>CM038670.1:120239774-121507371 GCA_021605145.1 Aegilops bicornis
CTAGGATCAAGCACCCATAAAGATCGAACCCACTACAAAGCACCTCTTCCCATTTGCAAGATAAATATATCAAGTTGGCAAAAAAAGCAAATATATCGAAGAAAAGAAATACGAGGCTATAAGCAATCCTTCATAAAAAGAGATCAAAGAAACTCAAATAACTTTCATGGATATAAAAGATATAACTGATCATAAACTATAAGTTCATCGGATCCCAACAAACACACATAAAAAGTTACACCATATGGATCTCCAAAGAGACCATTGTATTGAGAATTCAGCGCGAGAGAAGCCATCTAGCTACTAACTCTGACGGTAGAAGGTCTACAAAAGAACTACTCACGCATCACTTAGAGAGAGAGCACCAATGGAGGGTGGTGAACCCCATCGAGATAATTATCTAGATTGGATCTTGTGGTTCTGGACTCTCGTGTTGTTGGATGAATATTTCATCGGACGTGCTTAGGGTTTCTGGAATATTGGGGATTATTTATAGAGCAAAGAGGCCGGTCCGGGGTGCACACGAGGTGGAGCACAACCCACCGAGTAAGAGCTTTGGGCCTCCTGGCACGCCCTAAGTGGGTTGTCCCCTCTCGGGACTCCCCAAGGGAGGCAACCGGGGCCCATTACGTTCCCTACGGTCCAAAAAAATCTCCAAAATGTAAAGTTTAGTTCGCGTTTGGACTCAGGTTCGATATTGATTTCTGCGATGTAAAAAAACATGCGAGAGAAAACGAGCATAGCGGCACTTGAGTACTATGTCAATAGGTTAGTACCAAAAAAATGATATAAAATGACTATAAAATGATTATAAAACATCCAAGATTGATAATATAACAACATGGAACAATAAAAAATTATAGATACGTTGGAGGCATTACCACGGGCACGCCACCGCTTGAGCGCGGTATGGGCAGTCTTGGCAACTGCAGGTGGTGCGAGGCCGTTGGAGCACCTTCTTGCGTCAGATTGGGTCTCCCTGGCAACTTTTCTTCTTCCCCGATGCCTTGAGAGAGGCATTTGTCCGGATGTGGGGTTCCAGCCAAACCCTTAAGAAGGTTGCCGAACTACTGGGGTGTCGCGTGAAGTCTTTCCCCCTCCTACCGATCTCGCCCTAGCTCACTAAGATCTCATGGACGAACTTCAATGAACTTCGCATAACCACGGAAGAAGATTACCAGAGATTTATCTTGGTTGAGGCCACTTGGTTGTGAGCAGTGTAATACCCTACTCGATTAATGGTGGTGGTTGGATTGCCTCTTGGGCTGATGGTGAAGCAGATACAAGGGAAGAAACGACCTCGAGGTTGAAGGCGTTCTTGGGGCTAGGAGTAGGCTCTCGATCAGACGAACCCAGATCGAAGCTTAAGATGCAGCCGAGATGCCCTACTTGTGGTGGCTAGCTCTCTCACTTATATAGGCCCTGGTCCTCTCTCCCCAAATATTGGCCGGGAAGAGGGAGCCAACAACGGCGGGCAGGAATTTGAAGGGGGCAACTGGTACAAAGTTATCCTCCTAACAAGCGGTCTTCCGCTTTTCACCGAAAGAGGCTCTGGTGGTGATGCAGTCTTGGGCTCCATAGTGACCTCCGAAATCCAGCCGTCCTTCTGGTCTGGAGTCTTGTTGCACCGATATGGCAACCTTTGCACGATGCTTACTCGGTAACTCCTGCTTTCGCCTGCCTGTAGCACCAAGAGAGGAAATAAGGGCGCTGACACCTTGCCGTGGCTGCCCCGCTTTGGTGCGTTGGAATCATCGCTAAGCTCCGTCCACGAGAGCCTGCGTGAGATTTGCCACGCCTTGATATCTCCGCTCCTCTTGAGCTTCCCTTTGGCGAAACTCTACGTTATATCATGAGGAGGTCTTCGCGTCGTCGCCCTCGCGAAACAGCCAGCCTCGCGAGGTCTTCGAAGATGCTTGTTGATGAAGATGGGCTCCTGACCCTTTGGCTTAACCACGCCTTCCTGATAGTGGAGCAGCGACGACAAGTCAAAATGCAGAGACCCCCGTTCCCGAAGCATAAATGATGGCCGGGCCAGTTTAAGTGTTGCTTTCGGGCAGCCCATGGCCGAAGCCAAGGGGTCAAATCACGGAGGCGCCCATGAACGGGCCCAAAAATCCTGCGGCCTCGGTTGATGCGTGGCGGTTGATTGGGCGAAAGCGCCTCCGCTTCCTACGCTGCCTCGGCAAGCTGCTTGACGCTGACAAAAGGCTACTTGAGAAGCGATACTTGCCTTCATTGCTTCTTCCTCGCCTTCGCTCGAGATCCCTTTCTCGCTCCTCACCTACCGCTCCTCCAGATCCGCTCCAATCTCATCCTACATCTACGATCCATGGCGCGCATAAAGTCCGGAGACTTCCTCGGCACCGGCTTGGTATGAGCCAGCCCTTAGGCGCCCACCGTCACGGAGAAAGAGCCTACGCCTCCGTCGCCCGTGACGGCAATGAGTGAGGAAGCAATGAGTTATAAGGGGAGACCGAGCTCCGGCTTGCCTTCGGCGTCGCCGGGAGCTTGAGGAAAGCACCTTCTTCCCCTTCTTCTCCGAGCAGTGTTGCCCGAGGTTGGTTCCTCCTTCTCGAATTTCTTTTATGAAGTCCTCGACCACCTGCGGTTTTTGGCGGATTTGCAATTTGCATCTCCATCCCAACTGTCCTCCTCCTATCCATCTTAGCCTACTCTTTGTGAGGCGTGCACAGGCGTGATGCCATCGCGTGGCGCTCCTGGCATTTCTTCTTCCGATGTCGTGAGGGGCACATCTCCGGATGCGCTAATTTTGCGTACATCCGGCATCGGCAAAATAACTTCGATCTCTGAAGCAGAGAGAAAGGCCGACAACATTCGATCAAATGGGTCATGATGGGCTCATATAAGCGCGGCCCGATCTGCATCTGAGTGTTGCCAGCGGTGGCGCCCTCTTCCAACGGTGTGGCCCAAAGCGTGAGCTTGCCGATGGGCGGGCATCGTTAGTGTTAGAGCGGAAGGATGATGACCCGACTTAGAAGCGGCGAAAGTGACCAAGGTGGCCAGGGGTCGTGCTCTGGGGGAGTTCTTGGCCTTCTGAGTTGCCCCGCTCACGTGTAGCGTCCCTATGGGAGCTTGAAAGAGGAAACAAGACCACTTTGAGGCAGGAGGCCCTGCTGACGATGTATTGGCCGCTGTCCTCCGTCTCATAGTTAGGGAATGACCAGGGAGTACCCGCCAAAGCGCCTTATCCCCTGATGTTCCAGCAGGGACCGGGAATTCATTGCCTCCACGCCACGACCTTTGACAGCAGCGAGGTTGGGTGCAGCTGGGCGCTCGGGAGCCTGCGGCGCCCGAGGCAGTGGAGTGTCTTGGCCAGGAGTCCGCGGGGGAGGGGGAAAGAGAGGAAGGTGGACTCGGAGAAGACTCTTGAAGAGGTGGCGGAGACTTCCCTACTGGAAGCCAAAGGCTGAGATCCTCCGCGCCCTTCCTGGCGATCTTTGCTGAGGTCGGCGCCCGCTAGGAGAGGAGGAGCAACCCCTCATCCCGCAGGGAGTAGGTCGTCGGCTGGTGCCTCGCGATGCCGCCTCCAGTCCAGACACCTCTTGGGGCTGGCTCGGCTCTGTCTCCGCACACTTTGCCGCCCTTGTACAGAGCAGACGCTGCTCCTCTGAGGGTCCCGATCTTTGTCAGGCTTCAAGCTCCCTGAGCAGAAGTATGTCGCGGTGGATCGGTAAGTGTCTTAAGCTTCTCCTTGTCCCTGTTTGTACTCGTCATCTCTTGATGCTCGCCCTTGGTTGATCAGGCCAGCCTTCTTGTGAAAGAAAGAGGAAGGAGGATCTTGGCCGTGCCTCCCTCACTTGATGAGAAAGGGGACAGCGGCGTGGCATCTCCCCGGCTCGATCGTCTCGCTCATGGGCAAAGAGGAACATCATCGTCTTGGGATCAGCCCCCATGGCCCCGCCCGGCTCTAGAGGAAGTCTTGGCGCTGGTCTGGTGATGAGGTCCCATTGCTCCGGAACCAGCGATCTGCCCGAGGCCTGGTGAAGATGCCGCCTCACTCGGCTACTGCTTGCACCTCCCTCCACAGTTCTTCTGCTCCTGCTGCTGTTACAGGAACATGCTCTTTCGGAGATGACCAGTATGAAGCTGGAAATCTCCACAGCGCGGACCCACGCACGAGTGGCAGGGCGCTGGAGCTGGCCTCGGTGGCTGGCTTCACTCGACACAGCCGGTTCGCAGCGGCTTGGGCCAAGGCCGCTCACTTGGCTTCGAGAAGGAAGCAAAAGTGCATGTGGCCAGCATGTAGCGATGTTGAACGGCAATGAAAAGGCCTTCAAGGCACACATGACCGCTGCCAAGTCTTGGAGGGCAGAGTTCTGCGAGCGAACTGTAGCGATAAGCCGCCTTGAAGCACGCTGCCCCACTTATGTGAAGGAGAGAGATGAAGGACCGGGGAGGGCGCCCGTCAAGAACCCGTGATGCTGAGCTGGTGGAGTTGGGAAGGCGCAGGCCCTTGGCGCATGACCGGTTGGAAGAAGTTGGAGAGCGGAAGATGGAAGCGAGAGAGGCCGATCTTGATGTCAAGCCGCGAGTCTGGCGAAGGCCAGCGTGGCCTTTGCCGATCTCGAGAAGAGATCTCGCAAGGCGAAAGGCCATCTCGAGAAACACGGATTGGAGAAGTTGTGCCACCTTGATGAGGAATGGCCCCACTGGTTGCTTCCTCTCTTGGTGAAAGGCGCTGAGGAAGTCGTTGTGGCGTCCGGGTCCTATGGCGGAGAAGCCGAAGGCTCGCGTCCTATCTTGTAATGCATTGACCCGGCGTTTTTCCAGCCACTAGCACTTTAGCGACCCCAACTGTGCTGTGCGAGGACTCTTTTGGAGCCCGTGGCTGAGGATGACTGTGAGGCCGCCGCCGTAGCTGTGCAAGGTCAGGTGGAGGCCCTGCTGGAGAAGTTCTGCGGCTTTGCCTCCTCACCCTTGTCTGGCAGTGATGCCGCGACCCTACTGCGGTGATGAGTGCAGGTGAAAGGCGTCGCTGCCCGGGATGGGCACCTTCTCTGCGAGCTGACAGGCGGTGTCCGGGGAGTGACACGAAGCTAGTTTCCTGTTTTGTTCCTGCACCATGCATTAGCCCTCGTGAAGGCGTTTAGACTTTTCATTTGATATTGTGAGGACAATATGTTTGTAATATTTGCTTTGAGATTTTTGTGATTTTCTTCCTATCCGCTTTGTGTTCTGCGTCGGCGAGGCCCAGCCATTGTATACCTCAACCGCCATTGGGCGACCGTGAGCCGAGACGGACCAAGGAGTGAGGGAGCTCACGTGACCGGTTGGGCTCTGACGGTCGTGATGCTCGAGAGTCCCCTTGGCCGCGCAAATAGCTTATAGGGGAGAAATGCAGCGAGAATGATTAATGTTCTCGTCCGGCGAGCCCTGACCCGCGCATACCTCAACCGCCATTGGGCCGGACCGGAGAGCCGGGGCCGGACCAGGAGTGAGGGCTACGTGACCCGGTTAGGCTCTGAGTCGTGATGCCCGGAGAGTCCCCCTTGGCGATGCAAACAATTTCCATACCTGCCCTCACCGAGGCCTCGGGAGGCTTGTGATCCAGGTGGGAGACCTGGTTGGGTGGCGTCTTGGCAAACGTGACCCAAGCGCGAGCCCTGTGCCAGCCCCTGCGGCTTTCCCGGGAGGCGTTGCAGTGAGGTTTGAATGCCTGAGGCTGCAGTCCCCAGGGGTTGAAATACGACCAGTGGGGCACGGGCCCTAAGTTGTTTATCACCGGTAGCAGACATAGTGCTTCGCGTAGTGCACGGCATAACCACTCCTCGGCGATGTCGGCGGCGGTAGCGAACATGGTGCTTCCCACTTGGCGTGGGATGGGGGCCCCTCGGGAGGAACCTCAGGCGTGTCTGACCCCCACGACACGTGGCTTGCAGCAGGGCTGCGAGTGTATCTGGGCACTCGTGTGAGCCTGGCCAGTAGGACTCTGGAGGTCCTACCTCAAAGGCGGGTTGTGCACGGTCTTGAGTCTTAGTGGCCTTAACATGTTCCTGCACCAAAGGCGGTCAGGTGCAAGCACTCTCGTCCCTCGAGTCCAGCCCTCGGCCAGCTCAGCCATTGCAGTATGCCAGTCGCGATGCCGTGGTCAAGGCCGGGGTGGGGCTGGAGAGCGATGGAAAACTCTGAGTCACGATGCTCGAGGCCCCCCCCTTCTTGTATAAGCCAAGTGCGTACAGAGGTGAATGGACCCATGGTGGAGTAGCGATCGGCGGTGATGGCTGTGGGGCCGGGATTAAGCATGGAAGGCAAATCAGCTTGGGTAAATGCAGGAAGATAGATGCCCGCAGGTCCGTCCCGTGGCTTGGGGATAATGCAGACCGAGAGGCGCCCCACAAGGTAAGCTAAAGACATAAGCAAGGGATACATGCCACCGCGGGGCGGACCCATGCGGCTGGGGAATAATGCAGCCGAGGGGCGCTCTCGGCTAAACGAGCTTGGAAAGTGTCACACCTGGTTCTATAGGCGAAGTAGAGTTGGTGCGATTGGCGTCTTGTCGAAGAGAATGACTCCTCCACGAGCCACCGGGGCCCCCGAGAGCCTCGGGAGGCTCTGAGGGGAGCCTCGAGAGGAGGTTCCACGAGCCGTCTCCATCTCTTCCGGGGCGGAGTAGTACACGGCCTCTGACGCCGCGAGGACCGCAGCGCATGTTCTTGTTGACAGTGGCGCCCGCTCGACAAGCCGAAGGGCATGCGAACGTAGGCGTATGTGGCGGAAGGCCCTTGCAGCAACGCCCACCTTGAGCGCGAGGCGAAGCGCTCCACGAGATGCGGCCTGTTGAGCCACAGGGGCGTCGTGCACGACACGCAGCCCAACATCCTACGCTGGATGAGGAGGCTGCGCCTTCGTGGCCCGGCTCGTCAGTCGCATGGCTCTTGCGTCTTGCAGATTCTGAGTGGTCTTGGTGATGAACTTTCCCCAGGTGGTGGGCACTCCTTGCCCTGTGTTCTCTGAGAAACATGCATGACTTCACGCCTCAAGTGGTGCCCAAGCGCCTCCCTCGTGAGGTTGGCAAGGTGCGAGACCCTCTAGAAGAGAGCCCCAGAGCCACCTGAGAAGGCGCCAGGCGACACACTTGCTCCGTATGCGATGGAGGAGGCGCCTGGGCACAGGAGGCGCGATCTGACGAGGCTCCCGGCTGCGTCGCCGCCCTCCTGAGGCCTGTCTTGGGCCTAGCTGCTTCTTCTTAGGGGATAGCCTCGAGGAGGGGCCCCTCACTTACATTGTCGAGGGTCGTTGATTGCTGCGGCTTGGAAGGCTGGCTCGAGGAGCACCGCATCTCTTTCTTCACATGGGACCCGTGGCGACCCGCCACTTCCACGGCATCTTGAGGGCGTTATAGCGGTGATGGGTGACTACAATGAACTTGGCCAGGGGCTGGATACCGGATGGCGGCGTTGTCACGGTGGCGGATGTCGCTGTGATGTCAAAAGTCGATGAAGCTCGGTGTGGTAGTTCTTCGCGCTCTCCGAAGGTGACCAGGTGGACCTGCCCTATCGGTGTGGTGGAACCGTCGATCCACTCTGAGAAAGGCTTGGTAGCTGGAGCTGCTCATATGGCACTTGGAGGTTGTCGAGCGTGTCGGCCGGACGGAGACGTTGAGCCCTGCGCGCCGCCGTCGATGAGGGTCTTAGTAACTTTGCACATTCGCGATGGTAGGGGAGCACGGCATCGGAAGAAGCGTGATGGCAGCGTGAACGTACTTAGCTGATCTGCCGAGTTTAAAGTGATGGCGCATTGGGACCACTTGTTGTAGGCGCGTGGCCTCGAGCTTAGGGAGCTACCCACGTTCACTTCTCGAGTGAACTGTTTGAAGAATCATTGTTGAGAAATTTGGGGCACAGGCGTCGCCCAAGATCTGAGCTATACGAGGCTCGGGAAGCCCCGGCCCCTCGATCGATGGTGATCGTCGTTCCTTCTCGGTGGGCGGCGGCCGGAGAAGACCGGTGGCGTTGCCTTAGGCGATCCTCACGGGCTGGTCCCTCGAGCGCCCTCGTGGATGGTCACTGCCAGTGATCCTCCACGAGCTGTCGCGCCACTCTGCTGCGGGCAGCGGTCATCAGCGTCGCCTCCACGTCCTCCTCCACGGCCATAGCTTCCGATCGCTGCGCTTAGGCGTCGATGAAGCATCATTCGCAGGCCACACGAGCTCTTAGCGATCACTTGGTGTTGTGGGTGTGCAAATTGTGAAGGCGCAGAATAGTCAGCTATTCTTGGATGACTCAGGCTGATCTCTGCCCCGCTTGGTGTCGGGCTCCGCTGCGGGCACTGCCTCTTCCTTGCGCTTCATGTCCTTGGCCTTGGCTTTCTTCTCCTCTCATGCATGGTACGTAGCTTCCCGAGGAGGGAAAGCGCCCTCCTCGGCTCTTGCACACTTAGTTGCGGGTTGAACAGCTCTGAGATGTGCACAACTCCTCATGGATAAGCGAGCTCTTCCTTCATCTTGGCGTCCACAGACCTTGAGGCGTAAACCCGGAGATGATGGCCTCGTCCGTGACCTTGGGGATCTTGGCGAGTGTTGTTGAAGCTGTTGGATGTACTTCTAGAAGGTCTCTCTGGCTGTTGCTTGATGCTGGCCTTGTAGTCACATGATCGGCGTGAGCGGTCGTGGAGTACTGCTTGGAAGTTATGGCGGCAAGCGGTGGCGCATCTCGTCGAGGAGGTCGAGCTGTCTTTGCAGGTTCGAGGAGCGAGGCGGAGCACCATCGCTTGAAGGCCATAGGAAACCAGTTACGCCATGACTTTCTCGCCGCCGTTGGCTGCTTGATGCTCAGCTCGTAGAGCTGCAGAACTCCGCAGGATCGGCGGTCCGTGTGCCGTGGCGGGAGGCGAATCCGGCGAACTTGCACGGCGAGCAACACTATGCGGCCTTCGGGGGTGAGAGAGAGCCACGGCAGCTGGCGTGGTTGCCGGGCCCGCTTGCGGAGGTGGAGCTTGGTCTTGTTGGTCCGTGTAAGCGCCCGGCTATGCTGGGCGGTGCGGTCTTAACGAGGCGGCAGGAAGCGCGGTGGGCTTCTCAGCGGCAGTGGGATTTCTTGGCAGCTTCTCTCTTCGTGCGTTGGCACGGGCGTGGTGGATCACGCCCTTGACAGCATGTATAAATGTAAAGGCACCGTCTTAAGCGAGTGGTGGAAGCGCGCCATGAGCCTCGTGTCGCCCGGTGGCTGGCCGGAGGTGAGGCGAAGAAGGGCGGTGCGGGGATCCCCTACTGGCGCGGACAAGCTTCAGCGGCAGCGGTGAGCCACTCCTGCATTGAGGTGGAAATCGACTAAGCGGTATATGGGGAGCTTCGTTTGCGCGAGGAAGCCTTGGCCGCGCCTCCATGGGGCAGCGGCGTGAACGTGAACGAAACCGGCGGTTACGGCCGGGTGGCGGTGCGGCGTCTGCCGCGCCAATGGATGCAGCGAGGCGCTTGTTGCTGCGTTCACCGCCGGGCGGTGGCAGCGTTAGCGGCGAATGGAGAAGCAGCAAGGTGGCTTTCGCCCGTGGGAGCCCGTCTGAGCAATGCAGGCGGTGAGAACGCCAGTAGCTGCTTCGGCGCTGACGGCGTCCGCCATGGAGAGCAGACGGGCGGCAATTGATGGAAGAAGCTACGGTGCACCCCTACAGCATGGCCAAATGTCGGATGTGGGGTTCCAAGCAAACGTCCTTAAGTTCGAACTTCACGAGGGGGTAGCGCGGCATAGTCTTTCCACTCCCCCGATCTCGCCCTAGCTCACTAGATCTGTGGCGAACCTTTCAGCGAACTACTTAACCTGCAGAAAAAAGACCACGAGATTTATCTCTTTGGTTGAGACCCCACCGTTGTGGTGTAATACCCTACTCCAGTGTGGTGGTGGTGGATTGCCTCTTGGGCTGATGGTGAACAGTACAAGGGGAAGAACAGCCTCCTGAGGTTGAGGTGTTCTTGGGGCTATGGTAGGCTCTCGATCAGACCAGATCAAGCTAATATGCAGCCGAGATGCCCCTACTGTGGTGGCTAGCTCTACTTATATAGGCCCTGGTCCTCTCCCCAAGTATTGAGCGGGAAGGGAGCCAACAACGGCGGGCAAATTTGAAGGGGACAGCTAGTACAAGCTATCTGACAAAAGCGGTCTTAAATGCGCAAAAGGCTCTGGTGGTGGCGCCATCTTGGGCTCCTCGGTGACCTACGTCCTCTGCCGTCCTTACGGTCTTGGTCTTGTTGCCGATATGGCAACCTTTCACGATGCCTCGGTATTCCCTCGCTGCCTTTGCCTCCTTAGCACCAAAAGAAGAAACAAGGGCGGCTGCGCCAAACAGCGCCCACGCTGGCGCGCCCTGTAGGTGCCGATCGTCATAACTTACGTCACGAGAGCCTCGTGAGGTTTGCCCTGCCTTGATATCTCCACTCCTCGTGAGCCCGCCTGGCTAGGCCACTCCTAAGGAGGTCTTGCGTCGTCCGCCTTGTGAGGCTTGGCCCCTCGCGAGGGTCTTGAATGCTTTGTTGATGAAGATGGGCTCCACGGCCCGCTGGCTTAACCACCTTGCGTGGAGCCTGACAGTGACAAGTGCAGGGACCCCGTTCCTAGAACACCGATAGCGGCGTCTTGATAGGGGAGGTGGCGGAGGCGCTCCATAAATTTCGTCGCTGTCGGAGGAAGAGGCTGGTGAGGTAGCGAGAGGGCACGGTGCGGAAAACCCGGCCCCAATGGCCGACAAGATCGGCGATGTGGTCTGCCGGTCTTCGTGAAGATTAAATCGGCGGAGGCGGTACCGCAAAACTCAAAGCGCCATGGCGGCGCAACTGCGCATCCATCGGCCCGCGATGAGTGTGAGATGACAAGCTGGTCGGAGTCAGCGATGGGGTGGCGGTGCACCTGTCACGCCGCACGAAGGGGTGCTGCGATGAAGCATGCTCCTCGTGGCCCGCCGGGCCGGTGGCGGCGTTGGTGGCTGGACATGGAGAAGCGGCAGAGAGGCCTGTGCAGGCGTCGTGCAGGCGACCCGGCTGGCGAAGCGGCCCGGCGCTTCGGCCGCAGGCTCGGCGGGCAGCCGGCCATGGAGATGGTGGAGCGGCGGGGGATCGACCTACGGAAAAGAGGCTTCGACGCACCCCTACCTGGCGTGCCAAATGTCGGATTTCGGGTTCCGCAGACCCTTTGGAGGTTTTGAACTCTGGGGTGCATGCAAAGAACTCTCCCTTCCCAGTCTGCCTGCTTGATGATTCCACGGCCTAGCTCGACGAACCCAAGAGACAATAGACACAGCAGTTTATCCTGGTTCGGGCCATCTTGTGTGTAATACCCTACTTCAGCTTTGTGGTGGATTGCCTTGAGGGCCTGAGGATGAACTTTTATAGTGGTGGAACAGCCTCAGGAGGTGAGGTGTTCTTGAGCTCGATGAGTAGGTGAGGTGGTTTGAGTGGAATGGATCCGTCCCCCTCTATGGTGGTGGCTAAGTCCTATTTATAGTGGCCTTGGTCCTCTTCCCAAATGTAGGCAGGAAGGGATCCCACACTGGCCAAATTTGAAAGGAGACAACTAGTACAAGCTATCTGACAAAAGTAGTCTTCGCTGCAAAAGGCTGCAGTGGTGGCGGCGCTCTGCGGTGGGCTCCGCGATGACTTCGATCTTGCCCGTCTGGCGGTCTTGGTCTTAATACACCCGATATGGAAACCTTTATGCGATCCCTCGGGACCCCCATGCCTCGCTTTGCCTCCTTAGCACCAAAGAGAACTGATGTAGCCTTCAGGCTTGCTGGCGCCACCGACCTTGGTAAATCACGGCTCACGTCATATGAGCCTCGTGAGGTGCACCTTTGCATAGATATCTCCGCTCCTCGGGAGCTAGCCTCCGCTGATTTCAGCATTGAATAGAACTCAGGAATGGACTTCTCCATCCCTTGCATATTATAGTTCATCACAAAGCTCTTGTAGCTAGGTGGAAGCTACTGGAGGATTCTGTCAATGACCGAGTCATCTGGAAGATTAACTCCGAAATTTGAGACAAGCGGTTTGTGCAACCGGACATTTTGAGTTTATGCTGTTGATAGAACTATTTTCCTCCATCTTACAAGCTGTAGAACTTAGCCGGGAACTTCATATCTCTCGACTTTGGGCATGAGCTTGGAAAACCATTTTCAGCTCTTGGAACATCCCATATGTTTAAATGTTGCTCAAAAGCAGCTTTTGGAGCCCTGGTTCTAAGCTGTAAAGCATGCACTGCTTGAACGGGGAGTAATGATCACTCTTGCGACTGCCCGATCGTTCATAACATCTTGAGTTCTTTGGGAAAATGGGTGTGTCACCTAGCGGTGCTTCAAGGACATATGCTTTCTTGGCAGCTATGAGGATGATCCTCAAATTCACGGACCCAATCGTATAGTTGCTACCATCGTCTTTTCGACTTGGTTTACTCTAGGGCGCATTGAAGTTGAGGGCAACATTAAGCGTGGGCCATTGGATCTCTGAGGATAGATTGTAAAGACAATTTTAGACTAAGTTCATGATAATTAAGTTCATCTAATCAAATTATTTAATGAACTCCCACTCAGATAGACATCCCTTTAGTCATCTAAGTGATACATGATCCAAATCGACTAGACCGTGCCGAGCCATCACGTGAGATGGACTAGTCATCAACGGTGGAACATCTCCATGTTGATCGCATCTACTATACGACTCATGTTAGAGCCTTTCGGCCTCTCGTATTCGAGGCCATGTGCGTACATGCTAGGCTCAAATCAAGTCAACCTAAGTGTTTAGCATGTGTAAATCTGGCTTACACCCATTGTATTAGAACATTGGAATCTATCACCCGATCATCACGTGGTGCTTCAAAACAACGAACCTTCATGGCAATTGCACACTTAGGGAACACATTTCTTGAAATTTGAGTGAGGGATCATCTTATTTATGCTACCGTCATTCTAAGAAAATAAGATGTAAATAGGATAAACATCACATGCAATTCATAAAGTGACATGATATGGCCAATCTCATTTTGCACCTTTGATCTCCATCTTTGAGGTGCGGCATGATCACCATCGTCACCAGCATGACACCATGATCTCCATCATCATGTCTTCATGAAGTTATCTCGCCAACTATTAATTCTACTACTTGCCAGGACCCCGATCCTAAGTCACACCGATCTAGCATGTAACACATCATATCACTTTTGGCGGCCTCACGCATTTGGTATTCCCACGGGTGCCACCTTACGGCCCAGGACCGTTTGCGCCTTTTGGCTCACGTATAGGATAGTGTTGCTAGCATCCATATGACAAAGAACCCGGGCCGACATGACTAGTCGTAAACCCAAAGTGGCACTAACTTACAGGGACGGGCATACATGACCCGACAGCGAACGATGTCGGTCATCGTGAGTGAATCAGGCTTGGTGGGCTATGGGACTTCCGGAGAATCCGGGCTGTCAGCTAACTGAGGACTCCGGTGAGACACAGCGTGACATTTCCCCAAAGGGGCAGAACACGAGGAGCGAAGAAGGACACATATGCCCGGCCAGCCTAAGTGTTAGGAGGCGATAGCAAGCTACCATGGCTCGATGGAAGCACTAGGAGACATTTCCGATAAGAGAGGCTACCAAGGATAAATAACTAGGTTGTGGATCCCACACATACCAAGCATTTCAAAACATACACACAATATGCTCACGATATGTGCAAATACAACATGGCATCCACCAACAAAACTCTACAACTCAAACTATTTATTCATTAGGCTCACGAGGAGCCAAGTAATAAACATGGGTCTCATGACCCAACATACTGAAACATACAAGCAGCAGTAGGAAGCATAAACATGTCTGAAGTCTGGAATAACTACAAATGAAAAAAGGCTGAGAAGCGACTATCTACAAGACCCTCACAAGTGTACAAGATCGTAGCTGAGGCAACAAGCTAAACGTCGAACTCCACGCGGAACTACTAGTGAGACTACAGTGTCTCTGCAAAAACATAAATTAAGCAAACGTTAGTTCATATGTAACCAGCATGACTTACATCGAGAACTAGCTACATATGCATCAGTATCAACAAAGGGTGGTGGAGTTTAAGCGCTTAGCAAGCCAGCTTTGACCCGTGGCTACTACAGACTCTGAATGCAAATAACCCTTTTGAGGTGGGCGCTGCGAGTCCACATATTCACCAATCAATACACCACTATGGATCCGCTCCCGTCTCCCTCTGAGAGCGCCATCCATAGCACTCCACGCTTATCTTGCGCATTTTAGAGTATCCACTTTCACTTGTCTATGAACTATATAGGCAACCAGCGAGAGGTTCTTTACATGATAGCGACTTAATTCGAATAGATGATGTTAACCCTGCGGGGGTGTACTTCTTCTGCTGTTGTCACCACTTATCGCCGTTTACATGACATGTACTCGGCAACCTTCAGCGAAGCCCACAGGGTGTCCCGCGACACGACTAACCACACAAGTCCCTAGTCCGGGTTTATCGCCTATTCGGGTTCCATCCATGGGAGTCGGCCGAGGTTTCCACATACGGCCTGAAACGATGTGTGCAGGGTTCTGAGGCACCAAGCGGGCATCCCGGTACACCATGCCGCGTGCCTACCGCATCCTGACCCACCCCCTCGGGTCAGGCGCTATGCGGACCTCGACATACTACAAACACCGAAACTACTTGCAACTCCAGACGAGAGGGCAGGCGGTTAATAAGTCGAGAGGGTCCATTGGTTTCAGACCCACTAGCGATGTGGTAGTAGCTGTTCATGGATCACAAACACGGAACTTAGTTCACGAGGGCAGTTTCAATGAGACAACCCACCATGTACTCCTACATGGCCTCTCACCTTCACCTTTACCAAATCGTGTTCACACACTTAGCTCACACAGGTAGGACATGTTCATCACCATTCCAATTCATCCCGATGAATCATACCTGACTCAACTCTAAGCGATGGCAGGCATGACAAACAAGCATGAATGAGTAGGCACATCGAGGCTTAAGCAAATCCTACTCATGCTAGTGGGTTTCATCTATTTCTTGTGGCAATGACAGGTCATGAAGAGGAAAAAGGGTTCAACTACGGCATGTAACAGATGAATCGTTGTTGTCCTAATGCAATAAAAGAAGCAGGAGCAAGAGAGTGGGATTGTATCGGAATGAACAAGGGGTTTTGCTTGCACAGTACTTACGAAGATAGTATAGCTCTTACGTCGGTGTCATCGAACTCATCGTCGGAACCCACGTTCTTGAGAGGGAGCGATTACGCATAATAGAGAAAACACAATCGATGCAATGCACAATATGATGCATGATCATGACATGGCAACATGCTGTTATTTGAGCTAATGCAACTAGAATAGAAGGGTTTGAGCATAATTGAACCAAGGGTTCAAATTCAAACTCAAGTTATGAGCTCATATAATGCATTATCATGTTTTGATCTAAACAGCAGGGTTAAGTTTCTTTATCATGCATGAAACCAGTACACATGGATAGATTGGATTTTTCTGATAATTTTTCATATATAACTTACTTCATTTGGAGTTACGGTTGAATTTCTATGATTTTTAGAAGTTTGGGGTATTTTCTGAAATTTATAAATCATTTCTGATTTATTTTAATTCCAGAAGACTCTATTGCGTCAGCATGACGTATCAGTGGACGTCAGCGGGTCAACTGTAGCGACCAGACCTCAAACAGTCTGATCTCTGTGTATGAGTGTCATCCCTGGATCGTTAATCTTTGACACACGAGTACTTGAAGGATTTATAACGAGTAGCAATCACACACTTATTACATCGAATGTCTCAAAGAGAACTTTTACAATAAATATGGCTTAAGGCCATCTAAAAGCGATAACAGCGGAAGGCTTGGAAGATAAAAGCAAGTCCATCAACTCCAACGACATCAACGGTGAAAGATCACGACCTAAGGCACCTTGCACAAGTAAATACGAAAAGTACGCAACATGATACGTTGCACCCGAAGCGAATCGACACATGGAATATGCTGGCAATGTAACACAAGAGAGTAATGAAACAGAAATAATGATACTACTACATGCATATATGGCTAGTGGAGGCTGTATGGTTAATATGTTTTGCGAAAAGCCAATTTTTCCCTACAACAAAGGAATAAATTTTATTTAACTATCATGGTAGTTGTTAAACATTGAGAAGGTTCCTCCAACTCAATCCCAATTAAGCATCACCATTAAACCCAATCAATTTATATTAAGAGTGATGAGATCCACATGATAATCCAAGAACTAGATACTCAAGATGTCCATAACCGGGGACATGGCTAATCATGATTAGTTTGTACACTCTGCAGAGGTTTGCGCACTTTTCCCCACAAGATTCGAATACATCCATGGTCAGAGATTCGAGACACAGTCTTTCTGAAGCATTAACTCTCTACTCTGGATAGACATTACCACCTACAACCCACTACATCTGCTAGTCTACCTCTTCGAGAGCTTCACGCCAACTTACTCAACTATGCAGAGCCCATAATGGCTTGTGGCTGCACACGGAAGTTTCTAGCATGAATAATCTGATGATCCCTTTGAGCTTGGGTGGCGAGCCATAGGTGTTGGGGAACGTAGTAATTTCAAAAAATTTCCTACGCACACGCAAGATCATGGTGATGTATAGCAACGAGAGGGGAGAGTGTTGTCCACGTACCCTCGTAGACCCAAAGCAGGCGTTATAACAACGCTTGTTGATGTAGTAAATGCGTCTTCATGGCCCGCCGATCAAGCAGAAACTACGGCACCTCCAAGTTCTAGCACACGTTCAGCTCGATGGCGATCCCGGACTCGATCCAGCGAGAATGTCGGGGAAGAGTTCCGTCGGCATGATGGCGTGGTGACGATCTTGATGTTCTACCATCGCGGGGCCGCTAAGCACCGCTACAATATTATCGAGGATTATGGTGGAGGGGCACCGTGACACGACTAAGAGATCCAAGGGATCAATTGTTGTGTCTCTAGGGTGCCCCCTGCCCCGTGTTTAAAGGAGCAAGGGGGAGGTGCGGCCGGCGGAGGAGGCGCCAGAGGAGTCCTACTCCCAGGAGTAGGACTCCCTCCCTTCCTTGTTGGAGTAGGAGAGGAGAGGAAGGAGAGAGAGGGGAAGGAAGGGCGCCCCCCTCCTTGTCCACTGCGGACTTGGGGGGAGGGGCGCGCGGCTGCCCCTTGGCCGCCTCTCCTCTTCCACCACTTGGGCCCATGAGGCCCATTAACCTCCGGGGGGTTCCGGTAACCCCCCGGTACTCCGGTATATATCCGATAACTCCCGGAACCATTCCGGTGTCCGAATATAGTCGTCCAATATATCAATCTTCATGTCTCAACCATTTCGAGACTCCTCGTTATATCCGTAATCACATCCGGGGCTCCGAACAAACTTCGGTACATCAAAACTCATAATATAACTGTCATCGAAACCTTAAGCGTGCGGACCCTACGGGTTCGAGAACTATGTAGACATGACCTAGAACTGTTTCCGGTCAATAACCAATAGCGGAACACGGATGCCCATATTGGCTCCTACATATTCTCACGAAGATCTTTATCGGTCAAACCGCATAACAACATACGTTGTTCCCTTTGTCATCGGTATGTTACTTGCCCGAGATTCGATCGTCGGTATCTCAATACCTAGTTCAATCTAATTCCTTGGCAAGTCTCTTTGCTCGATCTTGTAATACATCATCCATAACTAACTCATTAGTTGCAATGCATCAAAGGCTTAAGTGATGTGCATTACCGAGAGGGCCCGAGAGATACCTCTCCGACAATCGAGTGACAAATCCTAATCTCGAAATCGCCAACCCAACAAGTACCCTTGGAGACACTGTAGAGCTCCTTTATAATCACCCGATTACGTTGTGGCGTTTGGTAGCACACAAAGTGTTCCTCCGTAAACGGGGAGTTGCATAATCTCATAGTCATAGGAACATGTATAAGTCATGAAGAAAGCAATAGCAACATACTAAGCGATCGTGTGCTAAGCTAACGGAATGGGTCATGTCAATCACATCATTCTCCTAATGATGTGATCCAGATTAATCAAATGACAACTCATGTCTTTGGCTAGGAAACATAACCATCTTTGATCAACGAGCTAGTCAAGTAGAGGCATACTAGTGACACTCTGTTTGTCTATGTATTCACACAAGAATTATGTTTTAGGTTAATACAATTCTAGCATGAATAATAAACATTTATCATGATATAAGGAAATAAATAATAACTTTATTATTGCCTCTAGGGCATATTTCCTTGAGTCTCCCACTTGCACTAGAGTCAATAATCTGGATTACACAGGTAATGATTCTAACACCCATGGAGCCTTGGTGCTGATCATGTTTTGCTCGTGGAAGAGGCTTAGTAATGAATGCATAGCGTTGAGATCCGTATGTATCTTGCAAATTTCTATGTCTCCCACACGGACTAGATCCGGATGGAATTGAGCGTCTCTTGATGTGCTTGGTTCTCTTGTGAAATCTGGATTCCTTTGCCAAGGCAATTGCACGATATTGTCACAAAAGATTTTCATTGGACCCGATGCACTAGGTATGACACCTAGATGGGATATGAACTCCTTCATCTGAGACTCCTTCATTGGCTGCTTCCGAAGCAGCTATGTACTCCGCTTCACACGTAGATCCATACGGCGCTTTGTTTAGAACTGCACCAGCGGTGGCTCCACCGTTCAATGTAAACACGTATCCGGTTTGCGATTTAGAATCGTCAGGATCGTTGTCAAAGCTTGCATCAACGTAACCATTTACGATGAGCTCTTTGTCACCTCCATAAACAAGAAACATATCCTTAGTCCTTTTCGGGTATTTCGGGATGTTCTTGACGACATCCGATGATCCACTCTGGATTACTTTGGTACCTCCTGCTAGACTTATAGCAAGGCACACATCAGGTCTGGTACGACATTGCATACATGATAGAGCCTATGGCTGAAGCATAGGGAACATCTTTCATCTTCTCTCTATCTTCTCCGGTGGTCGGGCATTGAGTCTTACTCAACTTCACACCTTGTAACACGAGGCAAGAACCCTTTCTTTGCTTGATCCATTATGAACTTCTCCAAAACTTTATCAAGGTATGTGCATTGTGAAAGTCCAATTAAGCGTCTAGATCTATCTCTATAGTTCTTAATGCCCAATATGTAAGCAGCTTCACCGAGGTCTTTCATTGAAAAACTCTTATTCAAGTATCCCTTTATGCTATCCAAAAATTCTATGTCATTTCCAATCAGTAATATGTCATCCACATATAATATCAGAAATGCTACAGCGCTCCCACTCACTTTCTTGTAAATACTGAGGCTTCTCCAAAAGTGCATACAAAACCATATGCTTTGATCACACTATCAAAGCGTCTATTCCAACTCCGAGAGGCTTGCACCAGTCCATAAATTGATCGCTGGAGCTTGCACACTTTGTTAGCACCTTTTGGATTGACAAAACCTTCCGGTTGCATCATATACAACTCTTCTTCCAGAAATCCATCTAGGAATGCAGTTTTGACGTCCATTTGCCAAATTTCATAATCATAAAATGCGGCAATTGCTAACATGATTCGGACAGACTTAAGCATCGCTACGGGTGAACTTGTCGAAAACCTTTCACAACAAGTCAAGCTTTGTAGACAGTAACATTACCGTCAGCGTCAGTCTTCTTCTTGAAGATCCATTTATTCTCAATTGCTTGCCGATCATCGGGCAAGTCAACCAAAGTCCACACGTTGTTCTCATACATGGATCCCATCTCAGATTTCATGGCCTCAAGCCATTTTGCGGAATCTGGGCTCACCGTCGCTTCTTCATAGTTCGTTGGTTCGTCATGGTCTAGTAACATAACTTCCAGAACAGGATTACCGTACCACTCTGGTGCGGATCTTACTCTAGTTGACCTACGAGGTTCAGTAACAACTTGATCTGAAGTTTCATGATCATCATCATTAACTTCCTCACTAATTGGTGTAGGTGTCGCGGTAACCGGGTTCTTCGATGTACTACTTTACAATAAGGGAGTAGGTATGCGATTACCTCATCAAGTTCTACTTTCCTCCCACTCACTTCTTTCGAGAGAAACTCCTTCTCTAGAAAAACTCCGAATTTAGCAACAAAAGTCTTGCCTTGGATTTGTGATAGAAGGTGTACCCAACATCTCCTTTGGGTATCCTATGAAGACACATTTCTCCGATTTGGGTTTGAGCTTATCAGGTTGAAGCTTTTTCACATAAGCATCGCAGCCCCAAACTTTAAGAAAGGACAACTTTGGTTTCTTGCAAAACCATAGTTCATAAGGCGTCGTCTCAACGGATTTTGATGGTGTCCTATTTAACGTGAATGCAGCCGTCTCTAAAGCATAACCCCAAAACGATAGTGGTAAATCAGTAAGAGACATCATAGATCGCACCATATCTAGTAAAGTACGATTATGAAATTCGGACACACCATTATGCTGTGGTGTTCCGGGTGGCGTGAGTTGCAAAACTATTCCGCATTGTTTCAAATGTAGACCAAACTCGTAACTCAAATATTCTCCTCCACGATTAGATCGTAGAAACTTTGTTTTCTTATTACGATGATTTTCAACTTCACTCTGAAATTCTTTGAACTTTTCAAAAGTTTTAGGACTTATGTTTCATTAAGTAGATATACCCATATCTCGCTTAAATCATCTGTGAAGGTGAGAAAATAACGATATCATACGAGCCTCAACATTCGCCGGACCACATACATCTGTATGTATGATTTCCAACAAATACATTGCTCTCTCCATGTAATCTCTTAGGAGAATGGCGTTTTTAGTCATCTTGCCCATGAGGCGCAGTTACATGAAGTACCAAGTGATTCATAATCAAGTGGTTCAAAAAGTCCATCGGTATGGAGTTTCTTCAATGCGCTTTACATCGATATGACCCTAAGCGGTAGTGCCACAAATAAGTTGCACTATCATTATCAACTCTGCATCTTTTGGCTTCAACATTATGAATATGTGTATCACTACTACTGAGATTCAATAAAAATAGACCACTCTTCAAGGGTGCATGACCATAAAGATATTACTCATATAAATAGAACAACCATTATTCTCACGATTTAAATGAATAACCGTCTCGCATCAAACAAGATCCAGATATAATGTTCATGCTCAACGCTGGCACCAAATAACAATTATTTAGGACTAATATTAATCCCGAAGGTAGATGTAGAGGTAGAGTGCCGACTGCGATCACATCGACTTTGCAACCATTTCCCACGCGCATCATCACCTCGTCCTTAGCAAATCTCCGCTTAATCTGTAGCCCCTGTTTTGAGTTGCAAATATTAGCAACAGAACCGATTATCAAATACCCGGTGCTCTGCGAGCATTAGTAAGGTACACATCAATAACATGTATATCACATATACCTTTGTTCACCTTGCCATCCTTCTTATCCGCCAAATACTTGGGGCAGTTCCGCTTCAAAGTGACCAGTTTGCTTGCAGTAGAAGCACTCGGTTTTAGGGCTTAGGTCCAGACTTGGGTTTCTTCTCTGAGCGACAACTTGCTTGCTGTTCTTCTTGAAGTTCCCCTTCTTCTTCCCTTTGCCCTTTTCTTGAAACTAGTGGTCTTGTTGACCATCAACACTTGATGCTCCTTCTTGATTTCTACCTCCGCATGACCTTTAGCATTGCGAAGAGCTCGGGGAATTGTCTTTTTCCATCCCTTGCATGTTATAGTTCATCACGAAGCTTTTGTAGCTTGGTGGCGGTGATTGGAGAATTACATCAATAGCGCTATCATCAGGGAAGATTAACTCCTAGTTGAATCAAGTGATTATTATACCCAGACATCTTGAGTATATACTCATTGACAGAACTATTCTCCTCCATCTTGCACCTATAGAACTTATTGGAGACTTCGTATCTCTCAATCCGGGCATTTGCTTGAAATATTAACTTCAACTCCTGGAACATCTCATATGCTCCATGACGTTCAAAACATCGTTGAAGTCGGTTCTAAGCCGTAAATCATGGCACCTTGAACTATCGAGTAGTCATCGCCGACTTTTGCTGCGCGGGGACGTTCATAACATCCGGTGTTGCTCCTGCAAGCAAACTGGCATCCAGCGGTGCTTCTAGGGCGTAATTCTTACATGCAGCAATGAGGATAATCCTCGATTACGGACCCGATCCGTATAATTACTACCATCATCTTTCAACTTTGCTTTCTCAAGGAGCATAATAAAATTCAACGGAACAAAGACGGGCCATCTATCTACAATCAACATAGACAAGCAAGATACTATCGGTACTAAGTTCATGATAAATTTAAGTTCAATTACTCATATTACTTAAGAACTCCCACTTAGATAGACATCCCTCTAATCCTCTAAGTGATCAAGTGATCCAAATCAACTAAACCATGTCCGATCATCACGTGAGATGGAGTAGTTTCAATGGTGAACATCACTATGTTGATCATATCTACTATATGATTCACTTTCGAACTTTTTGGTCTCCGTGTTAGAGGCCATATTTGTTATATGCTAGGCTGCGTCAAGTTTAACTTTGAGTATTCGCGTGTGCAAGCTGTTTTGCAACCGTTGTATTTGAACGTAGAGCCTATCACCCGATCATCACGTGGTGTCTCAAAGACGAAAGAACTTTCTAGCAACGGTGCATACTCGGGAGAACACTTATACTTTGATAATTTAGTGAGGGATCATCTTATAATGCTACCGTCAATGAAAGCAAAGATAAGATGCATAAAAGATAAACATCACATGCAATCAATATAAGTGATATGATATGGCCATCATCATCTTGTGCTTGTGATCTCCATCTCCGAAGCACCTCCATAATCACCATCGCCTGCGCGACACCTTGATCTCCATCGTAGCATCGTTGTCATCTCGGCAATCTTATGCTTCTACGACTATCGCTACCGGCTTAGTGATAAAGTAAAGCATTACATGCGATTGCATTGCATACAATAAAGCGACAACCATATGGCTCTGCCGATTGCCGATAACTTCGGTTACAAAACATGATCATCTCATACAATAAAATATAGCATCAAGTCTTGACCATATCACATCACAACATGCCCTCGCAAAACAAGTTAGGCGTCCTCTACTTTGTTGTTGCAAATTTTACGATGGCTGCTACGGGTTTAGCAAGAATAGTTTTTACCTCGCATCAAAAACCACTAGCGATAGTTTGTCAAGGGTGTGTTGTTTTAACCTTCGCAAGGACCAAGGCGTATGCACTTTGTTCAACTAAAGTGAGAGAGGCCAGACACCTTGATCACCTTTAAGCAAGGGTAATGTCGGTCGGGCCGCTTCATCTCACAATACCGCCCGAACTAAAGTATGATATGCTTGGTAAGCAAGATGACTTATATCGCCCACAACTCACTTGTGTTCTACTCGTGCATATGACATCTACGCATAAAACCAGGCCTCGGATGCCCTTGTTGGGGAGCGTAGTAATTTCAAAAAATTCCCTACGCACACGCAAGATAATGGTGATGTATAGCAACGAGAGGGAGAGTGTTGTCCACGTACCCTCATAGAACGAAGCGAAGCGTTATAACAACGCGATTGATGTGATGTAGTCGTCGTCTTCACGGCCCGACCGATCAACGCAAAAACCACGGCACCTCAGGGTTCTAGCACACCTTCATCTCGATGGCGCATCCCGGACTCCGATCCAGGAGAATGTCGGGGAAGAGTTCGTCGGCCTGACAGCGTGGTGGACGATCTTGATGTTCTACCGTCGCAGGGCTTCGCCTAAGCACCGCTACAATATTATCGAGGATTATGGTGGAGGGAGGCACCGCACACGGCTAAGAGATCCAAGGGATCAATTGTTGTGCCTCTAGGGTGCCCCCCTGCCCCGTATATAAAGAAGCAAGGAAGTGCGGCCGGCAGAGGAGGCGGCCGAGGGAGTCCTACTCCCACCGAGTAGGACTCCCTCCTTCCTTGTTGGAGTAGGAGAGAGAGGGAAGGAGAAAGAGGGAAAGAGGCGCCGCCCCCCCTCCTTGTCCAATTCGGACTTGCGGAAGGGCACTTGTGGCTGCCCCTTGGCCGCCTCTCCTCTTCCACCACTTGGGCCCATGAGGCCCATTAACCTCCGGGGGTTCGGTAACCCCGGTACTCGAAGATATATCAGATAACTCCGAAACCATTCCATTTGTCTGAATATAGTCGTCCAATATATCAATCTTCATGTCTCGACCATTTCGAGACTCCTCGTTATGTCCGTAATCACATCGGGACTCAGAACAAATTTGATTACATCAAAACTCATAAACTCATAATATAACTGTCATCAAAACCTTAAGCGTGCGGACCCTACGGGTTCGAGAACTATGTAGACATGACCTAGAACTGTTCCGATTTGATACTTGTTGAACACCGGATGCTCATATTGGCTCCTACATATTCTCTGAAGATCTTTATCACCAAAGCAGCATAAAAACATACGTTGTTCACTTTTGTCATCGATATGTTACTTGCGAGATTCGATCGTCGGTATCTCAATACCTAGTTCAATCTAGATTCTTGGCAAGTCTCTTTACTCGTCTTGTAATACATCATCCCACAACTAACTCATTAGTTGCAATGCTTACAAAGGCTTAAGTGATGTGCATTACCGAGGGGCCCGAGAGATACCTCTCCAGAGCAATCGGGTGACAAATCCTAATCTCAAAATCGCCAACCCAACAAGTACCTTTGGAGACACCTGTAGAGCACCTTTATAATCACCCGATTCACGTTGTGACGTTTGGTAGCACACAAAGTGTTCCTCCGTAGCAGGAGTTGCACAATCTCATAGTCATAGGAACATGTATAAGTCATGAAGAAAGCAATAGCAACATACTAAATGATCGTGTGCTAAGCTAACGGAATGGGTCATGTCAATCACATCATTCTCCTAATGATGTGATCCAGATTAATCAAATGACAACTCATGTCTATGGCTAGGAAACATAACCATCTTTGATTAACGAGCTAGTCAGTAGAGGCATACTAGTGACAATCTGTTTGTCTATGTATTCACACATGTATTATGTTTCAGTTAATACAATTCTAGCATGAATAATAAACATTTATCATGATATAAGGAAATAAATAATAACTTTATTATTGCCTCTAGGGCATATTTCCTTCAGTAGGATGATCACACGGGTCCTCCGGGATATCCTAGGACAACACTGGATTCTCCAGGTGCCCGCAACCAATCCACCCAGATATGTATTTAAGTTGCCACCTTAAGTTGAACCATTAAATAACAAACTCACATCTGTCATGAATACACTCAAACCCAAACCACGTCTACGAGCATAGCATAGCAGTATAAGCATAACGTAGAAGTAACTCCCCAGGGTATGATAATAAACTGGTGAATAGGTACTACCTCATCTAATTCCCAAACCCACAATTTAATCAGATTCTAACCATGCAATTGTTTGAGGATTGATCTAATGCAATAAAACTGGGTAGTAAAGAGGTATGATAAAAGTGTTACTTGCCTTAGCGATGATCAAGTGAAACCTAGAGACTTCGTAGTAACAACCGCACTCAACAACTCTATACAAAACAAACAAACATACAATAAGCAATCAAGCAAGAAGCACGGGTAAAACTCAAATAACAAAATCTAACCAGAAAGTTCAACTTAAGAACTCGGGTTTGCAAAAAGAATCAAATCAAACAAAGCAATGAAACTCAAACTGCGAAAGAAACAAGATCCGTTTACTAATCTGGACTAAAGTCAAATTTTACAGTAACAAAATCTTGTTCAAGTTGGTTAAACAGAAAGAAGGCTTCGAGACGAAACTCTAGGCGCTCGAATCGCCTAGTTCCGATAAACGAGCGAAAAGTTATACTAGAACGAAAATTGGGTCAGAAATCGCGATCGAAAATAATCGCGAAAAATTCGGGAAAAAGAAAGCGATTTAGAGCAGCAACGAATCTAACGTTTCGCCGTCGTGACTAACGAGAGAATGGCATTAGTTTGAACGTTCGTAAAATAAATAAACCGTCGGAAAAACCGATCTATCGAAAATAAACCGAAGAAAATAAAAAAACCGGGGTTATCCGAAGAAAACCAACCGGTCAACGGCGGTCAATCCAGCGAGATCACGGGCGTTGGCACATGGTGGCAACGGCTGGCGGTAATGACTAGGGCGGTGGTAGTGGGGTGAAATTTAATGGGTGTCTTGAATGGCCCGGCTTACAAAGTAGGCCGGAGGTCTCTGGCAGAATGCGGCCCGTAAATCAGTTCCCCTTTTGAAATAATAATTTCGGCGTGTAGAAAAAGAAAGAAAAGAGTACTAACGGACTCCAAAAATTCCGAAATAAATTTTCCCCGTCCTCTAAAAATAAGCCGGACAAGGCGAACATTTATTTGGTCCTATAATGAAATTTTGAAACACGCATATTTTTCCTATGCAAATAAAATAGCAATAAAATCAAATATTTGATTTTAATATTTTTCCTCCAATATTTCATTTATTTTGGAGAAGTCATATTATCTCCTCTCATATATTTTTAATATGAAATATTTTCGGAGAGAGAAGTAATTAAAACAAATGATCCTTGTTTCGATATTTGATAAAAAAGATTCAAATATGAAAACGGGGAAATCCCCAACTCTCTCCGTGGGTCCTTGAGTTGCTTAGAATTTCGAGGATCGCAAATCGAAATGAAATAAAATATGATATGCATGAATGATCTATTTATACCCTTCCATATTGTAAATTTGGGATGTTACACACCTCCCCCCCCCCCCTTCAGATGCCTCTCGCCCTTGAGATTCGGGTTGGCTAGAAAATAGGTGAGGGTGATTCTTCCGTAGGTCTTCCTCTCGTTCCCAGGTGGCTTCATCCTTGGTATGGTGGCTCCACTGAACTTTAACTTGATAACCTTACAACGTGTAACTCGGCTGGCAAACTCAAGAATCTTGTTGGTTTCTCCTCATGTGTCAAATCACTATCCAATGAATAAACTTCCGGTGGCTTTGTATCTCTCGAGAGGAATATCAGCCATCTCTGCGTGGCACTTCTTCAAGCGAGAAGCGTGGAACACATCATGAACTCTGACAATCCTTGAAAGGCAATTCTAACTTGTAAGCAACTTCTCCCATACGTTCCAAAACCTTGTATGGTCCCACAAAGCGTGGTGCTAACTTTCCCTTAACTCCAAAGCGCTTCACTCCTCGAAGTGGTGATACGAAGATACACCCTGTCTCCACCTTCCGTAAAAATGTCTCCTTGCATTTAGAATCCATGACAGCTCTTACACTGGGACTGGGCTACCTTGAGCCTATCGCGTATCAACTTAACCTTCTCTTCAGACTCTTTAATCAAATCTGGTCCCAACAACTGGCGATCTCCAACTTCATCCCATAACAACGGTGTCCTACACCTCATACGTATAATGCTTGAAAGGGCCATCTTCAAACTGGCTTGATAGCTGTTGTTGTAAGAGCACTCTGCATATGGCAAATTGTCGTCCCAACTAGATCCATAGTCTAGCGCACAAGCTCTCAACGTGTCCTCCAGAATCTGATTGACTCTCTCTGTCTGTCCATCTGTCTGTGGGTGAAAAGCTGTATTGAACTCTAGCCTGGTTCCCAAAGTCTCATGCAACTGATTCCAGAACTTTGAGGCAAACTGGGTTCCTCTATCTCATACGATGGTCCTCGGAACTCCATGCAGACATACGATCCTAGTCATGTATATCTTTGCCAACTTAACTTGGTGTAAGCCGGTCTTCCTTTGGGATGGCTGAGCTACCTTAAGTCAAACGATCAACTACAACCCATATCGAGTCATAGCTTTGAGGCAGAGTCACGGGCAATCCCGTGATAAAGTCCATGCCTAGTTTATTCCACTTCCATTCGGGTATCGGCAATGGTTGTAGCAATCCTGCCGGTTTCTGATGTTCTGCCTTCACTCTCTGACATACGTCACAAACTGCTACATACTCCGCAATGTCCTTCTTCATTCCGGTCCACCAGAAACTATCCTTCAAATCCAGATACATCTTGGTATTTCCTGGGTGAATCGTATACGGCGACTCATGGGCCTCTTGCAGAATCAACTTCCTGATCTCCTGTTCCTTTGGCACATAAACGCGGTCCTCAAGCCATAAGGTATCGTGCTCATCCTCACGAAATCCTTTAGCCTTTCCTTTGCTCATCCTTTCCTTTATCTCAGCAATCTCCTTGTCCGTCTTCTGAGCTTCTCTGATCTTATCCATAAAGGTAGAGTGAATCTCCAAAGCCGCTACATAGCCTCTCGGAACTATCTCCAAACATAGCTCACGAAGGTCTTCTGCTAACTCCTTGGGTAACTCTCCGGTCATGAGGGTATTGACATGACTTGCGAATCAACGCATCGGCTACTACGTTAGCCTTTCCGGGATGATAATGCAACTTCATATCATAATCCTTAATGAGTTCTAACCATCTCCTCTGCCTGATATTTAACTCCTTCTGCGTGAAGATGTACTTCAAACTCTTGTGATCTGTGTATACCTCACAATGGTTTCCGATGAGAAAGTGTCTCCAAGTCTTCAACGCATGCACTACGGCTGCTGAGGGAGTCCCGGACTAGGGGGTGTCCGGATAGCCGGACTATCGTCACGGCCGGACTCCAAGACTATGAAGATACAAGATTGAAGACTTCGTCCCGTGTCGGATGGGACTTTCCTTGGCGTGGAAGGCAAGCTTGGCGATACGGATATGTAGATCTCCTACCATTGTAACCGACTCTGTGTAACCCTAACCTATCTCGGTGTCTATATAAGCCGGAGGGTTTTAGTCCGTGGGAACGAACAACAATCATACCATAGGCTAGCTTCTAGGGTTTAGCCTCCTTGATCTCGTGGTAGATCTACTCTTGTACTACCCATATCATCAATATTAATCAAGCGGGAGTAGGGTATTACCTCCATCGAGAGGGCCCGAACACAGGTAAAAACATTGTGCCCCTTGTCTCCTGTTACCATCCGCCTAGACGCATACGATTCGGGACCCCTACCCGAGATCCGCGGTTTTGACACCGACATTGGTGCTTTCATTGAGAGTTCCTACGTCTTGCGTCGCGTCGGGTAGGATGCCTCGTCTCGTCTTTAAAGGCGATACCATCGCCAAAGAAGCCTTGGCATGGTCGAACTCTTCGCTTGGCGGTTTTCTCATGACCGCTTAGTTCGGCTTGCTGCAAGCGATGACCTCTCGAGTCATCGAAACCAATCTCCATGTTAGTTCGGAACTTGCGAACAATTAGATCTGATCGACCTCTCCTCCATAAACGAGCTCTTGGATCGCATCGTCACAGGAGTCGCCACAGATTCTGACCAGGATCGGGCCTAAAACCGATCTCGAGAGAGATCAACTCTCGAGGCTACCCATCATGTTGCTGTGATAGAGGAGCAATGCGGCGATTCTTCTTCTACCTTAAGGACTAATTCGTCCGGATTCCCGATCCCTCCATGCCGATTCTGCGGAGAGGCGGATGTCGATCAAGCCACGAACCTAAAGTCGGTGGCGGGCGAGACTCATTGGATAGCACTCAAAATCCAAATTTCCGAGTTGGAAACTTCTCAGCCCTTGAGTCCTAAATTGGGCGGGGTTTGGATTTAGTGCCACCGCCCACCAAACATTGACGATCTCTCTCGAATTCGGCAAGAGCCTGCTGAAACAAGACATCATTCTTTGGGCGTAGATTCCTCCTGGTTATGAGCAAGGATAAAGGACTGCCAAGAGGAGGACGTAATCCCAATTTTTGCAATAATTGCACGGACAAGGGAATCCTAAACGCCATAAGTCGTCAGCGAAATTACACGCTTTCTTGACTTGGTGACCATAGTACAAAAATCTTGTGCGATGGAGAGCGCTCGAAAGCCGAAAGTAACTTTTGGGATAATCCCATTGAATACATCCCTAGTTGAACAACAGGGTGCATCATTATCAAGCACACAGGTTAAATACCAAAAACCAAAAACCCCTAAAGGGTGCAGGAACCGTCTTTGGAGGGTTGGCTAAGCGGACCTCGCAAAATTCATAGCACGTAGGGCGCCACTCCAACTCATAGCCTTCGGAAAGCATGTTGGATACTACGGCAGAGTGGCCAAAAGTGGCAAAGAGCTTCTAGCTTCGTAATCCCAGCCCAAAGAACACCAAGACGGTGTTAATAGGTCTTGAGACTTTCGCATCAAATAACATGCAAAACGACAACTCCACAACCTTGCGAAGCCTTACCAAGTAGCAACAATAAATCCATGGAGTGACACGGCTATTACCTTCAATGCCCGGTGGCGAACCTAAATTCAACTGCGGGCACCGGCCGCATTGGTTCTCGGCCCGATAATAGGCGGCTTTTCGCCTTACTAATGTACTCATGGATGGCGGCAGCGACTAAACCTCATCTATGAGGAAACCCTCCGAAAGATGGAAATAGACTGGAAACGCATTGAGCGAAGCAAGACAACCTTTAGAGGAATAATCCCCGGTAGGAAGCATGCTGCAGGGAAAAATCACAGCTGGATGTAGTGTTCGCTCACGGACAATTCTGGTCCGAGGAGGTCACATTTCAAGTGGCCCCTGCTCAACAAATGGATATCATGCTTTACTAGGGCGAGAGGCATTCACAATTTTTCAAGCTATACCCCATTATGGGTACATGAAGCTTAAAATGCCGGTCCAAACGGAATCATCACTCGCTAGTGATCCAAGCATAGCACTCCGCGCGAAAATAAGAAGGCGATGTACGAGCCCTCGAGGCACTATCCAAAGCCCTAGCGGCCGAGGAACTCACCGCGATGCGCTCCACGGTGAAACAGGGGCGATGTTATACTTGATAAAAGATCCACGTCCACCTCTTTTAAACCAGCGGATGAAATAGTCAAATTCCAAGTCCACCCAACGGACCTCGCAAAAGACGGCCTCCATCGGGCACACTTAAACCACAGCGTGAGGCGCGCACCACGAGAATTTCTACAAGAAAATCGGGACATCTTTTGCTGGCACCCTTGAGATATGCCGGGAATCCCACGTCGGTGGCCGAGCACCGGCCTAAATATCCTAAAAGGATTCAAGCCGATCAAACAGGCTCTTGGTAGCTTTTAGAACCCAAGAGGCGGGCCATGGAGAAGAGCTAGCCAAACTTTTGGGCGGATTCATCGGAGATACAAAACATCCGGACTTGCTAGCGAACACGGTGATGGTACCAAAGAAGGATAAATCTGGCGCCTATGTGTTGATTTCAAAGACCTTAATAAGGCTTGCCCAAAGGATCCCTTCCCCCCTCCGCTTGTGAATTGATCAAATCATTGATGCCACAGCAGGACACGACTCATTGTGCTTCCTCGACGCGTACTCTGGCTACCACCAAATCAAGATGGCGGAGCCAAACCAAGCTGCAACAGCATTCATCACTCCATACGGCCCGTTCTGCTTCAACACAATGCCCTTCGGGCTCAAAAACGCCGGCGCAACATATCAGCGCATGATTCAGACATGTGCGGCAAACCCGAGATCAGCAAAGCAGTGGAAGCATATGTAGATGGCGTGGTCGTCAAAACCAAACACGTCAAAAATCTAGTAGGCGACTTGAGGCTCACATTCGACAATCTTGAAAATATGACATCAAGCTCAATCCGGAAAAATGCGTCTTGGCGTTCCGGTAGGAAAGCTCCTGGGCTTCATTGTTTCGGTAAAGGAATTGAAGCAAACCCAGCCAAGATTCGAGCTCTGTCACAATTGGATATTCAAAGACCTCAAACAAATACAAAAACTAACGGGATGCGTAGCGGCTCTAAGCCGCTTTATCTCCGTTTAGGAGAAAAAGGCATTACCTCTTTACGCCTCCTTCGCCAAGACCGAACACTTCGAGTGGGCGGATGTCACGCCATCACGGACTTCGAAGAAATAAAGGCCATTTTGGCAACAAATCCGGTCCTGGCCGCCTAACGTGGGCGAACCAATGCTATTATACATCGCCGCAACACATCAAGTTGTCGGTAGCGGTGCTCGTTGTCGAGCGAAAGCAGACGGACACGGTTGCTGTTCAAAAAACCGGTTTATTATGTGTCCACTTGTCCTAACTCCATGCAAGTCCCAGTACCCACACTATCAAAAGATAGCATATGTGGTGTTCATGGCATCCCGGAAGCTGCGACACTACTTTCAAGAGTGTTCGATAACGGTAGCCTCCGAAGTACCTCTTAACGACATTATAAACAACCGCAACGCGACGGGCCGGATTGCTAAATGGGCCATAGAGCTCCTTCCATTCGACATAACTTATAAGCCACGACGAGCTATTAAATCGCGAGGTTTTGGCCGACTTCGTGGCGAATGGATCAAGGCTTAACTCCCTAAAGAGTACGGGGCATACTCAATTGGATCATGCACTTTGGACGGCTCCAAAATGTTGGCTGGCACGGGGGTTGGCGTCGTCTGACATCCCCAACCGGGGACACGGTCCAATACGTCATTCGAGATAATGTATACGGACTCCAACAACGCAGCGAATCTGAGGCCCTTACGCACGGCCTCGGATGGCGATCTCCATGGGCATTCAACGCCTAGAGGTGCGCGAGGATTCAAACCTCGCAATATCTCAAATAAACGGAGACTTTGACGCCAAAGATCCGAAAATGGCAGCATACCGCAATGCGGTCCTAAAAATGTCAAGACGCAGTTGAAGGGCTCGAATTTCATCATATAGCCGGGATAACAACCAGGCGGTGGATATATTGGCACGCATCGGTGCAAAACGCGATCTTAGTCCACCCAATATCTTTTTGGAACGGCTGTTTAAGCCATCCGTACTATGGGAAGGGGAGTCCGCCAATAACAATCCGGACCCAACCGCACCGCCTGACGCCGAACACTCTGACACAACCGGAGGCTCCGCCCCCGAGATAACACCCTCTCCTCACGAAATAATGGTGGTTATCGCCCGTGGGACGGAACCGTTCCTTAGCCTACCTAACTAGGCGAGAACTCCCGAAGACCAAAATGAGGCTCGCTGCATAGTACGGTGCTCTAAAGCCTATAAGGTCCATGAGGGAGAGCTTTATAAGAAAAGCACCACCGGAGTCCTTCAAAGGTGTATCTCCAAGAGGAAGGGCGAAACCTCTGGCTGAAATTCATGCGGACTGGGTGGGCACCACGCCCGCAGCCGGGCCCTTGTAGGCAAGGCCTTCCAGTATAGGATTTTATTGGCCGACGGCCGGGCAGAATGCGCAGGACTTAGTCCAACGATGCGTCGGTTGCCAGCTTTTTGCTAACCAAAGCCACATGCCACCCACCGCCTTAAAACTATACCCATCACCTGGCCGTTTGCGGTGGGGGCTTGACATGGTTGGACCCCTCAAGGGAGGAACCCACAAGCAAAATACCTATTGGTCATGGTGGACAAATTCACCAAATGGATAGAGGCCAAACCAGTTAAAGCGGCCAAATCCGGACCCGGTGATAGACTTCATATCGGGGTAGTGCACCGCTACGGTGTCCCCCACGGTATCATCGCGACAATGGCACCAATTTCACGGCCGATGAGGTCAAATCATGGTGCAAAAACATGGGCATCAAGCTCGATTACGCCTCGATCTATCACCCTCAAACCAACGGCCAAGTCGAGCAGGGCAAACGGTCTAATCATGAGCGGCATTAAACCAAGACTAGTGCGGTCCCTCAAGGAATCTAACACGCCTTGGGTCGAGGAGCTCCGACTCCGTACTCACGACTGGGCTGCGGACCACGCCGGAATCGTACTACGGATTTACACCATACTTCGCGGGTGTGCGGCGCTAGGCAGTCTTGCCCTGCGACATAATACATGACTCCACCTCGCGTGCGCATGTATGAAGAAAGAGAAGCCGAGCTCGATCGGCGGGGACAGTTTGACGCATTGGAGGAGGAGCGGCGTGGCAAAGCTCGTTCCGCATTCTATCAACAGCGAGCTCGAAGATATCAAAGCAGGAAATGCGGGCCCAAAGCTTATAACGTTGGCGAACTAGTTCTACGCTGCCGAACAAGAAAAAGGACAAACTCAAGCCCAAATGGGAAGGTCCTTCATCATCGACCAGGTCCCGACCGGCGAGCATACCGTCTGCTAAACGCATCGGATAACCGACTCGAGCGAACCCATGGAACGCAGCCCATCTACGAAGATTCTACGCCTAAGTGCGGACTCCAAGTTCGTCTCCTTCCTCCGTCTGCATTCTTTATTTTTGCTTTTTGCTGTCTTTTATTTCTCTCCTTCCTCCTTCTTCTTCTTATAGCCTTTAGAGAGGCTCGTTTATGCTTTTTTCCGCGACATTACAATTGACGTGCGTCGCGCTCATTATACTCGGGGCTTCTTTAGCGAAGCTTATTTATACGGGCTTCATGCCCAAAGCACATGTGTTAAACTTCCGCATGTACCTTTTATTCACCATTATATGCATCGATATGACTTAAGTTTTGGCCAAGCTGGGTTGCCTGGCTCCTGTGCTTACCCCTACATTCCCGATTGTTCGGCTAGGTGGTAAAGGGAGCACCTCTGCGATTGTTACTGCCGGGTCAGCCGGATGTGTACCTCAGACTGGGTGAAGCCGAAAGCTAGCGTTCTTAAGGGAATATTGATTCGGTGAATTGAAAGATGATTTTTAACTTTTTACCCATCTGCCCCCAGATGATTTTCTGCTTTCATAGTAGCTTTGACATGCACTTTAGGGCATGCATCCCAGCGAAAGGAACCCTTAACGGAACTATTCTCCCTGGAAGATGTTTCTTACTACCCATGTAATATAACATAACTAGTTGGGCACTTGTCTGACACAGCAACAATGACCCCTACGCCTTGTCTCCACGCATACCATGGTCCTTATATAACCACGAAGGTATTCGGACACACTCCGGACTATTGGGTCCGGAGGTTGAAGCGAAAAGGTCCGCTACGACAGACGATCTATAATCCGGCTAGAAGACATTTCTTTCATGTCATATTTTTACATAGTCAACTCGACTCATTGTATTCCTCCTCAATGCCATCTAATAGGCTATCTAATTTACAATCTTCTTTGGGAATACTTGGCGGCCAATTCTACTTGGCTGTACACTAAGCTTACATGGATCTCCATCCCATCCAGGCCCCACAGGTCCGACCTCGGCCATGTGGTTTGGGTCCAACCGTGTCTGCTGCGTCTTCACCATGGCCTGTGCCTCCCTGGCGCCTTGGACGGCAGGCCGATATCTTCCATAGCAGAAGCGCCGCCGTGCCCCTTTGAAGCCGCCTCACTAGCTCCCCAATGCCTTGAGGCGGGGAGATAGATAGCCACAAGGCTTGGCCGATGCCTTTCATCACTGCCAGACTTCGTTCGTGCGGTACCGACGCAATTCGGAAGGAGATCACCAAGAATTGGGCATCTCCTCCTCGGGGCGACACGTGAGCAAACCTACATACATGTTTATGTTAGTCGCCTTCCTCGCCGAACTCTTTCAAAGTTCGCTCAAGCACTTCTTGAAAATGCCGACGAAGCCGCCGATTCTCCTTTACGGAGTCGATAACCGGGCACGAAACGTCCTTGGTTCCTCACCCAGCTTGGTGTTGGCGTCTTGGAGGTTATTCTTCTCTGCCGCACCCTCGTAAGCACGCTCTCCTTGACCTTTAACTGGCGTAAGAGCTGTTGCTTGTCCGGATCTAGTCCGGCGCCATCTGCAATGTTTTTGTCGACTTTACACACCGCCGCACTTCCTAAATTATTTATCTTTTGAAGCGTATATTACGGAGGGGCCTCAGAGCTCCCTCATGGCGGCTAGTGCGGCCTCAAGTTAGGCTTTGCACTCTTCAAGCTCACAGGACAGTCGGGTATTCTTTTTTGTAAGATCTGCAGATAACAAATGATCCTTAAATCAGTTATTCTAACTATTTCAAGTCTCGAGACTCTTGGCATATATAAGCTGTCAAATTTTTCTTACCCGTATGTCCTTTACATCTTGCTTTCCATTAGCTCACAGCTGGAAGCCATCTTGAGCGGCACGCAGGTGCACATCTCCCGAATCAAAGGCATTCAAGGCCTCTTGGGAGAAACACGCAGCGTAACGAAGAACTGTCCGTGGCCGGCTTTGTGGTTCAAGGCGCTCTCCACCTCGGAGTTGGTGGCGGACAACCTGTCGGCATCCTCTGTCGGAGGAGCATCCGACGCACGTCTCGTGCTTTCGCCTCGACCTCGGACCCGGCTTTGAAGCCTGTCCGGTGAATGTTCGATCGGCAGCCTCTCCGGACTCGGTCCGTGGCGCTCTTTTTCTGAAAAGGGTATCGGCGTTAGTACGCCTTCAGGAATCAATCCCGGGAGTGTGGTGACATGCCATACCGTTCGCGGCGGAGTTTCGATCCGGACCGCACTTCTTTTTTTCTTGGGGGCCAAGACCGCCCTTTGTTGGCGGCCGCCGCAGCTCGGCCTCTGCCTCGAAGGTACCCTGCGAAGCACCATTGGTATCTGGTGATCAAAAATAAGCATGGATGGGTCGTTATTAGGGTTTTGGGATCTCGGTCTCATTTACTGTGAGGCTTGGAAGTATTCCGGGGTAATCGGCCGTAATGGCGACTCAACGCATTGTCGATGCTAAGTTGGTAGAATACCCCGTCGATCAACTCCACCTTTATATCCGGATCCTCTTGGAGGTCGGATCGAGGGACCGTTCGGATCCTCGGGTTGTAGAAGGGCGGGCTGTGTATCTTCTCCCGCGGTCCGGCGCGAGTTCCCGCAAAAACCATGAAATGAGATATTTAACTACGGGAACATGGATCGGACAGGTCACCAAGATGTTTGCTTACCCAGCTTGAGGATTATTCGAAGAAAACTCCTTCAGTGGGTTGAGACGGAGGAAATCCTCCTCCTCTCCTTTGTACATGGCAGATAAGATCTTCACCAGTTCGGTGACCGATCCTGGCCCTTTGCGGCCATGGCGGGTGGCATCGTCCTCCCCGTTGAAGTCCCACATGGGGTGGCCTCTGTATTGGAGCAGTTGCACTCCTCTCATAATGCAGATTGCCATGACTCCTATCATGGTCAATCCGCATGAGCCGATAAGCTTATTCCGGCTCATCAAATAATGGACATCCCGGTCATCTTCTCTCGGGGGCTCCGAGGCGCCAGCTTAGGCGCTTCTTCGAGGAGCATTGCTTGAACTCGGAAGGCCGATCCAAACAGGATCCCGGCTGGACGTCCTCCATGTAAAACCATTAGAAGGCCAGTCTTGGACGCCTTCTTTGGGGTTCCGGGATAGGTATCCGTCCCGGCGATGTGCCATAGCTCGCTCCGCCCACTTGATATATTGACCCCTCATGAGAACGGGGTACTAGGCGTAATATTCTCTTCCACAATCCAAATGAGCCTCGACGCCCAAGAATAGTTCGCAAAGGGCCCGCGAAGCCCGCGATGTGCGGGATGGAGGCAGGAGTAAGGTGGTGCAATTGGAGGTCGTAGAACTCCAAGAGCCCCCGGAGAAACGGATGGATGGGAAATCCGAGGCCTCTTACTAGATAAGAGATGAAGCATACCCGCTCTCCTTTAGAGGGATCGGGGACGCTCTCCGCTTGCTTTCCGCCCTTGTAGGTGGCAAGTCCGCTCGAACGGAACCAAGAAGGCCGGGGAGAAATCCCTTGGCTTGGAGTATAACTAGCTCGTTATGCGGATCGAGCATCTCTCCCAATTTCTGGCCGAGGGCTGGAGCGCGAGAAGAGGAGCCGCGTCGACCGTCCATGATGGAATGGGCTTTGGTCAAAAGCGCCCGATGAAAAACTTGCAAAGGGGGATGGTGTGACTCAGATCTAGATCCTTGCCCCTTTTATAGGCGGCTCATTTACTTGTGACTAGGGGGTAATTGTAAAAATACCTGGTTGTTCGCATTCATTCAAACACGTGGAAGATGGCCATTATTGGGCGTAGAAGCCGAGGCGCAGCATTTATCGAAGCCGGACACTATTCGACAAGTATATGGAATTTGGAGAAGAACCCGCCTCGCAATGTCAAGACAATCAACGTCTTAGGACTCATCGTCATTGAAGCCCGGTCTGGGGACTACCGAGGAGTCCCGGACTAGGGGTGTCCGGATAGCCAGGACTATCGCCACGGCCGGACTCCAAGACTATGAAGATACAAGATTGAAGACTTCGTCCCGTGTCCGGATGGGACTTTCCTTGGCGTGGAAGGCAAGCTTGGCACACGGATATGTAGATCTCCTACCATTGTAACCGACTACGTGTAACCCTAACCTATCCGGTGTCTATATAAACGAAGGGTTTTAGTCCGTAGGGACTAACAACAATCATACCATAGGCTAGCTTCTAGGGTTTAGCCTCCTTGATCTCGTGGTAGATCTACTCTTGTACTACCCATATCATCAATATTAATCAAGCAGTGAGTAGGGTATTACCTCCATCGAGAGGGCCCGAACCTGGGTAAAAACGTTGTGTCCCTTGTCTCCTGTTACCATCCGCCTAGACGCACAGTTCGGGACCCCCTACCCGAGATCCGCCGGTTTTGACACCGACAGCTGCTAACTCCAAATCATGTGTAGCATAATTCAACTCATGGAGTTTAAGCTGTCGGGAGGCATATGAAACAACTCTTCCCTCCTGCATAAGCACTGCTCCAAGTCCTCGACGAGAAGCGTCACAATACACCTGGTAATCCTTGCATTGATTTGGAAGAATCAACACTGGAGCTGTAACCAAACGTTTCTTCAACTCCTGAAAACTGGCCTCACATTCCTCAGTCCATTTGAACTTGGTGTCCTTCTTGAACAACTCCGTCATGGGTTTTGCAATCTTCGAGAATTCTCAATGAACCTCCGGTAGTATCCTGCGAGTCCAAGAAAACTCTAGATCTCTCCAACTGACGTGGGTGCTTCCCAATTTGTCACAGTGACTACTTTGATGGGGTCTACCGCTATTCCTTCTCCGGATATAACATGTCCAAGAAATCCAACTTCCTTCAACCAAAACTCACACTTGCTGAACTTGGCGTATAGCTAATGTTCTCTGAGCTTCCCAAGTACCAAACGCAAATGCTCCTTATGATCCTCTTCATTCTTCGAGTAGACGAGAATATCATCAATGAACACCACGCATTTAACTTATCCAAAAACTTCATAAACACTTTGTTCATCATGTTCATAAAATAGGCAGGTGTGTTAGTCAGACCAAATGACATAACGGTATACTCATATAGCCCGTACCTTGTGGTAAAATTTGTCTTAGGTATATCTTGCTCTCGAATCTTCAGCTGGTTGGTACCCTGATCGCAGATCGATCTTGGAAAACACCTTAGCTCCTTGCAGCTGGTCAAACAAATCATTGATCATCGGCAGTGGGTACTTGTTCTTGATTGTCACCTCATTCAATCCTCGATAATCAACAACCATCCTTAACGATCCATCTTTCTTCTCCGCTAGAAGTACTGGTGATCCCCAAGGGGACAAACTTGGGCGAATATAGCCTTTATCCAGCAACTCCTTAATCTGCTTCTTAATTTCCTCCAAATCCTTTGCGGGCATTCTGTACGGTCTCTTAGATATTGGCCCTGTGCCTGGCAAAAGCTCGACCAAAAACTCAATGTCTCTATCCGGTGGCATGCCTGGCAACTCTTCTGGAAATACATCCGAAAAATCCTTCACCACTGGTACTTCCTCCTGTACAACTCCTGATAAGGAATTCGCTTGAGTCCTACTCGGCACATGCCGGGATACATACTTGATCCTTCTTCCTTCTAGGGTGGTAAGCAAAATTGACTTACTGGCGCAGTCAATGTTCCCTCCATACTTTGATAACCAATCCATGCCTAATATCACATCCAGTCCTTGTGACTCCAATACTATTAGGTCCGAGGGAAACAGGTAGTTACCAATCCTTAATGGTAACCGTTCGCACCATAGGCTAGCCATATACTCTACTCCTGGCGAGGTTACTAACATGGGTGACCTAAGGGCTTGGGTTGGCAGTTTAAATTTATCCACAAATCCCCTTGATATGTATGAATGCGATGCACCAGTATCAAAAAGAACGATTCTGATAAATGACTTAACCAAAAACTTACCTATTACTACATTGGGTTGCGCTTCAACCTCCTCCACGCTAACGTGGTTCACTTGTCCTCTGTTGAAAGGGTTGGGCTTCTTCCCAGAGCTTCCATTGCCATTTCCATTCTTTGCTTCAGAACACTCCGTGGCATAATGTCCATTCTTCCCGCACTTGAAACAAGTAATGTGACTTAGATCCTTCTTGGCGGCGTTCTTTGGGTTGGAGCAGTTGCAGACGTTGCTTCCTCCATTACCATTCCCGTTCTTGGAGCTACTATGGTTGTGCGATATCCCTCCATTGTGGTTGTGACCTCCATGGTTATGTTGAAGGGGTCCTGCCAAGTTTGGGGTAAAACGGGGTCTCTGCTGAGCTCCAGAATTGTACTTCCCTTGTCCATACTTCCTCTTGCGGTTGTCAATTTGCTGCTGCTTCCCTTCGATCATGAGAGCTCTATCTACCAACTCCTGGTAGTTATTAAAATTTGCCACCATCAACTGCATGCTCAGCTCATCATTCAGTCCTTCCCGAAACTTCTCCTGTTTAGCTGCATCCGTAGCAACGTCATCTGGGGCATAACGTGCTAGCTTACTAAAGTCATCCACATACTGGCCAACGGTGCGTCCTCCTTGGCATAAGTTGCGAAACTCGCGCTTCTTCATGGCCATAGCTCCTGCTGATACATGGGCAGTGCGAAAAGCTTGTTGAAACTAGTCCCATCTAACAGTGTCAATGGGGTAAGTGGCTGTGAAATTCTCCCACCATGATGCTGCGGGTCCATCAAGCTGATGTGCGGCAAAATGCACTCTCTCCGCATCTGTGCATCCTGCAGTGGTCAACTCCCTTCCAATCTTGTGGAGCCAATCATCTGCAACGATCGGTTCGGTGCTATTGGAGTACACCGGCGGATTCAACCTTAGAAAACGGGCTAAGTGATCAACGGGTGGTGGTGGTGGTGGGTTGTTGTTGTTGTTCCCCTGATTCTGATTCTGGACTACTATCTGCATCAATGCATTCTGCTGCTGGATCAACTGAGTGAGCTCCGATGGGAAAGCAAATCCATTGTCGCGTCTCGGAGGCATCTGCTGGGTTTAGAAAAGGTGAGAAAACAGAATAGAATGAGGTCTAGGGGGAAAACACTACCCATATGCACATGAGACAAACACAAACATATCACTCAATCAATCAAGCAAGGGCATACAATCGGTCTAACTGTCGTTACAAAAGTGCTCGGACTATACCATATACATAGGGGAATACTACTACTGATATGGTGGTCGACTAGAAAAATTGATCGGTGGAAGACTCCATAATATCTCCTCCAGCTTCATCAACAAAGTCATCATCGCTATCGTCGGGGTCCGAGTCGGTGTCGTCGATGTTGATGTAGTTTTCCGGGCAAGTGGAATCATCGTCTTCTCCTCCTTGCGCGGGATCTCCCATGAATACTCCTAGCTTCCTTGTCAGGTCGTCATTCTTCTCCACTAGTACGACGATTTCCTCATCACAATCTTCACGAATAGCCTTGAGTTCTTCCTCCAGCTCTGTGATCCTGGTCATTGCCTTCTTCAGATCCATCATGCTGCACAAGACATCCGATTCTCTGGCGGCGAATGTGTTGGTTTAACTCTGGATGAAAGCTGCAATAGATCTATCCTTCCTGGTGCTGATCATTTCCCATTGCTCATCTCGGCACCCACAAATCTGGTAGATAGTATCCTTGAGATCCTTGTGGTAGACTTCTCCAATACGTCCCATGGTGATGTGGGCTGCCATGCTTTTGCCTAGACTCCAGGTTGGTGCGTCAAAGGAAAACTCTATGGTCTCGATGGTAGCATGAACGTCCTTCCTGGAACTTGAACTTGAATCATCCAGCGCTCCTCTTCTGGTAAAGTGGCGTTGTAAGTCCCGGTGAAGCTTGGTATTCCGATGTTCAGGTACCTAGTGACTTCCTTTAAGTGTCGTCCAAAAGGTGTGTCTTCATCCGGTTGTGCAAACTTGTTCCTTGCATCCGCCATCCTAAAGAGTAGAAAATGGAGAGGAGTCAGAAATGAGAAGAGAGTAGTGATTCTAGGGCTTTAGCTTAGTGGACGTGTCCTACGATCGATGTAATGCTCGATACCATCTTGTAGCGACCAGACCTCAAGCAGTCGATCTCTGTGCATTAGTGTCATCCTGGATCGGTAATCTTGACACAAGATACTTGAAGGATTTATAACAGAGTAGCAATCACACACTTATTACATCAAATGTCTCAAAAGACAACTTATTACAATAAATATGGCTTAAGGCCATCTAAAACGATAACAGCGGAAGGCTTGGAAGATAAAGCGAGTCCATCAACTCCAATGGCATCACTGAGTGAAAGACCACGACCTAAGGCACCTTACTCGTCGTCTAAAAAGTCTGCAACATGATACGTTGCAGCCCGAAACGGGTCAGCACATGGAATATGCTGGCAATGTAACACAAGAGAGTAGTGAAACAGAAATAATGCTACTACTACATACATATATGGCTGGTGGAGGCTGTATGGTTAATATGTTTTGCGAAAATCCAATTTTTCCCTACAACAAAGGAATAAATTTTATTTAACTATCATGGTAGTTGTTAAACATTGAGAAGGTTCCTCCAACTCAATCCCAATTAAGCATCATCATTAAACCCAATCAAATTATATTAAGAGTGATGAGATCCACATGATAATCCAATAACTAGATACTCAAGATGTCCATAACCGGGGACACGGCTAATCATGATTAGTTTGTACACTCTACAGAGGTTTGCGCACTTTTCCCCACAAGACTCGAATACATCCATGGTCGGAGATTCGAGACACAGTCTTTCTGAAGCATTAACTCTCTACGCTGATAGACAGTACCACCTACAACCCACTACATCTGCTAGTCTACCTCTTCGAGAGCTTGACGCAACTTACTCAACTATGCCAGAGCCCATATGGCTTGTGGATGCACACGGAAGTTTCTAGCATGAATAATCTTATGATCCCTTTGAGCCTGGGTTGCGAGCCGTAGGATGATCACACGGGTCCTCCGGGATATCCTAGGACAACACTGGATTCTCCAGGTGCTCGCAACCAATCCACCCAGATGTGTATTTAAGTTGCCACCTTAAGTTGAACCATTAATTAACAAACTCACATCTGTCATGAATACACTCAAACCCAAACCACGTCTACAAGCATAGCATAGCGGTATAAGCATAACGTAGAAGTAACTCCCCAGGGTTTGATAATAAACTGGTGAATAGGTACTACCTCATCTACTTCCCAAACCCACAATTTAATCAGATCCTAACCATGCAATTGTTTGAGGATTGATCTAATGCAATAAAACTGAGTAGTAAAGAGGTATGATCAAAGTGTTACTTGCCTTGCTGATGATCCGTGAGATCTAGAGACTCGTAGTAACACGCTTCGCACTCCGGGAACTCTATCGCAAACAAACATACATACAATAAGCAATCAAGCAAGAAGCACGGGTAAAACTCAAATAACAAAATCTAACCAGAAAGTTCAACTTAAGAACTCCGGTTTGCAAAAAGAATCAAATCAAACGAAGCAACGAAACTCAAACTGTGAAAGAAACAAGATCCGTTTACTAATCTGGACTAAAGTCAAATTTTACAGTAGCAAAATCTTGTTCAAGTTGGTTAAACAGAAAGAAGGCTTCGAGACGAAACTCTAGTGCTTGAATCGCCTGATTCCGATAAACAAGCGAAAAGTTATACTAGAACGAAAATCGGGTCAGAAATCACGATTGAAAATATGCGCAAAAAATCCGGGAAAAAGAAAACTGACGAACAGGCTAACGAACGAACGTTCGCTGTGTGTGACTAACGAGTGAATGGCGTTCGTTTAAACGAACGAACGGACGAACGTCCGTAAAATAAATAAACCGTCGAAAAAAACCAATCTATCAAAAATAAACCGAAGAAAATAAAAAAACGCGGTTATCCGAAGAAAACCGACCGGTCAACGGCGGTCAATGAGATCCGGTCTTGTGTGACTCGGCTGAATGGCCGGCGATCGCGTCTTGGCAACTAAGAATGAGGCGGCAGTATTTGGGTGGGTCTTGAGCGGTGGCTTATAAAGGGCCGTCCAGAAGGTCGCTGGCCAGTACGGCCCGAAGTCGGTTCCCCCTTTTTTTAAATAATAATTTTGGCATGCAGAAAAAGAAAGAAAAAGAGTACTAAACGGACTCCAAAAATTCCGAAATAAATTTTTCCCGTCCTCTAAAAATAAGCCGGACAGGGTGAACATTTATTTGGGCCTATAATGCAATTTTAAAAAACGCATATTTTTCCTGTGCAAATAAAATAGCAATAAAATCTGAATAAAATCAAATATTTGATTTTAATATTTTTCCTCCAATATTTCATTTATTTTGGAGAAGTCATATTATCTCCTCTCATATATTTTTAATATGAAATATTTTCAGAGAGAAAAATAATTAAAACAAATGATCCTTGTTTCGATATTTGATAAAAAATTCAAATATGAGAACGGTGAAATCCCCAACTCTCTCCGTGGGTCCTTGAGTTGCTTAGAATTTCAAGGATCGCAAATCAAAATGCAATAAAATATGATATGCATGAATGATCTATGTATAACATTCCAAATTGGAAATTTGGGATGTTACATCAACGGGCTGGTCCAGGTCAAACCTGACCGGTGGGGCCCACTGGTCAGTGTCACAGTGATGGCTAGGGTCACAGACACGTGGGCCTGGTCAAAAACCCGCGTCGGCCACCGGTCAATCTTTGGCGCTTGTGGTCCAGCTGATTTTATTAAATAATCTAATTATTTTTGTTATCCAGTAAACTGACAAAGCGGGTCCCACACTCAGTGTCTAGTGTTAAACTAATAGGGTTAGTTAGCCCTTAATCTAATGACGGCCACGTCGACTAACCGGCGATTAGCCGCCGGCGCTAAGCAGAACATGGCGGAGGTCCTTGTCCGGCCGTTTCCGGCGAAGAGAGGTCGTGCGGATGGGTTCTGCGGGACCGGCGCGACGAGTGGCATCGGATGGTGGCAGCTGCGGGTGCTGGGGTGGCCGGAATCGGCAACAACGACAAGTGAGGCGGCGGCCGGAGCTCGTGCGAGCTCGGGTTTGGCGTTAGGGAGCACGGTAGGAGGAGCTGGTGCAGGCGTTCGGCTCCTGGGAGCACGGTGAGAACGGCGACACGCTCAAAAGCGGGCGGAGGCAGCTGTGGCCGTGGCCGCGACATGGCATGGTGGCGGCGAGCTTCGGGCACGGCGGTGATGCTAGCTAGGGGGCGCAAAAAGCAGAGAGAGGAGAGGAGGAAAGACGCAGTAGCTCACAGGGAGGACGGGAAGAGGGTCAGCGTGCTCGGGGAAGGATTGACGGCATCGGAATCCCGGCTGCGATCTTCCATGGCCGAGGAAGAAGATGAGGTCGAGGACGGCACGTCGGGGCTCTTCCGGTCGCGTGAGCCTACGGAGAGGGCTATGGCGATGAGGCGGAGCTTCTGGACTGCTCAAGGGGAGGAGGGAGCAGCGATGGCCGCGGTGGTGCTAGTCGGCGGCGACGGGCGCGTTCGGTGAGCTGGGGAACGGCGAGGAAGAGAGAAGGGGGAAGAGTGAGTGAGCCGGAGGGATTGGGACGGCACCGAGGAAGTCGACCACGCGTCCAGGGCTCGTCGGCAAGCAGGAGGTGGCGCGGAGGCGTGCTCAAGACGCTGGCCGGGCCACGCTGCTACTGCCTCCCCGGGCGCCGTGGAGAAGATGATGGCGGGCAGTGAGCTGGTCGCCACAGTGCTGCCGTGCCGTAAGTGGCCCAGGTACTCCCTCTCTCTTTCCATTTCTTTTTTGTTTTCTTTTTCTTTTTTTGCTGTAGTTTTGGATTTAGTAAAAATAGTAAATCCTTCAGTAAAATCCTGGAAATATTTGTGGGCACTGTTAGAATTATTTACAACAGCCCTCAACCACTTCCAGAATTATTTGAGCATTTAGAATAATTATAGCTTTTAAATGCCCAAATTCAAATACAATATGATTTAATTCAAAAATCCAGAATGGTCCTAGAAATATGTGCACCATTTTTGGCAGAGGTTTTCAACCAATCCAAAAATGATGAACTTTTCTAAAGGGCATTTTGGGTTCATTGAGAATATTTTTATTTGAACCTAGTTGATTTGATCTGGTGCTAGGGTTTGAACAATCCCATTTCAACTTTCAAAATAAGTTTAGACATGATGCATGGATGCAAAAGCTAGCCTAGAGCGCTACCAGACTAGGGATGTGACAACTCACCCCCACTAAACAAGAATCTCGTCCCGAGATTCAAGACGTGAGGTAAGAAGACAGGGGGGACACTAAATCTTACAAACTTCATGATCCAATTGCCCTTCTCGAAGATGTTGATCCATTCATCATCTTAGTCTTGACGTCTTGCTCTGGGAATTCCATTCAACAAGACAACGAGAAGGAAGGGTAACTCTAGAAGAATTGATCTCCTTAAAGATCGAGCAATTGATGATCAACTCACGGAATGAGACGTAGGAACATCTCTTGAGCTGAGACACAACACATATCGAGAGGGATGGAAATAAACAGATGACGAAGGTTCAATTTGGTAGGCAACAACTCCACGCTTGGGTAAGATGGTGTACGGTCTCAACGTAGCGAGGGGTTAACGGCCACGATTCCAAAACGGGGCACCTTAGGGGAGGTGACTCATGGGATTTTCTCTTAAGTGGCAAAAAGAATTACTTTTAATACAAAGATCATTGAAATTCTCTATACCAGCCTGAGGCAATCACAATCGATCATTTGAAGGAGTTCCAAAGAATGACATAGTCAAACTAGGATGGATGATGTGGACTACCTTGTTGAAGACAACGCAATGAATGATTTTTGCCTATCATCGGAAATGGATGGGACCCATGGTAGGACCACTTTTGAAGATGATCCTGAACAAGAATTACTAAGAATGCAACACATAGTAAAATGGCACAAAGACGGGTGCAAGCTGGGAACAAAATGCGAATGCTGGGAATGTTTCAACCATCATATCTGCCTGAGATTCAGATCTGGTTGGTAACGGGATATTCCAGACAGCATATCTGGAAAAAGAAAGGTAGCAACACAAATCGACGAGATGGCGTTGCGAGATTATCGGGTATGAACTGCGATAGCAAGCTCCAAAACATGAGCTGGTTCTGCTACATACATGTGAACCTTAAGTGTGTAGACCCTGCGGGTTCGGGAACCATGCAGACATGACCGAGATGCCTCTCCGGCCAATAACCAATAGCAGGATCTGGATACCCATATTGGTTCCCACATGTTTCACGATGATCTCATCGGATGAACCACGATGTCGGGGATTCAACCAATCTCGTATACAATTCCCTTTATCCATCGGTATTCGATCGTTGGTATCCCTATACCTTGTTCAATCTCGTTACCGGCAAGTCTCTTTACTCGTTCCGTAACGCATGATCCCGTGGTTAACTCCTTAGTCACATTGAGCTCATTATGATGATGCATTACCGAGTGGGCCCAGAGATACCTCTCCGTCATAGGGAGTGACAAATGCTAGTCTCGATTCGTGCCAACCCAACAGACACTTTCGGAGATACCTGTAGTGCACCTTTATAGCCACCCAGCCATTGCCAGGACGCTTTGATACACCCAAAGCATTCCTACGGTATCCGGCAGTTGCATAATCTCATGGTCTAAGAAAATGATACTTGACATTAGAAAAGCTCTAGCAAACGAATTACGCGATCTTGTGCTATACTTAGGATTGAGTCTTGTCAATCACATCATTCTTCTAATGATATGATCCCATTATCAACGACACCCAATGTCCATGGTGAGGAAACCACTACCATCTATTGATCAACGAGCTAGTCAACTAGAGGCTCACTAGGGACATGTTGTGCCCTACGTATTCACACATGTATTATAGTTTCCGGTTAATACAATTATAGCATGAATAATAGACAATTATCGAATAAGAAAATATAATGATAATCATTTTATTGTTGTCTTTAAGGCATATTTCCAACAAAACAGACGGCGCCAACGAAATGGGTCGCCCCATTAGAGTTTCTCTTAGTGTGTCTTAAACTTGAATTCCAAACACTGCAGAAGTCTAGTCTCATGCTCTCACACCTGCACGCTAGTGGTAGTACCCGTACGTGCACTTTGTGCTGAAATGGAAAGGTGCCTGCGTCCAAAGGGAGAAACTGTTTTTCCACGCCCATCTTCGTGTTCACATACGCGTCCACTTTTTATCAAGAAACATACACGTCCACTAATATTGATCTGTCGTTTAACGCGTGTGCGCTTAACTTAGGACCGTTTTTCATGTTGCCCGTGCGTCGTTGGTTATTAGTTGTATAAAATATGCTGATCCCCACTGAGCTGGACCTGCCGCTCGTTCGTTCGATTCACGAGTGTGTCGGTCTGTGTGTGGCGCGCGCCCGTGCTCCAGTTCACACCTCTTCTTCTTCGACCGCCTGATGCTGCCTTGAGAAATCTACCCTTTTCACATGAATTTCCCCCGTATCTCGGTCAGTCTCATCAGTGACCAGGAACGAGAGGAAACCACAAAGAGCTCCCTAGCCAGCCGCCTCCTACCCAAAAAAAACTAGGGTTTCTCTGCCTTTCGCCGGCGCCGGCATCGGTCCGCCCCGTCTACTGTGGCCTTAGGGCCATGGGGACAGAGTGGATCCCGGGCCTTGCCGGTGGGAGGGCTCCGTTTTTAGATCCTTTTTCAAGATTTGTTGGGGTTTGTGTCCTACTCAGGAAGGCGAGACGGCGGCGACTCCCTTAAAATGAAAAAGGTCTCCCCGCCTAGTTCCCGTTCCGCTGATGCGTCTAGCATCGGCGGTGAAGCATCAATGGAGAGTGTGTCTCCGGTGGATCTGTCTCACAGTGGATTTGCTTTCGGATATGTTCGTCGCTCGTCTTTGTTCGTGTGTCTTCAGTTGGATCTTTCTTATCTACACTCTTCATCGGCCGGTTCTTTGTTACATTGCGTTAGTTCTATAGGGCCTTAGCACGGCGACTTTCCCGATCGCCTACTACAACAAGGTTTGTCCGCCCTGCGAGGAGGCGATGAATGATGCGCACCTTCGGCTCGCTTCAGTGCTTGTAGTCGCCGCTAGATGGTCTACGGGTCTGGATGTAATTTTTATTATTTCTAATGTTCGTTATACTATCATAATTGAAGATGAATAGATCGGAAGTTTATCAAAAAAAAGTCTTATAAGTGACCAGTCTGCCTCTGCACCAATCGGTTGGCTGGTCACAAGGTGGGAGCACGTACATGGAAGGTGGAACAAACGACAAAGGATCGCGGAAATCTCGTTGCGCAACGAAAGTCGCGCCTCGTCGCACACGTCCACACGTGAGACGTGTTTGAACTTTAAAAAAAATCCTATCTATTCATTTTCAATCATGACAATACAACAAATGCCAGAAATAATAAAAAATTACATCTAGATCCGTAGACCACCTAGCGACGACAACAAGCACTAAAGTGAGTCGAAGGCGTGCCGGCGTCATCGCCCTTCCCTCATCGGAGCCGGGAAAAATTTGTTGTAGTAGACAATCGGGAAGTCGTCGTGCTAAGGCCCCATAGAACCAGCGCAGCAGAACAACAACCGCCGCTGATGAAGAGTAACGTAGATCGGAAGGATCCAACCTAAAGAAGCACAAATGTAGACGAACTACGACTAGATCCGAGCAAATCCACCAAGCATAGATCTGCCGAAGACACACCTCCACGGCTCCACACGCCCACCGACGATACTAGACACACCACCGAAAACGGGGCTAGGCGGGAAGACCTTATTCCATCTCCAGAAAGCGCTCCGTCTCGTCTTATTAAATAGGACACAAACCCTAATAAAATTTAAGAAACATCTAAAAAAACGACACCCTCCCGCTGACAAGGAGACGTGTTTGCACTTTGCCGGATCACTAGCTAGAGCCTAGAGACTCGAGTGAGCACATGGGCAACGGGTGAGCAACGAGTGACGACGCCCTTCCTGATTCCGGGTCCGACCCTTTCGCCGTTCGCTGTCCACCCATGCTGCCACACGTCCTTGGCAACGAGGAGCACCGGAGTTTTTGTTTTCCTTTGTCCAGTGGAGCTGCCAGGTTCTGCATTTCCAGCGTACTACATGGTACACTCCTCAGTGTATTCTAGCGTCATCTCCTGTGCCCTTGATTAATCGAAGCCTGCCCTTTAGTAACACAAAGCATTAACCCCTGTGCCAACTGATGAAAAATGGCCAGAAATCATGCTGCCCCTGCCCTTTAGTAACACAAAGCATTGCCATCTTTGTTGGATTCTTTGGAAGCCTCCGAAGTTAACATTCGTAAATAAATGGACTATGTAGACTGTTTTGCTCTGTTTTCTCGGCACCCCAATCCAAGAGGGTCCCTGTCTATGGCGTTTGGTCTACCTACGTAGCCCACGTTTTGTTGTAGTATGCGCTTACTGTTTCAGAGCCGTGGCTTCCTGGTAGTAGTCGTAACCAAGCCGATAGTAAGTTTCTGCGGTTTATAACCATATAATACGGAACAGAAACAGCAGACGACACCCACATACAAATGGCGTGGTCGCGCGATAAGATAAGCACGCACGCACGCACGCACGCACAAACCCACGCCGGTCAACAGAGTTTAGCAGACCCAACCGTCAGGCGCCAGAGATGATGGATACTCCGACGCAAACTTTGAAAACAAACCCCGATGTATCACCTCACCTCACCTCACGTGGACAACGACGTGAACGCACGGAGCGTGTGGCCGAAAAGGATAAGTAACAAATCACCTGTCCATCCCGCTTGGACACGTGTGACGCATGGATACATGGCACGGCAGTTACCAAATGTTTTACACGTACGGATTGCACTGCGTGAAGCCACGGGTGGTGGCCACCAAAGAGACGGCGTGGCTCCTTCTTTGGTGTCTGTATGTATGCTCCCCGTGTTTCTGAATCCCAGACGGCGGCGGAGTTCAGCCGGGTCACTCTTCAGGATGCGCTTCTTCGATGTAAAATTATAAACTCACTTGGAATGTTCTATAGGTCCGGGACAACGGTGTTGAATCTTTTCCACTGCTGGTGCGTAAAAGAGAACCGTAGAATTGACGGACCGACTCAGACTGACCATCGCAAGTGGCTGCGCAGGAACTTCTCCTCCGTGGTTTCAATACTTCTGGCGGCACGCGGCTACCGGACTTTTCGCCGGCATCTGACCCGGCTTCTTTTGTGCGTCCAACATCCTCGGTGGTCGGCAGTCGGCACCATCCATCAGTCAGCGATCCTAGCTACAACGGGTCATCTGTTAGTTGCTGGAAGTCACGCAATCTACCGTGAGCGGCAGCTCTTGGCGGAGGCGCAGGTGTTTCAACTTTGAACAAGGCATCAGACACGACGGGCACGCACCTGCACTTCTTCTTTTGTTTCGTTGGCAAACTCGTCTTCAGTTCTTCTTTTGTTTGGCTACATTGTGAGCTTCGTGGTCAGATTCCCAGCTTCACGCCGCACTATAACACCATCATGATTTTCTTGATCATTTCACTTAACGCTGATTGGCAGCCCGAGACATGGCGCACTCGGGTAACGAGTGAGTGATTATATGAATCCTCTAGAGTAGTGTTGCAAACAGTGCAAGCGCTGAGCACGGCCATGTTAAAATGTCTCCTTACTTAGATCCTTTGTGGGCGGGGACTGAATCTGAATGCAAGCGCTGACCTCGTCGTGGAAGCTGCCACCCTGTGATCATTTGATTGATGGTACCTGTCACTTCCACATCGTGCACCATACTATCTTTCTCCGGGTGCAAACAGCCAGCAAACTGTCATTTCTTTGGTGGTGCTACTTAGTTACCAGTATAGAACATGCTGGCCGAGTAGTGAAGATCCCGATCGCTTCGAAATGCGACACCTGTGATTTCTTTTGTCGTCTTATAGTATTCAGTACAATTGGCCAAATGATGGAGAGTGGCTTTTCTGAACCATGTCCAGCTGGTTTACTGGGGAGGGCGGCCACACGATTGCCTTGTACGTATGTTACCTTCGCTGATCCATAGTAGTTCTTATTCAGCTAGCTTCTTGTCAGTCACTTCCACATTTTCTGCTTCCTGAATCTTGGGTAGGAGAACCCGTTCTTTATGAGAGATTCAAACTGTGCACCACCACTACTGTGTGCGTCGCGGCGCTGGCGGACGCAATATGCGTCACATACTCCCTGAATCGGCCACGCATCTGTCGTTCACAAAGTAGTTTCCGGCATTATAAACTTGTAATTTGCCTTCAGAGTGGCTGGGTTTAACAGAACTTTCATTCACTTCTTAAGATGGTTATCCACTTTCACTCAGAGTAAATTAACAGTACACCTCGCTCAAACCGGAAACTATCTTACCAGGCCATGATCATCGTATAACAGTTTAGTTCTACAAACTTTGATTTCGTACAAAAAATGCATTTGCAAGCATGGAGAAATAAGTTATTGTACAACAAGTGACATTGAGTTACAATAACCATGTTACAGATCGCAAATAATCACATCCTTTTCCCCACAAAAATTTCACATGTACGTGTTTACTCTATGTATGGAAATTTCTTTATCAATCTATTGAAGGCTACAGATATGATTTTCCACCAAGTTACAGATATCATGATCATATGACAAAATGATCAGATTCTATCTCTCAACCTCCTCTGTTGCCATGAGAACTGTGCTGGGTGTTTTCGGAGGATACAGCTCCCACAACGCAACCGTGGTGTCCGCCGAGCATGAGGCCAACAGTTTGCAGTCATGTGAGAAAGTCACCGCGGCACACTGCCAGCAAAAAAGAAGCAGCATGTAAGTTAAACTACATCAAGCAGAATTTGACCAAGTTGTAGTTAGGAAGTAATTGAGCTGATTATCGATCTCATGACCCATATATTCCAATTAAAGTAAACAGGAGGACTGAAATCGACATTTTTGACTGATCGAGGGACCCTAGATGCAAAATGGAAATGCCAAAAGCACTTAGTTGAACCAAGCTGCATACCGTAGCACTGTGATACTTTAGAACCGCCAGAGCATTTCCTTTATTGTAGTTATACACTCGAATCCTGCAATGATGCAAAACACTTGAAAGATTACACAAATGCAAGGATTACAAACTCAGATAAACAACTAGAAGCATGCTTGTCATGCAGACATCGCCTACTCCTTGTCCAACTTTGCTTAACTCCTATTCTGTGCACATAATGCTCTGCCTATTTTCCGTTCTGCACCTATTCTATTGTCATCTACAGGATGTGACGTCTCTGTCTTGCACTTCCCCCTCAGAGGGCACGCAAGTGTCACTTACCTCTGAAACCCTAATCAGCCAGTACTAAATCAGTTTGGTAATCAGGGACAACTGGTGTTGCTGCGACATAATCAGCTATCAGTAAATCAGCTTTGCTAATCAACGGTGTAGACCATGGAGGTCGCACTTGCGGCGCAGTGCCTCGTCCAGCAGGATACCCTTCACAAAGCTGTTGAGTTTGGATAAGACTGTATACACATTTTTTTTCATAAATTTAATAATTTATTGTATCTCATACATGTTGTTCTACTCACGACATGGCTTGCATGTAGACGATAAATGAAGACATTGTTTTTGCCCTGCTGTTCGTGGTGTGGAACACCAATCTTGAATAAGACACAGCGGAGCTGGCAAGCGTTGAGAGTTCGGGGGATGGAGCCAGATGCTAAGCATATTTTTCTATGTCCTGCTGATACTATGATTGAATGTATCTACGATATCAGGGTCATACTGGTTTCCTGGGTGATACTACGATATCAGGGTCATACTGGTTTCCTGGGTGATACTACGATATCAGGGTGATACTACATTATACAGGTGATACTATGATTGAATGTATCTTTTGTTTTATGTATTTCTAGGCGATCTCGCACTTGACATGGAGAACCCCTTTTACAGGCTATGTTTGGAAAGTAAAAGAAACTACATGAAGAACCCCTTTTACAGGCTAATGTTTTTTATGGTTTAGTTCTTAGTGACACACACTTTGCCTCTGGCGTAGTGACAAACACCACTCTTCTCAGTTCAAAACTAGAAATTGAATAAAAAAAGTGTTTCCAGAAAGACTGGCGGTGCTCAAGCCTTCGGTAGTGGAAGTGTGACAAGAAGCTGAACTGCAACCCTGCACTATATGTGAGATTCACCGTAGAGGTGAGACTCAGGGTACAGGTGATACTCATGCTGTACGTGAGACTCAGGGTGTAGGTGAGACTCATGGTATATGTGAGACTCCCCTGATTGATTCTGCCAGGGAGCCGAAGCATGGGAGTTGTGATTGCCTAGTCCACCATGGAAATCATGAGACATCCATTTGATTAATTTACTTTCGATTCCATTCAAGTATATCTATAACCTACCAATAAACAGTTCTATATTCAAATCAGATGCAGTTATTGACTCAGGCAATCAGATCCACTAAGCCACTAGAAAAGGTTATATTAGCATTCCTGGTCAGCGATAAAAGCTAAGAATGGGGGAACAAACCTGTGATCTCAACCAGCAGTTGCTGCAATCTTGTTGTCTGGCCGAATCGCTATACCCGCTATACCGGGTCGCTCAATTTCTATCTCATTCCTGAGAGAAAATGTGCCCTGTAATCAAGACAGCTACATTTCGGTTAAGAATTTCAGTTTTCTTGATTCCTAAATGAAACTGAAGCACTCCAATGCAGGTAATGCTTGTGATGAAACGAATGCAAAAATTACAATCACACAAGTAGTTGACATGTCGAGCTATTGAGTCTGAATTATGAAGTAGATCATAAAGAGATGCTCAATTTTCTTACTGTGTAAACTAGTTAGCACCACATGTATGAATTATCACATGGACATATTGCTCCAAATCTGGGCTAATATCCAGGTACGAAAAACTGATAAACTGACATCTCAATGTAGCTGTCATTTTGGATATGCAAGCACTCATCAACCTTCTGAAATGAGGATATAATACATAACACCGAGGCATCGATTTTTACATAGAATTGATGAGCGCAAAGATATCCTGAGATAACTTTATAAACATGTTTTTCCTTTTCTTTCCTCACCTAGATGAAGTTTTCACACCCCAGATAACGATAGAAGGCTGTCGACGTTTTTTTTTTTACCCTTCCAATTTCCCAGGAACAAAACATTTTGTTATTATCTCTACAAGTAGAAGGCAGTCAGGACTCGACCCCTAATTGATAGTCTATTGCCTACTAATCCTTCCCACAGGAAGCACATCTCAGTTCTTACATGTCTCTAGTGTAATCATAAATTGTTAGAAGCACTTTCTGGATGTATGATTGTGTCGGGATATACTTGAGAATATTACTAAAACTGTACTGAGAGTGACATAACTTAGAATATGCAAAGGATACAGATTACAAACTGAACTCGGGTTTGTCAGCTACAACAAGTATATATAACCAAGACTTGCACTTACAGCATGCATTTTCATGATATCTTATATAGCAGGAAACAGAACATAGAATAATTGATGTCACACCTGCTGATGATCAAGAGCAAACATGGCTACTTTATTATCAGCACCTCCTGAGATCCCACCGGTGCATAAACCATCAATAGCAATGGATAAAGCTGCACACCTGCATCTTATTAGATCATATATTGTTTCATTCCATCAAAGGAAGATAAAAATTAACTACTCTTGAAAATGGCAAGTTACATAATTGAATTAAAACTGGGTGTAGCATGAGACCTGATTCCAAATGATATTTCACTGAAGATAAAGGTGACCCAGGCTTCCGTACATCCCACCAGAGAGTGCTTCCATCTTCATAACTGGTATGTAAAAGCGATGTTTATTAATAAAATGAACACATACACTTCTCAACCTTGAACCCTCAAACTGGTTGTTTTTAACCTTAAACTCTTAAATCAGTTTAATTCACCCCCTTGGCCCTATCCCGTTGAAAAATTATGAACTTTTTAAAAAGTCATAAATAGTCAAAACTCAATAAGAAAAGGCGTATTCAATACTCCACAGATGACATGTAGCTAAACTTTTTCTAATAGTCAATATGAAATCCTGAATTTCCTATAAAGTTCTTTCCTGATAGTCAAACTGAAAATGAATCAATAGTCAATCTGAAAAAAACTATTTGCCAAATTTCCTAAAGAGTTCTAGGGTGCCCCAAAAAAGAAATTTTATTATTAAAAGAATCCTGATTTTTATATTTTAAGTTGAGTGTAAAAGTGATGCCATGTGTCATCTCTGCCAGCACAACCGTTTGGGATAGGGTCAAGGGGGTAAAATAAACTGATTCGACAGTTTAAAGTTAGAAGCAACCGATTTCAGAATTCAAGGTTGAATAATGAACTTCAGCAGTAGTCCAGGGTTGAAAATGACATATCGTTTGAACTTTGAAAATGAAATTTCCGTGAGAACATCCAGCGTGCATGCAAAAAGGCTGAGAATTTTTTTTTCATTCTGGAAAAATTATCGAAGTCGCTTTAACCTGCTCCACAAGCATACTATGTGATTGCTTAGCGTATCAAGCACTAGAGATCAATTTACCATATTTAGAAGCATACTACAGTTCATAATGTGACTAGTCAAAAACTCATGCCATGATACTAAATGCTTGAACCCTTGAAGCATACCCGCTTCAGTTAATGGACTTTATTTGTAAGATAAAGTTGCTTTGTTGTTTCACAACAGAATCAATTCAATTGTGTAAGTGACATACACTCACAGTTGAAATCTTTACATGTGAGCTAATCGAATGAATATGCATCAACAATATCATTTTACTATGTGCTGCACATGCCCCATGGAATACACACAACAATGGTTATGGTTAACATTGTGAAGCAGGAACAGATCTGTATGCTGCATATAGTCATTTGTACACTTCACATAACACCATCACTACACTTGCAATAAGAATTTGATCAAGTATAACTTCTGCCATAGAGGGGAGATGAATTATCTTACATCATTCTCTCAAATGTGTGAGTGGAAAGATGATTCATGTGCAATATAACCATGCTAAGCATTTGAATACCATTTCCATTCCACGTGATTGTTACTATCCAGATAAAACATAAGATGTGTTCAGCTTATGACATTTTTTATTATGTGTAATTATTGCATAACACTTAACACTTAGGGTCTGATAAAAGGACCAGATTCATATTTAAGCCATTTGCCACAATTGAACTAAGAAAGAGCTCAATAGTTTTTTTAACTGAAAAGAACTTAATAGTATTTGTTCAGATACTCCACTAGGCCATGGCATATAAAAATATCTTGCAATATTAGTTACAAACATATTGGGTTTGTGAAAAGTTGATCTGGATACCTTGATAAAATATTAACATAGCCTCCAGATTCACACGGGATGAAAGCTTGCACAGCCATGCATAGACATACAAACAACACGATTACAGTTTTCAACGATTACTTAAAAGCATAAATAGTCAGGAAAAACAAATGACACAGAACAATTAAGGGATTTTTATTGCTGTCCTGCAGATAAAGACTATTATTTTAATTCAATATAGTTGTAAACAAAGTTATGCATTATATTCCCTCCGTTCCTAAATATTTGTCTTTCTAGAGATTTCAACAAGTGACTACATACGGAGCAAAATGAGTGAATCTACACTCTAAAATATGTCTATATACATCCGTATGTGGTAGTCCATTTGAAATCTCTAAAAAGACAAATATTTAGGAACGGAGGGAGTACCTATAATAACAACAAGAAAACTACAACAGCACAAGAAATATAAATAAACAAGATGCCAGAGAGTCTCATGCCATGGAAGAAGGATTGATCCTATATCACATATATACATCCTTGCATTCGTGATACCAGAGAGGTCAGTCAAATTGCAAGGTGTACATATCTCAGATAAAGGCATGCATTTATAACTTCTTCCATGAAAACTGAACAATGAATCAACAGACCATGTAGGTGGAGCTGCTGGATCTAGGCCAAGAGGAACAATTCTCAAACCAAACACTTCGGATTTCTGGTAGACAAAAAATTAAAACATTAAAAATGGTGGAGTCTACTCTGATGTCAAGTCTAAATAGTTCACGGTTCTACAAAGCGAGAAGTTACCACCGGATACATATACTAGGTACAACCCACCATGGTATTTTGTTGAACTGGAGTGGTGAAGAGTGAGGACAAACCTTTTTTCTTGGTAAGGTGACCTGTCATATTAGCACTACATCTTTGGGGCAAACACATTATCTTCCTTGAATTTTCAATGTCCCAAAGTTCAACCTGTAGGTTTTGTTTTGAAGTTTCAACATGAAAGCAGTGACAACAAAAGAAGTAACAACATAAACACCAAAGTTCAGCCAGGCTTGCTTTATTGCATTATATTAAGCCAACTCAATTTATCTATTGATCTTAAGTTAGTGAAAAGATAACATAGTTTGGAACTAACCTCAGAAGATTCTTCACCAGCGATTGCCAATATATTTTGTCCATCCAAGGAACTGCCTAGCAAATACATAATAAAGTCAACAATGCAGAGATAGCATGCTTGTCTAAACAAGAAGTTATAGGACACATACAGTACACCCTTCTTCTAAACGATGTGACATTTGAAAGTCAACAAAGTGTTATATTACGCCATATCCTTTTGCAGTCTTTCCTTTCCTCTACATAAATGAATGAAATTGCTATTTATTTATCCATTACCGAAAAGCTTACACTTCCATAATAAGTCACTAGTTAATAGACTCATGTAGGATTCAGAGGCTATTGCTGCTTTTAAACGTGATGGGATTCGAAAATGGTCGCACATTACCTTGTTCATATTCTTGTGTTCCTTCTGCAAGATTTACACCATCTGATCCTGTATTATCTTCGGTAGGTACTCTTTGCGGCTCAGTGCCACTATTTGAGCCACTCAAGCTGGTTCGTGTGCCATGTGCAGAACATGGAACCTTAACCAGTGACATCTTACAGAAATGGTATGTACTTGTTTTGATTGTAAATATGGGCCTCCTGCAGGAGCACAAATAATAGATTTATAAATTCCACAGAAATTCATAGAACACCTAACGGGCCACAAACCCTGCTAAAAAGTATATATTCTTCCAAATTTCCACATGAACACTGTACATATTTGTCTTATCTCCTAAAATAAATCACAAGTGTCCACACGTCTAGGTCATTCATAGTTGAGTCCAGATATATTTATAAGAAAAGAATAATTCTAGGTTCTAAAAATCACCTGGTTGTTTAGAAGTTCTTCAAAATGTTGCCGCTACAGTTTACGGATGAGGCCCTTATACATTTGGACTTAAAAGTATCATATTACAAGTTTATAACAACGTAACATCCGTCAAAAAACAGGAAAGCACCATAAGGGTTGTGGTTTCAAGCTATAATCAGGACGAAATACTACCAGATAACATGAATAGCTTAATTCTTATGAAAGGGTACTCAGAACATATCTAGATTTTGCTCATTGCTAACTGATATTGCGGGTGCTTGCATTGAGTTTGACCATAAAATCGATAGCATTACTGATTATCTGACCTTGGTAGTTAAAGAAACTTTCAACATATTAGATAAGAAACCCTAGTATGATAGCGGTACTTATTACACTCCTACCCGGTATATTATTTCGCCCGCCCCTATCCCTAAATCTAATAAGCAGCTGTATTTTCTGGTGGCCAAAGGGCAGTTACAGAATACAATTTGCAGAGGAGAGTCAATATCAGGAATGATAGTTGTTCTGCCTTCAGAGACAGAAGCTGTCTTGTAATTATTAAATAAAGACTTCTTTCCAGTTCTTCATGGAATGTTCGATTTGTAATATTTGAAAGATTATGTGCATTTGTATTTCATTGCATTTAAGTAAGCGGGAGCCCATTCCTGACTGATAGTGCCCTAGGTTATGTTTGACGTAAACAGTTATCAACTTTCTTTCAGAAAAGGAAATATGACAACCCTTGGCATCTTGCGACTGCAGATGAAGAAAGTCATACCGTGAGAGCCCAGCTTCCTCAATTGCCCAGCCTTTGCACAAACCATCCCTTCCCTGGCTGTGCCAAAATCAAAAGCACAGATATTGAGGATCAAAATAAGCCTCACAGGAAATCTCTTAAATCTAAATTCTGCGATGCAATAAAAGCTGTGTACAAGTTAAAAGGCACTTAGATGGTTCAAGCATGTATAGTCAATATAAAAAACACAGATATTGATCAAAATTCAAGAAAAGATCACCACTGGAAAGAAATATGCTCAAAGGAAATCTCTTCCGTCTACATTCAACAATGCGGAAAAAGTTATGTAGAAGTTAGAATGCACTTAGATGGTTCAGGCATACATAGTTTTCCCCTAAAGCCATGCTCAGCAACTGTAACACAGTCCTGAAATGGGTTCACCAACAGTGTATCAAATATAGCTCTGACATGGTTATACTAGTTATGGTACTGGAATTTCTTATCTAGCAACATGGTAAGCTAAGTTTGAGATATCCAATAACCTGACAAAATTCACCCCAATTCACTCACCTAATGATTGTGTTCCCAAGTTCAGCGACTGAATACACCCCAGCCGCGCCACCATGAGCCCTGCAGATTGCAGAATCACACGCTATCACACCCAACCGCTCGAAACCGAACCACACCCGCCGCTGCAGTCTGCAGAAGCAGCAGGCTTACCAGATGGAGGAGACTGTGCGGTGGCTCGCCGTGTCCCAGACCCTGAGCTCCCCGTCGGCCGCGCTGGTGGAGGAAAAGCAGAGACCATGAACCAAGCATCAAAGCACAGAAGAGTCTCATTCAAAAGGGTTCATGGCAAGCGGCTGATGATACGGGCGACCAGAGAGGGGTGTAGGGGTTGGGAGGAAGTTTACCCGGAGAAGAGGAGAGGAAGGGCGTGGTGGAAGCAGGCGTCGCTGACGGCGGCGCGGTGGCCCCGGAGCACCGCCACAGGGTCCGGCGACGGGCGGCGGCGCGGCCTCTCCCGGTCGCTGGCCATGTCGCTCGGCGAAGTGCGAGACAGACAGAGAAAGCAGTTGTGTCCTTTTCTTTTAATTATTTGGATTGCTTACCACATGTGTCATGTGATGAAAACAGTTATGTCCTGTCCAGCGCTGGACGCCTACGCCCAAACACGGGAAAATATCTGGCCTTTTTCACTCTTCTGACCTTATGAGGAAACTTTAGCATAAAATGAACTCCACACAAAATAATTTCACAATCTGATCCTTTTCAGAACGCGAAAGCGCCGTAGTGGCGTTGTTCTTATACGTAAACGCCGAACCAGCTTGGCGTTCTTGGCCTGATCGAGATGCTACGTGACAGGGCTAAAACGTCAAAGTTTGTTGCGTTGTTGAAAAGGCCAAGGGGGTGGGCGTTGCTGCCCAAGCATGCAACGCCAAGAATGGTTGGGGTTTCACCTAGCTTTTCATATTTTTCATTTATTTATGGAGTGAAGTAACGCTAGCTAGTTTGACGTTTCCAAATAGAAAAAAAACGCCACGGCTTGTGGCGTTACCAAAAGGGTCATATTATGAAATAATTTTGTGTGAAGTTCATTTTGTACTAAAGTTTTCTGAAAGGGTCAAAATAGTGAAACAAGCCAAAATATCTGGTGCACCGGAGCTTGAGCTGCTACCGGTGCACCGAACTCATATTGTGTTTTTAAAATATTTTAAAAAATGAAAAAATAGCACACTCACACAATATCAGTGTTGATTGTCGTAAAATTTCAAGTCAAAATTTGAAACATAACTTGAAAAACAAAAATGACAAATTCGACACCGAATAGTATATAACATAATTTGGGCTTTAGATTTGGTCCATTATCACACTGATGTCAAATTTGTCCTTTTTTATCTTAAAAGTATTTCAAATTTTTATATGAAATTTTATGACATCATACATTGATATTGCGTTAACATGCTAGAATTTTTTCAGATTTTTAAAAATACTCTACGTATCCGGTGCACCGATAACACCACAAATGCGGGTGCACCAGATACATTCCCAAACAAACACACCCTTGTCAACAAAACTATAAACTATGGTTATAACTTGGATATGATGTACTGTTTCATATCATCATCTCATGCACACTAGTTTGTTATGTATAGTTGCTACTTGTCTATGATGTTAGATTATGAAGTTACACATTAATTCCTATTTTCGAAATTATTGTTGTTGACATGTTATGTTGGTCTGTGATGTTAAAGTTTACTTCTATTCGAAATCAAAGTTTGGCCCATATTTGATATATCTATGGTGCTAAAATTACATATCATAGGGATAATCTTATCGCCTCAAACAAAATGGCGCATGCAACAATCATTCACTCTTTCATCCTCTCAACCAAACACACAAATGGCTATCCTTAGCCACATCTATCCTCCCTACCAAAGAAAATAATAAGGTTATCCAACTCACCTAATCCCTCACAACCAAATAACCAAAATTGACTATCCCCAACCACCTGGACTTAGGGATGGCACCCGCAGGGATTGGGTATGGGTGGAGCCACCCCATACCCTTATCCATCCCCTTTGAGCTTACCCATACCCGCCAATGGGTACAATTTTTTCCCATACCCGTTACCCGACAGGTAGATGGGTACCCGTGGGTTAAATTACCCATGTTTGCAAAGCATCAGTTTGAACTACTCATAGTCATAAAAAACAACACATAATTATAATCTATAAACAACAATAGATTATAACAACAACTCACACTTTTAAACAACAAAACATCATAAACAACAACATATTTAATAAACAACATCACTTTCTCGTAAACAACAACACATCAAAACATCATCACATAGTCGTCATATATTTTGAGATCATAAATTCATCACAAAGTGTAGAGATAATTTTGAATTCATATAGATTTTATATGGGTACATGGGTATGTGGGTATGGGTTATATGATCCCATACACGTACCCGCTCTACCCGATGGGTTTAACATTTTCCTATTTATATACCCATGGATAATGTTTTATCTCATACCCACCCTAATAGGGTTTTTACCCGTAGGGTACGCGGGTAATGGGTATCCATTGCCATCCCTACACCTGGTTAATGATATTCTTAGCCAGGTAACCTTGCACGTGAACCAAACGCCGCCTAAGGGTGTGTTTGGGCGTAGGCGTCGTCGCATCGAGCGCTGGACATAGCACATATCAACAGCTGGCTCTTATCTATTGTCCCATAACATATGACAACACACCTTTTTTTAGACTGAACTACCAATGTCATCACCGAGACAAGCATATATGACACAACCGCAAATATTAGCCTCTTTTGCTTGTTGTCCATCTACAATGCAACATTGAAACAATCTGGTTAAGGATATTCTTAGCCAGGTAACCTTGCACGTGAACCAAACGCCACCTAAGGGTGTGTTTGGGCGTAGGCGTCGTCGCATCGAGCGCTGGACATAGCATATATCAACGGCTGGCTCTTATCTATTGGCCCATAACATATGACAACACATCTTCTTTTTAGACTGAACTACCAATGTCATCACCGAGATAAGCATATATGACACAACCGCAAATATTAGCCTCTTTTGCTTGTTGTCCATCTACAATGCAACATTGAAACAATAATAGATTGATATAAACCTGCCCAATGTCCATTGAAATAGCATGAATCAAATAGCAAACAATAATTGCTATGGACAACAGATTTTTTTACCAAACTGTTGTACGTAGCAGATTTACCAAACACAAAAATTTGTGTTGTTTACCAAACTGCTGTACATTTTTTTGGAAAAGGAGATTAAGACCCCGCCTCTGCATCAATTGATGCATACGACCATCTTTATTTATTATTCCACAAAGGTCTAACAAGAACATACATCAAGCCACCCGAAGCCACCACTCACACCTACAAAACTCGATAATGTGGAGTGCTCCCACTCCTCATATCTAAATTCGATGTCATCGTCGATCCATACACATAACGTATCGGAACCAACTGCCGGTGCAGCAGACCTAAAGCGTACACCACATGCATACGTTCTAGACGGCGCCATCTTCATCGGACCGCTGACCCATTTTTAGAGAGAGATCCGCATCATTCTTGCCAGTCCGTTCATCCGTTGACGCCACCACGGCGCCCAACGGCGCCACCGCCCCGCGCTCGTCCATCCAGACGCGAAGATTCTGAAAGATCTGTCGTGCGTAGCACCTGCCGGCCAGGCATGACACAGCGTAGCACCTGTCGGCCAGGCATGATTTGACATCTCCACCGAAATCTCCATGCAAGACGAAGCCGCTCCACCTCATGCCTTTGTCTTCCAGCGCTGCTCCACAAACGATGCTCACAAGAGAGAAAACAACACTGCAGTACTGCCATCGTCCGATCTGGAAGACCAAATCCTAGGGTTTCCCCTGGAGCAGCACGAGTGGGTGAACATTAGTCACGCGACGATGCCTTCATCAAGGTAACGACACAGAACGCCGCCATCGCCTGCCATCGGCTCAGTTTTCACCGGCAACTATGTCTTCCCGACTCGCAGTCGGAGCTAGATGACAAATCTTGAGATCTGCGTCAGGCCGTCCACCACCGCCGCGCCCAGGGCCGGAGCCCCCGACGTCCTCGTGTTGCAGGTCCAGCTCAGAAGCCGCTTGACATCGCCGGATCAGCGGAGATGCACGACGGTGTGTGAAGCGGCCGCTAGTTCATCTCGCAGGCCTAGATCGGGCGCCCTAGCCGCCGCCGCAGAGATCTCGCCGTCGCCGACTCCAGCACGCCGACCCAGGTCGCCGCCAGCCTGCGACACCGCCCTTGATTTGGCCGAAGTAGAACGCCGCCACCCAGATCCAATCTCGGGTCGAGGAGGATTTGCCGCCGCTGCGACCGCTGGGCTTAACTGCGACGCCCTCGGCGATGGCGGCGGGAGGTGGGGGGCCGAGTGGCGGCCAGAAGCGGCGATAGGGTTGCCCGGTGCGGCCTTGGCCGCCGGCCACGCAGGGAAGAGGGGTCGGGAGGTGGCGGTGATGGTGGATCTTACCTTACCAAACTGTTGTACATAGCAATAATAAATGTTCTTCTATGCACGATGAACTATCCATATACATAGCAGATTTTTAACTGTCCATAGCAATTATACGTGCACGGCAAACAACTTGTAGCTATGTACAGAAGTTTATACCTGTAATGCCTTCAGGTTCAGGTTCATCAGGTAACTGAACCCTGAAGCGTACAACGAGTGCACGATGGTGCAGTAAGAGTTGTTGGGCCACGGCCCATGTAAGCGTGTGTGAGTGAGTGTGGCCCGAGGCCAAAACTACTTAAGGGATGTTACTCTCTCTGGGCAGGATACGATGAATGTGAAATAGATCAATCCCCTCTCCCTGAGCTCTCTCCCTCACCTACTCCCTTCTCTGATCTCGCCCCCAATTCCCCTCTTGAACCCTAGCGTCAGCTGGCCATTACAGTTGGTAATCAGAGCTAAAAACTCCCCCCACGTGGCTACAGATCTCGTATCCTCTCGATCGACCTGTAACATCCATCGTGTAGGTGCGATTTGCCCCGGTGAATTGCACGAAATCTGCACGGGGTTAGGTTCGATTTGGAGTGAGATCACGACGCCGTCGTCCAAGCCATCGACGCAGACCCGCTACCTCCTCGACGCAATGGGAGAAACCACCGACAAGCTGCAGAAACTGCTCGAGTCGGTCATCTGCCGTCTCGACGCAAGTCAGACCACCGTCGACGAGCGATTCCAGGCCCAGACCTTCTTCAACGAGCAGGTGTCCAATGAATTGAAGCATCTAGGCAAGCAAATCGACTTGACACAAGCCGACGTCGACGAGGCGTGCAAGGTGGCGCCCACCGTGGATCCGGCCGCCGCCGCCGCCGCGGGGTCCACATCACCATCGGGCCTCACTACAGACGCGGGATCATCCATCCACATGCCCTCTACATCACCCGTCATGATCCACCACCCGCCACCACCTCCCCCTCCACCACCCCTTTTATAATTAAGGTACAACGCAACATTCATTAGCGTGGCTGGTTAATCATGGACCACCGTTGTTGCCTGGCCGAGCACCGGCGCGCCACCATAGCCCCACCACGCCGATTTAACACTACATCAAACCACCCAAGCATGACTTCCCAGAGTTCAATGGGGACGCCCCTCGCATCTGGTTGGAGCGTCCTGCTTCTTATTTTGAGCTGTACAAGATGCCGCAACACAGCTGGGTCACTACCACGTCCTTGTACAAGGAGAGACTGGCGGCTATGTGGCTGCAATCTTACCGTCAGACGCACCCGGGTTTGACATGGCAAAATTTCAGAACAACCGTTGAAAAAGAGTTCGGGCCAGAGGAATTCAAGGTTCAAATGCACCACTTGATCCAACTAAAGCAAACCAGCAGTGTCCAAGAGTACATACAACAATTTGAAACTTGCATGTACCATTTGCTGTGTTGGGGAACGTAGCATGCAATTTCAAAAAAATTCCTACGATCACGCAAGATCTATCTAGGAGATGCATAGCAACGAGAAGGGGAGAGTGTGTCCATGTACCCTCGTATACCGAAAGCGAAAGCCTTAGTTTAACGCGGTTGATGTAGTCGAACTTCTTCGCGATTCAACCGATCAAGCACCGAACGTACGGCACCTCCGAGTTCAGCACACGTTCAGCTCGATGACGTCCCTCGAACTCTTGATCCAAAGAAAGTGTCGAGGGAGAGTTTCATCAAGACGACGGTGGTGACGGTGTTGAGTGAAGTGATCCGCATGAGGCTTCGCCTAAGCACTATGGCTGGAGGAGCAAGCGTGGAGGGGCGCCGCTGCGGCTTGGAACAATTTATGTGTATTAGAGGTGCCCCCAGCCCTCGTATATAAAGGAGGGAGAGGGGAGGAGGCCGGCCTAGGCGCGCCCCAAGTGGGAGGAGTCCCACTTGGGCTCCTAGTCAGTCGCCCCCTTTCCTTTTCTGGGAAGGAAAGGGGAAAGAAGAGGGAAAGGGAGAAGCAAAGGGGGGCGCCGCCCCCTCTCCTTGTCCTATTCGGCCTCCTTCCCTTGGGGGGCGCGCCACCCCTTGTGGGCTGGCTTGCCTCCCTCCTATGGCCCATATCTTCCCCCAAGGGGTTCCGGTAACCCCCCCGGTACTCCGATATGTACCTGATACATTCCGAAACACTTCCGGTGTCCGAATAATATCGTCCTATATATCAATCTTTACCTCTCGACCATTTTGAGACTCCTCGTCATGTCCGTGATCTTATCCGGGACTCCGAACAATCTTCGGTCACCAAATCACATAACTCATAATACAAATCGTCATCAAACGTTAAGCGTGCTGACTCTACGGGTTCGAGAACTATGTAGACATGACCGAGACACCTCTCCGGTCAATAACCAATAGCGAAACCTGGATGCTCATATTGATTCCTACATATTCTACGAAGATCTTTATCGGTCAAACTGTAATGACAACATACGTCATTCCCTTTGTCATCGGTATGTTACTTGCCCGAGATTCGATCATCGGTATCTTCATACCTAGTTCAGTCTTGTTACTGGCAAGTCTCTTTACTTGTTCCGTAATGCATCGTCCCGCAACTAACTCATTAATCACATTGCTTGCAAGGCTTATCATGATGTGCATTACCGAGAGGGCCCAGAGATACCTCTCTAATACTCGGAGTGACAAATCCTAATCTCGATCTATGCCAACCCAACAAACACCTTCGGAGACACTATAGAGCATCTTTATAATCACCCAATTACGTTGTGACATTTGATAGCACACAAGGTATTCCTTTGGTATTCGGGAGTTGCATAATCTCATAGTCAAAGGAATATGTATAAGTCATGAAGAAAGCAATAGCAATAAAACTTAATGATCAATATGCTAAGCTAACGGATGGGTCTTGTCCATCACATCATTCTCCTAATGATGTGATCCCATTCATCAAATGACAACACATGTCTATGGTTAGGAAACTTAACCATCTTTGATTAACGAGCTAGTCTAGTAGAGCCTTACTAGGACACCGTGGTTTTGTCTATGTATCCACACACGTATCAAGTTTCCGGTTAATACAATTCTAGCATGAATAATAAACATTTATCATGATATAAGGAAATATAAATAACAACTTTATTATTGCCTCTAGGGCATATTTCCTTCAATCTCGCACTTGCACTAGAGTCAATAATCTAGATTACAATGTAATGATTCTAACACCCATGGAGTCTTGGTGCTGGTCATGTTTTGCTCGTGGAAGAAGCTTAGTCAACGGGTCTGCTACATTCAGATCCATATGTATTTTGCATATCTCCATGTCTCCCTCCTTGACTTGATCACGGATGGAGTTGAAGCGTCTCTTGATGTGTTTGGTTCTTTTGTGAAATCTGGATTCCTTCGCCAAGGCAATTGCTCCAGTATTGTCACAAAAGATTTTCATTGGACCCGATGCACTAGGTATTACACCTAGATCGGATATGAAATCCTTCATCCAGACTCCTTCATTCGCTGCTTCCGAAGCAGTTATGTACTCCTCTTCACACGTAGATCCCGCCACGACACTTTGCTTGGAACTGCACCAAGTGACAGCTCCTCCATTCAATATAAACACGTATCCGGTTTCTGACTTAGAGTCATCCGGATTAGTGTCAAAGCTAGCATCAACGTAACCATTTACGACGAGCTCTTCGTCACCTCCATAAACGAGAAACATATCCTTAGTCCTTTTCACGTATTTCGTGATGTTCTTGACCGTCATTGTCGATGATCCACTCCTGGATTGCTTTGGTACCTCCTGCTAGACTTATAGCAAAGGCACACATCAGGTCTGGTACACAACATTGCATACATGATAGAACCTATGGCTGAGGCATAGGGAATGACTTTCATTTTCTCTTTATCTTCTGTAGTTGTCGGGCAGTGAGTCTGACTCAACTTCTCACCTTGTAACACAGGCAAGAACCCTTTCTTTGACTCATCCGTTTTGAACTTCTTCAAAACTTTATCAAGGTATGTGCGTTGTGAAAGTCCAATTAAGCGTCTTGATCTATCTCTATAGATCTTGATGACCAATATATAAGCAGCTTCACCGAGGTCTTTCATTGAAAAAATCTTATTCAATTATCCTTTTATGCTATCCAGAAATTCTATATCATTTCCAATCAACAATATGTCATCCACATATAGTATTAGAAATGCTATAGAGCTCCCACTCACTTTCTTGTAAATACAGGCTTCTCCAAAAGTCTGCATAAAACCATATGCTTTGATTACTTCATCAAAGCGTATATTCCAACTCCAAGATGCTTGAACTAGTCCATAAATGGATCGCTGGAGCTTGCACACTTTGTTAGCACCTTTAGGATCGATAAAACCTTCTGGTTGCATCATATACAACTCTTCTTTAAGAAATCCATTAAGGAATGCAGTTTTGATGTCCATTTGTCAGATTTCATAATCATAAAATGCGGCAATTGCTAACATGATTCGGACAGGCTTAAGCATCGCTACGGGTGAGAAGGTCTCATGGTAGTCAACTCCTTGAACTTGTCGAAAAACCTTTCGCAACAAGTCGAGCTTTGTAGACAGTAACATTACCATCAGCGTCAGTCTTCTTCTTGAAGATCCATTTATTATCTATGGCTTGCCGATCATCAGGCAAGTCAACCAAAGTCCATACTTTGTTCTCATACATGGACCCCATCTCGGATTTCATGGCCTCAAACCATTTCGCGGAATCTAGGCTCATCATCGCTTCCTCATAGTTCAGAGGGTTCGTCATGGTCTAGTAACATGACTTCCGAACAAGATTACCGTACTCACTGCAGTGCGTAACGATTACGGTTGACCTATGAGGTTCGGTAGTAACTTGATCTGAAGTTTCATGATGATCATCATTAGCTTCCTCACTAATTGGTGTAGGCATCACTGGAACATTTTTCTGTGATGAGCTACTTTCCAATTCGAGAGAAGGTACAATTACGTCATCAAGTTCTACTTTCCTCCCACTCACTTCTTTCAAGGGAAACTCCTTCTCTAGAAAGGTTTCATTCTTAGCAACAAATATCTTTCCTTCGGATCTGCGATAGAAGGTATACCCAACAGTTTCTTTTGGGTATCCTATGAAGACGCACTTCTCCGATTTGGGTTCGAGCTTATCAGGCTGAAGCTTTTTCACATAAGCATCACAACCCCAAACTTTAAGAAACGACAGCTTAGGTTTCTTGCCAAACCACAATTCATACGGTGTCATCTCAATGGATTTAGATGGTTCCCCGTTTAACATGAATGCAGCTGTCTCTAATGCATAACCCCAAAACGATAGTGGTAAATCGGTATAAGAGACATCACAGATCGCACCATACCTAATAAAGTATGGTTACGACATTCGGACACATCATTACGCTGTGGTCTTCCAGGTGGCGTGAGTTGTGAAACTATTCCACATTGTTTTAAATGAAGGCCAAACTCGTAACTCAAATATTCGCCTCTGCGATCAGATCGTAGAAACTTCATTTTCTTGTTACGATGATTCTCCACTTCACTCTGAAACCCTTTGAACTTTTCAAATGTTTCAGACTTGTGTTTCATTAAGTAAATATACCCATATCTGCTCAAATCATCTGTGAAGGTCAGAAAATAATGATACCTGCCGCGAGCCTCAACACTCATCGGACCGCCTACATCGGTATGTATTATTTCCAATAAGTCAGTAGCTCGCTCCATTTTTTCGGAGAACGGAGTCTTAGTCATCTTGCCCATGAGGCATGGTTTGCAAGCATCAAATGATTCATAATCAAGTGATTCCAAAAGTCCATCTGCAGGGAGTTTCTTCATGCGCTTTACACCAATATGACCTAAATGGTAGTGCCATAAATATGTTGCACTATCATTATCAACTTTGCATCTTTTGGCATCAATATTATGAATATGTATATCACCACGACTGAGATTCAACAAAAATAGACGACTCTTCAAGGGTGCATGACCATAAAATATATTACTCATATAAATAGAAAAACCATTATTCTGTGATTCAAATGAATAACCGTCACACATCAAACAAGATCCAAATATAATGTTCATGCTCAACGCTGGCACCAAATAACAATTATTCAGGTCTAAAACTAATCCCGAAGGTAGATGTAGAGGTAGCGTGACGACGGCGATCACATCGACCTTGGAACCATTCCTGACGAGCATTGTCACCTCGTCCTTAGCCAATCTTCGTTTGATCCGTAACCCCTGTTTGGAGTTGCAAATATGAGCAACAGAACCAGTATAAAATACCCAGGCGCTACTACGAACATTAGTAAGGTACACATCAATAACATGTACATCAAATATACCTTTGTTCACTTTGCCATCCTTCTTATCCGCCAAATACTTGGGGCAGTTCGCTTCCATGACCAGTCCCTTTGCAAGAGAAGCACCTGGCTTCGTGCTTGGGTCCAGACTTGGGCTTCTTCACGGAGTGACAACTTGTTTGCCATTCTTCTTGAAGTTCCCCTTCTTTCCTTACCCTTTTTCTTGAAACTAGTGGTCTTGTTAACCATCAACACTTGATGCTCTTTCTTGATTTCTACCTCCGCAGCTTTGAGCATAGCGAAGAACTCGGGAATTGTCTTATCCATCCCTTGCATATTGTAGTTCATCACAAAGCCTTTGTAGCTCGGTGGCAGTGATTGAAGAACTCTGTCAATAACACTATCATCCGGAAGATTAACTCCCAGCTGAGTCAAGTGGTTATGGTACCCAGACATTTTGAGTATGTGTTCACTGATGTAACTCGTTTCTCCTCCATCTTGCAGCTATAGAACTTGTTGAAGACTTTATATCTCTCAACTCGGGCATTTGCTTGAAATATTAACTTCAACTCCTGGAACATCTCATATGGTCCATGACGTTCAAAACGTCTTTGAAGTCCGATTCTAAGCCGTAGAGCATGGCACATTGAACTATAGAGTAGTCATCGGACCGGCCTGCGCCAGACGCTCAAAGCGCCTACATTAGCGGTGAGGGGGCTTTTCACCCAGCGGTGCATCAAGGACATAATTCTTGTGCAGCAATGAGGATAATCCTAAGTTACGGACCCGATCCGTGTAGTTGCTACCATCATCTTTCAACTTAGGTTTCTAGGAACGCATTAAAATTCAAGGGAACGGTAGCACGGGCCATTGATCTACAACATAGATGTGCAAAAACTATCAGGACTAGTTCATGATAAATTAAGTTCAATTTAATCATATTAGTTAAGAACTCCCACTTAGATAGACATCCCTCGAGTCATCTAATTGATCACGTGATCCATATCAACTAAACCATGTCCGATCATCACGTGAGATGGAGTAGTTTTCAATGGTGAACATCTCTATGTTGATCATATCTACTATATGATTCATGTTCGACCTTTCGGTCTCCGGTGTCCGAGGCCATGTGCGTACATGCTAGGCTCGTTAAGTTTAACCCGAAGTATTCCGGTGACGCGGCAAAAACTATCTTGCACCCGTTGTATGTGAACGTAGAGCTTATCACACCGATCATCACGTGGTGTCTCGACGATGAATCGTCGCAATGGTGCATACTCAGGGAGAACACTTATACCTTGAAATTTTAGTGAGGGATCATCTTATAATGCTACCGCCGTACTAAGCAAAATAAGATCATAAAAGATAAACATCACATGCAATAAAAATATGTGACATGATATGGCCATCACCATCTTGTGCCTTTGATATCCATCTCCAAAACATCGTCACGATTTCCATCGTCACCGGCTTGACACCTTGATCTCCATCGTAGCGTCGTTGTCGTCTCGCCAACTATTGCTTCTACAACTATCGCTAACGACAGTGATAAAGTAAAAGCAATTACATGGCGATTGCATTTCATACAATAAAGCTTAACAATAATAAGGCTCCTCGCCCGATTCTTGCCGATAACTTCTACAAAACATGATCATCTCATACAATAACATATATCACATCATGTCTTGACCATATCACATCAAAACATGCCCTGCAAAAACAAGTTAGACGTCCTCTACTTTGTTGTTGCAAGTTTTACGTGGATGCTACGGGCTTCTAGTAAGAACCGTTCTTACCTACGCATCAAGACCACAATGATGTTCGTCAAGTTTGCTGTTTTAACCTTCAACAAGGACCGGCCGTAGTCAAATTCAATTCAACTAAAGTTGGATAAACAGACACCCGATAGCCACCTTTATGCAAAACAAGTTGCATGTCTGTCGGTGGAACCGGTCTCATGAACGTGGTCATGTAAGGTTGTCCGGGCCGCTTCATCCAACAATACCGCCAAATCAAAATAAGACATTGGTGGTAAGCAGTATGACTATCATCGCCCACAACTCTTTGTGTTCTACTCGTGTATACCATCTATGCATAGACCTGGCTCGGATACCACTGTTGGGGAACATAGCATGCAATTTGAAAAAAATTCCTACGATCACGCAAGATCTATCTAGGAGATGCATAGCAACGAGAAGGGGAGAGTGTGTCCACGTACCTGAAGGAAAGATGCCCTAGAGGCAATAATAAAGTTATTATTTATTTCCTTATTTCATGATAAATGTTTATTATTCATGCTAGAATTGTATTAACCGCAAACTTAGTAAATGTGTGAATACATAGATAAAACATGTGTCCCTAGTATGCCTCTACTTGACTAGCTCATTTATTAAAGATGGTTATGTTTCCTCACCATAGACATGTGTTGTCATTTGATGAACGGGATCACATCATTAGAAGAATGATGTGATGGACAAGACCCATCCGTTAACTTAGCATAATGATCGTTAAGTTTTATTGTTATTGCTTTCTTCACGACTTATACATATTCCTCTGACTATGAGATTATGCAACTCCCGAATACCGGAGGAACACACTGTGTGCTATCAAACATCACAACGTAACTGGGTGATTATAAAGATGCTATACAGGTGTCTCCGAAGGTATTTGTTGGGTTGGCATAGATCGAGATAAGGATTTGTCGCTCCGTGTTTTGGAGAGGTATCTCTGGGCCCTCTCGGTAATGCTCATCATTATAAGCCTTGCAAGCAATGTGACTAATGAGTTAGTTACGGGATGAAGTATTACGGAATGAGTAAAGAGACTTGCTGCAGAACGAGATTGAACTAGGTATGATGATACCGACGATCGAATCTCGGGCAAGTAACATACCAATGACAAAGGGAATGACGTATGTTGTTATGCGGTTTGACCGATAAAGATCTTCGTAGAATATGTAGAGCCAATATGAGCATCCAGGTTCCGCTATTGGTTATTGACCGTAGATATGTCTCGGTCATGTCTACATAGTTCTCGAACCCGTAGGGTCCGCACGCTTAACGTTCGATGACAATTTGTATTATGAGTTATGTGATTTGATGAACCGAAGTTTGTTTGGAGTCCCGAATGAGATCACGGACATGACGAGGAGTCTCAAAATGGTTGAGAGGTAAAGATTCATATATTGGAAGGTTGCATTCGGACATCAGAATGGTTCCGAGTGATTCGCATTTTTTCAGAGTACCGGAGGTTACCGAACCCGGGAAAGATATGGGCCTTATGGGCCATAGGAGGGAGGCTAACCAGCCCACAAGGGGCTGGTGCTTCACAAGGGAGGAGGCCGAATTGGACTTGGGAAGGGCGCCACCCCTTTCCTTCTCCTACTCCCTCTCCTTCCCCTTTTCCCCTCCTAGAAGGAAAAAGGGTGGGGCCGAATCCTACAGGATGGAGTCCTAGTAGGACTCCCCTCTCCTGGCCGCCTTTGTTGGCTGGCCTCCTCCTCCCCTCTTTTATATACGGGGCAAGGGGGCACCCCAAAGACACACAAGTTGACCTTTTAGCCGTGTGCGGTGCCCCCCTCCACAGTTATACACCTCGGTCATATCGTTGTAGTGCTTAGGTGAAGCCCTACGCCGCAGAACTTCATCATCACCGCCACCATGCCGTCAGGTCTTGATTTTAACTCTCTCTCGGCCTCAATCGGATCAAGAGTTCGAGGACATCACCAAGCTGAACATGTGCTAATCATGGAGGTGCCAGACGTTCGGTACTTGGATCGGTTGGATCGCTAAGACATTCGACTACATCAATCATAAGCATTAAACACTTCCTCTTTTCACCACGAGGGTACGTGGACACACTCTCCCCGCTCGTTGCTATGCATTTCCTAGAAAGATCTTGCGTGATTGTAGGTAAATTTTTTGAAATACTGCGTTCCCCAATAGTGGCATCCGAGCCAGGTCTATGTGTAGATGATATATGCACGAGTAGAACACAAAGAGTTGGGGCGATAATAGTCATACTGCTTACCAGCAACATCTTACTTTGATTCGGCGGTATTGTTGGATGAAGTGGCCCGGACCGACATTACATGACCGCGTTCATGAGACTGGTTCTACCGACGTGTTTCGCATTACAGTGTGGTCAAGTGTGTGTCTGCTTTCTCCAACTTTAGTTGAATCAAGTTTGACTATGCCCGGTCCTTGTTGAAGGTTAAAACAACACACTTGACAAAAAATTGTTGTAGTTTTGATGCGTAGGTAAGAACGGTTATTGCTAGAAGCCCGTAGCAGCCACGTAAAACTTGCAACAACAAAGTAGAGGACATCTAACTTGTTTTTGCAGGGCATGTTGTGATGTGATATGGTCAAGACATGATGAGATATCAATTGTTATATAAGATGATGATGTTTTGTAAAGTTATCAGAAACTGGCAGGAGCCTTATGGTTGTCTCTTTTTTTGCATAAAGATGCAAGCGCCATGTAATTGCTTTACTTTATCGCTAGTTGCAAAAGGCAATAGTTGGCGAGACGACCATGTGACGACACTTTGATAGAGATCAAGATGATGGAGATCATGGTGTCATGCCGGTGACGATGGAGATCATGACGGTACTATGGAGATGGAGATCAAAGGCACAAGACGACAATGGCCATATCATGTCACATATTTTGATTGCATGTGATGTTTATCTTTTATGCATCTTATTTTGCTCAGTACAAAGGTAGCTTTATAAGATGATCCCTTACTAAAATTTCAAGGTATAAGTGTTCTCCCTGAGTATGCACACGCGACAGCTTCTTCGTGGCCGAGACACCACGTGATGATCACCGTGATAAGCTCTACGTTCACATACAACGGGTGCAAGCCAGTTTTGCACACGCAGAATACTCGGGTTAAACTTGACGAGCCTAGCATATGCGAGATATGGCCTCTAACACTGAGACCGAAAGGTCGAGCGTGAATCATATAGTAGATATGATCAACATAGTGATGTTCACCATTGAAAAACTACCCCATCTCACGTGATGATCGGACATGGTTTAGTTGATATGGATCACATGATCATTTAGATGACTCGAGGGATGTCTATCTAAGTGGGAGTTCTTAAGTAATATGATTAATTGAACTTAAATTTATCATGAACTTAGTCCTGATAGTATTTGCATATCTATGTTGTAGACCAATAGCTCGCGTATAGCTTACCCGTTTTATTTATGATATGTTCCGGAGAAAACTAATTTGAAAGATGATAGTAGCAATGATGAGGACTTGGTCCATGATCCGAGGATTATCCTCATTGTCGCTGTAAGAATTATGTCCTTGATGCACCGCTAGGTGACAGACCTATTGCAGGAGCAGATGCAGACGTTATGAATGTTTGGCAAAGCTCGGTATGATGTCTACTTGATAGTTTAGTGCGCCATGCTTTACGGCTTAGAACCGGGACTTCAAAAACGTTTTGAACGCCACGGAGCATATAAGATGTTCCAAGAGCTGAAATTGGTATTTCAGACTCATGCCCGAGTCGAGAGGTATGAGACCTCTGACAAAGTACTTTGCCTACAAGATGGAGGAGAATAGCTCAGCTAGTGAGCATGTGCTCAGAATGTCTGAGTACTACAATCGCTTGAATCAAGTGGGAGTTAATCTTCCAGATAAGATAGTGATCGACAGAGTTCTCTACTCACTATCACCAAGTCACTGGAACTTCGTGATGAACTATAATATGCAAGGGATGACGAAAATGATTCCTCGAGCTCTTCGTGATACTGAAATCGGCGAAGGTAGAAATCAAGAAAAGCATCAAGTGTTGATGGTTGACAAGACCACTAGTTTCAAGTAAAAGGGCAAGGGAAAGAAAGGGAACTTCAAGAAGAATGGCAAGCAAGTTGCCACTCCCATGAAGAAGCCCAAAGCTAGACCCAAGCCTGAAACTGAGTGCTTCTACTGCAATGGAAATGGTCATTGGAAGTGGAGCTGCCCTAGATACTTGGCGGAGAAGAAGGATGGCAAAGTGAACAAAGGTATATTTGATATACATGTTATTGATGTGTAATTTACTAGTGTTTATAGCAACCCCTCGGTATTTGATACTGGTTCAATTGCTAAGAGTAGTAACTCGAAATGGGAGTTGCAAAATAAACAGAGACTAGTTAAGGGCGAGGTGATGATGTGTATTGGAAGTGATTCCAAGGTTGATAAGATCACCATCGCACACTCCCTTTTTCCTTCGGGATTAGTATTGGAACTAAATAAATGTTTCAGACAATGCCTCTATGTTTATTGCGATTCGGTTATTCATTTAAGTCACAGAATAATTGTTGTTCTGTTTACATGAATAAAACCTTCTATGGTCTTACATCCAATATAAATGGTTTACTGAATCTCGGTCACAATGATACACATAATATTGATGCCGAAAGATATAAGTTTAATAATAATAGTGCAACTTATTTGTGGCACTGTGGTTTAGGTCATATTGGTGTAAAGCGCATGAAGAAACTCCATGCTGATGGGCTTTTGGAATCACTTGATTATGAATCACTTGATGCTTGCGAACCATGCCTCATGGGCAAGATGACTAAGACTCCGTTCTCCGGAACAATGGAGCAAGCAACAGACTTGTTGGAAATAATACATACTGATGTATACGGTCTGATGAGTGTTGAGGCTCACGGCATGTATCATTATTTCCTAACCTTCACAGGTGATTTTGAGCAGATATGAGTATATCTACTTGATGAAACATAAGTCTGAAACATTTGAAAAGTTCAAAGAATTTCGGAGTGAAGTGGAAAATCATCGTAACAAGAAAATAAAGTTTCTACAATCTGATCGCGGAGGCAAATATTTGAGTTACGAGTTTGGCCTTCATTTCAAACAATGTGGAATAGTTTCACAACTCACGCCATATCCGGCTACAGTAATAATAGATGCGTCCAACGTCGTGACCGTACTCTATTAGATATAGTGCGATCTATGATGTATCTTACCGATTTACCACCATCATTTTGGGGTTATGCATTAGAAAAAGCTGCATTCACATTAAATAGGGCACCATCTAAATCCGTTGAGACGACACCGTATGAACTGTGGTTTGGCAAGAAACCTAAAGCCGCTATAAAGTTTGGGGCTACGATGCTTTATGTGAAAAAAGCTTCAACCTGATAAGCTCGAACCCAAATCGGAGAAATGTGTCTTCATAGGATACCCAAAGGAAACTGTTGGGTACACCTTCTATCACAGATCCGAAGGCAAGATATTCATTGCTAAGAATGGATCTGAGGGAGTCCCGGACTAGGGGGTGTCCGGATAGCCAAACTATCATCTTTGGCCGGACTCCTGGACTATGAAGATACAAGATTGAAGACTTCGTCCCGTGTCCGGATGAGACATTCCTTGGCGTGGAAGGCAAGCTTGGCAATACGGATATGTAGATCTCCTACCATTGTAACCGACTGTGTAACCCTAACCCTATCCCAAGGTCTATATAAACCAGAGGGTTTTAGTCCAGAGGACTAACAACAATCATACCATAGGCTAGCTTCTAGGGTTTAGCCTCTCCGATCTCGTGGTAGATCTACTCTTGTACCACCCATATCATCAATATTAATCAAGCAGAGTAGGGTTTTACCTCCATCGAGAGGGCCGAACCTGGGTAAAAACATCGTGTCCCTTGTCTCCTGTTACCATCCGCCTAGACGCACGATTCGGGACCCCCTACCGAGATCCGCCGGTTTTGACACCGAGCATTGGTGCTTTCATTGAGAGTTCCTCTGTAGCCGTCACCTATAGGCCCGATGGTTCGCTTCGATCATCAACAACGACTTCGGTCCAGGGTGAGACTTTTCTCCCGGACAGATCTTCAGATTCGGCGGCTTTGCTGCGGGCAATTCACTTGGCCATCCTCGAGCAGATCGAAGTTACGCCCTGGCCATCGAGTTAGATTTGGGAGTTTGAACTACACTACCGACATCCGCGGAGACTTGATCTTCGACGGATTCGAGCCACGCCTAAGCGCCGCCTTGTCTCGATGGGTATGATCTAGCTCGCGCCGCGAGCAGTGTCTCGAGGGCGCGCCTTGACATCCGGCTCAGGCCACCCTTAGCTCGGGCCGATTTCACGACCCGAGGACGAGTGGCTGGACACCGCCTCGGGGCTCACGATCTCACGGGCGATCGGGCGAACACCATCCTGTCCTTTACAAAGCTCGTGACTCGAGGTGCGGACTCCTCTCCGGACTCCAAACCTCCGCGCCCTGCCCGGTCGAATCCGATTTGGGGCGCGGTTAGGGAGTTCAACTTCTTGGCGGACATCTTGCACTTTTCGCCCCTTGGCGACATCTTGAATTCACTAAAGTCTCTCTCTTTATCGAGAGCCCTGGCGGACTATGGTCGTGAAGGTTGGGATGCGGACGACAAAGAAATTGACGCCCACCCACCACCCACTTTGTAGCCATGTTGTCGAAAGTTTAAACGACGTGCTCAATTTCGACTCCGAAGACATCGACGGTATGGATGACGATGTAGGAGATAATCACGAACCAGCACCTACAGGATACTGGACAGCCACCTCATCTCACGATGTATACATGGTGGATACTCCTAAAGGAAGTGACGACGAGGAACAACGGGACGCTATGAAGGATAAATCCCTCGAAAAGCAGTCTAAGCGGCAACGTAAACGCCGCACCAAGTCCCGCCGACAAAACGCAGCCACACCGACCCAGCCATCAAGGGTCGAACTGTGACAGCGAACACGCCCTTTGAAAAACCGTCCAAACAGGACAACTTGGACAAACAACCCGTCGGCGAAGATAATGCCGGATGATCTCACACGGACAAGTTGTTGAAGCGGAAGAACCTCCACAAAAGGCTCGTTGCCCGCTACAGTAGCCTGAAAAGCGAAGCGGAAGCTCAAAACAACGGAAGAGACACTCGAGAATCAGATGGAGCAAAGTACTCAAAACCACAGACAAATACGGCTGACGATCGCCAAAACAAAGAGCTACCGAAGCGCAAACTACGCCCGAATTCGATGAGGAGGCCTCAGAGCCCCGCAATCAAAGAACAAAGAGGCCGCCCGGTCGGATAGACGACCACATGACAAACATAGAGCGGCAAGCGGCACCGCACACAATCCGGCACGCGATCCGCATAAGGATTCGCATCAAAAGGATGGCCCAGTTAGGTCCATCTACGGACCAAGAAAGCAAGCTTTTCTAAGCAATGCAACACGCCAAATATCCAGACATTACCGCATACCAAAATATAGTGCCGCACACCCCTATGTTTCACCGATGAGGTGTTGGATCACGCAATTTCCGGGATTTAAACCCGTAAACATAGAGGCATACGACGGAACAATGCACCGGAGATGCGGATTGAGGATTACATCCTCCACATACACATGGCTAGAGGAGATGATCTCCACGCCATAAAATACTTACCCCTCAAGCTCAAAGGGCCAACATGGCAATCGCTTAATAGCCTCCCCGAAAATACCATTGGAAGTTGGGAAGAGCTCGAGGATGCTTTTGAACGCAGAATTTTCAAGGGACTTATGTCCGCCTCCGGGATCAGGAGCGATTTAAGTCACATAACTCAACAACCCGGAGAGTCAGCCCGCAAATTTCGGAATAGGTTCCTCACCAAAAGAACCAAATAGTCCATTTGTCCGGACCTTAGAAGCCTTAGCGACTTTTAAACACAACGTCCGAGACGAATGGCTCGCTGGACACCTTGGCCAGGAAAAGCCAAGAACAATGGCCGCATTAACAAGCCTCATGACCCGCTTTTATGCGCGGAGAGGATAGCTGGCTAGCAAGATGCGATCAAATGACTCCAAGTACATCCGAAGTCGAGGATGGGAATGGGAAACCACGACGCAGCAAGGACTAGCTACCGGATCCGTGGGAAGCAGTCCAAAGGGCGCGGCAATCAACGCCGGATTCAAAAGCTCACGGTAGAACAATAAAAACTGCCCCTCAAGGATAATAGCGATGAGCTATCCAACTTAAACAAAATCTTGGACAGGATATGCCTAATCCACGGTACTCAGGAAGCACGCAAACCATACCCACGTAGATTGTTGGGTCTTCAAGCGATCCAAGCAGACTAAATGTCGAACACAAGGGCTCGACACACCAAGTGAGGACGATGACGAGCACCACAAGCGAGAGCCCCGAAAACAAAAGAATTTCCCACAAGAGGTCAAAACAGTAAACTTACTTCAAGTAAAAAAGGAAAATAGAGCGCGCCCATTGAATTACAGCTATACAGTCTACCTGATGGAGTCCCGACATCGGTTTTCAAAACCAATCACCTTCGACCATCAGGACTACTCCAAAAGTATCCGGAACGCAGGATGGACTGCCTTGATACTAGAACCTATAATCGACAGTCTTCAATTTACGCACGTCCTAATGGACAAATGGCGTGATTTAAACCTCGCTATATCGAGGACACAATCCGCAATAATATGGGGATAGACCCAAACAGGATTAGCCATAGCAACACTTCCTTCCAAGGAATAATGCCAGCACATACGCCCTTTGTACTGGATACCTACTATTGGATGTTATGTTCGTCTCATCAGACAACTTCCGACGCTAAAATTTAACCTTACATATCGCCCCATTCCTAAGTAGTTATCAAGCACTATTGGGACGTGAAGCTTTACGCCCGCTTTAACGCAATACCGCATTATGCATATCTTACACTTAAAATGCGGTCCACGCAGCATCATCTCATTAAAGGGAAGTATTAAGTGTTTCTCGAGCATGGAAGAACGTGAGACTTGCACGACAAATACACACTAATCCGGCTCCGCTAATCAAGCACCTGAACAGGTCATTCGGACCCCGGACACGGCTAGACGAGTCCGGCGTAAACATATAAAGGCCTACTAGCCGCACACCCCCGTACAAGGGGCTGCATGCATGTACAACAAGAGACAATAAGGCTCAATTATATTCGCTTTTCGAATCATACTCCATTTATTTAATATCAAGTACATTTTTCGCATGATCTTTCTTCAACTAAGTTCTTCTCTTTTACAGATGAACACCGTGCTACACCCGTCCCGTGATACGGCACAACGGAGACACGGCCTTGAGCAGATGCAGCAAGAGGGGACCTGCAAGGTAAGGATTCTTTTGATTAAGACCTGCGTAAATAAACCTTTTTACTGTCTCTTGTTGATACACATCCCCGGTTTCTTGCTATAACCGAGGAGGAGGCTGGCATTTTGGCATCGGCAGCGTCGGAATTTTTTCGCGTGCACTGGACACTGAGGGCTTAGGGCATTGTTCGCCTTGCGTTTTTCATAAAGACCGAATACCTTAGGGAGTGTTCGGTGTCTCGAGATAGGGCTTATATGCATCAGCTCGAATCATGTCTTTGGTCAAATGTTGGGTTTGCTCGGCTCACGTGTTTTGCTGCTTTACGCCTGCTTCTATCGGCTTAACGGCAAGACTGTGGAGAACTATCTGCGATTGTGCCCGGTTCGCCGGGTGAGCACCTCGAGAGAAAGTCAAAATCGTTGTCATGATATAGCGAGACCGGTCAACCACTTGATGACTCCACGGAATGTTTAGAATTCCTCCGCATTAGACGAAGGACCGTTTCTTGCCGGTCGGGCACATACGCACTCGAATTCCGGGAGAGTGCGGTCCCCCAGGGGCTATATCGTAGCCCCATCATCGAACCCCTATGGCTAAGTGAAAGTGATAAAGCATCATAGTCCGGTTGCCTAGTTTGCTACGCTATCACCTCCTTTACAGGACCAAGACGTTGGATTAAGTGTGAAAATGCGCCTTTTTGCAAACACCCTCGACTATGTGCGTGGGGGCTGAAGCCAAGGACCGCCATCTTTCAAAGTTATATACATATATACATCAACGTCAGACAGAGGTAGTTTGCTACTTGAACGCACAAGTATAAAAAGCTCTAATATTATATATAAACATTGTTTCACAAATCATACATGTCATTAGAACATAATATCATTCGACTGCGTCTCTATTAAGCAGCGCCTGCAGACTTCCTCAAAATAGTGCTCGGCAGTACTGCTTCGTCCAAATCACAGGATGCAACGTCGGTGGCCTTCATCTCCGCCAAGTATGTCTTGACACGGGCAAGAGCCATCCGCGCACCCTCTATGCATCTTGACCGCTTCATTGCACTAATATGCGGCACCGCATCAAGGCTGCTGCACCAAGCCAAAATAACTCTTTGGCTCGGGCCTGTTCAGCCACAAATGAGTCACGACATTCTTCATGCAAGTCGGACAACCTATTCAGCTCAGCCCATTCTGGGCCAAACGATCGGCCAAAGGAAGCGGACGCCCGGACTATGGAATCATGCGACCAAAAAAGCTCTTCCAAGACGCGGATCCTTTTGGCCTCGGAAGTGTTGACGGCGTCTGCAGACTTTTCGCCCGCCAAGTCCAGATAAGCATCCTCCGCACCCCATTGACTGGCCCAACTGAGCATACTTAGGATCCGTGTATTTCTCCGCGTGAAAAAGGCTTTCGGCCGCAATATCTTGACTTTGTGCGCAGCTCCTCTTTCATAGCTCTCATCGCAGAGCGAGCATCCTTAACCGGCGGTGGCCTTGTTCAAGCCCTCTTGTTCCGCTTGATGTTCTTTTCAAGAACCCCGCAGCGTGTCGGTAGCATTCTTGACTTGAGGCTATATTGGCCATTTCCTCTTTGCTTGGCGATGGCGGCCCGATTAAACTTTTCAGCTCTTGCCGCCTTTAATGCTGACGCATTACTCTTTCGAGCTTGCTCTTTAGCTTCAGGCGAGTTCCGCCGTAGCCTTCTCCACGCAGCAGCAGCGCCATCTCAGATCAAAGCATACAAGTAGTAAGGCATGGGCGCTAAGCTTCCTTACCGGTGCCCGGAGAAGTCGCATACCTTGTGACTTCGTCAACCGCTTATTGACAAGCGCGATGTCGGCATCCGCCACGTCAAGTTGCCGCTTTAGTTCGGCAAATTCATCCGTCCGGCTTGCCACGGACGCCGCCACCTACATAGGAAGAGCGCATATTACACACAGGATTATGATCCTTGGCGGCGCTGTCATTTTTGACAACGCACCGAGTCTCAAGGGCTACTATCTATACAGGGCGCATTCTATATGCAAAACTGTCAGAAGGTACATCATTTTGCATACCTCAAAACCCGTCAGTAAACTTATGACGGCTTCACGCAATCCGCTTTCAGCGGATGAAATCCTTTCAATCACCGTACCCATTAGCACACGGTGATCTTCCGAGATAGACGCTCGCCCGAGTAGATCTTTTAGCCCCTCCGACCGTACACCAGTCGGTGCCGGACTCGTATGATGGCCTATTTCGAAGGCCGGACGCAAAGGGCTTCGAGGGGACATATGACTGCCTTCGGGCCCCGCCGGATTTGGAGAAACCCTCCGCGACGACACTTCGGGGTCGTCCGCCTCGCAGATGCAGCGGAGGAGGCGTTCGCTTTCCATCATCTCGGATCAAAGATCCTCAAGACGAAGCTCACGAGAAGGGCTGAGATCCGAACTACAAAGGAAAATTTTGGTTATCTTCGAAATAAACAGGGATGTCTCTCATTTTAAGAAAACATCCCCTTTACTTACGACTTCATTTGGAGGGCTGATCTCCTTGGGGAAATAGTGCGGTAGGGGCATCTCCTGCCGCAGGACCCTCTGGCGAGGACTTCTTCCCTGCTTCGAGAGGCTTTGGTCTCCGGATCTTGAAGCGGTCCTCTTCTCCCCTTGGAGGAGGGACTCTCGATTCCCCTTTCTTGATAGCCTCCTTCACGGAGGCGGTAGTTCCCTTGTTCCCCCTTGGCCTTCTTCAAAAGGCACAACCTTTAGCATCTTGGTTAAAAGCAGGATCCGTGGACTCGGGGAGGGGGGGACACACGATCAATTTTGCTTTTGCTATCCACCCTGTTTAAAGGATAGCTCTTTTAAGGGCAAGTTTATGATAAATATGCGGATAGCATGTATGCAGGTCTGCAGGACTACTTACTTAAGTATCTGGCATCCTCGGTCAAGTCAGGACACTTCTCTTGTGATCCAAGAGCAGTTGGTACATCTCCACAGGCGTTGCCCATAAAATGTTGGAGAGCTTCGTGGTCCCTCGGATTAAACTCCCACAGGCGGAGGGGGGCGACGTTCATAGGCAAGGTGCGGCGAATCAGCATGACTTGCGCTACTACGACCAGATTGATCTCTCTCTCTCTCTCTCGGAGGTCTCGAATACGGCCACCTGCAGAGAGTACGTCCTTGGGCGGTCCCAGTCGAGCCCTTTATTGACCCCCAGCGCCAGCAGCGGTGGAGGACCCAGCGAAGGCAGGTGGCGCCACCCATTTGGTGCCCACAGGAGCTGTGATATAAAACCACTCTTGTTGCCACACTGAGCTCCTCTTGAAAAGAGCCCTCGGGCCATGGGCGTCGGCATTCTTGCTTATAACAGCTCCTCCAAGACTTTCTGCTCGATGCCCTTGATCATCTTGGCTCCACTTTGAAGGTCTTGAGCCACAATCCAAGTGAGGGGTAGCAGAGTAAGGCTTCACATCTGACGATGAGCGATGAGATGTGGAGGATGGACTCGATTCAAGTCATGGAATTCCAGCCCATAGTAAAACATGAGCCCCCTCACGGAAGGGGTCCATTGGGAAGCCTAACCCCGAAGGAAGTGAGACACGAACACCACGCTCTCACCCGGGCTTGGGAGTAGGAATAACCTGCCCTTGGGCAGGCAGCTGTAGCGAGAATTTCGCCGGTTAGATAAAGGCGTCTCTCGGTGAGGAGTCCGGACTAGGGGTGTCGGGATAGCGGACTATCGTCACGGCCGACTCCAAGACTATGAAGATACAAGATTGAAGACTTCGCCCCGTGTCCGGATGGGACTTTCCTTGGCGTGGAAGGCAAGCTTGGCGTCTGGATATGTAGATCTCCTACCATTGTAACCGACTACTGTAACCCTAGCCTATCCGGTGTCTATATAAACCGGAGGGTTTTAGTCCGTGGGATGAACAACAATCATACCATAGGCTAGCTTCTAGGGTTTAGCCTCCTTGATCTCGTGGTAGATCTACTCTTGTACTACCCATATCATCAATATTAATCAAGCGGTGAGTAGGGTATTACCTCCATCGAGAGGGCCCGAACACAGGTAAAAACATCGTGTCCCTTGTCTCCTGTTACCATCCGCCTAGATGCACGATTAGGGACCCCCTACCGAGATCCGCCGGTTTTGAAACCGACATTGGTGCTTTCATTGAGAGTTCCTCTGCAGGCCGTCACCGATAGGCCCGATGGCTCCTTCGATCATCAACAACGACGCGGTCCGGTGAGACTTTTCTCCGGACAGATCTTCGTGTTCGACTTTGCACTGCGGGCCAATTCGCTGGCCATCCGAGCAGATCGAAAGCTACGCCCCAGCCATCATGTCGATTTGGAAGTTTGAACTATACGGCCGATATCCGCGGAGACTTGATCTTGACGGATTCGAGCCGTAGCCAAGCGTGCCGCCTTTGTCTCGATGGGCATGATCTAGCTCTGCGGCCGAATAGTGCCCCGAGGCCGCATCAAAGATCCGCTCCGACCCTTAATCCGGAGCCGGATTCCTCGATTGAGGACGAGTGGTTGGACACAGCCTCGGGGCTACAATCTCACGGCGATCGAGCGAACTCCATCCCTGTCCTTCGCGAAGACCTCGACTCAGGTGCGGACTCCTCTCGGGACCCCGAACCCTCCGCGCCCCCCTTAATCGAATCCGATTGGGCGCCGGTCATGGAGTTCCGCGACGCGGACATCTTCGGCTTTTCGCCCTTTGGCGACATCCTCAATTCAATAAAGTCTCTCTCTTTATCCGGAGAGCCACGGCGGACTACGGTCAGGAAGGTGGGGAATGCGGACGATGAAGAAATTCAACGCCCACCCACCACCCACTTCAGAGCCAGCCAAGCTTACACGGCGTGCTCGATTTCGACTCAAGACATCGACGGTATGGACAGCGATGTAGGAGACAACAATGAGCCAGCATCTATAGGATCTTTGGACAACCGCCTCATGTCACGATGTATACATGGTGGATACACCTAAAGGAAATGAAGAGCGAGGAACAACGGACGCTACGAAGGATAAATCCCTCGGCGGTCAAAAGCGGCAACGTAAACGCCGCACAAAGTCCCGCCTCAACAAAGACCCAGCCATAGAGCAGGGCGAACAGGTGGACAACGAACAAGTTATCGAGCAATCGTCCGAACAAGACAACTTGGATAAACAATCCGTCCCCGGCGAAGACAACAGTCCTGGACGATCCGACGCGGACAAACTATTGGAGCAAAATGACCTCGAGAAAAGGCTCGTTGCCGCTGGCGTAGCCTGAAAAAGGTAAGCGGAAGCTCAAAACAATGGAAGATGCACTCGGGATCGAGATGGAGCAAAGTATTGACACCGCAGAACAAATCTACGACGATCGCCCGAACAAAGAGCTACTCCGAAAAGAAAGCTACTGCCGAATTGACGAGGAGGCCTTAGAGCCCCACAATTAAAAAGCAAGAAGGCCACCCGGTCGGATGGGCGACCTCACGGCAAAAGAGAGCAGCGAATGGTGTCAAGACACTTGCTCAATATGCGATCCGCATAAGGATTCACATCAAAAGGATGGCCCGATTAGGTCCATCTATGGGCCAAGAAAGCATGCTTTCGTCAAAAGCAATACAATACGCCAAAATTCCGAAGATCACGGCACACCCAAATATAGGGGCACCGACACCCCCTATGTTTCACCGATGAGGTGCTTTGGATCATGAATTTCGGTGAGATTCAAACCCGTAAACATAGAGGCATACGACGGAACAACAGACCACAGATGCGGATTGTGGATTACATCCTCCACATACACATGGCTAGAGGAGATGATCTCCACACCATAAAATACTTACCCCTTAAACTCAAAGGGCCAGCTCGGCATTGGCTTAAGAGGCTCCCCGAAAATACCATTGGAAGCTGGGAAGAGCTCGAGGATGCATTTGGGCAAATTTTGAGGGGACTTATGTCCGCTCTCCGGATGCAGAGCGATCTAAGTCACATAACTCAACAGCCCGGAGAGTCAGCGGAAGTGCGGAACATGTTCCTTACAAAAAAGAACCAAATAGTCGATTGTCCGGACGCCGAAGCCTTAGCAGCTTTCAAACACAACGTCTGAGATGAATGGCTCGCCAGACACCTCGGCCAAGAAAAGCCAGGAACAATGGCCGCATTAACAAGCCTCATGACCCACTTTTGCTAGGAGAGGATAGGTGGCTAGCAAGATGCGGCACCGCCGACCCAAGTACATCCGAAATCAGGGATGAAAATGGGAAACCACGGCGCAACAAGGACCCGGTAGCCGGATTAAAAGGAACAGTCCAAAGAGCACGGCGGTCGGCGCGGATTCAAAAGCTCACGGCAGAACAACAAAAACTGCCCTTAAGGACAATAGCGATGAGCTATCCAACTTCAACAAAATCCCGGACAAGATATGTCAAATCCACGATTACTCTGGGAGGCACCGCTAACCATACCCACGAAATTGTTGGGTCTTCAAACAGTCCGGTAGGCCTAACGCCGAACACAAGGGGCTCGACACACCAAGTGAAGATGACGACGAGCACCACAAGCGAGTCCCGGAAAACAAAAGACTTTCCCACAAGAGGTTAAAACAGTAAACTCACTTGGCGTGATCAAAGGGAAAAAGCAGGCGGCGCCCACTAAAAAAGCGCGCGCACTGGTTGTCAAAACCAATCACCTTCGACCATCGAGGACTATTAGAAAATATCCGAACGCAGGATGGATCGCTTTACGATATTGGATCCTATAATCGACGGATTCCAATTTACACGAGTCCTCATGGATGGCGGCGATGACATAAACCCGATATATCGAGGACACAATCCGAGGATGGGGATAAACCAACCAAAATTCGCCGTAGCAACACCTCCTTTAAAGGAGTAATGCGAGCCCATATGCCCATTGTACGGGCTCCATACTACTAGAAGTTGTGTTCGGTTCATCCGACAACTTCCGTCGCGAGAGGTTACTCTTCCATATCCCCGTTTAAAATTAGCCATCAAGCACTTGGGACGCGAAGCTTTCGCCCGCTTTAATGCAATACCACATTATGCATCTCTAACACTTAAAATGCCTGGTCCACGCGGCATCATCTCGTTAAAAAGAAGTATCAAGTGTTACTCGAGCACGGAAGAACAGGAGACTGCCTTGACAGCCCCACAGCTATCCGGCTCTGATAGGCAAAAGAACACGAATTGGTCATTCAAACCCCGGACACGGCTAGACGAGTCCGAGCGCCTACTAGTGGCACACCCCCATACGAGGGGCTACATGCATGTATAACAAGAGACAATAAAGCTCAACTTTATTCACTTCTTGAACCATACTACTGCTTATTTAATATTAAGTACATCTTTTCGCACGATCCTTTTCTTTTAAACTAAGTTCCTCTCTTTTACAGATGAACAGCGTACTACACCCGAAATCCGAGGATGATACGGCTGTGAGACACAGTACGTGCGCGTGCGAGTGAGGGACCCGTTGCAAGGATTCTTTGATTAAGACCCTGCGTAAACCTTTTTACTGTCTCTTGTTGATATACATCCCCGGTTCCTTACTATAACCGAGGAGGAGGCTGGCGTTTTGGCATTGGCGCACTGAATTTTTGCAGGCGTGCACGGACACGGGGGCTTAGGGCATTATATCGCCCATTTTCATAAAGACCGAATACCTTAGGGAGTATTGGCGTCTCGAGATTAAACCTTATATGCATCGACTCCGAATCATGTCTTTGGTCAAATGTTGGGTTGCCCGGCTCACGTGTTTTCTTGCCTTACGTTCCGCTTTTCACGCTAACGCGGCACCGTGGAGAACTCTGCGATTGTGCCCGGTTGGTAGGCGAGCACCTCGAGAGAAAGCCAAACCGTGTCATGATATAGCGAGAGAGTGGTCAACCACTCGATGACTCACAGAATGTTTAGGATTCCTCCGCATTAACGAAGGACCGGTTTTGGTCAGGCACATATGCACCCGAATTGGGAGAGTGCGGTGCCCCTGGGGCTATATAGTAGCCCCACCCTCGAACTCCTATGGCTAAGTGAAAGTGATAAAGCATTATAGTCCGGTTGCACGGTTTGCTACGCTACCACCTCCTTAACAGGACCAAGACGTTGGATTAAGTGTGAAAAGCGCTTTCTTTGCAAACACCCCGCACTATGTGCGTGGGGGCTGAAACCAAGGACTGCCATCTTCAGTTATATACACATATACATAAACGGCTGCACAGAGTAGTTTACTACTTGAACGCACAAGTATAAAAAGCTCTTATATTATATTGAAACATTGTTTTCACAAATCATACATGTCATTTAAAACATAATATCCTTCGAGCACTGCGTCTCTATTAAACGAGCGCCCGGCAGGACTTCTTCAAAGTAGTGCTCGGCAGGTACTCGGCTTCTGTCCGAGTCGTGGGATGCAACGTCGGTGGCCTTCATCTCTACCCAGTATGTCTTGACACGGGCAAGAGCCATCCGCGCTCCCTCAATACACGCCGATCGCTTCATTGCGTCGATACGCGGTACCGCACCAAGGAACTGCTGCACTAAACCAAAATAGCTCTTCTACCGGGGTCCGCCCGGCCACAAGTGAGTCAGGACATGCTTCATGGCAAATCCGGACAACCGATTCAGCTCGGCCCATTCGCCAATCGATCGGTCGGCGGCAAGAGGACGCCCGGACTATGGAATTGTGACCAATATAGCTCTTCCTTACGTGCCCCTTCTCGCCCCGGAAGTGCTCAACAGCGTCCACGGACGCTTCGCCGCCAAGTCGAGATAAGCATCCTCCGAACTCCACAACTTATCCAATCGAGCATACTTTGGATGCAGTATATTTCCTCCACAAAGAAATGGTTTTCCAGCCGCAATTGCCGGCCTGACTCAACTCCTCCTTGGCAGCTCTCAAAGCCGATTGGGCATTCTTGGATTCGGCGGCCTTTTTTTAGAGCCCTCTTGTTTCGCTTTGGACGTTCTTATTCAAGAACCTCGCAGCGATCGGTGGTATTCCTTAACTTTTGGCCATAACGGCCATTTCCTCTTTAACCCGGCGATGAGCAGCCTGCTCGCTTCTAGCTCTTCGCCGCCTTTAAAGCGGCCGCATTCGACTTCGCTTGCTCTTTTTGCTGGGCGAAGTTCCGCTCATAGCTCCTCCACGGCAGCGACACCATACGCATTAAGCATACGAATAGTAAGACATGGGCGTCAAGCCCCCTTACAGTGTCCGCATAGAAGTCGCATACCTTGTGACTCGTCAAACCGCTTATTGACCAGCGTGATGTCCGTGTAGCGACCGACCTCAGACGGTCAAGCCTCACGTATCGTGCCATCCACGGATCGGTATCTTTGGCACACAGTACATCAATGTATATATCAAAGTGCAATCACATGTATAAATAACGTAAAATGATATATACCTCATAATACTCAGCGAAAACAATCAAACGGGTGTGGAGTCCCATCAACGCCATCGGCGGAGTTGAGTGTAGACCGTAACCTCAACCTGTATCGTAACTCTTACTCGTCGAGGAAATATACGCAACATGATACGTTGCAGCCGTGTAGGTCGATGCATTGAATGTGCGGCAAGATCACAATAAGAGAAGCAGTATGATAAACTATACTATATGCGGTATGGCTTTGTGGCTCTGTATTTGAGTTTTGTTTGCATAAAAAGCTGGTTTTATTTTCCCTACATCAAAGGAATAACTGGAGTCTACATTTATGGAGTTTTCTATCATGACATGGTTCCGCCAACCGATGTCTCATAGCCCAAATCATCATAAGTTGCCCACAATTAAGTTATCGGTCCGGTGTTGAGAGTTCCGAGATAGATCCAAGTCCAGAGGCTCAAATTGTCCGTAATGGGGACACGGGCTAATCGATTAGGTTTTAACCCTCTGCAGAGGTTTGCACACTTTACCCGCAAGATTCGATCCCTCTCTTTACATTCTCGCACTTCGTGGTGTTTGAGAACAAGATGACCAAACATGGTCTTAGAAGAGTTCCACGACCACTGTCCGGGTGCTCATCCAATCCTACCGTAGTTCTACATCTGCTAGCACCGTCCCAGCCAGAGTCACAACTAAGGTCAACCAAGCCAGAGCCCATAGTGACTTGCGGTTGCACAGGTAAGCTTCCGGGCATGAGGTATTTGTTGGGGAACGTTGCAGAAAATTAAAATTTTCCTACGGTTTCACCAAGATCTATCTATGAGTTCATCTAAGCAACGAGTCAAAAGAGAGTTTGCATCTACATACCACTTGTAGATCGAAAATCAAGCATTCGAGGGAGTGGTGATGATGGAGTCGTTCCAACGTGATTCCGATCACCGATGACCAAAGCGCTGAAAGGACAGCACCTCCGCGTTCAACACACGTACGGGACGATGGCGTCAACTCTGTCTTGATCCAGCAAGGATGAAGGAGAGGTTGAGGAAGACAACTCCAATGGCAGCACGACGGCGTGGTGCAATTGGTGCGAAGGTTCTCAAGCTGTGGCTTCGCCAAGCTCGTGCGGAGAAAGAGAGGAGTTGGGAGGGAGGGCTGCGCCTTCAATTGTGTGTTGCAGCCCTCCCTCACCCCTCTATATATAGGAGAGAGGGGGCAGGGGGCCGACCCTCTAGGGAAAACCCTAGGGGCGGCCAAGGGAGGAGGAAAAGGGGTGGCTTGCCCGCCAAGCTAGGAGCGCCCCTTGCCCTTTAGGGTTTCCCTCCCCAAGCCCTAGCCGCATGGGCCTAGGTGGGAGGCGCCCAGCCCACAGGGCTGGCTCCTCTCCCACTTAGCCCATGTGGCCCCGGGATGGGTGGCCCCTCGGTGGACCCGGAACTCTCCGGTGGCCCGGTACAATACTGGCAAGATGCCCCGAAACTTTCCGGAGTCCGTTTAACCACTTTCCATATATAAATCTTTACCTCCGGACCATTCCGAACTCCTCGTGATGTCCGGATCTCATCCGGACTCAACAACATTCGGTAATCACATACTTGTCTTCCTAATAACCCTAAAGGCCACCGAACCTTAAGTGTAGACCCTACGGGTTGGGAGACATGCTTGAACATGACCGAGACGACCTCGGTCAATAACCAACAACGGGATCTGGATACCCATGTTGGCTCCCACATGCTCCTCGATGTTGTCATCGGATGAACCACGATGTCAAGGGTTCAAGCAACCCCGTATTCTATTCCCTTTGTCGACGGTATGTTACTTGCCCGAGACTCGATCGCCGGTATCCCAATACCTCGTTCAGCCTCTCAAGCATCGCAAGTCACTTTACTCGCATACCGTAATGCATGATCCGTGACCGGAACACTTGGTCACTTTGAGCTCATTATGATGATGCACTACCGAGTGGGCCCAAGGTGATACCTCTTCGTAACACGGAGTGACAAATCCAGCCTCGATCCGTGTCAACCCAACAGATACTTTCTGAGGTACACGTAATGCACCTTTATAGTCACCCGATTACGTTGTGACGTTTGGTACACCCAAAGCACTCCTACGGTATCCGGGAGTTACACGCTCTCATGGTCTAAGGAAGAGAGACTTGACATTGGAAAAGCTCTAGCAAAACGAACTACACGATCTTGTGCTATGCTTAGGATTGGGTCTTGTCCATCACGCCATTCTCCTAATGACGTGATCCCGTTGTCAATGACATCCGATGTCCATAGTCGAAACCATGACTATCTGTTGACCAACGAGCTAGTCAACTAGAGGCTCACTAGGGACGTATTGTAGTATATGTATTCACACGTGTATTACGATTTCCGGATAATACAGTTATAGCATGAATAAAAGACAATTATCATGAACAAGGAATAATAATGCTTTTATTATTGCCTCTAGGGCATATTTCCAACAGTCTCCCACTTGCACTAGAGTCAATAATCTAGTTACATTGTGATGAATCGAACACCCATAGAGTTCTGGTGTTGATCATGTTTTGCCCGCGAGAGAGGTTTAGTCAACGGATCTGCGACATTCAGATCCGTATGCACTTTACAAATTTCTATGTCTCCATCTTGAACATTTTCACTGATGGAGTTGAAGCGACGCTTGATGTGCCTGGTCTTCTTGTGAAACCTGGGCTCCTTGGCAAGGGCAATAGCTCCAGTGTTGTCACAGAAGAGTTTGATCGGCCCCGACGCATTGGGTATGACTCCTAGGTCGGTGATGAACTCCTTCACCCAAATTGCTTCATGCGCTGCCTCCGAGGCTGCCATGTACTCCGCTTCACATGTAGATCCCGCCACGACGCTTCGCTTGTACCGCATCAGCCATCGCTTCCACCATTCAACATATACACGTATCCGGTTTGTGACTTTGAGTCATTCAGACCAGTGTCGAAGCTAAGCGTCGACGTAACCCTTAATGACGAGCTCTTCGTCACCTCCATAAACGAAACATGTCCTTTGTCCTTTTCGGTACTTTAGGATATTCTTGACCGGCTGTCCGGTTGTTCCTTGCCGGATTACTTTGGTATCTTCCTACCAAACTTACGGCAAGGTTTACATCAGGTCCGGTACCACAAGATGGCATACATAATAGATCCTATGGCTGAGGCATAGGGGATGACGCTCATCTCTTCTTTATCTTTTGCCGTGGTCGGGCATTGAGTCGAGCTCAATCTCACACCTTGTAATCTGAGGCAAGAACCCTTTCTTGGACTGATCCATTTTGAACTTCTTCAAAATCTTATCAAGGTATGTGCTTTGTGAAAAGACCTATGAGGCGTCTTGATCTATCTCTATAGATCTTGATGCCTAATATATAAGCAGCTTCTCCAAGGTCCTTCATTGAAAAACTTTTATTCAAGTAGGCCTTAATGCTATCCAAGAGTTCTATATCATTTCCCATCAAAAGTATGTCATCTACATATAATATGAGAAATGCCATGAGCTCCCACTCACTTTCTTGTAAACGCAGGCTTCTCCATAAGTCTCAAGATAAACCCAAACGCTTTGATCATCTCATCAAAGCGAATGTTCCAACTCCGAGATGCTTGCACCAGCCCATAAATGGAACGCTGGAGCTTGCATACTTTGTCAACATTCTTAGGATCGACAAAACCTTCAAGCATCATATACGCCTCTTCCTTAAGATATCAGATTAAGGAACGCTGTTTTGACGTCCATCTGCCATATCTCATAATCTTAGTATGCGGCAATTGCTAACTTGTTTCGGACGGACTTAAGCTTCGATACAGGAGAGAAAGTCTCATCGTAGTCTATCCCTTGAACTTGCCGATAACCCTTAGCGACAAGTCGAGCTTTATAGATGGTGACATTACCATCCGCGTCATCTTCCTCTTAAAGATCCATTTATTTTCTATCGGCCGCCGATCATCGAGACAAATCTGTCCAAAGTCCATACTTTGTTTTCATACATGGATCCTATCTCGGATTTCATGGCTTCGAGCCATTTGTTGGAATCCGGGCCCGCCATCGCTTCTTCATAGTTCGAAGGTTCACTTTGTTGTCTAACAACATGATTTCCAGACAAGGTTGCCGTACCACTGCAGTGCGGAGCGTGTCCTAGTGGACCCACGGGTTCAAGAGCAACTTGATCCGAAGTACCTTGATCATCATCATTAATTTCCTCTTGAGTTGGTGTGGGCATCACAGAACATTTTCCGAGCTGCACCACTATCCCGCTCAAGAGGTAGTACTTCATCGAGTTCTACTTTCCTCCCACTTACTCCTTTCGAGAGAAACTCTTTTCCGAAAGGTTCCGTTCTTGGCAACAAAGATCTTGCCTTCGGATCTAAGGTAGAAGGAATACCCAAGGGTTTCCTTTAGGGTATCCTATGAAGACGCATTTTTCGACTTGGGTTCGAAGCTTTTCGGGTTGAAGTTTCTTGACATAAGCATCGCATCCCCAAACTTTTAGAAACGACAGCTTAGGTTTCTTCCCAAACCATAATTCATACGGTGTCGTCTCAACGGATTTAGACGGTGCCTTATTTAAAGTGAATGTAGATCTCTAGAGCGTATCCCCAAAAAGATAGCGGTAAATCGGTAAGAGACATCATAGATCGCACCATATCCAATAGAGTGCGATTACGACGTTCGGACACACCGCTATTACCGAGGTGTTCCAGTGGCGTGAGTTGTGAAACGATTCCACATTTTCTTAAGTGTGTGCCAAATTCGTGACTTAAATATTCTCCTCCACGATCTCGATCAGAAGAATTTTATCTTTCGGTCACGTTGATTCTCTACCTCATTCTGAAATTCCTTGAACTTTTCAAAGGTCTCAGACTTGTGTTTCATCAAGTAGACATACCCATATCTACTCAAGTCATCTGCGAGAGTGAGAACATAACGATATCCTCCATGAGCCTCAACACTCATTGGACCGCACACATCGGTATGTATGATTTCCAATAAGTTGGTTGCTCGCTTCCATTGTTCCAGAGAACGGAGTCTTGGTCATCTTGCCCATGAGGCATGGTTCACATGTGTCAAAATGATTCATAATCCAGAGACTCCGTAAGTCCATCGAAGCATGGAGCTTCTTCGCGCGCTTGACACCAATGTGACCAAAGGCGGCGATGCCACAAGTATGTGGGACTATCGTTATCAACTTTACATCTTTTGGTATTGACACTATGAACATGTGTAACATTACGTTCGAGATTCACTAAGAATAAACCATTGATAAAACATTTCTCTCATATAAATAGAACAACCATTATTCTCGGATTTAAATGAGTAGCCATCTCGTATTAAACGAGATCCAGATACAATGTTCATGCTCAAACTTGGCACCAAATAGCAATTATTAAGGTTTATAACTAATCCCGTAGGTAAATGTAGAGGTAGCGTGTCGACGGCGCATTACATCGACTCGAACCATTCCCGACGCGCATCATCACCTCGTCCTTCGCCAGCCTCCGCTTATTCCGCAGCTCCTGCTAGAGTTACAAATATGAGCAACGGCACCGGTATCAAATACCTGTGAGTTACTACAGTAATCTTGGTAAGGTACACATCAATTACATGTATATCAAATATACCTTTAGTGTTGCCGGCCTTCTTGTCCGCTAAGTATTTGGGAAGTTCCGCTTCCATTGGCCCTTCCCTTGCAATAAAAGCACTCGATCCTAGGGCTTGGGTCCATTCTTTGACTTCTTCTTCCCAAGAACTTGCTTGGGCGCGCTGCAACCTCCTTGCCGTCCTTCTTGAAGTTCTTCTTGCCCTTGCCCTTCTTGAACTTAGTGGTCTTATTGACCATCAACACTTGATGTTCTTTCTTGATTTCAACCTCTGCTGATTTCAGCATTGAGAATACTTCGGGAATGGTCTTCACCATCCCCTCGCATATTGTAGTTCATCACAAAGCTCTTGTAGCTTGGTGGGAGCGATCAAGGATTCTCACAATGACCGCCTCGTCCGGGAGGTTTATGTCCAAATGACAAAGCGGTGATGCAACCCAGACATTTTGAGTATGTGCTCACCGATGTAACTGTTTTCCTCCATCTTACAACTATAGAATTTGTCGGAGACTTCATATCTCTCGACCCGGGCATGAGCTTGAAAGACCAGTTTCAGCTCCTCAAACATCTCATATGCTCCGTGTTGCTCAAAACGCTTTTGGAGCCCCAGTTCTAAGCTGTAAAGCATGCCGCACTGAACGAGGGAGTAATCATCAGCACGAGACTGCCAAGCGTTCATAACGTCACGGTTCTTCGGGATGGGTGCTTCACCTAGTGGTGCTTCTAGGACATATTGTTTCTTGGCAGCTATGAGGATGATCCTCGGGTTAGGACCCGATCCGCAATAGTTGCTGCCATCATCTTTCAGCTTGGTTTTCTCTAGGAACGCGTTGAAGTTCATGGTGACATGAGCATTGGCCATTTGATCTACAAGACATATTATACAAAAGTTTTAGACTAAGTTCATGATAATTAAGTTCATCTAATCAAATTAAAATGAACTCCCACTCAGATTAGACATCCCTCTAGTCATCTAAGTGTTACACGATCCGAGTCGACTAGGCCGTGTCCGATCATCACGTGAGACGGACTAGTCATCGTCGGTGAACATTCTCATGTTGATCGTATCTTCCATACGACTCGTGTTCGACCTTTCGGTCTCCGGGTTCCGAGGCCATGTCTGTACATGCTAGGCTCGTCAAGTTAACCCTAAGTGTTTCTGCGTGTGTAAATCTGTCTTACACCCGTTGTATGTGAACGTAAGAATCCATCACACCCGATCATCCCGTGGTGCTTAGAAGCGACGAAGCCTTAGCAACGGTACGCGATTAGGGGAGAACACTTCTTGAAATTGTTCTAAGGGATCATCTTATTTACTACCGCTGTTCTAAGTAAACAAGATGCATAAACATAATAAACATCACATGCAATTATAAAGTAGTGACATGATATGGCCAATATCATATAGCTCCTTTGATCTTCATCTTCGGGCTCCATGATCATCCTGTCACGGCATGACACCATGATCTCCATCATCATGATCTCCATCATCGTGTCTTCATGAAGTTGTCACGCCAACGACTACTTCTACTTCTATGGCTAACGTTTAGCAATAAAGTAAAGTAAGTTACATGGCGTTCTTCAATGACACACGCAGGTCATACAAAAAATAAATAAAGACAACTCCTATGGCTCTCGCCGTTGTCATACTCATCGACATGCAAGTCGTGATTCCTATTACAAGAACATGATCTCATACAGCACATATATCATTTGTCATTCATCACAACTGTGGCCATATCACGTCACATGACAATTGCTGCAAAAACAAGTTAGACGTCCTCTACTTGTTGTTGCATCTTTACGATGGCTGCAATTGGGTTCTAGCAAGAACGCTTTTCTTACCTACGAATAACCACAACGTGATCTTGTCAACTTCTATTTACCCTTCATAAGGACCCTGTTCATCGAATCCGCTCCAACTAAAGTGGGAGAGACAGACACCCGCCACCACCTTATGCAGCTAGTGCATGTTAGTCGGTGGAACCGGTCTCACGTAAGCGTGCGTGTAAGGTTGGTCCGGGCCGCTTCATCCCACAATACCGCGGAAGCAAGATACGACTAGTAACGTAAGTAAGTTGACAAGATCCACGCCCACAACAAAATTGTGTTCTACTCGTGCAAAGAGAACTACGCATAGACCTAGCTCATGATGCCACTGTTGGGGAACGTTGCAGAAAATTAAAATTTTCCCACGGTTTCACCAAGATCTATCTATGAGTTCATCTAAGCAACGAGTCAAAAGAGAGAGTTTGCATCTACATACCACTTGTAGATCGAGTCGGAAGGCGTTCGAGGGAGTGGTGATGATGGAGTCGTTCCAACGTGATTCCGATCACCCGATGACCAAAGCGCCGAAAGGACAGCACCTCCGCGTTCAACACACGTGACGGGACGATGGCGTCTCCTCCGCCTTGATCCAGCAAGGATGAAGGAGAGGTTGAGGAAGACAACTCCAATGGCAGCACGACGGCGTGGTGCAATTGGTGCAGAGGTTCTCCGGCTGTGGCTTCGCCAAGCTCTGCACGGGAGAAAGAGAGGAGTTGGGGAGGGAGGGCTGCGCCTTCAATTGTGTGTTGCAGCCCTCCCTCACCCCTCTATATATAGGAGAGAGGGGCAGGCCGCCCTCTAGGGAAAACCCTAGGGGGGGGGGGCGGCAGCCAAGGGAGGAGGAAAAAGGGGTGGCTTTCCCGCCAAGCGAGGGGGGCGCCCCCTATGCCCTTTAGGGTTTACCCGACCCAAGCCCTAGCCGCATGGGCCTAGTGGGTGAGGCGCGCCCAGCCCACTGTGGGCTGGCTCTCTCCAGAGCCCATAGTGACTTGCGGTTGCATGTAAGCTCGGGGCATGAAGTATTCTTCCGCCTCTTTGAGTGGGGTGAAGCTTTCCGCAAGATGTCATGGCGCTTCTCCATGCATCCCGACCATCCACCGGTTTCTCCAGGTGCCCGTCAACCATCCTTCACCCAAGAGTGTGTATTGAATTCTTGTCTCGAGTTTTGAAGTCTTGAGGCCTTGAAGATGCAGTCCTTGCAGATGCCATCATGGAGTTGTCGTCATTGACGAGAGTCCTCCATTCTCACACCACTCCCGAAAGCACTCATACCAACCCGTCTACTATAGCGTAGCATTAAAATAAATAACATCCGGGCTTGGTAACAGGGTGATGGGTTCCTACCTCATGCATACTACTCAACTACAAGAATTCAAGATCACCATCGAGAGTTGTTGCAAAGATGCCACTAAATGCAATAAAACATAGGTATGAAAGCATGGTCAAAGTGTACTTGCCTCAGACATTACTTGATGAAAATAATAACGCTCAAGACTTGGTAGAACTATTCGTCACTCCGTTGGAAGAAATCTATATAATCAAACATAGCATTCATATAAGCAAACACCCTAGCAACAATTCTAACACTCATAATAAAACCAACAAATAAAAATGCAAATCAAGGGACACCAAATAAAAACAAAGGAAAATTACACAACAAAACTACTAAGGAAAACTCTAAGACATAACACAAAATAGTTTTGTCCTAAGTAAAACTTAACAACAATTAAAACCATAAACTAATAACTTAACAGAAAAAATAAAATGTAAAACAACTAAGTTAACAGAAAGTATTTTTTAATTTTATTTGCAAAAAGAAACAAATAAAAAGCTTTTATGAAACCCTAACTATGACCTAAACAAGTTTTCATACAAAACTAAATAAAATAAATTTTTAAAATAAAACAAAATTTTCTTTGGTTTACTAACAGAAACAAAACTAAATTTGTCAAAAGTGACAAAAATAAATAATTTAAAACTAATAAAAACAATAAAGAAAAGACTAAAACAAAGCTATAACTAAAACAGTACTGTTTTGCTAAAAACTTAATTTAAAATAAACTAAAAATAAATCAGTATATGACTCTGGATAGACAAAACAATAACAAAACCGTAGCAAAAAGAATCAATCAAAAATATTTTATAAAACTCAAGATACGGCCAAATTAGTGATTTGAACAAATTTCATCAAACAGATTTTAAACTACTCAAATTTGAAATATAATGGCACTCCCAGAAACTTCAAGAAATTTTGAACCTAATGCAAAAAGAATCACTCAATTTGGATCTAAAACATAAAAATTATAAGTGATCTAAAATTGAAACTATTTCTGTTTTTAAAACAGAAACGAAAAATAAAACTAAGGAAAAAAAAACTAACGCGCTAACGGGCCGAACAGTGAGCGCTCTAAAACTATCTAACGCGCGAGCGATCTTTAACTGAAACTTATACGGGCTCAGCAGAAATAAACCAATCGGGCCGTCTAACTAAACCAGGAACTAAACCGGACATAAACCGTATAAAACCGAACTAAACCGATCTAGTAAAAAAACCTAACTATTCGATCTAATCAAATCACGACCGTATAATCTAGATCGAACGGGCAGGAGGGAGAGGGAGCTCACCGGTGGTGGTCGACAGCAAGTCGTCCCGAGGCGGCAGCAGTGGCGGCGCCCGGTGATCTTCGGCGTCAGGAGTGGCTAGGAGATGAATCGACGACAGCAGTCCAACGGTGGTCGTGGCGCGGTGGAGGTGGTTTGAGACGGTCGGCGGCGAGGTCGAGGCGGCGGTGGCTTTGGGCGTCGGCGGATGACGGTGCTCGGTGGGTTTCGAGCTCGGCAAGAGAGCACGGGGGTGTAGTCGATGGAGGGATCACGATGGTGGTGGCGGGTGTCTCGGGAGGTCTGAGGCGGGCTCTAGGGCATCAATGGTGCGTGGCGGTGCTCGGCTCCCGGCGAGAGATTACGGCGAGGCAAAGGGTTTGTGAGGGAAAAGAGGGAATGGGTCGAGGAGGCGGGTTACTTATAGGGGCGGGTCGACTTGGAGGAGGGGCGAATCGGGAGAGGATCCCGCGATCTCCTGGATACGGCGGCGGCGATGGCAGCGATCCGGGAGAGGAAGAAGAAGCCAAGTAGGGAGATCGGGCAAGGGGTCCGGGCGGTCACGAGAGAGAGAGAGAGAAGAGCGAGCCATGCACGAGGGGAGAAGGTTCAAGCCGGGCAACAAGGGCAGCCGGCTCTTGTCAGTGAGCTGAGGCTCGGCGCTGGCTGGGCCGGTTGGCCTGGCTGGCGCCTTGGATTTTTTTTTTTGAAATACCACAGAGAGAGAAAACTAATTATAGATAACCTATAATACTTTTATATAGGACATATACATATCAATAAAATCAGAAAAATAAGTCCTACAACGTGAACATATTTTCAGAGGCAAATAAAATATACAAAAATTCTAATAAAGCAAGTAGTGATACTGTTGCATTAAAACCCAACAAAAATCATTTTTAAAATACCAAAATGATTTCAAATTTATTTTCTCCTAATTTTCCATTGAAGGGAATCATTTTACCCATATTTCCATTTATTTATTTTAGGAGAAAATAATTTGAATAAAATCCAAATAATTCCAAATTTGAAAGGGAGTTTCAAAATACTTTCAAATGACTTTCAATTTGATTCTTTTAACTTCCAACTCATATTTCATATAATTGAAGAAGTCATTTTATCTTCTCTCATGAAAATCATTGAGTTGCATAAAGTTTTTGGATTTGAAATATTTCCAAACGGAATTCAAATCTTTTCAAAACCCTTTTCATTTATTTAAATGGAAGAAGTCATATCATCTTCTCTCTAGGGTTTTGTGTTTGAATTGAATTTGAATTCATGGAGATAATAAATGCAAGGTGAAAGTTTGGGAATGTCATTTCATTCCTCTCAAGAAACTTTCAAAAGTTTCAAATTTCACTCAATTTCACACTATCGGTTACACACAACAATCAAACAAACAAGCATAATTATTTATTTAATATAACATTCCAAAATTTAGAATTTTGGGATGTTACAAACCTACCACACTTAAAATGAATCTCGTCCTCGAGATTCGAAGAGGCTAGCAAGAAAAGGTTAGGGTTTGGAGGTCTTCCAGCAAATCCATCGATCGGAATGGTCTAGTGTGCTACCACACTTAAAAGCAGGGTTACGGTTCTGACAATATTCATGTACTCCATCCTTTGGGTTGATGGTGTCGCTCTTCTCATATTCTTCGGGATAAATCTTTCACTGGTGCTCTTCCGGTCGGGGCATGACTTTTCTCAAAATCTCGTGTCCTCTCAATCTAGATGAGGTTCTTCCGAAGAGTGGATCTTCATATCCGACATGTCTGCCGTCAATACTAAGAGACTATCGGAACCTCCGGCGGTCAACAATTTATGGCTTCTCCCGCGTAAAAAATGGCGAGGTTGAATCTCACCGTATAACCTACGATTGGCAAATAATCGCCATGTACATGGGTTTATCATCATACCATTCTAAGGCTTAAGCAAGGCTTCAACGAAGGCCGCCACTTTACTATGGGTCGGTCTCTCAGATTTACCATTCCAAATAGCAAGAGCGAATGATACGAGTAAGTCGGTATGGTGATCAATCCATTCCGCACCTGCATCATTACCCCAGATAAGGTTTAGCGAATATCGTATTTCTAACACTCGGGCATTCTCAAGCAAGCGTTGCCAGAATTTCTGTTCTCAACGAACTTAGTTCGGATAATTCCATTGATTCTCGCAAGCTGAACAAAACATCTATCGTTACTTCACCACTCTCGTGTTTTATGTAACCTCCTCACGTAAACGATATCTTGATTGAATCACCGATTCTTCAAAATTTCTTCCTTCATCAAGGTTACATCTGCTCCTTTTCAAAATCCTGGGCCCGTGGGTTATGGCCCACTTCAACACTAGTGCAGCTTTAACTCATCCTTGGAGTAACTCTCTTGTTCCATATTACACCTCCTTTAAATCCAAAGAGTACTTTGTTTCTTCATACCATCATATCAAAAGCAAAACTCCAACTTTTTCTTTTCTTTCAACTACAGTCCGTGGAATATATATTTTCTTATCCATTAGTCTAGCCTTCTTAACAGGTACTACCACCCTTAAAATGAAATTCACAACCATCCATAGACCATATTTCTCATATCCTGAAAATGGTCAAAATCTTTGTCGACAGAGTAACAACTCAAAAACAATCTACGATGAAATCATGACACATTAACTTTATTGATTTCATGAATTCATTACAATCTCGAGAACTCATTACATAACTCAACTCATCGAACTTATGAAAATAAAACCGCTTTCTACCACTCTTATTATCCATATCAAAATCTCAACTACTTAGCTCCGCCTTCATCCGATCCGAACATTCTCTAGCAAAATGTCCCACTTCCTTGCAGCAAAAAACAAATGACTTCCAACATGTCTCGGGGCTTCTTTGTGATTATGTAGGCTCCTTGGGTTATAGGCTTTTTCTCGGACATTTACTAGCGTGAATGACCTAAATCCTTGCACTCAGAACAAGTGATGTGACTCAGGTCCTTCTCTCAGAAATTAGGTTGTTCTGGGATGTCTTCGCTTTCTTCCTAGATTTCTCCGTGATGACCAGAGCTTCTATTTCACGAGGGTCAAACTTCACTTCTGCTGTCGGAAATCTCGAGATCCTCTTTGCATTCCTTCGTGCAATACACTGAAAAATGTCCTTCTTCCCCACATGAATAGCAGACTTGGGCTAAAAATCTGTTTAGGCCTTCACCATCGGGTCTTCAATGACTTCCTCCATCATGGATTCTTCCAAACATTTCCTAAGGGCTTCTTTCCGCTGCTTGGTAATTTCCTGTACCTTTGGGGTAAATTTGCAATCGAGCCGAAATGAGTAACTCCTTCACACAGAAACAAGTAACCCCGCCTACCGGGCATTCTTCACCGGGTGATTCTCGTCGCAATGAGGGCATCCATCCTTGTGTTCATCCTGGTTGTGTCCTATTTCTCCGCAAATCTTGTATGCACAAGGTTTCTTCTTCGGTGTATCATGTTGCTTCCGGATAAGACGAGATCTTGTCAGAGTCTTCTTGAATTCCTCCCAAGTTTTTGCTCCGTTGCATCCTTGTATGGCTTGATGCATTTTCCACCAGTGTTGCAAAGACTCTCGGTAAAATACATCAAGAGCATATTGAACCTCATACTTCCTTGCAATCATTTTCTTCTCAAGTGATCCTCCATGTTTTGAATCCATAGCTCGACTCCAACCGAGTCATCGGTCCAGAGAATACCAATTCTTCTTCATTCATCATCTATGGCTCCAAGGGTTTTAGGGTGAGATAAGAGAGAGTTGGATAGAGAGAGATACACACAATACAAACAATAGTTTTGAAGAAACGAGTTTTATTTTGGGGCTGTCGAAAACATCAAACAAATGACAGCTCACAAATCATCGTGATCTAACGTAGGTGTATAACAGGGTTTGGTCTCTAAAGGTCAAATAATTCTTCAGAACTTCAAATTCTTCAGTCTTCGTAGTCTTCAATTGTTGCAGCTTCAACTCTTCTAATGCATGGTGAAATCCTGTTACTTTGAAATGGCCATCGGTTGTCCGATATCTTTAATTCTTGGAGTGACTTCTATTGATCTTCCGTGGTGGTCAAAAGGAAAGGTGTATATTCTAACTACTTGAGGTCGAGAGGACTACTTGATAAAATCGTAAAAGACGAGAAGTAAAGGATCCTTTTGAAAATAAAGTTTTAGAGATTTCTGTCCTAGGGGCTTTCCGATTTCTAGGGTCACGCCCTACACCAACATGTGCTCGATACCATATCTCGTAGCGACCCGACCTCGACGGTCAAGCCTTCAGGTATCCGTGCCATCCTCGGATCAGTATAGTCGGCACACACAAAGACATCAATGTATATATCAAAGTGCAATCACATGTATAAATAACGTAAAATGATATATACCTCATAATACTCAAATAAAAACAATCAAACGGGTGTGGAGTCCCATCAACGCCATCGGCAGGTTGAGTGTAGACCGTAACTCAGATCGTAACTCTTACTCGTCGAGGAAATATCTCGCAACATGATACGTTGCAGCCGTAGGTCAAAGATGCATTGAATGTACCGCAAGATCACAATAAGAGAAAACAGATGATAAACTATACTATATGCGGTATGGCTTTGTGGCTCAGTATTTGAGTTTTGTTTGCATAAAAGCTGGTTTTATTTTCCCTACATCAAAGGAATAACTGAGTCTGTACTATGGAGTTTTCTATCATGACATGGTTCCGCCAACCGATGTCTCATAGCCCAAATCATCATAAGTTGCCCACAATTAAGTTATCATCCGTGTTGAGAGTTCCGAGATAGATCCAAGTCCAGAGGCTCAAATTGTCCGTGAATCGGGACACGGCTTAATCGATTAGGTTTTAACCCTCCGCAGAGGTTTGCACACTTTACCCGCAAGATTCGATCCTCTCTTTACATTCTCGCACTTCGTGGTGTTTGAGAACAAGATGACCAAACATGGTCTTCCGAAGAGTTCCTCGACCACCGTCGGTGCTCATCCAATCCTACCATAGTTCTACATCTCGCTAGCACCGCCCCACCAGAGTCACAACTAAGGTCAACCAAGCGTGAGCCCATAGTGACTTGCGGTTTGCACAGTAAGCTTCCGGGGCATGAAGTATTCTTAGTCTCTTTGAGTCCTGGGTGAAGCTTTCCGCAAGATGTCATGGCGCTTTCTCCATGCATCCCGCCATCCACCGGTTTCTCCAGGTGCCCGTCAACCATCCTTCACCCAAAGAGTGTGTATTGAATTCTTGTCTCGATTTTTGAAGTCTTGAGGCCTTGAAGATGCAGTCCTTGCAGATGCCATCATGGAGTTGTTGTCATTGACGTAGAGTCCTCCATTCTCACACCACTCCCGAGCACTCATACCAACCCCGTCTACTATAGCGTAGCATTAAAATAAATAACGCCCCGGCTTGGTAACAGGTGATGGGTTCCTACCTCATGCATACTACTCAACTACAAGAATTCAAAGATCACTACTTTGGAGAGTTGTTGCAAAGATGCCACTAAATGCAATAAAACATAGGTATGAAAGCATGGTCAAAGTGAACTTGCCTGGTATTACTTGATGAAAATAATAACGCTCAAGACTTGGTAGAACTATTCGTCACTCCGTTGGAAGAAATCTATATAATCAAACATAGCATTCATATAAGCAAACATCCTAGCAACAATTCTAACACTCATAATAAAACCAACAAATAAAAATGCAAATCAAGGGACACCAAATAAAAACAAAGGAAAATTACACAACAAAACTACTAAGGAAAACTCTAAGACATAACACAAAATAGTTTTGTCCTAAGTAAAACTTAACAACAATTAAAACCATAAACTAATAACTTAATGAAAAAAATAAAATGTAAAAACAACTAAGTTAATGTAAAAGTATTTTTTTAAATTTTATTTGCAAAATAAACAAATAAAAAGCTTTTATGAAACCCTAACTATGACCTAAACAAGTTTTCATACAAAACTAAATAAAATAAATTTTAAAATAAAACAAAATTTTCTTTTGGTTTACTAACAGAAACAAAACTAAATTTGTCAAAAAGTGACAAAAATAAATAATTTAAAACTAATAAAAACAATAAAGAAAAGACTAAAACAAAGCTATAACTAAAACAGTACTGTTTTGCTAAAAACTTAATTTAAAATAAACTAAAAATAAATCACTATATGACTCTGGATAGACAAAACAATAACAAAACCGTAGCAAAAAGAATCAATCAAAAATATTTTATAAAACTCAAGATACGGCCAAATTAGTGATTTGAACAAATTTCATCAAACAGATTTTAAACTACTCAAATTTGAAATATAATGGCACTCCCAGAAACTTCAAGAAATTTTGAACCTAATGCAAAAAGAATCACTCAATTTGGATCTAAAACATAAAAATTATAAGTGATCTAAAATTGAAACTATTTCATTTTTAAAACAGAAACGAAAAATAAAACTAAGGAAAAAAACTAACGCGCTAACGGGTCAACAGTGAGCGCCTAAAACTATCTAACGCATGAGGCGATCTTTAACTGAAACTTATACGGGCTCAGCAGAAATAAACCAATCGGGCCGGTCTAACTAAACCAGGAACTAAACCGACATAAACCGTATAAAACCGGAACTAAACCGATCTAGTAAAAAACCTAACTATTCGATCTAATCAAATCACGCACCATATAATCTAGATCGAACGGGCGAGGAGGGAGAGGGAGCTCACCGCGGTGGTGGTCGACGGCAAGTGCGTCGAGGCGGCGACGGTGGCGGCGCCCGGTGATCTTTCGCGCCGCGGAGTGGGCTGTGGAGATGAATCAGACGACGACGAGTCCAACGGTGGTCGTGGCGCCGGTGGAGGTGGTCGGAGACGGTCGGCGGCGAGGTCGAGGCGGCGGTGGCGTTCGGGCGTCGGCGGATGACGGTGCTCCGGTGGGTTTCGGGCTCGGGCGAGAGCACGGGGGGGTGTAGTCGATGGAGGGGATCACGATGGTGGTGGCGGCAGGTCTCGGGAGGTCGGAGGCGGGCTCTAGGGCATCAATGGTGCGGCGGCGGTGCTCGGCTCCGGCGAGAGATTACGGGCGAGGCAAAGGGTTTCGGCGAGGGGAAAAGAGGGGAACGGGTCGAGGAGGCGGGGTACTTATAGGGGCGGGGTCGACTTGGAGGAGGGGGCGAATCGGGGAGAGGATCCCGCGATCTCCGGGATACGGCGGCGGCGGCGGTGTGATCTGGCGTGGAGAGGAAGAAGCGTGGCGAGGGAGATCGCAAGGGGTCCCAAGGTCACGAGAGAGAGAGAGAAGAGCGAGCGGGCGACCGAGGGGAGAAGGTTCAAGGCTGGGCACAAGCAGGCCCTGGTTGTTGGTGGGCCGAGGCTCACTGGTCAAGCCGGGCTGGCCGGGCGCCTTTGGATTTTTTTTTTGAAATACCACAGAGAGAGAAAACTAATTATAGATAACCTATAATACTTTTATATAGGACATATACATATCAATAAAATTAGAAAAATAAGTCCTACAACGTGAACATATTTTCAGAGGCAAATAAAATATACAAAATTCTAATAAAGCAAGTAGTGATACTTTGTTGCATTAAAACCCAACAAAAATCATTTTTAAAATACCAAAATGATTTCAAATTTATTTTCTCCTAATTTTTCATTGAAGGGAATCATTTTACCCATATTTCCATTTATTTATTTTTAGGAGAAAATAATTTGAATAAAATCCAAATAATTCCAAATTTGAAAGGGAGTTTCAAAATACTTTCAAATGACTTTCAATTTGATTCTTTTTAACTTCCAACTCATATTTCATATAATTGAAGAAGTCATTTTATCTTCTCTCATGAAAATCATTGAGTTGCATAAAGTTTTTGGATTTGAAATATTTCCAAACGGAATTCAAATCTTTTCAAAACCCTTTTCATTTATTTAAATGGAAGAAGTCATATCATCTTCTCTCTAGGGTTTTGTGTTTGAATTGAATTTGAATTCATGGAGATCATAAATGCAAGGTGAAAGTTTGGGAATGTCATTTCATTCCCTCTCAAGAAAAACTTTCAAAAAGTTTCAAATTTCACTCAATTTCACACTATCGCCATACAACAATCAAAACAAACAAGCATAATTATTTATTTAATATAACATTCCAAAATTTAGAATTTTGGGATGTTACAAATCAAGATCCGCTTTGTCAAGTTGCCGCTTTAGTTCGGCATATTCATCGATCCGCTTTCCTCCGACGCCCGCCATTGCTTTAGGAGCGGCGATATATGTTATAATCGAGAATTTGATCTCGGCACGTTGTCAATTTTGACAACATACCGAGTCTCGTGGGGCTACTATCTATACAGGCGCATTTTATATGCATAACTGCTGAAGGTACATCATTTTACAGATTCTCAAACCCCGCCAAGAAGCTTCGACGGCTTACGTAATCCGCTCTTGGCGGATGCAATTCTTTCAATCACCGTACTCCATTATAGCACGGTGATCTTCTGAAATAGCCGCCGCCGAGCAGCATCCTTCACTCCTCCACCACACACCACTTAGAAGGCCGGACCTTCCGCCCCTGGCCGACTTGGGGAATCCCTCCGCCACGACACCTCCGGCCGTCTGGCTTCACATGAGGGTGCGACAGGTGGAGGCGTTTTCGCCTCCATCATCTCCTAAGAAGATCCTCAAGACGAAGCTCACTGAGAAGGGCTGAGGTTCGAACTACAAGGTACAATTTCGTTATCTTCATGAATAAATACACGGATGTTCCTTATTTACAAGACCCTTCTTTTTACTTACGGCTCATTGGAGGGCTGATCCTTGGGGAAATAATGCGGCTAGGTTACTTCCCGGGCCACGGACTCTCCGGCCAAGATTCCTTTCCCTCTTTGAGGCCTTGACCTCCGGATCTTCCGAAGCGGTCCTCTTCTCTCCTCGGAAGGTGGGACTCTTAATCCCTCCTTCCTTGATAGCCTCCTTCAGAGAGGCGCTTGCTTCCCCGCCCCCTTCGCCTTCTTCAAAGGGCGCGACCTTTAACATCTTGGTCAGCATGGGATCCGGCGTGGTCTCTGGGAGGGGAGCCGGACACCTTATTAACTTTGCCTTGGCTATCCACTCCTGTTCAAGAAATGGCTCCTTTAAAGGGCATATATATATATATAAAATAAATGAATGAACAACTTGTCCGGTTACAGGACTACTTACTTGAGTATCTGGGCGATTGCAGCTTAGTCTTGCGTCCTCGGTCAAGTCCGGACACTTCTCTTGTGATCCAAGAACAGCTTTATACATCTCCACAGGCGCCGTGCCCATAAAATTTTGAGAGCTCATGGTCCCTCCGGATTGAATTCCCACAAAGTGAGGGGCGGCGTTGGCAGGGTCAAGGCGCCGGATCACCATAACCCGCGCCATCGCGACCAGATTAATTCCTCTTTCTCGAGGTCTCGAATACGGCCCTGCAGCAAGGGAACGCCCTGGACGGCCCCGGTCGAGCCCCTTGTTGACCCATGATGCTAGCCGCTGTGGTGGACCTGAAAGGAAGGCAGGGAGCGCCGCCCATTTGGTGCCCCTTGAGCGGTGATATAAAACCACTCCCTGCTACACAAACCAAGCTCCTCTTGAAAGGAGCCCTCGGGCCACGGAGCATCAAGACATTTGCTTATGACCGCCCCTCCGCACTCGCTTGTTGCCCCTCAATCATCTTTTGGCTCCACCTTGAAGGTCTTGAGCCACAATCCAAAGTGGGGGTAATATGGAGGAAGGCCTCACATAATGCATAAATGAATGACGAGATATGGAGGATGGACTCGGATTCAAGTCATGGAAATCAAGCCCATAATAAAACATGAGCCCTCGCACAAAGGGATCCGGCAGGAAGCCTAAACCCCGAAGGAAGTAGGACACGAACACCACGCTCGCTGGCTCGAGTGGGAATGACCTGCCCTCGAGCAGCAGTTTATGCGAGATCTCGCCGTTAGATACTCGGGCGTCAGCAGCCTTTTAGCACATCTTCTTCTCGTGATGAGGAAGACATCCATCGTCAGGCTGGTCGGATCCGGACATCGCCGAAAGTCCGAAGCGCTGAATCAAGCTTTGGGTGTTGGAACTGGAAGCGAGGCGAACTTCGATGGAGGGTGTAAAATGAAGAGGGCCTTGGTCTCATTATAAAGAGGTTGAATACCAAGAGCCCACCCCGTGGTCGATTAGGACTCACCTTGATAGAGGAGGCAGGCCAGCCGGGCACGGTTGGGTTACCCACGTCCGTATTGATGAGAATCCTCGAATAAGGGGCACGATCTATGCTTTGATAAGACGTGCTAAGGAAACCGCCTCGCTAAACACGCTGAGGTGGAACAAAGAAAACGATTCATATAAAGGCCTAGCCGTGGTGTGATGTCACCGCTGAGTACGTCGGCAGAATCGTGCAAAAATATTCTCTCTACGGTGTTATCTCGGAACTTGTTTTGCGAGCGGACACTATCCTTGTGTTTAAAATCTTCTATGAAGTATTCGGAGGAGGAACCCGCCTTGCAATGCCGAAGACAATATGCGCGCGGACTCGTCGTCATTGAAGCCGGTTCAGGGGGCTACCGAGGAGTCCCGGACTAGGGGTGTCCTGGATAGCCAAACTATCATCTTTGGCGGACTCACGGACTATGAAGATACAAGATTGAAGACTTCGTCCCGTGTTCGGATGGGACTTTCCTTGGCGTGGAAGGCAAGCTTGGCAATACGGATATGTAGATCTCCTACCATTGTAACCGACTGTGTAACCCTAACCCTATCCGGTGTCTATATAAACCGGAGGGTTTTAGTCCCAGAGACTAACAACAATCATACCATAGGCTAGCTTCTAGGGTTTAGCCTCTCTCGATCTCGTGGTAGATCTACTCTTGTACCACCCATATCATCAATATTAATCAAGCAGAGTAGGGTTTTACCTCCATCGAGAGGGCCCGAACCTGGGTAAAAACATCGTGTCCCTTGTCTCCTGTTACCATCCGCCTAGACGCACAGTTCGGGACCCCCTACCCGAGATCCGCCGGTTTTGACACCGACATGATCCTTTCTTGAGAAGGAGTTTCTCTCGAAAGAAGTGAGTGGGAGGAAAGTAGAACTTGATGAGGTAATTGTACCTTCTCTCAAATTGGAAAGTAGCTCATCACTGAAATCAGTTCTAGTGATGCCTACACCAATTAGTGAGGAAGTTAATGATAATGATCATGAAACTTCAGATCAAGTTACTACCGAACCTCATAGGTCAACCAGAGTAGGATCCGCACCAGAGTGGTACAGTAATCCTATTCTGGAAGTCATGTTAATAGACCATGATGAACCTATGAACTATGAGGAAGCAATGATGAGCCCAGATTCCGACAGATGGCTTGAGGCCATGAAATCTGAGATGGAATCCATGTATGAGAACAAAGTGTGGACTTTGGTAGACTTACCCGATGATCGGCAAGCCATTGAGAATAAATTGATCTTCAAGAGGAAGACGGATGTTGATAGTAGTGTTACTATCTACAAAGCCCAAATTGTCACAAAAAAGTTTTCAACAAGTTCAAAGTGTTGACTACGATGAGATTTTCTCATCCGTGTCGATGCTTAAGTCTGTCCGAATCATGTTAGCAATTGCCGCATTTTGTGAAATCTGGCAAAATGGATATCAAAACTGCAGTCCTTAATGGATTTATTAAGGAAGAGTTGTATATGATGCAACTAGAAGGTTTTGTCAATCCTAAAGGTGCTAACAAAATGTGCAAGCTCCAGCAATCCATCTATGGACTGGTGCAAGCATCTCGGAGTTGGAATATACACTTTGATAAGTTGATCAAAGCATATAGTTTTATATAGACTTGCGGTGAAGCCTGTATTTACAAGAAAGTGAGTGGGAGCACTACAACCTTTCTGATAAGTATATGTGAGTGACATATTGTTGATTGGAAATGATGTAGAATTTTCTGGAAAGCATAAAGGAGTGTTTGAAAGGAGTTTTTCAAAGAAAGACGTCAGTGAAGCTGCTTACACATTGAACATCAAAATCTATAGAGATAGATCAAGATGCTTGATAAGATTTTTCAATGAGTACATACCTTGACAAGATTTTGAAGTAGTTCAAAATGGAACAGTCAAGGAAGGAGTTCTTGCCTGTGTTGCAAGGTGTGAAGTTGAGTAAGACCCAAAACACGACCACGACCCAAGAAACAACAGCTGCGGCAATTGATCCTTAAGGAAGCTCATGACTCCCCTCTCACCATTCATCCCGGTAGTACCAAAATGTATCAAGACCTACGCCAGAGGTTTTGGTGGACTAGGATGAAGAGAGAAATTGCTCATTTCATTGCTAAGCATGACGCGTCATCATCGAGTTAAAGGTAGCATCAACGGCCTCTTGGCACCCTTCAACCTTTGGCTATTCCGAATGGAAATGGGATAAAATCGGTATGGATTTCATTACCGGGTTTCCAGGACCAAAAGAGGAATAATGCTATCTTCGTCGTTGTCGATCGCCTTTCCAAAGTAGCCCACTTTCTACCCGTTCGTGAGAGTATAACCGCTTAGTCGCCTAGCTGATTTGTACATCTCCTAATAGTGTCTCTTCATGGTGTTCCATTGGAGATTAACTCAGATCGTGGAAGTCTCTTCACCTCTCGATTTTGGGGAAAGTTTCCAAAATGCGATGGGAACTCGTCTCTCTTTTAGCACCGCCTTCCATCCTCGATCAAGTGGTCAAGTAGAACGAGTCAATCAAATTACGGAGGATATGCTTCGAGCTTCACATCTCTTTTGGAATGAATTGGGAGAAATGCCTTCCATTCGCCGAATTCGCTTATAACAATAGTTACCAAGCTAGTCTAGGCAAAGCTCCTTTCAAGTTCTCTACGGACGAAAATGTCGAGCGCCTTCTTAATCGGGTCGAAACCGGAGAGAGACAACTCTTTGGCCCGGATATGATCCAGAAGCAGAAGAGCAGGTTCGCGTTATTCGTGAGAAATTGAAAACAGCCCAATCTCGTCAAAAGAGCCAATATGACCGCAAGCATAAGCCTATGTCTTATGAAGTTGGCGAGAAGGCTTACCTTCGGGTTACTCCTCTGAAGGGAACCCATCGATTCGGTATCAAAGGCAAGTTGGCTCCTCGTTACATTGGACCCTTTCGCATTCTTGCCAAACGAGGAGAAGTTGCCTACCAATTGGAACTACCCCCGCATCTTTCCAGAGTTCATGACATCTTCCACGTTTCTCAACTCAGGCGTTGCTTCTCGGATCCTGTCCGAGGAGTTGACCATGAAACGCTTGATCTCCAAGATAACCTTACCTATCGTGAATATCCCGTTCGTATCCTTGATCAAGCCGAGCGCACCACTCGACATCAGAATATTAAGTTTCTCAAGGTTCAATGGCCAAACCATTCCGAGCAAGAAGCTACTTGGGAAAGGGAGGATCGTCTTCGACTCGAGTACCCCGCCTTCTTTCCGACAGAACCTAAATCTCGGGACGAGATTCTTTTGAGTGGGGGTGAGTTGTCACACCCTAGCTAGTCCATGCATTAGAGTGTTGCATCATGTTTACTTTTCATCAGAAAGTTGAAATGGGGAAGACAGAACCCCCGTAACCCTCCGAATCCAACTAGGGTTTACTAAAAATATTTTCAATGAACACGAAATGCCCTTCTAAAATGTCCATCATTTTTGCCTTGGTTGAGCCTCCGCCAAAAGTGGTGCACAATTTTCTAGGTCATCCTAAGGTTTTTGAATTAAATCATAAGTATTTGAGTTTGGGCATTTAAATTATATAAAATATTTCAAATGCTCAAATAATCCCAAACTAAAATGTTCCATCTTTGGAAATATTCCAACTAAGGGCCAGGTGCAGTTTGGTGATTTTTGGAGTTGTCTATGTATTTTTAGAAAGTCCACAAAGTTACAGAATAAATAGAAAAGAGAAATAAAAGAGACGAGAAGGACTTACCTGGCCGCAGCCCACCAGACACCCCAGCCTGGCTGCCCACGCCACCACCTGCTTTCATCGCCACGCAGGCACAGAGGGTGACACTGGCGAGCACGAGGCTTCGCCGGCGTCACCGCTTGCCGCCAGCCACCGAAAGCACTGGTGAGCTCCACGTCGCCCGAACCCGTGGACACATCCATTCTCCCCGCCGCTCTCCCTCGCTCTCGCACCTTGGCCGACGCCACCTCAGGCACTGCCGTCGCCGTGAGTCGTGCTCTCTGTCGTCCTTGCGCCGTCCCGTCGTGTCCAGGAGCTTCGTCACCCTCCTCTCCTTCGAGCAAGCCAAGCCCCGAGCGCTCGCTTGCCTCCGAACCACCGCACAGAACATGTCCGACACCGCCACCGCCGGAGATCCCCTTCGTTGTCGCCGCCGCACCAGCTCGTCCCCGACCGCATCGACTACACCATCGTGACCGCCGTGAGCTCAGCTAACTCCTCCCCCTCCCCGTTCTCGCTCTCGAGCTCTGCATCAACCCCATGGAGCTTCACCGCACGCGCCACCGCCGAGCTCGTCGCCGACATGCCTCCGGCCATCCACCGGTCACCCCACGGTGTCTAACATGCTCACCGCGTCGCGTAGAGTCTAACACACTACTCCACGCACCTCGCCGTACCCCGTAGCCATGGGTTCATCATCACCCGAACTCCGGCGACCGCCAAGGTCGTCGCCGGCGCCGTTTCCGGCCACCCCGAGCTCAACCAACACCACCAAGAGCTGCGGCTTGCTCCCAGCTACACGTAGATGCCCTCCGCGGCTCTTTTGGTCGCCGGATTGCACAAAACCACTCTCGCCGCCGCGTCTGGCTCGCCGGCGGCTAAACGCCGGCGTGGTTGACCCTGACTTTGACCAGGGTGGGCCCAGGTTGACTCCCCTGCGCCTATGACAGGTGGGCCCCCCTGCTAATTATCCAGATTAGTTTTAACTAATTAAACTAGTTTAATTAACTCATCGACATGCGGGTCCCACCGGTCAGGTTGACTCGAGTTGACACGACCCTTTGACCACCGACGTCACCTCGACGATCACGACGTAATAACTAATTTACGGATTTATTTTTATATAGGAAATTCCAGAAATTGTTGCAAACTTCAAAAATTCATAGAAATTAACTCGTAACTCCAAATGCAAAAGTTTTATATATGAATTTTGATAAGAAAAATTCAATCTATCCATTGGTACTGGTTTCATGCATGTCAGAACAAGTTAACCTTGCTGTTTAATCAAAACAAGATAATGCACTATTTTGGCTATGCTAGATGAGCTAGCATTTGAATCTTTGATTCAAATGAGTTCATTCCTTCCTGTTCTAGCTTGCATTAGGTCAACACACATTCATATTGCCATGTCATAGCATGCATCATATTGTTGCATATCGTCATGTGTTGTTTATGCTCGGTGTGTTTTTCGTGATAGGTTACGCCTCCGAGGATAACCCGAATATCCAAATGCGAAGGCGGTATCCTACTACCACTACATCGTGCAAGCAACCCATTGATCATTCCGATACAAACCCATGATCTCGCTTCGCTCTTACTTGCGCATTAAGGCAACGCGATTCAAACTGTTATGTGTTGCGGTAGTTGAACCCACTTCCTTTGCATGACTCACATTGCCACGGTAACTAGATGAAACCCACTAGTATGTGTAGGAGTTGATTGAGCCATGTTGTGATTCCTACCATGCTATGCTTGCTATGCTTAGAGTTGTGTCGTCTGGCTCATCGGGATGATGAACTGGAGTGAAAGGTTGTGTCGGGTTCGAGAGTGAAAGTGTTGAACAGGATTTGGTAAAGGTATCGATGAGAGGCCATGTAGGAGTACATGGTGGGTTGTTTCATTGGAACCGTTCCTAAGAACTGAGATCTGTGTGTGTGGTTTAAGACTGGCTACTACCACACATTGGGATCCTTAATTGACCCTCTCGACTTATTAACCACTCTTGTCCTCCGTCCGGGAATTGCAAGTAGTTTCGGTGTTTGTAGCATCTTTGGGGGCACGCATATGACCGACCTTAGGGGTGGGCTGTGTTGCGGTAGGCACGTGTCTGATGTACCGATTCGCCTGTTTGGTGTCTCGGAACCACGCACACATCGTTCGGGGCCGTTAGTGGAAACCTCGGCGGACTCCTGCGGATGGAACCCGAATAGGCGATAAACCCGGACTAGGGACTCGTGTGTTTAGTCAGGTCGTGGGCCGACACCCTCGCTGGGCTTCCGCTTGAAGGTTGCCGACTACATGTCGTGTAAGCGGCGATGAGTGGTGAGAGTGTGTGAAGAAGTACACCCTCGCAGGGTATGAAACTATTGAATAGCTGCGTCCAGCAGTAAAGGACTACTTGGTCACCTATACAGTTCATAGACAAGTAAATAGATACTACTAAAAGCCTCAAGATAAGTGTGAGTACCGCGGATGGCCCTCTCGTGGGTTAACGAGAGAGGATCCACGGTGGAGTATTGTGATGGTGATTAGTGGACTCGTGTGCGACAAATGCTTTTCAAGTGGTGTCACGTAGGATAGCTTAGCCAAGAGTCAAAGCTGGCTTGCTGCAATAACTCCACTACCTTCTTGAGAATGTGCATGTATAATAGGTTCTGTTGTAAGACTTCTTTGAGTACCTGCACTCATGTTTGCTTAATTAATGTTTTCAGACAACACCAACCCCTCCGATGGGTTCTTCGTAGATCTCGGCGTTGACGAGTGACTAGCCACCTGTGTGGTGATCCAAGGCTTGTGAAGGGCCACTTTGTAGATAGAAGGGCTTCATCAAGCTTTCTTTCTTTTTAGAGTCTCTGTACTGCACCAGTTTGCTTCCGCATGTGCTTGTATGTTTGTATGATTTGTGTGTTGGGTCATGTGACCCCTATCTGTATGGATATGCTATGTATTGGCTCCTCGGAGCCTCTTAAATAAAGTACTTGAGTTGTAGAGTTTTGTTGTGATGCCATGTTGTATGTACTCATATCGGGCATATTGTGTGTATGTTTGAAATGCTTGGTATGAGTGGGATCAAACAATCTAGTTGTTTATCCTTGGCAGCCTCTCATATGGGGAAATGTAGTCTAGTGCTTCCTAAGCCATAGTAGTCCGCTACAGCCCGGTTCACCGGAGTCCTGCTAGCCCAAGCACTACTGCTTTGGACACTTGACTGGCGACATGTGTTTCGCCGTTCCTTATGTCCATCCCTTCGGGAAATGTCATGCGGTGATACTCGAGTCCTCGCTTAGCACTGCTACAGCCGGGATACCGGAGTCCTCATAGCCCGATGCTACAGCCCGATTCATACGTTGATGACCGACATGCTCGATGTGATTCATGTATGCCTGTCTCCATGGGTTAGCGCCGCTTTGGGTTAACGACAACCCATCACGGACCCGGTTCTCATTCAAGAGGATTCTAGCGACACAATCAAAAACGTGAGCCAAAATACTAAGCGGTCCGGGCCATGGTAAGGCGACACCGGTGGGAATACCGTGCGTGAGGTCAATTAAAGTGATATGAGATGTTACCTGCTGGGTCCATGTGACTTGGAATCGGGTCTGGCAGCGTTGGCATCGAGCCGGACTGCTGTCAGAGGTTCGCTAAGCCAAACCGGTCGATGTCGAGTCTAGAAATGCTTTAGCTATATGTAGGGGAATTGATTGTGGGAGGGACGTAAGGCTCTTTTACTCCTTTACCTTATGCCCTCCGATCCGAGTCATCCTCTTCTCATTCTACGTGGGTATAGGACTAGGCTCTCTTCTCTATTAGGATCACGTGTTACTAATCCGTAGTAACTTATAGGATTGATGGTTACCAGCCTCGCTCAGTTTCTACTAATTTAGTATGTTATCGGTGGAACCGTAACCTTGATATGATGTTGTTGAGTGGTTTTGCAATCTGATTTTGAATGCCTCAAATCTATTCTTGAGCATTTACAGCGTGATCGTCTTTGTCCGATTTTCCCTAGAAATTCTAATGTCTTTGTATTGTGGCTGTGCTTTCAGATGGCCACTCGTGCTCAAAATCAAGTGGTTAAATCGACGGTGTGCATCAATGTGCCCGGTCATACAGGCTATGCTAGTCCGGAGTAATGAAAGACGGGTTACTGGCTGGTATCCCGAATACACCGTCGAAGAGCGATTCGAGACTTTAACCAAAGCCCGATGCCTCTGTCTTTGTCGAGAATCTTCCGTCTTATCTGGATCTACCGAGCCCTTCACTGTTCTTATGGACTCGGGGTTACTATTGAGATGGCGATACAGGATCTGCCTACTCTATGATGACCATTATGCGAGTCAGATCGCCTACTTGAACACCGACTTCCGTTATATGCCGGCCTCACTCGGGGCGCAGGGTACCTCCGTGCTATCTATGCCGACTCCACACAAGAGGACTCACTTACTCGCACCACCGGCTGAGATGCTCGAGGATAAAGACCGAGAGAATCGGGCCTTGAGGTTAGAGCTTTTTCAATACTCATGACGATCACCGGGCCACGTTGACTCGATTTGCACAATTTGTGCAAAATTTGGATGTATGGATACTAGGGATCATGTACTGTGAGATCCGCTTCTCACGGATATGGTGGATTGGCGTGATGTGGGAGGCATCACCCCACCCCGTGGTCCCATGAGGCACCGTTTGTTGGTCCAAGACCTCATCCTAGCCCCTATGGTCCACAAGCTCCCGTGACCGTCTGCTTCCAGGATGACCATGTTGAGCTTCCAGGCTATGGAGGTGACTTCTATGAGGAATACTACGGAGGCGTCTGAGTTAGTAGTAGTATCTCTAGTATTGTAATAGTTGTATTTCCACTATCCTGTGTGACCTGTGGAATATGACTTAGTGTGTATCAATTCCGGAAGTGTAGAAAAATAATGTATAGGAGTTCGGAATGCTTCCGATGAGATGTAACGTCTTTCTTCATAATTGTACTTAGTTGGGCTTGTACTAAACTATGAATGGCGCGTATGACTGTTGGTATATATATGGCAGTTTTTATATTACCATGTCATACGGATGAACATCTCTCGCATTAGTGTTATCCATTACATTCCGCACTTTGTTGGCCAGATTTTGCCATCTTTGTCTAAACCATTGTCTTGTTTTTCCTAGGATGGTCAATACAATAACCCCTGCTGCTCCGGAAAGCAGGTGAAGCCGCAGAAGCTAGGAATGCAAATCTGCCTCAACCACCTTCTCGGCCGGGTTATCTTTGGAGGCGTAACGCAACAAGCGTGAGACAAATCGCTTCTTTGGAGCGGATTGAAGCGAGAATACCGCGACGCCACCAAGGAATGACCTGGTGTCACTCAATGACTTTGTCATTGTATCCACCGAAGTTCAAGCATTCCGTCGAGCCTCTCGATGCGGATGATCGCTTCGCATGACATCACCCATAAGCTACGTTACGCCAAGGTGGCTGAAGTGACAAGGTTACCTTTTGTCGCCTACCACCTCGAAGGCCCCGCTAGCCTTTGGTGGGAAAATTTCGAAGCGATCGCCCGGCTGGCCAAATCACTACAGGCTGAGTGCGGTATGCGGCTTTCCGTGAGCATCACATCTCGGAAGGTCTCATGGATCGCAAGAGGGAAGAATTCTGTAATTTCACCTGGTAGGTCGACCGTGGATGCATACAGTCGTGAGTTTGGAAATCTAGCACGATATGCTCCCGAAGAGGTATCCACCGACGCCAAGAAGCAGGCAAGGTTCCGCAAGGGACTTAGCCCTGAGCTTCGCCGTGATCTTCGTCTGCACGAGTGCCCCTCCTTTCAGAAGTTAGTCAACAAGGCTATCAGTGCCGAAACTGGACAGTCTGATTTTGAAGCTTCGCGCAAGCACTCCCGTGACTTTGGTTCTTCGTCCGGCTCTGGATCCCGAGCGCGGAGTGCGGATCCCAAGCACCGCCACGCCACCCAGATTCACTCCGAGGCCATCCTTTGAGGCGCCTCGCCCCAACCAGCAGTATGCACCACCCAAGGCCTATGGTGGCCCCACTGCTAATGCTGCTCCACGTCCCAATGTAATAACTTGTTTCAAGTGTGGAGAGACGGGTCACTACATCCGTGAGTGTCCCCAGAACAACCCCAACCAGGTTGGAAAGTCTATTGACCGTGGTAAGCCAGCAGGAAAGGTGCTCTACGCCAAACCAGCTGCCACTGCTCGTAGCCACGTCAACTACGTTTCAGCTGAGGAAACCCATGAGGATCCCAACGTTGTTCTCGGTACGCTCCTTGTTAATTGCCATCCGGCAACTGTTCTCTTTAATACTGGAGCATCCCATTCATTTATTTCTGAGAGCTATGCTCGTTTGCACAACACCACATTTTGTGCCATGCACACCTCCATGGAAATTCAGACTCCGGGTTCTAGATGGCAAACCTCTAGAATCAGTTATGGGAATGAAATCCTTGTCGACAGATTAGTCTTCCTTGCGTCACTAATAGCTCTCAAGTCCTCGGACATAAACATCATCTTGGGTATGGACTGGATGTCAACCCATTACGCTAAGATCGATTGCTCTACTAGAACTGTTCAACTCACCCACCCTTCGGCCGCAGACGGTCAATGTTTGACCCGAGTGTCTAAGCGTCGACTTTACTCTCTAAATGCCAACCCCTTCCGGACCTTGAAGATATCCGGTAGTCCGTGATTTTCCGGATGTCTTTCAGAAGAACTGCTGTGTGTTCCACAGCGGATGTAGATGTCGAGTTCGTGATAGATCTTGTTCCAGGTACCATCCCAATCTCTAGAAGACCTTATAAGATGGCACCCCTAGAATTAGCCGAACTTAAGAAACAACTTGATGAGTCCTTGCAAAAGGGTTTCATCCGTCCTAGTTCTTCTCCATGGGCTTGTCCCGTCCTCTTCATCAAGAAGAAGGATGGAACGGATCGGATGGTTGTAGATTACCGACCTGTCAATTTAGTCACCATTAAGGACAAGTATCCGCTCCCGGGATCAACGACACATGTGATCAGCTCGGCTGGATCCTCGATCTTTTCAAGATGGATTTGAGGTTGGGCTACCATCAAATCAAAATCAAGAACGAGGACATACCTAAACGGCCTTTGTTACTCGTTATGGCCAATACGAGAACACCGTTATGTCCTTCGGTTTAACCAACGCTCCAGCCACCTTTTCTCGGTTAATGAACTCGATCTTCATGGAGTATTTGGATAAATTTGTCGTGGTTTACCTCGATGATATACTCATCTACTCCAAGAATGAGGAAGAACATGCTTAGAACATTTAAGGCTGGTGTTGATGAAACTTCGAGAGCATCGCCTTTATGCCAAATTCTCTAAGTGTGAGTTACGGTTTGCGAAGTGACCTATCTAGGCCATGTAATCTCCGGTAAGGGCATTGCTGTCAATCCCGAGCGAGTTCAAGCCGTCCTTGACTGAACTCCACCTGAATCGGTCAAGCAAGTTCGGAGTTTTCTTGGTTTAGCGAGCTATTGCCGCCGCTTCGTCGAGAATTTCTCCAAGGTTGCTAAGCCTCTAACCGAACTCCTCAAGAAAGATAAAAAGTTCGAATGGACGCCACAGTGCGAGTTCAGCTTTCAGGAACTGAAAAGGCGCCTGACATCTGCTCCCGTACTGATTCCACCAGATTTTTCTAAGGACTTTATTATCTACTGCGACGCCTCGCGACAAGGACTAGGTTGCATACTCATGCAAGATCGTCATGTGATTGCCTACGCTTCCGGCGATTAAGGCCCACATGAGGATAACTATCCCACACACGCATCTAGAGCTTGGCAAAGAAGCGGGTCCATGCACTCAAAACTGGCGACATTACCTCCTTGGTAATCATTGCTAAATCTACACCGATCACCAAAGTCTGAAATACATCTACACCCAACGGATTTGAATCTCGAGGGCAAAGACGTTGGGTCGAGTTGATTACACATTACGACTTAGGAATATCTTACACCCCAGGCAAAGCCAATGTCATGGCTGATGCACTAAGTCGTAAATCTTATTGTAACAATCTAATGTTACAACAAGTTCAACCACTTCTCCATGAGGAATTTCGTAAGCTTAATCTTCACATTGTTCCTCGAGGATTCCTTTCCACCCTGGTGGCGAAACCCAACCTTACGGATCAAATCATAACCGCTCAGCGGTATGATAGAGGTATATCTCGGATCAAGGCGAACATTGCTAGCGGAGCTGCTAAGTGTTTCTCCATAGATGAGCGAGGTGTTGTCTTCTTCGAGAACCGCTTGGTGGTTCCCAAGAAACAACAAATGCGGCAATTGATCCTTAAGGAAGCTCATGACTCCCTCTCACCATTCATCCCGGTAGTACCAAAATGTATCAAGACCTACGCCAGAGGTTTTGGTGGACTAGGATGAAGAGAGAAATTGCTCAATTCATTGCTAATCGCGACGTCGTAAATGCCGAGTTAAAGCAGAGCATCAACGGCTAGCTGGCACCCTTCAACCTTTGGTTATTCCCGAACGGAAATGGGATAAAATCGGTATGGATTTCATTACCGGGTTTCCCAGGACCAAAAGAGGGAATAATGCTATCTTCGTCGTTGTCGATCGTCTTTCCAAAGTATCCCACTTTCTAACCGTTCGTGAGAGTATAACCGCTTAGTCAGCTAGCTGATTTGTACATCTCCCAAATAGTGTCTCTTCATGGTGTTCCATTGGAGATTAACTCAGATCATGGAAGTCTCTTCACCTCTCGATTTTGGGAAAGTTTCCAAAATGTGATGGGAACTCGTCTCTCTTTTAGCATCGCCTTCCATCCTCAGTCAAGTGGTCAAGTAGAACGAGTCAATCAAATTACGGAGGATATGCTTCGAGCTCATCATCTCTTTCGGAATGAATTGGGAGAAATGCATTCCATTCGCAGAATTCGCTTATAACAATAGTTAACAATATAGTCTAGTCAAAGCTCCTTTAGAAGTACTCTAAGGACGAAAATGTCGAACGCCTCTTAACCGGGTCGAAACGGAGAGAGACAACTCTTTGGCCCAGATATGATCCGAAGCGAGAAGAAGCAGTTCGCGTTATTCGTGAGAAATTGAAAACAGCCCAATCTCGTCAAAAGAGCCAATATGACCGCAAGCATAAGCCTATGTCTTATGAAGTTGGCGAGAAGGCTTACCTTCGGTTACTCCTCACGAAGGGAACCCATCGATTCGGTATCAAAGGCAAGTTGGCTCCTCGTTACATTGGACCCTTTCGCATTCTTGCCAAACAAGGAGAAGTTGCCTACCAATTGGAAGTACCCCCGCATCTTTCCACAGTTCATGACGTCTTCCACGTTTCTCAACTCAGGTGTTGCTTCTCGGATCCTATCCGAGGAGTGGACCACGAAACGCTTGATCTCCAAGATAACCTTACCTATCGTGAATATCCCGTTCGTATCCTTGATCAAGCCAAGCGCACCACTCGACATCAGAATATTAAGTTTCTCAAGGTTCAATGGTCAAACCATTCCGAGCAAGAAGCTACTTGGGAAAGGGAGGATCGTCTTCGACTCGAGTACCCCGCCTTCTTTCCGACAGAATCCTAAATCTCGGACGAGATTCTTTTGAGTGGGGTGAGTTGTCACACCCTAGCTAGTCCATGCATTAGAGTGTTGCATCATGTTTACTTTTCATCAGAAAGTTGAAATGGGGAAGACAGAACCCCCAGACCCCTCTGAATCCAACTAGGGTTTACTAAAAATATTTTCAATGAACCTGAAATGCCCTTCTAAAATGTCCATCATTTTTGCCTTGGTTCGAGCCTCCGCCAAAAGTGGTGCACAATTTTCTAGGTCATCCTAAGGTTTTTGAATTAAATCATAAGTATTTGAGTTTGGGCATTTAAATTATATAAAATATTTCAAATGCTCAAATAATCCTAAACTAAAATGTTCCATCTTTGGAAATATTCCAACTAAGGGCCAGGTGTAGTTTGGTGATTTTTGGAGTTGTCTAGGTATTTTTAGAAAGTCCACAAAGTTACATAATAAATAGAAAAGAGAAATAAAAGAGAGGAGAAGGACTTACCTGGCCGCAGCCCACCAGACAGCCCAGCTGGCCGGCCCAAAGATCAGGTGCTGGCCCACGCCAAATACCGCTTCGCATTGCCGCCACGCAGTGCACAGAGGTGACGCCGGCGAAGCACGAAGCTCGCCACGGCGTCACCGCTGTCACCGCCACCGAAAGCACTGGGTGAGCTCCACGTCGCACCCCGAACCCCGTGGACACATCCATTCTCCCCCTGCCGCTCTCCCTCGCTCTCCCGCACCATGGCCGACGCCACCGCAGCCGCACCGTGGCCGTAGTCGTGCTCTCTGTCGTCCTTGCGCCGTCCCGTCGTGTCCAGGAGCTTCGCCACCCTCCTCTCCTTCGAGCAAGCCAAGCCCCGAGCGCTCGCTTGCCTCGGAACCACCGCACCGACCTCGTCCGACACCGCCACCGCCGGAGATCCCCTTCGTCGTCGCCGCCGCCGCAGACCAAATTTCGTCCCCGACCGCGCCGACTACACCATCGTGACCGCCGTGAGCTCAGCTAACTCCTCCCCCTCCCCGTTCTCGCTCTCGAGCCCTGCATCAACCCCATGGAGCTTCACAGCACGCGCCACCGCCGAGCTCGTCGCCGACGTGCCTCCGTCCATCCACCGGTCACCCCACGGTGTCTAACATGCTCACCGCGTCGCGTAGAGTCTAACACACTACTCCACGCACCTCGCCGTACCCCGTAGCCATGGGTTAATCATCACCCGAACTCCGGCGACCGCCAAGGTCGTCGCCGGCGCCGTTTCCGGCCACCCCGAGCTCAACCAACGCCACCAAGAGCTGCGGCTTGCTCCCAGCTACACGTAGATGCCCTCCGCGGCTCTTTTGGTCGCCGGATTGCACAAAACCACTCTCGCCATTGGCGTTTCGGCCGCGGCTAAACGCCGGCGTGGTTGACCACGACTTTGACCAGGTGGGCCGGGTTGACTCCTACGCCTATGACGGGTGCCCCGCTAATTATCCAGATTAGTTTTAACTAATTAAACTAGTTTAATTAACTCTTCGACATGCGGGTCCCACCGGTCGGAGTTGACACAGGCGACCCTTTGACCAATCGACGTCACCTCGACGCATCACGACATAATAACTAATTTCTGGATTTATTTTTATATAGGAAATTCCAGAATTGTTGCAAACTTCAAAAATTCATAGAAATTAACCTGTAACTCCAAATGCAAAGTTTTATATATGAATTTTGATCAGAAAAATTCAATCTATCCATTGGTACTGGTTTCATGCATGTCAGAACAAGTTAACCTTGCTGTTTAATCAAAACAAGATAATGCACTATTTTGGCTATGCTAGATGAGCTAGCATTTGAATCTTTGATTCTAATAAGTTCATTCCTTCCTGTTCTAGCTTGCATTAGGTCAACACACATTCATATTGCCATGTCATAGCATGCATCATATTGTTGCATATCGTCATGTGTTGTTTGTGCTCGATGTGTTTTTCGTGATAGGTTCTGCCTCCTAGGATAACCTCAGAATATCCGGCTCAAGGGCGATCCTACTACCACTACATCAGGCAAGCAACCCATTGATCATTCCGATACAAACCCATGATCTCGCTTCTGCTCTTACTTACTGCATTAAGGCAACGCGATTCAAACTGTTATGTGTTGCGGTAGTTGAACCCACTTCCTTTGCATGACCTGTCATTGCCACAGTAACTAGATGAAACCCACTAGTATGTGTAGGAGTTGATTGAGCCATGTTGTGATTCCTACCATGCTATGCTTGCTATGCTTAGAGTTGTGTCAGGTCTGGCTCATCGAGATGATGAACTGGAGTGAAAGGTTGTGTCGGGTTCGAGAGTGAAAGTGTTGAACAGGATTTGGTAAAGGTATCGATGAGAGGCCATGTAGGAGTACATGGTGGGTTGTTTCATTGGAACCGTTCCTAAGAACTGAGATCTGTGTGTGTGGTTTAAGACTCAGCTACTACCACACATTGGGATCCTTAATTGACCCTCTCGACTTATTAACCACTCTTGTCCTCTGTCCGGGAATTGAAAGTAGTTTCTGGTGTTTGTAGCATGCTGGGGGCCGCACGCAGCGCTGACCTTAGGAGTGGGCTGTGTTGCGGTAGGCACGTGGCCCGTTTGCTGTCTCGGGAACCCTGCACACATCGTTCGGGGCCGTTAGTGGAAACCTCGGCCGGACTCCATGCGGATGGAACCCGAATAGGCGATAAACCTGGACTAGGGACTCGTGTGTTTAGTCAGGTCGTGGCCGACACCCTCACTGGGCTTTCGCTTGAAGGTTGCCGAGTACATGTCGTGTAGCGCGATGAGTGGTGAGCGTGTGTGAAGAAGTACACCGCAGGGTATGAAACTATTCGAATAGCCGCTGCCTCATGTAAAGGACTACTTGGTCACCTATACGGTTCATAGACAAGTAAATAGATACTACTAAAAAGCCTCAAGATAAGTGTGAGTATCATGGATGGCCCTCTCGTGGGTTAACGAGAGAGGATCCACAGTGGAGTATTGTGATGGTGATTAGTGGACCTGCGTGTGCGACAAATGCTTTTCAAGTGGTGTCACGTGGGATAGCTTAGCCAAGAGTCAAAGCTGGCTTGCTGCAATAACTCCACTACCTTCTTGAGAATGTGCATGTATAATAGGTTCTGTTGTAAGACTTGGCCGAGTACCCGTACTCATGTTTGCTTAATTAATGTTTTCAGACGACAACACCAACCCATCCGATGGGTTCTTCAGAGATCTCGGCGTTGACGAGTGACTAGCCACCTGTGTGGTGATCCAAGGCTTGTGAAGGGCCACCAGAGATAGAAGGGCTTCATCAAGCTTTCTTTTCTTTTAGAGTCCTGTACTCGCAGACAGCTTTGCTTCCGCATGTGCTTGTATGTTTGTATGACTTGTGTGTTGGGTCATGTGACCCCTATCTCGTATGGATATGCTATGTATGGCTCCTGAGCCTCTTAAATAAAGTACTTGAGTTGTAGAGTTTTGTTGTGATGCCATGTTGTATGTACTCATATCGGGCATATTGTGTGTATGTTTGAAATGCTTGGTATGAGTGGGATCCCACAATCTAGTTGTTTATCCTTGCAGCCTCTCATATGGGGAAATGTAGTCTAGTGCTTCCTAAGCCATAGTAGTCCGCTACAGTCCGGTTCACCGGAGTCTGCTAGCCCAAAGACTTGCTTTGGACACTTGGATGGCCGGGCATGTGTTTCACTTCGTTCCTATGTCCTGTTCCCTTCGGGAAATGTCGCAGCGGTGATACTCGGAGTCTGCCTAGCTCGCTACAGCCCGGGATACCGGAGTCCTGTTAGCCTGTGCTACAGCCCGATTCATACGTTGATGACGAGCATGCTCGATGTGATTCATGTATGCTTGTCTCCATGGGTTAAGCGCCGCTTTGGGTTCATGACTAGCCATGTCGGCCCGGGTTCTCTGTCATGTGGATGCTAGCGACACTATCATATACGTGAGCCAAAATCATAAGCGGTCCCGGGCCATGGTAAGGCGACACCCATGGGAATACCATGCGTGAGGCCGCAAAGTGATATGAGATGTTACCGGCTGGGTCCATGTGACTTGGAATCGGGGTCCTGACATTGATCTACCATGAGATCGTAATGGCTAAAACCCTAGAAGTCTAGCCTGTATGACTATGGTAATGAGTATCTCTATCCGGACTAAGCCCTCCGGTTTATATAGACACCGGAGGGGACTAGGGTTGTACAAGGTCGGTTACAGAGAAGGGAATCTTCATATTTGATCGCCAAGTTTGCCTTCCATGCCAAGGAGAGTCCTATCCAGACACAGGTGAGAGTCTTCGGTCTTCATATCTTCACAGCCCATTAGTCCAGCCCATGTCCAACAGGCCGGACGCCCAAGGACCCCTTAGTCCAGGACTCCCTCAGTAGCCCCTGAACCAGGCTTCAATGACGAGGTGTCCGGCGCGCAGATTGTCTTCGGCATTGCAAGGCAGGTTCCTCCTTCTGAATACTCCAAGATAGTCTTCGGACGCAACGAACGTGTCCGGATCTGCAACACAAGTACCACACACATAGTCGTAGAGAGTACAATATTTCATGAGTCCAATCTGCCGACAACTTTTTGTAATGTGACATTACGCTTGCCCGGTCACTATTTCAAACCGTTTCCTGGCCTGCCGTTCCAGGTTTTGAGGCACGGTTTTTATTGTCACGTCTTGTCAAGGCAGAGATCGTGTCCCCTTATTGCGGGATTCTCATCAATACGAGCGTGGGTAACCCAACCGTTCCATTGGAAAGATTCCTTAGGAATAGGCATGCTTTCAGGCTTAGGAGGAGGCGTTCGATACCCGTTGCCTTTATAAAGGAGCCAAGGGCCGTCTCTTTTTATGCCAAACCTCTCCTCAGCCCTTCCAACCTTGAGTTCTAGCGTCCAAGGTTCAACTTCATTGCCCCAGGCTTCCAATCATGTCCGGACTCAACTCTCAGGGCCGATGGGTGGCTTCCTCCGTTACAAAGGAGGACATTGTGAAGCTTCGAGCGGCCAGATACCTGACCACGGAGATCCCCCACAGGCTTCTTGCTCAAGGACAGGTTATCCCGACTCCCAGATCCGGCGAGAGGGTCGTATTCATCTCTCACTTCCTCTGAGGGCTAGGGTTCGCTCTTCACCCCTTCATCCGAGGGCTCATGTTTTATTACGGACTATATTTTCACGATCTGGCCCCAGATTCTTTCCTCCACATCTCGGCGTTTATCATTACGTGTGAGGCCTTCCTCTGAATTCCCCCACACTTCGGCTTATGGCTCAAGACCTTCAGTGTGACGCCGAAGGTGGTCGACGGGAAACAAACGGAGTCTTGGCGGTGCTGTAGTGAGCAAGCTTACCAATACTCACTGGCCAAAAGGCTCTTTCACCAAAACTTCCAACCAATGGCAGTTGGAGTGGCTTTACATCACAGAAACCCGCGGTACCAAGTGGTCAGCTATACCTGCGTTCTGTTCTGGCCCTCCGTCACAGCTTGCATCATGGATTAATAAGGGGCTAGACTGGGGATCAGTTGATGAAGTGCAGACTCTATAGAGCCACATCCGAACCCTCCTCGAGAGGGACATCGATCTTGTCAATGTGATGCAAGTAATGCTAATCCTTGAACCACCGCCATGTCGTGGGCCTCTCCGCATGTGGGAGTTTAATTCGGAAGGACCACGAACCCTCCAACACTTCTTCAGCACCACGCACAAAGGAATGTGGAAATTGTTTTTTTTTTGGAAAACGAGAATAGTGACCGGACACCACAAAGGACCTCGGCCTCAACTGCAACCATCCGGATATCTCAGTAAGCGCTCGACTTCCGAACACTTTGTAGTTAAGTACGCCGTAATACGTTACTGAACAGACTATCTTCCTCCAGGGCTGGATAAAGAAAGCGGAGCGTATTAGGTGTTCGACCCCCCTTCCCGAAGACTCAGCGGACCCCGTACTAACGAGGATGCTGGCCTCGACGCCATACCAGGTGCATGCGAAGGGAGACAAGGCGGAGAGCGGGAAGGCCAAAGGTGGCCTCCCTTCTGAGGGTACATCATACACCGTGTCCGGGGAGATCAAGATTCCCCCGCCCGAATGCCAAAGTGAAGGAGAAGCCAATATTCCCTCTCCCCATGGTAAGAAAAGGGCCGCCTCTGAAGGTTGGGAGGAAACGGCTCCTAAGTGAGGCAAGATGCTCTCGTCGGGTGGCTCGGGTTTGTAGGGCGACGTCATCGCGCGGTCCCACGTTGAGGACAAGCCTTCAGGCAAACCGTAAGTGAACAAGGGCGTTTTTAAACATATCCCGTCCCTTTCTTGTGACCGAGGTGACATCTAGAATATATGTTTTTTGCAGCTCGGCGAACAGTCTTCAGCAATCCTCTTCCTCGAGGGACCTTCTCCCAGAGATGATGGAAAGCGAGACTCCTCCACCAGTCTGCTCGCCCAATAGGGCGGACGACCTTGAGGTTTCGTCGCGGAGGGTCTCTCCTGATCAACAAGTGGTGCGAGGGATGGCGAAGACAGAACCCGAAGGTAATATTCGGTAGCCCAGAGTCCGGGGGCCGACAACAAAGGCCCCGAGTTGTCTAGCCTACGGCCGAAGACAATCACAGGGACAAATAAACGGATCCCTTCAAAGGGAGGTCATACTCCTACGGCAGCTTCCAGAGATCCCAAAGCACCGGATGTATTGACGAACATGCTGCAAAAGGCGTTCGTCTCAGAGGAACATCGTACCTTGATGAGTACGGTGGTTGAAAGGGTTCTATCCGCGAAAAGCGGATTGAATGAAGCCTTCGTGAGCCTGCTAAAAGGCTTCGAGGTTTGTAATGTAATATTTTTGATTGTGCTTGACTCACACACTGCACCTGTGTATAGGTAGTAGCCCCTGAGACTCGGATTGGCTTCCCGAGGGAGGCGTCGGATGATCAAAAAGATATGTCCAGAAATAATATGATTAACTGAAACGCAGTTGTTGCTTCCTCAAGGCGTCGCCGACTACGTAGAATTTGCCGATCTAGAGCGGAAGCTTGATATGGCGGAGATGACCTTATGTTTATCAACAAAGCGTCTTGACGAGTCGCAAGGTATGTTTTGGGCAGTCTCATAAGCGTGCGTGCTTTGTAATGTAAGCATCACGGCGAAATATTGTATACTGAGATATGCATTAATGCAGATGGTGCCGCCGCGGTCGAGATCCTTCGGACCGAGCTGGCCCGAGCCAAAGAGCAGTCCCGGAGTAACAATGCGGCTGCCGAGAAGGCATCTGCAGAGTTAAAGGTCGAACAGGCTACTTGGCGCCAACGCGAGGAGAAAATATCCATGATGACACGTGAGCTAGAGGATGCCGCTAGCCGATGTGCAATCCTTGAGAAGAATAATAAAGCCAAAACGGCTGATCTTAACAAGGCCTTACGAGAGGTGAAAGAAGCACGGTCCGAATCTAGAGCGGCCCGGGAGGAGATCCGACAAGCTGGGGAGATCGCGGCTGGTAAGCCCTTTTTGTTGCAAACTAAGTTCGGCGATCCGAATTATGCTCCACTTAATCAAGTGTGGAGCTCTCCAGACGCGTTATTGGACCTGCCGAAGAGTGCTTCCGATGCGGCGCAGTTTTACCAAGCGCAAGAAGGGTGTGCAACGGAGAAGCTTTTAAGTCGCGATTCGGTGCGTCAAAACGCCTTGTTCTTTGAGCGAGCAGATGACCCAATGGGTTGAGCTCCATAGACTATCCGGTGCTGCCATGAAGGACGCTAGGCTGGCCGCTGTGGCGAGAAACGAGCCAATTCCAGATAGTCATTTTGGTTTGGTGCGGCGGCTTACTGATGCGGTGCCGCATATCGACGTCGTTAAGCGGTCGGCCTGCATTGAAGGTGCACGGATGGCCTTTGCCCGTGTCAAGACATACTGGGCGAAGATGAAGGCCACAGATGTTGCCGCGAAGGGTCCACCCAAAGGCAAGGACCGTTACGCACCAGAGCATTATTTCGAGGATGTCTGGGAGGATGCCCGCTTGATAGAGGGTCAATGCTCGAAAAACATGATATTCGAGTGAAATGTATGGGTAGTTGTAAAAGACAATATTATGGTAAGGCTATATATGTTTAGTTTCGCCTAAAACTTTTGTTCCTCCTGTGCGGCCGTTTTTGTATTAATCTGAAAGTTTTCTAGTCATCGGCTTCAGCCCCCTCGTATAAAATACGGGGGTGTTCGAAAAACCATGTGATCACTCTTAACCCAATGTCTTGGTCCATTAAGGAGGTGTCAATGCGGTGAACTAGGCAATCGGACTATAGGGCGTTAACACTTTCACTTAGCCATAGGAGTTTTAAGGGGGGGGGGACTACGATATAGCTTTGGTATACATCACGGCTTATTCCAATATGGTGCGTTACATATATGACCTGAAGAAAAAGGTCCTTCATATAATACAGAAGGAATCGCGAAAGATTCTGATAAGTCATTGAGTGGTTGACCAGCTCTCGCCGCATCATGACAGTTAGTTTTTGGCTTTCTCTACTGAGGTGCTTGAATAGATGAACCGGAAGCACAATCGCAGTAGTTTTCCCTTTACTACCCTAGCCGATAGAGCGGAACGTAAGGTAGCAAGCACAGGAGCCGGGCAACCAAACTATTGACCCAAGACATGATTGGGAGCTGATGCATATAAGGCCAAACTCGCGATGCCGAAGTACGCAATAAAGCTATTCGGACTTGTCGGCAACTCATTTGTTCCCATACCGAGCCCCTGGCAAGTTATGCCGAGGTATGTGTGTGAAACGACCATAGGAGCCAAATTCATTTTCTTTTGGAAAAAAGTGAATGCTGAATGCGGATTATGTTTACTGGGACATGAGTGATATGCCAATGGTTATTTTATATAGAAAAAAAGGCCGCAACCTCGGCTATTTGACATGCCCGGGGTCGAAGGCGAAGGAAAATGGCATATTACAGGCTCAAAATAAAGAGTGGGGTCTACAAAAAGTTATTTTGGACCTCCTGTCGCACATCTGCGCCACCTGTCCTCGGCGAGGGGAATCCTTGACTGAAATAGCCCCTAGGTGAGTGTACGAACCCGAACTCCGATAGAGTCCATGGGATGACCAGTCTTTGCGTCACCTGTGGTAAAGGATAATGAACAAAGAAAGAGTAGTTAGAAAAGAAACAGAAGTTATGGGAGTACTTGCAGGCTCGTCCGTATTGTGCTTCCGCCGATGCTTAAGTGCATAGTTATGTATGCGCGTACAAATTTTGCAGGTATATGAGGTGGACCGCGGAAGCCGAACTGTTATTTCCGCTCCGGAATTGGTCGATCCTGTTGAATGGAGACCGGTGGCTTAATGGCCGGCAAGGTGTGCGGTTTAATGAGACCGCTTTGTACTTCGGCTGAGGTTGCCGCAGTATAATCTTCAGTCCGGAGGGAGCGTTTCTCCTGCTCCCATGTGGAGTTCTGTGTTACGTATACCATGTTCACTATTTTTACTTCGGGGGGAAATTGCTTCTGACCCCCGGTATTTGGTTGGTGAGTCCCTTCGTCGTCGTTATCACTGGGCGGCCTCCTCCCCTTGTGTTCGGCGTTGAGCTTGCCGGCCTGCTTGAAGACCCAACAACTTCTGTTGGTATGATTGGCTGGTTTGTCGGGGTGGCCGTGAATCTGGCAAGGTCGACCCAATATCCTGTCTAAATTGGACGGTCTGTGTCGGTGTCAAAACCGGCGGATCTCGGGTAGGGGGTCCCGAACTGTGCGTCTAGGCGGATGGTAACAGGAGACAAGGGACACGATGTTTTTACCCAGGTTCGGGCCCTCTCGATGGAGGTAATACCCTACTCCGCTTGATTAATATTGATGATATGGGCAGTACAAGAGTAGATCTACCACGAGATCGAGAGGCTAAACCCTAGAAGCTAGCCTATGGTATGATTGTTGTTAGTCCCTACGGACTAAAACCCTCCGGTTTATATAGACACCGGATAGGGTTAGGGTTACACAGAGTCGGTTACAATGGTAGGAGATCTACATATCCAGACGCCAAGCTTGCCTTCCACGCTAAGGAAAGTCCCATCCGGACACGGGATGGAGTCTTCAATCTTGTATCTTCATAGTCCAGAGTCCAGCCAAAGATGATAGTTCGGCTATCCGGACACCCCCTAGTCCAGGACTCCTCGGAGCCACGAACCAGGCTTCAATGGCAGCGAGTCCGGAAGCATATTGTCTTCGCATTGCAAGGCGGGTTCCTCCTCGAATACTTCATAGAAGATTTTGAACACAAGGACAATGTCCGGCTCGCAAAATAATTTCCACATAACACCGTAGAGAGAATAATATTTACACAAAATCAATCTGGCAGCGTATTCCGCGGCGTGCCATCACGCATACGGCCAACTCTTCGCTCGAATCGTTTTCTTGTACCACCTCGTAGCGTTTTAGCGAGGCGGTTTCCTTGTACGTCTTGTCAAAGCAGAGATCGTGTCCCCCTCATTCCGGGATTCTCATCAATACGGATGTAGGTAACCCAACCGCGCCATTAATTTACTGGTAGTGGAAGATAAGCGAAGTTTTAACAGGCTGGTGGGGGCGCATAGCTTCGTCCGTCCATATAAGGGATAAGGATCCACCTTTTCACCTCGCCTTCTTCCTCCTTTGCTCATCCATTCTGCCTTTCAGGCTCCAGGCCAGCCCAGATAAGTCCGCACATCCCTCCTCAACCTTCTCCAGCCATGTCCGAAGGCGGGAGGCAAGTGGATGGCCTCCTCCGTCACCGAGGGGCACATCACAAAGCCAAGGGAGGCCGGATACTTGTCCCATGACATCGGCGTGTCGGCTCCCCAACAAGGGCAGCTTATCCCCACCCCCCAGGCCCCATGAGAGGGTGGTGTTCCTCACCCACTTCCTCCATGGACTAGGTTTTCCACTTCACCCATTTGCCCAGGGGCTCATGTTCTACTACGGCCTGGATTTCCATGATCCGCCCCAAACTTCATCCTCAATATCTCGGCGTTTATCGTCGTGTGCGAGGCTTTCCTCGCATCCAACCCCACTTCGGGTTTATGGTTGAAGACCTTTAGCGTCAAGCCCCGAAGATAGTGGGCGGCCAACAAGCGGAGTGCGGAGGGCGCCATGGCGTGCGAGATGCCCAACGTTACATGGCTTGAGGGCCTTCGCCGTGGAGACCATAAAGGGGTGGCAATCGGGGTGGTTCTACATCACCAAGCCGCGCTGACTCCAAATGGGCGGTGGCCCCGACCAGATCTGGCTTCCCCACACGGCTCACATCATGGAAAGAGACGGGCTGACGTGGGAGTGATTCGGAAGAAGAGCTGGCCGGACTCCAAACACACATCCGGAACACAGGTCGACAGGCAGCTCAAGCTTGTCAACGTAGTCCAGGTTATGCTCATCCGCCGGATTCTCCCATGCCAAGAACGGGCCTTCAATTTGTGGGAGTTTGACCCGCACAACACCGGACCTTGAGCCGGCTCTTCGACACTACGTGCGAAAGATGCACGGAAGGTGCTATTCAAAGGCGCCCGAAGCTCCGCATCCGCCATCAAGATCGCGGATTCCGCTCATGGCGTCAAGCCAGCGAGGTAAGTTATTTTGCCCTTTATGGGACTCTTTTTCATAGTTTGACTCTGTCGGGATCTAAAACTCCCTAACCTTTGACAGGACTGGTTGAAGGCGTCCGAGACAGATTACTGTCGGCTCCCTTGCGGAAGACCAAAGAGACGCTTGGCTTGGCTGGGAGCTCTTTGGTTCCACCCTCACCACGTGGTCTTGGGAGAAGAAGGCAAAAAGGAGGCCACGGGAACTCGAAGGAGCTCCGGCACTGTGTAATTTGTCGGACTACGAGGCTGAATCCTCTCCTGAGAACGAGGAGGAGGAAAAGGAAGCCTCTCCCCCAGCGGGGGGAGAGAAGAAAAGGAAGGCCGCCCCGACTGGGGAGGCTGGAGGGTCCAAGAAGGGAAGGACCCTTCCTCCGGACTTCTCCACCAACGTCGACAATGACGAGGAGGAGTGGCCATCAAGGGCCAAGCCCCTGGCGAGATCGTAAGTGTCCGGACTCCAGAATAACTCATGGATTTTCATTTGTCGCATAGTGTCTTCTAACGCCGTATATAACCATGTAGCCCGCCCAAAGACGAGCTTGTCGCTTCATCGAGCGGCTCCCTGGATACGTCGGATGTGAATAGCACTTCACTTCCGACCGCCTCCTCTTCTCGTGACGCAGATGACACCGCGGTGGAGTCCCAAAAGGAGCCCAACCAGAAGGAGGTGGTCCTGGAGGCGCCGCAAGGCGACCTCCCAGAATCCGGGCGTAAAGGGGGCAAAACCCCAGAGGGCTCTAAGTCCGCCTGTCGGAACTCCGTCTCGGAACCTTCAGTGGTTAGAAGTCCGGCAAGTGGCCCCGCCGTGAAGGCAAAGGCTATGACGCCGATGACCTCCGTCCAACCGGAGGCACGGATAGCTTTGGCCGGAGGCGCTTAACGGCGCCTCCATCGACGAGGAGCACCGCACTATCATGAGTGCGGTGGTCGAAAAAGTTCAATCCGCCAAGAGCGGGCTGACTGAAGCCTGTACCGACCTTCTAACGAGGCTTTGAGGTAAGCTTTAGAATATGTAAAATATTCTTTGCATAGAGCGGTAGCCTCGATGCTTAGTTCGGTGTTCGGAAAGAAAAGCCGGATGAGGATCTAAAAAGATATACGCAAAGTCTAACATAAATATGTCAATATGGGAATGCAGGCTGCTTATTCTTTGACCTCTGCCAAGACCGATCATTGAGGTCAATGCATTGAAGCAGAGCCTCGAGCGTTCAGAGAACGAGCTCGGACTTGCCAAGAAGCAGCTCTAGGACAATGAAGGTAATTAATACATTATTAAAGAAAAAACTTATAGAAAGGATTTGTTTGCAAAAGATAACAGGAATAACGTGAGTATTGCAGGGCCACAAACGCAGTGGCGACCTGAAAGAAGGGGTGTCCAAGGTAGAAAGCAGCAACGGCCTTGGAGCGCACTGAAAGTGAGAGAAGCAGGAGGCCTTGGAGGTGGCGGAGGTGCGGCAAGAGCTCCAGCTCTCGTGGAAAAACCACGAGGGTTTGGAGGCGTGACTCAAGACTCGAGAGTCCGAGCCTCGGCTCTTGAGAGTGCTGAGCCGCTAAAGCGAAGCCCGAAAGCCCTCCAGAAATTGAGACGATGAAGAAGATAGCGCGGGTAAGCCCTCGGATGGCAAGTCGTTGGCTTCAGCCCCCATGCCACGAGTCTTTGGGGTGTTCGGGATAAACTTGAGCTCTTGTTCCCATTCTTGGGTCCTTGAGGGAGGCGCTCAACGAACGTAACTGTGCAACCGGACTTATAGTGCTTGAACACCTCTCACTTAGCCGTAGAATTCTATAATTTTAAATTTAAATGAAGCCCCTAGTATTCGGAAGACCGGAAGTTCGGGGCGCTTATCCACGCCTTTGGCGGACAATGCCGCGGCTCCTCGCTCTAAGCGGCATAAGTCTTTAGGGACCGAAAAACCTCTTGAACAGCGACCGGCTCTCGCCTTATCATGATGGTCGAGTTTAGCTTTCTCCACCGAGGTGCTCAACCCAGCTCAACCGGGGCACAATTGCGGTGGTTCTCCCGAGCGCTACCTTAGCCGATATAACGGAACGTAAGGTACCAAAACATGGGAGCCGCAAACCCAACTATTGACTCCAAGACATGATTCGGAGCCGATGCATATAATGTTATAAGTTCGGGTGCCGCACTTGTGAAAGTGTTAGGACTTATCACACCATATTTTGGGGTACTTAAGCCCCTGGTGTATTGGCCGTACCAAAGTGTCTGGTGCAACATATGTCATAGATGAACATATATGGAAAAAAGGGAGCATAATAATAGCGAGAAGCTATGTATTGTTTATTCAAAAGATACCGCAATGAAAGCGAACGATACAAATGGTGCGATAAGCAAGGGATGGGACTATTTAACATGTCCCCCTCGAGGGTAAGCTACTTGAGGACGGTATGTAAAGCAGGTATAATGCTCGTAGTAGAGACCACTGGACACTTGACGCAGTTTTACGCTTCCTCGGCTGTTGCATCATGTAGTCGGCACGAATGCCGGACAGGGCTTCTAGAGAACAGAGTCCTGAAAGTAAAAAGAAAAAGAAAAAAAGAAGAAGAAAAGGAATGACACAAACGGGAGCCCCTAGTGCGGTCTAGCCGCATTCTGGGCATGTCGTGGTCGTGGCCCGTCCCCTGTGCCCATGGTGCTTCAGAGCGCAATTACGTGCGCGTAGTAATCGGGCTTCAGCGAGTTCGCGAGGGCTGGGGTTGAGCCGCATTACTATGCTTGTTCGGAGCGTGTCGTGCGGTCTTGCTTGTAGGTTACTCGAGGCGCTTGGCGGTGTCCGGACGTTTAATAGCCGGACTCGAGAATTGCCTTAAGAGGCTGCTTTGTACTTCCGCATGGGCGACGTATACTCCTCCGCTCGGAGGGAGCGTTTAGTGTTTCCGTTGACCGTGATTACGCCTCGAGGGCTGGCATCTTGAGCTTGAGGTACGCCAGAGCGGCACCGTATTGAATTTTGTGAATGCGGTTCGCCCGAAAGCGGCGTGATAGCCGCTGAACGGGACTATGTCGAAGATTAACTCCTCACTCCGGGAAGTTATCCAGGGATCCGGAGACCACTTCAAGTGTAACAGAGCACTGCATATTGGCCTCTACACTGGAATGATGCCTTTAAAGGTGCGTCTTTGTGGGTTTGATTCTTGACGGTCTATGCCCATTTTATGACCTTTGTATCCCGATAAATCAGGTTCAAAGGGCCGCCGGCCCATCGGGACTCTAGTGAGGTGAAATCCACAATAATTGGGTCAAGAACCAATGCAGCAAAACCGCTGCGTGGCGGATGCTAGTGGGTGGTCCTTCGATCAAAGGTGATCGGGCAGGAAGACCATGGGTTGAACTTGGCGATCGCTCCATCGCATATACGTCCCTTTAGTGCACGCTTCCGCTCCCTTTGGAGTACGTGGGTTGCGTATATCATGTTCACCGTCCGCACTTGTGTGGGAAAGCCCTTCCGTCCTCTATTGTTCGTGCCGGTAGGGCTCTTCCTCGTCATCGCTATGCAGCCCCTTGTCGTTGTTTTCGGGCGTTTAGCTTGCACGCTTGCTTGAACATCCAACAATCCCTGTTGGTGTGGTTGGCTGGTTTTTCGGGGTGCCATGTATCCGCACAAGCGATCGAGTATTCGGTCCAAGTTGGACGGCCCCGGTATTTCTTTTGAATGGCTTCTTCCGGTGACGGGTTTAGAGCCTCTAAATCCGGCATTCTTGTCGTATCTTCAGCATTGTCACCGTTAACGCGGGCGTTTATGCTTGTTGTGACGCGACCTGCCGTTGCTTGTCCTTGGTATCCGAACTACCGTGGTGTTTGGCCAAGTTGTTGCTTCGAGCTAGCCACTGTCTTCTCCATGTGAAGCGGGTCATGAGTGATGTGAGGGCTGCCATGGATTTCGGCTTTTCCTGTCCTAGGTGCCGGGCTAGCCATTCGTCATGGATGTTGTGTTTGAAGGCTGCTAAGCGCCTATGCATCCCAGACGATCGACGATCTGATTTTTCTTTGTTAGGAACCGCGTCTAGAATTATGCGGCCGATTCTTACGGCTGCTGAATTATATGGCTAAGGTCGCCGGCGTGCGGTGGTCGCATTATATGTGCCCCGGAAGTTATCGAGGAATGCGGCTTCCAGGTCCTCCCAACAACCGATTGACTCTGCTGGCAAGTTGTTGAGCTAATGCCGAGCTGGTCCTTTAAGCTTGAGTGGGAGGTATTTGATGACATGTAGATCATCACTGCGGGCCATGTGGATAGGGAGGAGATAGTCCTCGATCAGGACCGGCAGGATCTGTGGTACCATCGTATGATTCGATGTTTACGGGTTTGAAGCCCTCGAGGATTTGATGATCCATTACTTCATCTGTGAAGCATAGTGGGTGTCTGGCGCCTGTATTGGGCTATATCACGACGTAGCTCATATGAGCTTTGTCTCATCGTGTTCGCCCGTACCGGGTTCTTGTATCCGCGTGTTGTAATCATCCCGAGTCGTAGGGGCGCCCACGCGATCTGTAGATCGATCTTGTTTGCTTTGCCTTATCGTCCGATTATATCTCGCAAGTCCGCGCGTTCTCCCGTGCCTTGGTACTTTTTGAGCGTGCCGGGCGTGGCTTGAGCGGAGGGCCGAGAGGCTTCTGTCATGACGCACGGGGTGGCCGTCTGCCATGTCGATGTCTTGGTGACGCTGGTGCTTCCTCCTCTGATCGAGGCAACGGCCTGCGTTTGGGGTAGCTTTTGAGGGCGTTCGAGTTCGTACTCTTCGCTGCAAGGACTTCAGTCCATCCGTCACCTAGCAAGTCTTGGTCAGCTCTAAGCTGCTTTGCTGCTTTTCTTGAGGCTGCTTGCCGTGGCCATAAGCCTGCGTTTGAAACGCTCTGTTCGGTGGGATCCTCAGGCCACGACAAATTCGTGCGTCGTTGAGGCTTGCCTCATCTTCGGAGGGAGGCATATAATTATCGTCCTCTACCTCTCCATGCCGCTCTATCATGAGGGCTGGCTTCTCCCTCCTCATCTTTGAATCTGCCGGAGGGGGTTGTCTTGACCTTGTCAAGGGGTGTTATTATCTCCCATGCCGTAATCACCGTTTTTCTTTGTGGCCGGGATTTAGAGCGGGCCTTGGGCCAGCAAGGCCGGCATTTGTTTCTTAGAGGGGTCATCCTCCGCTGTTCCATCGCCATTCCCATCTTTTGGGATGTCCACCATGTATATGTCGTATGACGAGGTGGCCTTCTAGTGCCCTGTAGGCGCTGGTTCTTGATTGTCTCCTGCATCGTCATCCATACCGTCGATGTCTTCGGAGTCGAAATTGAGCATGTCGTTTAAACTTTCGACAGTGGCTACAAAGTGGGTGGTGGGTGGGCGTCGAATTTCTTCGTCTTCCGCATCCCAACCTTCCTGACCATAGTCCCACCAGTGGCTCTCGACAAAGAGAGAGAGACTTTAGTGAATTGAGGATGTCGCCAAGGGGCGAGTCTTTGAAAGATGTCATGACGATGAACTCCCTAACCGGCGCCCAATCGGATTTGACTGGTAGGGCGCGGGAGGTTTGGAGTCCCAGAGGAGTCCGGCACCTCGAGTCACGGGCTTTGTAAAGGACAGGGATGGTGTTCGGCTCAATCGCCAGTAGATATTGTAGCCCCGAGGCGGCGTCCAGCCACTCGCCCTCGATCGGCGAAGTCGGCTCCGAGCTAAGGGTCGGAGCCCGGGACGCCTGTGACCTCCAGGACCGTTGACGGCAGAGCTAGATCATACCCATCGAGACAGTCTGGCGGCTTGGGCGTAGCTCAAATCCGTCGAAGATCAAGTCTCCGCGGATGTCGGCCGTGTAGTTCAAACTCCCAAACCTGACACGATGGCGGGGCATAGCTTCGATCTGCTCCAGATGGCCAAGTGAATTGGCCCCGATGCAAAAGCATTGAATACGAAGATCTGTCCGGGGAGAAAAGTCTCACCACGGACCGCGTCGTTCTTGATGATTGAAGGAGCCATCGGGCCTATAGGTGACGACATAGAGGAACTCTCAATGAAAGCACCAATGTCGGTGTCAAAACGGCGGATCTCGGGTAGGGGGTCCCAAGCGTGCGTCTAGGCGGATGGTAACAGGAGACAAGGGACACGATGTTTTACCTGTGTTCGGGCCCTCTCGATGGAGGTAATACCCTACTCCTGCTTGATTGATATTGATGATATGGGTAGTACAAGAGTAGATCTACCACGAGATCAGAGAGGCTAAACCCTAGAGGCTAGCCTATGGTATGATTGTTGTTCGTCCTACGGACTAAAACCCTCCGGTTTATAGACACCGGATAGGGTTAGGGTTACACAGAGTCGGTTACAATGGTAGGAGATCTACATATCCGTATCGCCAAGCTTGCCTTCCACGCCAAGGAAAGTCCCATCCGGACACGGGACGGAGTCTTCAATCTTGTATCTTCATAGTCCAGGAGTCCGGCCAAAGATGATAGTTCGGCTATCCGGACACCCCCTAGTCCAGGACTCCCTCAGTCTGTCTCTGTTCGGCTTGAATGGCTTTTTCCGTTGACCGGGTTTGGGACCGCTGAATCCGGCATTGACCGTTGTGTCACGCGTTCTTTCATTATCATTGCGACGTTTGTGTTTGCTGCGTCGTGGATTGCCATTGCCGTCTCGGACTTCGGAAGTGCCCAGATCGCTGGCGCGTTGTTGCTTTCACGAAGCGAGCCAACTGTCTTCTCCCACGCAAAAGCGGGTCATCAGAGCGGTAAGGGCTGGCATGGATTTTGGTTTTTCTTCACCGAGGTGGCGCGCAAGCTACTCATCCCCGACACTGTGTTTGAAGGCCGCTAGGGCTTCCGCGTCCGGACAGTCGACGATTTGGTTCTTTTTAACTAAGAACCTAGTCCAGAGCTTCCTGGCTGACTCTCTGGGCTGCTGGACAATGTGACTTAAGTCATCCACATCTGGTGGCCGGACATATGTTCCTTGGAAGTTATCGCGGAAGGCGTCTTCCAAGTCCTCCCAGCTGCCAATAGAGTTTTCCGGCAGACTGTTTAACCATTATCGAGCTGGTCCTTTGAGTTTTAGTGGCAGGTATTTGATGGCATGGAGGTCGTCACCGCAGGCCATGTGGATATGGAGGAGGAAGTCCTCGATCCATACCGCGAGATCAGTTGTTCCGTCGTATGATTCGATAATCATGGGCTTAAACCCGTCTGAGAATTCGTGCTCCATTACTTCGTCCGTGAAGCAAATAGGGTGTGCGGCGCCTCTATATCGGGCCACATTGCGACGTACCTCCGATGGAGTCCGTCTGCGGTTTTCGGCCCGGGCGTGGCTAGGTTTGTCATGCCCGAATACGTAGTTGTCGTCGCGTGTCGAGGCACGTCCTCAGATCCGTAGATCGATCTTGTATGTCATGCTCTACTGTCCAGGTCCTACCGAAGGTTGTATGTATAACCCCGGGCTGTTTTATCCCTGCCTTTACAGCAAGGTGGGTGGTCTGTTGTTCGGCTTGAGTTGCCGCTTTATCCCGACCGCGCGGCAGTCGGCCAGCCGCGTTGCGCGATGATGGTACGGGCTCCAGCGCCTCGTCATCAAACTGAGGTAGCAATTTGCGCTTCGGGTAATTTTTGGCTGGGCCACTAAGGCCGTATTCCTTGGCGGCCAGGACTTCGGTCCATCTATCATTGAGCAGATCTTGGTCAGCTTGAAGCTGTTGCTGCTTCTTTTTCAGGCTCCTTGCGGTGGCTATTAGCCGGCGTTTAAAGCGCTCCTGCTCAAGAGGTTCTTCAGGCACGATGAAATTCTCGTTGCCGAGGCTTTCCTCATCCTCGGAGAGCGGAAGATAATTACTATCCTCCGAGTCTTCGTGTATAGTCCGTTCATCAGGGCTACTATGCCCGTCTTCCCGTTCATCTTGTTCGGAGATCGCCCCAACAGGGTCTTCATTGTCTTCGGCATCGTCCGGAGTATTGTTTTCTCCGGTGCCGGTATTGCTGTCTTTTGCACGACGTGGCTTAGAGCGGCGCCGTTGACGCCGGCGTCTAAGCTGTGTCTCAGGAGGTTTATTCTCAACTAGATCCTATTTGTCATCGTTGTTAGTTTCTTTAGGTTATTCACCATGTATACGTCGTAAGAAGAAGTGGCTGGCCCGTCATCCGTAAACGGGCGGAGTTTTGGCCCTGCTCCTCATCCAAGCATCATCGTCCATACCGTCGATGTCTTGAATGCGTAATCAAGCATGTCGGTCAAGTCCTCGGCAGTGGCAATGTAGTGGGCGGCGGGTGGGAAGCGAAATTCCCGTCATCGGCCTCCGATTCGAGCCGGGACATAGTTAATTTGTGAGCCCTCCGCTAAGGATAGATTTTTTTAATGAGTTTAACACGTCACCTAAAGGCGAGTGTCGGAAGATGTCCGCGGTGCTGAATTCGACGATCGACGACCGATCCAGCTCAATATGCGCGGACGCACATGGTTCGGAACTTATGGCCAGAAACGAGTCCGAGGTTCCGGAGACACAGGTATCACCCGAGGTTAGGTCTGTGTGCGGCTCCAACGCCGTGGAATTTGCGGCCTCCGTGGCGGGGTTGAGCTTCCCGTCCTCGGATGGCGCGATCTGCTCCGAATCTAGGGCCAGAGTAGTTACAGGTGCAATTTCCTGAGTATGGGCTGGTGACAGATTTAAGTCATGTTCACCATAGGGACAGGGGGCGGCTGCCGTGGTCTCAAAGCCGTCGAAGATCAAGTCTCCATGGATATCCGCGACGTAATTCAAGCTCCCAAATCTGACCTGATGGCCAGGGGCGTAGCTATCGATCTGCTCCAGATGGCTGTTGAAGTTGGCCCAGCGAAGGCGGTCGCCCGAACACGAAGATCTGTCCGGGGAGGAAGGTTTCCCCTTGGACAGCATCGTTGTTAATGATTGGAGGAGCCATCGAACCTTTTGGGGATGACACAGTGGAACTCTCAATGAAAGCACCAATGTCGGTGTCAAAACTGGCGAATCTCGGGTAGGGGGTCCCGAACTGTGCGTCTAAGGTCGATGGTAACAGAGACGGGGACACAATGTTTACCTGAGTTGGGACCCTCTCTATGGAGGTAATACCCTACTTCCTGCTTGATTGATCTTGATGAATATGACTATTACAAGAGGTGATCTACCACGAGATCGTAATGTCTAAAACCCTAGAAGTCTAGCCTGTATGACTATGGTAATGAGTATCTCTATCCGGACTAAGCCCTCCGGTTTATATAGACACCGGAGGGGACTAGGGTTGTACAAGGTCGGTTCTGAGAGAGGAATCTTCATATTTGATCGCCAAGTTTGCCTTCCACGCCAAGGAGAGTCCTATCCGGACACAGGTGAGAGTCTTCGGTCTTCATATCTTCACAGCCCATTGATGTCTACTACACAACCTTCTTCTTGTAGACGTTGTTGGGCCTCCAAGTGCAGAGGTTTGTAGGACAGTAGCAAATTTCCCTCAAGTGGATGACCTAAGGTTTATCAATGCATGGGAGGCGTGGGATGAAGATGGTCTCTCTCAAGCAACCACAACCAAATAACAAAGAGTCTCTTGTGTCCCCAACACACCCAATACAATGGTAAATTGTATAGGTGCACTAGTTCGGCGAAGAGATGGTGATACAAGTGCAATATGGATGGTAGATATGAGTATTTGTAATCTGAAAATATAAAAACAGCAAGGTAACTAATGGTAAAAGTGAGCACAAACGGTATTGCAATGCTAGGAAACAAGGCCTAGGGTTCATACTTTCACTAGTGCAAGTTCTCTCAACAATAGTAACATAATTGGACCATATAACTATCCCTCAACATGCAACAAAGAGTCACTCCAAAGTCACTAATAGCGAGAGAACAAGCGAAGAGATTATGGTAGGAGTGCGAAACCACCTCAAAGTTATTCTTTCGGATCGATCTATTCAAGAGTCCGTAGTAAAATAACATGAAGCTATTCTTTCCATTTGATCTATCATAGAGTTCGTACTAGAATAACACCTTAAGACACAAATCAACCAAAACCCTAATGTCACCTAGATACTCCAATGTCACCTCAAGTATCCGTGGGTATGATTATATGATATGCATCACACAATCTCAAATTCATCTATTCAAACCAACACAAGGTACTTCAAAGAGTGCCCCAAAGTTTCTACCGGAGAGTCAAGACAAAAACGTGTGCCAACCCCTATGCATAGGTTCATGGGCGGAACCATGAAGTTGATCAACAGAGGATCGAAAGTATGTCTAGAGGGGGGGGGGTGATTAGACTACTTGACCAAATAAAAACTTATCCTTTTCCCAACTTTAGTCTTTGGCAGATTTTAGCTAACTTAGCACAAGTCAAGCAATCTTAACACAATTCAAGCAAGCATGCAAAGAGTATATGAGCAGCGGAAAGTAAAGCATGCAACTTGCAAGAATGTAAAGGGTAGGGTTTGGAGAATTCAAGCGCAATTGGAGACATGGATGTTTTTGTCGTGGTTCTGATAGGTGGTGCTATCGTACATCCACGTTGATGGAGACGTCAACCCACGAAGGGTAGCAGTTGCTTGAGTCCACGGAGGGCTCCACCCACGAAGGGTCCACGAAGAAGCAACCTTGTCTATCCCACCATGGCCGCCGCCCACGAAGGACTTGCCTCACTAGCGGTAGATCTTCACGAAGTAGGCGATCTCCTTGCCCTTACAAACTCCTTGGTTCAACTCCACAATCTTGTCGGAGGCTCCCAAGTGACACCTAGCCAATCTAGGAGACACCACTCTCAAGAAGTAACAAATGGTGTGTTGATGATGAACTCCTTGCTCTTGTGCTTCAAATGATAGTCTCCCCAACACTCAACTCTCTCTCACAGGATTTGGATTTGGTGGAAAGAAGATTTGAGTGGAAAGCAACTTGGGAAGGCTAGAGATCAAGATTCATATGGTAGGAATGGAATATCTTGGTCTCAACACAAGTGTAGGTGGTTCTCTCTCGAGAAAATGCAAGTTGGAAGTGTAGGTTAGATTACGATGGCTCTCTCCACGAATGAAGAGGAGGTGGAGGGGTATATATAGCCTCCACACAAAATCTAACCGTTACACACAACTTGCCAAACTCGGTGGGGCCGAATTGATAAACTCGGTCGGACCGATTCAACAAATCTAGTGACCGTTAGGATTTTTGGTGGGACCGACAGGAAACTCAGTAGGACCGATATGGTTAGGGTTAGGGCATAATGTAATCTCGGTGAGACCGATTACACAAACTCGGTGGGACCGATTTTGGTAATAAGCTAACCAGAGAGTTGGTCAGGTAAACTCGGTGGGACCAGTTCGCTCATTTCGGTGAGACCAAAACGTTACGAAAAGGAAACAGAGAGTTTACATTACAATCTCGGTGGGACGGTCGCTCATCTCGGTGGTACCGAAATGTTACGAAGGGAAACAGAGATTACAATCCCATCTCGGTGAGACCGAGATCCCTATCAGTGAGACCGATTTGCCTAGGGTTTGTGGCGATGGCTATGACATTTGAACTTCGGTGGCGGCAGGATAGAAAGAATCGGTGGGGCGAGTTTTACTTTGGTTTAGGTCATATGTGGATGTGAGAAAGTAGTTGAGGGCTTTGGAGCATATCATTAAGCATTTTGAGCAAGTAAGCCATTAAGCAACACCTCATCCCTCCTTGATAGTATTGGCTTTTCCTATCGACTCAATGTGATCTTGGATCACTAAAATATAAAGTGTAGAGTCTTGAGCTTTGAGCTTGAGCCAATCCTTTTGTCCTTAGCATTTTGGGGGGTCCACTTTTCTCATCCATGCCATGCCAATCATTGAGCTTTCCTGAAATATTCATCTTGAAATAGCATTAGCTCAATGAGCTATATGTTGTTAGGAATTACCAAAACCACCTAGGGATAGTTGCACTTTCAATCTCCCCCTTTTTGGTAATTGATGACAACATATAGATCAAAGCTTCGACAAATGATAATAAGATTGAAAAACATTGTCGATTTGAGAAGTATGTGAAATGTAAGAGCTCCCCTAAATTTGTGCATAGTTTAAGATTTGCTTTGGACTGCAAATGCACAATGAGTTAGGATCATGAGTTACTCTTCCATGTCACATACATCTTGGTGGAGCGCTCAAAATGATAATAATTAAATACATGCACTCATCACCAAGCAAAGTGAATGATCATATGGGGAAATAAAAGGATAATGTCATCCAACAAGCATTAAGGTAGCATATGATCAAACACATGATCATCCAAGTATCACACAAAAGCATAAAGTATCTCAAACAAGCATATAAAGTTCAACCACCAAAACAAGAGAGAACAAAAGCAACACTCTCTCTCGAAGCCTATGATCTATACATTTTTCTCCCCCTTTGGCAACAAGTTACCAAAAGGTTCATAGAAAATGCATAGCACTAAATCGACTCTCAGGCTTGGTCTTCAGGTGGTGGTGTAGAGATGGCTCCTTGGGCCGAAGACTTTAGTTGATGTAGATGGAGCTGGTGGAGTAGAGTCTTTGGAGTTTGGATGTCTGAAAGGCATGGCTGGTGCATATGAAGTTGCTCACGGTGTTTGGGACAGGCAATCTGGTGATCTCGACTCTGGGCACTCTAGCAAACGCATCAGGTAGTAGTCTTGCCCTTCCTCTCCTGCATGTCATCCTGAAGTTGCTCAACAACTGGCTGTATCTCGATGACCTTCACATCCAAGTCATAGAACTTCCGCTCCATGATCCTCTCCAGGGCTCTCTGGTTTTGAGTCAGGTGGCCAATCCCTTCTCAATCCTCGAGTGGAGGCAATCAAGTAGCCAAGCTGATCCTGCTTGCTCTTCAAGAAATCTTGAGATGCCTCATCAATGGTTGGCATCTTTGCAGCCTTTTCAGTCCTTGCCTTCTCCTTCTTTGCTTGTGCTTGCATAGAAGATGGTTCATTTTCATCCATAACCACTGCGTTGTCCTCAAAATCTGGATAGATGGGCATGTGTTCCTTGTCCAATAGGTATGTGACAGTGCCCATCTTGGAGTTGATTAGCTCCTGGATCTGTGGGGCATACCCACAACTTCTCTTTTGGTCGTGTTGTTCTCTTGATAGTTTCCACTATGAGGCTCATGACCTTGAACTTTTGAGGCACATCAAATATGTGAAGTAGGTTGATAGCATGGCCTCTAATCATCTTGTGATCACCTGACTTAGGCAAAAGAGTGTGCCTGAGGATCCAGTTGATTGTTGGCAATCCTGACAGAAGGTAATGTACTGATCCAAATTTGTGTGTCTCAAGAGCATCACAGGATCTCTCTGTACATGTGTGCCATGGAGTTGTGATCCTTCTTCTTCTTGGCATAGACATCCAAGTCATCCTCATTCTCCTTAGGTGCATTGATCAACTTTGCCCATTCTTCAACTGATGATTGGTACCTAGTACCTTCAAACATCCAAACAATCCTTCCATCTGGGTAGAAGTGAGCTGTGGAGTAGAACTGCATAATAAGCTCATCATTCCACTTTGTGAGCTTCTGCCCAACAAAGCCATCCACTCCACAAGCATTTAAACTGTTATACACTCCTGGATAATGCTCTTCATTCTTCCTGATGTACTCCCAGTCCACCCATCTCATATCACAGACTATTGGCTTCTTGTCAAGCAGCACTGTCTCATAGAAGTCCTGCTGTTCCTTTGTATGGAACCTGTAGTCCACAACAGTTCTCCTCCTGACTGCATAGGGATCAGTCAATCTCCACTGTCTGAGACCTGCATCCTTCCTCAGCTTCATATCCTCATTTCTGGGATGAACATCATTGTGATCTGGAATTTTGGGCTTCAACTTTCTCAAGACATGTTCCTCATCATCTTCTTCTTCAGCCAGCCTTGAACCTTTGGGGCCTTGTTCTTCTCTCCAGCAGGAATGTTCCTTGTATTCCTCTTTGGGTGCAGATTTGGGCTTTGGAGCAGCTGCCTTAGGAGCTTCTTTGGGCTTTGATGAAGCAGCCCACGACTGATGGCATCACCCATAAGCTTCTCGAGCTTTGGTCTTTGGTCAGCAACTTCTTCCTCTTCTTCTTCTTCCATCATGGAAGGCTTTCCAACAACCACGACCATGGTCTTCTTGACCCTTTCCTTCCTCTTCTTCCCTTCTGCAGCCTCTTTGGGTTGATTCCAAAGATACTTGAGTGGAGGCTCTGGCTTTAGACATGGGAATTATTTTGGCGGTGCTTTGGTCTTCATGCAGGCTTAGTGGCAAAGCACTGTGCCATACTCCTTCTTGATCACCTTCTTCTTCTTGTAAGTGGCCTCATCCTCAATAGCCACATAGTCTTCATCCTCAGAAGCCGAGGTTCTCTTCTTTCTGGCCCTGGTGGCTGCCTTGGGTAAGTTGCTGGGTGTGCTCCTGCTACCCTCATCAGAGCTGCTAGAGGGACTAGTGCCCTCACTCATCAGAACATTCCTCAGGACTTGTTACATTGTCACTCTGATCATACATGTTGCAAACACTGACAGGAGACCCTGTGAATAGATGTAGATGAGGTAGAATAGATGAGCATCACAAAATACAGAGGTTTTTGCACAAGAATGAGTCAAAAACTTAGTTTTAGTTTTCCACGTAAAGCATTTCGGATCTACCGATTTGTGAACTTCGGTGATACCGAAGCAGCTTTTGGAACCTAAACTAGTGAACTTCGGTCGAGACCGAGTAACAGTTCAATGACACCGAGACTGCTAGGGTTGCACAAAGTCCTGAACTCGGTCACACCGATTTGCAATTCTCGGTCAGACCAAGAATCACATGTGCAATGGCCTTAGCCGAATCGGTGGAACCGAGTTCTACAACTCGGTTGGTCCGAGATGGTTTCGGCGGAAACCTAACCCTAGATTTTAATTCACGACTAAACTACGAGTGTTTTCGCTGGATAAGATGATCTCAATCGTGGCAAGATACATGGCAAAACAATGTGCTAGGAATTCGGAGTGGGATTAGCACAAGGAACAAGTCCATACCCTAGTTCGGCGATGGACTTGCTACGGCGGCAACGGCGGAGATGATTCTCGTTGACGGCGGTAGAGACCAGCGGCGGGAGGCAGCTGGCGACGAGGAGGACGATCCGGAGACCCAGGGAGGCAGAGCAGGCTGAGCGCGGGTGAAAGAGTTCAGAGAAATTTCAAAATTTTGGCCCGTGGATATATATAGCTGACCACATCGGTGTGACCGAGTGGAACAACTCGGTGGCACTGAGATGCACTGCAAGCGATTCTGACAACTCGGTGTGACCGAAAAGTTCAAATCGGTTGCACCGAGATTGAAAACCTAGATCGACTTAGTGATCTGGTATGACCGAAATGGAAGAATCGGTCAGGACCAAACGCACAAAGAAGTTTTGGAAGTTCAAGTGTATGACGAATCGGGACTCCAAGTGCTCCTCACACAGAGTGGTTCGAATCTGACTTGATCAAACTTTGTGATGTAGCATGAATAGAGTTTGAGACAAGAAGAGCATAGATAGCTAGAGAAGGTTCTTAGGCATTCTTGTCCATCCACTTGGCAAAAGAAAAGAAACCAAACAATCAAAGCAACAAGTGGATGTCCTCGAATGAGTAAAATATGCAACCAACATGCTCACACAATAAAATGTCAAATGAAATATGTGGCAAAGCATGCACAACCAATTCTAGCATCTATCAAGCAATTGGCGATGACTAGGTCATCTATATATGAGTATATTGACTTAGGAGTCAAATGAGAACATTTGATCATAGGTCATACTCATCGTTTGAGCTCAAGTGGGGTTACCACTTTTACATAAAGCATTGTTGTGTTCACACCATTAGAGTTGCTTTGACCGATTCTAGATGTGAGATCCCCCCTAAGAGGGATGAACTAACCTTGGGTTTTGTCGATGATGACTTCATGTAGGTGTTGAAGATATGGATGCTCAATGTTGATGTAGATCGTTTGGAGCAATCCTTTGGAGTGAGTTGCACTTTCAATACTTACAGGTTAGTCCCACAAGGAACAAACAAGGATATCCATAGACATAGAGTGATGCACACACAAGATGATGTCCATGGAAGCATTGGGTTACCTTGTCCCTTGTCTTACCAACAAGAGGGTTTGTGACTCCTTGAACTAGTGCAAGATGTGGAAGTTGATTGCACTTGTTCTTGCCAAAATGATATGAGTGAAATATGTTGGCGGAGTCACCCTCAAGAACTCTCTAGTTCTTCTTCTTCGGGATCCACATAATCTTGATGGGGATCCTTGGAGTTGTAGTCGTACTTGATGAAGTAGAACTTGATGTAGTCATGGGAACCCACTTGACCAAGGTCTTAGGAGCTTCTTCAAATGCATCAATCTCCTCTTGAAGCTTATCCTTGCCTTTTTGCTTGTGGTCTTGTGGTGGAAGATCATCTTGAGCTTGTATCCCTTTGAAGGAAGTAGGATCATACTTCTCTTGTTGAGGAACAAACTTCGTCTTGGGGTATTGATCTTCTTCCCACTCAACTCCATTGGCATTGAACTTCCGTTCAAAACCAACACCTTGTGATGTGGACCAGATCATGACCAAGGCATCCAAGAGTGAGGTTAATGCTAGCACAAATGCTGAACCATTAGAGCATCCAAAGGAAGACAAGGGCAAAACCATTATCTTAGTTGGGAAGCTTCCGGTGCCTATTTTGGGAGAAATGACACATCAGATTTCCAGCTGCAACTTCCCACCTAAACCTAATTAATTCTGGAAGTCTCTAGCACTTAATAGAGGCTGGAAAAGATGGTCTTAGAAGTCAGCTTTCATTCAAAAAAACGGTGCATCATTTGAGGTCATTGTCGGTGTCAAAACCGGCGGATCTCGGGTAGGGGGTCCCGAACTGTGCGTCTTAGAATCAATGGTAACAGGAGACAAGGGACACGATGTTTTACCCAGGTTCGGGCCCTCTTGATGGAGGTAAAACCCTACGTCCTGCTCGATTAATATTGATGATGTGTGTTACAAGAGTGGATCTACCACGAGATCAAAGAGGCTAAACCCTAGAATCTAGCCTATGGTATGATTGTGCATTATATTGTATATGAGATTGTCTATCGACTAGCCTGGCCTCGGTTTATATAATGCACCAGAGGCCTAGGATAACAAGAGTCCTAGCCGACTACGCCGGTGGGGGAGGAGTCCTTGTCTTGATCGCCAAGTCTTGTTGATTCTTCCTTGTATGCTGTTTGTCGGACTAGCCCATGAGTATCTGACCATGGGGGTCCTCGGCCCAATCCAAGCTGATCGGGAGGCAGCAGCGTTGAGTACCCCCTAGTCCGGGACACCGTCGATAGCCCCGAACCAGTCTTCAAGTTAGGACGCTCCTCGATTCTTCCGAACTGTTCTTCATCTTCGGTTGCCGGTATTGAAAACTGGTTCAACAATTCTTCTCATCTTCTTTCTTGAGGATCGCCAAAATGCATTCGACGCGTTGGGCATCCGAGGAGCCCCTTTAAGTTTACAGCCTTTATCAATGCCTTGTTATTTTTATGCCATGCCTCGGGTTTGAAGTTGTTCCGGGTGGCAAGGTCCTCTTCGTCCGAGCTCCAACACCGGACTGCATTCGAGGTATCTTTTGTACCGAGCACCAATGGCGGACTGCTTCCAGCTCTAACGCCGGACTATGTATCCGAGCTCCAACGCAGGACTTTATCCAGGTGTCATAAATCACCTTGGTTCAAAGAAGTTTGAAGGAGTTTAACCAAGCTTAATGCCGGAAATGCCCTCTCTAAGGAGCCGACCACTTGCATCCGAGCTATATGTCGAATCGCTTCGAGGGTGGTTAAGCACCTCGGTCGTGGGCTGATTTTTGGTCAATGTTTTTATTGATGTAATTTATTCTCGGCGAGATGTATAGCCGTAGCCCTCAAGGTATGTATCGGTCTAAAACCCGAGATGCACCCGAAGGATGACATAAGACCGGCCGATCCTCAGAGTCGGCCGAGACTCGGGTTGATTTGCAAAATCGGTGCGAGGATCAAGTCCTAACTTCAGCGAGAACACTTCGGGACACAAAAAGCGGCGTGCTCGATCGTCGAGACTCGGGTTGGGTGCGGCCGACCAACCCGAGGATCAAAATCTCCTCGGAAACTGTATTGCACTTAAGATTTTACGCATAGAACAAGCAATGCGGTAGCCCCGAGACAACGGTCGGGTGGCAACACTGCATTAGGGGATCAATGTGCCCCTTTAATATTTGTAAATAATAAGCCCGAAGCCCAGTGGCCCCGAGCCTTAATGCGGGCACGGGTGGCCGAATTAAGGATCAATATCCATAGTAAAATCACAAATTATGTGTAATGACTCAATGTATCCAAGTACTTTATGTCATTAATGCTCGGGTCCGCATTGTACAAAACTTTGCTGACCGACCATGGGCTTTAACCTCCTCGGCCGGTAGCCGAGGAGTATTTGTCCTACTTTATAAAGCCTTTATGAGGGCAAAGATTTACGACAAACAAGGCAATCTGGTCATACGGCTTTCTAAACAAAGGTCTGTGAGAGAGATATGTTATATTGTTGTTTAACAGAAGAAATGTCTTCCAAAGAAAATAGTCCCGCTATTGGTTCCTTTCTTTGGGTTGTCATGCTAAGCATGATCATGAAACCTCGGCTCCAATATAAGAGCAAAAGATCGAGGATTTAGTTTGGGAGGCCAGTTACTAGCCCCCGCCGTGTTCGGCGATAGACAAGGTCAAGCCGGAAACACTTCGGCCAAAGTTATGAATGGCCCGTCATTTAATATAGTCATCGGATCGCTGACCAGTTTACACCTATTGTGACGATCGGTTTCGGCTTTCTCCTTGAGGTGCTTGACCATGCAATTTGGAAGCACAATCGCGATGGTTCTCCTTTGCACACCTAGCCGAACAAAGCGGGCGTAGGAGGCAAGCGCGAGCCAGGCAACCCAACTATTGACCAAGACACAATTGAAACCGATGCATATATAGCAATATCCGAGAATGTTTTTGCGAATCTCTAAAGGAGTCGGCGTTGCGCTGAGACTTGTGCTGAAAACACACAAATAGTTTAAAAGTGCCAAAATCTTGGAAAACCAAAACAGTCAGTAAAAACATGACGTCCGAACAAGATCAAGTGTTCGGTGCCAATCCGAAAATTGGACTGTAGAAAAAAAAGTGCTTCTGCCGTGCTTTAACATGACACATCCTATCTCAAGACTTCAAGCGGGTGGTCCCTACGGCCAGCCTCCCCATCCGAAGGCGGAGTACTTCTCATTAGGCCGATTTAGAAAACTAAACTCTAGCGGTTTTGAGAGAGAAATTAGGCTCCATTAGTGACCGCTTTTCGTGTCGAGAAAAGGAGTGATAAATAATAATAAAAACTCAAGAACGACTAAGAAGAAAAACACTTAGTATGAAACGACTCAAATAAACATAAGAGCCCCCAAGTGACTTGGGTAAAAGTTGACTATATAATGTAAGGTGACATGTAGAATGCCTTCTAGCCGGATTGTAGATCGTTTGTCATAGCGGACCTTTTCGCCGACCTCGGGACCCAATAGTCCGGAGTGTGTCCGAATACCTTCGTGGTTATATAAGAACCGTGGTATGCATGGAGACAAAGGCGTAGGGGTCATTAGTGCTGTATCGAGACAAGTGCCCAACTAGTTATGTTATATTACATGGGTAGTAAGAAACATCTTCCGGGGAGAATAGTTCCGTTAGGGGTTCCTTTCCACAGGAGGCATGCCCTAAAGTGCATGTCCCGACCGCGAAAAAGAGCGAGAAAAAACATCCGGGGCAGGTAAATAAATAGGTAAGAAATCGTCTTTTAGTTCACCGACCGAGTATTCCCTTAAGAACGCTAGCTTCGGCTTCACCCAGTCTGAGGTACACATCCGGCTGACCGGCGGTAACAATCGCAGAGGTGCTCCTTTACCACCTAGCCGAACAATCGGGAGCGTGGGGGTAAGCACAGAGCCAGCAACCCAGCTTGGCCAAAACTTAAGTCATATCGATGCATATAATGGTGAATAAAAGGTACATGCGGAAGTGTGACACATGTGTTGGGCATAAAGCCCGAATTAATAAGCTTACATTAAAGAAGCCCCCAGTATAATGAGCTGGTAGCGCGTCAAATGTCTTGAACAAAGTTTCGACAAGGAAAAAAAAATTACAAGCAACTTTTTTCCAAAAAAGTATAATGCTTGGTCGAACCGAACACAAGTTAGAAATTTAAAACTTTGAGCATGAAGGCAACTTAGCTGGTTAATGTGTTCGGTATTGACGATGCGGTCCGAGCTTGATGCGGGACAAGGTTCCATTCCCCAAGCCGGTCCCGAGGTGGCGGAGCAAAGAGCTCGGCACTCAAGTGGTGACATAGCACGGTCAATGCAGAATGACAGTGATGCCAAGTCCTTGGCATGGGGTAATGAAGTGTTGTGAAGCCCCCGTCCGGCCGAGGTGACGTCAAAGGATATAGTCCATTTGGATCATTTTCCTGTGCACAAAAATAGTGCAGACCGGGATAATAGTAATAATAGGAATTAAAAAAATGTTGCATAATAAATAATTTATGCAAAGTGAGTAGTAAAGAAATATGGCCTGGCGCCGAAGTCAATGTCGGTGCAGAGGCGGTGGCGTCGTCTTGGTAAAGGCATGGCAAGGCCTGAATTCACAGTCGGTTCGAGTTCGGATGCGGCGTTCACGGACTATGTCTGAACCTGACCGAACCATCATGCGACCGTCGATAATGCGGCCACCACTTGATAGACCTGTGTACATATGATGGACAAACAAGGGTAATAATTCCTTGGGAAAAATCAACCCAAACAAGAAAAAAGAAATACTAGGATTAATAGCACCTGGTTTATTTGTTGTTGCAATCCGAAGGAAGGTGATTCCCAAAATTGAGACTCGATCCGCGCACCCATTGCACAGTCGGCTAGTGACGCCAAGTGTCCGGAGTAGGTTGATGAAGAGATGGCGAAGCCCCCGGTCCAGCCGAGATGCCGAAGTAGGTCGGCGTGATGGACACCAGCTTGAAGAAGCAATAGTGCGGCCATGCCGATGCAGGTCGTGACGTGGTCGATGCCGGCTTGATGAAGCGACCGTGCGGCGATGCCGGTATGCCCGCTCCGTGTAATCCGTGGGGCGGCGATGTTGGTGATGATTTATCTTTCGCGATGCCGGACTCTTGTTCGGCTTGCCAAGATGATGATCCGAAGAAGTTGAGCTTGGCTCAACAAAGTGACGACGTGTCTCAGCGCAGTCGGCAGCCGTGGAGCAATATTGCCGGACTGGTTTGACACCAACATGATGTTGAAGATCATGTTCAAAAGATCTTAAAGTTAGTGGGATGTGTTCGGGAACAAAACACAATCGCCATACAAAACTTCCTTCAAAATGGATGTCCAAATCCCGTTCATAAAAAAGACGAACTCGGGTCGGATTCGTTTTCGCCTTGAAAGAGATCCGAAAAAGTGATGCACTAATCGGAAGGTTCGGAGTTTGGACGGTCGGATCGAGCTGAAATTTTGAGGGGTGGTAGATATAGGAATTCCGCAGCCGATCAACAGTTGGATCTTCCAAAGGAACTCTGAGCTAGAAGCTGGACACCACGCCCTAAACTCGTCCCGATTCTCGTCCAGATTCAATGCGGCTCCGGTATATCGGAGATTGCCAGAGATTCCTCCATCGAAACTCGACGAAATATTCCAGGGTTGTTGTAGACTCAATTCCACAATTCCACTGAAGCAATCGTTAAAACGACGCTTGAGGAGGCGGTAGCGGCGGACACAAGTCCGCTGTCCAGAAAAATAAGACGATGCCGCCCGAGGGCAATGTTGACGTTGAGCCCCGGGCTCCTGGATGATTCCTCCATGATCTTGATAGAGATCGGAGTTGATGTTGATGAAGGCCCTCATCCGAACATGACGATCGGAGGTAGGGCGCAGTCCTTGGTCGAACCAAGGTGACGGCCGGTGGTGGCGAAGATGCCGGTTGCGGTTGATCTGCAGGCGAGCCATTGATCCTTTTGCCGACACACATAGGAACTCTCAATGAAAGCACCAATGTCGGTGTCAAAACCGGCGGATCTCGGGTAGGGGTCCCGAACTAAGGCGTCTTAGAATCAATGGTAACGAGGAGACAAGGGACACGATGTTTTACCCGTGTTCGGGCCCTCTTGATGGAGGTAAAACCCTACGTCCTGCTCGATTAATATTGATGATGTGTGTTACAAGAGTGGATCTACCACGAGATCAAAGAGGCTAAACCCTAGAATCTAGCCTATGGTATGATTGTCGATATTGTATATGAGATTGTCTATCGACTAGCTTTGGCCTCGGTTTATATAATGCACCAGAGGCCTAGGATAACAAGAGTCCTAGCCGAATACGCCGGTGGGGAGGAGTCCTTGTCTTGATCGCCAAGTCTTGTTGATTCTTCCTTGTATGCAGCAGCTGTCCGGACTGGCCCATGAGTATACGGCCATGGGGGTCCTCGGCCCAATCCAACTGATCGGGAGACGACGCGTTGAGTACCCCCTAGTCCAGGACACCGTCAGTCATGAGTCAAAAGTTGTGCAAGTTTCCATGCAAGCTGTCCAGGAATTTATTACAACGCGAGGCTCAACAATTTGCTCCTGCTACAGCTTGGGGCTCACGAATTTACCCTTCTTTTTGAGTTGTTTTCACACCTAACTAGTGGGTGCTTCTAGTATAAATACTCCCCAGCTGTTCCATGGGAGGGGGGATGAGATTTCTGAGTTTATATTTGTAGACAGCCGGTGAGGTTGTGTTGTGCTGTGAGCACTAGTATCGTTGAGTGTTAGCTCGTGTGTGTAGATTGGAGGGCCTGTCCTCAATTCATATAGGATCCTTGTGGTTCCCTCTTGTGATTCTTCATAGGTTCACAAGCTTCATGGTTTGGGTTGCATCCTTGTAAACCAAGCTAGTTATCCGCTGCAATTTATCTGAGAGTGTTTCCTCTTGTTCTTGCCACTTGAGAGAAACAAAGTTTGTTGAAACAAGTTTCGAGTGAGTTTATTGCTGCTCCTTGTGAGTTCTTTGGCACCGTGAAAGATCGTTTCCGAGGCGTCCGTACCACCTTGGTTCTTCCGGTGCCTTCCTTGCTTGCGTACAATTTCCTCGAATTGCTTACTCCCGGCAAGGCTCTTGTAAACACCTTTCTCTATAATTCCCTTCAATAAGCTATTTTCTTGCTCAAGTGTAACTTGGCTAAGAGAATCATTAGTGGAATCAAGAGAACTACTAGAAGCAACAACATTGGATTTAGCATGATTATTGTTACTACTAGAGGAAGAATCCTTCTTGTTCTTGTTACTAGACTTGACTTGAGGCATGTAAGTGGATAAAAGTAAACGCTTGGCAATGTAAGAAGAACTTTTCTTACGAAGATCATCATTGATTGCCTTTAAGAACTCATGCTCTTGCTCAAGGTTGAGCTTTTCAAAGCGTAACTTCCCATGAGTCCTTAAAAGTTCTCGATGATCTTCTAGGATAGTTTCATGAGCTAACTTAAGAGTGTTTAGTTCTTTAGTTAGAAGCTCAATCTTCTCCTTATCATTGTCATTCGTTTTATCTTGATTAGCATGATTAATTGACGTTTCATCATAGTATTCATCACTAGAGTTGTCAACAAGTAAATCATCATCACCTAACAAGTCATCTTCATCACTATTGGAATCAACATACTCGGGGTGTGATACCTTTGGACCTTTAGCCATGAAGCGTCTTCCAAGTCCTTCATTTGGTGAATCAAATATGTCGTAGGAGTTGGTTGACACAAGTGCTAGACCGGCAACACCTTCATCTTGAGTATATTCGGAGTCGGAGTGATAGCTTCTCTCGGAGTGATTGTCAGAGTCGGAGCCGAATACCCATTCACCAACATGAGCTTGATGTCTTCGTTTTGTGTAGCTCCTTGATGACTTGTCCTTCCTTTCCCAATCCTTGCTTCTCCGGGATGTTCTTCGTTCATAACAATCATCTCTACTCCTTCTCTCTCTTGATGGTGATTCTTCTCTTCTACTTCTTCTCTTGGGAGAATCCTCTCTTCTTTTGTAGGGTGTCGTACACTCATTGGAATAGTGTCCGGGTCTTCCACAATTGTAGCAATTACGCTCACGACTAGAAGATCTTTGGTCATTGTAGGACCTTGACTTGGAACTTCTCTCTTTGCTTCTACTCTTGTAGAACTTGTTGAAGTTCTTCACCATTAGGCTCAATTCTTCATTGAAGGTTTGTTTCTCACTTGATGATGTGGGAGCTTCACATGAGGCTTTGTAAGCACCACTTGACTTGTTATGGAGCTCCTCCTTATCCTTGAGTGACATCTCATGAGCAACAATTCTTCCAACGACTTCCGTTGGCTTGAGATCTTTGTAATTGGGCATCATTTGGATCAATGTGCACACGGTATCATATTTTCCATCCAAGGCTCTTAGGATCTTCTTGATGATGAATCATCGGTCATCTCCTCACTCCCTAAGCCGGCAATCTCATTTGTGATAAGAGCAAGCCTAGAGTACATTTCCGTGACACCTTCACCATCCTTCATTTTGAACTTGTCAAGCTGACTTTGAAGCACATCCAACTTGGATTCCTTGACGAGTCGGTACCTTCGTGCATATCAATCAAAGTATCCCAAATTTCCTTTGCATTCTCAAGACGGCTGATTTTGTTGAATTCTTGGGGCACAATCCGTTGAAGAGGATATCATAAGCTTAGTGTTGTATTGCAGCATCTTCAACTCTTCCGCACTAGCTTCACGGTTCGGTTCTCTCCCATCAAAGAATTCACCTTGCAAGCCAATACACACAATAGCCCAAGCAGCGGGGTTATGTCCAAGAATATGCATTTTCATCTTATGCTTCCAACTAGAAAAATTAGTACCATCAAAGTAAGGACCTCTACGGTGATAGTTTCCCTCGCTAGACGCCATACTCTCCTAGGTTGTGAAACCAAGGCTATGACTATCAAAAGCTATGGAAATCAAAGAAAATGGAGACCAAAGCTCCGATACCACTTGTAGGATCGAAAGTATGTCTAGAGGGGGGTGATTAGACTACTTGACCAAATAAAACTTATCCTTTTCCCAATTTTAGTCTTTGGCAGATTTTAGCTAACTTAGCACAAGTCAAGCAATCTTAACACAATTCAAGCAAGCATGCAAATAGTATATGAGCAGCGGAAAGTAAAGCATGCAACTTGCAAGAATGTAAAGGGAAGGGTTTGGAGAATTCAAAGCGCAATTGGAGACACGGATGTTTTTGTCGTGGTTCCGATAGGTGGTGCTATCGTACATCCACGTTGATGGAGACTTCAACCCACGAAGGGTAGCAGTTCTTGAGTCCACGGAGGGCTCCACCCACGAAGGGTCCACGAAGAAGCAACCTTGTCTATCCCACCATGGCCGTCGCCCACGAAGGACTTGCCTCACTAGCGGTAGATCTTCACGAAGTAGGCGATCTCCTTGCCCTTACAAACTCCTTGGTTCAACTCCACAATCTTGTCGGAGGCTCCCAAGTGACACCTAGCCAATCTAGGAGACACCACTCTCCAAGAAGTAACAAATGGTGTGTTGATGATGAACTCCTTGCTCTTGTGCTTCAAATGATAGTCTCCCCAACACTCAACTCTCTCTCACAGGATTTGGATTTGGTGGAAAGAAGATTTGAGTGGAAAGCAACTTGGGGAAGGCTAGAGATCAAGATTCATATGGTAGGAATGGAATATCTTGGTCTCAACACAAGTGTAGGTGGTTCTCTCTCGGAAAATGCAAGTTGGAAGTGTAGGTTCGTTACGATGGCTCTCTCCACGAATGAAGAGGAGGTGGAGGGTATATATAGCCTCCACACAAAATCTAACCGTTACACACAACTTTCCAATCTCGGTGGGACCGAATTGAGAAACTAGGTCGGACCGATTCAGCAAATCTAGTGACCGTTAGGATTTCGGTGGGACCGACATGCAACTCGGTAGGACCGATATGGTTAGGGTTAGGGCATAACGTAATCTCGGTGAGACCGATTACACAAACTCGGTGGGACCGATTTTGGTAATAAGCTAACCAGAGAGTTGGTCAGGTAAACTCGGTGGGACCGGTTCGCTCATTTCGGTGAGACCAAAACATTACGAAAAGGAAACAGAGAGTTTACATTACAATCTCGGTGGGACCGGTCGCTCATCTCGGTGGTACCGAAATGTTACGAAGGGAAACAGAGAGATTACAATCCCATCTCGGTGAGACCGATTTGCCTAGAGTTTGTGGCAGTGGCTATGACATCTGAACTCAGTGGCGTCGGATAGAAAGAATCGGTGGGGCCGAGTTTGACTTTTGGTTTAGGTCATATGTGGATGTGAGAAAGTAGTTGAGGGCTTTGGAGCATACCACTAAGCATTTTGAGCAAGTAAGCCATTAAGCAACACCTCATCCCTCCTTGATAGTATTGGCTTTTCCTATCGACTCAATGTGATCTTGGATCACTAAAATATAAAATGTAGAGTCTTGAGCTTTGAGCTTGAGCTAATCCTTTTGTCCTTAGAATTTTGAGGGGTCCACTTTTCTCATCCATGCCATGCCAATCATTGAGCTTTCCTAAAATATTCATCTTGAAATATCATTAGCTCAATGAGCTATATGTTGTTAGGAATTACCAAAACCACCAAGGGATAGTTGCACTTCCAATCACCAAAACATACATCAAGTGGATCATGTGATATCCCATTGTCACCACAGATAAGCACGGCAAGACATATATCAAGTGTTGTCAAATCCTTAAAGACTAATCCGATAAGATAACTTCAAAGGGAAAACTCAATCCATTACAATAGAGTAGAGGGGGAGAAACATATAAGATCCAACTATAATAGCAAAGCTCGTGATACATCAAGATCGTGCCGAATCAAGAACACGAGAGAGAGAGAGAGAGAGAGATATCAAACACATAGCTACTGGTACATACCCTCAGCCCCGAGGGTGAACTATTCCCTGCTCGTCATGGAGAGCGCCTTGGGATGATGAAGATGGCCACCGGTGAGGGATTCCCCCTCCGTGAGTGCGAGAACAGGTCCCGGTTGGTTTTGGTGGCTCTGAGGCTTCTTGGCGGAACTCCGATCTATTATGATCCTTGATGTTTTAGGGTATATGGACATATATAGGCGAAAGAAGTCGGTCGAGGAGCCACGAGGGGCTCACGAGGGTGAGAAGCGGCGCCCTAGGGGGCGGCGCCTCCACGCCTCGTGGCCACATCGTTAACTTTCTGGCGTACCTCAAGTCTCCTGGATTGCTTCCGTTCCAAAAATAACTCTCCCAAAGGTTTCATTCCGTTTGGACTCCGTTTGATATTCCTTTTCTGCGAAACACTGAAACAAGGGAAAAAATAGAAACTCGCACAGGGCTCTGGGTTAATAGGTTAGTCCCAAAAATCGTATAAAAGTGCTTAGTAAAGCCCATTAAACATCCAAAAGAGATAATATAATAGCATGGAACAATCAAAAATTATAGATACGTTGGAGACGTATCAGCATCCCCAAGCTTAATTCCTGCTCGTCCTCGAGTAGGTAAATGATAAAAAAAACAGAATTTTTGATGTGGAATGCTACCTAACATATTTATCAATGTAATCTTCTTTATTGTGGCAAGAATATTCAGATCCATAAGATTCAAGACAAAAGTTTAATATTGACATGAGAACAATAATACTTCAAGCATACTAACAAAGCAATCATGTCTTCTCAAAATAACATGGCCAAAGCAAGCTATCCCTACAAAATCATATAGTCTAGCTATACTCTATCTTCATCACACAAAATATTTAAATCATGCACAACCCGATGACAAGCCAAGCAATTGTTTCATACTTTTGATGTTCTCAAACTTTTTCAATCTTCACGCAATACATGAGCGTGAGCCATGGATATAGCACTATATGTGGAATAGAATGGTGGTTGTGGAGAAGACAAAAAGGAGAAGATAGTCTCACATCAACTAGGCATATCAACGGGCTATGGAGATGCCCATCAATAGATATCAATGTGAGTGAGTAGGGATTGCCATGCAACGGATGCACTAGAGCTATAAGTGTATGAAAGCTCAACAAAAGAAACTAAGTGGGTGTGCATCCAACTCGCTTGCTCACGAAGACCTAGGGCATTTTTTAGGAAGCCCACCATTGGAATATACAAGCCAAGTTCTATAATGAAAGATTCCCACTAGTATATGGAAGTGACAACATAGGAGACTCTCTATCATGAAGATCATGGTGCTACTTTGAAGCACAAGTGTGGTAAAAGGATAGTAGCATTGCCGCTTCTCTCTTTTTCTCTCTTTTTTGTTTTTTGGGCCTTCTTTTTTGGCCTCTTTTTCTTTTTTTTTTTTTTTTTATTTCAGGAGTCTCATCCCGACTTGTGGGGGAATCATAGTCTCCATCATCCTTTCCTCACTGGGACAATGCTCTAAAAATGATGATCATCACACTTTTATTTACTTACAACTCAAGAATTACAACTCAATACTTAGAACAAGATATGACTCTATATGAATGCCTCCGGCGGTGTACCGGGATGTGCAATGAATCAAGAGTGACATGTATGAAAGAATTATGAAGGTGGCTTTGCCACAAATACGATGTCAACTACATGATCATGCAAAAGCAATATGACAATGATGGAGCGTGTCATAATAAACGGAACGGTGGTAAGTTGCATGGCAATATATCTTGGAATGGCTATGGAAATGCCATAATAGGTAGGTATGGTGGCTGTTTTGAGGAAGGTATATGGTGGGTGTATGACACCGGCGAAAGGTGCACGGTATTAGAGAGGCTAGCAATGGTGGAAGGGTGAGAGTGCATATAATCCATCGCTCGTCCCCGACCGCCACTCATAAGGAAGACAATCAATAAATAAATTATGCTCCGACTTCATCAGATAACAGTTCACCATACGTGCATGCTATGGGAATCACAAACTTTAACACAAGTGTGCCTCAAATTCACAACTACTCAACTAGCATGACTCTAATATTACTACCTTCATATCTCAAAACAATTATCAAGGATCAAACTTTTCTTAGTATTCAACGCACTCAAAAGAAAGTTTTACAAATCTTGAATACCAAGCATATTGTTATTTTAAGCAAATTACCATGCTATTTAAGACTCTCAAAATAATCTAAGTGAAGCATGAGAGATCAATAGTTTCTTTAAAACAAATCCACCACCGTGCTCTAAAAGATATAAGTGAAGCACTAGAGCAAAACTATAAAGCTCAAAAGATATAAGTGAAGCAGATAGAGCAAAACTATAAGGCTCAAAAGATATAAGTGAAGCACATAGAGTGTTCTATCAAATTCCAATTCATGTATGGCTCTCTCAAAAGGTGTGTACAGCAAGGATGACTGTGGTAAACTAACAAGCAAAGACGCAAATAATACAAGACGCTCCAAGCAAAACACATATCATGTGGTGAATAAAAATATAGCTCCAAGTAAAGTTACCGATGGAAGTGGACGAAAGAGGGGATGCCTTCCGGGGCATCCCCAAGCTTTGAATTTTTGGTGTCCTTGGATTTTCTTGGGGGCGCCATGGGCATCCCCAAGCTTAGGCTCTTTCCACTCCTTGTTCCATAATCCATCAAAAAATTTCACCCAAAACTTGAAAACTTCACAACACAAAACTCAACAGAAATCTCGTGAGCTCCGTTAGCTAAAGAAAACAAAAGACCACTTAAAGGTACTGTAACGAACTCATTATTTTTTTATATTGGTGTTAAACCTACTGTATTCCAACTTCTCTATGGATTATAAACTATTTTACTAGCCATAGATTCATCAAAATAAGCAAACAACACACAAAAACAGAATCTGTCAAAAACAGAACAGTCTGTAGTAATCTGTAACTAACGCAAACTTCTGGAACTCCAAAATTCAGCCAAAATAGAAAGACCTAGGAAATTTGTTTATTGATCAGCAGAAATTGGAATCACTATTTTATCACGTTCTGGTGATTTTTAACAGTTATTTTAAATGAACCGAAAGTTTCTGGAAATTACAGCAAGATCAAATAACTATTATCCAAGAAGATCCTATAGGTTTAACTTGGCACAAACACTAATTAAAACATAAAACCACATCTAAACATAAGGTATATGGATTATTTATTCCTAAACAGAAACAAAAACAAAAAACTAAAAATAAAATTGGGTTTCCTCCCAACAAGCACTATCGTTTAACGCCCCTAGCTAGGCATAAAAGCAAGGATATATCTAGGTATTGCCATCTTTGGTAGGCAATCCATAGGTGGCTCTCATAATGGATTCATATGGTAATTTTATCTTATTCCTAGGGAAGTGTTCCATGCCTTTCTTTAATGGGAATTGGAATCTAATATTCCCTTCCTTCACATCAATAATTGCACCAATCGTTCTAAGGAAAGGTCTACCAAGAATAATAGGACATGAAGGATTGCAATCTATATCGAGAACGATAAAGTCTACGGGCACATAATTCCTATTTGCAACAATAAGAACATCATTAATTCTTCCCATAGGTTTCTTAATAGTGGAATCCATAAGGTGCAAGTTTAGAGAGCATTCATCAAAATCACGGAAATCTAGCAAATCACACAAAGTTTTGGGAATAGTGGAAACACTAGCACCCAAATCACATAAAGCATAAAATTCATGATCCTTAATCTTAATTTTTAATAGTTGGTTCCCACTCATCATAAAGTTTTCTAGGGATGGAAACTTCCAACTCAAGTTTTTCCTCATAAGATTGCATCAAGGCATCAACGATATGTTTAGTAAACGCTTTATTTTGACTATAAGCATGCGGAGGAATTTAGCACGGATTGTAACAAGGAAATACCATAATTAAAGAGCAACTTTCATAATTAAATTCCGTGAAATCCAAAATAGTAGGTTTAGCAACATCTAAGGTTTTACTTTCTTCAATCCCACTTTTATCAATTTTAGCATCATACTCTAAAAACTCCAAATTTTTAGAATGCCTTCTAGGTAAAGGTGACTCATATTCAATCTCATCATTATCAAGATTCATATTGCATAACAAGGATTTAATGGGAGACACATCAATAACTTTTAGATCTTCATCTTGATTTTCATGGAAATCAGGTTTAGCGGCCATCTTATTGACCAAAGTAGCTTGCTTATCAGATATTTCAGTAGTCAATTTCTCAAGACGAGAAATTTGGGATCTTAAACCTTCAAATTCTTTAGACATATCATCAAGCTCTTTATTCAAATAATTCATAAAACTTTTTTGTTCCTTAAGCTCGTTTCTGAAGAAATTATTATGCTCAAATTGCAAAACCATAAAACTCCTGACGTTGCTCTCAATTTCTTCCAACCTTTTAAGGTGAAGATCACCAAATCTAGATAGAGCCATAGTGACAAGCAAGCAATCCAACACACGAGCAAACAAGCGAACGAGAAAAAGGCAAACGGAAAGAGAGGAGGAGATTGGGAAAGAGAGGGCGAATAAAACGGCAAGGGTGAAGTGGGGAAGAGGAAAACGAGAGGCAAATGGCAAATAATGTAATGCGAGAGATAAGGGATTGTGATGGGCACTTGGTATGTTGACTTTTCGTAGACTCCCCAAGAACGGCGCCAGTAAATCCTTCTTGCTACGCCTTGAGCTTGCGTTGGTTTTCCCCGAAGAGGAGAGGATGATGCAGCAGAGTAGCGTAAGTATTTCCCTCGCTTTTGAGAACCAAGGTATCAATCCAAAGAGGAGGCCACGCCAAGAAGTCCCTCGTACCTACACAAGCAAATAACTCCTCGCAACCAACGCGAATAGGGGTTGTCAATCCCTTCACGGTCACTTACGAGAGTGAGATCTGATAGAGATGATAGATAATATTTTTGGTATAAAGATGCAAAGTAAAATAAAAGGCAAAGCAATAATAAAGTGATGGAAGATTAATATGATGAAAATAGACCCGGGGGCCATAGATTTCACTAGTGGCTTTTCTCAAGAGCATAGGTATTTTACGGTGGGTGAACGAATTCTGTTGAGCAATTGATGAATTGAGCATAGTTATGAGAGTATCTAGGTATGATCATGTATATAGGCATCACGTCCGAGACAAGTAGACCGACTCCTGCTGCATCTACTACTATTACTCCACTCATCGACCGCTATCCAAAGCATGCATCTAGAGTATTAAGTTAACAAAACAAGAGTAACGCCTTAAGCAAGATGACATGATGTAGAGGAATAAATTCATGCAATATGATAAATACCCCATCTTGTTATCCTCGATGGCAACAATACAATACGTGCCTTGCAACCCTTTACATCCTTTGGGTAAGGACACCGCAAGATTGAACCCAAAGCTAAACACTTCTCCCATTGCAAGAACTACCAATCTAGTTGGCCAAACCAAACGGATAATTCAAAGAGACTTGCAAAGATAACTCAATCATACATAAAAGAATTCAGAGAAGATTCAAATATTGCTCATAATAATCTTGATCATAAACCCACAATTCATCGGTCTCAACAAACACACCGCAAAAAGAAGATTACATCGAATAGATCTCCACGAGAGAGGGGGAGAACTTTGTATTGAGATCCAAAAAGAGAGAAGGATCCATCTAGCTACTAACTATGGACCCGAAGGTCTAAAGTAAACTACTCACACTTCATCGGAGAGGCTATGGTGATGATGTAGAAGCCCTCCGTGGTGGAATCTCTTCCCATGGAGCTCCTAACAGGCCCCAAGATGGGATCTCGTGGATACGTAAAGTTGCGGCGGTGGAATTAGGTTTTTGGCTCAGATTCTGATCTGTTGGGGTACGAGGTATATATAGGAGGAAGGAGTACGTCGGTGGAGCTTGGGGGCCCACGAGGCGGGGCGCGCTTAGGGGGCGCGCCCTCCACCCTCGTGGGTGCCTCCCTCCTTTCTTGATCGAGGGTCCAAGTCTCCTAGATCTTATCTGATGAGAAAATCACGTTCCCGAAGATTTCATTCCGTTTGGACTCCGTTTGATATTCCGTTTCTTCGAAACACTGAAATAGGCAAAAAAACAACAATTCTGGGCTGGGCCTTCGGTTAATAGGTTAGTCCCAAAAGTAATATAAAAGTGGAAAATAAAGCCCAATATAGTCCAAAACAATAGATAATATAGCATGGAGCAATCAAACATTATAGATACGTTGGAGACATATCAACCACCAGCCCCTGTGCCAACCAAGATTCAGAAGGTGTTGTAGGAATATGCAGATGTGTTTGCTGAACCCAAGGCTTTGCACGCCGTCGTCTGTATGACCACGAGATCAATCTAGAACCAGATGCACCACCAATCAACACTCACCCGTACCATTACTCCCTAGCTCAGAAGGACGAAATCGAGAAGCAGGTCCGTGACATGCTCGACCTGGCGTCATCGTGCACAAAATGAGTCCCTATGCAACTCATGTCCTATTAGTGAAGAAGAAGGATGACAACTGGCGGTTTTGTATTGACTTCCGCCGACTCAATCAATTTACAGTGTAGAACAAATTCCCTTTCCCGGTCGTGGACGAACTTCTCGACGAGCTAGCTGGCGCCGCCTACTTCTCCAAGATCGACTTGCATGCGGGCTACCACCAGATTCACATGGGCCCTGAGGACGAAGAGAAGACAGCTTTCAAAACCCACCACGACCATTTCCAGTTTAGAGTGATGCCGTTCGGCCTGTGCAACGCACTGGAAACATTCTAGTGCCTTATGAACTCCATCTTTGCGAGCTACAGTCATAAGTTTGTCATCATCTTCCTTGATGATATCCTTGTCTTCAGTATTGACTTGCAGGAGCATGAAGAACACCTACGGCTGGTGCTCGACACCCTGCGTCAGCATGAGCTCTTCGCCAAGGAGTCTAAGTGCATGTTCGCACAGCCCAACATCGAGTACCTTGGCCACATCATCTCCAAGGAGGGCATCGCTACGGATGCGAGCAAGACCAGCGCGATGCAAGCGTAGCCCGTGCCCAGCAACGCTACCGAGTTGTGTGGGTTTCTGGGTCTCACCGGCTACTACCGGAAGTTCGTTGCAAACTATGGGGTGCTCGCCAAGCCGTTCACCCAGCTCCTCACCAAGAAAGGGTTCCACTAGGACGAGCGCACCCAGACGGCATTCGAGCTGCTCAAGCAAGTCATGACCAGTGCACCGGTGCTTGCACTGCCGGACTTTACCAAGCCGTTCTCCATCGAAACGGATGCTTGTGACACGGGCGTCAGCATCGTCCTGGTGCAATGCGGTCATCCGGTGGCGTACATGAGCAAGGCCTTGGGCGTCAAGAATCAGACACTTTCCACGTACGAGGAGTTCCTCGCCGTGATGATGGTCGTGGACAAGTGGCGACTGTACTTGCAGCGAGGGCCGTTCGAGATTATCACTGACCACAAGAGCTTGTGTGCATTGGGGGAACAACAACTCGACACCGAGCTGCAGTGCAAGGCCATGTCCAAGCTCGTCGGCCTCCAATTCTCCTTCCGATACAAGAAGGGAGCTGACAACGGTGCCGCCGATGCGCTCTCACGCCTGGGTCACCGGCACGCTCTCGACGTGTTGTCTGTTTGCCACCCCCAATGCCTGCAAGAAGTGGCCAACTCGTACGAGACAGATGCAGCAACACAAGAGCTTTTGACGCAGCTTGCGATCTAGAGCCTCGACAACCAAGGCCGCGCTCTTCGGCAGGGCATCATCAGGAAAGGCGACCGCCTCTGGATAGGCGCCAACACGGCGTTGTAGACCAAGCTGATTGCGACACTCCACGACAGCGCCGTGGGGGGACACTCAGGCATTGCTGCCACCTATCAGCGCGTGCACAAGCTCTTCGCATGGCCGGGTCTCAAGCGTGTTGTCGAGGACTACGTTCATCAGTGTCATACGTGTCAGTAGGCCAAGCACGAGCTCCGCCACCCAGTCGGCAAGCTTCAGCCACTACCAATTCTGGCGGAACCATGGCATGACTTGACCATGGTCTTTGTCGAAGGATTACCCACATCGGATGGGTGCGACACGATAATGGTGGTGGTCGATCGGCTGACGAAGTATGCTCATTTTGTGCCCCTGCACCATCCTTTCAATGCAGGACAAGTGGCACGAGCGTTCTAGGACTCCATTAAGCTGCACGGCGTTCCGCATACGATCGTCTCCGACCGCGACAAGATCTTCACCAGTGCTATGTGGAGGGAAATTCTCGCAGCAGCCGACACCAAACTTCTGTACTCCACGGCGTATCACCCCCAGACCGACGGGCAGAGTGAGCGGGTGAACCAATGCCTCAAGATGTTCCTCCGGTGCGCCATTCACGACCGTCCCAAGCAATGGCGCAAGTGGCTATCGGCCAAGGAGTTCTGGTACAATTCAACACATCACTCCTCGCTTCGCTGGTCTCCTTTCAAGGCGGCCTCAATCTGGGGGGCCTTCACCGATGAACTGCCCGCCGACGCAGCGCCCGGTGACCTCGATTGGGCTGCACAGCGGCACACACGGAGATGTTGCGCAGCCATCTCAATCGCGCACAAGACCGTTTTAAGAAGCAGGCGGACAAGCATCGCTCCGACCGTACCTTCGCCGTCAGGGAACAGGTCCTCCTCAAGCTCCAACCCTACATCCAAGTCTCCGTCGCCAGCCGCCCCTGCCGAAAGCTGGCGTACAAGTTCTTTGAACCATTCACCTCCTGGAACACATTGGCAAACTCGCCTATCGTCTGGAGCTGCCACCGGACGGGCGCATCCACCCGGTGTTTCACATTTTCCAGCTCAAGCCTTTCATCCCCAGCTACACTCCGGTCTTCTCCAAGCTACCCAAGGTACCTGACTTGACGACGACACCACTGAAGCCGATCGCCATCCAGGAACGACGCATGTTGAAGAAAGGGGATGCAGCTCTCGTTCAGATATGAGTGCAATGGTCTACCCTGCCTTTTGATGCAACTACGTGGGAAGACTACGATGTCCTTCGAAAGCGTTTCCCTGAAGCGGAGCTCTGGGCAGAAGAAGAAGCAGCTGCTCAAGATGGGGCGACTGTAACGCCTTCAGGTTCAGGTTCATCTGGTAACTGAACCCTGAAGCGTACAATGAGTGCACGATGGTGCAGCAGAGTTGTTGGGCCACGACCCATGTAAGCGTGCGTGAGTGAGTGTGGCCCGAGGCCAGAACTACTTAAGGGACGTTGCTCTCTCTGGGCAGGATACGATGAATGTGAAATAGATCAATCCCCTCTCCCTGAGCTCTCTCCCTCACCTACTCCCTTCTCTGATCTCGCCCCTAATTCCCCTCTTGAACCCTAGAGCCGGCTGGTCATTATAATACCTTAGATTTTTTTATGGGGAAAAGGAATGGTCGCTGCTGATCTTCATTGCCATGATGTTACAAAGTATCTCCGTAAGAACTGTAGAAAAATACGATCGACAGAGAATCATCGGGTATGGTGAGGGAGTTGTCAGGGTTTGGTCGGGGGAGGGGTGAGATTTCTCCTATAAACCAAGGCATGTTTCCCTCCATCCTGGGCTATCTGCGTCACTCGTTCGATCCGGCTAGACTGATTCATCTCGCTGGCGATTTTTCACCCCGCTCTCAAAAATCCAGCCACCCGTTTTTCTGTGCATTGTTGTTTCGTGCTGCAATGGATGACATGTGGGGCTTCTTTGCTCGCGGACCCGGCTTTACAGTGTGTGTCTTCGGTAAAAAAAAGGGGTGGACTACAACCTTCTCACATTGTCGTCGAAGCGATCGAGCACTGTCTCTCGGTCCAGTGCCGAGGCCGAGTACCGTGCGGTTGCCAACACCGCCGCTGAGGCGGTGTGGCTGCGCCAACTTCTCGGTGAACTTCACCAACCTCCCACGCGAGCTACAGTGGTCTATTGCGACAACGTCAACGCCGTCTACATGTCAACCAACCCCACCACCAATGCACAAAAACACATCGAGATCGATCTCCATTTTGTGTGTGAGCGAGTTGCGCTGGGTGAGGTCCGAGCCCTCCATGTGCCCACGAGCTCTTGGTTCGTGAACATATTCACCAAGGGGCTGCCAACACGCGTCTTCGCTGATTTTTAGTCCAGCCTCAAAGTTGGCGAACCCCACGTTCAGGCTGCGGGCGCGTGGGAGGGGGGGGGGGGGTGGGGTGGGGGTGGTGTTCGGGCGTGTACACACATCAGCCTCAGGTGGGTAACCCACCTCACCGGGTCTCCTGCCGAGCCCAACGGCCCACGCTACTCTCACGCCCTACGTGCGCTCGCACGTCCTGCATGGCAGGCATGCCGATGTAACCTCTCACCCCACTTCTCTGTACTTCTCTATTATACACATACCAGCAAAATGATCGTGCATTGCACGGAACATCAAGATCCATTTTTTTATGAAACAGCTGTTGTAATTGACCCATACGGAAGTAATCCTATGTGTAAAAAGTAATGATATCTCGGTTACTTGAATGCTCTTGAGGCTGCGCTTCGTTGTAAAATTGTAAGCACACTTGGAGTGCTCTCTCGGACTTGTCCGGTTGGAGCACAGAGGAGTACAGGACAAGTCTGGGACACAACGGTGTAGAATCTTTTCCACTGTTCGTGCGTGGAACTGTAAAATTGACGGCCGACTGACCATCACAAGTGCCTGCGCAGGTACTTCTTCGTGGTTTCAATAGTTTTGGCTGCACGCAGCTACCGGACTTTTCTTCGGCATCTGACCCAACTTCTGCGTCCAACATTCTCGGTGGTCGGCAGTCGGCACCATCCATCAGTCAGCGATCCTACAACAGGTCATCCGTTTGTTGTTGGCATATCTGAAAGTGCCGCAATCTACCGTCGTATAGCGTTAGTTATTGGCGGAAGCGCATCAGACACGACTGGCACACACCTTTAGTTATTCTTTTGTTTGGCAAACCCACCTTCAGTTCCTGTCCAAAATCTGGCTTAGTTTTGGGGGGCGGGCGGCGAACCAGCAATGAGTTGCGCTTCATGCCCGCCCGTTATCTACGAGTAGTCGTTACATTCGCAGAAGGGCGTTTCGGTGCCCAGGCTCATCTGCACCCGGTTAGAAAAAGATCGTAAAAAATTCAAACAAAATTCAAAAAATTCCAAGTTTTTTTTTGTGCGGTTAACAATTTTATGCGTGAGGCCCGCTTTAAATTTTAAGTCATTTGGACATCTGAGCAGCTCTCAGTAAAAAGACAAATCGGGCCAAAACAGTACATGAACAGTAAGCATTTTTACAGACTCCTAATTTGTCTTTTTTTGCTGAGAGCTCTTTAGATGTCCAAATGATTTGAAAATTGAAGCGTACCTCACGCATCAAATTTATACCGCACAAAAAAGTTTGGAATTTTTTGAATTTTTCTAGTATTTGTTTTGATTTTTTTCGTCAGAGCGGGTGCAGATGAGCTCGAGTGCAGAGTTGGATTTTCTTTACATTTGTGCTCACTTGGGCTAGCCTTTTTTAAAGTTATCAACATTTTTAAAAACTGAGCTAACATTCTTTTATATTATGTTATTTTTTCAAATTCGTGGTTTCAAATTTCTTAAGTAGTGTAAGTTTATAAAATGCATGCATTTAATATATATAAATATAAAAAACAGAGGACGAAAAATAAATTCAAGTGACATCAGGATGTCGCTACTAGGCCGGCCCACAGCATGCTGTCCGTTAGGCGACGTGCGCTAGTGTCTCGCTACAAGCGAGACATGGGCCGTCTTTATCTCGCCTTTAGCTAGACGTAACGTAACGTCGTCACTTACGCTTCCTAAATTGGCCAGGCACATAAGGCCTTGGACAATGCAAGGTGCTTAGAAAGGTGCTTGGTAAAATAAACCAGTTTTTTCTGAAGCACTAGTGCCTATTTTTTTATAGAAAAGACGCCGAATTAAGCGTTTACCCTCTACAAATAAGCATCGGTGTTTAAAAAAATGCTGGATTATTTATCTAAACACCTCCCCTAAGCACCTCGCATTGTACAAGGCCTAACTAGGCACGCAAGAGGATGCGATCCACACACTACGCACCTTGCCTCAAAAAATAACTACACACGTAGGGAGCATGCTAGCTTTTGTTCTTTTCTTTTCTTTTGCTTATATTTACAAATATTTACACATATAATTTAAACCTTAATTTAACTAATTTGTCAAAAACTTTCATTGTGCATTTTTAAAACAGTTAATGCAGTGCAAAAGTTTTGTTTGTGCAATTTTAAACAGTTTGTACCATTCCAAAAAAAATAACTCCATTCAAAAATAATTGTGACATTTTAAAAAATGTTTATGAAATATAAAAGTGTTCGCATAATTTAAAAATGTCTCATACCATTCATAAAACGTTTGCGGCATTTAAAGAAATGTTCACGTGTTTCAAAAATATGTTCATGGTATTTTCAAAAATTGCTTAACAATGCATAAAAATCTTTTGTATAGTTCAAATGTTCATCTTGTATTCAAAATTTGTTCAAGGCATATCAAACAAATATTCCACGTCTATACAAAAAATACCCATTATATCTTAGAAAAGTTGACAAGTATTTGCAAAAAAAGACGAAAACCCCATGAAGAAAAACAAATGCAAAAAAAAGAACTCATAGAAAAAGGAAGAAAAAACAACGTAGAACGTTCTAAAACTTTTGCATATAAGCTTTGAGAAACCGCTTCAACAGAACTACATTAGACCGGCCCGTTAATTGCGGCACAGATGCCATACGTAGCTTATCTTGCCATGAGCGAGACATAGCCCTGGCGGATATGGTCTGATCGAGACAACAATCGAGTTGGACTCCACGGGCTCAAATCATCCGCGAGAGTTATATCGATGGAAGCTGCTCTCACGTCAGGCGCAAAACGAGCGGGGCGGCCCATTAGCGTAGGACTCACTCGCTATAGGCTAGCTCTGCTCCAGTTTCTCCTGTTTTTTTTTTTGCTTTTTTTGTTTTCTTTCCATTCTGTTAATTTTTTCACCGGTATTGTTTGTTTTTTATTTGTTATAACTTCAGTTCCTTTGTTGTTCACTTTTGTCGGTTTTGCTGGTTTTTTATTTTCTTGTTTTTCTTTTGATTTTCTTTGTTTTCCGCTTTCACTACTTTTTTTCTTTTGTTTCTTTTCACTTCATTTCCTTTGTTTATTTCTTCAATTTTCATTTTTTCTCTTTGGTTTTTCTCATTTCTCTTTGTTTTAATCGCTTTTCTTTGGCCATCTTTGTTTTTTTATTTTCTTCCTTTTTATGTGTTTTTCTTTATGGTTCTCAGTTGTTTTAAAACCTTTTTGATTGAGTTTGTTTTGTTTTTTATTTGTTTTTTGTGTCATTTTTCCTTGATTTTCTAATTACATTTTACATTTACACGTGAAAAAATATTTTTGTACATGTTAAACATTTTAAAACACATAATTAACTTTTTTTCTTTAAATATTATTGATTTCTACATTTTTGTATACGTGTTTAACATTTTTGTGCATGGATGGTTAACATTTTTTTTACATACATGTGTTTGATGGTTATTTTTTCATACACACTATACATTGTTTTATACATTAGGTACATTTTAATACATGCTTAATATTTTTCAAATACATTGTTAAATTTCTTTTTGAAAATTTATGTTTGATGACTAATTTTTATACATACACATTGTACATTTATTTATATATAAGGAAAATTTTTTGTACAGGTTTAACATTTTTATAAATGATCAACATTTTTATAAAATTCGTTTTTTGATGTTCAATTTTTTAAAAACGTTTTATACATTTTTCATATACATTCGGAGCATTTTTCATACATGTTTCACATTTTTTAAATAGATGATTAATACTTTTCAATTTTTTTTGCTTATTACTTTTTTTCATACAAATAGTACATGTTTTTCTTATACCAATAACGCTTTTAATACATTTTTAAAATATATGATTAACATTTTTTTGGTACATGATCATTTATTTTTTTGCAGAACTAGCAAGATAATGAAAGATTTATCTTGATATATACTTAACAGAAAAACTAAAAAATATAGGCACCTGTGCCAGCATGATTTGATCCCGCGCATTCGCAGTCAAAACCGACAGCTCCAGCCACTGTAACATATGTGTCTTTGTTAGAAAAAAAACGAGCAATGCAGCTTTTATAAACTCTTTGCGGCGCGCCTGTTCCATGAACACAATGTTGCGCGGGCGAGCCTTCATTCCACCTCGCATTAGGTGATATATCATCACACCCCAATTCTCCATGGCACTAGATACTAAAGTTATTTCAAAGTTGTGCGTGAGGGAGCGCCTTATTCTTCAGCCAGCCTATGGCCGTAAGCAAACCCAATATCATTTTATTGTATTTTACAACCTTGGATGTTAATATGAGATATGAATATGATCATTTTCTTACCCTCTCCTTTTCTGCGTCCACTATAATTTAGTGCTCGTTTCCATTAAGTATTGTGAATATATTACCAACGCATGATCTAACTGATTGATTAGTTCAGCGGGAGGCAGTCTTCTAGCACAACCAGGTAGAGAGGTGCTCATTAAATCGGTGGCGCAAGCTCTACCAACGTACATCATGGGGATTTTCAAGCTCCCATTTTTGATGTGTGATGACCTTGCCAGGATAGTGAGGAATTTTTATTGGGGGTCCGCACAAGGTAAAAGGAAAGTACACTGGAAGAGTTGGGACAAACTTATGCAGCCTAAAGATAGGGGAGGAGTGGGCTTCCATGACTTCCGGCTTTTCAATCAAGCTTTGTTGGAAAGGGAAGCATGGAGGCTAATTGTTAAACCTGAGAGTTTATGTTCTCAAGTCCTTAAAGCTAGATATTATCCAAATGGTACGCTGGATGATACAATTTTTGGTGGGCATGCATCATCATCATGGTAGGCCATAAGTTATGGTTTGGACCTGTTGAAGAAAGGATTAGTATGGAGAGTGGGAAACGGTAAAAACATTAGAGTTTGGAGGGACAATTGGTTACCCAGACCACATTCATACAAGCCTCTCACTGCATGGAAATTGTAGAAGCTTTGTGAACTCAAATGGATCATGGAATTATGACCTACTGCACAAAATCTTCGTCCCTGCAGATATCACCGAAATTATGAAGATCCACACACCCCCGCGTCTGAAGGAGGATGCGCTGGCATGGGGACCGGGTAGATGATACGTCTCCAACGTATCTATAATTTTTTATTGTTCCATGCTATATTATATTCTGTTTTGGATGTTTAATGGGCTTTGTTATACACTTTTATATTATTTTTGAGACTAACCTATTAACTGGAGGCCCAGCCTGAATTGCTGTTTTTTTGCCTATTTCAGTGTTTCGAAGGAAAAGGATATCAAACGGAGTCCGAACTGAAAATGAAACCTTCGGGAACGTGATTTTCGGAACAACCGTGATCCAGAGGACTTGGAGTGCTCCGCCGACGTACTTCTTCCTCCTATATATACCTACGTACCCCCAAACTATCAGAGACAGAGCCAAAACCCTATTTCCACCGCTGCAACCTTCTGTACCCATGAGATCTCATCTTGGGGCCTTTTCTGGCGCTCCGCCGGAGGGGGCATTGATCACGGAGGGCTTCTACATCAACACCATAGCCTCTCTGATGATGTGTGAGTAGTTTACCTTAGACCTTCGGGTCCATAGTTATTAGCTAGATGGCTTCTTCTCTCTCTTTGGATCTCAATACAAAGTTATCCTCGATCTTCTTGGAGATCTATTCGATGTAATCTTCTTTTGCGGTTTGTTTGTTGAGATCCGATGAATTGTGGGTTTATGATCAAGATTATCTATGAATAATATTTGAATCTTCTCTGAATTCTTTTATGTATGATTGGTTATCTTTGCAAGTCTCTTCGAATTATCAGTTTGGTTTGGCCTACTAGACTGATCTTTCTTGCAATGGGAGAAGTGCTTAGCTTTGGGTTCAATCTTATGTGCTCGATCCCATGTGATGAGGGAAACGACACGTATTGTATTGCTGCATCGAGGATAAAAAGATGGAGTTTATATCATATTGCATGGGTTTATCCCTCTACATCATGTCACCTTACTTAAAGCATTACTCTGTTCTTATGAACTTAATACTCTAGATGCATCTTTGGATAGCGGTCGACGTGTGGAGTAATAGTAGTAGATGCAGAATCATTTCGGTCTACTTGTCGCGGACGTGATGCCTATATACATGATCATACCTATATATTCTCATAACTATACTCAATTCTATCAATTGCTCGACAGTAATTCGTTTACCCACCGTAATACTTATACTCTTGAGAGAAGCCACTAGTGAAGCCTATGGCCCCCGGGTCTATTTTCCATCATATTAATCTTTCAACACTTAGTTATTTTTATTGCCTTTTATTTTACTTTGCATCTTCATTTCTCTTTATCATAAAAATACCAAAAATATTACCTTATCATATCTATCAGATCTCACTTTTGTAAGTGACCGTTGAGGGATTGACAACCCCTTTATCGCGTTGTTGCGAGGTTCTTATTTGTTTGTGTAGGTGTGAGGGACTCGTGCGTGATCTCCTACTGGATTGATACCTTGGTTCTCAAAAACGGAGGGAAATACTTACGCTACTTTACTGCATCACCCTTTCCTCTTCAAGGGAAAACCAACGCAGTGCTCAAGAGGTAGCAGTAGACATGGTAAATTCCCCATCAAGAGTGCATATGATATGGCCTTTGATGAAGCCCATCAGGACAACACTTCGTCTTCAAGCTAGCGGCTGTCCGGCTGCGACGTTCATCTTTGGAAATCCACATGGGCATGCGGGTAGCCCTCATGATAAAGAATTTTGCATGGCGCCTTGTGACGGATTTGTTACCAACCTGGCAAAGGAAAAACATAATTGGCCTTGAGGTGAAAAGTTTTTGGCGGGGTTGTGCTATGGAAGTTGAAGACAATTATCATCCTTTCGTGATGTGCCCACTTGCTCGTAGTTTATATAGGGCAATCGTCGTAGGGTGTGGAGCCTCCGAATCGTAATGATATTACGAATACCGGACGAGAGTTGTTGTTCTAGGTTCTTGAACAACCAGATGATGTTCGAAGGTGCATGCTGCTGATGACATTTTGAAGAGTTTGGTACGTTCGAAACGAGCTAGTCCATAACAAGCCGGTTCCTCCTGTAGAGGTGTCATGTCAATTTCTTCAGAGCTATCTTGATTCATTGATGGGTATTAAACTGCACACCCGTGTTGATCCATACAGAGGGAAACCTGACATCACTTATGCAAAGCCAAGTATGCCCAATAATGTGCCGAGGGAGGAAGCTAGGACCGGTTGGAGTCCACCAGTGCATGGCTGGGTTAAGTTAAATTCGGATGGTTCTTTTGTTGCGATGAGGGGATCTTTGGAGCAGGATGAAGAAGGCTCTATCATTTTCGTGGCATGTAGGAAGTCGCACTTGTGCCGGGACGCCCTTGAGGCAGAGTTACATGTGTGCATGGAAGGACTCTCTGTAGCTATACAGAGAAGTGAGTTGCCGATCATCATCGAGATGGATTCTTTGGTTGCGGTTTCAATGGTCCAGAGCAAAGAAGTGGACAGATCAGTTTATGCATCGCTAGTAAAGGAAATAAAGTTCCTTCGAGGACTTAGATTATCTTGTATTACTCATGTACCTCGTACCCAGAATCTAGATAGTGATTGTTTGGCTAGTTTTGCTAGACTAGAGAATAGGACCATGACATGGCTAGGGTCAGGTCCTCCAGAAGTTTTGGAGATTGCAAACAGTGATTGTATGAACATTATTATTGAGTAATACAAGTTTGATTCCCGCATTTTTTTTTGAAGTATTGTGAATATATTACCTCTGCAGGATCTAACTGATTGATTTGAAGTCCGGATTGAAAATCCTATATATCGTATTGGCTTTACAAAAAACATTACGTATTGCGTGCGGTGGGATAACCACATAGAGCAAAATGTGGAAATAACCATCGAACCGATGTGTAATTTTTTTTGTAAACCTATTGTGTAAGAATATCATCACTCTCTAGTGTTTCAGCCATTCAAGGAAAATAAAGATGAAAATAAAATCCTAAAACCTAGCGGAAGCGAATCAAATGAATTATGTTGAGGATCGCTATCAGATCATCAATGCAACTTTACACAAAACATAGGCTCAATCACCCTAGTAGAGACCATTTCGGTGTCCAAAGAGAAATGGGCTCAGTAGAAGAAGATGATCGACACGCATGGAGTTTCTAGCTAGTTCACATGCATTGGATTAGCAGTAAAATCCAAAAAATAGTAAAATTATTTAAAATAATAATATGATTTTTAATCGATAAACATTGATGATTGTTACACTTGCATGCAAAATTGTGATGGAATGGTATTGATTGACGTCTGAGAAAGAAAAAAACAAAATGAATGCTCCAGAAAGACTCCCTTTAAAAGCATTTTGGAGTACTGATTATTTCCCCACACATCCACAAATGTGATTCTATCACGAAAATTTTCATACAGATAGAGAACTAAGCAAAGTTTCTTGCAAAAAAACCAGAATTCTTGAAAAGTGCATTATTTTATTTTCTAAAATTTTACTGTTCATACAATGTGCATATGAGCTCAGGATTAGGAAAACTTTTTGATTATCGGCTCTCTTTTGTTTGCGGGGAAAACTTCTGATTTGTTCATCAACTTATCAAAGTGCAGGTAAAAGTGCTCAGCAGGTGCATTAAAACTTGGTGGAAGAACCCGCATGTACAAAAAAAAGGATGCAAATACAGAGCACAGTTTGAACTCTACTATCCTATTAATACCATCTCCACTTTGTATATACACACACGGAACAGCGACAATGGTGGGCAGAAGATGCACAAGGCAGTACATGTACATGCCGTCGACGAGCGGTAAAGCTTGACCGTGACCGAAGCTAAGCAGACAACCAACGTCAAAAAAATATCTCTCTCTCACACAGACAGACGCGGTCACGGCCAGGACACTTTCTACTGTATTCCAAGCGAAACAATCCTATCTGCGGGCCCACCGCGGAGGGGCGCGCGCCCGGCCCCCACCCGTCCACGTCGGTCACGCGATGACCACCGTGACGGCCGCGGCGTCGGCGCTCCCGGGCCGCCCGCTGCTGCGCCCGGCGGCGGCCTTGGGCGCGGCGGCGGCGCCGCTGAGCACCGAGTCCCGGCACGTGGGGCAGGAGTCGTGCGAGACGAGCCAGGTGTCGACGCAGCGGACGTGGAACTCGTGGCCGCAGCGCGGCAGCACGCGCACCTTCTCGCCGTCCTCGAACTCGCCGAGGCAAATGGCGCACACGTCGTCCGCCGGCGCGGCGCCCCCGCCCGCGGCCGCACACGCGCCGTACACCTCGATGGGGAGGCTCCTGAGCGTGCGCTTCTTGAGCCCGCCCCGCCCGCCCGCCGACGCCGCCGACGCCGCGCCGTCCAGCTCCCCGCCCGCCTCCAGCGACGCGCGCCGCGCCCACCGGATGACGTACCGCGCCAGCGAGTTGAGCCCGAGCGCGAAGAGCAGGGCGAAGAGCAGCGCGGCGAGGATGATGACCATGTTGGTGTCGAAGCTGGCGTCGCCGCCGCCGCCGCTGCTGAGGGCGCGCTGCGCCCCGTTCTCCGCGCTCGACGGCGGCTGCGAGCCCGTCTGCCCCATGTACCAGCTCATGGACCGGGTGTGCGCGCCCATCGCCTCGCTTGCCGCGGCAATTATGCACCGGAAGTATGGGTCACTCGCTTGTAGAAGGACGTGGACGTAGGAGCGGCTGCTATAATGTGGCCGCGGGCCTGCGCGCGCTGCACTTTATATACCAACTCGCACCCGTTTCGGTTCGGAAAAGTTGAGGCTCATATGAGTGCGAGCTAGAGCGAAGGAAGGACCCCTTTCTTGTCTGGATTTCGATCGGATAGATATCGCTGGGGGGCGATGGAAAATCAAGCCGTGGTGATGGGCCGGGAAATGGCCAGGGGACTTTATATAAAGATCTGGACGAGGAGGAGGAGGAGGAGCGGCTGCCCGATCGCCGGCTGTTGGACCAGGGGGGCAGGGAGGTGGTTCGGTTCCGGGCCACACTGTGTCTGTGCGGTGGGTCCTCCAAAATGATCGCGCACGCCTTGGCCGGAGAAATATCTAGCCAGCTTTGCCGGTGCCACGCACTTGTTGGTTGTATGGTTGTGCCGGGTTGGTGCAAAACTACAAATGGGATAGCCACGCGCGTGCGTGCTGATGCAAACCTGCCTTCTTTTGTGTTGGACGATAGAATAGAGTAGCCAGCAGCTGGAAGGAGGGGCTCCATGGATTTTGTTGGATCTCACACACGGCTAAAGGGGAAGCAGAGCACGTTGCCGTAGCACGGAGGTGCGTAGGGTTGCTTGGCAGGTTCCAGTGTAAATGAACATATTTGACTCTTTTCTAAAACTCAACACAAAATAAAGCCGATCTGAAACAATTCAAAAACTGACCCTTTTGCACAACGGTCTGGGCTAGGGCGTCATGCTGAGATAGCATGGCCTCCTCTTGATGCTGTGATAGCTATGTGATGTGTATTGAGGGTGTCATGTTGTCTAGCATGACTCTCCAAACCAAGGCGTCATGGTATCTACAGTGACGCCCTAACGTCTGGCATCATAAAAAAAAAAGTCATTTTGTGATATATTTTTAGATCCGGTTTATATTATGCTGAAGTTTCTAAAAAGAGTCAAATATGTTCATTTTCACCAGGTTCTACGTGAAGTTTCTTTTGATTTATTAGGCTGATGCTAACCAGTATCACATTTACCTAGTTCACTTTCTCTTCTGCTACAAACCACTTCTTGTTAGATAGAGAAAAAAGCGCGGAATAGCTTGATAATTCAAAATGGTGTCGGGGCTCATTTGCACCCGGTGAACAGTAAAAAGAAACAGGAGAAAAAATTAGAAAAAAATCCAAATTTTTTGTCATCCAAGATGCTCAAATGATTGATGTCCGTGTAGAATTTTGGGGTGTCTAGACATTCGAGGAGCTCATGGCAAAAAAGACAAAATCGGCTCTGAACTGTGCTTTTTAAAATGTTTCTCAAACACCCAGAATTTATATTTTGCCGTGAGCTCCTTGAACGTCCAAAATTCACAAAATTTTGCACCGACATCATGCACAATAGCATCTTGCATGCATGCAAAATAAATAGATTTTTTTATTTTATGTTTTCACGATTCGTGATTTTACTGTTCATCCCCGGGCTCATCTAAGCCCTGGTGCAGATTAGCTATGTCCGGACTAGCTCTGCTACCTTGTGGAAATTCAGAGACATGTTCAATTCAAGTGTCTCGTCCATTTTGAGGTTGTCTTGATCTATTAACAAAGACATGTAACAAACCCATTGGAGGCAATTACAACAAAATTAGTTTTACAACTTGATGTATAAGGATACTAACAATCTATCTAACTAGTTTGGTTCATATCTCCGTGGAACGCAACCACATGGATATGATTGGACTTGAAGAACTATATTGTTCTAGTGTTTTCTTATGCATAGATGCTCCAAATTTCACCGAGAGTATCTTGGAATCTCAGGGTGAATCCTTTGCTCTCGTCTGGCCGGACTTGGCGATGCCAATGACCGTGAGGACTGCCAACTTCCTTGGAGGCATCATTGTTCAATGGCCTTTCCTCCCTTTCTTCGTGCTCCTGGGAAAACCATAGTTCCAGGTATTCCTGGAATGGGCGATGATGACACAACTTGTAACACGACCCTTCCTTTTCTTTTCGCGAATAAGCGAGGTGCATATCATTGCATTGATAAAAGGAAAGCATAGAACAAAGTTTTGGTTGCCAAGCCACATACAATCGAAGGTGTGGAAGCGAACCTATGGAGCATAGGGAGGGGAATGCTCAGCCCTAAGACTAGAAATTCAGCTTACTTACGTCAAATATCATACGCAACCCTTTGGCACCTGCATGGGTAGAAGACCATGTCCACGCTTCGTCTTGGATGGAGGACACGAGGTCGGGGAGGGAGGGCCGCTTGTCGTCGAAGATGCAGGCATTGTGATGCTTCCATATCATCCAACTACAGAGAGGGACGATGGATGCGAAGCCCTTGCGTAGGATGGGAGGGCAAGACATCGTCGCTCCCACCCACTAGTCGTAGAGAGATAGAGTCCCATCAGGTGGCAAGGTGGTGAAGCAGCGCGAAGCCAAAATTTGGTGCCAGACATGTCGGGAGAATACACTACCAACTAGGAGATGGTGGAAACACTGTCCTTCTTGAAGGCACCTTCTTGATTTATGAGATATGTCATTGCTTGCTATGGCGATATTGGGGTGGTAGCCCTAGATTAGTGGGCGTGGTTTCTTGTTTAGCAACAATGCCGATGTTGAGTGGACTTGGGTCACGATTGGGTTTTAGTCATTCTTTGGCACTTCCGATGGGCTCTCATGCCTTATCGCGCCTTTGTGGTTAGAGCTACAGAGGGGTTGGCGCAAGCAAAACATTTTTTTCTCCTACAATGTTCGTCTCATGAGTCCAACCTGTTTGTTCACCGATACAGCTGATTCGTTGTTAGGCATGGGCCGACATGGTTCCCGACTTCTGTTGCAACGGGGGATTTGACAATGGTTGTTCATGGTGAAGTTAAATCCTTTGGTTCGAGCAGGAGTGATGACGATGGCGCTGGTTGACAATATTGATGGTGATTTTTTCTTCTATACGACGTGTGTGGACTTCATGTAGGTAGTCAGGTCAGCGGATGCTGTCCTATACAACCGTGTTCGCTAACTAAAAGAGTAACTATGTTCTTCATTAGACGACACAAGACTTTTTGCCCTTTTTTTGTTTTATTAGAACAAATAGAGAGCAAAGTTCACCAGAAGATATAAGCTAGTCATAGTTGGAAATGTAATTTAGACTAGTAACAAGTATTATTATTAGTCTATGTTACTACCTTCATGTGATAGTAACATATGCATGGTATCATGCAAGCCTTTATTTATTTAGATGTAGACTTATTTTGCATTGGGTTGTGTTATGTTACGGTAACATATTATATTACCGCAAACACATCTCTTTTTATTAACTTTTTTTTTGAACAAGGCAAAAGACTTGTCATTTTCATTAATTAAGAAGAAGGTTTAGACATAAGCCGCGAGGCGGCAAAGAGAAAAAGGTCTACTCTCGCGACATAACAGTACTAAGCTGCTTGGCTCCCGCCAAAGACCAAAGATGGGCCTCCTCTTTGATTTTAGCGATAACCATGAAGGTCGGGGCGGAGACATTTTGAAAAATTCTTGCGTTGCGCTCCTTCCAAATTTTCCACGAGACAAGCATCATCAAGGAGGCGATGGCCTTCCTGCAGCGACCTCCACCATTGACCGCCTTGAGCCACCAAAGATGGGCCTCCTCTTCATTAACTCTCTGTCACATAATCAAACTTGTCTTGGTGTGTGATATGCTACTATTAGTAATACTAGAAAAAGTTACTCCCACTATGACCAGCCTGACTTATGCAAGTCCGTAAGCATGGATTGCTCGCGGGCGACTATTGGATTAGACCCACTAACCAATCAACTCGTGCCTGGTCACTAATGTACTCATATATGCACACAACAGACCAAAAACAACAAGTTAACTGAGAATTATCACATACTTCTCACTTAACTTGCTCATCGTGATGAGAGTACAAGTGTGTGAACGTCTGCGTCTATATGTCTCGGAAGGAATAAAAGTATCGACCTATCAACCCATTCGCATCTCTGAAGCTAAACGTAACCGGGGTCCGCCGTTTTCTCTCGGCAGTTTTTACATGTACTGTCGTGCAGTTCAGTTAGCCGGAAGGTTCAGATAAGTGCGCATGCATCACTGCATCAGCTCCTGACACCATGCGGATCTTCAGCAATGTTAGAATAATCTATCTCTTCTCCCTTGAGATGCACTAACAAAAGCACCCTTTATTCACCTACCAATATGCCGGTGACAGATCATGTGTACGGGTTGGATACTTTGCTCGATGCAGTGCACAGGAATCGCATCCTTATCTCTTAGTTAACTCCGGATGTCACACTCCTAACACGTAGGAGTAAAGTGGCTACACAAAATGATGAAGTGAGACACTTAAATAATCCTTGGTAGTGCTCAAACCTGCATGCAGGAACGCATGTCCCAGTTTACAGAACAGCATGTAAAATCAGTGACAAGATCAGCAGCCTTGTCATATGCAGATCACAAGTAATACTGTGTTCTATAAGAAAAGTTGGAGATAACTAAGCTATTTCATGAAAGGGAAGATCCATGCATGAACCTGATTAATTTTTTCAGATCTCATCAGAAAGTTTTAAAAAAGCTTGCATATGCTTGCACGGACGGTTCTCCTAACACCACTTGTTGGTGCTGATATTATTGAGCGTATTGCCTGATGAAAAAGGACATACAACGTTGTACTCTCTCAGTTTGAACTAAAATCATGACAAGTATTTTAGAATGGATAAAACAATATTTTACCAGGTAATTTTCGTAGGCATATTGATTTCTTCCACCAGTTTGCCTCCTCTACCCCAACATAGCTAAACCAGGATATTTTGGAAAGAATGCATGTACAATGGTATCATCGATCGTTGTCCGTTCAACAGGCATGATGTAGGGTGAAGTTTGTCGTCGTCAGACTCTAAACAACTTCAATGAGCTAGACACTCACTTATCCAAGTTTTTAACTTGAGATTCAACTCGTCGATGAAGTAAGCATCATAAATATCTTGTCGTAGTCGCGGCCTCCGCCGTTCGACTACGGGTGTGGTTAAAGTGACGAATGGCACGACGTGGAGAGCATGACTGCGGTTCTTGGGGAGCAGTCAGCCGCGCCGAGGGGGACAACCAGCAACTCGCACGGTCGCCCTCTCTCCCGACATCGGTGGTGCGTCCTGTAGGGTGCCCGACAGAGACTGGGGTGCGCTACGAGAGGACGATGGAGGAGGTGATCGCTTTTGGAGGGATAATGGACCCGACTTCCGGTGACAGGCGCGTTAGTCACCGGATTCAGGCCCAGCCGGACGCAGATGACCTGCAGATGGGGCGTGCCAGACGGGCAGCCAAGCTTCATGATATCAAAGTATCTACAGGTAAGTCCGTTAATACGAGTTGTTCCATTCTTCATTTTCCCAAACAAGATATTATTGATAATGCGAGCAACCTAGGTATTTCTCTTGGTTCTAATGGGAAAGAGATTGCGAAATCAGTTAATGACTTGTTGGATTCTGAAGCTGAGAGGGCTTTAGATTTCATTTGTAACATGGCGGTTGTGAAGCCTATGAATAATGATGAGATTAAAAACTTAGGAATTAATGCTCTTGAGAGTCTCTGCGAGGATCTTCTGCCCGATTCGGGACGAGAAGACGAGATAGATGAATCTGGGCACAAGGGGTATTTGGCTCCTCAGCCGCCAAATAGCATTTCATAAACTATGTCAGGCATTTGGACACACGAGATGTGTAGGATATGTTGGGGAACGTTGCAGAAAATTAAAAATTTTCCTACGGTTTCACCAAGATCCATCTATGAGTTCATCTAGCAACAAGTCACGGGAGAGTGATTGCATCTACATACCACTTGTAGATCGGCGTGCGAAGCGTTCAATGGAGCAGGGGATGATGGAGTCGTACTCGCCGTGATTCAGATCACCGATGACCTAGTCTGAGCGGACAGCACCTCCGCGTTCAACACACGCGTACGGAGGCGGATGGCGTCTCCTCCTTCTTGATCCAGCAAGGGGAAGGAGAGGTTGATGATGATCCAGCAGCTGACGACGGCGTGGTGGTGGATGCAGCAGGACTCGGCAGGGCTTCGCTAAGCAACTACGGGAGGAGGAGGAGGTGTTGCAGGGAGGAGGAGGCGCCTAGGCTTATGGGTGCGGCTGCCTCCCTCCCTCCCTTTATATAGGTGCAAGAGAGAGGGGAGGCAGCCTTGCCCCTTCCTCCAAGGAAGGGGTGCGGCCAAGTGGGGAGGAGTCCATCCTCCCAAGGCACCTCGGAGGTGCCTTCCTCTTGGACTCTCCCTCTCCTTTATCTCTAGGCGCATGGGCCTCTTGGGGCTGGTGCCCTTGGCCCATATAGGCCAAGGCGCACCCCTACAGCCCATGTGGCCCCTGGGCTGGTCGACCCTGGTGGACCCCGGACCCCTTCGTACTCGGTACAATACCGATAATGCCCGAAACTTTTCCGGTGACCAAAATAAGACTTCCCATAGATAAATCTTTACCTCCGGACCATTTCGGAACTCCTCGTGACGTTCGGGATCTCATCCGGGACTCCGAACAACATTCGGTTTGCTACATACTTATATTCATACAACCCTAGCGTCACCGAACCTTAAGTGTGTAGACCCTACGGGTTCGGGAGACATGCAGACATGACCGAGACGGCTCTCCGGCAATAACCAACAGCGGGATCTGGATACCCATGTTGGCTCCCACATGCTCCTCGATGATTTCATCGGATGAACCACGATGTCGAGGATTCAAACAACCCCGTATACAATTCCCTTTGTCAATCGGTATTTTACTTGCCCGAGATTCGATCGTCGGTATCCCAATACCTCGTTCAATCTCGTTACCGCAAGTCACTTTACTCGCACCATAATGCATGATCCCGTGACCAAACACTTGGTCACTTTGAGCTCATTTTGATGATGCACTACCGAGTGGGCCTGATACCTCTCTGTCATACGGAGTGACAAATCCGATCTCGATCCGTGTCAACCCAACAGACACTTTCGGAGATACCTGTAGTGCACCTTTATAGTGACCCAGTCACGTTGTGACGTTTGGTACACCCAAAGCACTTCTACGGTATCCGGGAGTTACACGATCTCATGGTCTAAGGAAGAGATACTTGACATTGTAAAAGCTCTAGCAAAGCGAACTACACGATCTTGTGCTATGCTTAGGATTGGGTCTTGTCCATCACATCATTCTCCTAATGATGTGATCCCGTTATCAACGACATCCAATGTCCATAGTCAGGAAACCATGACTATCTGTTGATCAACGAGCTAGTCAACTAGAGGCTCACTAGGGACATATTGTGGTCCATGTATTCACACGTGTATTAGATTTCCGGATAATACAGTTATAGCATGAATAAAAGACAATTATCACGAACAAGGAAATATAATAATAATACTTTTATTATTGCCTCTAGGGCATATTTCCAACAGTCTCCCACTTGCACTAGAGTCAATAATCTAGTTACATTGTGATGAATCGAACACCCATAGAGTTCTCGTGTTGATCATGTTTTGCTTTCATGGAAGAGGTTTAGTCAGCGGATCTGCGACATTCAGATCCGTATGCACTTTGCAAATTTCTATGTCCCCATCTTGAACATTTTCACGAATGGAGTTGAAGCGGCGCTTGATGTGCACGATCTTCTTGTGAAACCTGGGCTCCTTGGCAAGTGCAATAGCTCGAGTGTTGTCACGAGAAGAGTTTGATCGGCTCCGACGCATTGGGTATGACTCCTAGGTCGGTGATGAACTCCTTCACCCAAATTGCTTCATGCGCTGCCTCCGAGGCAGCCATGTACTCCGCTTCACATGTAGATCCCGCCACGACGCTTCGCCAGGTAAATGCACTACCATCGCCCACCATTCAACATATACACGTATCCGGTTTGTGACTTTGAGTCATCCAGATGCGTGTCGAAGCTAAGCGTCGACGTAACCCTTCTGACGAGCTCTTCGTCACCTCCATAAACAAGAAACATGTCCTTTGTCATTTTCAGGTACTTCAGGATATTCTTGACCGCTGTCCAGTGTTCCTTGCCGGGATTACTTTGGTACATACCTACCAAACTTACGGCAAGGTTTACATCAGTGCAGTACACAGCATGGCATACATAATAGATCCTATGGCTGAGGCATAGGGATGACACTCATCTCTTCTTTATCTTTTGTCAGTGGTGGTCGGGCATTGAGCTGAGCTCAATTTCACACCTTGCAAAACAGGCAAGAACCCTTTCTTGGACTGATCCATTTTGAACTTCTTCAAAATCTTATCAAGGTATGTGCTTTGTGAAAGACCTATGAGGCGTCTCGATCTATCCCTATAGATTTTGATGCCTAATATGTAAGCAGCTTCTCATAGGTCCTTCATTGAAAAACTCTTATTCAAGTAGGCCTTAATGCTGTCCAAAAGTTCTATATCATTTCCCATCAAAAGTATGTCATCTACATATAATATGAGAAATGCTACAGAGCTCCCACTCACTTTCTTGTAAACGCAGCTTCTCCATAAGTCTCAAGATAAACCCAAACGCTTTGATCATCTCATCAAAGCGAATGTTCCAACTCCGAGATGCTTGCACCAGCCCATAAATGGATCATTGGAGCTTGCATACCTTGTTAGCATTCTTAGGATCGACAAAACCTTCCGCTGCATCATATACAGACTCTTCCTTAAGGTAACCGTTAAGGAATGCCGTTTTGACGATCCATCCGCCATATCTCATAATCATAGTATGCGGCAATTGCTAACATGATTCGGACGGACTTAAGCTTCGCTACGGAGAGAAAGTCTCATCGTAGTCAATCCCTTGAACTTGTCGATAACCCTTAGCGACAAGTCGAGCTTTATAGATGGTAACATTACCATCCGTGTTCGTCTTCTTCTTAAAGATCCATTTGTTTTCTATCGCTCGCCGATCATCGGGCAAGTCTGTCAAAGTCCATACTTTGTTTTCATACATGGATCCTATCTCGGATTGCATGGCTTCAAGCCATTTGTTGGAATATGGGCCGCCATCGCGCTTCTTCATAGTTCGAAGGTTCACCGTTGTCTAACAACATGATTTCCGGGACAGGGTTGCGTACCACTCTAGTGCGGAGCGTGTCCTAGTGGACCTCTGGTTCAAGAGCAACTTGATCCGAAGTACCTTGATCATCATCATTAATTTCCTCTCCGATCGGTGTAGGCACCACAGGAACATTTTCTTGAGCTGCACTACTTTCCGGTTCAAGAGGTAGTACTTCATCGAGTTCTACTTTCTTCCCACTTACTCCTTTCGAGAGAAACTCCTTTTCCAGAAAGGATCCGTTCTTGGCAACAAAGATCTTGCCTTCGGATCTAAGGTAGAAGGTATACCCAATGGTTTCCTTAGGGTATCCTATGAAGACGCATTTTTCCGACTTGGGTTCGAGCTTTTCCGGTTGAAGTTTCTTGACATAAGCATCGCAACCCCAAACTGTTAGAAACGACGACTTAGGTTTCTTCCCAAACCATAATTCATACGGTGTCGTCTCAACGGATTTAGACGGTGCCCTATTTAAAGTGAATGTAGCTGTCTCTAGAGCGTATCCCCAAAATGATAGCGGTAGAATCGGTAAGAGACATCATAGATCGCACCATATCCAATAGAGTGCGATTACGATGTTCGGACACACCGTTCTGTTGAGGTGTTCCAGCGGCGTGAGTTGTGAAACGATTCCATATTTCCTTAAGTGTGTACCAAATTCGTGACTTAAATATTCTCCTCCACGATCTCGATCGCAAGAATTTTATCTTTCGTTCACGTTGATTCTCTACTTCATTCTGAAATTCCTTGAACTTTTCAAAGGTCTCAGACTTGTGTTTCATCAAGTAGACATACCCATATCTACTCAAGTCATCAGTGAGAGTGAGAACATAACGATATCCTCCGCGAGCCTCAACACTCATTGGACCGCACACATCGATATGAATGATTTCCAATAAGTTGGTTCCTCGCACCATTGTTCCGTAGAACGGAGTCTTGGCCATCTTGCCCATGAGGCCTGGTTCGCATGTGTCAAATGATTCATAATCGAGAGACTCTAAAAGTCCATCAGCATGGAGCTTCTTCATGCGCTTGACACCAATGTGACCAAGGCGGCAGTGTATGTGGGACTATCGTTATCAACTTTACATCTTTTGGTATTCACACTATGAACATGTGTAACATTACGTTCGAGATTCATTAAGAATAACCATTAACCATCGGAGCATGACCATAAAAGATATCTCTCATATAAATAGAACAACCATTATTCTCGGATTTAAATGAGTAGCCATCTCGTATTAAACGAGATCCTGATACAATGTTCATGCTCAAACTTGGCACTAAATAACAATTATTGAGGTTTAAAACTAATCCCGTAGGTAAATGTAGAGGTAGCGTGCCGACGGCGATCACATCGACTTTGGAACCATTCACGAGCGCATCGTCCACCTCGTCGCCGCTTCGGTCTCCGCTTATTCCGCAGCTCTGCTTTGTGAGTTACATATATGAGCAGCGGCACGGTATCAAATACCGGTGAGTTACTACGAGTATTGGTAAGGTACACATCAATTACATGTATATCAAATATACCTTTAGTGTTGCCGGCCTTCTTATGCGCTAAGTATTTGGGGCAGTTCCGCTTCGATGACCCTTCCCTTTGCAATAAAAGGACTCGGTCTCAGGCTTGGGTCCATTCTTTGACTTCTTCCCGCAAGCGGCTTACGGATGCGGCAACATCCTTGCCGTCCTTCTTGAAGTTCTTCTTTCCCTTGCCCTTCTTGAACTTAGTGGTTTTATTGACCATCAACACTTGATGCTCTTTCTTGATTTCTACCTCTCACGACTTGACATTGAAAATACTTCAGGAATAGTTTTCACCATCCCCAGATATTGTAGTTCATCACAAAGCTCTTGTAGCTTGGTGGGAGCGATGAAGGATTCTGTCAATGACCGCCTCGTCCAGGAGGTTGATGTCCAGCTAGGACAGGCGGTTGTGCAACCCGGACATTTTGAGTATGTGCTCCTTGTGAACTATTTTCCTCCATCTTACAACTCAGTAGAACTTGTCGGAGACTTCGTATCTCTCGACCGGGCATGAGCTTGGAAAACTAGTTTCAGCTCCTCGAACATCTCATATGCTCCGTGTCGCTCAAAACGCTTTTGAAGCCCGGTTCTAAGCTGTAAAGCATGCCGCCTTGAACGAGGGAGTAATCATCAGCAGAGGCCAAGCGTTCATAACATCTTGGTTCTCTGGGATGGGTGCTTCACCTAGTGGTGCTTCTAGGACATATTGTTTCACGGCAGCTATGAGGATAATCCTCGGGTTAGGACCCAGTCCGAATAATTCTTTGCCATCATCTTTCAGCTTGGTTTTCTCTAGGAACGCGTTGAAGTTCATGGTGACATGAGCGTTGGCCATTTGATCTACAAGATATTTTGCAAAGATTTTAGACTATTGTTCATGATAATAAAGTTCATCTAATCAAATTATTTAATGAACTCCCACTCAGATTTGACATCCCTCTAGTCATCTAAGTGATACATGATCCGAGTCGACTAGGCCGTGTCCGATCATCACGTGAGACGGACTAGTCATCGTCGGTGAACATCTCCACGTTGATCGTATCTACCATACGACTCATGTTCGACCTTTCGGTCTCTTGTGTTAGAGGCCATGTCCGTACATGCTAGGCTCGTCAAGTTAACCTAAGTGTATTGCATGTGTAAAGCTGTCTTACACCCGTTGTATGTGAGCGTAAGGATCTATCACACCCGATCATCACGTGGTGCTTGAAGCGACGAACTTTAGCAACGGTGCACGCAGTTAGGGAGAACACTTTCTTGAAATTGTTATGAGGGATCATCTTATTTACTACCGTCGTTCTAAGTAAACAAGATGCATAAACATAATAAACATCACATGCAATTATATATAGTAGTGACATGATATGGCCAATATGATATAGCTCCTTTGATCTCCATCTTGGGGCTCCATGATCATCCTGTCACCGCACGACACCATGATCTCCATCATCATGATCTCCATCATCGTGTCTTCATGAAGTTGTCACGCCTAACGACTACTTCTACTTCTATGGCTAACGCGTTTAGCAATAAAGTAAAGTAATTTACATGGCGTTCTTCAATGACACGCAGGTCATACAAAAAATAAAGACAACTCCTATGGCTCCTGCCGGTTGTCATACTCATCGACATGCAAGTCGTGATTCCTATTACAAGAATATGATCTCATACATCACATATATCATTCATCATTCATCACAACTTTGGCCATATCATATCACAGAACACTTGCTGCAAAAACAAGTTAGACGTCCTCTAATTGTTGTTGCAAGTTTTACGTGGCTGCAATAGGGTTCTAGCAAGAACGTTTTCTTACCTACGTGAAAGCCACAACGTGATTTGTCAACTTCTATTTACCCTTCATAAGGACCCTTTTCATCGAATCCGCTCCAACTAAAGTGGGAGAGGCAGACACCCGCTTGCCACCTTATGCAACTAGTGCATGTCGATCGGTGGAACCAGTCTCACGTAAGCGTCGTGTAAGGTCGGTCCGGCCGCTTCATCCCACAATACCGCTGAAGCAAGATAAGACTAGTAGCGGCAAGAAAGTTGACAACATCTACGCCCACAACAAATTGTGTTCTACTCGTGCAATAGAGAACTACGCATAGACCTAGCTCATGATGCCACTGCTGGGGAACGTTGCAAAAAATTAAAATTTTTCCTACGGTTTCACCAAGATCCATCTATGAGTTCATCTAGAAACAAGTCATGGGAGAGTGATTGCATCTACATACCACTTGTAGATCGCGTGCGAAGCATTCAATGGAGCAGGGGATGATGGAGTCGTACTCGCCGTGATTCAGATCACCGATGACCTAGTGTCGAATCTGACAAAGACCTCCGCGTTCAACACACGACGGAGCGGATGGCGTCTCCTCCTTGATCCAGCAAGGGGAAGGAGAGGTTGATGATGATCCAGCTGACGGGCCAGGCGTGGTGGTGGATCACGGCGAGAACTCGGCGGGGCTTCGCTAAGCAACTACGGGAGGAGGAGGTGTTGCAGGGGAGGAGGGCGCCTAGGCTTATGGGTGCGGCTGCCTCCTCCCTCCCCTCCATTATATAGGTGCAAGAGAGAGGGGGAGGGCGCAGCCTTGCCCCTTCCTCCAAGGAAGGGGTGCGGCCAAGTGGGGGGGAGGAGTCCATCCTCCCCAAGGCACCTCGGAGGTGCCTTCCCCTCTTTGGACTCTCCCCTCTCCTTTATCTCTAGGCGCATGGGCCTCTTGGGGCTGGTGCCCTTGGCACATATAGGCCAAGGCGCACCCCCTACAGCCCATGTGGACCCCCCGGGGCTGCTCGACCCCTGGTGGACCCCCCGGACCCCTTTCGGTACTCCCGGTACAATACCGATAATGGCCGAAACTTTTCCGGTGACCAAAATAAGACTTCCCATAGATAAATCTTTACCTCCAGACCATTCCGGAACTCGTCGTGATGTCCGGGATCTCATCCGGGACTCCGAACAACATTCGGTTTGCTGCATACTCATATTCATACAACCCTAGCGTCACCGAACCTTAAGTGTGTAGACCCTACGGGTTCGGGAGACATGCACCCTGATCGAGACGGCTCTCGGGCAATAACCAACAGCGGGATCTGGATACCCATATTGGCTCCCACATGCTCCTCGATGATTTCATCGGATGAACCCACGATGTCGAGGATTCAAACAACCCGTATACAATTCCCTTTGTCAATCGGTATTTTACTTGCCCGAGATTCGATCGTCGGTATCCCAATACCTTGTTCAATCTCGTTACCGGCAAGTCACTTTACTAAGACCGTAATGCATGATCCCGTGACCAAACACTTGGTCACTTTGAGCTCATTCGATGATGCACTACCGAGTGGGCCCGATGATACCTCTCCGTCATACGGAGTGACAAATCGATCTCGATCCATGTCAACCCAACAGACACTTTCGGAGATACCTGTAGTGCACCTTTATAGTCACCCTTGTGGACGTTTGGTACACCCAAAGCACTTCTACGGTATCCGGGAGTTACACGATCTCATGGTCTAAGGAAGAGATACTTGACATTGTAAAAGCTCTAGCAAAGCGAACTACACGATCTTGTGCTATGCTTAGGATTGGGTCTTGTCCATCACATCATTCTCCTAATGATGTGATCACATTATCAACGACATCCAATGTTCATAGTCAGGAAACCATGACTATCTGTTGATCAACGAGCTAGTCAACTAGAGGCTCACTAGGGACATATTGTGGTCTATGTATTCACACGTGTATTACGATTTCCGGATAATACAGTTATAGCATGAATAAAAGACAATTATCACGAACAAGGAAATATAATAATAATACTTTTATTATTGCCTCTAGGGCATATTTCCAACAGGATAAACCAAAACGTTCCTGGAAGAGGAAGGTGTATCCTACATCGGCAATGCGTAGAAGTGCGAGAGTTAAATTCAAGAAAAAATATTCCATGATGACTAATGAAAGGAATCTTTTGGAATAACAGAGGTCTAGGTGACTTGGCTAAAAGAAGGTTTCTTGCAGAAGCATCACTTGCATACAAACTTGCCTTTGTTGCCTTAATAGAAACTGGGAGGGACAACTTTACCTCACAGTTTCTCGGCACCTTGTCAGGTGGTGTCGACTTTGATTGGCACTGCTTACCCCTGTGAGGTTGATCCAGAGGCATCTTACTTGGGGTTAACTGTGAGACTTTAGAGGTCATGAACATAGTTCAAGGAGAGTTTACAATTAAATTTTGGGTCCAATCGAAACTTGATGGGTTTCGATGGGCTTTAGTGGCTGTTTATGGAGCGGCACAACCAGAACTTAAGCTTGATTTCCTAGCGGACCTTGTAAGGGTCTGCGGGGATGAGAGGTTACCGATCCTAATGGGAGGGGGTTTCAACATAATCAGGAGAAGGGAAGAAAAAAATAATGACAACTTCGATGGAAGATGGTCATTTCTGTTTAGTGCGATTATTGAGAGTCTTAATTTGCGGAAGATTGATCTTTCGGGTAGACAGTTCGCGTGGGCGAACTCACTACCAAATCTGACCTATGAGAAGTTGGATCATGTCCATACAGTGTCGATTGGGAAACAAAATTCCCTCTTGTAACGGTGCAGGCGTTGCAACGTGCAATCTCCGATCATACACCTTTGTTGGTCGATTCAGGTGAAGCGACACATGTACACAATAAGAATACATTTTCCTTCGAACTAGGTTGGTTCGGGAGGGAGGAGTTTTTAGACATCATCGCAAGAGAGTGGTCCAAGAAGGTTGGTGGACACTCTTCTGTTGATCGATGGCAGAATAAGATTAGACACTTGCGACAATTCCTGAGGGGTTGGGCCAGAAACAAAAGCGGGATTTACAAGCGTGAGAAGGAGAGACTGATGTTTGCTTGAACTACGTCGGTATTTCCTCAAAGTGGAAGGGATGATGCAGCACAACAACGGTAGGCATTTCCCTCACTGATGAGACCAAGGTTATCGAACCAGTAGGAGAACCACGCAACACCACATAAACAACTCCTGCACACAAAGAACAAATACTTGCAACCCGACGTAAGAGATGGGTTGTCAATCCCTCACGGGTAAAAAGATATATAAAATTGTAGTAGATTGGATAAATAGATCTCGCGGGAACGCGAGATAAAATAAATTACTAAAAATTGCAGCAAGGTATTTTTGGTTTAATAGATCTGAAAATAAAAGCAAAATAAAATAGATCACGAAGGCAAATATATTAAAGAAGAGACTCGGGGGTCGTAGACTAGTGGCTTCTCTCGAGGAAAATAGCATATGGTGGAATAACAAATTACTGTTGGGCAACTGATAGAACTTCAAATACTCATGACGATATCTAGGCAATGATCATTATATAGGCATCACGTCACGGATTAGTAGACCGAGTCTTGCCTGCATCTACTACTATTACTCCACACATCGACCGCTATCCAGCATGCATCTAGTGTATTAAGTTCATGGAAAAATGGAATAATGCAATAATAACGATGACATTATGTAGACAAGATCTATTTATATAGAAATAGACCTCATCTTGTTATCCTTAATAGTAACGATACATACGTGTCGGTTCCCCTTCTGTCACTGGGATCAAGCACCGTAAGATCGAACCCATCACAAAGCACCTCTTCCCATGGCAAGAAAAATCGACCAGCTGGCCTAACTAAACCAAAGATTTGAAGAAGAAATACGAGGCTATAAGTAATCATGCATATAAGAGATCAAAGAAGGCTCAAATAACTTTCATGGATAAAAACATAGATCTGATCATAAACTCAAATTTCATCGGATCCCAACAAACACACTTAAAAGAGTTGCATCATATGGATCTCCAAGAGACCATTGTATTGAGAATCAAGCGAGAGAGGAAGCCATCTAGCTACTAACTACGGACCCGTAGGTCTACAATGAACTACTCACGCATCGTCGGAGAGGCACCAATGAGGATGATGAACCCCTCCGTGATGGTGTTTAGATTGGATCTGGTGGTTCTGGAACTTGCGATGACTGGAATTGATTTTCATCGACTCCCCTAGGGTTTCTGGGATATTGGGGTATTTATAGAGCAAAGAGGCGGTGCAGGAGGCCACCGAGGTGGGCATAACCCACCTGGGCGCTGGCGCTGGGCCCTGTGCGTCTCGGTGGGTTGTGCCCTCCTCGGGGCACCCCTATGGTACTTCTTCGGCCCATCTTGTGTCTTCTGGTCCAGAAAAAATCCACAAAAAGTTTCACTGCGTTTGGACTTCGTTTGGTATTGATTTCCTGTAATGTAAAAAACAAGCAGAAAACAACAACTGGCACTAGGCACTATGTCAATAGGTTAGTACTAAAAATGATATAAAATGATTGTAAAACATCCAAGAATGATAATATAACAGCATGGAACAATCAAAAATTATAGATACATTGGAGACGTATCAGCATCCCCAAGCTTAATTCCTGCTCGTCCTCGAGTAGGTAAATGATAAAAACAGAATTTTTTATGTGGAATGCTGCCTAACATGTTCATCACATATTATTTTCTTTGTATAGCATGGACATTTGGACTATTATATGGTTCAAAGCAATAGTCTAGTTTTGACATGAATACTTTAATACTCAGGCATATCAACAAGCAATCATGTCTTTCAAAATATCAACACTAAATCAAGTTATCCCTAGCCCATTATGCTCAATCATTGATCAATTCATGAAACACACTCGAATACTAGCTATACACAATGCTCAAGTACGATAATAGTGCCCCTTAGTTGGTGCTTTATAAGAGAAGATGGAGACTCAAGTAAAAATAAAAATTGCATAAAGTAAAAGAAAGGCCCTTCGCAGAGGGAAGTATGGATTTGTAGAGGTGCCAGAGCTCAAAGCGAAAATTGAGAGATAAAAACATTTTGGGAGGCATAATTTTCCCACCAACAAAAATGATTTAGAGCTCCCAACACTTTCCATGCTAGATACATCATAGGCGGTTCCCAAACAGAAAATAAAGTTTATTGCTTTTTCCACCATACTTTCACTTTCCATGGCTAACCGTATCCACGGGTGCCCTCCATACCAACACTTTCCAAGGAATTTATTATTTGAAAACATAAAGTAAATTCATTTTTCATTTCGGGACTAGGCATCCCTAATACCTTTGTCGTACTCTCGTGCAATGACAAGTGAATAAACACTCATCGTGAGAATAACACATCTAGCATGGAAAATATTGGCCAACCCTCACCGCCTCGCGAGAGGTACGAGCATACAAAAGAGAAATTAATTTTGAAAATTAGAGATGGCACATACAAATTTGCTTAGAACGGCACGAAAATACCGTATATAGGTAGGTATGGTGGACTCATATGGCAAAACTGGTTTAAAGGGTTTTGGATGCACAAGTAGTGATCATACTTAGTGCAAATGAAGGCTAGCAAAAAGATTGAGAAGCGTCCAACCAAGAAACGAAAAATCTCGTAAGCGAGCATTAAGCATAACTAACACTGAATAATGCACCATAAGTAGGATGTAATTTCATTGCATAACTATTGACTTTCGTGCTTGCATAGGGAATCACAAACCTTAACACCAATATTCTTACTAAAGCATAATTACTCATCAACATGACTCACATATTGTCGTGGAATTGTCACGGCAGATGTCCTCTTGCAAGGACTTAGTCATGGAGCCATCGCAATTACGAAGCTTAAAGGGGTTAATCGGGACAAAGGACACGGGAGAGTTATACTAGTTCGGCCCCTTACGGTGAAGGTAAGGCCTACATCTAGTTGGGTTGGTATTGCTTGAGGTTTTGATAACTGTGGGAGGCGAGATACGCTATGCCCGGCTCTCGATGAGTTGTTTCTTGCCCTAAGCCGCCAGTGGGTCGTCCCCTTATATACACGGGTGGGCGCTCATGGTCTCTGAGAGTCCCGGCGGCTCATAAACGATGTCGGCTCGGTGACTAGTTAACTCTACCTTATGATACAAGTCATGTCATTATGACGGTTTACTACTATGGGCCTTAAGTCGCCTGCGGGCCTTAGACCCTTTATCGAACCGCCATCTTCATGCTTGGCCTTGGGCTTCTCTTTGATGAGTCTTCTTTACGTAAACCGGCCCCTCCTGGGCGGCTTACACAAATGTTATATCCCCAACATTAGGCCCCAGATTGATTTGAACCGGTTCATGTCAATCTTAAAATACCTTAAGAAATGAACCTTCAAACCTTTCTCGCCCGCTGAAAGGTTTTAACCCGCCATGACGTCATCTTCTGAATCTGTGTTAACCCGCCGTGACGTCATCTTTACTTAAATTCATATTTTACTCCATATCCTCCAACGGATCTTTGCTTTTACTAACCATTCCGAAAACCGAGGCGTCGGGGCCGCTGGATAATGATGTCTGGTCTCCTCATTTCTCGCGTCGTCTCAGTCGGCCTTTCCTTATAAATATGCACGACCTAGGTTTTTTTTTCATTCTCCCCTCTCGGTCTTCTTCCTCCGCTCGCTGTCTCCCTGTCGCTTGAGCTCCGCCGCCGCCGCCGCCGCGGATCTCCTCGTCTTCACCAACTCAGGCCGCTGCATCAACCTGACTTGACCAGAAAAACGCGGCGGACCTCCGCAGCCACTCTGCATCTGTAAGTTTTTCCTCCCTGTTCCTCGAGATCTGCATTAGTGATTCTCGAGTTAAATCCGGTGTTAAATGGCCGTCCGTCACAAACCCTTGATAGATTCCACCTCCGGCGCCTTTTACGATCTTTAGAGCGGTATAAAACTGCTCACGGTGGCTGTTTCGCACCGTTTCCAAATGCACATAGATCCCTTTCCATTGCAGAGAGGCCCCGTTCGAGCCTATGAGCTTCATCTGTGCCAGTTCTAGGTCTAGAAATTTTTCCTTCAGAACAGCCGTTTGATCCAAAATAATAGCTGCAACTTGTGAAACTGGTTTGTTCCATACTTAGCCAAAAAACTGTATCTGTTAAATCTGTTTCACACGGTAGCTCATGCGGCCGGTTTAAGAAGACAACAACGATTGTCGACCTTGCTTGCTCTGGTGACTTGAGAAAATTTAAGCGCCTTTGATACTTGTGGCGGCTTAAATATCAACGCATAGTTACCCATATGTCATTAGGCCCTTCTTAAGCCACCATCTTGAATAGACTTAAATATTTTCCTCCGGGTTAAATTTGAACCGGAAAATCTTATTTTGTCATAGGCTTCAATTTACACAATGGCACCCAAGGCTCCCAAATCTCCAGTGACCTGCAACTGGGTCAGATCCACTGTTACGGAGAGCACTTTGTCTGAATTCGTGAAGTCTAGCCATCTGCCCAAGAAGGAGGTCATGTCTTATCGTGCTCCAAATCCGTCAGAGGAGAAACCTCAACCCAAGGAAGGGGAGGTGATCGTGTTTACTGACCATATGAACCGGGGTTTTGCTCCGCCCCGTTCAAAATTCTTCAGGGATGTTTTGCACTTTTTGACCTCGGACCTCAAGACATTGGACCCAATTCCGTGTCAAATATTTGCAACTTCCAAGTTTTCTGCGAGGTATACCTTGGAGAAGAGCCCAGCTACTTTTATTCAGAGAATTGTTTTACTTAAACCGGCAGAATCTAACGCGCTAATGGGCCTGGGTCTCGAACTTGGTGGCATCTCGATTCAGCGGAGAGACTACCTTTTTCCTTATCTTTGAATCGCCAAGCCATCCAAAGGATTGGAATCGAGATGTGGTTTTACCGCCAGGACACTTCTCCGGTGAAGAAAATCCTTCCTGCTTCCGGCGCTTTGGCGCTTTTGAATTCAAACCACTACCAAGTGATAAATTGACCGCTGCATGTGGCCCGCCACTTGCTCCCACCATTAGTAAAATCAAAACTCTTTTGGGAAAGCGTCTTAGATGGCGTGACCTGGTCCGATGCGGGTCGCTTGGCGGGTGATTCCGTTAAGCTGCCGCCCGGCTTAATGTGCACCTACTCAAAGTAGAAGAATGACCCACTGCGTCATAGTCCCGACGACTTACCAGATGATGTGGTGGAGGCTACGACCCAGGCGTTGTTGAAAGAGGGCATGGTAACTAGTAATGCCTTTGGCTTACTTCCCTTCTACAAGAAGAATCCGGCCCCCGCAGTGAGTCATCAACTTCAATGAATACTCTTTACTATATTACACCTTGCTTTTACTCATAATCCTTTATCATCTTTCACAGGCCGATGACAACCACGGAAGGTCAAGTACGACCATGAGGCGGCCAAACAAGCCAGAGCGGCAAAAGAGCCGAAAGGAAACCGCCAAGACTGGAACTTCCAGGAAAAGGAAGCCAAGCGCAGATTTACTTAAATTGGACGCTCGCCGGCGATGAAGAAGAGGTAATTCTTAATTCTCCTAACTCCTTTATCATTATTTTATTGACATTACGCCCTTTCGGAGGATACGAGGGAACAACCAAGCGGTTGTGAAGAGGTAACTATAATCTCCTCCGACTCAGAGCCTTTGCCAAAGCCAAAATCCGAAGGGTAACCCGGAAAAGTACGATTTTCACATCCTTTGGCTTACCAAGATCCTCAATTTCTTTTGAAGCAACAACAATTTGAAAGCGGGAGGCGAACCCGGACCAGCAAGGATATAGAGCTCTCCTCCAGCTTACAGCCGACGAACCGAGAAGCTGGCTGAGGTTATCTCCGATTTACGTTCACATTTACCCTTTGGCGGGTTTAATTCGTCAACCTCTCAATTCATCGACTCCAATTATCAGGATACCTCTCCTTCCTCGGCTGAGTCTATGCAATCTAACATGCCGGCTTTCAAAACTGCCCCGGGTAATGTAATTTTGTTTACCTTATGCTTTACCTTCTTTGGAGCTTTTGTACTCATCCTTCGCCTTGTCCACAGCGTACAAGTGAAGCCCAGTAAGAGGGGAAGAAAGAATAAGCCGTCCCAAGACCCAGTCGTAACTGAGCCGGAACTCGGAACAGCCGCCCCTGACACTTCCACTCATCAACCGCTGCCTGAACCGGCTTATGATATTCCAGCACCAACCTCTGATCCGCCCGCTGAAGAAACTCTTGGTGGCTCTGATAAACCGGAAACTCCTAGCCCGGCCAAGACAACTGATTGGAAGTTGAGATTATCAAGACTTCGGTTTGTCGAGCCAAGTCAACCTTGTCCTTGCCAAGTGCTCTGCCAAGGAGGAGCTTTTGGGCCTTGAAAGGCCAAGTTAGACATTCTGATTATACTCATTTGAGCATTGGAGATATAGTCTCTGGCTATATCAATCAAGTACATAGCAGCTGTGACCTGGAAGTTAACATGGTGAAGCAAATACAAAAAAAAATCTGAGGTATAACTTATGCTACTTTCCTTAACCATACTTACTGTATCAGCCCCCAAGTCTCACTGCTTATGAATAAATATCTGTAGACTTAGAAATCTGCCCAAGACCTTTGCTTTGTCCGCTTATAAAGAAGATATTTAACCGGTTGTAACATGAAACTTTGAGCGTGCTATACACATTAGCCCCCAAGTGTCAAGTACCTTTGCTTGCAAAGTGCTTGGGACTTAATTACCATGAACCGCAAAGTAAGTTAAAATTCTTGACATACATTAGCCCCCAAGTGTCAAGTATCTTTGCTTGCAAAGTGCTTGGGACTTGATGTTTTCTTATTATGATTACGACCATAACCCGGCATCAATGCAGGCCACCACAAGTCAATTTGAGTCGAGATTGCTGACACGAAGAGCCGCTGGCAACTCAAGAGCTTGAACTTCAAAAGGCCAACTCCAAATTTGAATTCAGCGTCTACGAACAAGAGAAGTTGAAGAACAATTTTGATGCGAGAAGAAAATCTAGGCTGATGAGAAGGCCTTACTAGTAACCGGGCCGAGACAGTGAAACATCACTTGCGTATAATAAATGAGCTGTCCGCTTAAAGCGCCAGATATCTCAAATGGTCTCAGCAATCTTGACAAGTTTAGTATATATAATCTTGAATATTGCAATCCTTCCTTTGATGACTATTTTAATTGTCATCTCCGGCTCACCTATATGTTTATGAACGCAGGCCCAGGAGCACAAACCTTAAGCGTAACATGTTGATCAAATGAAGGCGGTTTACACTGGTGGAACAATTGTATGCCGGGTCTAGCGATGCTTTGGCCGTTGTGACTTTATCAAATGACGTTCCCCATCTCACGCAAGATGTGCTAAAGAGGCTTGCCGTGCTACCCCAATGGATCCAAGAGCTAAGGCGAGCATCTGCGAGAAGCAGGGCTATAGCTGCCTTGGGCGCCAAGCGTTGCTTCGAAATTAGACACAGCAGACGTTGCTCTTGGATATCCCGGCTTGAAGGAAGACGACTCTTTATTCGACGAGGCAGACTTTACCACACTGTGTGAAAGTCAGACGTCCTGTGGCTACTATCATTGGGAGCGATATTGACCTTAGCAAGTATCGGCCGGGCTATGACAACGAGAACCAGAGAATTCCAACACCTCACTATATGACGTCGGCTGATCCCTCCAACTCGTAAGCACACCTTTGCCCACAAGTTGACCCACCGGTTTAATAGATGATGAAGCTGAGTTTGTAGCGTTGAGCGGCATTGATCGGGCCTTCGTCAACCTTCCGTGATAGGGCAGCAGAGAGGCGGAGAAGGATAACCCGGAATCTTCAAGCCCACCAAAGGAGTGAACCGCCAGGCGTTTATGACTTTGCAAAAACAATGCTTCATTATTCAGACTCGGGGAGTCTTGTAATAGGGTAGAAAAACCTCTTGATTTTTGTCATGCCTTCGCGCATGTTTGTGGCGCTTAATACTTTCGTAATCCACCATCGCTATATAATTTCCAGCTTATGTTGATCTTTCCTTGGTGTTTAAAAACTTGCTTGCCTTATCCTGCATATAAAACAAGCAGAATTCCCTTGGCGACTTATCGCATCCGGGGTCACATAAAGTATTGATAACCCGGAGTACGAACCAAAACATCATATAAAGGCCGGTTTATGATTATAATCACAACAGCATACCTGCGATCTTTTTGGTATTCTCGCCGGCTTATGTGACCCAAATCATGAGAGTGAGTTTAACTCACGAAAGTTGGCACATATAATGTTCACCTGGCCCTTAATAACATTTACACTTATAAAGTATAATGAATAATAAACTTAATTTTAAAGGCCTCTGATTCGAATACGATCAGTGAACCATTCCAAAGGGGTTAAGCTAAGATCCGGATACGATCATATATCCCCCAGTGGCTTTGGCGATGCCGATCAAGTGGGTATCGGCATCTATGTTCTCTTTGGTTTGAATACGACCTATGTTTGAACAGGAAGCCCCCAAGTGATCATAAGAGTTGTTTAATGACGCTGATTCGAATACGATCCACGTCAGACCCAAAGAGGTTAAGCTATGATTCAAATATGATCAAGAAGCCCCCAAGTGGGTTTGGCAGTATGCCGATCAAGTGGGTATTGACAGCTATGTTCTCTTTGGCTCGAATACGACCTATGTTTGAACAGGAAGCCCCCAAGTGAACATGGCTAGATTCAGATATGATCATAAGCCGGACCAAAGGGAAAGCCGGATTCAGATATGATCCGCTCACCATTGTTAGTAACCACCACCAGATAAAGAAGACATATAAATCCTTGAGGGTGAAAAGAACAGAGGTCCTGCTTTATTGCTTCATGTAATATATACATCATCAAAAAATATATACATATTGAGAGCCGGTGGCTCAAGTATAGTAAGGCCGAAGATGGGCGATATTCCACGGCCGGCGGGTCTCCTCCTCCGACTTACTGAGTCTTTGTGCTCTCGAACATCGATAAGGTAGTATGACCCGTTGTTCAGATTCTTGCTGACTACAAAGGGTCCTTCCCAAGGAGGGGATAGCTTGTGCATATCGGTGATCTGGATGAGCCGGAGCACTAAGTCGCCTTCTGAAAGGTTCTCGCTTCTAACCGGCGGCTATGATAGCGGCGCAGGTCTTGCTGGTAAATCGCCGAGTGGGCTATTGCCAAGTCTCGCTCCTCATCCAACAAGTCAAGTGCATCCTGACGAGCCTTTTCGTTATCGGCCTCAACGTAAGCCGCCATTGAAGCGAGTCGTCTTGGGATGTCACTTGGTAGGACCGCCTCGCTCCGGTACACCATAAAGAAAGGTGTGTAACACAGTAGATCTGTTAGGCGTGGTGTTGATGCTCCACGGACAGGTAGGGTAGCTCCTCCACCCAACAACCCGAAGTCCGCTGTAAGGGGACCAAGAGCCGGGTTTGATACCCTTCAGGATCTCTGATTAGCTCTCTGCTTGACCATTGGATTGAGGATGAGCAACGGCGAAACATCAAGCGGATATGTTCTCGTTGTGAGAACTCTTCCATGGCACTCTTGGAGAGATTAGTGCCATTACTCGGTTATGATGCTGTGTGGAAAACCAAAACGAAAGATCACCTTTTTCATGAACTGAACCACCGTGGCTGCATCACACTTACTGACCGGCTCTGCCTCAACCCACTTTGTGAACTTATCCACTGCCACCAAGAGGTGTGTCTTTTTATCCTTAGACCTCTTGAAAGGTCCAACCATGTCAAGCCCCCAGACTGCAAACGGCCAAGTAATTGGAATCATCCTCAACTCTTGAGCCGGCACATGAGCTCGTCGTGAGAATTTTTGACACCCGTCATATTTGTCGACCAGATCCTCCGCATCGGCATGAGCCGTCACCAATAGAAACCATGACGGAAAGCCTTGGCCACAAGAGATTTTGAGCCCGGCATGATGACCACAATCTCCTTCATGGATCTCACGAAGTATCTCCTGACCCTCCGTAGGCGACACACAACGTTGAATCGCCCCAGTGACACTGCGGTGATGTAACTCGCCATGAACAATCGTCATAGACTTGGACCGCCTGATGATTTTTCTTGCCAAGGTCTCATCCTCGGGCAACTCCCCTCGGGTCATGTAGGCCAAATATGGCACTATCCAATCCGGGATGACGTGAAGGGCTGCCACCAACTGTGCCTCCGGGTCTGGCACTGCTAGTCCTTCCTCTGTAGGTACCTTGACAGAAGGATTATGCAAAACGTCGAGAAAGGTGTTAGGCGGCACCGGCTTGCGCTGAGATCCCAGCCGGCTTAAAGCATCAGCCGCCTCATTCTTCCTTCGATCAATGTGCTCCACTTGATAACCTCTAAAGTGCCCAGCCACAACATCAACTTCATGATGGTAAGCCGCCATAAGGGGATCCTTGGAGTCCCACTTGCCTGACACCTGTTGAGCCATGAGATCTGAGTCGCCCAAGCACCTTACCCGGCTCAAATTCATCTCTTTGGCCATCCGGAGACCATGGAGTAAGGCCTCCTACTCAGCTGCATTGTTAGTACAAGGAATGCCGGAGCACATAACAAAATTTATCACCTCGAGGGGAAGTTAAAACAACTCCAGCCCCTGAGCCTTCTAACTGCCTGGGCCCATCAAAGTGAATAGTCCAATATGTGTTATTTGACTTCTCCTCAGGTGCCTGCAACTCTGTCCAGTCATTGATAAAATCCACCAGGGCTTGAGACTTGATAGCAGTCCGAGGCATGTATTTCAAACCATGAGGCCCAAGCTCAATGGCCCACTTGGCGACTTGTCCTATGGCCTCTCTATTCTGTATGATGTCTCCTAAGAGGCGAGAGCTTACCACGGTAATAGGATAACCTTGGAAGTACTGCTTCAACTTCCGGCTTGCCATGAACACTCCGTAAACAAGTTTCTGCCAATGTGGATACCTTTGTTTAGATTCAATGAGCAGCTCGCTAATGTAGTAAACCGGCCGTTGAACCGGATTCTCCTTGCCAGCCTCCTTGCGCTCCACCACGATAGCAACACTAATGGCTCGGGCGTTAGCAGCCACATATAACAGTAATGGCTCCCTATCAATGGGAGCCGCAAGGACCGGTGGCTCAGACAATTGTCTCTTTAAATCTTCAAAGGCAACATTAGCAGCATCACTCCAGATAAAAGTGTCTGTTTTCTTCATCATCTGATACAGCGGGAGGGCCTTCTCACCTAACCGGCTTATGAACCGGCTTAAAGCAGCAACACGACCCGCCAGAAGCTGAACGTCATTGATGCACGCCGGTTTAGCCAAAGAGGTGATTGCCTTGATGTTTTCTGGGTTAGCTTCAATACCTCTGTTTGAGATCAGAAAACCCAGAAGCTTGCCTGCAGGTACACCAAATACGCACTTGGCCGGGTTAAGCATCATCTTATAAACCCGGAGATTATCAAAGGTCTCCTTTAAATCAGATATCAAGGTTTCCTTCTCCCTGGATTTCACCACGATGTCATCCACATAAGCATGAACATTGCGCCCAATTTGATTGTGGAGACAGTTACTGTACACATCGCCGATAGGTCGTCACGGGCACTCTTGAGCCCAAATGGCATAGATACATAGCAGAAGGCTCCAAACGGAGTGATGAAAGCCGTCTTCTCCTGGTCCTTAACTGCCATTTTGATCTGATGATAGCCAGAGTAGGCATCCAAAAAACTCAACCGCTCGCAACCCGCCGTAGCATCAATGATTTGATCAATACGGGGGAGGGCAAAGGGATCAGCCGGACAAGCCTTATTTAAGTCCGTGTAATCCACACACATCCTCCAGGTGCCATTCTTCTTGAGCACGAGCACCGGGTTAGCCAACCACTCCGGGTGAAAAACTTCAACAATGATCCCAGCTGCTAAGAGCCGGGCGACCTCTTCTCCAATAGCTTTCCGTCTTTCCTCATTGAACCGTCGAAGAAATTGCATGACCGGCTTATACTTCGGATCAATATTAAGAGTGTGCTCAGCGAGTTCTCTCGGGACGCCTGGCATGTTAGAAGGTTTCCATGCAAAAATGTCCCGGTTCTCACGGATGAACCCGATGAGCGCGCTTTCCTATTTAGGATCCAAGTTGGCGCGATCTTTGAATCGCTTAGAAGAGTCGCCTGGAGTAAAGTCAACAAGCTTCGTTTCAGCGGCTGATTTAAATTTCAACGCCGGATCATGCTCTGTAGTGGGCTTCTTCAGAGAGGTCATATCCATCGTGTCAACATTATTTTGATAAAACTTTAACTCTTCTGCTGCACAAACAGACTCAACATAAGCCGCGTCACCTTCTTCACACTCCAAGGCTACCTTTCGACTCCCATGCACAGTGATGGTGCCCTTGTGACCCGACATCTTGAGCTGCAGATAAACATAACACGGCCGTGCCATGAACTTGGCATAAGCCGGCCGCCCAAACAGAGCATGATATGGGCTCTTGATTTTGACCACCTCAAACGTCAATTTCTCAGCACTAGAATCATATTCATCTCCAAAGGCCACCTCCAATTCAATCTTACCGACCGGGTATGCCGACTTACCAGGCACCACCCCATGAAAAACGGTGTTGGACGTCCTTAAATCTTTGTCAGTCAAACCCATGTGTCGGAAGGTCTCGTAATAGAGGATGTTGATACTGCTACCTCCATCCATGAGTACCTTGGTAAATTTATATCCACCGACCTGAGGCACCACCGCCAAGGCTAATTGACCCGGATTATCAACCCCGGGCGGGTGATCTTCCCTGCTCCATACAATGGGCTGCTCTGACCACCTCAGGTAACGGGGAACTGCCGGCTCAACAGAATTCACAGCCCTCATTTAACCTTACGGTCATGCTTGCATAAGCTAGTGGTGAACATATGATACTGCCCACTATTCAGCTGCTTCGGATGGCTTTGATAACCCGACTGCTGCTCCGGTTGACCCCCTTGACCAGGCTGTTGTTGATTATAGCCGCCTTGATTTCCCTGAAAGCCGGAACTTGAACCGCCGCCCGGGCCATGAAAGCCGCCGGCCCCTGAGCCGCCTCCCGATCCATGATTGCCATCAAACATGTTGGAATTCTTGAAAGCCTTCATGATCACGCAATCTTTCCATAAGTGGGTGGCGGGTCGTTCCCGGGTGCCGTGTCTCGGGCAAGGCTCATTGAGAAGCTGCTCAAGAGATGGGCCTAACCCGCCAGATCGAGGGGACGGTTTTCCCTTACGTCTCTGATTGTTACCCTGCGCATTGGCATTGGCCACAAACTCCGGGTTACCCTCAGCTTTACGCTTGTTGCCTCCTTGATTCGTCGGGTTATGCTGCTAACCCTTTCCATTGCCGTTCTTCTTTCCCTTCCCTGTCTTTTCCTCATCAGACGCGGGATCCTTGGTACTATCGTAGTCGGTATTTGACTAAAGCCGCCATCAGCGTACCCATATCATTGCAATCACGCTTAAGGCGCCCCGGTTTTACATCTTAGCGGCTCAAAGCGACAATTCTTCTCCAGCATGAGGACTGCAGAGCCGGCATCCATCTTATCAGACGAATGTATTATCTCCTTGACCCGGCGCACCCAATGAGTTGTGGATTCACCCTCCTCCTGCTTACAATTTGTCAAGTCCACGATCGACATGGATTGCTTGCAAGTGTCTTTGAAGTTCTGGATGAATCGGGCCTTTAGCTCTGCCCATGAACTAATGGAATTGGGCGGCAAACCCTTTAACCAAGACCGGGCCGTTCCATCTAAAATCATGGTGAAGTACTTAGCCATTGCTGCATCGCTGACCTCCAACAGCTCCATGGCCATCTCATAACTTTCAATCCATGCTCCGGGCTGTAAGTCGGCCATGTAATTCAGCACCTTTCGAGCTCCCTTGAAGTCCTTGGGTAGGCGTACATCACGCAGAGCCGACACCAAACAAGGAACACCGCCGGTTCTAGTAGCTACTCCCGCCTCAACTAAGTCGCTTGGATACTCTTTATGAGCCGTCTGTTGAGCTGCTAGCTGAGCCGCCCGCTCGTCCTCCTGCCGTATTCGGTCTTGCATCGGGTTATAGCCACCGGGCTGGTTACGATGCTGGGCATTGCTTGACAAAGCTTCTGACTCCATGTGCCTGCTGTAACTCGGACTCCGGTTTTGACGAGGCGGTGCTAACCAAGGCGGTGGAGTTGAATGAATCATGTCCCGACTATAAGAATAAGTCTCTTGCTGAGCCAGGGCCGTCTGGACAAGTTCTCTGATCCTCCGGGTCTCCACCGCTGTCGGATCATCACCGTCCACTGGGAGAGCCGCCGAACGCACTGATGCTGCGATTAAGTTCTCCATGGGGTTGGAAAAGTGGCCCGGTGGTATTGGTACATAGCGGGGCGGGGCCATACTCCCATGAAGAGGTGCCATCTCTCGAGGCTGAGCCGGTCCTCCCGCTCCGGCTGTCATGAACTGATTTGCTTCGGGCGGGTTGCTAGGGCCGGCACCGGGTGTAGCGAAAAGGTTCCGAGGGTCGTAAACCGGAGGCAGACGGGATTGAGTTTTCTGGTGCCTCCTTCTCATCACCTCATTAGATGCGTTCAGACTCATATTAAGCTGGAAAGCCTCCGACTGGAGCTGTTGCGCCCGTGCATCCAAAGCCGCCTATTCTGTAGCTAACCTGATATTCTCAGCTGCCAAGGCCTCCTTGGCCCGAGCTATCTCCTCACGCACCTATGCCACCTCCGCATTATGCTCATCTTGATTTGCAGGAATAACCGTGGCGGTTAACAGGGCCGTAAGCTTATCCATGAGATCCATCGATGCTCGAGCGGCGGCATTGTGGCCTCTGCCCGGCCGCTCTGACCCGGGACGTTATTGCCGCAGCGCTGTAGAGTTTTGGCGGGTTGAGTCCCAGCCATGAAGACTCCTGCCCAGCTTGGCGGCTCATAGGGGTCCGGAATACTGGAGCCATCGGAACAGCCCCCAAGCACGCCATCTTGCACTTGATACAACGAATCTGTTGAACCGGCGGACGAATCACCGTCAGAGAGGACGACCGTCTCACCACCATCTTCAGATCCTTCAGAACGTTCCTTTCCATGGATGCAGCCCATGAAGGCACGCTTCATGACGGGTTGAACTCGGGCGGGTCTCGCACGCTGAGCCGTCTCGATGAGGTCGGTGAAGTTGTCGGCTCGAGGCCCGACTCACCAATCCGGCCGATGAAGACGTGGATTCCGGCCAAGGGGACCCGCACCAGACTCAATTGAGCCGGCGTCGGGCCCCAACCTTCGCCGTTGTCGATGTAGATCTTGCCGCTGGCGACTCTTGGTCATCCGACCAACTACGTATCCCTTGAGCCCTTCGAAGCTGCCCTTCAAGAAATCAAATCCATCGTGCGCTGGCCCCACGGTGGGCGCCAACTGTCGTGGAATTATCACGGCAGATGTCCTCTTGCAAGAAATTAGTCGTGGAGCCATCGCAACTAGGAAGCTTAAAGGGGTTAATCGGGACAAAGGACACGGGAGAGTTATACTAGTTCGGCCCCTTACGGTGAAGGTAAGGCCTACGTCTAGTTGGGTTGGTATTGCTTGAGGTTTCGATAACCAGGGAGCGAGATATGCTATGCCCGGCTGTCGATGAGTTGTTTCTTGCCCTAAGCCGCCAGCTGGTCGTCCCCTTATATACACGGGTGGACGCCCTGCGGTCTACAGAGTCCCGGCCGGCTCATAAACAGTGTCCGGCTCGGTGACTAGTTAACTCTACCTTATGATACAAGTCATGTCATTATGGCGGTTTACTACTATGGGCCTTAAGCCGCCTGCGGGCCTTAGACCCTTTATCGAACCGCCATCTTCATGCTTGGCCTTGGGCTTCTCTTTGATGAATCTTCTTTACGTAACCCAGCCCCTCCTGGGCGGCTTACACAAATGTTATATCCCCAACACATATCATATCATCATATCTCAAAACCATTACAAAGAATCAAGTTTATTTTGTCCAATGATCTTCATGAAAGTTTTTATTATATCCTCCTTGGATATCTATCACTTTGGGACTAATTTCATATGTTGCTTTTAATAAGCTCAAACAAATTGAAGTGAAGAACATGATCATAGTATTTCTTTCTCTCAAAATAATTTAAGTGAAGCAAGTGGGAATTTCTTAAAAACAATTACTAGCTCCCAAATAAATCTAAGTGAAGCATGAGAGCATTTCTTCAAAAATAACAAAGCACACCGTGCTCAAAAAGATATAAGTGAAGCACTAGAGCAATTCCATGGTTCTAAAAATTTAAGTGAAGCATAGGAGCAAGCATAACATAATTTTTGGCTCTCTCAAAAAGGTGTGTCTAGCAAGGATTCAAGATCAAAACACAAAGCAAACCAAACAAAGACTCAAAATCATACAAGACGCTCCAAGCAAAACTCATAATATGCTATTTAATAAAATATAGCTCCAAGTAAAATACCGATGGTGTTGTTAGAAGAAAGAGGGGATGCCACTTGAGGGCATCCCCAAGCTTAGTTGCTTGCTACTTCTTAAATATTATCTTGGGATGCCTCGGGCATCCCCAAGCTTAGCCTTTTGCTAAACCTTATTCCTTCATCCAGCGTAATATCACCCAAAACTTGAAAACTTCAATCACACAAAACTCAACAAAACCTTCGTGAGATCCATTAGTATAAGAAAGCAAACCACTACTATAAGTACTGTTGCAAACCCATTCATATTTTATTTTCGCATTATATATAGTTTATTCCAAATTTTCTATGGCAAAAACTCTTCAAAGAAAACCATAGAATCATCAAAACAAGCACACAACACAAAGAAAACAGAATCTGTCAAAAACAGAACAGTCTGTAGCAATCTGGAAGTAATTCCAAAAATTCTGAAGAATTAGGAAAACATGGGAAATTTGTATATTGATCTTATGCAAAAAGAATCAACTCAAAATCACTCTTCTGTTAAAAATGGGAATTACTTTCGTGAGCGCAAAAGTTTCTGTTTTTCAGCAAGATCAAATCAACTCTCACCCGAATCATCCCAAAGGCCTTGCTTGGCGCAAACACTAATTTAAACCATAAAAACACATCTAATCAGAGGCATAATTGGGTATTTTATTGAAAACAGCAAGAAAACCAAAAAGCAAAAAGATACAAGTTGGGTTGCCTCCCAACGAGCGCTATCGTTTTACGCCCCTAGCTAGGCATAATGCGAAGGATCTAAGTGTTGTCATCTTTAGTTCTAGATCCATACGATGCCCTCATGATTGATTCATATGGTGGCCTAATTCTTGTTCTAGGGAAGTGCTCCATACCCTTCCTTAGTGGAAATTGAAATTTAATATTACCTTCGTTCATATCAATCACAACACCAATAGTACGTAAAAACGGCCTACCAAGTATAATTGGACAAGACGGATTGCAATCAATATCAAGAACAATAAAATCTATGGGCACGTAATTCCTATTTGCAAGAATAAGAACATCATTAATTCTTTCCATAGGCTTTTTAATAGTAGAATTCGCCAAGTGCAAATTTAAAGAGCATTCTTCAATATCGGTAAGACCAAGCACATCACATAAAGATCTCAGAATTGTAGAAACACTAGCACCCAAGTCACATAAAGCAAAACACTCATAATTTTTAATATTGACTTTGATGGTAGGTTCCCATTCATCATGTAATTTCCTAGGAATTGAAACTTCTAATTCCAACTTTTCTTCAAAAGCTTTCATCATAACATCAACAATATGTTTAGTAAAAGCTTTATTTTGTTCATAAGCATGGGGTGAATTTATCATGGATTGCAACAAAGAAATAAAATCAACCAAAGAGCAACTATCATAATTAAAGTCTTTGTAATTCAAAATAGTGGGCACATCACTAGTTAAAGTTTTGACCTCTTCAAGCCCACTTTTATCAATTTTCTCAACAAGATTTTCACCCTCCGAATTATGAGGACGCCTTCTAACTAAAGTTGACTCTTATCTAGTCCCTTTTTCATCAATCTTTATTTTACTAAACAAAGGATCAATAGAAGAAACACCAATCATTTTAAGATCTTCATCACTTTTATGAGAGCAATCACTAAAAACCGCTTTTCCTAAAAATTCTCTTTTAGCTCTAAGCATATCGGTTCTTTTCTTACTTTCATCCATATAAACATAAAGATCTTTAATTGATTCTTAAACCTTAGTCACAAAAGTTTTCATCTTGAGAGTTTCTACATCATGAGAAATTCTATCAATACTGCTAGACATATCATCATTTTTATTCAACTTTTGTTCTATCGTAGCATTGAAAACTTTTTGAGTATTGATAAATTCTTTAATATTATTCTCAAGATCAGAGATGTTCGTATTATTATTATAAGAAGGATTACCATAGGAATTACCATAATTATTAGAGGAATTACTAGGAAAAGGCCCAGGATTAAAATTACCTCTATAAGCATTGTTACTGAAATTGTTTTGCGAGATAAAATTCACACCTATGGCATCACTATTTTGCTCAATAAAAGTAGACAAAGGCACATCATTAAAATAAATAGGAGCACTTTTATTAGCAACCAACTTCATAAGAGCATCAACTTTCACTCAAAGAATTTATTTCTTCTACCGAATTGACTTTTTTACTAGTAGGAGCTCTTTCGGTATGCCATTGTGAGTAATTTGCAATAATATTGTCTAGCAATTTAGTAGCTCCACCCAAAGTAATTTACATAAAAGTACCCCTCGCGGTGGAATCTAAAAGATTACGAGAAACAAAATTCAACCCCGCATAAAATTTTTGTATGATCATCCAAAGATTTAACCCATGAGCTAGGCAATTCCTTACCATCAATTTCATCCTTTCCCAAGATTGTGCAACATGCTCATGTTCAAGTTGCTTGAAATTCATGATCTGGGTTCTAAGGGAAATGATTTTTGCGGGCGGAAAATACTTAGTAATAAAATCAGCCTTGCACTTATTCCAAGAATCGATAATATTGCGAGGCAAAGAAGAAAACCAAACTTTTGTGCGATCTCGCAAAGAAAACAGAAATAATTTCGACTTCACAACATCATTGTCCACATCTTTTTTCTTTTGCATATCGCATAATTACACGAACGTGTTAAGATGGGATGCGGCATCCTCATTAGGAGTACCGAAAAATTGATCTTTCATAACAAGATTCAGCAAAGCAATATTAATATCACAAGACTCCGCATTAGTGGCGGGAGGAGCAATCGGAGTGCTAATAAAATCATTGTTATTGGTATTTGATAAATCACACAACTTGGTGTTCTCTTGAGTCATGGTGACCACACAACATGATTGCACTCAAAAACAGATCTGACAAGAAAACGGCGAACGAACAAGAGGGCGAATAAAACGGCAAATTTGTGAAGTGGGGGAGAGGAAAACGAGAGGAAAATGGCAAATAATGTAAATTGCAAGGAGATGAGATTTGTGATTAGGAACCTTGTTGATGTCGATGATGTCTCCCCAGCAATGGTGCCAGAAATTCCTTTTGATGTTTACTTGAACTACGTTGGTATTTCCCCAAAGAGGAAGGGATGATGGAGCACAACAACGGTAGGTATTTCCCTCAGTGATGAGACCAAGGTTATTCTACCCGATTCAGGATGAGAAGACGAGATAGATGAATCTGGGCACAAGGGGTATTTGGCTCCTCAGCCGTCAAATAGCACTTCACAAACTATGTCAGGTCATTTGGACATGCAAGATGTGTAGGATAAACCAAAACATTCCTGGAAGAGGAAGGTATATCCTACATCGGCAATGCGTAGAAGTGCGAGAGTTAAATTCAAGAAAAAGTTTCCATGATGACTAATGAAAAGAATCTTTTGGAATAACAGAGGTCTAGGTGACTTGGCTAAAAGAAGGTTTATTGCGAAAGCATCACTTGCATACAAACTTGCCTTTGTTGCCTTACTAGAAACTGGGAGGGACAACTTTACCTTACAGTTTCTCGGCACCTTGTCAGGTGGTGTCGACTTTGATTGGCACTGCTTACCCCTGCGAGGTCGATCCAGAGGGATCTTACTTGGGGTTAACTGTGAGACTTTAGAGGTCAAAACGTAGTTCAAGGAGAGTTTACTGATACGTCTCCATCGTATCTACTTTTCCAAACACGTTTGCCCTTGCTTTGGACTCTAACTTGCATGATTTGAATGGAACTAACCCGGACTGATGATGTTTTCAGTTGAGTTGCCATGGTGTTATTTTTGTGCAGAAATAAAAGTTCTCGGAATGACCTGAAACTCCACGGAGAATTTTTTGGAATTAATAAAAAATACTGGCAAAAGTATCAAGGCCAGGGGGCCCACACCCTGTCCACGAGGGTGGGGGGTGCGCCCTACCCCCACCTGGGCGCGCCCCCTGCCTCGTGGGCCCCCTGGTGCTCCATCGACCTCAACTCCAAATCTATATATTCATGTTCGGCGAGAAAAAATCAGAGAGAAGGATTCATCGCGTTTTACGATACGGAGTCACCGCCAAGCCCTATCTCTCTCGGGAGGGCTGATCTGGTCCGGAGAGGGGAATCCGTGGCCGTCGTCGTCATCAACCATCCTCCATCACAAATTTCATGATGCTCACCGCCGTGCGTGAGTAATTCCATCGTAGGCTTGCTGGACGATGATGGGTTGGATGAGATTTACCATGTAATCGAGTTAGATTAGTTAGGGTTTGATCCCTAGTATCCACTATGTTCTAAGATTGATGTTGCTATGACTTTGCTATGCTTAATGCTTGTCACTAGGGCCCGAGTGCCATGATTTCAGATCTGAACCTATTATGTTTGCATGAATATATGTGAGTTCTTGATCCTATCTTGCAAGTCAATAGTCACCTCCTATGTCTTATGATCCGGCAACCCCGAAGTGACAATAATCGGGACCACTCCCGGTGATGATCGTAGTTTGAGGAGTTCATGTATTCACTAAGTGTTAATGCTTTGGTCCGGTACTCTATTAAAAGGAGGCCTTAATAACCCTTAGTTTCCGGACCCGCTGCCACGGGAGGGTAGGACAAAAGATGTCATGCAAGTTCTTTTCCATAAGCACGTATGACTATATTCGAATACATGCCTACATTACATTGATGAACTGGAGCTAGTTCTATGTCACCCTATGTTATAAGCTGTTGCATGAGGAATCGCATCCGACATAATTATCCATCAGCGATCCAATGCCTACGAGCTTTTCACATATTGATCTTTGCCTAGTTACTTTACCGTTGCTACATGTTATAATTACTACAAAACTGCTCATCACTTTTGCTACCATTACCGTTATTTCCATACTACTTTTGCTACTAAATACTTTGCTGCAGATATTAAGTTATCCAGGTGTGGTTGAATTGATAACCCAACTGCTAATACTTGAGAATATTCTTTGGCTCCCCTTGTGTCGAATCAATAAATTTGGGTTGAATACTCTACCCTCGAAAATTGTTGCGATCCCCTATACTTGTGGGTTATCATTTACCATTAAATTTCAGGTCCGATCAAAACTTGATGGGTTTCGATGGGCTTTAGTCGCTGTTTATGGAGCGGCACAACCAGAACTTAAGCTTGATTTCCTAGCGGACCTTGTAAGGGTCTGCGGGGATGAGAGGTTACCAATCCTAGTGGGAGGGGGTTTCAACATAATCAGGAGAAGGGAAGAAAAAAATAATGATGAAAGAACTGAGATTTTTCCCTCAACTACAAGGAACTTGGGATTCAACATAATCAGGAGTCACTTGGGATTTATATCTGCTGATCACTATGAGGAGCTTGAAAGACGAAAGAACTAAGATTTTTCCCTCAACTACGAGGGGAGGTAAGGAACTGCCATCTAGCTCTGCACTTGATTCACCTTCTGTTTTGAGTAAACTTGTGACACCTAAACCTGCTTCTGCTATTAATTCTGATATGTCGCATGTTATTGATGATGCCACTTCTGCTATGCATGATACTTATGATGAAACTACTTCTATGCTTGATAATACTGTGCCATTAGGTGAATTTCTTGATGAACAACTTGCTAGGGCTAGAGAGAATAAAATTACTAAAACTGATAATATTGATGAAAGTGATGATGAAGATTCTCCCCCAAGATATGAATTACCTGTTGTGCCTGAGGGTTATGTTATGAATGAAGAAACTGCAAGAGATTTTCTTGCTTGCAATGATAGATCTGATCTTAAGAAATTATTAGCTAAGCTGAAAGAAAAGTCTCTGAATGCTAGAATGAAGTATGACCCTGCTTTTGCTACTTCACCTATCGGTATTACTGATAAGGATTATGATTTCTCTGTCGATCCTGAGATAGTTACTTTGGTTGAATCTGATCCTTTTTATGGGTATGAATCTGAAACTGTTGTGGCACATCTTACTAAATTAAATGATATAGCCACCCTATTCACTAATGATGAGAAAACTCGTTACTACTATATCCTTAAGTTATTTACCATTTCTCATTAAAGGGTGATGCTAAAATATGGTTTAATTCTCTTGATCCTGGTTGTGTGCGTAGTCCGGTGATATGATTTATTACTTCTCTTGCTAAATATTTCCCCACTCATAAGAAACAAGCTGCTTTAAGGAAATATATAATTTTGTGCAAATTGAAGAAGAGAGTCTCCCACAAGCTTGGGGAGGCTTCTCCAATTGCTTAATGCTTATGTGATCATCCTCTCAAGAAAATTGTAATACTTGATATCTTTTATAATGGACTAACCGATGCTTCCAGAGACCACACGGATAGTTGTCTGGTTGTGTTTTCAGGGAAAGAACTGTTGATCAAGCTGAATTGTTATTGAATAATATGTTGACTAATGAAAATAATTAGACACTTCCTGAACCAACTCCTAAGCCAACTCCGAAGAAAAGAGGTGTTCTATTTCTCAGTCCTGAAGATATGCAAGAGGCAAAGAAATCTATGAAAGAAAAGGGTATTAAAACTGAAGATGTTAAGAATTTACCGCCTATTGAAGAAATACATGGTCTTGATATCCCGACACAGGTAGTAAAGGTAAATTCTCTCTATAGATATGATAAAGCTGAAATACCGTCTACTAAGTTTGCTAGCCAATGCTTGGATGAGTTTGATGACTTTATGGCTAAACAAGAAAACTTCAATGCTTATGTTGGTACACAATTGAAATGTAATGCTTATATGATTGAACACTTGAGTGATTATATGTCTAGAGTTAAAATTGAACTTAAACTTATTAGTAAACATGCTTCTATGGTTACCACTCAAGTAGAACAAGTGCTTAAAGCACAAAATGATTTGCTCAATGAATTAAATAATAAGAAAAATGATAATGCCGTTAGAGTTGTGACTAGAGGTGGTAGAATGACTCAGGAACCTTTGTATCCTAAGGGCCACCCTAAGAGAATTGAGCAAGATTCTCACAGAAATAATGTTGATGCACCTAGTCCTTCTAAAAAGAAGAAGAAGAAAATTGATAGGACTTTGCATGCTTCTAGTGAACCTGTTGTTGACACACGTGAGAATCCCAATGATATTTCTATTTGTGATGCTGAAACACAATCTGGTGATGAACATGAACCTAGTGATAATGTTAATGATAATGTTCATGTTGATGCTCAACCTAGCAATAACAATGATGTAGAGGTTGAACCTGCTGTTGGTCTTGATAACCCACAATCAAAGAATCAACGTTATGATAAGAGAGACTTTGTTGCTAGGAAGCACGGTAAAGAAAGAGAACGATGGGTTCAGAAACCCATGCCTTTCCCTCCTAAACCATCCAAGAAAAAGGATGATGAGGATTTTGAGCGCTTTGCTGAAATGATTAGACCTATCTTTTATGCATATGCGTTTATCGATATGCTTAAAATGAATCCTTATGCTAAGTATATGAAAGATATTGTTACAAATAAAAGAAAGATACCTAAGCCGAAATTTCCACCATGCTTGCTAATTATACTTTTAAGGGTGGAATACCAAAGAAACTAGGAGATCCAGGAGTACCAACTATACCTTGCTCCATTAAAAGAAACTATGTTAAAACTGCTTTATGTGATCTTGGAGCCGGTGTTAGTGTTATGCCTCTCTCTTTATATCGTAGACTTGATTTGAATAAGTTGATACCTACTGAAATATCTTTGCAAATGGCCGATAAATCAACTGCTATACCTGTAGGTATTTGTGAGGATGTGCCTGTTGTGGTTGCAAACGTTACTATCTTAACGGACTTTGTTATTCTTGATATCCCCGAGGACGATAGTATGTCGATTATCCTTGGTAGACCCTTTTTGAATACTGCAGGGGCTGTTATTGACTGCAACAAAGGCAATGTCACTTTTCATGTTAATGGTAATGAGCATACGGTACCCTTTCCAAGGAAACAACCTCAAGTTCACAGTATCAATTCCATTGGAAAAATTCCATCGATTATTATTTGAGGTTTAGAATTTCCTCTTCCTACTATCAAGAAGAAATATGATATTATTATTGTTGGGGACATACATATCCCCGTTGAGGTAACCTAGTGCTATTTGAGAATTCTCCGGTTTCATGCGATTCAGAACGAGTTTGTTAACAAGACTTGATCAACCTTGTTAGTGGATTCCTTTTGATGAGCATGAGATGGATGAAGTTAGAAAGCACAACTCTTTGTACCCTCCTTTTACTTTTTGTTATTTATAATAAATAAAGCAAAAATAGTATTTTTGTCTGTTTTCTGAATTATCCTTGCAATAAAAAAATACCCCAAAAATAAAAGTTCTCCAAATGCCCTGAAAATGAAATATGATTTTTTCTAGAATATTTGAGAATATTTGGCACTAAGAACACACCAGAGGGGGCAACCACCTGGCCACGAGGGTCCAGGGCGCGCCCACCCCCTATGGCGCGCCCCCTGCCTCATGGGCCCCTGGTGGCCCCCCTCCATTTATTCCTGCACCCACACACTCCTTCCTCCCAAAAAAATCACCATCCAGCTAAAGCACGAGTTCTAGCTCATCTTGCTGCCATTTTCGATCTCCTTGCTCAAAGCTCCACTCACAAAACTGCTTTGGGGGATTGTTCTTCGGTATGTGACTCCTCCAATGGTCCAATTAGTTTTTGTTCTAGTGCTTTGTCCATTGCAATTTTTTACTGCCTAGGTGACCCTGTTCTTGAGCTTGCATGTCAAATTTATATGGTCCCAAGTAGTTCTAAACTTCTAATGCATGATATAGTCTCTAGGCCCTTGTGGGAGTAGTTGCTATCAATTTTGTTGAGTTTGGTTCACTTTTTGAGTTACTAAAAATTTCAGAAATTTTCAGAAAAAATGGACTTTTACAAACACCACAAAACACCTCTAGAGGCATGGTAAATGGACGGTCATAAAGTTTAAACAAAACTCCAAACTTACGAGGATGAAATTTAAATTCTTTAGTGAACATTTCTGTGAGGCTGAGATGTTGGATGCACTTATCTTCATTGTAGGGAGCGAGTTCGGTGTTGTGAACATATTGCTCAAATTCTTCTTTAATACCTGTAGTCACCATGGTATCGTCACACGGCCATAGGCATGATTTGATAGCGGCATCCCGTATTGAACTTGCACTTGGCTCAACATATGACCGACGTATCGAGCCACTACTCAATGATGCCTCAGAAGACCTCTTCCTTGAAGAAGTCCTAAAGAATTGCATTTTTATTTGCGAAAAAATTTGGGACACAAAATTTTGTCAACAAAACTTTGTAAGATTGATAACAACTACTCATAAGGATGTCTAGAAGCCATATTGAGCATTCAAACTACTTAGAACTCTAAGAGTTCAACATGCAAGCCCATTTACAGCAGCACCAAGACTAGCTAATTATTCAAAAGATAAACCACTAAAGCAAAAACTAATTGGAGCAATGGAGGAGTCACATACCAAGCAGCAATCCCCCAAAACAGTTTCGGAAACGGAGCTTCGAGCAAAGAGATCGCGGGTTTGAGAGCAAGAACACGAGAGAGAGAGAGAGAGAGAGAGAGAGAGAGAGAGAGAGAGAGAGAGAGTGAGAGTGAGAGAGAGAGAGAGAGGGCTATGGTCATTTGTCTGGAGGTAGGAGATGACATGGGCTAAAGAGATAAGTGAGGGGACCCACGTGGGGACCACAACCCACAAGGGCGCGCCTGGGGCTGCTGGCGCGCCCTGGTGTCTTGTGGTCACCAGGTGCACCCCCTCTGATGTTATTTGCACCAAAAATTCAGAACTATTCAAAAAAAATCGTATTAAAATTTCAGGGCATTCTGAGAACTTTTATTTTTGGGCATTTTTTATTGCACGGGAAATTCAAAAAATAGGATAAACATGACATTTTATTTTATTTAACTAAGAAAAACATAAAACAAAAGGTAGGGACAGAAGGTTGTGCCTACTAAATTCATCAACTCCGTACATCTAAAAAATGATCCATTAACAAGGTTGATCAAGTCTTATTAACAACCGCTCTCGATTAGCATGAAACCGAAGAACTTTCGTAAAACACTAAGTTACCTCAACGGGGATATGCATGTCCCCAACAATAAGTATTTCATAATTCTTTTTGGCAGTAGGTAGAGGTAGTTGGAAACTTCCAATAGTGAGTGTCGGAGATTTTTCAATAACATTAGTACCATTCACTTGGAATTGTTTCTTCGGAAAGTGCACCGTATGCTCATTACCATTGATATGAAAAGTGATCTTGATTTTATTGCAATCAATAACGGCCCCTGCAGTATTCAAAAAGGGTCTACCAAGGATAATCAACATGTTGTCGTCCTCTGGCGTCTCAAGAATAACAAAGTCTGTTATGATAGTAACATTTGTAACAACAACAACAACGGGCACATCCTCACAAATACCGATAGGTATGGCAGTTGATTTGTCAGCCATTTGCAAAGATATTTTAGTAGGTGTGATTTTATTCAAATCAAGTCTTTTATATAAGGAGAAAAGCATAACACTAACACCAGCTCCAAGATCACGCAAAACATTGACATAATTTCTTTTGATGGAGCAAGGTATAGTTGGTATTCCCAGATCTCCAAGTTTCTTAGGTACTCCATTCTTAAAAGAGTAATTAGCAAGCATGATGGTGATTTTGGCTTCAGGTATTTTCCTCTTATTAGTGATGATGTCTTTCATGTATTTTGCATAAGGGGCCATCTTTAAGATATCAGTCAAGCGAGTGCGCAAAAAGACTAGCCTAAGCATTTCAGCAAAGAGTTCAAATTCTTCAACATCTTTTTTATTAGAAGGTTTAGATGGAAAGGGCGTGGGTTTATGAAACCATGTCTCTCTTCCTTTACCATGTTTTCTAGCCACAAAGTCTCTTTTATCATATCTTTCATTTTTAGTTTGTGGGTTATCAAGATCAACAACAGGTTCTATTTCAAAATCATTATCTGGTTCTTTATCATTGTCTGGTTGGGTATCTTCATGAACATTGTCATTATCACTAGGTGAATGTTCATTACCAGATTGAGTTTCAACATCAGAAACAGAGACATCACTGTTATCTTTAGAAGGTTTTTCTATCTCAGTTCACTAGAGGTATGCAAAGTCCTATCATTTTTATTCTTCCTTTTGCTTTTAGAAGGACTAGGTGCATCAGTATTAATTCTTTGAGAGTCTTGTTCAATTCTTTAAGGGTGGCCCTTAGGATAAAGTGGTTCCCGGGTCATTCTACCTCCTCTAGTCACTACTCTAATAGCATGATCATTCATATTATTATTCATTTCATCAAGAAATTCTCTTTGAGATTTAGCAACTTGTTCTAACTGGATTTGAACCATAGAGGCATGTTTTCCTACACCTCTAACATCATTGGTGATTCTAAATAACAAGTCACTCAAGCGAGCAATCATATCAGAATTATATTTCAATTGTTTCAAAAGATTGGCATTGAAGTGATCTTGTTTTCTAATGTAGTTATCAAATTCATAAAGGCATTGACTAGGATGTTTATTATAAGGGATGTCACTTTCATCAAATTTCATTAAAGAGTTTACCTCTACCACCTGTGGGGTGGTGTATCAACTCCATGTATTTCTTCAATAGGCGGTAAATTCCTAACATCCTCTCCTTTAATACCTTTTTCCTTCATACTTTTCTTTGCCTCTTGCATATCTTCGGGACTGAGATATAAGATACCCCTCTTCTTCGGAGTAGGTTTAGGCGGTGGTTTAGAAGAGTACAATCATCATAATTTTTCAATATATTAGTCAACAATTCCTTAGTTTTTTCAACAGTTCGTTCCCTAAAAACACAACCAGCACAACTATCTAGGAAGTCCCTAGAAGCATCGGTTAGTCCATTATAGAGGATATCAAGTATTTCATTTTTCTTAAGTGGATGATCAGGCAAAGCATTAAGCAATTGGGGAAGCCTCACCCAAGCTTGTGGGAGACTCTCTTCTTCAATTTGCACAAAGTTACATATTTCCTGTAAGGCAACTTGTTTCTTATGAACAAAAAATATATTTTCTAGAGAAATAGTAAATCATATCCTGGGGACTATGCACACAACCAGGAGCAAGAGTATTGTACCATATCTTAGCATCACCCTTTAATGAGAACGGAAATAACTTGAGAATATATTAGTAGCGAATTTTCTCATCATGAGCAAAAGGGGTGGCTATATCATTTAACTTAGTAAGATGTGCCACGACAGTTTCAGTTTCATAACCATGGAAATGATCAGATTCAACCATAGTAATTAACTCTGGGTCGACTGAGAATTCATAATCCTTATCAGTAACAAAGATAGGTGAAGTAGCAAACTTAGGATCACATTTCATTCTAGCATTCAAAGATTTTTTTTCTTTCAATTTGCATAATAATTCTTAAGATCATCTCTATCATTGCAAGCAAGAAAGTCTCTAGCTCTCTCCTCATCCATAACATAACCTTCTGGCATCTTAGGCAATTCATATCTAGGAGAGCTAGGTCTAACAGGTGTTTCAAGATTTTCAGTTTCAAGGACTTCATCAGTTTCAGCGATGTCATCAGTTTCAGTAATTTCATTGTCTTTAGCTCGAGCAATTTGTCCTAGTGGAAAATTATCCTCAAGCAAGGTACTAGCATCATCATAAGTATCATTCATAGCAGAAATAGCATCATCAATAACTTGTGACATATTAGGATTAATAGCATGTGGTGATGTTGCAAGTTTACTCAAAACATAAGGTGAATCAAGTACAAAGTGTGATGGCAGTTCCTTACCTCCCCTTGTCCTAGAGGGAACGATCTTGGTTTTGGTATCCTTCAGATTCTTCATAGTGATAAATGGATTTAAATCCCAAGTGACTCAACAAATATATCTATGCTTCCCGGCAACGGTGCCGAAAAGAGGTCTTGATAACGCACAAGTATAGGGGATCACAATAGTTTTCGAGGGTAGAGTATTCAACCCAAATTTATAGATTCGGCACAAGGGGAGTGATACGTCTCCAACGTATCTATAATTTTTGATTGTTCCATGCTATTATATTACCCCTTTTGGATGTTTATGGGCTTTATTTTACACATTTATATCATTTTTGGTACTAACCTACTAACCGGAGGCCCAGCCTATATTGCTGTTTTTTTGCCTATTTCGATTATTTCAAGAAAAGGAATATCAAACGGAGTCCAAACGGAATGAAACCTTCGGGAGCGTGATTTTTGGAACAAACGTGATCCGGAGAGCTTGGAGTGCAAGTCAAGAAGCTTCCGGGGACCCCACGAGATAGGGGCCGCCCCCGTAGGGCGCGCCCTCTCCTCGTGGCCTCGGCTGACCACCGACGTACTTCTTCCTCCTATATATACCTACGCATTGCCGAAAAACATCCAGAGCACCCACGAAACACAATTTCCACCTTGCGTAACCTTACAGATCCATGAGATCTCATCTTGGAGCCTTTGCCGGCACTCTGCCGGAGGCTGAATCGACCATGAAGGGCTTCTACATCAACATCCTTGCCCCTCCGATGAGTTGTGAGTAGTTTACCACAGACCTACGGGTCCATAGTTATTAGCTAGATGGATTCTTCTCTCTTTTTGGATCTCAATACAATGTTCTCCCCCTCTCTTGTGGAGATCTATTCGATGTAATCTCTTTTTGCGGTGTGTTTGTCGAGATCCAATGAATTGTGGTTTATGATCAAGTTTATCTATGAACAATATTTGAATCTTCTCTGAATTCTTTTATGTATGATTGAGTTATCTTTGCAAGTCTCTTCGAATTATCGGTTTGGTTTGGCCTACTAGATTGGTTCTTCTTGCCATGGGAGAAGTGCTTAGCTTTGGGTTCAATCTTATGCGGTGTCCTTACCAAAGGATGTGAAAGGGTTGCAAGGCACGTATTGTATTGTTGCCATCGAGGATAACAAGATGGGGTTTATATCATATTGCATGAGTTTATCCTCTACATCATGTCATCTTGCTTAATCGTTACTCTGTTCTTATGAACTTAATACTCTAGATGCGAGCAGGAGTCGGTCGATGTGTGGAGTAATAGTAGTAGATGCAGTGTGAGTCGGTCTACTTGTTATGGACGTGATGCCTATATACATGATCATGCCTAGATAATCTCATAACTATAAGCTTTTCTATCAATTGCTCGATAGTAATTTGTTCACCCACCGTAATACTTATGCTATCTTGAGAGAAGCCTCTAGTGAAACCTATGGCCCCCGGGTCTATCTCTTATCATATTTGCTTTCAATCTACTTTTATTTGCATCTTTACTTTTTGCATGTATATTACAAAATACCAAAAATATATTTATCTTATCATACTATCTTTATTAGATCTCACTTTTGCAAGTGGCGTGAAGGGATGACAACCCCTTTATTGCGTTGATTGCGAGTTCTCGGTTTGTTTGTGTAGGTGCGTGGGACTTTTGAGGAGCCTCCTACTGGATTGATACCTTGGTTCTCAAAACTGAGGGAAATACTTACGCTACACTTTGCTGCATCACCCTCTCCTCTTCGAGGAAAACCAACGGAAGCTCAAGATGTAGCAAGAAGGATTCCTGGCGCCGTTGCCGGGGAGGTCTTCGCTCAAGTCAAGACATACCAAGTACCATCACATACACATCTCCCTCGCATTTACATTATTTTCCATTTGCCTCTCGTTTTCCTCTCCCCCACTTCACCCTTGCCGTTTTATTCGCCCTCTCTTTTCCCAATCTCCTCCTAAGCATGATATCAATGAGTCTCTCAAAGTAATGAGAATTTCCATTGACGAGTGCAAGGAAAGAACCGCTAGATTGCGTGCTAAAAAAGAAAGCTTTATAAAAGCGTGTCCTTCTAGTTTCCATGAAAATAATGATGAGGATCTTAAAGTTATTGATGCATCTCCGATTAGATCTATGTTTTCCAATATGAATTTTGATGATTATGGGAGTGATGATGAATCAACTTTGCCTAGAAGGCGTCCCAAAAATTCGGAGTCTTAAGATCTTAATGTTAAATTTGGTAAAAGTGAGATTGGAGAATCTTCAACTTCTAATAATATTGAACCTACTATCTCGGATTTCAAGGAATTTGATTAGATTAATTTCTCTTTAAAAGGTTGTATTTCATTGTTGCAATCCGTTGTTAATTCTCCTCATGCTTATAGTCAAAACAAAGCTTTTACCAAACATATTGTTGATGCCTTGATGCAATCTTATGATGAAAAACTTAATTTGGAAGTTTCTATACCTAGAAAACTTAATGATGAGTGGGAACCTACTATAAAGATTAGAATTAAAGATTATGAGTGTTTTGCTTTGTGTGATTTGGGTGCTAGTGTTTCCACGATTCCAAAACTTTATGTGATATTCTAGGTTTCCATGATCTTGATGATTGCTCTTTAAATTTGCACCTTATGGATTCCACCATTAAAAAGCCTATGGGGAGGATCAATGATGTTCTTATTGTTGCAAATAGAAATTTGGTGCCTGTAGATTTTATCGTTCTTGATATAGATTGCAATCTTTCTTGCCCAATTATTCTTGGTAGACCTTTCCTTAGAACGATTGGTGCGATTATTGATATGAAGGAAGCGAACATTAGATTCCAATTTCCCTTAAAGAAATGCATGGAACACTTTCCAAGAAAGAAAGTCAAATTACCTTATGAATCTATCATGCGTGCTACTTATGAATTTAGTGCCAAAGATGGCACCGTTAGATCTATCTTTGCTTTTATGCCTAGCTAGGGGCGTTCAACGATAGCGCTAGTTGGGAGGCAACCCAATTTTCTTTATGTTTTTTGTTTTTGCTCCTGTTTAGTAATAAATCTTGCATCTAACTTCTGTTTAGATGTGTTTTTATCTTTTAATTAGTGTTTGTGCCAAGTAGAACCTATAGGATAACCTACGATGATAGTTGATTTGATTCTGCTGAAAAACAGAAACTTTGCATGCACGAGAAAAAATTTAGTAAATCACAGAAACATGCTTTTGCGTTGATTATTTTTGCTGCTGTTCAAGAAACAAATTGTCCAGGACTTCCTATTTTGGTAGGAGTTTTAGAGTTCCAGAAGTTTGCGTTAGTTACAGATTGCTACAGACTGTACTGTTTTTGACAGATTCTGTTTTTCGTGTGTTGTTTGCTTATTTCAATGCATCTATGGCTAGTAATTCAGCCTATGAACCATAAAGAAGTTGGAATACAGTAGGTTTAACACCAAATTAAATAAATAATGAGTTAATTGCAGCACCTTATGTGGTGGTTTTGTTTTCTTTCACTAACGGAGCTTATAAGATTTCCTGTTGAGTTTTGTGTTGTGAAGTTTTCAAGTTTTGGGTAAAGCTTTTATGGACTATGGAATAAAGGGTGGCAAGAGCCTAAGCTTGGGGATGCCCATGGAATCCCAAGATATTCAAGAATAGCCAAAAGCGAAGCTTGGGGATGCCCCGGAAGGCATCCCTCTTTAAATCTTCGTTCATTGGTAACTTTACTTGGAGCTATATTTTTATTCGCTACATGTTATGTGTTTTGCTTGGAGCGTCGTGTATTATATTAGTCTTTTATTTTTAGTTTACCACAATCATCCTTGCTGTACACACCTTTTGGGAGAATCCTATTTGATTAGAATTTGTTAGAATACTCTATGTGCTTCACTTATATCTTTTGAGCTTGATAGTTTTTGCTCTAGTGCTTCACTTATATCTTTTAGAGCACGGTGGTGTCTTAATTTTGAAGAAATTGCTAGTCTCTCATGCTTCACTTATATTATTTTGACAGTCTTTTAGAACAGCATGGTATTTGCTATGGTCATAAAGTTGGTCCTAGAATGATGAGCACCCAAGTTGGGTATAATAAAAACTATCATAGGAAGTGAATTGGATGCTATGATCAATTTGATGCTTGATAATTGTTTTGAGATATGGAGGTAGTGATATTAAAGTCATGCTAGTTGGGTGATTATGAATTCAAAGAATGCTTGTGTTGAAGTTAGCAAGTCCGTAGAGCATGCACGTATGGTTAAAGTTGTGTAACAAATTTGAAACATGAAGTGTACCTGGCTTGTGCATCCTTATGAGTGGCGGTCGGGACGGCGATGGTATTTTCCTACCAATCTATCCCCTAGGAGCATGCGCGTAGTACTTGGTTTTTGATGACTTCTAAATTTTTGCAATAAGTATATGAGTTCTTTTTACTAATGTTGAGTCCATGGATTATACGCACTTTTACCTTTCGCCTTTGCTAGCCTCTCATTACCGTGCATTGCCCTTTCTCACCTTGAGAGTTGGTGCAAACTTAGCGGTGCATCCAAACCCCGTGATACGATATGCTCTATCACACATAAACCTCCTTATATCTTCCTCAAAACAGCCACCATACCTACCTATTATGGCATTTCCATAGCCATTCGAGATATATTGCCATGCAACTTTCCAATCGCTCCACTCATCATCATCATGACATACTTGACTTTTGTCACATTGCCATTGCATGATCATGTAGTTGACATCGTATTTGTGGCAAAGCCACCATGCATTATTTTTCATACATGTCACTCTTGATTCATTGCACCATCCATACACATCACGAGGCATTCATATAGAGTCATATTTTGTTCTAGTTTCGATTTGTAATTATTATGTTGTAATCAATAGAAGTGTGATGATCATCATTATTAGAACATTGCCCAAAGAAAGAAAGGCCAAAAAGAAAAAAAAAGGAAGGCCCAAAAAAAAGGAAAACAAAAGGAAAAAAAGGGGGGAAAGGAAAAAAATAATAAATAAAAAGGGCAATGTTACTATCTATTTTTCCACACTCGTGCTTCAAATTAGCACCTTGTTCTTCATGTAGTGAGTCTCATATATTGTGCTTCAAAGTAGCACCATGTTTTTCATATAGTGAGTCTCTTAAGTTGTCTTTTTCATACTAGTGGGAATTTTTCATTATAGAACTTGGCTTGTATATTCCTACGATGGGCTTCCTCAAATGCCCTAGGTCTTCGTGAGCAAGCAAGTTGGATGCACACCCACTAGTTTTCTTTTGTTGAGCATTCATCTATAGCTCTAGTGCATCCGTTGCATGGCAATCCCTACTCCTCATGTTGACATCAATTGATGGGCATCTCCATAGCCCGTTGATTATCCTCGTCAATGTGAGAATTTCTCCTTTTGTCTTCTCCACACAATCCCCATCATCATATTCTATTCAGGTCATAGTGCTATATCCATGGCTCACGCTCATGTATTGCGTGAAGGTTGAAAAAGTTTGAGATTATTTAAGTATGAAACAATTGCTTGGCTTGTCATCAGGGGTATAGAAGTTGGGAACATCTTTGTGTGACGAAAATGAAGCATAGCCTAACTATATGATTTTGTAGGGATGAACTTTCTTTTGCCATGTTATTTTGGGAAGACATGATTACTTTGATTAGTATGCTTGAAGTGTTACTATTTCTTTTATCAATATGAACTTTTATTTTGTATTCATTTAGATCTGAACATTCATGCCACAATAAAGAAAATTACATTATGAATTATGCTAGGTAGCATTCCACATCAAAAATTCTCTTTTATCATTTACCTACTCGAGGACGAGCAGAATTAAGCTTGGGGATGCTTGATACGTCTCCAACGTATCTATAATTTTGATTGTTCCATGCTATTATATTACCCTTTGGATGTTTATGGGCTTTATTTTACACATTTATATCTTTTTGGGACTAACCTACTAACCGGAGGCCCAACCCATATTGCTGTTTTTTTGCCTATTTCAGTATTTCAAAGAAAAGGAATATCAAGCGGAGTCCAAAGCGGAATGAAACCTTCGGAGGCGTGATTTTCGGAACAAACGTGATCCCGGAGAGCTTGGAGTGCAAGTCAAGAAGCTTCGAGGACCCCACGAGATAGGGGCGCCCCCTGTAGGGCACGCCCCTGTCTCGTGGGCCTGGGCGACCACCGACGTAATTCTTCCTCCTATATATACCTACGCATGCCCGAAAACATCCAGGAGCACCACGAAACACAATTTCCACCAGAACCTTCTCAGATCATGAGATCTCATCTTGGAGCCTTCGCAGGCACTTTCTGCTTGGGAGGGAATCGACCTGAGGGCTTCTACATCAACATCCTTGCCCCTCCGATGAGTTGTGAGTAGTTTACCACAGACCTCTGGGTCCATAGTTATTAGCTAGATGGATTCTTCTCTTTTTGGATCTCAATACAATGTTCTCCCCTCTCTTGTGGAGATCTATTCGATGTAATCTCTTTTTATGCGGTGTGTTTGTCGAGATCCAATGAATTGTGGTTTATGATCAAGTTTATCTATGAACAATATTTGAATCTTCTCTGAATTCTTTTATGTATGATTGAGTTATCTTTGCAAGTCTCTTCGAATTATCAGTTTGGTTTGGCCTACTAGATTGGTTCTTCTTGCCATGGGAGAAGTGCTTAGCTTTGGGTTCAATCTTGCGGTGTCCTTACCCAGTGATGTAAAGGGTTGCAAGGCACGTGTTGTATTGTTGCCATCGAGGATAACAAGATGGGGTTTATATCATATTGCATGAGTTTATCCTCTACATCATGTCATCTTGCTTAATGCGTTACTCTGTTCTTATGAACTTAATACTCTAGATGCGAGGCAGGAGCTCGGTCGATATGTGGAGTAATAGTAGTAGATGCAGAGGAGTCGGTCTACTTGTTATGGACGTGATGCCTATATACATGATCATGCCTAGATAATCTCATAACTATGCGCTTTTCTATCAATTGCTCGACAGTAATTTGTTCACCCACCGTAATACTTATGCTATCTTGAGAGAAGCCTCTAGTGAAACCTATGGCCCCCGGGTCTATCTCTTATCATATTTGCTTTCAATCTACTTTTATTTGCATCTTTATTTTTTGCATCTATATTACAAAATACCAAAAATATATTTATCTTATCATACTATCTTTATTAGATCTCACTTTTGCAAGTGGCCGTGAAGGGATTGACAACCCCTTTATTGCGTTGGTTGCAGTAGTTCTCAGTTTGTTTGTGTAGGTGCATGGGACTTTTGAGGAGCCTCCTACTGGATTGATACCTTGGTTCTCAAAACTGAGGGAAATACTTACGCTACACTTTGCTGCATCACCCTCTCCTCTTCGAAGAAAACCAACGCAAGCTCAAGACGTAGCAGGGAGCCAAAGAATATTTGCAAGTATTAGCAGCTGAGTTATCAATTCAACCACACTTGGAGATTAAATATCTGCAGCAAAGTGATCGGTAGCACAGTAATATGATAGTTTTGATAGCAGTGGTAACGGTAACAATAGCAGTAATAGTAATAACAATGGTTTTGTAGCAAGTGTAACAGTAACGACAACAGTAGTAACTTAGCAATAGCAATATGTGGAAAAACTCGTAGGCATTGGATCCGTGAATTCGTTGGATGATATTCATCATATAACAGTCATAACCTAGGGCGACACAGAACTAGCTCCAATTCATAAATATAATGTAGGCATGTATTCTGTAAATAGTCATACGTGCTTATGGAAAAGAACTTGCATGACATATTTTGTCCAACCTTCCCGTGGCAGCGGGGTCCATAAGGAAACTAACGGATATTAAGGCCTCCTTTTAATAGAGAACCGAAACAAAGCAATAACACATAGTGAATACATGAACTCCTCAAACTATGGTCATCACCGGAAAGTATCCTGATTATTGTCACCCAGGGGTTTACAGATCATAACACGTAGCAGGTGCATATGACTAGCAAGATCGGATCTAGAACATAGATATAATGGTGAAAACATAAATGGTTCATATCTGAAATCATGGCGGTCGGGCCCTAGTGACAAGCATTAAGCATGGCATAGTCATAGGAACATCAATCTCAGAACATAGTGGATACTAGGGATCAAGCCCTAACAAAACTAACTCGATTACATGATGAATCTGATCCAACTCCTCACCGACCAGCGAACCTACAAAGGAATTACTCACTCCCGATGAGGAGCATCATGGAATTGGCGATGAAGGAGGGTTGGTAATGATAAAGACTGAAGATTCCCCTCTCCAGAGCCCCAAACAGACTCCAGATCTGGCCTCCCGATGAAGAATATGAGGTGGCGGTGGCTTTGTCTCGTGAAACGTGATAATTCTTCCTGCCTGATTTTTTCTCCAAAAATAGGTATTTATGGAGCTGGAATTAGGGTCCGTAGGGCCACAAGGTGGGCACAACCCACCAGGGCACGCCAGAGGGGGGGGGACACCATGGTGTCTTGTGCTCAGCCAGGGGGCCCCTCCGGTGGTTCATGGCTCTAGTATTTTTCTTTTTTATTGTAAAATAATTCTCCAAAAAGTTTCGTTCCATTCCGAGAACATTTATTTCTGCACAAAAACAACACCATGATAGTTCTGCTAAAAACAGCGCCAGTCTGGGTTAGGTACATTCAAATCATGCAAATTAGAGTTCAAAACAAGAGCAAAAGCGTTAGGAAAAGTAGATATGACGGAGACATATCAGCTACCTAGGATTCTGATTCACCATCGTCGGCTTTCTAATAAATAATAGAAATGTATTGAGGATTGATTCAGAAAAAACTAAGTTGCTGGAAGGGCAAGCTTTTGTCTTACGAAGGTCAGCTCGTGTTAATAAATTTGGTATTAACTAGTATGCCTATGTTCCTTCTATCTTTCTTTGAAGTGCTTGTAGGGATACGAAAAAGGCTAGATTTTTATCGATCCAGTTTCTTCTCGAAAGGGTGACGAGGCTAAGACGAAATATAGATTAACCAGGTGGGACATCATTTGCAAGCCCAAAGACCACAGAGGGCTAGGGACTGAGAACATGGAAATACAAAACAAATGCCTACTTAGCAAATGGCTATGTAGGCTATCTATCGCATCTGATGGTATGTGGACACAGATTCTTCTTTACAAATATCTCCGGACTAAAACCCTAGCTCAGGTCACCGTAAGGCCTACTAACTCGCCGTTTTGGAAAGGGCCAATGAGAATGGAAGACACTTTTTTCTGCAGAGTGAAATTTGTTGTTCGAGACGGTGGAACTACCAGATTCTGGGAGGATACTTGGCTAGGATATTTGCCTCTAGCTCTTCAGTATCCCATGTTATATCATATTGTACAACGTAAGGAGGCTTACATTGCTACAGTATTACAATTGTCTCCATTGAATATTCAATTCAGGAGGTCCCTTGTGGGGGAATGCTCGAGCTCCTGGCTACATCTGGTGCAAAGGTTGATGGATGTTCAACTTTCAGACCAGCCAGGTGTGTTTCAATGGAAGTTAACTAAGATCGGTGTGTTTACGGTGAAATCTATGTACCTGGATTTAATTAACTCTGCCCCAATCACGAGAGCAATCCATATATTGAAAATTAAAGTGTCGTTGAGAATCAAGATTTTCATGTGGTTTGTCGACAAGGAAGTGATTATCACCAAGGATAATCTTCTCAGGCGAAGATGGGTCGGCAGCCCTCGATGTTGTTTTTGTGCCTAGGAAGAAACAATACAACATCTCTTCATTGACTGCCCCCTAGCCAAGATCCTATGGCGTACGATTCTGTAGCCTTTAACATTAGACCTCCAACTAGCATTGCCATGTTGTTTGGTACATGGCTAACTGGTGTGGAGCCAATTACCGCGGGACGTATTCGGATAGGAATATTCACATTACTATGGGCTATATGGAACTGCAAAATAATATGATCTTTAATAGAAAAAACTTCATTATTTTCTTGTAGGTTATCTTCAGACTTACTGCCTGGATCCGTACATGGTCATTACTCATTTGGTAACTGGGTGCAACAGGTGGGAGACGGTAGCACGGGATATTTTCAACCGGTTTGGATGGCGGTCCACTAATAGGGTAGGTGTTTAGTCACTGAGTCCTATGAATTGTCGGTTGTGACTTGCTGGTATTTTCAGCTTTTTGGCTGATTTCCGCTCCTTTTGCGAGCTGTACTGGATTGCAGACTTGGTCTTACTTTGTTTTGTATTAATAAAATGACCGCATGCATCATTATGATGCAGAGACCAGGGGCAGTCCTCCTTTCCAAAAAAACTTCTAATCTACCCATAGATTAGTTGTTGGTTTAGGATACGATCCCAAGGCAAATCCATAGAATATCATGCCATTTACCGTACTCATGTGTAGGAGATTTATCGAACTCACGTCATCCCAAGCTATCAAGCACCTGTTAGTTCTACATCCGATTTTGTTTTTGATTTGATTTTAATCTAGTCAAAACTTACTAGTAAATATAAAAGGTAATGATGGACACATGGCCCAACTGAAAGTTGTTTATTTACTAGTAAATTTTTGTTGGCAAACCTGGTAAACTTGTTTGTGACCCAAACCATCATATTTCAAACTCCAGCTTGCAAAACCTAACTCTGTAAAATAAATAAATCATGTCGCACAATGTTAATTATGGAATAATAATAATAGTTAAACAGCTTAGTGGACTCGATTCGATAGTGCTCGGATTACACTCAAGTATCTCAAAATAAATAATTACTTTTTCTGATATGAAATTATCCTTCGCCTCCACTACAACCGACATACCTTAAATTCAAAGCAAGCTTGCTAACTATTGTTGGGGCTTGAATTGAACCCTTCATCCTATGCGTTTCAAATTTCTAGAATGCCACACACCACATTATCAAATGTATGAGTTTTTACATATTGACATACTCTTGAATATACAAATGTCAACATCATTTTGTTTTCATAAAGGTATCTCATATCTAATGGTAACTTCAGTTTTCCCAAAATAATTAGATTTTGTATCTGTTGGATATGTGTCGGATATATGTAGGCATTGTTTGATAATTGAGATAGAATTAGCGTAGGATTAGGTATTTGAGCCAAACAGGTTAATTCGGGGCTAACATGTAAATGGACCGTGGCAAAACGAAACTAGATTAGACTAAGCTGGTAGGCTAGAGACCGCTCATGAGAGGCACGGTATGGACGCCCGTGAGAGGGGTAATTGGACCCAACATGGTGTATAATCCAGATGTTGTCGGATGGCCTCGACGGCTTTTGTTGTCGGTATACTATGTAGATTTAGTACATATATGAAAGAGTGCGTGTAATCATGCCCCAAGGATTTAGGGGTCACGCTCAATCTTGTAAACAAATCTTAGTGTTGTTGTTGTGATTGCATGTCCTACTATAATCAAAGATGCCTCATATTTTTAACAACAGCTACATATTAATTGGTGATGGAAGAGAAGTTTGATTACACACTTAAAAAATGGTTTCTATCTTGAACAAAGGTAATACATGGCATATACGTACCGAAGCATCAAATAACATAACTAATATAGTGTGGTCTTGTAACCAAGAGACATACCTTCCTCGCATAAAAAAACCAAGAGACATACCTGCTAGTCAATTTCTGATAAGTTAGAGGAGTAAAGCTCGAAAGCATTGCAATTTTTGCAAAACAATTAGCATTGACATGCATACCAGAACATCGAAACAACCTCTAACCAAAAAACCATTTTACCTATAAAATCCTATGAAAACTTGGTCTAGAACTAGGAAAACTAGAGCCGTCTCACCATCAAGGATACAATTCTGATCACAATAAAGCAGAGTACTTTCAGAATACCTCATGCATTCTCTGAATTTTGACAAGCTTTCTAATGTATCGAGTAAATCATAACACCTAGCTACCACTCTCATTTCCTAAATTTCATTTAGAGAAAAGGCATATGCTCGCTTTATAACAGAAGGGAGCTTTAGAAGCCCCCTTAGGCCCTCCCGCGTCTCCCGCGAGAGACCCAGAGGCAACCATAGCCGCCGCCGCCGGGATACCCTCTTCCTCGCGCCTCCCTCCTCGCCGTCACCGGAGGGCGCTGCCGGGCAAAGCCCGGGCAGAGTCAGCGGCGGGGGGGCTCTCCCTCTCCTTGGTATGGTGGTGGCTGACGCCACCTCCATTGTTGTCACTGTTGGAAATATGCCCTAGAGGCAATAATAAAAGATTATTATTATATTTCCTTGTTCATGATAATCGTCATTGTTCATGCTATAATTGTGTTATCCAGGAAATCGTAATACATGTGTGAATACATAGACCACAACATGTCCCTAGTAAGCCTCTAGTTGACTAGCTAGATTGACCAACCGATAGTCATGGTTTCGACTATGGACATTGGATGTCGTTGATAATGGGATCACATCATTAGGTGAATGATGTGATGGACAAGACCCAATCCTAAGCATAGCACAAGATCGTGTAGTTCGTTTGCTAGAGCTTTCCCAATGTCAAGTATCTTTTCCTTCGACCATGAGATCGTGTAACTCCCGGATACCGTAGGAGTGCTTTGGGTGGACCAAACGTCATAGCGTGAATCTGGGTGACTATAAAGGTATACTACGGGTATCTCGAAAGTGTCTCATTGGGTTGACACGGATCGAGACTCGATTTGTCACTCCATTATGACGGAGAGGTATCTCTGGGCCCACTCGGTAATGCATCATCATAATGAGCTCAAAGTGACCAAGTGTTTGGTCACGGGATCATGCATTACGGTACGAGTAAAGTGACTTGCCGGTAACGAGGTTGAACGAGGTATTGGGATACCGACGATCGAATCTCGGGCAAGTAACGTACCGATTGACAAAGGGAATTGTATATGGGGTTGCTTGTATCCTCGACATCGTGGTTCATCCGATGAGATCATCGAGGAGCATGTGGGAGCCAACATGGGTATCCAAATCCCGCTATTGGTTATTGACCGGAGAGTCGTCTCGGTCATGTCTGCGTGTCTCCCGAACTCCGTGAGGGTCTACACTTAAGGTTCGGTGGCGCTAGGGTTGTAGAGATATGAGTATGCAAAGAAACCGAAAGTTGTTCGGAGTCCCGGATGAGATCCGGGACGTCATGAGGAGTTCGGAATGGTCCGGAGGTGAAGAATTATATATAGGAAGTGCAGTTTCGGCCATCGGGAAAGTTTCGGGGGTCACCGGTATTGTACCGGGACCACCAGAAGGGTCCCGAGGGTCCACCGGGTGGGGCCACCTATCCCGGAGGGCCCCATGGGCTGAAGTGGGAGGGGAACCAGCCCCTGGTGGGCTGGTGCGCCCCCCTTGGGCCTCCCCTGCGCCTAGGGTTGGGAAACCCTAGGGGTGGGGGCGCCCCCCACTTGGCTTGGGGGGGAAGCCACCCCTTGGCCGCCGCCCCCCTTGGAGATTGCATCTCCTAGGGCCGGCGCCCCCCCAAGGCCCCTATATAAAGAGGGGGGAGGGAGGGCAGCCGCACCCCAGCCCCTGGCGCCTCCCTCTCCCACTCCAACACCTCCTCCTCCTCCGTAGAGCTTGGGAAGCTCCCTGCCGAGATCCTCACAGCATCCACCACCACGCAGTCGTGGTCATTGGATCTCCATCAACCTCTCCTTCCCCTTGCTGGATCAAGAAGGAGGAGACGTCTTCCCAACCGTGACGTGTGTGTTGACGCGGAGGTGCCGTCCGTTCGGCACTTGGTCATCGCTGATTTGGATCACGACAGTACAACTCCCTCAACCCCGTTCTCTTGAACGCTTCGCTCATGATCTACAAGGGTATGTAGATGCACTCCTTTCTCTCGTTGCTAGATGAACTCATAGATTGATCTTGGTGAAAGCGTAGAAATTTTTTATTTTCTGCAACGTTCCCCAACAGTGGCATCATGAGCTAGGTCTATGCGTAGTTCTCTTTGCACGAGTAGAACACAATTTGTTGTGGGCATAGATGTTGTCAACTTTCTTGTCGCTACTAGTCTTATTTTGCTTCAGCGGTATTGTGGGATGAAGCGGCCCGGACCGACCTTACACGTGACGCTTACGTGAGGCGGAGTTCCACCGGCCCGACATGCACTAGTTGCATAAGGTGGCTAGCGGGTGTCTGTCTCTTCCACTTTAGTTGGAGCGGATTCGATGAAAAGGGTCCTTATGAAGGGTAAATAGAACTTGACAAATCACGTTGTGGCTTATACGTAGGTAAGAAAACGTTCTTGCTAGAACCCTATTGTAGCCACGTAAAACATGCAACAACAATTAGAGGACGTCTAACTTGTTTTTGCAGCAATTGCTTTATGATGTGATATGGCCAAAAGTTGTGATGAATGATGTATATGTGATGTATGAGATCATGTTCTTGTAATAGGAATCACGACTTGCATGTCGATGAGTATGACAAACGGCAGGAGCCATAGGAGTTGTCTTAATTATTGTATGACCTGCGTGTCATTGATCCAACGCCATGTAATTACTTTACTTTATTGCTAAACCGTTAGCCATAGTAGTAGAAGTAATAGTTGGCGAGCAACACCATGGAGACACGATGATGGAGATCATGGTGTCATGCCGGTGACAAGATGATCATGGAGCCCCAAGATGGAGATCAAAGGAGCAATATGATATTGGCCATATCATGTCACTACTATTTGATTGCATGTGATGTTTATCATGTTTATGCATCTTGTTTACTTAGAACGACGGTAGTAAATAAGATGATCCTCATAATAATTTCAAGAAAGTGTTCCCCTAATCGTGCGCCATTGCGAAAGTTCGTTGTTTCGAAGCACCACGTGATGATCGGGTGTGATAGATTCTAACGTTCACATACAACGGGTGTAAGATAGATTTACACATGCATAAACACTTAGGTTAACTTGACAAGCCTAGCATGTACGGACATGGCCTCGAACACAAGAGACCGGAAAGGTCGAACATGAGTCATATGAAAGATACGATCAACATGGAGATGTTCACCGATGATGACTAGTCCGTCTCACATGATGATCGGACACGGCCTAGTCGACTCGGATCATGTATCACTTAGATGACTAGAGGGATGTCCAATCTGAGTGGGAGTTCCTTAAATAATTTGATTAGATGAACTTAATTATCATGAACTTAGTCTAAAAACCTTTGCATAAATGTCTTGTAGATCAAATGGCCAACGCTCATGTCAACATGAACTTCAACGCGTTCCTAGAGAAAACCAAGCTGAAAGATGATGGCAGCAACTATACGGACTGGGTCCGGAACCTGAGGATCATCCTCATAGCTGCCAAGAAAGCATATGTCCTAGAAGGACCGCTGGGTGAAGCATCCATCCCGTAGAACCAAGACGTTATGAACGCTTGGCGATCCACGTCTTGATGATTACTCCCTCGTCTCAAAGGCGGCATGCTTTACAGACTTAGAACCGGGCTCCAAAAGCCGCTTTTGAGCGACACGGAGCATATGAGATGTTCGAGGAGCTGAAAATGGTTTTCAAGATCATACCCAGTCGAGAGATATGAAGTCTCCGACAAGTTCTATAGTTGTAAGATGGAGGAAAACAGTTACATCGGTGAGCACATACTCAAAATGTGCAGGTTGCACAACCGCCTGTCCCAATGGACATTAACCTCCTTGACGAGGCGGTCATTAACATAATCCTTGATCGCTCCCACCGAGCTACAAGAGCTTTGTGATGAACTACAATATGGGGGATGGTGAAAACTATTCTGAAGTATTTTCAATGCTGAAATCAGCGGAGGTAGAAATCAAAAGGAACATCAAGTGTTGATGGTCAATAAAACCACCAAGTTCAAGAAGGGCAAGGGTAAGAAGAACTTCAAGAAGGACGGCAAGGAAGTTGCCGCCCGATAAGCCGATTCTTAGGGAAGAAGTCAAAGAATGGACCCAAGCACGAGACCGAGGGCTTTTATTGCAAAGGGAAGGGTCATCGAAGCGGAACTGCCCCAAATACTTAGTGCATAAGAAGGTCGGCAACACTAAAGGTATATGTGATATACATGTAATCGATGTGTACCTTACCAAAGGCTCGTAGTAGTTCCTGGTATTTGATACCGTGCAGTTGCTCATATTTGTAACTCAAAGGTGAGCTGCGGAATAAGCGGAGCTGGCGAAGGACGCAGGTGACGATGCGCGCTGTCGGGAATGGTTCCAAGGTCGATGTGATCGCCGTCCGGCATGCTACCTCTACATTTACCCTACGGGATTAGTTTTAAACCTCAATAATTGTTATTTAGTGCCAAGTATGAGCATGAACATTGTATCGTGATCTTGTTTAATACGAGATGGCTACTCATTTAAATCCGAGAATAATGGTTGTTCTATTTATATGAGAGATATGTTTATGGTCATGCCCCGATGGTCAATGGTTTATTCTTAATGAATCTCAAACGTGATGTTACACATATTCATAGTGTGAATACCAAAAGATGTAAAGTTGATAACGCTTAGTCCCACATACTTGTGGCACTGCCGCCTTTGGTCACATTGGTGTCAAGCGCATGAAGAAGCTCCATCTTGATGGACTTTTAGAGTCTCTCGATTATGAATCATTTGACACATGCGAACCATGCCTTATGGGCAAAATGACCAAGACTCCGTTCTCTGGAACAATGGAGCGAGCAACCAACTTATTGGAAATCATATATACTGATGTGTGCGGTCCAATGAGCCTTGAGGCTCGCGGAGGATATTGTTATGTTCTCACTCTCACTGATGACTTCAGTAGATATGGGTATGTCTACTTGATGAAACACAAGTGTGGGACCTTTGAAAAGTTCAAGGAATTTCAGAATGAGGTAGAGAATCAACGTGACCGAAAAATAAAGTTCTTACGATCAGATCGTGGAGGAGAATATTTAAGTCACGAATTTGGTACACACTTAAGGAAATGTGGAATCGTTTCACAACTCACGCCGCCGGGAACACCTCGGCGAACGGTGTGTCCGAACGTCAGAATCGCACTCTATTGGATATGGTGCGATCTATGATGTCTCTTACCGATTTACCGCTATCATTTTGGGGATACGCTCTAGAGACAGCTACATTCACTTTAAATAGGGCACCGCCCAAATCCGTTGAGACGACACCGTATGAATTATGGTTTGGGAAGAAACCTAAGCTGTCGTTTCTAAAAGTTTGGGGATGCGATGCTTATGTCAAGAAACTTCAACCTCGAAAAGCTCGAACCCAAGTCGAAAAATGCGTCTTCATAGGATACCCTAAGGAAACCATTGGGTATACCTTCTACCTTAGATCCGAAGGCAAGATCTTTGTTGCTAAAACGGATCCTTCACGGAGAAAGAGTTTCTCTCGAAAAGGAGTAAGTGGGAGGAAAGTAGAACTTCGATGAAGTACTACCTCTTGAACCGGAAAGTAGTGCAGCTCAGAAAATGTTCTGTGGTGCCTACACCGATCGGAGAGCAAATTAATGATGATGATCAAGGTACTTCAGATCAAGTTGCTAATGAACCGTGAGAGGTCCACAAGGACACGCTCCACAAAGAGAGTGGTATGGCAACCCTGTCTCCGGAAATCATGTTGTTAGACAACGGTGAACCTTCGAACTATGAAGAAGCGATGGCGGGCCCAGATTCCAACAAATGGTTTGAAGCCATGCAATCCGAGATAGGATCCATGTATGAAAACAAAGTATGGACTTTGACAGACTTGGTTCGATGATCGTAGCGATAGAAAACAAATGGATCTTTAAGAAGAACACGGACGCGGATGGTAATGTTACCATCTATAAAGCTCGACTTGGCGCTTAAGGGTTATCGGCAAGTTCAAGGGGTTGACTATGATGAGACTTTCTCTCCCGTGAGCTAAGCTGAAGTCCGCTCAATCATGTTAGCAATTGCCGCATACTATGATTATGAGATATGGCAAATGGACGTCAAAACGGCATTCCTTAACGGCTATCTTAAGGAAGAACTGTATATGATGCAACCAGAAGGTTTTGTCGACCCTAAGAATCCTAACAAGTTATGCAAGCTCCAGGGATCCATTTATGGGCTGGTGCAAGCATCTCGGAGTTGGAACATTCGCTTTGATGAGATGATCAAAGCGTTTAGTTTATGCTGAGACTTATGGAGAAGCTGCGTTTACAAAGAAAGTGAGTGGGAGCTCAGAGCATTTCTCATATTATATGTAGATGACATACTTTTGACGGGAAATGATATAGAACTTTTGGACAACATTAAGGCCTACTTGAATAAGTGTTTTTCAATGAAGGACCTTGGAGAAGCTGCTTATATATTAGGCATCAAGATCTATAGAGATAGATCGAGACGCCTCATAGGTCTTTCACAAAGCACATACCTTGATAAGATATTGAAGAAGTTCAATATGGATCAGTCCAAGAAAGGGTTCTTGCCTCATTGCAAGGTGTGAAATTGAGCTCGGCTCAATGTCCAACCACGGCAGAGATATAGAAGAGATGAGTGTCATCCCTATGCCTCACCATAGGGTCTATTATGTATGCCATGCCGTGTACCAGCCTCGATGTAAACCTTGTCGTAAGTTTGGTAGGAAGGTACCAAAGTAATCCCGGCAAGGAACACCGGATAGCGTCAAGAATATCCTGAGGTACCGAAAAGGACTAAGGACATGTTTCTCGTTTATGGAGGTGACGAAGAGCTCATCAGAAGGGTTACGCCGACGCTTAGCTTCGACACAAATCTGGATGACTCTAAGTCACGCATCGGATACACGTATATGTTGAATGGTGGAGCGATGGTAGTGCAATTGTACCAAGCGTAGCGTCGTGGCAGGATCTACATGTGAAGCGGAGTACATGGCAGCCTGAGGAGGCAGCGTGATGAAGCAATTTGGGTGAAGGAGTTCATCACCACCTAGGAGTCATACCCAATGCGCCGAGGCCGATCAAACTCTTACGTGACAACACCGGAGCTATTGCACTTGCCAAGGAGCCCAGGTTTCACAAGAAGACCAGTACATCAAGCGCCGCTTCAACTCCATTCGTGAAAATGTTCAAGATGGAGACATAGATATTTGCAAAGTGCATACGGATCCGAATGTCGCAGATCCGGATTGACTAAACCTCTTCCATGAGCAAAACATGATCAACACCAAAACTCTATGGGTGTTCGATTCATCACAATGTAACTAGATTATTGACTCTAGTGCAAGTGGGAGACTGTTGGAAATATGCCCTAGAGGCAATAATAAAAGATTATTATTATATTTCCTTGTTCATGATAATCGCCCGTTGTTCATGCTATAATTGTGTTATCCGGAAATCGTAATACATGTGTGAATACATAGACCACAACATGTCCCTAGTAAGCCTCTAGTTGACTAGCTTGTTGACCAACTGATAGTCATGGTTTCCTGACTATGGACATTGGATGTCGTTGATAACGGGATCACATCATTAGGTGAATGATGTGATGACCAAGACCCAATCCTAAGCATAGCACAAGATCGTGGAGTTCGTTTGCTAGAGCTTTTCCAATGTCAAGTATCTTTTCCTTAGTCCATGAGATCGTGTAACTCCCGGATACCGTAGGAGTGCTTTGGTGTACCAAAGCGTCACAACGAATCGGGTGACTATAAAGGTATACTACGGTATCTCCGAAAGTGTCCGTTGGGTTGACACGGATCGAGATCGGATTTGTCACTCCGTATGACGGAGAGGTATCTTTGGGCCCACTCGGTAATGCATCATCATAATGAGCTCAAAGTGACCAAGTGTTTGGTCACAGGATCATGCATTACGGCATGAGTAAAGTGACTTGCTGGTAACGAGATTGAACGAGGTATTGGGATACCGACGATCGAATCTCGGGCAAGTAACATACCGATTGACAAAGGGAATTGTATACGGGTTTGCTTGTATCCTCGACATCGTGGTTCATCCAATGAGATCATCGAGCAGCATGTGGGAGCCAACATGGGTATCCAGATCCCGCTGTTGGTTATTGACCGAGAGTCGCCCTGGTCATGTTCTGCGTCTCCGAACCCGTAGGGTCTACACACTTAAGGTTCGGTGGGCGCTTACGGTTCAGTAGAGATATGAGTATGCAGTAACCCGAAAGTTGTTCAGAGCCCCGGATGAGATCCCGGACGTCACGAGGAGTTCCGGAATGGTCCGTAGGTGAAGAATTATATATAGGAAGTGCAGTTTCGGCCATCGGGAAAGTTTCGGGGGTCACCGGTATTGTCTGCACGGGACCACCGGAAGGTCCCGGGGTCCACCGGGTGGGGCCACCTATCCCAGAGGGCCCCATGGGCCAAAGTGGGAGGGGAACCAGCCCCAGGTGGGCTGGTGTGCCCCCCCTTGGGCCTCTCCTGCGCCTAGGGTTGGGAAACCATAGGGGTGGGGGCGCCCCCCACTTGGCTTGGGGGGGAAGCCACCCCTTGGCCGCCGCCCCCCTTGGAGATTGCATTTCCTAGGGCCCCCCCAAGGCCCCTATATAAATAGGGGGGAGGGAGGGCAGCCGCACCCCAGCCCCTGGCTCCTCCCTCTCCCACTCCAACACCTCCTCCTCCGTAGAGCTTGGCGAAGCCCTGCCGAGATCCTCACGCATCCACCACCACGCCTGTCAGGTGCTGGATTTCCATCAACCTCTCCTTCCCCCTTGCTGGATCAAGAAGGAGGAGACGTCTTCCCCAACCGTACGTGTGTTGAGCAGCGGAGGTGCCGCCCATTCGGCACTTGGTCATCGGGTGATTTGGATCACGGCAGTAGCACGACTCCCTCAACCCCGATCTCTTGAACGCTTCCGCTCGCGATCTACAAGGGTATGTAGATGCACTCCTTTCTCTTGTTGCTAGATGAACTCATAGATTGATCTTGGTGAAAGCGTAGAAATTTTTTATTTTCTGCAACGTTCCCGAACAGTCACGCGCCACCCACACCAGCAGAGAGCCATGGCAAGGGCAACAACCCACGACCAGCGCTGCCGCAACCCTCGTCGCCCGTGGGCAACGATGCAGACGTGGCCACCACCGCATCCAAGCTGATCCAAATCCGGATGCAGCAGATCCCCGCCGCCACCACACAACCATCCATGCCACCTGTCGGTGTCAAAATCGGCGGATCTCGGGTAGGGGGTCCCGAACTGTGCGTCTAGGCGGATGGTAACAGGAGACAAGGGACACGATGTTTTTACCCAGGTTCGGGCCCTCTCGATGGAGGTAATACCCTAGTCCCGCTTGATTAATATTGATGATACGGGTAGTACAAGAGTAGATCTACCACGAGATCAGAGAGGCTAAACCCTAGAAGCTAGCCTATGGTATGATTGTTGTTCGTCCTACGGACTAAAACCCTCCGGTTTATATAGACACCGGACAGGGTTAGGGTTACACAGAGTCGGTTACAATGGTAGGAGATCTACATATCCGTATCGCCAAGCTTGCCTTCCACGCCAAGGAAAGTCCCATCCGGACACGGGACGAAGTCTTCAATCTTGTATCTTCATAGTCCAGAGTCCCGGCCAAAGATGATAGTTGACTATCCGGACACCCCTAGTCCAGACTCCTCGGTAGCCTGAACCAGGCTTCAATGACGACAAGTCCGGCGCAAGATATTGTCTTGACATTGTAAGGCGGGTTCCTCCTCGAATACTTCATAGAAGATTTTGAACACAAGGACGGTCCGCTCGCAAAATAATTTCCACATAACACCATAGAGAGAATAATATTTACACAAAATGAATCTGCTGACGTATTCCGTAGTGTGCCATCACGCCATGGCCAACTCTTCGTTCGAATCGTTTTTACTGTACCACCTCAGCGTGTTTAGCGAGGCGGTTTCCTTGGCATGTCTTGTCAAAGCGAGATCGTGGTCCCCTCATTCCGGATTCTCATCAAGACGGATGTGGGTAACCCAACCGCGCCATTAATTTACGGTAGCGTGGAAGATAAGCAAGTTTTAACAGGCTGGTGGGGGACGATAGCTTCGTCAGGTCCATATAAGGATAAGGATCCACCTTTTCACCCACGCCTTCTTCCTCCTTTGCTCATCCATTCCTGTGCACTCGAGCTCCAAGGCCCAAGTCCGCACATCCCTCCTCAACCTTCTCCAAATGTATGTCCGGGCGGGAGGCAAGTGGATGGCCTCCTCCGTCACGGAGGGGCACATCACAAAGCTGGGAGGCTGGATACTTGTCCCGGCGACATCGCGTGTCGGCTCCCCAACAAGGGGCAGCTCATCCCCACCCCAGTGCCCCATGAGAGGGTGGTGTTCCTCACCCACTTCCTCCATGCTGGACTAGGTTTTGCAGTTCACCCATTTGTCCGGGGCTCATGTTCTACTACGGCCCGGATTTCCACGATCCGGCCCCAAACTTCATCCTCAATATCTCGACGCTTATCGTCAGGTGAGGCTTTCCTCCGTGCATCCAACCCCACTTCGGTTTATGGTTGAAGACCTTTAGCGTCAAGTCGAAGATAGTGGGCGGCCAACAAGCGGAGGCCTGAGGCGCCATGGCGGGCGGGATGCCCAACGTTACATGGCTTGAGGGCTCCTTCGTGGAGACCATAAAGGTGGCAATCGGGTGGTTCTACATCACCCAGCCGTCAAGGCGACTCCAAATGGGCGGCGGCCCTCGAATTCAGATCTGGCTTCCCCACACGGCTCACATCATGGAAAGAGACGGCCCGACGTGGGTGATTCGGAAGAGCCGACCGGACTCCAAACTGCGTCCGGAACCTGGTGGACAAGCAGCTCAAGCTTGTCAACGTAGTCGAGTGTTATGCTCATCCGCCGGATTCTCCCATGCCAAAGAACGGGCCTTCAATTTGTGGGAGTTTGACCCGCACAGCATCGATTTGAGCCGGCTCTTCGACACTCACGTACGAAGATGCCTCGGAAGGTGCTGTTCAAGGGCGCTGGCTCCCGCATCCGCCACCGAAGATCGCGATTCCGCCGCAAAGCGTCAAGCCAGCCGAGGTAAGTTAGTTTGCCCTTTATGGGACTCTTTTTCATAGTTTGACTCTATGCGGGATCTAAAACTCCCTAACCTTTGACAGGACTGGTTGAAGACGTCCGGACAGATCTTGTCTGCTCCTTGCCAGAAGACTCAAATGGACGCCCGCTTGATGGGTTGCTGGTTCCGCACCCTCACGTGGTGCCGGAGAAGAAGGCCAAAAAGGAGGCCACGAGAACTCAAGGAGCTCCGGCGCATGTGCACCGCCGACTGGAGGCTGAATCCTCTCCCGAGAACGAGGAGGAGGAAGGAAGCCTTCCCCAGCGGGGAGAGAGAAGAAAAGGAAGGCCGCCTGGACCGGGAGGCCGGAGGGTCCAAGAAGGAAGGACCCTTCCTCCGACTTCTCCACCAATGTCGACAACGACGAGGAGGAGTGGCCATCAAGGGCCAAGCCTCGGCGAGATCGTAAGTGTCCGGACTCCGAATAACTCATGGATTTTCATTTGTGCATAGTGTCTTCTAACGCCGAATATAACCATGTAGCCCGCCCAAGGACGAGCTTGCCGCAGTCGAAAGTGGTTTCCTCGGATACGCCGGATGTGAATAGCACTTCACTTCCGACCGCCTCCTCTCCTCGTGGACGCAGATGACACCAGCGGTGGAGTCCCAAAAGGCCCAACCAGGAGGAGGTGGTCTGGAGGCGCCAAGAAGGCGACCTCCCGGACTCGGGTGTAAAGGGGCAAAACTCCAGGAGGGCTCTAAGTCCGCCTGCGGGACTCGTCTTGAGAACCTTCTGGTTCCGTAGTCCGCAAGCGGCCCCTTCGTAAGAAGGGCAAGATCAAGGACGATGACCTCCATCCAACCCGGGAGGCAATTCTGGATAGTTGGCCGGAGGCGCTTTTAACGGGCTTCCATCGACGAGGAGCACCGCACTATCATGAGTGCGGTGGTCTGAAAGTTCAGTCCGCCAAGAGCGGGCTGATCGAAGCTCCTATACAAGCCTTCTAATGTGCTTTGAGGTAAGCTTTAGAATATGTAAAAATATTACCGCATAGACAAGAGTAGCCCACGATGCTTAGTTCGGTGTTCGGAAAGAAAAGCCGACCGAGGATCTAAAAAGATATACGCAGGAGTCTAACATAAATATGTCAATATGGGAATGCAGGCTACGCCGCTAACCTCTCGGCCACAGACCGACTACGGAGGTTAATGCATTGAAGCAGAGCCTCGAGGTCCGAGAACGAGCTCGGACTTGCCAAGAAGCAGCTCGAGGACAAGGAAGGTAAGTAATACCTTATTAAAGTAAAACCTTATAGAAAGGATTTGGTTGCAAAAATGATAGGAATAACGTGAGTATTGCAGGGGCCATTTAACGAGGTGGCGACCTCAAAAGAAGCGGTGTCCAAGGCCGGAAATAGTGCGGGCCAAGTGAGCGTGACCGAGCGAGAGGAGCAGGAGGCGCGGGTGGCGGAGGTGCGGCAAGAGCCTGTGCTCTCATGGAAAAACACGAGAGTTTGGAGCGTGACTCGAAGACTCGAGAGTCCGAGCTGCCTCGGCTCTTGAGAGTGCCAGAGCCGCTAAGGTCAAGCCTGTAAAGCCCTCCAGAAATTGAGACGATGAAGAAGATAGCGGCGGGTAAGGCATTCTTTATGCAAAGCAAGAATGTGAAGGTGAATTATCTGTTACTTACCCGAATCCGGAGCTCTCCAGGAGCATTCGCAGATCTGCCCCGTAGTGTGTCCGATGCTGCCGCTTTCTACCGAGCCGAGGAGGGAAGCTGGACGGAGAAGGTGTTCTGTCTCAAAGATATCCGAGGCCGGACATCCGTGCCTTCGACGACCAAATAAGTACTGGTCGAGCTCCACAAGGTCGCCGAACAGGCCATGAAGGGCCTCATAGTTTGGCCGTGGCTTACCAAGCCATGCCCGGGAGCTACTTTTGGGTCGGTAAGGTGGTTTGGTGGATGCCTCGCCCAAGGTTTGAAGTCATCAAGCGCTCCGTCTGCATCGAAGGTTCTCAGAGGGCCTTGCTCGCGCTTAAGGTGCACCGGGGCAAGTCGGACGGTGAGAAGCTTGTGAAGGACGGACCACCACCGGCAAGGAGCATCGCAAGTTCGAAATGTATTATGAGGGCGTCCTGAAGGGTGCCCGCTTTATAGCGGTGAATGCTCCAAAGATGTAATTTTTTAATAGACTCGCATTTGTTATCCTCAGACGCTGAAAACTTGTTCATATGCGCTAAGCAACGCTTGTGAATTTAAAATATTACCTTCAGGCGGCCGTTTATCAAATTTGAGAGATGGCAAGTCGTTGGCTTCAGCCCCCATGCCACGAAAGTCCGGGGTGTTCGGATAAACTTGAGCGCTCTTGTTCCCATTCTTGGGTCCTTCGAGGGAGGCGCCAACGCAAATGTAACGAACGAGGCAACCAGATTTATAGTGCTTGAACACTCTCACTTAGCCATAGAATTCTATAATTTTAAATTTTGGCGAAGCCCCTAGTATTCGGAAGACCAAGTTCGGGCGCTTATCCACGCCTTTGGCGGACAATGCCGGCTCCTCGCACTAAGCGGCATAAGTCTTTAGGGACCCGAAAAAACCTCTTGAGCAGTGATCGGCTCTCGCTTTATCATGACTGGGCCGCTTTAGCTTTCTCCATCGAGGTGCTCAACCCAGCTCAACCGGGGCACAATCGCAGTGGTTCTCTCAGCGCTACCTTAGCCGATATAACGGAACGTAAGGTACCAAAACATGGGAGCCGGGCAAGCCCAACTATTGACCCAAGACATGATTCGGAGCCGATGCATATAATGATATAAGTTCGGGGTGCCGCACTTGTGGAAGTGTTCGGACTTATCACACCATATTTTGGGGTACTTAAGCCCCTGGTGTATTGGCCGTACCAAAGTGTACGGGTGCAACATGTCATAGATGAACATATATGGAAAAAAAGGGAACGCAATAATAAGCAGAAGCTATGTATTGTTTATTCAAAAGATACTGCAATGAAAGCAGAACGATACAAATGGTGCGATAAGCAAGGGATGGGACTATTTAACATGTCCCCCTCCAGGGGTAAGCTGCGGGATGGTATGTAAAGCAGGTATAATGCTCCGTGAGTAGAAACCACTGGACACTTGACGCAGTTTTACGCTTCGCTCACAGCTGTTGCATCGTGTAGTCGGCATTTAATGCCGGATGTGGCTTCCGGAGAACAGAGTCCCGAAAGTAAAAAGAAAAAGAAAAAAGAAGAAAAGGAATGACACAAACGGGAGCCCTAGTGCGGTCCAGCCGTGACTGGCATGTCGTGGTCGTGGCCCGTCCCTCGTGCCCATGGTGCTTGAGGCGCAATTACGCACGCACGTAGTAATCGCTTCGCGAGTTCGCGAGGGCTGGGGTTGGGGCCGACATTACGCTTGTTCTAACGTGTCAGCGGTCTTGCTGTAGGTTACTCCGGCGCGCTTTGACGGTGTCCGGACGTTTAATAGCCGGACTCGAGAATTGCCTTAAGAGGCTGCTTTGTACTTCCGCCGCAAGGGCGGCCGTATGCTCCTCCGTTCGGAGGGAGCGTTCGGTGTTTCCGTTGAACGTGATTACGCCTCGAGGGCCTGGCATCTTGAGCTTGAGGTACGCCAGAGTGCAGCACCGTGTTGAATTTTGCGAATGCGGTTCGCCCGAAAGCAAAGGCGTGATAGACGCTGCGGAACGGGACTATGTCGAAGATTAACTCCTCATTCCGGAAGTTATCCGGGGATCCGAAGACCACTTCAAGTGTAACGGAGCCTGTACAGCCTGGAATGACGCCTTTAAAGGTCGTCTTTGTGGGTTTGATTCTTGACGGGTCTATGCCCATTTTATGCGACCGTATCACGATAAATCAGGTTCAGGCTCTTGCCGCCAGATCCATCGGGACTCAGGTGAGGTGAAATCCACAATAATTGGGTGAGAACCAATGCGCGAAACCGCCGTGGCGGATGTTAGTGGGGTGGTCCTTCGATCAAAGGTGATCGGGCAGGAAGACCATGGGTTGAACTTCGGGTGACTGTCTCCATCGCATATCGCCCCTTTAGTGCACGCTTCCGCTTCCCTTTTGGGTATGTGGGTTGCGTATATCATGTTCACCGTCCGCACTTGTGTGGGAAAGCCCTTCATCCCCTCTATTGTTCGCGGTCGGGGCTCTTCCTCGCCATCGCTATGCAGCCCCTTGTCGTTGTTTTGGGCGTTTATCTTGCTCGCTTGCTTGAACACCCAACAATCCCGCTGGTGTGGTTGGCTGGTTTCGGGGTGCCATGTATCCGCACAAGCGATCGAGTATTCGGTCCAAGTTGGACTCGCAATCGGGTATTTCTTTTGAATGGCTTCTTCCACGGCCGGGTTTAGAGCCTCAACTGGCATTTACCGTCAGATCTTCAAAGCATTGTCACCGTTAACGCGCGTTTATGCTTGTTGTGATGCGACCTGCCATTGTTGTCCTTGGTATCCGAACTACCGTGGTGTTTGGGCTGTTGTTGCTTCGAGCTAGCTTGCTTGTCTTCTCCCGGCAGAAGCGGGTCATGAGTGATGTGAGGGCTGCCATGGATTTCGCTTTTCTGTCCTAGGTGCCGGGCTAGCCATTCGTCATGGATGTTGTGTTTGAAGGTTGCTAGCGCCTCCGCATCCGGACAATGACGATCTGATTTTTCTTTGTTAGGAACCGCGCCCGTAATTGTCTCGCCGATTCTTACATTTCTTGCTGAATTATATGGCTAAGGTCATTGGCGATACGGTGGTCGCTTTATATGTGCCCTGGAAGTTATCGAGGAATGCGGCTTTCAGGTCCTCCCAACAACCGATTGACTCTGGCGGCAAGCTGTTGAGCCAATGCCGAGCTGGTCCTTTAAGCTTGAGTGGGAGGTATTTGATGGCATGTAGATCATCACCGCAGCCATGTGGAAATGGAGGAGATAGTCCTCGATCCAGACCGCAGGATCTGTGGTACCATCGTATGATTCGATGTTTACGGGTTTGAAGCCCTCAGGGATTTGATGATCCATTACTTCATATATGAAGCATAGTGGGTGTGCGGCGCCTCTGTATTGGGCTATTTCATGACGTAGCTCATATGTGCTTTGTCTCATCGTGGTTCGCCCGGCCGGGTTCTTTGTATCCGGCGTGACGGTAATCATCCCGGAAGTCACATGCCCACGCGATCTGTAGATCGATCTTGTTTGCTTTGCCTTATCCTCCAAGTATATCTCGCAAGTCCGCGTGTTCTCCCGTGCCTTGGTACTTTTTGAGCGCGGCCGGGCGTGGCTTGAGTGGAGGGCCGAGAGGCTTCTCGTCATGCTGGGCACGCAGGGTGGCCGGTCCGCCATGTCGTGTCTTGGTGACGCTGGTGCTTCCTCCTCCGACGAGGCAACGGCCTCGCGTTTGGGGTAGCTTTTGGAGGGGCGTTCGAGTTCAGACTCTTGGCTGCAAGGACTTGATCCATCCGTCGGCCTAGCAAGTCTTGGTCACTCTAATTGCTGCTGCTTTTTCTTGAGGCTGCTTGCCGTGGCCATAAGCCTGCGTTTGAAACGCCCTGTTCGTGGGATCCTCAAGCACGACAAATTAAATGCGTCGTTGAGGCTTGCCTCATCTTTGGAGGGAGGCATATAATTATCGCCCTCTACCTCTCCGTCATGCCGCTCTATCATGAGGGCTGGCTTCTCCCTCCTCCCCGTGTTGAATCCTCGCCGGAGGGGGTTGTCTTGACCGCTTGTCCCGGGGTGTTATTATCTCCGTGCCGGAATCACCGCTTTTTGCTTTGTGGCGGGATTTAGAGCGGCGCCACGACGCCTGCGCTTTACCCGCTTCTTAGAGGGGTCATCCTCCATTGCTCCATCGCCATTCCCATCTTTTGGGATGTCCACCATGTATATGTCGTGATGACGAGGTGGCCTTCTAGTGCCACAGAGATGCTTGGTTCTTGATTGTCTCTGCATCGTCATCCATATCGTCGATGTCTTGTGAGTCGAATTGAGCACGTCGTTTAAACTTTCGGCAGTGGCTACAAAGTGGGTGGTGGGTGGGCGTCGAATTTCTTCGCCTTCCGCATCCCAACCTTCGACCATAGTCCGCCAGGGCTCTCGACAAAGAGAGAGACTTTAGTGAATTCATGATGTCGCCAAGGGCGAGTGCCGAAAGATGTCCGCGAAGTGAACTTCCTAACCGCCCAATCGGATTCGACCGCGGGGCGCTGGGAGGTTTGGAGTCCGGAGAGGAGTCCGCACCTCCTGAGTCACGGGCTTTGTAAAGGATGAGGATGGTGTTGGCTCAATCGCCAGAGAGATCGTAGCCCCGAGTGGCGCCCAGCCACTCGTCCCTCGATCGTGAAAGTCGGCTCCGAGCTAAGGTCGGAATGAACGGGCCACGGCGGGCTTTGACCTCGGGACCTGACCGGCGTGAGCTAGATCATACCCATCGAGAGCAGTCTGCGGTAGCGCTTGGGCATGGCTCGAATTCGTCGAAGATCATGTCTCCGCGGATGTCGGCCGTGTAGTTCAAACTCCCAAACCTGACTCGATGGCCAGGGGCGTAAGCTTCGATCTGCTCGGATGGCCAAGTGAATTGCCCAGGTGCAAAGCCGCCGAATCTGAAGATCTGTCCGGGAGGAAAAGTCTCACCTGGACCGCGTCGCTGTTGATGATTGAAGGAGCCATCGGGCCTATAGGTGACGATACGTAGGAACTCTCAATGAAAGCACCAATGTCGGTGTCAAAACCGGCGGATCTCGGGTAGGGGGTCCCGAATCGTATGGCTCTAGGCGGATGGTAACAGGAGACAAGGGACACGATGTTTTTACCTGTGTTCGGGCCCTCTCGATGGAGGTAATACCCTACTCTGCTTGATTAATATTGATGATATGGGTAGTACAAGAGTAGATCTACCACGAGATCGTAGAGGCTAAACCCTAGAAGCTAGCCTATGGTATGATTGTTGTTCTCCCCACGGACTAAAACCCTCCGGTTTATATAGACACCGGATAGGGTTAGGGTTACTGCAGTCGGTTACAATGGTAGGAGATCTACATATCCGTGTCGCCAAGCTTGCCTTCCACGCCAAGGAAAGTCCCATCCGGGACCGCGGGATGAGTCTTCAATCTTGTATCTTCATAGTCCAGGAGTCCGGCCAAAGATGATAGTTCGGCTATCCGGACACCCCCTAGTCCAGGACTCCCTCACCACCGCTGAGCCCACACACCACCATTGTGAGGCTCTGCCATGGTGGGGCGACATGAGGGTGTGCTCGATAGGTTGCTCAGTAAGAGGGATGGGTGACCTCGATGCGGTTGCATCACCGATAGCCGACACAGGGGTGTGCGGGTCCAGACGCGTCCGCTCCTCCTTCTCCCCCTTTCCTATTGCCCGGCAGGGAGCTCGGTAGGAGGGATTGGTGACCACGATGCGGTCGTGTCACCTGTCGCCGGCACAAGAGTGTGCCGGTCCGGATACGTCCACTCCTCCTTCTCCCCCTTTCCTCGTTGTGGGCAGGTTGGCGCAGGTCTGTCGATGGTCGGGGCGGAGCGTCTTCTATGGCTCCGTCGATTGGGCCAAAGTCGGGGCCTTTGTGTGGTCGTTGGGTTGTCCGGTTGCAGGGCGGCGGCTCTGGCGGCGGGAGGCACAGAGTTTGTGCGGGGCGTGCGCCTCAGGTGCGGGCGGGCAACCATGGCCACGCGGGTGACGTGGTTGCGGGTGGTTGATGTAGTTAGGGTGCGACGGAGGGGTGTCAGCGCCGGGGTACACCACTTGCCCATTCCTTTAACTGGTCGACGGTGGTGGCGGCCGTTGACGACGTATCCTTCCTGAAGGCTTCGTCGCGGTGTTCCCACTCATGTCGCCTTGCTCTAGGTGTAAACCTGATCTTCAGGATCGAGCGGTGCCGTGGTGGCGGCTATCCATGGTCATACCTTTCTAGGAGGCACCGCTTTGGAGTCCTAACTTCGTTGTTGTCTGGCTCACCCCTCAATTGTGGATGCTCATGGTGGAGATCTCCGTCGGCTCCAAGTAGTCTTCTTGTTCATCTGTTGTTTGCTTGGTTGTCGGTGGTGTGGTGTGTCGGTGCCCGGCATCTTTGTATCCTTGCTTGGGTGTGTCTTGTGTGAGATAGTCGTGTGTGTTTGTATCGGTCTCTCGGTTGTAATCGGTGATGGTTGCTCTATAATATAAAGCAGAGGAAAACCCTTTTTTGATTAACAGAACGGGTCCTTTCCACACACAAAAATATAACATAAAGGGGAGAGAAGCCCGCTGCACTTTCTAGGGGCGTGTTTGTTTGCAGTAGTGAACAGTAGTTGCATTACATACACATCTCAACCCAGCCTGACTCTGAAAAAACAGCCTCATATGCAACATCTGCAAGTTGTTTGCTGTCTGCATATGGACTTCACGCATTATGGGATCAACTTTGGCACGTTGTTTGGTTGCACCGCATTGTCTCTACAAGCATACAACTACATTGCTTTGGTTGCCCGCATGGGGTATAATTAAGAGCTAGCACTTGCACTTAACACACAGGGTTAAGAGCTAGCAGAGGAAGGGGGAGCAATGCAGTGTGCGCTGGACCATGGCGACTGCGGTGGACAATGATCGTGGCGTCGGGTCCGACATGACGAGCACGAAGTCATGGGCGAGCGACCCCCTCGGCGAACTAGTTGGAGTGCTCGCGCAATGACAGTGGACAGAGGAGGAGAAATGCAGTGCTCACGCCATGGCATTGTCAGTGTAGTAGGACGAGAGAGAGGAGCTGAGATGATCGACGCCGGAAATGACTCTAGTGTAGTTGGACGAGAAAGAGAAGGCCGGGAGGTGGCCAAGATGATCGACCCCATCGGTGGCAGAGAACAGAGGAGAAGAACCCCGTCAGTGTGCGCGCCATGGCGGCTTAACTACAGTAGGATCATGGAGAGAAGGCCGAGATGAACGACGGCGAAACAGGAACTTGCAACACGAATGTTGTGCAGAACTGCGAGATTAGGATGTTGGTCAAAGGATAAATAATCGATCGTGCACGACGAATCTGACAAAATTAGTCCAAAATAGCTCCAAACGGGAACAAGAAATTGAGCATGTACGGCCGATGAAACTACAAACCGATCGCCTGAATGGAACCGTAGCATCAAGGTGCATCTCTTTCGTGTAGAGCTTACCTCGAATCGAATCACCGTTGTGTAGATCAGAGGGAGGAGATTAGATAGAAGCTTACTAGAGGTTGAAGTCATCTAATCACCTCGCATCCCTCCCGTCTTCACTTGTGCAAGGGCCCACTTGCTTGTGCTCACCTCGGCCTGGCTCACAAGAAACTGCCGATTCGAACGTTTTCAGCGAACCAGGCTCTGGGCTGCTTTAAGAAGCGTACGATGCAGGCCCAACAGTGAAATCAGGCAACCAAACAGACCTCTTCCTTCACGTGGGGGCCTGATTGGGCTTGATGCGGGCAACCAAACACGCCCTAGATACCCTAGTCTGTCCAGCCTCCGAACTTCGTAGAAATTAAGGCTCATTTTGTTTAAGAAATGATGCTCATACTTGGCACTCAATTCTTATTTTAAGAACACATCACTTAATGTGCATATGCTCCAATTTCGCAAATGCTATGAGACCGTGGAAAAAAAAACTACTCTCTAGAATGGATAAGTGCGCTTGTGTTCTTTTACCATGTACTTGTCAGAAAAGGATTGTAGTTTTCAATCAGCCTAGCAACTTTGTGTAACTGATAGTGTGGGATCTATCTTTTTCTTTTTCACAAAAGATTGTCTGATGATGGCAGCTTGGCCTTGGTGGCGTTGTTAATGTGGTTTTGCAAGATATTTTAACTTCGAATAAAAAAGACTAAACGAGATATTTAAGATGGCCCCGCGCAGTTTGGACTGTTCTGAACTGGATTGTAGTTTTCAATCAGACTAGCAGCTTTGTGTACTTGATAGTGTGTGATCCTTTTCTCTTTCACAAAAGATTGTGTGATGCTGGCAGCTTGGCCTTGGTGGCATTGTTAATGTGGCTGTGCAGGATATTTAACTTCAAATAAAAAAGACTAAACGAGATATTTAAGATGGCCCCGCAGTTTGGACTCTTTAACCTTTACTATCACCCAAAGGCAGGTCCCATACTCACCCCAGTGGGGATTACGTGCACCATGCACGCTATAAAACGTGAAAATTCGGGGGCAGTGGGGACTTGGAAGGATGCAACCAATCCATGTTTACGACACAGGAACCGGACACGGGTTCAAAACCTCGTACCTCAGCCGGTGAAGTTGGTATAAAGCACACTTATTTTGCTATACTTTTGTTGCACAACTTGCCCGGCCACTTGGGTGTTGAGGAAGAACTTTTATTTAGAACACGTCGAAATGCGCAGAAAAGATTGTTATCTTGCGTGATTCTGCTTTAGTCTTGAACAGGCGCGCCTGTCTTTCGGATGTATTTACTGCGGTCTCTGCGGATCAACTCTCGAATATATCGGACTTTTTTTTTTGTCCAAACCTCAGATGATGCTGAAAGTGTGCAGATATGCTCATGGTCATGGCATCTCAGTGAAGTTCAGGCCGGATTTGACTGGGGCCGTAACGACAGTCGAGAGAGCGAAGATAACGAGAGACGGAGAACGATCGGCAGGTTTCGCCCTGTCTGACAAGGACACGTTGGCATCGGCAACTGACAAAAGCGCAAAAAGGAACGGGTCCTCATTCCATGGATGAAATCCACTAACTCCACGATCGGACCTGCGAGCGTGTTCAAGTCCTGTTCGCCGCAGAATATTCTGCACGAACGGGAGCGCGCCGCACTTCCAGCGAATATAATCTTCGTCAGTTAACTTTGGCTTGGGATAACCCCTCAAAACAAAAACTTTGGCTTGGGATAGATATCGCGCCCGTAATGGGCACAAGGCTGCTCAACTTGCTGCATGTAATCAGTTTGGATTAGAGGTAATCCACCGGATCTCGACCGGACGACTGCGGCCAGTGGATGTCTTATTCTCGGCTGTGATGTGCTAGGAGACCTCACATCGAGCACGTTAATGGGTGATAGATGCACCGGTCTTCCCCGCCCAATCAATCAATCAGCGGCGTCTAAGCTTATCCCCTCAAAAGCTCCCCGTCTCTTCAGGACCGTAGAAGAAAAGACCGCCATGCATTGACGACGACGTTGCTTCGTTTTCCTTGCTGGCCGTTGGCCGGACTGTTCTTCAGAGCGCGCGCCACTCGGGCCGGCCGAGGTCCCCAGCGTGTGCGAGAGAACGGTGCAGGTTGCAGAAGCTCACCGCTACTACTCCTACGGTGCACCGCAAGTTTTCGCCATGCCCCTTTCGTGCTTCTCCGGAGATTCTCTCTTCCACCAAGAACAAATCGGCAGAGCCCACTGCTCACCTCACCTCCCCTCCCCTCCCCTGTCGCCGGTCTCGGAGTAGGGTAGGATTCGTCATGGACGAGGTGGCTGGCCCGTGTGGGCAGCACAGCCGATCATGATGGTGAGGTGACGACGGCACTACTCTACTTGCCAGTGGAGTGCGCGATGCGACAAAACATCGCAGCATTGACCCAGGCCTAGCACGGTGAAAGAAAATGGGCGCTGCAGGGGAGATCGCCTATTGGGCCGGCCGACTAACCCGGTTAGCTGATAATTTTTCCGTGGAGCGGGCTACTAGCCTACTAGACTGGTTTTTGAATCGGGGTTTCTCAAAAAAAAAAAAGGCTACCGCAGCCAAAAAGAAATCAAGAAATTTAATAAATGTTCATGATTTAAAAAATATGTTCTTAAATTAAAAAAATATTCACGAAATGAAAAATCCAAATTTTCAAAATAAAATAATGAACTCATAAAATTCTCATTATTTTACAATTCACAAAAATGTTTGATAATTTGCATAAACATTTGCCAAAAAAATTGCAAATTTGCATAAATGTTCTTGGATATGAAATTTTTCACAAGTTTTAAAAATATTCTAAACCTATCCATTTATTCATGATTTTTTTAAAACAAATTAAAATAAAAATAAAATCAGGAAGAAAAACCAACACCAAACAAACATATATACCAATATACAAAAGACCCAACGGGCCCAACTAATCTAGGTCATCAAACCATATCAATCCAACGATCTAGATTACTCCAATAACGAGCTCTCAACATGTTTAACTTGCAATTAATGTCATACCAAATATGAACGGTAGCACTAATCATGTAATTGACGTGCAATTAATATCCAACCTAAAATGAGCGTGCAATTAATAGACTATATAATAAAAACATTCATCGCACATACACATTTACTACTAGCAAAAAGAAAAAGAAAAACTATCAGCCTAAAACATTCATTGCAAGCGCTCCTAGAGGTGCCAACACCGGTGTATCCATTGCGTTAGCAAATCCTATTTGCAGTAAACCATATTTGACACATTATACATCAAATTGTCGAGGTGCTGCACACGCGATCGGCCACCTCGCTAACTGCTAGCTTTAGCTGCCAACCGCCCTCTAGTTGGGTGGGTGCCAGCCGACCGGATCCCCCTGAAAACCGTACGTGTGGGGCCCATTTAGCAGTGAGGTGTGCGTTCCACCAATCCTGGTTTTGGAAACCTTCTACAAGGTCACTGCTCGGTTGAAGGTTCCTTAACTGATTTTTTTTGTTTCTTTTCATTTTTTTTATTTTTATTTACTTTTCCCTGTTTCTTTTTTCATCTCCTTTTTCCTTTTCCTTTTTTGTTTCTTTTTCTTTCCTATCCTTTTTTCATTTTTACTTTTTTAAAAATTTATTTCTCCATAGAAAATGTAGGCAACTTATAAAAAATAATAATTTGTGTTTTAATAATTTGTCCAGAACTGATTTTTTTTCCTGTTTTTGTATTTTGTTACAAAATTTTAAAAATTCCCTTTTGCAAAATATGATTGGAATTTTAAAAAATATTGCACTGTTCAAAATAAATTCAGAAGTTCAAAAATTGTTCATGTTTTAAATTTTTATTCACATATTAAAAAATGTTTGCCCTTCCTAATTTTATTCGTTGTTTCAAAAATATATTCTTGTTTTCAAAATAATTTCACAAATTTAAAAAATGTTTGAAAACAGAAAAAAATGTTCTCCTTTTAGATTGTTTTAAAGATTTTCTAAAAAAATCAGAGATGCAAAAAATGTTCCATTTTCCAAAATTTGTTCACAGGTTAAAAAAATGCTCCTATTTATATATTTTTCACATTTTTCGAAAGCTTGTTTGTGTTTGTCAAAAATGGTTCGGAATTTGATAATTATTCCTGCTTTTTCAAAATTTGTTCACAAATTCTCCCCGTTTTCTAAATTTGGTTACTAATTCAAAAATTGGTCACATTTTTTGAAACTTGACGCATTTGTCAAAAAATGTTTGGCATTTTAAAAATGTATTCATTTTTTTCAAGAAATGTCTGAGAAAAATGAAGAAAAAAATTACTTCTACTGATATAGATAGTTCTAAAGTATTCGTGTTGGGTAGTCATCATGAGCACTAACCAGCTCTAGTGGCTTGGTTGCGTCTATGAATAGGGGATTGCAAGTTTTGCGGTGTTTTTACACTGCTGGGTTCTCCTGCATGGGCCAGCCGAAGGACTGCCATGTGCGAATCCTCTCCATTCTGCCGCAGAATGCGGCAGATAGGAGGTCCCCTATTTGATGCCCGCAGGCGCCAAATAGATGGCCTGACGCACAGGGCGACAAATGTTATGTGTCGGCCCATGTAGCACAGTCAATTTTCCCTTTGTATGTTGTTTAATTTGCTTGTTGCTATTGCAGTTTTTTACTTTTCTGTTCCTTCTTATTTTTGCTATTTTGGTTTTCTGTTTTGGTTCTTTTTCTTTGGATAGACGGTTTGATCTACAATTTTTTTTTCCTAATTCAAGAAACCCCCCTGAATTATATGTTGTCATCCTGTTTAGTATTTGCTTGTGTGCATTTAGCAATTAAACTTTTTACTAGTAGAACGTCCGTGTGTTACAACGGGCTTCATTGGGGACATCTTTTTTTACCGTTAAAGTAGCTTTTCTTTTATTCATTTCTTACTTCTCCCAACTAAAAATATTTCTCGAAGTAATATGTGAATGGATAAATTTACAGCTACACTAAAATATCAAGAACTGAAAATATATTTACGTAGAACATTTCTACAACAAATTCGACATGAAAGTCATGGTGGCCGACAAATTTAGAAGAAACACAATGGTGACATACGACCAAATCCCATTTATATTTCAGAATGTGAGTGTCCTACCAATGTGTACCAGCAAGATCTCTCTCCCCCTTTCTCCCTCCATCTCTCCCTCCCTCGATTTCTCCCCCCTCTCCCTCCCTCATACTCTCTTGATCTCGAGTGTATTTGTTGGGGAAAGCAGTATTTCAAAAAAATTACCTACGATCACGCAAGATCTATCTATGTGATGCATAGCAACGCCGGAGAGTGTGTCCACGCACTCGTGAGACCCGGAAAGCGGAAGCGTTAACGCTGATTGATGTAGTCGAACGTCTTCGCAATCCAATCGATCATAATCAACGACGACACCTCACTGATCCGCACATCGCTCAAATTTTGCGGACGCCCTCGAACTCTTGATCCAGCTGAGGCCGAGGGAGAGTTTCATCAGCACGACGGCGTGATGACGGTGATGATGAAGTTACCGACGCAGGGCTTCGCCTAAGCACTACAACGATATGACCGAGGTGGAAATCTGAGGAGGGGGGCACCGCACACGTATAAACAATCAACTTGTGTGTCTATGGGGTGCCCCCTCCCACGTATATAAAGGAGGGGAGGAGGGGGTCGGCCGGCCTCATGGTGCGCCCCCAAGGGGGGCCCCCCTTTCCTAGTCCTAATAGGAGGGGGAAGGAAGGGGAAGAGGAGAGGAAGGAATGGGGGGCCGGCCCCCTCCCAATTCGGATTGGGCTTGGGGGGCGCGCCCCTCCTCTTGGCCTTCTCCTCTCTCTTCCACTAAAGCCCATTAAGGCCCATTAAGCCCCTGGGGGGTTCCGGTAACTCCCCGGTAGTCCGGAAAATGCCTGAACTCATCCGAAACCTTTCCGGTGTCCAAACATAGCCTTCCAATATATCGATCTTTATGTCTCGACCATTTCGAGACTCCTCGTCATGTCCTTGTTCACATCCGGGACTCCGAACAACCTTCTAGTACATCAAAAACACATGAACTTCGTAATACCGATCACATCGAACGTTAAGCGTAACGGACCCTCTACGGAGTTCGAGAACTATGTAGACATGACCGGACTCATCTCCTATTAATAACCAATAGTGGAACCCGGATGCTCATATTGGCTCCACACATATTCTACGCAGATCTTTATCGGTCAAACCGCATAACAACATATGTTGTTCCCATTGTCATCCAGATGTTACTTGCCCGAGATTCGATCGCCGGTATCTCAATACCTAGTTCAATCTAGCACGGCAAGTCTCTTTTACTCATTCCGTAATGCATCATCCCGTAACTAACTCATTAGTCACATTGTTTGCAAGGCTTATAGTGATGTGCATTGCCGAGGGCCCGTAGATACCTCTCCGACAATCGCCGTGACAAATCCTAATCTCGATCTATGCCAACTCAACAAACACCACCTGGAGACACCAGAGATCATCTTTATAATCACCCAGCTTAAGTTGTGACGCTTGATAGCACACTAAGTGTTCCTTCTAGATTCGTGGAGTTGCATAATCTCATAGTCATAGAACATGTATAAGTCATGAAGAAAGCAATAGCAATAAACTAAACGATCATAGTGCTAAGCTAATCGAATGGGTCGAAGTCAATCACATCATTCGCTAATGATGTGATCACGTTCATCAAATGACAACTCATGTCTATGGCTAGGAAACTTAACCATCTTTGATTAATGAGCTAGTCAAGTAGAGGCATACTAGTGACACTCTGTTTGTCTATGTATTCATACATGTACTAAGTTTCCGGTTAATACAATTCTAGCATGAATAATAAACATTTATCATGATATAAGGAAATAAATAATAACTTTATTATTGCCTCTAGGGCATATTTCCTTCAGTCTCCCACTTGCACTAGAGTCAATAATCTAGTTCACATCGCCATTTGATTTAACACCAATATTTCACATCGTCATGTGATTTAACACTCTATAGTTCACATGGCTATGTGACCAATACCCAAAGGGTTTACTAGAGTCAATAATCTAGTTCACATCGCCATGTGATTAACATCCAAAGAGTACTAAGGTGTGATCATGTTTTGCTTGTGAGAGAGGTTTAGTCAATGGGTCTGCCACATTCAGATCCGTACGTATTTTGCAAATTTCTATGTCTACAATGCTCTGCACGGAGCTACTCTAGCTAAATGCTCCCACTTTCAATATGTATCTAGATCGAGACTCAGAGTCATCTAGATCGGTGTCAAAGCTTACATCAACGTAACTCTTTACGACGAACTCTTTATCACCTCCATAACCGAGAAATATTTCCTTAGTCCTCTAAGGATGATTTTGACCAATGTCCAGTGATCTACTCCTAGGTCACTATTGTACCCCTTGCCAAACTCAGGCGAGGGTATACAATAGGTCTGCAGTACATAGCATGGCATACTTTATAGAACCTATGGTTGAGGCATAGGAATGACTTTCATTCTCTCTCTATCTTCTGGCCGTGTGGTCGAGCTTTGAGTCTTACTCAACTTCACACCTAGCAACACAGCAAGAACTCCTTCTTGACTGCTCCATTTTGAACTACTTCAAAATCTTGTCAAGGTATGTACTCATTGAAAACACTTATCAAGCGTCTTGATCTATCTCTATAGATCTTGATGCTCAATATGTAAGCAGCTTCACCGAGGTCTTTCTTTCAAAAAAATCCTTTCAAAAACTCCTTTATGCTTTCCGAAAAATTCTACATTATTTCTGATCAACAATATGTCATCCACATATACTTATCAGAAAGGCTGTATGCTCCCACTCACCTTTTGTAAATACAGGCTTCATCGCAAGTCTTTTTAAAACTATATGCTTTGATCAACTCATCAAAGCGTATATTCCAACTCCGAGATGCTTGCACTAGTCCATAGATGGATCGCTGGAGCTTTGCACACTTTGTTAGCACCTTTAGGATCGACAAAACCTTCTCGGTTGCATCATATACAACTCTTCTTTAAGAAATCCATTAAGGAATGCAGTGTTTGACATTCATTTGCCAAATTTCATAAAATGCGGCAATTGCTAACATGATTCCGACAGGCTTTTAAGCATCGATACAAGTGAGAAAATCTCATTGTAGTCAACACCTTGAACTTGTCAAAAAAAAATTTGCGACAATTCGAGCTTTGTAGATAGTAACACTACTATCGTCATTCGCCTTCCTCTTGAAAATCCATTTTATTATCTATGGCTTGCCGATCACCGCAAGTCAACCAAAGTCCACACTTTGTTCTCATACATGGATCCCATCTCGCATTTCATGGCCTCAAGCCATTTCATGGAATCTAGGCTCATCATCGCTTCCTCATAGTTCGAGGTTTCGCTTATGGTCAAGTAACATGACCTCCGTAATGTGATTACTGCATTCACTCGTGCGTATCTTACTCGTCGACCCACGAGGTTCAAAGGTAACTTGATCTCAAGTTTCATGATCATTATCATTAGCTTCCTCATTAATTGCGCAGGATCATCGGAATTGATTTATGTGATGAACTACTTTCCAATAAGGGAGCAGGTATGCTTACCTCATCAAGTTATACTTTCCTCCCACTCACTTCTTTCGAGAGAAACTCCTTCTCTAGAAAGGATCATTTCTTAACAACGAATATCTTGCCTTCGGTTCTGTGATAGAAGGTGTACCCAGTAGTCTCCTTTGGGTATCCTATGAATACACATTTCTATGATTTGGGTTCGAGCTTATCAGGTTGAAGCTTTTTCACATAAGCATCGCAGCCCCAAACTTTAAGAAACGACAGCTTATGTTTCTTGCCAAACCACAATTCATACGGTGTCATCTCAATAGATTTAGATAGTGCCCTATTTAACGTGAATGCAGCTGTCTCTAATGCATAACCCCAAAACGATAGTGGTAAATCGGCAAGAGACATCATAGATCGCACCATATCTAATAAAGCAATCGATTCTGACGTTCGGACACACCATTACGCTGTGGTGTTCCAGGTGGCGTGAGTTGCGCAACCATTCCGCATTGTTTAAAATGAAGACCAAACTCATAACTCAAATATTCACCTCCACAATCAGATCGTAGAAACTTTTATTTTCTTGTTACGATGATTTTCTACTTCACTCTGAATTTCTTTGAACTTTTCAAATGTTTCAGGACTTATAGTTTCATCAAGCAGATATACCCATATCTCGCTCAAATCATCTGTGAAGGTCGAAAATAACGATACCCGCCATGTAGCCTCAACACTCATTGGACCGCATACATCAAGATGTATTATTTCCAATAATTCGCTTGTTTCGCCCATTGTTCCGTAGAATCGGAGTCTTAGTCATCTTGCCCATGAGGCATGGTTCACAAGCATCAAGTGATTCATAATCAAGTGATTCCAAAAGTCCATCAGCATGGAGTTTCTTCATGCGCTTACACCAATATGATTCCTAAATGTATAAAGCCACAAATAAGTTGCACTATCATTATTAACTTTGCATCTTTTGGCTTCAATATGTGTATCACTATGATCGAGATTCAATAAAACATTTATATTGAGTGTATCACCATAGAAGGTTTTATTCATGTAAATAGAACAACAATTATTCTTTGACTTAAATGAATAACCGTATTGCAATAAACATGATCCAATCAAATTCATGCTCAACGCAAACACCAAATAACATTTTGTTGGAAATATGCCATAGAGGCAATAATAAAAGGATTATTATTATATTTCCTTGTTCATGACAATTGTCCTTTATTCATGCTATAATTGTATTATCCGGAAATCGTAATACACGTGTGAATACATAGACCACAATATGTCCCTAGTGAGCCTCTAGTTGACTAGCTCATTGATAAACAGATAGTCATGGTTTCCTGACTATGGACATTAGATGTCATTGATAAAGGGATCACATCATTAGGAGAATGATGTGATGGACAAGACCCAATCCTAAGCATAGCACAAGATCGTGTAGTTCGCTTTGCTATTGCTTTTTCCAATGTCAAGTATCTTTTCCTTAGACCATGAGATCGCAACTCCCGGATACCGTGAGGAGTGCTTTGGGTGTACCAAAGCGTCACAACGTGAATCGGGTGACTATAAAGGTGCACTCTGGTACCTCCGGAAAGTATGCATTGGGTTGACACGGATCAAGACTAGGATTTGTCACTCCGTATGACGGAGAGGTATCTCTGGGCCCACTCGGTAATGCATCATCATAATGAGCTCAAAGTGACCAAGTGTCCGGTCACGGGATCATGCATTACTGATGCGAGTAAAGTGACTTGTCGGCAACGAGATTGAACGAGGTATTGGGATACCGACGATCGAATCTCTCGCAAGTAACGCATCGATTGACAAAGGGAATTGTATACGGGTTGCTTAAATCCTCGACATCGTGGTTCATCCGATGAGATCATCGAGGAGCATGTGGAGCTAACATGGGTATCGAGATCCCGCTGTTGGTTATTGATCCGAGAGCCGTCACGGTCATATGCGCATGTCTCCCGAACCCGTAGGGTCTATACACTTAAGGTTCTTGGACGCTTAGGGTTGTATGAATATGAGTATGCAGCAAACCGAAAGTTGTTCGAGTCCGGATGAGATCCTTGGACGTCACAAGGAGTTCCGAATGGTCCGGAGGTAAAGAATTATATATAGGAAGTGCTGTTTCGGCCATCGGGAGAGTTTCGGGGTCACCAGATTGTACCGGGACCACCTAAGGGTCCTGGGTCCACCGGGTGGGGCCACCTATCCCGTGAGGGCCCCGTGGGCTGAAGTGGGGAGGAACCAGCCCTGGTGGGCTGGTGCGCCTGGGCCCCCCTCATGCGTCTAGGGTTGGGAACCCCTAGGGGAGGCGCCCACTGCCTTGGGGGCAAGCCTCCCCTTGGCCGCCGCCCCTTGGAGATCTCATCTCCGGGCCGGCCTGTGGGGCCTATATAAAGGGGGGGTTGGAGGAGGGCAGCCGCACCCCAAGTCTTGGCGCCTCTCTCCCCTGCTACACCTCTCCTCTCGCAGCTCTCAAGCTGGCTCACGGAATCCTGCTGCATCCACCACCACGCCAGTGGCTGCTTGGATCTTCATTAACCTCTCCTCCTCCTTGCTGGATCAAGGTGCGGAGACGCCATCCGCCTTCAGACGTGTGTTGAACGCGGAGGTGTCATCCATTCAAAGACTTGGTCATCGGTGATTTGGATCACGGCAGTACGACTCCCTCAACCCCGTTCACTTGTACGCTTCCGCTCTCGATCTACAAAGGTATGTAGATGCACTCCTATCACTCATTGCTAGATGAACTCATAGATGGATTTTGGTGAACGTAGGGAATTTTTTTTATTTTATGCAACGTTCCCCAACAGTGGCATCATGAGCTAGGTCTATGCTAGTTCTCTATTGCACGAGTAGAACACAATTTGTTGTGGGCGTAGATGTTGTCAACTTTCTTGCCGCTACTAGTCTTATCTTGCTTCAGCGTATTGTGGGATGAAGCGGCCCGGACCGACCTTTACACGTGACGCTTACATGAGACAGGTTCCACCGGATCGACATGCACTAGTTGCATAAGGTGGCTAGCGGGTGTCCTGCTCTCCCACTTTAGTTGGAGCGGATTCGACGAAAAGGGTCCTTATGAAGGGTAAATAGAAGTTGACAAATCACGTTGTGGCTTTCACGTAGGTAAGAAAACGTTCTTGCTAGAACCCTATTGCAGTATCGTAAAACTTGCAACAACAATTAGAGGACGCCTAACTTGTTTTTGCAAAGCAAGTGTTTTGTGATGTGATATGGCCAAAGTTGTGATGAATGATGAATGATATATATGTGATGTATGAGATCATGTTCTTGTAATAGGAATCACGATTTGCATGTCGATGAGTATGACAACCGGCAGGAGCCATAGGAGTTGTCTTTATTTTTTTTATGACCTCAAGCGTGTCATTGAGAACGCCATGTAAATTACTTTACTTTATTGCTAAACGTGTTAGCCATAGTAGTAGAAGTAATAGTTGGCGAGCAACTTCATGGAGACACGATGATGGAGATCATGATGATGGAGATCATGGTGTCATGCCGGTGACAAGATGATCATGGAGCCCCGAAGATGGAGATCAAAGGAGCTATATGATATTGGCCATATCATGTCACTATTATATAATTGCATGTGATGTTTATTATGTTTATGCATCTTGTTTACTTAGAACGACGGTAGTAAATAAGATGATCCCTTATAATAATTTCAAGAAAGTGTTCTCCCTAACTGTGCGCCGTTGCTAAAGTTCGTCGTTTCGAAGCACCACGTGATGATCGGGTGTGATAGATTCTTACGTTGACATACAACGGGTGTAAGACAGTTTTACACATGCAAAACACTTAGGTTAACTTGACGAGCCTAGCATGTACAGACATGGCCTCTAACACAAGAGACCGAAAGGTCGAACATGAGTCGTATGGAAGATACGATCAACATGGAGATGTTCACCGACGATGACTAGTCCGTCTCACGTGATGATCGGACACGGCCTAGTCGACTCGGATCATGTAACACTTAGATGACTAGAGGGATGTCAAATCTGAGTGGGAGTTCATTAAATAATTTGATTAGATGAACTTTATTATCATGAACATTAGTCTAAAATCTTTGCAAAATGTCTTGTAGATCAAATGGCCAACGCTCATGTCACCATGAACTTCAACGCTGCTCCTAGAGAAAACCAAGTTGAAAGATGATGGCAAAGAACTATTCGGATCGGGTCCTAACCCGAGGATCATCCTCATAGCTGCCAAGAAATAATATGTCCTAGAAGCACCGCTAGGTGAAGCACCCATCCTGCAGAACCAAGACGTTATGAACGCTTGGCAGTCTCGTCCGATGATTACTCCCTCGCTCGGCGGCATGCTTTACAGCTTAGAACCGGGCTCCAAAAGCGCTTTTGAGCAACACGGAGCATATGAGATGTTTGAGGAGCTGAAACCGGTTTTTCAAGCTCATGCCCGGTCGAGAGATATGAAGTCTCCGACAATTTCTATAGTTGTAAGATGGAGGAAAATAGTTCTCGTCAAGTGAGCACATACTCAAAATGTCTCGGGTTGCACAACCGCCTGTCCCTACCGGACATTAACCTCCTGACGAGGCGGTCATTGACAGAATCCTTCGGGCCGCCCCACCGAGCTACAAGAGCTTTGTGATGAACTACAATATGCGGGATGGTGAAAACCATTCCTGAAGTATTTTCGGCGTCAAGTCAGCAGAGGTAGAAATCAAGAAGGAACATCAAGTGTTGATGGTCAATAAAACCACTAAGTTCAAGAAGGGCAAGGGTAAGAAGAACGTCAAGAAGGACAAAGCAAGGATGTTACTTGCTACCGCAAGCCGCCACGGAAGAAGTCAAAGAATGGACCCAAGCCTGAGACTGAGGGCTTTTATTGCAAAGGGAAGGGTCACTGGAAGCGGAACTGCTCCAAATACTTAGAGGACAAGAAGGCCGGCAACACTAAAGGTATATTTGATATACATGTAATTGATGTGTACCTTACCAGTACTCGTAGTAACTCCTGGGTATTTGATACCGATGCCGTTGCTCATATATGTAACTCACAGCAGGAGCTGCGGAATAAGCGGAGATTGGCGAAGGACGAGGTGACGATGCGCGTCGGGAATGGTTCCAAGGTCGATGTGATCGCCGATTGCACGCTACCTCTACATTTGCCTACGGGATAAGTTTTAAAACTCAATAATTGTTATATAGTGCCAAGTTTGAGCATGAACATTGTATCAAGATCTCGCTTAATGCGTAGATGGCTACTCATTTAAATCCGAGAATAATGGTTGTTCTATTTATATGAGAGATATGTTTTATGGTCATGCTCTGATGTTCAATGGTTTATTCTTAATGCATCTCAACGTGATGTTACACATATTCATAGTGTGAATACCAAAAGGTGTAAAGTTGATAACGATAGTCCCACATACTTGTGGCACCGCCGCCTTTGGTCACATTGGTGTCAAGTGCATGAAGAAGCTCCATGTCGATGGACTTTTAGAGTCTCTAGATAATGAATCATTTGACACATGCTAACCATGCCTCATGGGCAAAATGACCAAGACTCCGTTCTCCGGAACAATGGAGCGAGCAAGCAACTTATTGGAAATCATACATACCGATGTAAAGCGGTCCAATGAGCGTTGAGGCTCGCGGAGGATATCTTTATGTTCTCACTCTCATAGACGTCTTGAGTAGATATGGGTATGTCTACTTTATGAAACACAAGTCTGAGACCTTTGAAAAGTTCAAGGAATTTCAGAATGAGGTAGAGAATCAACGTGACCGAAAAATAAAGTTCTTACGATCGATCGTGGAGGAGAATATTTAAGTCACGAATTTGGTACACACTTAAGGAAATGTGGAATCGTTTCACAACTCACGCGGTGGAACACCTCAACAGAACGGTGTGTCCGAACGCCGTAATCGCACTCTATTGGATATGGTGCGATCTATGATGTCTCTTCTTGATTTACCGCTATCATTTTGGGGATACGCTCTAGAGACAACTACATTCACTTTAAATAGGGCACCGCCTAAATCTGCTGAGACGACACCGTATGAATTATGGTTTGGGAAGAAACCTAAGTCGTCGCTTTCTAAAAGTTTGGGGATGCGATGCTTATGTCAAGAAACTTCAACCCCGAAAAGCTCGAACCCAAGTCGGAAAATGCGTCTTCATAGGATACCCTAAGGAAACCATTGGGTATACTCTTCTACCTTAGATCCGAAGGCAAGATCTTTGTTGCCAAGAACGGATCCTTTCTCGAAAAGAGTTTCTCTAGAAAGGAGTAAGTGGGAGGAAAGTAGAACTCGATGAAGTACTACCTCTTGAACCGGAAAGTAGTGCGGCTCAGGAAAATGTTCCTGTGGTGCCTACACCGACTGGAGAGGAAATTAATGATGATGTTCAAGGTACTACGGATCAAGTTGCTACTGAACTTCGTAGGTCCACAAGGACACGTTCCACACCAGAGTGGTATGGCAACCCCGTCTCCGGAAATCATGTTGTTAGACAACGGTGAACCTTCGAACTATGAAGAAGCGATGGCGGGCCCAGATTCCAACAAACGGCTTGAAGCCATGCAATCCGAGATAGGATCCATGTATGAAAACAAAGTATGGACTTTGACAGACTTGCCCGATGATCGGCGAGCGATAGAAAACAAATGGATCTTTAAGAAGAAGAAGGACGCGGATGGTAATGTTACCATCTATAAAGCTCGACTTGTCGCTAAGGGTTATCGGCAAGTTCAAGGGGTTGACTACGATGAGACTTTCTCTCCCGTAGCTAAGCTGAAGTCCGTCCGAATCATGTTAGCAATTGCCGCATACTATGATTATGAGATATGGCAAATGGACGTCAAAACGGCATTCCTTAACGGCTATCTTAAGGAAGAACTGTATATGATGCAGCCGGAAGGTTTTGTCGACCCTAAGAATGCTAACAAGGTATGCAAGCTCCAAAGAATCCATTTATGGGCTGGTGCAAGCATCTCGAGTTGGAACATTCGCTTTGATGAGATGATCAAAGCGTTTGGGTTTATGAGACTTATGGAGAAGCCCGCGTTTACAAGAAAGTGAGTGGGAGCTCAGTAGCATTTCTCATATTATATGTAGATGACATACTTTTGATGGGAAATGATATAGAACTTTTGGACAACATTAAGGCCTACTTGAATAAGAGTTTTTCAATGAAGGACCTTGGAGAAGCTGCTTACATATTAGGCATCAAGATCTATAGGGATAGATCGAGACGCCTCATAGGTCTTTCACAAAGCACATTCCTTGATAAGATATTGAAGAAGTTCAAAATGGATCAGTCCAAGAAAGGGTTCTTGCCTGTATTACATAAGGTGTGAAATTGAGCTCGGCTCAATGTCCCAATTACCTGCAGAAGATATAGAAGAGATGAGTGTCATCCCCTATGCATCAGCCATAGGGTCTATTATGTATGCCATGTCTGTGTACTGCACTGATGTAAACCTTGCCATAAGTTTGGTAGGAAGGTACCAAAGTAATCCCGGCAAGGAACACCGGACAGCGGTCAAGAATATCCTGAAGTACCGAAAAGGACTAAGGACATGTTTCTCGTTTATGGAGGTGACGAAGAGCTCGTCAGAAGGGTTACATCGATGCTAGCTTCTCGATACAGATCTAGATGACTCTAAGTCACAAACCGGATACGTGTATATGTTGAATGGTGGAGCGAGAAAGTGCATTTACCGCAAGCAGAAAGGCGTCGTGGCGGGATCTACATGTGAAGCGGAGTACATGGCAGCCTCGGAGGCAGCGCATGAAGCAATTTGGGTGAAGGAGTTCATCACCGACCTAGGAGTCATACCCAATGCGTCGGGGCCGATCAAACTCTTCTGTGACAACACTGGAGCTATTGCACTTGCCAAGGAGGCGAGGTTTCACAAGATGACCAGGCACATCAAGCGTCGCTTCAACTCCATTCGTGAAAATGTTCAAGATGGAGACATAGAAATTTGCAAAGTGCATACGGATCTCGAATGTCGCAGATCCGCTGACTAAACCTCTTCCATGAAAGCAAAACATGATCAACACCGTAACTCTATGGGTGTTCGATTCATCACAATGTAACTAGATTATTGACTCTAGTGCAAGTGGGAGACTGTTGAATATGCCCTAGAGGCAATAATAAAAGGATTATTATTATATTTCCTTGTTCATGATAATTGTCTTTTATTCATGCTATAATTGTATTATCCGGAAATCATAATACACGTGTGAATACATAGACCACAATATGTCCCTAGTGAGCCTCTAGTTGACTAGCTCATTGATCAACAGATAGTCATGGTTTCCTGACTATGGACATTGGATGTCATTGATAACGGGATCACATCATTAGGAGAATGATGTGATGGACAAGACCCAATCCTAAGCATAGCGCAAGATCGTGTAGTTCGTTTGCTATTGCTTTTTCCAATGTCAAGTATCCTTTCCTTAGACCATGAGATCGTGTAACTACCGGATACCGTAGGAGTGCTTTGGGTGTACCAAACGTCACAACGTAACTGGGTGACTATAAAGGTGCACTACGGTACCTCCGAAAGTGTCTCTGGGTTGACACGGATCAAGACTGGATTTGTCCTCCGTATGACGGAGAGGTATCTCTGGCCCACTCGGTAATGCATCATCATAATGAGCTCAAAGTGACCAAGTGTTTGGTCACGGATCATGCATTACTGATGCGAGTAAAGTGACTTGTTTGAACGAGATTGAGCGAGGTATTGGGATACCGACGATCGAATCTCGGGCAAGTAACGACTAATTGACAAAGGGAATTGTATACTGGGGTTGCTTAAATCCTCGACATCGTGGTTCATCCGATGAGATCATCGAGGAGCATGTGGGAGCTAACATGGGTATCCAGATCCCGCTGTTGGTTATTGACCGGAGAGCCGTCTCGGTCATGTCTGCATGTCTCCCGAACCCGTAGGGTCTACACACTTAAGGTTCGGTGACGCTAGGGTTGTATGAATATGAGTATGCAGCAAACCTAAAGTTGTTTGAAGTCCCGGATGAGATCCCGGACGTCACTAGGAGTTCTGGAATGGTCCGGAGGTAAAGAATTATATATAGGAAGTGCTGTTTGACCATCGGAGAGTTTCGGGGTCACGGTATTGTACCGGGACCACTGGAAGGGTCGAGGTCCACCGTGGGGGCCACCTATCCGGAGGGCCCGTGGGCTGAAGTGGGGAGGAACCAGCCTCGGTTGGGCCCCCTCATGCGCCTAGGGTTGGGAACCCTAGGGAGGCGCCCCACTTGCCTTGGGGGGCAAGCCTCCCCCTTGATCGCCGCCCCCCCTTGGAGATCTCATCTCCAGGGCCGGCGCCCCCCAGGGGGCCTATATAAAGGGGGGGGGAGGGTAGCCGCACCCCAAGTCTTGGCGCCTCCCTCTCCCCTGCTACACCTCTCCCTCTCGTAGAAGCTCGGCGAAGCTCTGCCGGAATCCTGCTGCATCCACCACCACGCCGTCGTGCTGCTGGATCTTCATCAACCTCTCCCTCCTCCTTGCTGGATCAAGGTGCGGGAGACGTTATCCGCTCCGCACGTGTGTTGAACGCGGAGGTGTTGTCCGTTCGGCACTTGGTCATCGGTGATTTGGATCACGACCAGTACGATCGCTTCAACCCCGTTCACTTGAACGCTTCCGCTCGCGATCTACAAAGGTATGTAGATGCACTCCTATCACTCGTTGCTAGATGAACTCATAGATGGATCTTGGTGAAATTTTTTTATTTTATGCAACGTTCCCCAACACATTTATTTTAGGTTCAACACCAATCCCGAAGGTAAAGGGAGTGTGCGATTGTGATCTTATCAACCTTGGAATCACTTCCAGCACACATCATCACCTCGCCCTTAACTAGTCTCTGTTTATTTTGCATCTCTCATTTCGAGTTACTACTCTTAGCAACTGAACCAGTATCAAAATACCGAGGGGTTCCTATAAACACTAGTAAAGTACACATCAATAACATGTATATCCAATAAAACTATGATCACTTTGCCATCCTTCTTATCCGCCAAGTATCTAGGGCAGTTCCACTTCCAGTGAAAATTTCCTTTGTAGTAGAAGCACTCGGTTTCAGGCTTGGGTCTAGCTTTGGGCTTCTTCATGGTAGTGGCAACTTGCTTGCCATTCTTTCTTGAAGTTCCCTTTCTTTCCCTTTGCCCTTTTTCTAGAAACTGGTGGTCTTGTCAACCATCAACACTTGATGCTTTTCTTGATTTCTACCTTTGCCGATTTTAGCATCGCGAAGAGCTTGGGAATTGTTTTCGTCATCCCTTGCATATTATAGTTCATCACGAAGTTCTAGTAGCTTGGTGATAATGACTAGAGAACTTTGTCAATTACTATCTTATCTGGAAGATTAACTCCCACTTGATTCAAGCAATTATAGTACCCAGACAATCTGAGCACATGCTCACTGGTTGAGCTATTCTCCTCCATCTTGTAGGCAAAGTACTGTCAGAGGTCTCATACCTCTTGACACGGGCATGAATATGAAATACCAATTTCTACTCTTGGTACATCTTATATGCTCCGTGGCGTTCAAAACATTTTTGAAGTCCCGGTTCTAAGCCGTAAAGCATGGTGCACTAAACTATCAAGTAGTCATCATACCGAGAGCTTGTCAAAACCTTCATTACGCCCTGCATCTGCTCCCCGCAATAGTTACATCACCTAGCGGTGCATCAAGGACATAATTTTCTGTGGCTTGACAATGAGGAAAATCCTCAGATCACGGACCAAGTTCGCATCATTGCTACTATCATCTTTCAACTTATATTTCTCTAGGACCATGTCGGTGTACAAAAAGAGGGGTGCATTTTTGTACCCCTATACTGTACTGCAGGCGGTCGGAGTCAGCGCCACGGTCACGCCAAGCGTAACAGGAGGTGAGCCAATGTAATACAAAGCCCAAGATAATAAGAGCAACGCCAAGGCCAAGACCACAAAGAGCGGAGGACGGCGAGTTCCCCGGCAAGATCCTTGCCGGGACATTTCGCCTCAAGACTAACAGAAGCGGGCCAACCTTGAGCCCACGGTCTCCAACATCACGTTGGGCCAGGGCTCGGGAGGCACCTCCGTGGTGGCATGCAGATCTTTGTGAAGACATATTCAAGATCAGATGAGGATTAGAAGACGACGATCCTCGGCAAGACCCTTGCCGAGGAAGGCCCTGATGCACCCGGCAAGGCGTCCTTTGCCCGGACGAAACATACCTTACAGCAAGACCCTTGTCGGGCCACGGCAACAAGACCCTTGTCGGGCCACCCGGCAAGGCCCTCACCAAGGACGCCAGCAGGGTGCTTTGCCAGCCCACGCCAACCAAGCTTCCACCGCCGTTTACATGCAAATGCCACCAACAACAATTTGGGCGGGCACACCGTGTGGTAACATGTCACGACTCGAGCCAACTCATCGGCGCGCTGCGTGGCGGCATGCGAGATCTTCGTGAAGGCTCCGCCACCTCGCCTGCCTGCCGCCTACATGCCACCACGCGCCCTCCGGCTAGGAGTGCGTGTCAAAAGCGAGGAGGAGCGGCAGACGGGGACGGGCCTCGCCCGTCCCCAATAAAGCAAGGGACACCTAAGCTACGCATTAAATGCGTCTTGTCATGTCTGAGCGACAAGCTCAGTGGCATCAGACGCCTTTCCACCTCCTGTGTGCCACTGTGGCAACCCCTTCCGACTATAAAAGGAGGCCCATGGCATACTGGAGAAGGATTGGGCTCTTTCGAACCACGCACTGACCACATCTAGTTCGAGAGCTCAAGAACTCTCTGGGATACACCTACCAAAGCAGGACTAGGGTTTTACGCATCCTCGCGACCCGAACCTGGGTAAACGATCTTTGTGCTGTATACTAGCCCTGCTCTTCTCGCAACCCCGTGCCCCGGCAACCGTAGTAAGGATTCTTGTGATCCCATAGGTGTCGTTCCACACCGACATCTTTGGCGCGCCAGGTAGGGGGCGCAATTGTGAGAATCTGGTCTAGTAGTTATCCTAGCAGTTCTTCGTCGCCATGGCTCCTAAGAAGAAGACGACCACGGCGGTCGGCTCATTGGGAGTGAAACGGCCCGTGCCGGTCTTGGGCGAGCGGTGGAGCAGTCGCGAGACAGACCGGCCCGCGATCCGCGAGCACCAAAGTATCGCTCGGTAGTCGAGGCGTGGCAAGCGGCATCGTTCGCGCGCAACGACCGGCTACACAACGCCGGATCAAAGAGCGAAGCCGGCCCCCGCAGCGGCGCGGGGCCCTCGAAGTGTCGTTGTGCCACCTCCAGCGGCGCAGCGACCTCCGGACGCCCACACCGGGTGACCACTGACGCTCTTCCCATGGTGTGTCGCCGAAGCTGGCGTCACCGCGTTGGTGACCTGGGCACCACTGCGGAAGAGCCGCATCGTCTCATCCGCAGGATGAAGGGTTCAACCACGCCCGGCAGCCGGCGAAATGGCACGCTTGGCCATTGGGTCGTAATGGAGCTCCTTCTAACGTAGTTAGAAGTCGGCCGCGATCCACGCAGTCGCCGCCGCATACGCCGGCAGAAGCTTTGGGCTGCGCCGCTCCTCGACTTCCCTCCCGCGCGGAGAAGCTTGACAAGTGGTGGCCACCATCCGGAGCCTCGTCGCCGCCGCCAACAAAGACGATCCGCGGCGGCGGATCTCGGTCGGCGCTCCACCGAGCCACCGCATCTTTGTTCTTTGGGAGGACCGGGGGAGTTGCAGCCATGGTGCACTCTCCTCCTCCTCACCAGCCACCACGGGTGTCGGCCCGTCGTGACGACGCTGGTGATAACATCTCCATAGCGTCGTCCGACCCGCGGATCCTCCGCGACCAGCGTCAGGTCCTTCGAAACGAGATCACGAAGACGCTTGAACCACCATCAAGCGCCGGCGCGAAAAGCGCCGCCAGTCGGACAAGCGGGCGGGACCCGCTATGGACCACCCGGCACCGGGGGGTTCCAGCGGCATACCTTATGAGGTGGGCTGCCCGGCCTTTACCCGTGAGCTGCGGCAGTTCCAGTGGTCGTCCCACTGCACGTTCAAGCCCGACGTCGGCGAGAAGTACACTGGCAAGACCCATCCGTCAGGAAGTTCTCGGCATCTACACCATCGCGATGCAAAGGCCGGGGCTCGCGACGACAAGGTGCTTGCCAACTATTACCTGGCGCTCAAGCCCAATGTGATGTCTTGGTTGATGCACTTGCCGGTGGATTCCATTTCTTCTTGGTCGGATACATGCCATGAGTTCGTTGGCGCCTTCACGAGGAGGCCACCAAGCTCATGGTCGTGCCGATGATCTGCATATCATTCCCCGAAGAAGGGAGACCCTGCATAAGTACATCCGCAGATTCAGCCGGGTGCGATACAACATCCCCGACGTTCATCCCGCATTGTGGTTAGCGCGTTCCACGGAAACGTGCGCAATCGCAAAGATGCGCGAGGAGCTGGTGATGACCAAGGTTAAGGATGTGGCCGAGTTTCACGCTCGCCGATAGATGCGCCGGGCTGAAGAGGGAAGGAAGTACCCGCGAAGACGCTTGGCGCTGAAACCGACTCTACCTATGAGGACGCCGCTACCCCGACGAAGAAGAATTTGGCGTCAACAGAAACGCAAAGGGCAAGGTCGTGCTTGCCGTTGAGGGATCTCGGACGACACCGGTGCCGGCAAGAAGAAGGTCAAGCAGGCGCGCCCGACAAGGAGATTGCCGGGTGCGCTGCTGCCGGGCCTTGGCGGCTACCGAAACAAGCCGTGGAGCTCGCAAGCAATCTGCAAGATCCACCGCCCCAAGGGCCACGACCTCCGAGAACTGCCGCCGACAAGTCGAAAGCTGCTTGCCGAGAAGCAAAAGGCTGAGTACTGAGGCGGGACAAGGAGAAGGACCAGGACGGCCGAGGGATCCGGCAAGAAGCGTGGCAGCTAAGGAGGCCGCCCGGCAAGGACAACCAAAGAAGAGAGGCCCGCCTGGGCCGCGACAAGAAACAAGAAGACGATGATCACGACGAGGACGCATTTAGTCCGGTGAGCAAGGGTTCCAGAAGGCTACTGAGACCATGTGCGTCGACGGCGGCGCCTCGCTGCATACCTCTCACCGCCAGCTCAAGCAGTAGGCGCGTGAGATTACAGCAGCAGAGCCGTTGTTCGACGCTCAGAAGCCGCTGAAATGGTCCATCACACCCCTCATCTTTGACGCCGAGGACCACCCTGACCGCACTACCGCGGTCGGGTGTTTGCCATTGTTGGTCTCACCAACAATACGCAACCTCAGGGTGAACAAGATGTTGGTTGACAATGGGGCCGGCCTGAACCTGATCTCACCGTCAGGATCAAAGGTTGCAAATCCTCGATGGAGACCTCGAGGAACGGGCACGCTTCAAGGGGTCAATCCGGGAGGAGCCACCAAGGGAAAGGTCACACCGCCTGCCGTGACATTTGGAGGAGAATTGAACTACAGGAGACGGAGAGGATGCGTCTTCGACGTGGCCGAGATCCCCTTGCCTGGCAACGGGATCCTCGGCCCAAGACCAGCTAAGTTCATGGCAGCGTCACACTACGCCTACAACATGCTAAAGATGCCCGCCGTTGACCATCATCTCTGCCCCTCCGACAAGAAGGACGCGCCGATTTGCGCCGACCAACTCTGGGAGGCAAGCAGAAGCTGCTGCCTGTGCACCTGCTTCCCGGCTGAAGCCCGGGAGGGAGGAAGAAGCCCGGCAAGACCTCTCGCACCCACTCAACAAGCGCACCTCTTCAGTAGTTTTGTCTTTGCTACCTCTTGAGCATCACGCGTTGGATTTCCCGAAGAGGAGAGGATGATGCGACAAAGTAGCGTAAGTATTTCCCTCGATTTTGAGAACCAAGGTATCAATCCAAGAGGGAGGCCATGCTCAAGTCCCTCGTACCTGCACAAAACGATAGCTACTCGCAGCCAACGCGATTAGGGGTTGTCAATCCCTTCACGGTCACTTACGAGAGTGAGATCCGATAGAGATGATAAATAATATTTTTGGTATTTTTGATATAGAGATGCAAAGTGAAAAGTAAAAGGCAAAGTAAAAACAAAGCAAGTATTAAAGTGAAGGAGATTGATATGATGAAAATAGACCCGGGGGCCATAGGTTTCACTAGTGGCTTCTCTCAAGAGCATAAGTATTCTACGGTGGGTGAACAAATTACTGTTGAGCAATTGGATGAAATTGAGCATAGTTATGAGAATATCTAGGTATGATCATGTACATAGGCATCACGTCCAAGACAAGTAGACCGACTCCTACTGCATCTACTACTATTACTCCACTCATCGACCGCTATCCAAAGATGCATCTAGAGTATTAAGTTAAAAACAGAGTGACGCCTTAAGCAAGATGACATGATGTAGAGGGATAAATTCATGCAATATGATAAAAAAAACCCATCTTGTTATCCTCGATGGCAACAATACAATGCATGCGTTGCAACCCTTTACATCCTTTGGGTAAGGACACCGCAAGATTGAACCCAAAGCTAAGCACTTCTCCCATTGCAAGAACTACCAATCTAGTTGGCCAAACCAAAGCGGATAATTCAAGAGACTTGCAAAGATAACTCAATCATACATAAAAGAATTCAGAGAAGATTCAAATATTATTCATAGATAAGCTCTATCATAAACCCACAATTCATCGTTCTCAACAAACACACCGCAAAAAGAAGATTACATCGAATAGATCTCCACAAGAGAGGGGTAGAACATTGTATTGAGATCCAAAAAGAGAGAAGAAGCCATCTAGCTACTACCTATGGACCCAAGGTCCGAGGTAAACTACTCACACTTCATCGGAGGGCTATGATGATGATGTAGAAGCCCTCCGTGATGATTTGCCCTCTCCGTGAGTCCTTAACCAGGCCCCAAGATGGGATCTCGTAGATACAGAAAGTTGTGGCGGTGGAATTAGGTTTTTGGCTCCGTATTTGATCTATCGGGGGTACGTAGGTATATATAGGAGGAAGGAGTGCGTCGGTGGAGCAATAGGGGGTCCACGAGGTAGGGGGCGCCCAGGGGGGGCGCCCCCCACCCTCGTGACCGCCTCCTTTGTTCGTTGGGTTAGGGTCCAAGTCTCCTGGATCACGTTCGGTGAGAAAATCACGTTCCCGAAGGTTTCATTCCGATTGGACTCCGTTTGATATTCCGGTTCTTCGAAACACTGAAATAGGCAAAAAACAACAATTTCTGAAATTTGGGCCTCCGGTTAATAGGTTAGTCCCAAAAATAATATAATAGTGGAAAATAAAGCCCAATATAGTCCAAAACAGTAGATAAAGTAGCATGGAGCAATCAAAATTATAGATACGTTGGAGACGTATCGCATCCCAAGCTTAAGTCCTGCTTTCGTCCTCGAGTAGGTAAATGATAAAAAGAGAATTTTGATGCGGAGTGATACTTTGGCATAATTTCAATGTAAATCTTCTTAATTGTGGTATGAATATTCAGATCCGAAAGATTCAAGACAAAAGTTCATATTGACATAAAAATAATAATACTTCAAGCATACTAACTAAGCAATTATGTCTTCTCAAAATAACATGGCCAAAGAAAGTTATCCCTACAAAATCATATAGTCTAGCTATGCTCCAACTTCCCCACACAAAATATTTAAATCATGCACAACCCCGATGACAAGCCAAGCAATTGTTTCATACTTTAACATTTTCAAAACTTTTTCAATTTTCACGCAATACATGAGCGTGAGCCATGGATATAGCACTATATGTGGAATACAATGGTGGTTGTGGAGAAGACAAAAGGGAGAAGATAGTCTCACATCAACTAGGCGTATCAACGGGCTATGGAGATGCCCATCAATAGATATCAATGTGAGTGAGTAGGGATTGCCATGCAACGGATGCACTAGAGCTATAAGTATATGAAAGCTCAACAAAAGAAACTAAGTGGGTGTGCATCCAACTCGCTTGCTCACAAGACCTAGGGCATTTGAGGAAGCCCATCATTGGAATATACAAGCCAAGTTCTATAATGAAAAATTCCCACTAGTATATGAAAGTGACAAAATGAGAGACTCTCTATCATGAAGATCTTGGTGCTATTTTGAAGCACAAGTGTGGTAAAAGGATAGTAACATTGTCCCTTCTCTCTTTTTCTCTCATTTTTTTATTTGGGCCTTTTTTTATGGCCTCTTTTTTTTTTCGTCCGGAGTCTCATCCCGACTTGTGGGGGAATCATAGTCTCCATCATCCTTTCCTCACTTGGGACAATTCTCTAAAGAATGATGATCATCACACTTTTATTTTTCTTACAATTCAACAATTACAACTCGATTCTTAGAACAAAGTATGACTCTATGTGAATGCCTCCAGTGATGTGCGGGATATGCAATGAAACAAGAGTGACATGTATGAAAGAATTATGAACGGTGGCTTTGCCCCAAATACGATGTCAACTACATGATCATGCTAGCAATATGACAATGATGGAGCGTGTCATAATAAAAGCAATTGGAAAGTTGCATGGCAATATATCTCTGAATGGCTATGGAAATGCCATGATAGGTAGGTACGGTGGCTGTTTTGAGGAAAATATATGGTGGGTGTATTATACCGCTAAAAGTGCGGTATTAGAGAGGCTAGCAATGGTGGAAGGATGGGAAAAAGTGCGTATAATCCATGGACTCAACATTAGTCATAAAGAACTCATATACTTATTGCAAAAATCTAGAAGTTATCAAAGCAAAGTATTACGCGCATGCTCCTAGGGGATAGATTGGTAGGAAAAGACCATCGCTCGTCCCGACCGCCACTCATAAGGAAGACAATCAATAAATAAATCATGCTTCGAGTTCATCACATAACGGTTCACCATACGTGCATGCTACGGGAATCACAAACTTGAACACAAGTATTCTTTAAATTCACAACTACTCAACTAGCATGACTCTCATATCACCATTTTCATATCTCAAAACAATTATCAAGCATCAAAATTTTCTTAGTATTCAACGCACTCAAAAGAAAGTTTCACATATCTTGAATACCAAGTATATTAATATTAAGCAAATTACCATGCTATTAACGACTCTCAAAATAATCTAAGTGAAGCATGAGAGATCAATATTTTCTTGAAAACAAATCCACCACCGTGCTCTAAAAGATCTAAGTGAAGCACTAGAGCAAAAATTATCACGCTCAAAAGATATAAGTGAAGCACTATGAGCAAAACTATCAAGCTCAAAAGATATAAGTGAAGCACATAGAGTATTCTAGAAAATTCCAATTTATGTATGGGTCTCTAAAAAGGTGTGTACAGCAAGGATGATTGTGGTAAACTAACAAACAAAGATGCAAATAATACAAGACGCTCCAAGCAAAACACATATTATGTGGTGAATAAAAATATAGCTCCAAGTAAATTACCGATGGAAGTAGGCGAAAGAGGGATGCCTTCGGGCATCCCCAAGCTTTGACTTTTGGTGTCCTTGGATTATCTTGGGGGTGCCATGGGCATCCCCAAGCTTAGGCTCTTGCCACTCCTTGTTCCATAATCCATCAAAAGAATTTACCCAAAACTTGAAAACTTCACAACACAAAACTCAATAGAAATCTCGTGAGCTCCGTTAGAGAAAGAAAACAAAAGACTACTTTAAGGTACTGTAATGAACTCATTCTTTATTTATATTGGTGTTAAACCTACTGTATTCCAACTTCTATATCGATTATAAACTATTTTACTAGCCATAGATTCATCAAAATAAGCAAACAACACACGAAAAACAGAATCTGTCAAAAACCGAACAGTCTGTAGTAATCTGTAACTAACGCAAACTTATGTAACTCAAACAAATCTACCAAAATTAGACGGCCTAGAAAATTTGTTTATTAATCAGCAGCAATTGGAATCAGTATTTTATCACGTTCTGGTGATTTTTAATAATTTGGGCACTGAGCGCAAAGTTTCTGGAAATTACAGCAAGATCAAATAACTATCATCCAAGAAGATCCAATAGGTCTAACTTGGCACAAACACTAATTAAAACATAAAACCACATCTAAACAGAGGCTAGATGGATTATTTATTCCTAAACAGAAGCAAAAGAAAAAACTAAAATAAAATTGGGTTGCCTCGCAACAAGCGCTATCGTTTAACGCCCCTAGCTAGGCATAAAAGCAAGGATAGATCTAGGTATTGCCATCTTTGGTAGGCAATCCATAAGTGGCTCTCATGATAGATTCATATGCAATTTTTTTTATTTCTAGGAAAGTGTTCCATGCCTTTCTTTAATGGAAATTGGAATCTAATATCCCTTCCTTCATATCAATAATTGCACCAATCGTTCTAAGGAAAGGTCTACCAAGAATAATAGGACATGAAGGATTGCAATCTATATCAAGAACGATAAAATCTACGGGCACATAATTCCTATTTGCAACAATAAGAACATCATTAATTCTTCCCATAGGCTTTTTAATAGTGGAATCCATAAGATGCAAGTTTAGAGAGCAATCATCCAAGTCATGAAATCTAGCAAATCACACAAAGTTTTGGGGATAGTAGAGACACTAGCACCCAAATCACACAAGGCATAAAACTCATAATTTTTATTTTTAATTTTAATAGTAGGTTCCCACTCATCATAGAGCTTTCTAGGATAGAGACTTTCAACTCAAGTTTTTCTTCATAAGATTGCATCAAGGCATCAACAATGTGTTCGGTAAAGGCCTTATTTTGACTATAAGCATGAGGAGAATTTAGCACGGATTGCAACAAGGAAATACAATCAATTAAAGAGCAATTTTCATAATTAAATTCCTTGAGATCCAAAATAGTGGGTTTAGCAACATCTAGGTTTTTCTTTCTTTCAATCCCACACTTATCAATTTCATCATCAAGATCTAAAACTCCGAATTCTTAGAACGCCTTCTAGGTAAAGGAAGATCATATTCAGTTTCATCAAGATTCATATTGCAAAACAAAGATTTAATGGGGACACATCAATAACTTTTAGATCTTCATCTTGATTTTCATAGGAATTGGAAGAACACGCTTTAATAAAGGCATCTTTGGAAGCACGCATCCTAGCGGTTCTTTCTTTGCACTCATCAATAGAAATTCTCATAGCTTTGAGAGACTCATTGATATCATGCTTAGGAGGAATAGATCTAAGCTTTAAAGAATCAATTTCAAGAGAAATTCTATCAACGCTCCTAGCCAAATCATCAACTTTAAGCAATTTCTCTTCAAGCAAAGCATCAAAATTCTTTTGTGAATTCATAAACTCTTTAACACTACTCTCAAATTCAGAGGGCATCTTATTAAAATTTCCATAAGAGTTGTTGTAGGAATTTCCATAATTATTAGGAGGATTACTAGGATAAGGCCTAGGATTAAAATTCCCTCTATACGCGTTGTTACCAAAATTATTCCTACCAACAAAATTCACATCCATAGATTCATTATTATTCTCAATCAAAGTAGACAAAGGCATATCATTAGGATCAGAAGAAACACTCTTAGTAGCAAAATAATTTCATAAGTTCATCCATCTTTCCACTCAAAACATTGATTTCTTCTATCGCATGCACTTTTTTATTAGAAGATCTTTCGGTATGCCATTGAGAATAATTAACCATAATATTATCTAGGAGTTTAGTAGCATCTCCTAAAGTGATTTCCATTAAAGTGCCTCCTGCGGCCGAATCTAAAAGATTTCTAGAAGCAAAATTCAATCCGGCATAAAAGTTTTGTATAATCATCCACAAATTCAAACCATGAGTAGGACAATTACGTATCATTAATTTCATTCTCTCCCAAGCTTGTGCAACATGTTCATGATCAAGTTGCTTAAAATTCATAATATCGTTCCTAAGAGAGATGATCTTAGCGGGAGGAAAATACTTAGAGATAAAAGCATCTTTGCACTTGTTCCAAGAATCAATACTATTTTTAGGCAAAGACGAAAACCACGCTTTAGCACGATCTCTAAGCTTAAAAAGGAAATAGCTTCAACTTAACGACATCACTATCGACATCTTTTTCTTTTGCATATCACATAAATCAACGGGTTATTCAGATGAGTAGCGGCATCTTCACTAGGAAGGCCGTGAATTGATCTTTCATAACAAGATTCAACAAAGCGGTATTGATTTCACAAGATTCAGATTGGCAAGAGGAGCACCTGAGTGCTAAGGAAATCATTATCATTGGTATTGGTGAAGTCACACAATTTGGTAGCATCTTGAGCCATCACGACAAACAAGCAAACTAACACACGCAAAGCATACAAAAGGCAAGCGAGAAAAAGGCTATAGGAAAAGAGAGGAGGAGATTGGGAAAGAGAGGGCGAATAAAACGGCAAGGGTGAAGTGGGGGAGAGGAAAACGAGAGGCAAATGGCAAATAATGTAATGCGAGAGATAGGGATTGTGATGGGTACTTGGTATGGTGCTTGACTTGCTCTTGCGTGAGCCTCCGCAAGAACGGCGCTAAATTCTTCTTGCTACCTCTTGAGCACTGCGTTGGATTTCCCGAAGAGGAGAGGATGATGCAAAGAAAGTAGCGTAAGTATTTCCCTCATTTTGAGAACCAAGGTATCAATCCAAAGAGGAGGCCACGCACAAGTCCCTCGTACTGCACAAAACGATAGCTACTCTCAACCAACGCGATTAGGGGTTGTCAATCCCTTCATGGTCACTTACTTAGAGTGAGATCTGATAGAGATGATAAATAATATTTTTGTTATTTTTGATATAGAGATGCAAAGTGAAAAGTAAAAGGCAAAGTAAAAACAAAGCATGTATTAAAGTGATGGAGATTGATATGATGAAAATAGACCCGGGGGCCATAGGTTTCACTAGTGGCTTCTCTCAAGAGCATAAGTATTCTACCTTTGGGTGAAAAAATTACTTGCTGAGCAATTGATGTAATTGAGCATAGTTATGAGAATATCTAGGTATGATCATGTATATAGGCATCACGTCCAAGACAAGTAGACCGACTCCTTCCTGCATCTACTACTATTACTCCACTCATCGAATCGATATCCAAAGCATGCATCTAGAGTATTAAGTTAAAAAGCAGAGTAACGCCTTAAGCAAGATGACATGATGTAGAGGGATAAATTCATGCAATATGATAAAAACCCCATCTTGTTATCCTCGATGGCAACAATACAATACGTGCCTTGCAACCCTTTCTCACATCGGGTAAGGACACCGCAAGATTGAACCCAAAGCTAAGCACTTCTCCCATTGCAAGAACTACTAATCTAGTTGGCCAAACCAAACGGATAATTCAAGAGACTTGCAAAGATAACTCAATCATAAATAAAAGAATTCAGAGAAGATTCAAATATTATTCATAGATAAACTCGATCATAAACCCACAATTCATCTGTCTCAACAAACACACCGCAAAAAGAAGATTACATCGAATAGATCTCCACAAGAGAGGGGGAGAACATTGTATTGAGATCCAAAAAGAGAGAAGAAGCCATCTAGCTACTAACTATGGACCCGAAGGTCCGAGGTAAACTACTCACACTTCATCGGAGGGGCTATGATGATGATGTAGAAGCCCTCCGTGATGACGGCCCTCTTCCCGTGAACTCGAACAGGCCCCAAGATGGGATCTCGTGGATACAGAAAGTTGCAAGCGGTGGAATTAGGTTTTTGGCTCAGTATTTGATCCGCCGGGCAATGTGAGGTATATATAGGAGGAAGGAGTACGTGGTGGAGCAACAGGGGCCCACGAGGTAGGGGCGCGCCTGTGGGGTGCCCCCACCTCGTGACCGCCTCTTTTGTTCCTTGGAGTAGGGTCCAAGTCTCGGATCACGCTCGGTGAGAAAATCACGTTCCGAAGGTTTCATTCCGTTTGGACTCCGTTTGATATTCCGTTTCTTCAAACACCGAAATAGGCAAAAAACAGCAATTGAGGCTGGGCCTCGGTTAATAGGTTATTCCCAAAAATAATATAAAAGTGGAAAATAAAGCCCAATATAGTCCAAAACAGTAGATAAAGTAGCATGGAGCAATCAAAAATTATAGATACGTTGGAGACGTATCAGCTGCCGTCGAGGACGTGCTAGAGAGCTCTACCCACAAGAGCAAGAGATCCAGAGCCGAGCCGCCGCAAACCAAGAAGGTGTCCGCCAGGGAGGATGGCACGGGAGGGGCCTTCACCATAGGCTCCACCCTCGGCAGCAAATAGGAAGGCGCACTCGTCACCTTCCTGTGGGCGAATGTCGACGTGTTTGCATGGAAAGCATCCAACATCCCCGGTGTTCCTAGGGAGGTGATTGAGCACCACCTAGCTGTCTGCCCCCATGCGCGGCCCGTCCAGCAGAAGGTCGTAAAGCGTGCTCGGAGAGGCAGGAGTTCATCACGGAGGAGATCGGGGAAGTTGGAAGCGCATGTGTTTGGTGAGGGAGTGCTCCACCCGACGTGGTTGGCCAATCCGGTAGTGGTGCGCAAGGCAAATGGGAAGTGGAGGCTGTGTATTGATTACACGAGATATCAATAAGGCTTGTCCTAAGGACCCCTTCCCGCTGCTAATGCATCGACCAGATTGTTGACTCCACGGCCGGGTGTGATTTGTTGTCATTCCTCGACGCCTACTCGGGCTACCACCAGATCTTCATGAAAAGAGAGGATGAAGAAAAGACAGCGTTCATCACCCCATGTGGTACGTATTGCTTTTTATGGATGCCTTTCGGGTTGAAGAGCGCTGGCTCAATGCTACGTCTTGAGCTTGCGTTGGTTTTCCCCGAAGAGGAGAGGATGATGCAGCAGAGTAGCATAAGTATTTCCCTCAGTTTTGAGAACCAAGGTATCAATCCAGTAGGAGGCCACGCGCGAGTCCCTCGTACCTACACAAACAAACAAGAACCTCGCAACCAACGCGATAAAGGGGTTGTCAATCCCTCAACAAATACTTACGAGTGAGATCTGATAGATATGATAAGATAATATTTTTGGTATTTTTATGATAAAGATGCAAAAGTAAAATAAAAGGCAATAAAACACTTGAAATAGGCAAAAACAGCAATTTCGGAATTTGGGCCTCCGGTTAATAGGTTAATCCCAAAAGTAATATAAAAGTGGAAAATAAAGCCCAATATAGTCCAAAACAATAGATAATATGGCATGGAGCAATCAAAAATTATAGTTACGTTGGAGACGTATCACTCAACATTTGCAATAGCAGTCCAAATTGGTTTTGAACCTCAGCTCCATAGAAATATGGAGGCCTACATGGATGACATAGTGGTTAAAACCAAGGACGGGACAACTCTTGTGCAAGATCTGGAAGAGACATTTGCCAATCTGCGCAAGATCAACCTCGCTGAACCACGAGAAGTGTGTCTTGACATTCCATCCGGCAAGCTTCTCGGGTTCTTTGTGTCGCAGCACGGAATCGAGGCAAACCCAGACAAAATCAAGGCTATTGAGCAGATTGAGGCGCCCAAGTGGATCAAGGATGTGCGTCGGCTCACCGGCTGCGTTGCCGCCATGAGCCGATTCATCTCCAAGTCCGAGCGCCTTCCTTTGCTTTCTTCAAAATCTTGAAGAAGGCAGGCCCAATGGAATGGACCCTAAGCCGAGGCAAGCATTGCAAGATCTGAAGAAATACCTTTCCTCCACGCCAATACCGGGTTGCGCCTAAACCACAAGAGTCGTTGCTGCTGTCAGATCCGGCGGCGACGAATCAAGTGGTCGGCCGCGCTAGTGGCACAGAGGGAGAGTCAATGAGGAGGCGATGAACGGCGGTAGAACCAGCGGATGGCAAGCCCAAGATTCCCCAATGAGGGCTCGGTGCCGGCAAAGGCGAGGCCCCGGCCGAAGTCTCGATGCCACCAAGGCAAAGGCTCACAGCGATCAAGTGAGGTGGTGCAAGAAGAAGATCATGCAGCACCCGGTTTACTTTTGTCGACTCCCTCTTGCAGGGAGCTAGATCGAGGTACTCCGGTGTGCAGAAATTGCTCTTCGGCCTCCTTATGGCCTCGAGGAAGCTGCGTCATTACTTCCAAGCCCACGAGATCACTGTCGTCACCCGCCTCCCTTTGCAACGGATACTGCATAATCCGGATGCAACCGGGAGGATTGTGGAGTGGGCCTTGGAGTTGTCAAGTTTCGGTTTGAATTTTGAAAGTACCTCGACAATTCAGATCAGAGTCTTGGCGGAGTTCATTGCAAAATGGACCTCAACGCCTGACGAAGAAATCCAGGAGACCACTCTCCCCGGCAAGGAGGAACATCGCGACTGGACCATGTACTTTGATGGGGCTTTCTCGCTGCAAGGCGCCGGTGCCGGTGTGCTACTCGTCGCACCTACCGGGGAGCACCTCAAGTACGTGATCCAGATGCACTTTCCCCGAGAGATGTCCACCAACAACACTGCTGAGTACGAGGGATTGCTTGCCGGTCTCAGGATCGCGGCAGACCTCGGGGTTAAGAAGCTCATCGTCAGGGGTGACTCGCAGCTTGTTGTCAGGCAGGTCAACAAGGATTACCAAAGCCCATTGATGGAAGCCTACGTAGATGAAGTGAGGAAGCTGGAGGAGCGCTTTGACGGTATCCAAGCGGAGCACGTCCCCCGAATGGAGAACGACACCGCCGATTACCTGTCAAAGCGTGCCGCATTCAAGCTACCTATGGAACCGGGTACCTTTTTGCTCCGGCTAACTCAACCATCCGTCAAACCATCAACGGGGCAGAACAAGCGAAGGAAGTCGGGTCCCGGCAAGTACTTTCCTACCGAGCCCTCTGGGGCGGCCGGCAAGAAGGGTGCCGCCATGACGCCGAGCCTGCCTAAGAGAAGCTACCTCGGCATGGCGTCAAGCCCTAGTCAGAGACAGCCGCTCCACGGGCGGAAGAAATGCCTTTGGTCCTGCTGCCGTGAGCCCGGGCTCCGGCATGGGCGCAACATACCGTCCGATTCCTCCAAACATGGGAGCTTCACGAGGAGCAGGAAGAAGCGGAGAAAGTAGCCTGTCGGTCCCGCCTCGCACCAGTTAAATCGATGACGTCACATGCGAGGAGAAGGCCGAACGGCTGCGTGAAATTGAAGTGCATCCCCCAGGAGGAAGGACTGGAGCTGTTGGCGGAGATACATGGAGGCATATGTGGCTCCCACATAGGGTCAAGGGCCCTTGCCGGGAAGGCGTTCCGACAAGGTTTTTTCTGGCCCACCGCCCTCCAGGATGCGACGGCACTAGTAACCAAGTGTGAAGCGTGTCAGTTCCATTCAAAGAAGCTTCATCAACCAGCCCAAGCCCTTCAAACAATCCCTCGACATACTGGGCCCTTTCCCCCGCGCTGTCGGGGGCTTTGAGTACTTGTACGTTGCAATCGACAAGTTCACAAAGTGGCCAAGGTGGAAGCGATGAGAAAGGTGACTACACAGTCACCTGTCAAGTTTTTCAAAGGATCGGGTTCCGCCGCTTTTGGTGTGCCAAATAGAGTCATCACCGACAACGCAAGACGCAGTTCACGAGCCACACCTTCATGCAATACATTCAAGACCTCGGCAGCAAGGTTTGTTTTGCTTCCGCGGCACACCCACGCAGCAATGGCCAAGCCGGAGAGGGCGAATGTCGAAGTGTTGGCGAGGCCTAAGGACAAAGACTTTTGAGAAGCCGCGCAAGAGCGTATATACCGGATTGATGAATTGCTGGCGGTTATTTGGTCGATCAGGACGATGCCAAATCGAGCCACCAGCCAGACACCTTTTGCCATGGTCTACGAGGCAGAAGCAGTTCTCCCCACGGAGCTCATATACAGGTCACCTCGAGTGCTCGCTTATGATGAGCTTGAGCAAGAGCAGTTGCCCCAAGATGACGCGACGCTCCTTGAGGAAGATCGTCTTTCTAAGCGGCCGTGGAGAGCAACGCGCTACCAGCAAGCCTTGCGCCGCTACCATAGCCGCAAGGTTCATGCCCGAAGCTTTGAGGAAGGCGACCTTGTTCTTCGGCGCGTTCAGTCGGCCAAGAATGCCAACAAGTTGACGCCGAAGTGGGAAGGCCCTTATCGGGTAATACGAGTCACCAGGCCCGGCGCAGTCCGCCTGGAGACCGAAGATGCCGTCCCAGTGAGCACATCCTAGAACATCGAGCATCTTCGCAAGTTTTACCCATATATGCGCGGCTTGCCGGCCTCCCGGCAAGCCACCTTTTGTACAAGCTTTGCTTAAGCAAGGCATGTAACCCCTTCAGACAAAGCCAGCGCAGACCACGAGCATAAATAAATGAAGGCCGGCGCCTAAGTCATAGCATGCATGCTAGGGTCGAGTCTCTTCCTTGGTTAGGGTTGACGGTGCTCGTGAGCGACTAACCCCTAGCTTAGAGGTTGAGTGCGCGTCTATCTGTTTCTCTTCTGTCCTCCTTTGGTTCGCAGGGCACATGAGCACTTCTGCCGAGCTACTTGGATGAAAGAAAACAGACCGATGTCCCGACCCCGGCAAACCAGAGTTGCCGGGGGCTGCAAGCACAAGGATCCAACCGCGGCAAGATAAGATTGCCGGGGGCTGCAGATCCATATAAGTCTTTTATCCTCTGTCATGCATTTCGGAACAGGACTGGGGCATGTGAAACCTCGTTTTATCTCTAGGCTGTCGTGCTCCCTTTTCCTATACCTAAGGATTATTTCGGGTCCGGATTTGGTTGTAGCCGCGGCGGCAAGGAGGTAGAACGAGGAGCCTAAAGCCCACTTCATCCCTGCCTCCGCCAAGAGCGCGAGAACGGTCGAGTGGAGTGGGGGGGCGGCAAGGCCTGTTGCCAGGACGAAAAACGTTTATCTTCAACAATAACAAGGATTCGCTCCTTGTCGCGGGGTTTACCCACGAACGAAAAACCCGACAAGCATCCCTTTTTCATTAAATACATCCCATACAAGTACAGTTCGTACGAAATGAAAAACATGAGCAAGGGGATTGCAAGTTCTAAATTTAACAAGGCCCGAAAGCTTACAGATTAAAAAAGAGATAAGGTGCCCGTAATCCCTTTCTTGTCCCTCTCCTCAGGAGGCAGGTCAAGGAGGCGAGAGGAAAAAAGGGGCGCCTAGGCGAGCTACTGAGCAGCGTAGCACCAAGAGAACACCTCGGTGGCCGCCCGGGTAGGCCGGGTGCCGACAGACCGGAAAGGAGCTGGAAGACGAGGCGGCAGGGGACCGACAAGACGATTTAAGGCGAGGGTGCCCGCGTACTCGAGTTGACGGCCTTGTCGCCCGCCCTCTTCCTCTTCCGCAGCCTCCGACGCCACCGCCCAAGGAGGCGGCCCCGAGAAGTTCAAGGAGCTGGCCCCACCCACGGCAAAACTCCTCACGGAGGAGCGGCCAGTGCAGAGATCTTCGCTGCAAGACCCGCCCAAAGGCGCTGGGCGTCCGACGCCTAATCGGACTCATCCCCGTCATCTGCCCCGCTGTCCTCCTCATCACTCTCGCTCAAGGAAGAGCTTCCATCGTCGGAATCTCCATTGGAGGAGCTCTCCACGCGGCACTTCAGGCGAGTCCCGAAGTCTCCGAAGACCTTGACGGAGAGAAGGCCGTCCTCCATCAATTTGAAGTAGAGGACGAGCCCCGCTGTCAGGCTGTGGATGCGAGCGAACGTCTTCCACCCACGATGGAGGTACATGACCCGAGGAGCCGGGAAGTCGACGTCGACCCACATGCCCCCATTCCCACAACCCCTCATGTGCAATCTGAGGGATTGGGGCCAGTCACGAGCAAACGGGGTGAGAAGACGGAGACGGCGACGCGGAGGCCGGCGCAGCCTGATGAAGAACTCGCGGGGCTGGTCTCCGACATGGCCTTCCATCGGGAAAGGCACCATTGGGGCGGCCCGGGCGCTACCGCCTCCTGTCCTCCTCTTCCCGAAAGCACTACGACCTCTGCTTCGCCTCGCCTCTCCCCTTCCTCGCCGGGTTCCACCACCACAGGCTCGGGAGGAGGAGGGACGCGGCTGTCGAGCAGCGACCCTCGCCGCCACCGACGAGGGACTCGGGTTCCCTTTCTCCATGGCGAGCGAAAGGAAGAAGCAGAAGCAAGAGGAGATAGATGACAGAAGAATGCGGGACGCCATCCCCCTTTCCCCCTCTTTATAAAGGGGTGGGGTCGGGGCTCGGCCACCCCGCTTGGCCAATCCAGCCACCGGAGGCGCAGGGAATCAGGACCGGTCCGCTGCCCCAACCAGCGACGGCCCGGTTTCCCGCCTCCACCGCTTGCCACCCCAGGCGCATGAAGGACGCGTGGCGGACGTGCAGGACTAAGGGGACGGGTGAAGCGACCTCTCCCCACCCCGTGATCGTGGGGAGTGGACGCCTTGAAGACCGCGCCCCGGCCCCGCTCAATAAATGAGCCGCGCCTCCACGCCTCCCTCTTTTTAAGCGGAAGGCGCGAGCCGCCTCTTTACTGCGATGTGACGCATGCATGTGGAAACCGCCCCACGCATGCCGCCCACGTCACGCACACCCCTCCACACAGCGCCGCACGCGCGGGTCGTGGGAAGCGCAATGCGCGAAAAGTTTTACCGTGGTAAAAACCGCCCCGCCTGCCCGCGCACCGTTTTGGGCCTGGCCCAACAACGTGTCGCGCTTATGCGTGCCCCAGGCCCGGGGGCTCCTGTCGGTGTACAAAAAGAGGGGTGCGTTTTGTACCCCTATACTGCAGGCAATGGAGCCGCGCCTACGGTCACGCCAAGCAGAACAGGGGAGGTGAGCCAAGGTAAGACCAAAGCCCAAGATAATAAGAGCAACGCCAAGGCCAAGAGCACAAAGAGTAGAGGGACGAAGTAGGTTCCGCCGGCAAGACCCTTGCCGGGGCAGACTCAGCAGCCCCGGCAAGATCCTTGCCGGGACAGCTCGCCCCGTACCAACAGAGCGGGCCACCCTTGAGCCCACGGTCTCCAACATCACGTTGGGCCAGGGCACGGGAGGCACCTCCGTGGTGGCTTGCAGATCTTTGTGAAGACATATTCAAGGTCAGATGAGGATTAGAAGACAACGATCCTCGGTAAGACCCTTGCCGAGGAAGGCCCCCAGACCCCCGGCAAGGCCCTTGCCGGGGACGACAGCTGCCACGGCAAGACCCTTTGTTGGCCATTACAGCAGAAGACCCTTGCCGGGCCACCCGGCAAGAAGGCCCTCACCAAGGACGCGAAAGGTGGTCACCGCCAAGCGACGCCAACCAAGCTTCCACCGCCGTTTACATGCAAATTGCCAGCCCCAACCACTGGCGCCCACTGCTGTGGCAACATGCAGCTCCCAGGCCAACTCATCGAGCGCCTGCGTGGCGGCATGCAGATCTTCGTGAAGGCTCCGCCACTGCGCCACCTCAGCTGCCTGCCTGCCTACATGGCACCACGCGCCTCACTGGCCAGGGCGCGTGTCAAAGCGAGGAGGAGCGGCGACGGACGGGACGGGCCTCGCCCCCGTCCCCAATAAAGCAAGGGGACACCTAAGCTACGCATTAAATGCGTCTTGTCCTCAGAATACGAGCGATAAGTTCAGGGGCATCAGACGCCTTTCCACCTCTGTGTGCCACTGTGGCAACCCTTCCGACTATAAAAGGAGGCCCATGGCATCTTGGAGAAGGATTGGGCTCTTTCTAACCACGCATGACCATTAGCCTAGTTCGAGAGCTCAAGAACTCTCGAAATACACCCACCAAAGCAGGACTAGGGTTTTACGCATCCTCGCGTCGAACACAGGTAAACGGTCTTTGTGTCAGTCTACTAGCCCCGCTTCTTCTCGCAGCCCCGCCGTGACAACCGTAGTAGGGATTCTTGTGATCCCATAGGTGTCGTTCCACACCGAAAGACCATATAAAAAAATAAATGGGGAGCTACATCGCGAGCTATTGATCTACAACATGGATATGCTAATACTGCCAGGACTAAGTTCATGATAAATTAAAGTTCAATTAATCATATTACTTAAGAACTCCCACTTAGATAGACATCCCTCGAGTTATCTAAATGATCAGGTGATCCAAATCAACTAAACCATGTCCGATCATCATGTGAGATGGAGTAGTTTTCAATGGTGAACATCTCTATGTTGATCATATCTTTTATATGATTCACGCTCGACCTTTCGGTCTCTAGTGTTCCGAGGCCATATCTGCATATGCTAGAACTGGTGCACGTCGATCCTAAAGAAACGGTTTAAAACCCCTTTCCGCGACGGCATTTGGAACCGTCGCCAAGTGAGTGTGGGCGATAGGGGGGTCCTTCCCACACGACCCAGAAACTGTCGGGGATAGGGCCCCTACAATACTCCTACTCATTTCTGCTTGCATTGCCATCACAGTCGGTATTCTGTGGTGCTACGTTTACGATGCGCGGCCCATCACAAACGGTTCACTATTATAGAACGTGTATGATGCACGGCCCATCACAAATGGTTCATCGTTAACAAGATTAGCTAATCTACGTACGAGTGTCGGACAGGATTACGAAACGTCGGACCGTCGTAACATCGTCGTACATGACAACTATCGCACATGCTATTACGTGGTGCAACGTTTACGATGCATACTTCATCGTAAACAGTTCATGGTTGCGAATCGCGGTATGCGATAAGGCAACTAACACAAACGCTTAGTTTGCCCGCACCGCTGGTGATATTGTTCGACATCGCACACGCTTTGCAACGGCAATCGTGTGCATACTTGCACACGTTTCCTCTCTGTGAACCGTCTCGGATTATGGTGCATATCGCAAACATTTGTGTTTTACCAACCGTGTGTGTTGTAACAACCTGGAGAGCGTAATTTCACCGTAATTTAATTGCTGCTTTTCCAAATTGTACCGGATTTGGATTTGAATTTGAATGTATGCTACAGCTTTATTCATATCCATCAGGTTCAAACAACCAATGCATTACTCGATTCATAGGTACATATGTTCAAGAATTACAGAAGAACCAAATAAAGAATGTGAACCATAGTTGTATACTTGTACTATTAAAGACGGTAAAGAAAGAGGTGAAATATATTCTGGTTGCTGAACAAGGTGAAGCGGAATGCCCATATTGTGCCCCCCGCCATGCAGAAGGCATGCACGACTCTACTCCAGCCCCTTGTGATGGCCGACCGCCCATCCTTCACGGTCTTCATGAAAACATCTAGATAATCACCGTGTTCTGGTAGAAATACTTTAACCTTTGCATGCCCACCAATCATGTAGTTTGAGAGGTAATCTTGAGTAAACTGCTTTGGCAACCACTGCAAAGGAAAAGGATTCTGACATTGTCATCTAACACAACTCATTATGGGCAGTAAAAAGAAGGCTGCAGAGTTCTTACTTACCATCCTGCAGTCATTGTTGTCTTGGATAAAGTGTAAACAAATAGTTTAATTGGCATCTTTGAACCCATTTTACTAACAATCTTTATCAGCTTCCTCACTTGATGTCGGTTCATTGATATCTCATTGCCCCATACGCAGTAAAGGATCAAACGCGGATCTTTACCAATGACATATGTACCTAAAAGCACCAAGTTAATATTAGAAGCTAAACAACAATTGCACAATGATGTAGTACAACACTCTTTTATAATATGTCTATATACATCCATATGTGGTAGTCCATTTGAAATCTCTAAAAAGACAAATATTTAGGAACGGAGGGAGTATCTTATAACATCCAATATACTCACATATTAGATGAATTAACATCTTATATTATGGGCCCGAAGGAGTTTAGTTCGTTCTTACAAATTATTGGCTGATTAACTGCTGCTGTATCCATGGGTTACAGTTAGTTTGTGCTAGTTCGGGCTCAAATAGCCCTAAAGTATATCTAAACATGAGGGCTAGTTTGAGATAGTTGCATCTATAACCCACCCAAAAAAACTATCCAACCCAAGAGGTGCTAATTGGAGCTAGTTCTCCTAGTGCATTTATTGTCAATCTAACCCTGCCATCCAAACAACTCTTTGCATGGAGTTAGTTCAGTGGTTAGTAATGAGCTAGAAACTAACTCTAACCTCTAGCTAAGTTGAGTATCCAAACAAGGTCTTTGTGTTGTTGTTGTTGTTGTTGCTTCTGCTCTTCTACGTATATCTAGACATCATTAGAACATTAATGTAACACTCTTCCTTGTTGCTATGTAGCCTAGGATTGCATATTTAGACATTAAGTACAAAGGTATGTTGCTATGTAGCCTCGGATATATTACATATGGCCCTAGTTAACCTATCAAAAATGGGTTGCAGATATATTCGCTAAAAGTCCGATTCACCGATTAGTCCCTTATCACCGGCCGGCCTATATGGTACCAAATACCGATATCCTCGAATAGTTAGTGATATAAGCCATGGGATGAAACTAACCTCGATGGAAAACAATAGTCGCTCCCAAAATTGTCCCGTGTAGGTACATCGAGAAGCATGTTAAGCACAACAAAGGCTAAACATCAACCAAAATTATACATGGCGCATAAAATAATCTCCAAAAGATAGCTTTAGTGTGCAGGTTTAAGCACGCTAGTAAAGAAAAAACAAGTGGAGAGGTGTGCTAATCGCAGCAGGCCTAACATTTAACAACAAGCAAACATAGTCATTCAAACCGATATTGTGCGGTCTAAGTACACTGGTTATAGTTAAATAAAAATGGAAAGGCGTGTTAACTACAAGATGCAAAGAACCAAATGTAGTCATTCATAGTGGTATTGTTGAAACTGGCATCGATGAAATTGAACTGCGCACAGCCATACTTGCACATATAGAACATCACGTTGTGAATAACCGGAATAAACAAGGCATACTACGAACAACCAAAGATAGCATTTGAAACTGAACATATGCTAACTACAAACAACCGAACAATCAAAAAACTTTAAAAGAGGCATATGCTAGCTATAACAGGCTTAACAGCAAGTAAATATATACATTCCTATCGGTGTGTTTAAAACTGGATTGATGAAATGTACTGCACGGTAAATAATTGCACATACAGAGCATCACATTGTGAACAACTGAAATAAACAAATCATGGGTTTCCTCACTTGTCGCAGATGGGCTCGTTCCCGTGGGAAGAGCACAGACCCTTGATATGTCCATTTTGCATCATGCTTTTATATCGATATTTATTGCATTATGGGTTGTTATTACATATTATGTCACAATACTTATGCCTATTCTCTCTTATTTTACAAGGTTTACATAAGGAGGGAGAATGCGGAAATGGAATTCTGGCTGAAAAGGAGCAAATATTAGAGACTTATTCTGCACAACTCCAAAAGTCATGAAACTCCACGAAAGTTATTTTTGGAAATAATAAAAAATACTAGCGGAAGAAATACCAGAGGGGGCCCACACCCTGGCCACGAGGGTGGGGGGCGCGCCCTACCCCCTAGGCGCGCCCCCCTGCCTTATGGGCCCCCTGTTGGCCCTCCAGTGCCCATCTTTTGCTATATGAAGTCTTTCGTCTGAAGAAAAATAACAAGAAAGCTTTCGGGACAAGGCTCCGCCGCCACGAGGCGGAACCTTGGCGGAACCAATCTAGGGCTCCGGCAGAGCTGTTCTCATTGGGGACACTTCCCTCGGGAGGGAAATCGTCGCCATCGTCATCACCAATGCTCCTCTCATCGGGAGAGGGGAATCCCCATCAACATCTTCACCAGCACCATCTCCTCTCAAACCCTAGTTCATCTCTTGTATCCAATTCTTGTACCGAACATGAATCATATGAACTGATGAAAACTAGCTTGACGATAATTCCCATGTGTCCTCGGGAGCGCTTTTCTCCATATAAGAGTTTGTCCAGGCTTGTCCTTTGCTACAAAAAGGATTGGGCCACCTTGCTGCACTTTATTTACTTTCGTTACTTGTTGATTGTTACAAATTATCTTATCACAAAACTATCTGTTACCTATAATTTCAGTGCTTGCAGAGAATACCTTGCTGAAAACCGCTTATCATTTCCTACGCTCCTCGTTGGGTTCGACACTCTTACTTATCGAAAGGACTACGATAGATACCCTATACTTGTGGGTCATCAAGACTCTTTTCTGGCGCCATTGCCGGGGAGTGAAGCGCCTTTGGTAGGTGAAATTTGGTAAGGAGAAAATTTATATAGTGTGCTGAAATTTACTGTCACTTGTTACTATGGAGAGTAATCCTCTGAGGGGCTTGTTCGGGGTATCTTCACCTGACCCGATGAGAGCAAAGATTTGCTCCTCAACCCTCTTGAACCTACTGAAAATGAAAATGTCTACTTTGATATTCCTTCGGGTATGATAGAAAACTGCTAGCTAATCCTTTTGCAGGAGACGGAACAATGCATCTTGATGAGCACCTAATATATGTGGATGAAGTTTGTGGATTATTTAAGCTTGCGGTGTGCCCGATGATGTTATTAAGAAGAAGGTCTTCCCTTTATCTTTGAAGGGAGATGCATTGACATGGTATAGGCTATGTGATGATATGGGATCATGGAACTACAAATGATTGAAATTGGAATTTCATCAAGTTTTATCCTATGCACCTTGTTCATCGTGATCGCAATTATATATATAATTTTTGGCCTCGCGAAGGAGAAAGCATTGCTCAAGCTTGGGGGGGGGGGGCTTAAATAAATGTTATATTCATGCCCCAATCATGAGCTCCCAAGGGAAATAATTATTCAAAAAATTTATGCTCGGCTTTCTGATAACAATCGCACCATGCTCGATACTTCTTGTGCTGGCTCTTTTATGATGAAGACTATTGAATTCAAATGGGATCTACTGGAAAGAATTAAATGCACCACTGAAGATTGGGACCTCAACGAAGGTAAGGAGTCAGGTATGACACCTAAGTTTGATTGTGTTAAATCTTTTATGGATACCGATGTTTTCCGTAAATTTAGCACTAAATATGGACTTGACTCTGAGATAGTAGCTTCTTTCTGTGAATCTTTTGCTGCTTATGTTGATCTCCCTAAGGAGAAGTGGTTTAAATATCATCCTCCCATAGAAGTAAAAGTAGTTGCACCTATTAAAGTTGAAGAAAAGACTATCACTTATAATGATCCTTTTGTTCCTCATGCTTATGTTGAGAAACCACCTTTTCTCGTTAGGATAAAAATCATGCTAAAGCTTCAATCAGAGTTCGTAAAAGCAATATTAGAACTTATACACCTACTGAGCAAGTTAAAGTTGAACCTAATATTGCTATTGTTAAAGATCTCTTGGCTGATAATGTTGATGGGCATGTTATTTATTTCTGTGATGAGACTGCTAGAATTGCTAAACCTTGTGCTAAAGATAAACATAGACCTGTGGTAGGCATGCCTGTTATTTCTGTTAAAATAGGAGATCATTGTTATCATGGCTTATGTGACATGGGTGCTAGTGCCAGTGCAATACCTATTGATTTATACAAAGATATTATGCATGATATTGCACCCATCGAGTTAGAAGATATTGATGTCACAATTAAACTTGCCAATAGAGATACTATTTCACCCATGGGAATTGTTAGAGATGTTGAAGTCTTGCGTGGGAAAACTAAATATCGTGCTGATTTTCTTGTTCTTGATTCCTCACAAGATAGTTTTTGTCCCATTATATTTGGTAGACCCTTCTTGAACACTGTTAATGCTAGGATAGACTGCGAAAAGGATATTGTTACTATTGGTTTGGATGATATGTCTCATGAGTTTAATTTCTCTAAATTTCGTAGACAACACCGTGAAGAGGAATTGCCTAGTAAGGATGAAATTATTGGTCTTGTTTCTATTGCCGTACCTCCTAGTGATCCTTTAGAACAATATTTGCTAGACCATGAAAATGATATGTTTATGAATGAAAGAAGGGAAACAGATGAAGTATTCTTTAAACAGGAACCCATCCTGAAACACAACTTGCCTGTTGAACTCCTAGGGGATCCTCCTCCACCCAAGGGTGATCCCGTATTTGAGCTTAAACCGTTACCTGATACTCTTAAGTCTTAAATATGCTTAACTTGATGAGAAGAAGATATATCATGTTATTATTAGTGCTAACCTTTCAGAGCATGAAGAAGAGAGATTATTGAAAACTTTGAAGAAGAACCGCGCTGCTATTGGATTTACTCTTGATGATCTTAAGGGCATTACGGAAAGGGGGCGTTTGGCAGGCGTCATCTAAGAAACTCAGGGCGGCCTCGATATGAGATTGGTGGGTAAGCTGCACGGGCAAACCGGCAGATGTTGACAATGGAGGCCTTGCGGCGGCGGCGGGGACCTTGCTAGGGTTTTGAGCAAGGGTGTGTGTGTGTGTGCGCGTGCGCGCGCACGCCCGAGGAGGTTTTGGTGTGTGTGTGTGTGTGTGTGTGGAGGGGGCGCGGGGTGATACTTCTCCAACGTATCTATAATTTTTGATTGCTCCATGCTATATTATCTACTGTTTTGGACAATATTGGGCTTTATTATCCACTTTTATATTATTTTTGGGGCTAAACTATTAACCGGAGGCCCAGCCCAGAATTGTTGTTTTTTGCCTATTTCAGAGTTTCGCGGAAAAAGAATATCAAATGGAGTCCAAACGGAATGAAACCTTCGGGAACGTGATTTTTGGAACGAACAAGATCCAGGAGACTTGGACCCTACGTAAGAGAAGCTTCCAGGAGGCCACGAGGTAGGGGGGTGCGCCCACCCCCCTAGGGCGCGCCCTCCACCCTCGTGGGCCCCACGTTGCTCCACCGACGTACTTCTTCCTCCTATATATACCTAATGCGTCTCCCCAAACGATCGACACGGAGCCAAAACCTAATTCCACCGCCGCAACTTTCTCGTACCCACGAGATCCCATGTTGGGGCCTGATGCAGGAGCTTCACGGGAGGGGCATCCATCATGGAGGGCTTCTACATCAACACCATAGCCTCTCCGATGAAGTGTGAGTAGTTTACCTCAGGACCTTGGGTCCATAGTTAGTAGCTAGATGGCTTCTTCTCTCTTTTGGATCTCAATACAATGTTCTCCCCCTCTCTCGTGGAGATCTATTCGATGTAATCTTCTTTTTGCGGTGTGTTTGTTGAGACCGATGAATTGTGAGTTTATGATCAAGATTATCTATGAACAATATTTGAATCTTCTCTGAATTCTTTTATGTATGATTGGTTATCTTTGCAAGTCTCTTCGAATTATCAGTTTGGTTTGGCCTACTAGATTGGTTTTTCTTGCAATGGGAGAAGTGCTTAGCTTTGGGTTCAATCTTGCGGTGTCCTTTCCCAAAGGATGAGAGGAAGCAAGGCACGATTGTATTGTTGCCATCGAGGATGACAAGATGGTTTTTTATCATATTGCATGAATTTATCCCTCTACATCATGTCATCTTGCTTAAGGCGTTACTCTATTTTCATGAACTTAATACTCTAGATGCATGCTGGATAGCTGTCGATGAGTGGAGTAATAGTAGTAGATGCAGGCAGGAGTCGGTCTACTTGTCTTGGACGTGATGCCTATATACATGATCATACCTAGATATTCTCATAACTATGCTCAATTCTGTCAATTGCTCAACAGTAATTCATTCACCCACCGTAAAATACTTATGCTCTTGAGAGAAGCCACTAGTGAAACCTATGGCCCCCGGGTCTATCTTCATCATATTAATCTTCCAACACTTTATTATTGCCTTTGCTTTTTACTTTGCTTTTATTTTACTTTGCATCTTTATCACAAAAATACCAAAAATATTATCCTATCATATCTATCAGATCTCACTCTCGTAAGTGACCGTGAAGGGATTGACAACCCCTTATCGCATTGGTTGCGAGGATTTATTTGTATTGTGCAGGTGCGAGGGACTCGCGCGTAGCCTCCTACTGGATTGATACCTTGGTTCTCAAAAACTGAGGGAAATACTTACGCTACTTTTCTGCATCACCCATTCCTCTTCAAGGGAAAACCAACGCAGTGCTCAAGAGGTAGCACAGGGTGTTTGAGGAAATGACGCGGGTACTGAAAATTTTACTATGCGGGAGTCAAACGCGGGAGTCAAATGCCGGGCTATTGAAAATTTTGATGATAGTGCATCGCACACGGTCCAGAGATAACAACCATGTGTTATGAAAAAGAAAAACCCTCGAGGCGGGTAGATATTTTCTAGGGATGTAGGCGGGATTGGGAACAAGAAACATCCCACACGGTCCGGAGATAACAATCGTGTGTTATGAAACAGAAAAACCCTCGTGGCGGGTAGATATTTTCTAGGGATGCAGGTGGGATTGGGAACAAGAAACATCGCACACGGTCCGAAGATAACAATCATGTGTTATGAAAGAGAAAAACCCTCGAGGCGGGCAGATATTTTTTAGAGGGGGAGCCTCGTGGAGCCCAATGTACTGTGCGGATGTGTACGTGACACGTGCACCGGCGTGGCACACGGTTAGTTTGAGTGAACCATGTCTGTTGCATCATCCGACTTGTCTAATGTTCATAAATTTGGCGAAAAATGACACGGGAGAGGGTCAGAACATGAAGACACTTGCATGTCGACCAAATTTATGTATCAAAATGGTGGTTTGATTTTCAAATACCAAATGCAACTTTGATGTGGCACCTCTCTTGCAAAGTGCATGGTATTGCTTGCCCCCCCTCGTGTCGGCACGAAGGGAATCCTAAGCTATATATGAATGCATGCCACCTCCCCCCAAACCGAGGTTCACTTAGCAAAGTGCGAAGTAGCTAGCAGCCCCCCTCCTCCCTCGTGTCAGCACGAAGGGAATCCTAAGCTATGAATGCATGCCCCCAACCGAGGTTCATTCACCTAGCAAAGTGCGCAGAGCTAGCAGTCCCCTCCTTCGTGTCGGTCAAGACGAAGGGAATCCTAAGGTATGAATGCATGCCCCCCACCGAGGTTCACCCTAGCAAAGTGCGAAGTAGCTAGCAGCCCCCCCTCCCTCGCGTCAGCACGAAGGGAATCCTAAGCTATGAATGCATGCCCCCCAACCGAGGTTCACCCTAGCAAAGTGCAAAGTAGCTTGCAGCCCCCCTCCCTCATGTCGGCACGAAGGGAATCCTAAGCTATGAATGCATGCCCCCAACCGAGGTTCACCTAGCAAAGTCCGAAGTAGCTAGCAGAACCCCTCTCTCTTGTCGGCACGTAGGTATTCCTAAGCTATGAATGCATGCCCCTCCCCCAACCGAGGTTCACCTAGCAAAGTGCAAAGTAGCTAGCAGGCCCCCCTCGCCCGTAATGCACGAAGGGAATCCTAAGCTATGAATGCATGCCCCCCAACCGAGGTTCACCCTAGCAAAGTGCAAAGTAGCTAGCAGCCACTCCGCCCTCATGTCGGCACGAAGGGAATCCTAAGCTATGAATGCATGCCCCCCCAACCGAGGTTCACCTAGCAAAGTCACGAAGTAGCTAGCAGCCCGCCCCTCGTGTAGCACGAAGGGAATCCTCAGCTATGAATTCATGCCCCCCCCCCCCCAACCGAGGTTCACCTAGCAAAGTGTGAAGTAGCTAGCAGCCCCCCACCCCCCTCGTGTCACCTCGAAGGGAATCCTAAGCTATGAATGCATGCCCCCCCACCAATCTGAGGTTCACCTAGCAAAGTGCGGTTGCACCCCCCCACACACACACAAACACACACACTTTCAGTCGGCGGGCCAGAGAGGCATATATCTCACCAAGATGGATTGTAAAACGGACCAAGAGTAATCCACCTTGGTTGTACAACCTCTCTCTTGTTGTTGGTCAAAGTGATGGTCGTCCATGCGCCCCCGGAGATGAGCTAGCTCACCAATAATCACGCAAGTAGCTAGTCCCCGAAGACAACCACTGCATGCGTGTGACCCAAATATATATATGTATGGAGAGGTGTGTTTTTGAGTAACAATGGAGCAACTTTGATGTGGCACCGTGATTTCAAACTACAAATCCCCACACTGAGTGAGGGTTAGGTTGACGATGCATATGTATGTTACACCACACTTCAAGCCAACGACGGGATTCATGCATGCATGCGTGCATAGTAATGACATGCTACCAAACTTAATTAGGTCTGAATCTCACCATGACCTATACTACGATAACACGAACCAAATGAAGAATACGCCATGGTAACCTATCTTGTTGTTGGTCAAGGTGATCATGGATGTCCATGCGGGCCCACGAATGTATAGGCTTGTCGCCGATAACCACGCGAGGGAGTGTATCGTTCGAAGGCAACCAGTACATGCATATGTATGGAGGTGATGCATGCATGCATGTTTGAATACACAACATTTATGTGGCGCGTGTGTCCAAAATCGTACACTAGCTCCCCACACAGAGCAGGATCGGTTCATGATGTGTCGTTGTACCAGCCACTTCGACTCGATGGGAGGGATTCATGCGTACACATGCATGTGTGTGTGCTCAAACTGTATCATGCATGTCATCCTGAGCAAAAATAATAATCCCTCCTAAGTCAAATTAACCTCTCTTGTTGTCGGGCAAAAGTAGTGATGGACCAAGCGGGCCCATAGATGGAAAGCATCGATATCGCCGATAACCGCTTAAGTGGGTGCGAGAGGACAACCACCACCGCTTTGCATGTGGGCCAAACATATATATGTTGAATACCCAAAATGCACAACTTTGATGTGCCACATGCCTCAAAACCGTAAACCATGCACCCACACAGAGTGAGGTTCATATCAAGCGTACTACATATGATGGTCCCCTTCTCCGTCTTTCACCGCATACTATATGCTCTGTCAGAATATATGTACAACCCAAAAGAATCCTCATCGATGGTGAAATTAATTAACCTCTCCCAATGTAGGTCAAAGTGATGCATGCATGCATCGACAATGGCCTCGTGGGCCCACAGATGGAAGCGTCACACGTGAGTGTCCTAGCTAGGATATCCATGTGGCCCAAAAAGGTGTTGTGTGATGTTTGAATAACCAATTTCACAATTTTGATGTGGCACGTGCTGGTAACCAAAAAGTCCCGAGACCTTTGAGTGAGGTGTACTTGTTCACGGACGCCAGACGTATAGTATATATGCTAGTCCCTCCCACCTCTTCGACGCGTACTATATACCACCATAACACAAACAAAAAGATTCTACCTTGCTGGTCAAATTAACCTCACTGCGGCTATTCATCAAAGTGATGGATTTACGACCTTATGGGCTCCACGTAAAAGCGCCACACGCGAGTATTGAGTGTCGTGTAGGAAAACCATCGACTGCATGTGGCCAAAAAATTTATGTATGAAAGGGTTGTGTAATGTTTTAAATAACGATTTTCATGACTCTGATGTGGCACCGGCCTGCCTAACAAAACGGCCAACCCACACGATGGCTCACAACTCATAGTGTACTGCGAGCCACCCGCCACCCCCGGACGCACACACCCACACCCACAACGTGAATCCACCGCAACTACGATGCATGTTAAATTAATTATTCCGCGGTGAACATACATGTTACCAAAGGAGGGACGTTTTAATTTCAAAAAAATCATAGAGATCATTAAGACCTTTTAACACATTGACTGATTGATTTTCTACGGGTATAATGTGCAAAAATCAAATATGAGCTACATGCACACGTGACAGTGCACCTAAATGGATTGCAAAAACACATGTGTCTCACAGGGTGCATGTTTACTCCCCGTGCAACAAATTTCAAACATTGATAATCTTGATTTTTAAATTCTAGTACATCCAAAACTTATTTTAAGTTCATGAAACTTATCGTGTTGTCATACGAACACCAATACAAAGTGGCACTGTACTTTTTTTGTCAAATTTGAGACCAGTTTTGATGTAATCTTTATCTAATTACAGACGGGAGATTGTTAATAATTGGGAACCAATATCCCAAACGGATTATTTATTCGAACCGTGAGAGTTAGACCAACAATGGATACGTGCCATGCTTTGGTTAAGCAATAAAGCGGCAGCATTAATCATCCAAAAAGAAAAACAATATATGATGAGGACATCAATACCATTGTTACGCCCACAGCCCCTGCTGCTATACATACTGGACCAATTACTAGAGCTCATGACGCCAATTGAATTATCAGTACTTTCGCTTTCTTGGTAATGATTCTAATGTTCATGAGAATATGATGCCGCCTAAATTGGATACATTTGTTTTGCTTACAAATGAAGGGCCTAGCTTGGACAGGAAAGATGAACCTTGGAGCAAGTTCAAGCATGGAGATGATGGCATGCTAAGGGGAACAAGAGCGAGTTATAAGTGATGATTCCAGGACTTTGAAGCCACCATAATGAGTGCATGAAGCCTTGGACAAAATATACAAGATGCCACTTCATAAATTTTGTCCAGAGGCTATTCTAGGTGCTGCGTCACCTTATTTTTGGGCCAGGCCCATGTAATTTTGAAATACTTGATTATAGGCAGTTTTTAGAGTTCGTATGTGTGGGGAAACAAGAGTTAGGGTTGCTTTCAGACCCCTCCACCAAGGGCCATGAAATTCCCCCCTCTCTCCTCCATATATACAACCCTTAGGGCATCGTATGGACTTTAGGTTTTGTTTATATTAAAAGTTCGCCATAGCTGCAACTTGGCGTACTTCGATTGTGTTCAACGACCAGACAAAGGCATCACAGAACCCCGCCTTGATCAATAAAGCTTTCCTCTTATATTCACAATATCTAGATTGCAATCTTAGTTTCTTGCTTGTTCTTTGTTTGCCTGCAGGAAACTGACCTTCGTGGTCAGGTTGATCGTGCTCCGACATGGTCAATAACCACTTGGAGTTGGTTTAGTGATTGCTAAGGCACGACGTCCTCACATGTTCGTAGTCGGATCATCAAAGTCGACTTCCTCCAAAGCGATAGCCACCATCTCATCGAAAGACGGGACACCTTCGCCTCTATCAATATACGTGCCGTCGCGCGACCCGTGTGGCGTGCGAGCAGGCGTGAGTTGACGGGACGGATGCGAGCAGTCCGCCATGCAAAGTGCACGGGAGGCGCGTGCGTGCAGGTGTGTGTGAATTGACGGAGGCGTGCTCGCTGCGTAGTGTCATCGGTGGCGTGCGGTAGCTGTGTGAAACTTTGGTAGGCATGCCAAAGAGTCCGGGGCGAGCTCACCGGGAGGCGAGCCATCGATTTGACCGCCCGCCTCTCTCCCACAACTCCCACTACTCTATATTAATGGTGCGCCTGAGTAGCCGCACCCCCCATCCTCGCTACACACACACAATCCTCTCTCTCCGCTTGCATCCTCGACGCCGCTCTCAGTCCTCAAAGCCGTCAGTGTATGAGGATGCCAAGCGCCCCATCGGAGGGAGGGGCGACGCCGGGGCTGCTAAAGCACCGGAGCACGGCGTGGAGATGGAGACAGAGGTTGCCATCACAGCAGGCGAGTTATCGCTGCACCCTGACGTCGTCGACGGCATCGAGCTTCCACAACCTGAGGCGGAGTTCCACGCCGACTCCGACGACCACTCCGGCGACGACTCCGACAACGACGGACAGCTGGTTAGTCATCTATACCCATTTATGTGTCAAATAGATCATAGGGTTTCTCTGGTTACTCCTGCCTCCCCCTTTTTGGAATAGAAATCATGTGGTTATGTTCTCCCAATCCATGAAATCTGAGTAAGTTTTGTTAGATCCGTGTAGTGTATTGATTGTTTGAATGGTACATGTGATAAGTGATTAGTTGTTTCATCTGTGCAAATGATTTCTGCTAGTAATCCGACTAGGGTTAGTGTTCATGCTAATAATTCCTAGGCAGGACTTGACAATTGATTTTGAATGACCTACATATGTTTGTGCCATTATTTTCTTCAAGATTGGTCTGCATATAGACGACTATGCTTAAAAATCGAACCATAATCTCTGGATATGTATAAATAAATAGCCATAAATTCCTAATCCTACTTCATGGCATGTAATCAATGATTTGATGCCAAATTTGTTTTACTATTTGTATAGGTGTTGTCTGACGATGTGGACAGCGAGGATGAAGATGCCCAGAGGAGGTACAAGAGGCGAATCCTGAGGGAGCTTTATGCGGGAATGCATAACAGCGATATTAGGACTGGGAACGATGGCTATGGATGCCCATTTTGCAACCACAAGCTTCATGACGCCAGATTCTAAGTGTTCCAAGATGCGAGAGCATGGGCCGTTGGCTCCTTCAAGCAGAAGTATTCTCGCAGGTGGTGGCGCATGACGGCCAGACGCCGAGTACCGGAGAAGGTTCGAGGATCGCATCGGCCGCATGTGAGATGAGATGTGGGATGGATCGAACTATGTACGCTTGAGTATGCTTAATGACGGTTGAACTATGCTTATGTACGTGTACGCTTATTATCTATGTCTGAGTATGTTAAATATTTGGTAAAAATTTCAAAGGGGGACAAATAAACCAGGAAACGGAGGTAGTACGTCAATCACACACAGTTCCCAAAATTGGAACCATGTGCAATGACATTCATTTTGCCTCATAAGGCCAATCACACACGGTTAAGCTTCTAGCAAATCGTCACCCCAAAATTCTTTAGGGACAGAAAACCCTCACCACCCAATTCAAAAAAGAAAAAAGAAAACCCTCACCATCCCCACGTCACAAAAACCCTCACCCCGCCCACCACCTCCTCCGGTATGGTCCCCATTCACACCTGCACAAGCTCCTCCGCGTCTATGCGATGGCACCGCCTATGACAGCGGTAAACACTTAACTCGGCCTTTGCGCTGGCTTGCGGGCTGTAGCAAAGCCCATCGCATTTTTCCACTTCCAAAGCAGCCGCCTAAGCGCCATCGACTTTCTCGGCCAACTGCTTTCGCGGTCGACCCAGCTCACTTTCGGTTGGGGAATCTGCCCGTCTTGAGGTTCTTTCTCATGGACGACGAGGTAGCTAATTTAATGAGATATTATCTCATCTCTTATCCCAGTTCATCTGCCTCCTTTAATCACCCGGCGGAGGTCGCCATGAATTCATTTTTATTCGAGCTGATTTGAGGGTTTTCTTTCATTCATAGAATGTACGGGCCTTGACACTTGAGGACTTTGCATCGCTGCTACCTCTTGAGCACTGTGTTGGTTTTCCCTTGAAGAGGAAAGGTGATGCAAAGAAAGTAGCGTAAGTATTTCCCTCAATTTTGAGAACCAAGGTATCAATCCAAGAGGAGACCACGCATTTGAGTCCCTCGCACCTACACAAACAAACAAGAACCTCGCAACCAACGCGATAAACGGGTTGTCAATCCCTCAACGGTCACTTACGAGAGTGAGATATGATAGATATGATAAGATAATATTTGTGGTATTTTTATGATAAAGATGCAAAGTAAAATAAAAGGCAATAAAAATAGCTAAGTGTTGGAAGATTAATATGATGAAAAATAGACCCGGGGCCATAGGTTTCACTAGTGGCTTCTCTCGAGAGCATAAGTATTACAGGTGGGTGAACAAATTACTGTTGAGCAATTGATAGAATTGAGCATAGTTATGAGAATATCTAGGTATGATCATGTATATAGGCATCACGTCCAAGACAAGTAGACCGACTCACCTGCTGCATCTACTACTATTACTCCACACATCGACCGCTATCCAAAGATGCATCTAGAGTATTAAGTTCATAAGAAACGAGTAACGCTTTAAGCAAGATGACATGATGTAGAGGGATAAACTCATGCAATATGATATAAACCCCATCTTTTTATCCTAGATGGCAACAATACAATACGTGCCTTGCTGCCCCTCATCACCGGGAAAGGACACCGGAAGATTGAACCCAAAGCTAAGCACTTCTCCCATTGCAAGAAAGATCAATCTAGTAGGCCAAACCAAACTGATAATTCGAAGGGACTTGCAAAGATAATCAATCATACATAAAAGAATTCAGAGAAGATTCAAATATTGTTCATAGATAATCTTGATCATAAACCCACAATTCATCGGTCTCAACAAACACACCGCAAAAGAAGATTACATCGAATAGATCTCCACGAGAATCGTGAAGAACTTTGTATTGAGATCCAAAGAGAGAGAAGAAGCCATCTAGCTAATAACTATGGACCAAGGTCCGAGGTAAACTCTCACACATCATCGGAGAGGCTATGGTGTTGATGTAGAAGCCCTCCATGATCAATGCCCCTCGGGGAGCGTGCCGGAAAAAGGCCCCAAGATGGGATCTCACGGCATGCTGAAGGTTGCGGCGGTGGAATTAGGTTTTTGGCTCCGTGTCTGGTAGTTTGGGGCAATGAGGTATATATAGGAGGAAGAAGTACGCGTCGGTGGAGCAACGTGGGGCCCACGAGGGTGGAGAAGCGGCGCTGGGGGTGGCGGCGCCCCTACCTCGTGCCCTCTGGTAGCTTTCTTGGCGTAGGGTCCAAGTCCTACGGATCACGTTAGTTCCAAAAATCACGTTAGGAAGGTTTCATTCCGTTTGGACTCCGTTTGATATTCTTTTTCTGCGAAACTCTGAAATAGGCAAAAAACAACAATTCTGGGCTGGGCCTCTGGTTAATAGGTTAGTCCCAAAAATAATATAAAAGTGTATAATAAAGCCCATTAAAATCCAAAACAAAATATAATATAATATAGCATGAAGCAATAAAAAATTATAGATACGTTGGAGACGTATCAACCGCCGCCAGAGATTCCATCTCGCCGTACCAGATAACTTGAGGACGCGCGGGGTATGTTCAATCTCACCCTAAATCGGTTGACATGGCCTACTTTCCTGAACATATTCTAAATATTGCTACATTGGATAAAAGGTGCCACATGCACCATATACGTCAAAGGGGATTTTTTTCCCCTCTTCTTTCTATATTAGGCAAATTAATGATGTATTGTTCTTTCGATTACTCTCATTTTTCCATGACATCATGTTTACCCTATCTGTTTACTTATAGATTTTTGTCCTTCGATTTCAACTGCTGTACAGTTCTTTCAATTTGGGGCCATATTTGCATGTTACCATATTTTCTTTAACAATCCTACCATTTTCTGCCGAACATCCCTCGCTTTGCAACAGATTATGTAGTGCACAATTTTTCCCTTTACATAGATCAAGGCTCCACGGATGTCATACTGCACACAAACCATGGATTTACAATCGTTGCTACTATAAGACTTGATGAATGTGGTGACTCCTATTTTGGCATTGGCTTTTGGAATGAAATTGCAAAGTTTTATGTACTGAAAGCTGGCACTAATATTGCACTGCACATAGAAGGGCCTGGTCATGAGATATATGCTAATTTCCCCAACAAAATGATCCATCTAGACTTTGTTCAAAGTACGTTTTCTTTTCAACTATCTGCATATGTTGACTTACCCAGCAATGTCAAATGAATTGTGTAGTATTTAAGCAACCAATTGTTATTCCCTTTTCTTACTATATTCCTACCTAATAACTTGTAGTTACCAATACACTTTTCTATTGCCCTGATTTAACTAAATATTCCTGTACTCCCATTTCTATCGAAGCGTCACGACAAGGAGACTCCGAAGGTGGAGAACGGGGTTGCTAACAAGCGGAGGCGGGGCGAGCTTGAACCGCAAGCGACTCCAGCAAGCCTAGACTTAATCAGCAGCCTCCCCGATGATATGTTGAGAGTCATCATATCCCTCCTCCCAATCAAATATGGGGCACGGACAACCCTCCTTTCCCGGCGGTGGCGCCCCCTAAGGAACTCCAGCCCTCTCGACCTCATCGACACCCACGAGCTCTGCCATGGCTATCGCAAAAGCTTGGATGCGTTCTCCAAGATCCTCGACACCACCTTGGCCCAACCAAAGGCCTCGTAATGGGCAAGTTCCTGCTCCAGCCGTAAGGACCGAGCCAAGCTTGACGACCGGTTACGATCCCCGCCCTAGATCAGCTCGAGGAGCTCACTTTTGAAGATGGGCATATGCGGTCGCAGCCAACGTCCGCATGAAAGGATCGAGAAGAGGTGTCTAGAGGGGGGTGATTAGACACTAAGTTCCGATAGTTGCAGTTTTTAACTTCTTTAAGTTTAGGTGGAGTTTTGGCACAAGTTTAACAATCACAATACACAATTCAAGCAAGCATGCAAAGAGTATATGAGCAGCGGAAAGTAAAGCATGCAACTTGCAAGAATGTAAAGGGAAGGGATTGGAGGATTCAAACGCATAATTGAGACACGGATGTTTTGTCGTGGTTCCGATAGGTGGTGCTATCGTACATCCACGTTGATGGAGACTTCAACCCACGAAGGAGTAACGGTTGCTTGTGAGTCCACGGAGGGCTCCACCCACGAAGGTTCCACGAAGAAGCAACCTTGTCTATCCCACCATGGCCGCCGCCCACGAAGGACTTGCCTCACTAGCGGTAGATCTTCACGAAGTAGGCGATCTCCTTGCCCTTACAAACTCCTTGGTTCAACTCCACAATCTTGTCAGAGGCTCCCAAGTGACACCTAGCCAATCTAGGAGACACCACTCTCCAAGAAGTAAAAAATGGTGTGTTGATGATGAACTCCTTGCTCTTGTGCTTCACATGATAGTCTCCCCAACACTCAACTCTCTCTCTCTCACAGGATTTGGATTTGGTGGAAATAAGGTTTGAGTGGAAAGCAACTTGGGGAAGGCTAGAGATCAAGATTCATATGGTAGGAATCGAATATCTTGGCCTCAACACAAGAGTAGGTGGTTCTCTCTCAGAAAATATGTATCAGAAGTGTAGGTTCGTTCTGATGGCTCTCTCCACGAATGAAGAGTGGGTGGACGGGTATATATAGCCTCCACACAAAATCTAACCGTTACACACAACTTGCCAAACTCGGTGGGACCGAATTGATAAACTCGGTCAGACCGATTCAGCAAATCTAGTGACCGTTAGGATTTTCGATTGGGACCGACATGCAACTCGGTAGGACCGATATGGTTAGGGTTAGGGCATAACGTAATCTCGGTGAGACCGATTACACAAACTCGGTGAGACCGATTTTGGTAATAAGCTAACCAGAGAGTTGGTCAGGCAAACTCGGTTTGACCGATTACACAAACTCGGTAGGACCGATTTTGGTAATAAGTTAACCAGAGAGTTTGCATTGTAATCTCGGTAGTACCGATTCCTCAAAATCGGTGAGACCGATTTTGGGAATGGACATACACAGAGAGATTACAACCCCGTCTCGGTGAGACCGAGATCCCTATCGGTGAGACCGATTTGCCTAGGGTTTGTGGCAGTGGCTATGACATCTGAACTCGGTGGCGCCGGATAGAAAGAATCGGTGGGGCCAAGTTAGACTTTTGGTTTAGGACATTTGTGGAAGTGAGAAAGTAGTTGAAGGCTTTGGAGCATATCACTAAGCACTTTGAGCAAGCAAGCCATTAAGCAACACCTCATCCCTCCTTGATAGTATTGGCTTTTCCTATAGACTCAATGTGGTCTTGGATCACTAAAATAGAAAATGTAGAGTCTTGATCTTGGAGCTTGAGCCAATCCTTAGTCCTTAGCGTCTTGAAGGGGTTCCACATCCTTTAGTCCATGCCACTCCATTGTTGAACTTGTCTGAAACATACTAGGTAAAGGTGTTAGTCCAACAAGAGATATGTTGACATTAATTACCAAAATCACCCAGGGAGCACTTGTGCTTTCAATCTCCCCCTTTTTGGTAATTGATGACAACATACATCAAAGCTCTAGATAAAGATATAGAGAATAGCAAGTAAAGCTTTGGAAAGACATGTAACAAGCATAGGCTCCCCTACATGTATGCAATCATGTGAATATGGAAATTAGAAGCATGTGAGAGCATAACCATGACAGAGTAAGCAATGTGTTACATGTATCTTGGCTATATGCATCGTGAGCAAATGATGTGAATATGGGAAATGTACCTTCATGCTCAAGAGTCCTTCTTGCAAACAATATATACATCAGCAAGAATTTCTCATACACATGATTGTGATGCATATACTTACCTTGTGGTCTTGAGTTGGCTTAGGATGGAATGAACCTGCGTAAAAAAGGTTAGATAACACAGATACACCTGTTGGACAGAGCAAAAAAAAAAGAAACCACAAGAGTACCAAGACTCGGATGACATGTTAAGAGTGAGTACTAAGTACCACAATGAATATAGACATGTCCCCAAAGGTAAAGATGTGCAATGAATTTAAAGAATTTCTTTCCCTTAGATGTCTTGCTCCCCCTGAATCTAGCATGGGATACTGGGAGAAGATAGGGAACAGAAAATCAGAGCAAAAAGCAAAATCAGAGCTCAAAGAAACAAATGAATAGAGCTAATGCAAATAAGCACATATGAACATGTCTTTTCCCTCAAGAAGACATGTGGTATCTCTCCTCTTGAACACCAAGCATCTAGGATCCTTGAAAATTACTCTCTTCTTGAGTATTCTCTCCCCCTGGAGATATCTCTCTCCCCCTGTTGAAGTGATAAGCTTTGATGTGATCTCTCTCTCCCCTTTGACATCAATTTCTAAGAAGGGTATTCTGGAATTTGTCGTGAATGGGTTTGGTCCTTGAGTCACAAAGACAAAGCAATCGATAAAAATGTGATGCTTGTAGAGGACAAGATTCATTGAGTGGAGCTGGATCAAAAGTAATGCAGGAATAAGTGGCAAAGTGTTTTTCCTGTTGTGAAATCGGTGGCACCGAGTTGGATGCTTCGGTTGCATCGAATGATTTCGGTTAGACCGAAAACAAGAAACCGGTGTGAACGAGTTCAGCACAGAGAAAACACTTGTCACCTTAGCTCACTAGACAAGTAAGATCTCACAAGGATTTGCAAGGAATTAACTGAAAGATTTGCAATGAATTGGATGCAGGGAATGTAGAAAAAATAGAAAAGAAAAGAAATCTAGATGAAGTTTTTTTTTGAAAGGGGAAACAAATGCAAGAGCACAGAAAAGAACACAAGAGAACTTCATCTAGAAATGGTCGGCGACAAAGTCACCTATGTTAGAGTATATTGACTTAGGAGTCAAGTGAGATCACTTGATCATAGGTCATACTCAACGTTTAAGCTCAAAATGGGGTTCCCATGTTTCGTTTACATCTTGATGTATTCACATCTTGCCGAGTTGCTTTGACTCATGACTTTGAGTAAAGCTTCTCTAAGATGGAATAACATACCTTGGGTGGTGGTGTTTTTTGTAATCATGTAGTTGAACTTGTGTGGGTTGCTCAAGGTTGGTGTAGCTCATCAAGAGTTGGGAGCACCACTTGGAATTTGAGTTCATCTACCTACATGGGTTAGTTGTTGCAAGGAAGAGCACTTGTGTATCCAAAATGACAATCATGAAACTCAACATAGAATCTGTCAAAGGATATGTTTGAATGGTTCTGTGCTTCCTTGTCTTCAACCACCGTTGTATAGAGACTTGGTGATGTAGAGATTGCTCAAGATGTGAATGAGTTGCAATCTCATAGAATTAGATTCATCCAAGTACCTACATAGGTTAGATAACATGCAAGGTGCAAATATATCCAAGCCATAAGATAATCATCATAAGAGGAATATCAAGGATTAGTCATAGACTCATGTCTTGTATGTATCCAATGGAGTTCCTACTCCAAGTTTTAAGCATCAATGATGTTCAATTCACCTCTTAACCTGCAAAACACTTTCTCATCAAGTGGTTTAGTGAATATATCCGCTAATTGCTTTTCGGTGCGAACATGCTTAAGATTAATGTCACCCTTTAGCAACATGATCTCGAATGAAATGATGACGAACTTCAATATGCTTAGTTCGAGAGTGTTGCACCGGGATTGTGAGCAATCTTGATAGCACTTTCATTGTCGAAAGTAATGGAACATGTTTCACATATATCCCATAATCTTTAAGAGTTTGGGTCATCCAAAGTAATTGAGCACAACATGAACCCGGCGACAATGTATTCCGCTCTACGGTGGATAAGGATACCGAGTTTTGTTTCTTGGAAGACCAAGATACAAGAGATCTACCAAGAAATTGACAAGTACCCGAAGTGGACTTTCTATCAACCTTGTCACCGGCATAGTCCGAGTCGGATTAGCCAACAAGATCGAAAGAGGCCCTCTTAGGATACCAAATGCCAAATTTTGGTGTATGGATTAAGTATCTCACTATCCTTTTCACGACCTTAAGATGATATTCCTTAGGAGCAGCTTGATATCGTGCACACATGCACACACTTAGCATGATATCGGGACATGATGCACATAGATATAACAATGAACCAATCATAGAGCGATAAACCTTTTGATCGACCGGTTCACCATCTTTGGTCAAGTCAAGATGTCCACTAGTAGGTATGCGTGTAGTCATACCTTTGCATTCTTGCATATTGAACTTCTTGAACAAGTCCTTGGTGTACTTCGTTTGAGAAACAAAGGTACCTTCCTTAGTTTGCTTGATTTGCAAACCAAGAAAGAATTTGAGTTCACTCATCATAGACATCTCAAACTTCTCCGACATTAGCTTCCCAAACTTTTCACTAAAATGAGGGTTAGTAGAACCAAATATAATATCATCAACATAGATTTGGCACACAAATAGTTCTCCATTAACCCTTTTAGTAAAAAGAGTAGAATCAATTTTACCAATTTCAAAGCCTTTTTCAATAAGGAACTTGGTCAAGCATTTATACCATGCTCTAGGAGCTTGTTTAAGACCATAAAGAGCTTTGTGAAGTTTGTAGACATGATCAGGTTTCTTAGGATTGACAAAGCCAGGAGGTTGCTTAACATAAACTTCCTCCTCTATTTCACCATTTAGAAAAGCACTTTTAATGTCCATTTGGTACAAGGTGATATCATGGTGATTAGCATAGGCAAGTAAGACGCGCGAATGGACTCAAGTCTAGCAGGGAGCATAAGTCTCACCATAGTCCATACCTTCGACTTGTGTGTAGCCTTGGGCGATGAGACGTGCTTTGTTGCGAACTACTTATCCATCTTCATCTTGCTTGTTGAGAAACACCCATTTGGTACCGATGATGTTGTGGTTGTTGTCAGGCTTCTCAACCAATGTCCAAACTTGATTTCTCTCAAAGTTGTGTAGCTCTTCATGCATGGCATTTATCCAATCCGGATCTTCCAATGCTTCTTCAACCTTCATAGGTTCAATGCTAGAGATGAATGAATAGTGTTCACAAAAGTTAGCCAAACGAGTTTCAGAGCGAGTCATTCTCCGGTTTGGATATCGTTGTAGATTTGCTCGATGGGATGATCTTTAGCAATTCTTGCTCGAACTCGTGTCGCCTTTTTGCTTGGGTCTTGGTTGAACATCTTCTTCATCTTGTTCTTCTTCTTGGCCTTCTTCATTGTTGACGTTGTCGTTTCTCTTGTCGTGGTGGAGAAGGAGGTTGTTGACGCTCGCCTTGGTGCACTTCCTCGCTTTCTTCATCTTGGTGTGTCCCGCTTGTGGATGCTTCCATATCAACTCTTGGTTCACCTTGTCGTGAGGTAGAAGCTTCCACTTGACGGACGAGGTACTCTCCTTCACCTCTGTTGGACGAATCTTGCCAATAGACATGTCTTGGATTGCTTCCGAGGTATCTTTGTCTCCTACATCATTTGGCAATTGCTCTACTTGTGAGCCGTTAGATTCATCAAACTTCACATCTACCATTTCTTCAACCTTTCGAGTGAAATTGTTGTAGACACAGTATGTGTGAGAGTTTGAGCCATAACCAACTAGGAAATCTTCATGAGACTTAGGAGCAAATTTAGAACGACGATGCTTATCAAGAATGTAGCACTTTGAGCCGAATACTCGAAAGTATCCAACTTGGGGTTTGTTACCGGTGAGGAGCTCATATGCCATCTTGCCGAGTAGCTTGTGAAGATACAAGCGATTTGTTGCATGACAAGTTGTCTCAACCGCTTCCGCCCAAAAAGTGCTTCTTGCCTTGTACTCATCAAGCATCGTTCTTGCCATTTCGATGAGCGTCCGGTTCTTCCTCTCAACAACTCCATTTTGTTGAGGTGTGTACGAGTCGAGAACTCATGTGAAATCCCTTCTTCACAAGAAAGGTGTCCACATTTATGCGTTCTTGAACTCCGTTCCGTTGTCGCCGCGAACCTTCTTGATCTTCACTTCAAATTGATTTTGGGCCTTCCTAGCGAAGTTTTTGAAGATCTTTTGGACTCCGCGATTTATCTTCGAGAAAGAACACCCATGTAAATCTTGAAAAATCATCAACTATAACTAGACCAAAAGAATTTCCACCGAGACTTTTGTAGGCGTTGGGACCAAAAAGATCCATATGAAGTAGCTCGAGTGGCCTCCTTGTGGTCATGATGTTCTTCACGGGATGCCTTCCTCCAACCTGTTTACCTGCCTGACAAGCGCTGCAAAATCTATCCTTATCAAATATGACATCGTTAACGCCAAGGATATGATTTCCTTTAATAAGCTTGTCAAAGTTTCGCATGCCAACATGACCTAATCGCTCATGCCATAACCAACCTTTAGAGGATTTAGCAATAAAGCAAGTTCTAGGTTGAGCCTTTTAGTGAAATCAACAATGTATAGATCACCTCACGCACAATTCCTAGAAAGACCATTTTATGATTATCTCTACGAAACACTTGGCAATCTACTTCAAAGAATAGGACATTGAAACCAAATCAGCAAGTCTAGATACTGAAAGTAAGTTGTAGCCAAGAGATTCAATGAGCATGACATTTTGTATTGAGCTATCATGTGATATGGCCACCTTACCGAGGCCAACCACCTTACCCTTTGAGTTTTCACCGAAAGTGACATACTTTCGAGGACCATCGCTTTCAAAGAAGCTCACGAAACATGTCTTTATCTCCGGTCATGTGATCGGTACATCCACTATCAAGGACCCATTCCTTTCCTCCCGCCATATATCCTCAAGATTTGCCATAAGACCAAAGTGTCTCATTGCATCATCAAGATCAAAGTCACTATCATCATCCTCATCATAGTATCCATGTTCAAGATCGTCAAGTGGTGGATCAAATCCTAGAGAGGGTGATTCGTTAGAGTGAGTTTGACAATGATCTTGTTTATGAATTTTTATAGCTTCGGAAATAATATCACTAATAATTCCAACATCTCCTTTAGCACGCATAAGGTTTGTAAGCTCAAATAGACAATCACCAAACATAGGATCACCGAATTCATCTTACTCAAGGCAATAGACTTATGGAGAATTTCATCTAAATTTTTTAAGGAATAATTTGGAAAGCGCCCTCAAGAAATTTCCATATAGTATAGGCACAATCAAGAGTAGGCAAACTAGCAATCAAGTTTTTGGGCAATCCTCTTGATAAGATTGATGGTTCTAAGATTGCGTATCATGTCAAGATCCTCTTTGGGTGTGGGATGCAAGGGATCAATATGAGGTGCACAAGGGCTAGCAATGTACTTGTTCAAATGATTTCATTGAAAATCTCAAGCATTTCATTTTTACACTCATGAAAATATTCTCCATCAAGAATAGGCACTCTATGTCTAAGACTCCCTAAAGTAGACACATACATCTTCCTCCAAAGGTGTTTAAACCAAAGCAATGGAGACCAATGCTATGATACCAATTGAAAGGATCGAGAAGAGGTGTCTAGAGGGGGGGTGATTAGACACTAAGTTCCGATAGTTGCAATTTTTAACTTCTTTAAGTTTAGGTGGAGTTTTGGCACAAGTTTAACAATCACAATACACAATTCAAGCAAGCATGCAAAGAGTATATGAGCAGCAGAAAGTAAAGCATGCAACTTGCAAGAATGTAAAGGGAAGGGGTTGGAGGATTCAAACGCAATTGGAGACACGGATGTTTTTGTCGTGGTTCCGATAGGTGGTGCTATCGTACATCCACGTTGATGGAGACTTCAACCCACGAAGGGTAACGGTTATGCTGAGTCCACGGAGGGCTCCACCCACGAAGGTTCCATGAAGAAGCAACCTTGTCTATCCCACCATGGTCGCCGCCATTGACGAAGGACTTGCCTCACTAGCGGTAGATCTTCACAAGTAGGCGATCTCCTTGCCCTTACAAACTCCTTGGTTCAACTCCACAATCTTGCCTGAGGCTCCCAAGTGACACCTAGCCAATCTAGGAGACACCACTCTCCAAGAAGTAACAAATGGTGTGTTGATGATGAACTCCTTTCTCTTGTGCTTCAAATGACAGTCTCCCCAACACTCAACTCTCTCTCACAGGATTTGGATTTGGTGGAAAGAAGGTTTGAGTGGAAAGCAACTTGGGGAAGGCTAGAGATCAAGATTCATATGGTAGGAATGGAATATCTTGGCCTCAACACAAGAGTAGGTGGTTCTCTCTCGAAAATATGTATTGGAAGTGTAGGTTCGATTCGATGGCTCTCTCCACACGAATGAAGAGTGGGTGGAGGGGTATATATAGCCTCCACACAAAATCTAACCGTTACACACAACTTGCCAAACTTCGGTGGGACCGAATTGATAAACTCGGCCGACCGATTCAAAGAAATCTAGTGACTGTTAGGATTTTCTTGGGACCGACATGCAACTCGGTAGGACCGATGTGATTAGGGTTAGGGCATAACGTAATCTCGTGGAGACCGACACACAAACTCGGTGAGACCGATTTTGGTAATAAGCTAACCAAAGAGTTGGTCAGGCAAACTCGGTTTGACCGATTACACAAACTCGGTAGGACCGATTTTGGTAATAAGTTAACCAGAGAGTTTGCATTGTAATCTCGGTAGTACCGATTACTCAAAATCAGTGAGACCGATTTTGGTAATGGACATACATGTAGAGATTATAACCCCATCTCAAGTGAGACCGAGATCCCTATCCAGTGAGACCGATTTGCCTAGGGTTTTTGGCAGTGGCTATGACATCCGAACACGATGGCGCCAGATAGAAAGAATCTGGAAATGAAAGTTAGACTTTTGGTTTAGGACATGTGTGGATGTGAGAAAGTAGTTGAAGGCTTTGGAGCATATCACTAAGCACTTTGAGCAAGCAAGCCATTAAGCAACACCTCATCCCTCCTTGATAGTATTGGCTTTTCCTATAGACTCAATGTGATCTTGCATCACTAAAATAGAAAATGTAGAGTCTTGATCTTGGAGCTTGAGCCAATCCTTAGTCCTTAGCATCTTGAAGGGGTTCCACATCCTTTAGTCCATGCCACTCCATTGTTGAACTTGTCTCGAAACATACTAGGTAAAGGTGTTAGTCCAACAAGAGATATGTTGACACTAATTACCAAAATCACCCAGGAGCACTTGTGCTTTCACCAAGACTACTCGCGCCCATGTCACAGACGCCAAGTTCAGGAACTGCCATTTCCCGCCCCTAAATGACGCGCCCGCTCTTATTCTACCACGACTGAAGCACCTCGAGCTCATCGCCGTCTGCCTCTCAGAGGGTGACATGGAGCGCCTGCTCCATTGCTGTACTGCACTCAAGTAACTTTGTCTTTAGGCGATCAATGGGTTGAGTACCTTCCACCTCACCTCCATGACTCTCCGGACTATTTATGTGTGTTCTTTGGTGTGGTGAAGACATCACAAAAGGTGGACCACGGTATGGTCATCCAGGACACACCTGCATTTGAGAGATTACTTGTAGTTGATCAAGAAGGTCCAACAAGAATCAATGTCATTTATGCGCCAAAAGTGATAGTGGTGGGCTACTAATCTGACAAATACTCCGAACTTGTTATTGGATCCACACCCGTTCAGGTACAACAGCCGCCTTCTACCTCTCCTTCTACAAATTAACATCATTTCTAATTTTGAAGATTTTTGTTCGTCTGTCATTCAGAAAATGATTTCGACAAGCTTGACCCCGAAACTGCGCATAGTGAAGGTCTTGGCACTAGAATCTATCGGGCTTGACCTGAAGCAAGTTGTCATTTTATTGAGATGCTTTCCATGCCTGGAGAAGCTATATATCGAGGTGATGTTCCTTTCCTGTTAAATGTTAACCATAAGGGAGTTCAATTTGTGACACCTTTTTCCAAGTTTACAATGACAATGTACTACGATTTCTGAAGGTTCTTTTGGAGGATTTCAGTACATACATGTCCCCCCCATATTGGTTGCTTGATCCATATGGTTACAATCAATAAGCATTTCTCCTTTGGATTCATCTATACTAGTTTTCTTAGGGAACTTTTCATCCACTCCAACCTCTTGTGAAGAAGGCTACATTTTTCTAGAATGTAATCAAATGCCCATGTTAATCATGTCAGATCGAAGATGGCATGTTAGTGCATTTTACAAATCCTGCAAGCCAAATAGCTAGGCCTATAGTAATGTTCAAAACTGCATGTAGGCACTAACACGTTTTCTTCTTTTGCAGATAAGATTAGGCCTAGTGGTGGATAATGTGATACAGTATAACAATCACGTCGAATGCTTAGATTTGCATCTCTTAGAAATTACTTTGAACTCCTACTGAGGGACCTTACCGGAGATTATATTCGCCAGGTTCTTTGTTCTCAGAGCAAGGGTGCTAAAGGAAATGAGGTTTGCCCTACATTTATTTCGCAAAAATGAATGGTTTGTTGATCATTTATGCTGCTTGGCCGAGTAATGGAGTAGGCTCCAAAAATGCGGAATTTCATTTTGGAACTTCAGATGACAGAGTAATCGGAAGTCATCGTGTCAACCCCGTACATGACTTCTCAATGGTTGGCCCCTTTGGAAAAATGGTGAGGTTTCGAAGCCAGACTTAGAAGCGCTGATATTAGTTTGAACCTCTCTGATATCCATGTTCAATGGATCAACATGAAAGCGCTTATAATGATGAGCTGAATTTCATTTCTAATATCAATTTGAACATTGTAATTTTTGAATTTGATCCATATAACTCTGGAATTTGAACCATGTAACATTTCGAGCTTATGTGGTACAATCGTTGAAATGGCATCATATGAGACTCGTATATTGCTAGCACTATTTTGACCTTAATATGCAATGGCCTTAGATTTTATTAACCATTCTCGAATCAGTTTACCTTGTCGATCTCACAGCACACGATCTGTATAGCTAACTCGACTGCAATCTTCGACATTATTGCACACAGTTGGTTTCTTCCACCGTGTGCATTGTAGAGCGCAGAACTAATTATAGCACTTGAGTGTCCATCATCACCCTTCTGTGTAACTTTGACCTCATCACCCAAGGGTAAACTTATGACCGAAGTCATTCCACACACTTCGTTTTTACAAAGATTTTTGCCAATAAACGCCCACGATTTGTCCCTCTTCTAGCCGACACGTGGCCAAACTAGCCGGGTGGGAAGCTTGCGCGGTAAACAACGCGGTAGCGCGGGAACAGGCTCACCGACGATACATTTGGCGCCTCTTCAAGCCCACGCGTGCGGTGTGGTGTTGTCAAGCGTGCATTGGAATCCTCTGCTATGAACGCCATGACAAGACGCGACGATTACAGGCCGGCCGGCCCCCATTTATTACAGTGGCCATTTAACCTACCCTTATGTCTCTTCAACCTTTCGATCGCGCCCCACCATTGCAAGAAGCACACCCACCACGAGAAATTCTTAGAGGGTATCTTGCGCGGCTCAATGGCGCTCCGAGCGGGCCGCCGGCGACGAGCAGTTTCATCAGCGTGTCGTGGTGGACACCCACAGAAGGTTCATGGACCTCTCGGTGGTGTACACCAACGACCCGGTCTAGGTGGAGCACTCCATCCACATCATGGAGCTATTGCTTGCCGAGGAGAAGTATAAGGTTGTCGGGTTCGACCTCGAGTACACCCGCGCTCGTGCCGGGTCTCGTCCCAAGGTCGCCGTCACCCAGATGTGCGTGGCGCCACCACGCCCTCGTCTACCACTACTGCTGGCCACAAGGCCTTGCGAAGCGTTCGCCAGTTTGTCAACGGCCCCCACTACATGTTCGCTACGGTGGACATCACCAACGATGTAAAGGCGCTCGAGAATTCGGGCATCGCCTGCCAGAATCTTGTCAACATCCAAGGCTAATAAAAGATCTGGGGCAGCAAGGAGCATGAGAAGGACTGACTGGTTCACCTCGCCGAGGCCATAATCGACCCCTACTACAGAGATATGAAGGATTCATGCAACAAGGACAAGCGTGCCTGGCACTCGGCCTGGATGGAGAAACTCGACAAAGCTCACGTCGTGTATGCGGCCAAGGAGGCGTACACGAGCTATGACATGTACACGCAGATCGTTGACATGAGGAAGTGCCTCCTTCCCCAAAACAGCCAGGGATCCAGCCGGAAGCAAAGCAATGGCAAGCGTCATCGCAACAATAAGTAGATGATGAGATCCTCGTTTCTCCTACTTTAGTATGCATGTAATTGCTTACTTTGGTGTGTGGAAATGTTATGTGTGTAGTCACTTGTGTAATTGTAAGCTTAATTTGGTTATGCAATGTAGTCTTTTAAGTATCTATGTTGATGCTCAGAGACAGAGCGTAGATGTTAAAGCGGACAAAGAAAATCACATCGCACACAGACTAAACAATGGAACCCATCGGTGATGTTTTCATCAATCACTCACAATTGTGTACCAGCAATCGTTTGGTCACAACACACACGGCTTGTTAGTAGTAATCGTGTGTGTTGTTATCGGTCTTCGCACACGTTTCTGCCTACAAATCTGTTTGCTTCGTATCACACACATCTTGTTCATTTGAACCGTTTCTGTTCTCATGTCTCATCGCAAACAGTTCATCCGAGTGAACCGCATGCCGTATATCGCACACACCTTTGATCTGGCTGACCGTTTCTTTTGTGTTGCCTAATCACAAACAATTCATCCGAGTGAACTGTATGCTGTACATCGCACACACCTTCATCTGTCTGCCCGTTTCTTTTGTTCCTCCTCATCGCAAACAGTTAATCGAAATAACCGTATGCCCCGTGATCGCATTAATAACTAAAATCTATGTTTGATGGATCCGTCATCGCAAACATTTTATACATTTCTAATAGTTTTCATACACCACCGTTTGTGATTATGGCATCGCACACAGTTTCTCGAAGGGTCTTTGATCATAGTGTTGTGTTAGCAGCATCCTGCAGTAGTGTAGGCTCGTCAAGTTTAACCCGAGTATTCTGCGTGTGCAAAACTGGCTTGCACCCGTTGTATGTGAACGTAGAGCTTATCACACCCGATCATCATGTGGTGTCTCAAAGAAGAATCGCCGCAACGGTGCATACTCAGGGAGAACACTTACACCTTGAAATTTAGTGAGGGATCATCTTATAATGCTACCGTCGATCTAAGCAAAATAAGATGCATAAAGGATAAACATCACATGCAATCAATATAAGTGATATGATATGGCCATCAGCATCTCATGCCTTTTGATCTCCATCTTCAGAGCACCGCCATGAGAACCACCGTCACCGGCTTGACACCTTGATCTCCATCGAAGAATCATTGTCGTATCACCAACTATTTGTCAGGACCCCGATTCCAAGTCACATCGATCTAGCCGATAACACCTCATATCACTTTGCGGCCTCACGCACGGTATTCCCACGGGTGTCGCCTTACCATGGCGCGGACCGCTTACGCCTTTTGGCTCACGTATATGATAGTGTCGCTAGCATCCATATGACAGAGAACCCGGCCGACATGGCTAGTCGTGAACCCAAAGCGGCACTAACCCATGGGGACAGGCATACATGAATCACATCGAGCATGTCGGTCAAGAGCTGTGAATCCGGGCTGTAGATCGGGCTAATGTGACTCCGGGAACCCGGTACAGAAAGAGCTAGGGCAGACTCGGATGTCACCGCGTGACATTTCCCAAGGGACAGAACATGTGAACGGTGAAACACATGCTTACCAGTCAAGTGTCCCGGCGGTAGTCTTTGGGCTAGCAGGACTCCGTGAACCGGGCTGCAGCGGACTACTATGGCTCAAGGAAGCACTAGACTACATTTCCCCATAAGAGAGGCTGCCAAGGATAGACAACTAGATTGTCGGATCCCACACATACCAAGCATTTCAAACATACACACAATATGCTCGATATGTGTAAATACAACATGGCATCACAACATAACTCTACGACTCAAGTATTTATTCAATAGGCTCCGAGGAGCGAGATATTACAAACATGGGTCTCATGACCCAACACTCAGAGCATACAAGTCAAAGCACATGCGGAAGCTTAACATGTTTGAGTACAGACATCTACAAATGAAAAAGGCTTGGAAGCCTTACTATCTACCAGATCCTGCTGAGGGCACAAGATCGTAGCTGAGGTAACAAGATAAACGTCGAAGTCCATGCGGAGCTATTAGCGAGACAGAAGTCTCTCTGCAAAACATAAATTAAGCAAACGTGAGTACAAATGTACTCAGCAAGACTTACATCAGAACTAACTATATATGCATCATTATCAACAAAGGGGGGTGGTGGAGTTTGATGCAAAGAAGCCAGCTTTGACTTCGGTGGCTATCCCCGACTACGCATCGTAAGTAACTCTTTTGAGGTGGCGCATTACGAGTCCACATATTCACCATATCAATACACCACTATGGACCCGCTCCGCCTCCCTACGAGAACGCCCATCCATAGCACTCACGCTTATCTTGCGCATTTTAGAGTATCCACTTTCACTTGTCTATGAACCGTATGTGCAACCTGTAAGTCCTTTCCGCGGACACGGCTATTGAATAGATCATATTAACCCCGCAGGGTGTACTTCTTCACACACGCTCTCGCCACTTACCACCATGTACACGCCGTGTATCTCGGCAACCTTCAAGCGGAAGCTCGGGCGAGTCGGCCACGACTGACTAACCACACAAGTCTCTAGTCCAGTTTATCGCCTATTCGGGTTCCATCCGCAAGGAGATCCGCCGAGGTGTCGCCACGGCCCCAAACAATGTGTGCAGGGTTCCCGAGACACCAAACGGGCGCCAGAGACCGGTCACGGTGTATCTACCGCATCATAGCCCACCCTAGGGTCGATTACGCATACGGCCTGCAACACATATCCTACAAACACCGTAAACTAGTTGCAACTCCCGGACAGAGATCGAGGCGATTAATAAGCCGAGAGGGGTCGAGTTACGGAACCCAATGTGTGGTAGTAATCGCTTTCATGGATCACAAACATGTAACTCCTGGGCCTCGAGGACGGCCGCAATGAGACAACCCACCATGTACTCCTACATGGCCTCTCACCGCTACCTTTTACCAAATCGTGTTCACACACTTAGCTCACACACAAGAGGACATGTTTACACACCTCCAATTCATCCCCGATGAATCAGACGACACAACTCTAAGCAATAGCAGGCATGACAAACAAGCATGAATGAGTAGGCACATCAGGGCTCAAACAACTCCTACTCATGCTAGTGGGTTTCATCTATTTATCGTGGCAATGACAGTCATGCAGAGGAAAGGGGTTCAACTACCGCAGCATGTAATAGTTGAATCGTTGTTGTCCTAATGCAAAGAAAAGAGAGCAGGAGCGAGAGAGTAGGATTATATCGGAATGAACAAGGGGTTTTGCTTGCCCGGCACTTCAAGATATTATAGCTCTTCATCGGTGTCATCGAACTCATCGCCTGGATACGCCTACCGAGAGGGGACAAGCACCGACAAACAAAAAAGAACACAATCAATGCAATGCAACAATATGATGCATGAATGTGACATGGCAATATGAATGTGTTTTGGGCTAATGCAAGCTAGAACATGTTAAATGGATTTGGTTTGAATCCAAGATTCAAATTCAAACTCCTTATATGACATTTCAAAGGCCATTAATTCAAATTGTCTTATACAGCAACTTTAAGTTGTTCAAACATGCATGAAAATGGTACATATGGATAGATTGGATTTTTCTGATCATTTTCATATATAATTTATCTTATTTGGAGTTACGATTGAATTTCTATGAATTTTTGAAGTTTAGGACATTTTCGGAATTTCACGAATAAACTTAAATCTAGAAGATCAATCATCGCGTCGGTATATGTCGAGTGACGCCAAGATTAACCAAAGTCAACCGACTGGGGGACCTACTGTCAAAGGTAACAATGCTAATTATGTGGCTTATTAAATCCTAACTAAATATAATTAGCTCGGGGCCCACCGCCGCGAGTCGGGAAGTCAAACTACGGTCAAGCGGGTCAAACCCACGGACCGTCAACGGCTCATCGCGGGCAACGCCAGTGGACGGGCGGAGGGTAAGTTTCCTCCTCCGGCCACCAAATGGCCGGCGTGAGGGCATCTGACGTGATGCGGACGCACGTCCGCATCGGGTGGTGGTGGCGATTGGGCACAGGGTGGCGGAGTTGTCGCCATGGCGATGACCTTGGCGGTCGCCGGAGCTCGGGTGAGCTCGGGGTCGGGGCTACAACGGCCGTGGCGATGCGGGGTTGGCACCTACGGCTTCTACGCGGTGCGGTGAGGACGTGGGTGTGCTCGGTTGGGCGCTACGGTGGCTGTGGCCACGGCGGCGAGGGGCTCAGGCGGCGGCGCGCTTCGGTCGTCGGCGAAGCGGCGGCTATGGCGAGGAAAAGAGCACGGGAGAGAGGGGAGAAGAGGCAGGGGCTCACGTAGGGGTCGTTGAGGGTCTTAGCGGGCTCGGGGGCGCGCCGGAGTGGCCGAATCGACGGAGAAGGGCGCCGGAGCCGAAGCTTGAAGACGATGATGATGGCGGCTGCTCGGGGCCTCCGTGCTTCCTTCTGCTCGTGCAGTAGGTGAAGCGAGAGGTGGCGAAGGCTCGATAGCTCGGGAGGCAAGGCGACGGGCAGAAGGCGCGGCGGCTCACGGGCGGCGTGCTCAAAGCGCGTGAGGGGAGGAGCGATGGAGAGGGACAGAGGAAAGGGAGGGCACGAGGAGAGAGTGAGAGGTCGGGGTTGTACGTGGCGGCTCCAGAGCCTCTCCCACGTCGGTGGAAGCAGGAGGTGGCTACATGTAGGCCCACAGTGCACCGGGCACGCGCCTCTCGCCCTCCTAGCGAGAGGAGGGGATGACCGCAGAGGGCTCAGTGGGCTGGGCTGGCCAACCGGGCCGCCAGTGGCTTTGTGGGCGCTGTAAGTTCCGGTAAGGTTGCTCTGCTTTTATTCCTGTTTTCTATTTTCTCAGAAAATTTAGGGCTTTTCTAAAAATACTAAAACGCTTCAAAAATCCTCGTAAATAGTTGTGGGCTCATGGGATTATTCCTAATAGCCCTCACTTAAGTTCGGAATTAATTGAGCACATTAAATAATATATAGCATTTAAATGCCCAATTGCAAATACTATATGATTTAATTCAGTGACGAAATATGTCATGGAAAAATGTGCAACACCTCTGGTTACTGTTTACAGTACTCTCCAAAAACGATGAACATTTTTTATAGCCGTTTGGATTTACTGAAAATATTTTAGGTGAACCTAGTGAATTCCTTTGATGCTAGGGGTTTAGGCAATCCCCATTTCAAGTTTCTTTCAAGATTAAACATGATGCACTCATGAGGCTAGCCTAGTGCATTACCAGAAGCTAGGGATGTGAAAACTCACCCCCACTAAACAAGAATCTCGTCCCGAAATTCAAGACGTGAGGTAAGAAGACAGAGGGGGCACAAGCTAACACGGTCTTCACGATCCAGGTTGCACTTCATATGAACGTTGACATGATCACCATCTTTGTCTCGATGTCTTGCTTTGAGAACTCCAACTAACATGACAATGAGAGGAAAGGGAAAACTCCAGAAAGATTGGTCTTCTCGAAGATCGAACAACTCAGGATCACTCATCGAGTGAGACATTGAAACATCTCTCGAGCTGAGACACGAAACACATCGAGAGGGATGGAAAAACAAGCGACGGGGTTTGATTTGGGGGGCAACAATTCCCCGCTTAGAAAGACGGTGGATGATGTCACGGTGGCGAGGGAATAATTGCCATGATCCCATAACGAGACATCTTAAAGGAAGTGGCTTGTATAATTTATTACCTTAAGTGGCAAAAAGAATTACTTTTGATATTTAGATCATTGAAACTCTTTATACCAGCCTAAGGCAATCACAAACGATCATTTGAAGGAGTTCGAAGGAATGACATACTCGGACTAGGATGGATGATGTGGACTACCTTGTTGAAGACAACGCAATGGATGACTTTTGTTTATCACCGGAAATGGATGGGACCCATGGTAGGACCGCTTTTGAAGAAGACCCTGGGCAACAATTGCTGGGGTGCAAGCTGGGAACATAATGCAAATGCTGGGAATGTTTCAACCATCATATCTGCCTGAGATTCAGATTTGGTTGGCAACAGGACATTTCAAACAGCATGTCTGAAAAGGAAAGGTTGCAACACAAATCGATGAAATGATGTTGCGAGATTCTCGGGAGATGGACTATGGTAGTAAGCTCCAAAACATGAGCGGTTCTGCTACAAACATGTGAACACGCTGTCCAGACAAGCATGGCCACGTAGTAGCCTTATATTTAACACTACCAAGTTCAGGTGGGGAACCATCATGTAGGGTAACGAAGTCCTTGCATAAGTCATATGATTAGCTCTTATGAAGGAACTTCTTCTCCTTGAACAAATCGCTTAGTGGCTTGGTGTGCTAGGGATACATATGGAATGAAGGTTGCAGCTGTCACAAACCATAGCATACTTCGCACATGCATGACCTGACTTGGGATGGTACCGGGGGAACAAAAACAATCTTTCTCGAACTCACGGGCGGCAACTTGCATCAAAAGCACATGAATTAGAGGGAGTCACTTCTTTCATCCGAACATATGCTTCATGGGCTAGCATGAAGAAATTCTTTCAAAAATTTCCAACACTAGCTCAATGTTTAACACAAATCATGGGGGAGTCAAGATGCTGCTGATGGGCCCAACAACAACTCATCGGAATTTCCATATCACTGGACTTCCACCATCGTTTGAACACGGTGATAGCATTGGTCAGACCAAAAGATGTAATGGTGTATGCTCGAGGGATCAACCACGAGTAAGACAACATTACGAACATCGATGGTACTGATTTGATTTGGTGATAGCCCATACTCAAATCAAAGTTTTTATAAGACAATAGGTCCAACAACTGATCACAGGGACCAATCGATGAATATATCACCTTTCTTCAACTAACACACCGACACCAGGATATCCCTTTGAAACGAACTAGGTTAGGTAAGCTTTTATCTTCCAACTCTCCAAGTTGTCGTTTAGCTTAACCAACTAGCTCAGGGGTATCCAACACGGATTCTTGGAGAAGGGGTGGTTTAGAGGAAAACCAACTTGATCACGAACTCAACATAGCGGTCAGTGGCAACCTCGGTGATACTTCCGAGAAGATATCCTAACATCACGTAACCACCGATATGATACTAAGCTCGAGATCAATCTTGCTTTTCAGGCAAGACGATATGATCAATAGAGCAAGGGTTTGGCAAAATCCTAACTCGTTGATCAAAGAGTGCACCAGAAATAAGGACTAGGTAGCACAATCTATCTTAGAATGATGATTCATTAACCAACACGCTAAGAATGAGAATATTGTCCATTAACTACCAAGCAACAGAGTTGCTAGGAGTATTGATTTCACACATCACGATTCACTTGTCGGCATTAGGTTACAATAACACGAAACCAAGGAATGAATAATGATGGCGAGAAGTATCACTACGTCAAGAATTCATAAGAGAAGGTGCAATTCTCATGACATTCCTGACTTAAAGTGGGTAATACTTTAGGGTAGAACAGAACAAAAGCTGGATTGGCATTTTGATCTGCGAAGTACAATTGCTTTGACCCAATCCTAGATATGGATGAGGTACTGGAGTTTGTTTCTCCTAGTCATTCTGAAAAAGAATGGCTTGACGGTCCACAAGAATAATAGGCATTGATGAACACGAATGCACAACTATTCCTGACTATCAATTGATAGACTAGGGTCGGAATACAGCTGAGAAGGGTCAACTCAAGGAACATATAACTTTCTGAGTTGTGGATGCATATATTAGCATGTCGAGCGAAGCTCAACATTTCTTCCGGATAACCCACGCGGAAAGGTAGGACTGGCAGAGTCACAATTGTGAATGGAGAACTCCTCAAGAGTACTCTGATTGTGATCTTTTGGTTTAAAATAACTCCTGCCAAGAATGATTCATGGTAATTGGAAGAAAGATGTACCACGAACCTCGAGGACTATCACAAAGGTTACTAATATCCTAAAGGAACTAGCAACACTATCAACACGAGGTAAGTAGGGTGATTCTTGGGTCAAGAACCCAAGAGTAGAATACCTACTAACTAAATTGCATCACGGGATGCTTTTGAGAATGGTGGCCGGAATCATCACACCGGGAACACAAAACATGGCTAGATTACTAGGTGACTCCCTAAAACACCTAGGTTCATAATAATAGCTCCAACATATATGTCGAGGCAACAAAGTACCTCAACTCACCGATTAGTGTGGTTAATCTGGCCCAAATGAACATTAGAAACGAAGAGAAGGAATTTGCAAATGCATCAGACTATTTAGAAGCTCAGGATGACTTGACAAAGATAACGGCCGTAAATGCTCAAAATGATTTGAGACATCCTACAAAATAGTGGCATGACCACTCAACATCACAATAACAAGGTTCCGAGATCAATAGTTAACATACGTAAATAGTAGGAATCGAATCGAGGCTTAAAACCAACAATCTTAAAGGTCTATGGATTAGTAACACGTCATCCTGATAGATAGATGAGAAGGCCTAGTTCTTAAACCCCGTAGAAGAGAAGAGGATGACTCAGATCAGAAGGCCATGAGGTATAAGCAGTAAAAAGAGCCTTATGTTCCCTTCCACAATCAATTCCCTTACATAACTAAAGCATTTCTAAACTCAACTTCGACCAGTTTGGCTTGGTAATCCTACAGCAACAAAGCTCGATACCAAAGCTGTCAGACCTCGATTCCAAGTCACATCGATCTAGCCGGTAACACCTCATATCACTTTGCGGCCTTACGCACGGTATTCCCACAGGTGTCGCCTTACCATGGCCCTGGACCGTTTGCGCCTTTTGGCTCACGTATATGATAGTGTCGCTAGCATCCATATGACAGAGAACCCAGCCGACATGGCTAGTCGTGGAACCCAAAGCGGCACTAACCCATGGGGACAGTATACATGAATCACATCGAGCATGTCGATCGTGACGTGTGAATCCGGGTCAGAGCACTGGGCTAACAGGACTCGGGAACCCGGTGGCAGAGCTAGGCAGACTCGAATGTCACCGCGTGACATTTCAAGGGAACAGAACGAGGCAGAAGTGAAACACATGCCGGCCATCCAAGTGTCCTGAGCGGTAGTCTGGGCTAGCAGGACTCCGGTGAACCGGGTCAGGCGGACTACTATGGCTCAAGGAGGCACTAGACTACATTTCCCCATAAGACAGGCTGCCAAGGATAAACAACTAGATTATCGGATCCCACCCATCCCAAGCATTTCAAACATACACACAATATGCTCGATATGTGTAAATACAACATGGCATCACAACATAACTCACGACTCAAGTATTTATTCAATAGGCTCCGAGGAGCGAGATATTACAAACATGGGTCTCATGACCCAACACTCGTGAGCATACAAGTCAAAGCACATGCGGAAGCTTAACATGTCTGAGTACAGACATCTACAAATGAAAAAGGCTTGGAAGCCTGACTATCTACCAGATCTTGCCGAGGGCACAAGATCATAGCTGAGGTAACAAGCTAAACGTCGAAGTCCATGCGGAGCTATTAGCGAGACTGAAGTATCTTTGCAAAACATAAATTAAGCAAACGTGAGTACAAATGTACTCAGCAAGACTTACATCGTAACTAACTACATATGCATCATTATCAACAAAGGGGTGGTGGAGTTTGATCGCAGCAAGAAGCCAGCTTTGACTCGGTGGCTATCCCGACTCACGATCGCAAGTAACTCTTTTGAGGTGGCGCACACGAGTCCACATATTCACCATATCAATACACCACTATGGACCTGCTCCTGTCTCCCTACGAGAACGCCATCCATAGCACTCACGCTTATCTTGCGCATTTTAGAGTATCCACTTTCACTTCTCTATGAACTGTACAGGCAACCCAAAAGTCCTTTTCCGCGGACACGGCTATTCGAATAGATCATATTAGCCCTGCAGGGGTGTACTTCTTCACGCACGCTCTCGCCACTTACCACCATGTACACGTCATGTATCTCGGCAACCTTCAAGTGGAAGCCTGGCGACGGAGTCGGCCACGACCGACTAACCACACAAGTCTCTAGTCCAGTTTATCGCCTATTCAGTTCCATCCGCAAGGAGATCCGCCAGGTGTCGCTCACGGCCCCAAACGATGTGGTAGGGTTCCCGAGACACCAAACGGGCGCTTCGGTACGCCAGACTACGGTGTATCTACCGCATCATAGCCCACCCCTAGGGTCAGCCACGCACGGCCTCCAACACATAACCTACAAACACCGTAAACTAGTTGCAACTCACGGATGAGATCGAGGCGATTAATAAGCCGAGAGGGGTCGTGCACCGGAACCCAATGTGTGGTAGTAACTGCTTTCATGGATCACAAACACATAACTTCAGTTCACGAGGACGGCTGCAATGAGACAACCCACCATGTACTCCTACATGGCCTCTCACCGCTACCTTTACCAAATCGTGTTCACACACTTAGCTCACACACAGAGGACATGTTTACACACCTCCAATTCATCCACGATGAATCGGACCGACACAACTCTAAGCAATAGCAGTGCATGACAAACAAGCATGAATGAGTAGGCACATCAGGGCTCAAACAACTCCTACTCATGCTAGTGGGTTTCATCTATTTACTGTGGCAATGAGAGGTCATGCAAAGGAAAGGGGTTCAACTACCGCATCATGTAACAGTTGAATCGTTATTGTCCAAATGCAGTAAAAGAGAGCAGGAGCGAGAGAGTAGGATTATATCGGAATGAACAAGGGGGTTTTGCTTGCCTGGCACTTCTGAAGATATTATAGCTCTTCATCGGTGTCATCGAACTCATCGTCGGGATACGCCTACCGAGAGGGGACAAGCACCGACAAACAAGGAAGAACACAATCAATGCAATGCAACAATATGATGCATGAATGTGACATGGCAATATGAATGTGTTTTGGGCTAATGCAAGCTAGAACATGTTAAATGGAGTTGGTTTGAATCCAAGATTCAAATTCAAACTCCATATATGACATTTCAAATGCCCTTAATTCAAATTGTCTTATACAGCAACTTTAAGTTGTTCAAACATGCATGAAAATGGTACAGATGGATAGATTGGATTTTTTTTATCATTTTTCATATATAATTTATCTTATTTGGAGTTACGGTTGAATTTCTATGAATTTTTGAAGTTTAGGACATTTTCCGGAATTTCCGAATAAACTTAAATCCAGAAGATCAATCATCGCTACGCCATATGTCAGTGGTGAAGTCAAGATTGACCAAAGTCAACTGACTGGGGACCTACTGTCGGTAAAGGTAACAGTGCTAATTATGTGGCTTATTAAATCCTAACTAAATATAATTAGCTCGGCGGGGCCCACCGCCGATGAGTCGGGGAAGTCAAACTACGGTCAAGTTAGGTTCAAACCCACGGACCCGTCAACGGCTCATCGCCGCAAGGCCAGGGACGGCGGAGGGTGCGATTTCCTCCTCCGGCGACCAAATGGCGGGCGGAGGGCATTCACGTGATGCGACGCACGTCCCGCATCGGGTGGTGGTGGCGATTGGGCTGGGTGGCCGGAGTTGTCACGGCGATGACCTTGGCGGTCGCCGGAGCTCGGGTGAGCTCGGGGTCGGGGCTACAACAGCCGTGGCGATGCGTGGTTGTCACCTACGGCTTCTACGCGGTGCGGTGAGGACATGGGTGTGCTCGGTTGGGCGCTACGGTGGCTGTGGCCACGGCGGCGAGGGGCTCAGGCGGCGGCGCGCTTCGGTCGTCGGCGAAGCGGCGGCTATGGCGAGGAAAAGAGCATGGGAGAGAGGGGAGAAGAGGCAGGGGCTCATGTAGGGGTCGTTGAGGGTCTTAGTGGGCTCGGGGGCGCGCTGGAGTGGCCGAATCGACGGAGAAGGGCGCCGGAGCCGAAGCTTGAAGACGATGATGATGGCGGCTGCTTGGGGCCTCCGTGCTTCCTTCCTTCTTGCAGAGGTGAAGCGAGAGGTGGCGAAGGCTCTGGATAGCCTTCGGGGAGGCAAGGCGACGGGTGGTAAGCGCGGCGGCTCACGGCCGGCGTGCTCAAAGTAGCGTGAGGGAGGAGCGATGGAGAGGGATGAGGAAAGGGAGGGCACGAGGAGAGAGTGAGAGAGGTCGGGTTGTACGTGGCGGCTCAGGAGCCTCTCCCACGTCGGTGGAAGCAGGAGGTGGCCACAGCGTGGCCACTGTGCACCGGGCACGCGCCTCTCGTCCTCCTAGCGAGAGGAGGGGGATGACTGGCAGAGGGCCTGGTGGGCTGGGCTGGCCAACCGGGCCGGCCAGGTGGCTTTGGTGGGCGCCAGGTAAGTTCCAGGTAAGGTTGCTCTGTTTTATTCCTATTTTCTATTTTGTGTAAAATTTAGGGCTTTTCTAAAAATACTAAAACGTTTCAAAAAATCCTGTAAATAATTGTGGGCTCTGTTGGGATTATTCCTAACGGCCCTCACTTAAGTTCAGAATTAATTGAGCACATTAAATAATATATAGCATTTAAATGCCCAATTGCAAATACTATATGATTTAATTCAGTGACCAAATATGTCATGGAAAAATGTGCAACACCTCAAGTTCTTGTTACAGATTTCCAAAAATGATGAACATTTTTGATAGCCATTTGGATTTACTGAAAATATTTTAGGTGAACCTAGTGAATTCCTTTGATGCTAGGGGTTTAGGCAATCCCCATTTCAAGTTTCTTTCAAGATTAAACATGATGCACTCATGAGGCTAGCCTAGTGCATTACCAGAAGCTAGGGATGTGACACTATTGCTATCACGACTATCGCTACCGCTTAGTGATAAAGTAAAGCAATTACATGGCGATTGCATTTCATACAATAAAGCGACAACCATATGGCTCCTGCTAGTTGCCGATAACACTGTTACAAAACATGATCATCTAATACACTAAAATATAACATCATGTCTTGACCATATCACATCACAACATGCCCCGCAAAAAACAAGTTAGACATCCTCTACTTTATTGTTGCAAATTTTACGTGGTCGCTACGGGCTTAGCAAGAACCGTTCTTACCACGCATCAAAAACCACAACAATTTTTCGTCAAGTGTGTTGTTTTAACCTTCAACAAGGACCCATGAGCTACACTCGATTCAACTAAAGTCGGAGAAACAGACACCCACTAGCCAATTGTAGGCGAAGCATGATACGCCTCCAACGTATCTATAATTTATGAAGTATTCATGCTATTATATTATCTGTTTTGGATGTTTATGGGCTTTATTAAACACTTTTATATTATTTTTGGGACTAACTTATTAACCCAAAGCCCAGTGTCAGTTTCTGTTTTGCTCCTTGTTTCAGTGCTTCGCAGAAAAGGAATATCAAACGGAGTCCAAACGGAATGAAACCTTCGGGAGAGTTATTTTTGGAACGGAAGCAATCCATAAGACTTGGAGTGTATGTAAGGGAAGCAACAAGGAAGGCACTAGGCAGGGGGGTACACCCACCCCCCTGGGCATGCCCTCCACCCTCATGGGCCCCTCGTGGCTCCTCTTACCGACTTCTTTCGCCTATATATGTCCATATACCCTAAAAACATCAGGGAACAGAATAGATCGGGAGTTCCGCCGCCGCAAGCCTCTGTAGCCACCAAAAACCAATCAAGACCCTGCTCAAGACTCACGAGGGGGAGGATCCCTCACCTGTGGACATCTTCATCATCCCGGCGCTCTCCATGATGAGGAAGGAGTAGTTCACCCTCGGGGCTGAGGGTATGTACAAGTAACTATGTGTTTGATCTCTCTCTCTCTCTTGTTCTTGAGGTGATACGATCTTGATGTATCGCGAGCTTTGCTATTATAGTTGGATCTTAGGCTGGTCACAATGGGCAGGAACATAAGCTAGTAACCTACACACTTCCCTAGACTATGTTACTACCTCCATAGTGGGTAGGAACATGTATGTAGTGTCATGCAACAATGTATTTATTAGGTCATAGACTCATTGTTTCTTGGAGTGTGTGATGTTCCTAAGAATTTAGCTAGTTACCACAAGCAGCTATCTCTTAATTAAATTTGTGCCAAATAAGCCAAGTTGCATTGAAGTGTGTGATGTTACTCCTAAGTTCCTGCCCATTGTGACCAGCCTTATGATGTTTCTCCCCCTCTACTCTCTTGTAATGGATTGAGTTTTCCCTTTGAAGTTATCTTATCGGATTGAGTCTTTAAGGATTTGAGAACACTTGATGTATGTCTTGCCGTGCTTATCTGTGGTGACAATGGAATATTCATGTGATTCACTTGACGTATGTTTTGGTGATCAACTTGCGGGTTCCGCCCATGAACCTATGCATAGGGGTTGGCACACGTTTTCGTCTTGACTCTCCGGTAGAAACTTTGGGGCACTCTTTGAAGTACTTTGTGTTGGTTTGAATAGATGAATCTGAGATTGTGTGATGCATATCGTATAATCAAACCCACAGATACTTGAGGTGACAGTGGAGTATCTAGGTGACATTAGGGTTTTGGTTGATTTGTGTCTTAAGGTGTTATTCTAGTATGAACTCTATGATAGATTGAACGGAAAGAATAGCTTCGTGTTATTTTACTACGGACTCTTGAATAGATCGATCCGAAAGGATAACTTTGAGGTGGTTTCGTACCCTACAATAATCTCTTCATTTGTTCTCCGCTATTAGTGACTTTGGAGTGACTCTTTGTTGCATGTTGAGGGATAGTTATATCATCCAATCATGTTATTATTGTTGAGACAACTTGCACTAGTGAAAGTATGAACCCTAGGCCTTGTTTCCTAGCAGTGCAATACCGTTTACGCTCACTTTTATCGCTTGTTACCTTGCTGTTTTTATATTTTCAGATTACAAAAACCTATATCTACCATCCATATTGCACTTGTATCACCATCTCTTCATAGAACTAGTGCACCTATACAATTTACCATTGTATTGGGTGTGTTGGGGACACAAGAGACTCTTTGTTATTTGGTTGCAGGGTTGTTTGAGAGAGACCATCTTCATCCTACACCTCCCACGGATTAATAAACCTTAGGTCATCCACTTGAGGGAAATTTTCTACTGTCCTACAAACCTCTCAAGATTTGGAGGCCCAACAACGTCTACAAGAAGAAGGTTGTGTAGTAGACATCAAACTCTTTTCTGGCGCCGTTGCCGGGGAGGAGAGTGCTTGAAGGTATATCTTTAGATCTTGCAATCGAATCTTTTTGTTTCTTGTTTTATCACTAGTTTAGTGTATAAAAGAAAACTACAAAAAAAATGGAATTGACTTTGTCTCATACGCTTCATCTTTTTAATATCTTTCGTAAGTATGATAAAAAGGAAAACTGTGCTCAAGTGCTAGAAGAAGAAGTCTATAAAATGTTTGGTACTAAATCTTTGAATGATGAGCGTGATTGCAGTGTTGTTATAGCATTGCAAACCCAATGCACTCCACAAAAATGTCTCCTATAAGCATGTCAATTTTTGTGGAGTGCGTTGGGTTTGCAAGTACACACCAAATAGGGAAGATAGATATTGCAAGAGGCATAAGCATTTAGAAACTAAATTGTTGCAAGAAAGGCTTGATGTTTGTGCTGAAAGATTCAATATTTTTCGCCATCCTTGTGAACTTTGCAATGAACATGGTCATTTAAAGCTCCAATGCTATTTGATTCATGATCAAATCGTGTCCAAAAATTGTGATAACTTGATTACCCTTGAGCATCATAAAGAGCTTAGTCTTCTTTTGGGGTATGAAGAAATGAAACATATAACTGAGGGTATTCCAAAATTTAATCTTGATAGATTTCTTGATTTTGATCTAGAGAAGATTTATATGTATTGTGTGGTGAATTGCATTGAAAATCCTTATATTGCCAATTACATAAAGAAAAGAAAGCAAATAGAAGATGAAGAGAATACTAATGAAAGGGAAGAGACTTCCCAATATCCTCCTATTATTTCTTATGATGAATCAGGTAACGAGGAGGAGCTTTCTATTCAACCAATCTCATCAATAAAAAGCTCAAAAAAGAGGATTGAACCCGCACATGTTGTGAAGAAGAAAAAGAAAAAACGGAGAAGCAAAGGTAAAAAGGTATCCCTCCCAAATGAAGTTGCTCCTACTACTCATTGTGATGATGATAATTGCTATACTATTGGTGCTATCCATACTATTAATAATGAGAGTGATTATGCTTATGATATGAAAAGGCCCAAGCTTGGGGATGCTATGTTTGATGAGGATGACGCATTTGAGAATATATTTGCTGAAATTAATGTTTGTCCCAAGCTTGGGGATGCTACGTTTAATGAAGATAATATTTTTAGCCTCCCAAGTTTTGATATGCAAAGTTGTTATGATGATAGCATGCCTTCTACCTATGATGATTATATTGATGAAAGTGGGTTTGGAAGAGTGTCAACTTTAGGAAGTAATGATCCCACTATTTTGGAGGAAGTTGAATCTTATAATATTTATGGAAGTGGATTTGGAGAGGTCCTGACTTTATTTAGTGATGAGTCCACTATCTTGGAAGAGGTTTCAATCGATTATGATGAGAACAAAGTTGCTACTTATGATGATTATTGTGATGAAACTTATGCTATAAAAAGTAGTGATGACTATATTTATAAAACTTGTCATGATTATGATTACCCTTTTTCTGAACATTACTCTTTTAATGTGGAAACAATTTATAGTATTCAAGTCTCTTATGATACTCCCACTATTCCGAATGAGAAGAATTTTGCTTATGTGGAGAGTAGTAAAATTTCTATGCAAGTAGATCATGAAAAGAATGCTCTAGGTGTGGGTTATATTGTTGAATTCATTCATGATGCTACTGAAAATTATTATTAGGGAGGAATGTATGCTTGTAGGAATTGCAATAATATCAAGTTTCCTCTCTATGTGCTTAAAGTTTTGAAGTTATGCTTGTTTTGCCTTCCTATGCTAGTTGATTATTGTTCCCATAAGTTGTTTGCTCACAAAATCCCTATGCATGGGAAGTGGGTTAGACTTAAATGTGCTAGTCATATTCTTCATGATGCTCTCTTAATGTTTCAATTCTTATCTTTTATGTGAGCATCATTGAAATCATCATGCCTAGCTAGGGGCGTTAAACGTTAGCGCTTGTTGGGAGGCAACCCAATATTATTTTTGTTTCTTGCTTTTTGGTTCTGTTTAGTAATAAATAAATCATCTAGCCTCTGGTTAGATGTGGTTTTATGTTTTAATTAGTGTTTGTGCCAAGTAAGACCTATAGGATCTTCTTGGATGATAGTTGTTTGATCTTGCTGAAAATTCCAGAAACTTCCTGTTCATGAAAACAATTGTTAAAAATCACCAGAACGTGATAAAATACTGATTCCAATTGCAGAATATCAATAATCAAATTATCTAGGTCGTCCTATTTTGGTAGAATTTTTTGAGTTCCAGAAGTTTGCGTTAGTTACAGATTACTACAAACTGTTCTGTTTTTGACAGATCTGTTTTTCGTGTGTTGTTTGCTTATTTTGATGAAACTATGGCTAGTAAAATAGTTTATAAACCATAGAGAAGTTGGAATATATTAGGTTTAACACCAATATAAATAAATAATGAGTTCAATACAGTACCTTGAAGTGGTGTTTTTTTTCGCTAACGGAGCTCACGAGTTTTCTGTTGAGTTTTGTGTTGTGAAGTTTTCAAGTTTTGGGTAAAGATTCGATGGACTATGGAATAAGGAGTGGCAAGAGTATAAGCTTGGGGATGCCCAAGGCACCCCAAGGTAATATTCAAGTACAACCAAGATCCTAAGCTTGGGGATGCCCCGGATGGCATCCCCTCTTTCGTCTTCATTCATCGGTAACTTTACTTGGAACTATATTTTTATTCACCACATGATATGTGTTTTGCTTGGAGCGTCATTTTATTTTCTTTTGTTTTGCTTGCTGTTTGAATAAAATACCAAGATCTGAAATTCTTAAATGAGAGAGAGTCTTCACATAGCTACATAATTATTTAATTACTCATTAATCTTCACTTATATCTTTTTGGAGTAGTTTGTCATTTACTCGTGTGCTTCACTTATATCCTATGAGTAAATGGTTGAATGATTTGAATGTCATAAATCTGAAATTATATATGTTTCATATACTTATCCCATGGGGAGTAATGACTTCACATATAAGAAGTAGAGGTGGTAAATTTATTGAAGGTTAGCAAACATTGTATTGGTCACTTGAACAATTCATGAAATAATATTGAAGGAAGAGAGATTTCACATATAAATATACTATCTTGGACATCTTCTATGATTGTGAGCCCCATTAATTATTTTCAAACCTGAGCAAATTAGTTGAAGTTGGACAAGGAAGACAACATAATGAGTTATGCTTGGGTATATTTGTATAGAAGTTATATTGTTATGGATCCTCTAACATGTGGTGCTTGCTTTTAGAATCCTTTGCTAGCCAAAATATCTCAGTACTAAGCGGAATACTGCTTGTGCATCCAAATTCCTTGAACAAATTTTATTCCATGAGTGTCCACCATATCTACATATATGCGGTATTTACCTTCAGTTCAAAGTAAATTTGCATGTGCAAAACTCTATAACTTAAAATAATAATATGTTTTGTATGTCTGAATCGCTCATGTAGTGACTAGGGGCTGTCAAGATCTTCCATGCTAGGTGGGTTATTCTCACGATGAGTGTACTCTGCTCATCATTCACGAGAAAATGGCTGGTAACTAGGATGCTCAGTCCTATGATCAAAAGATCAAAAACAAATTCACAAATAATTTAAACAAAACTCCCCCATGAATGTTGATAGTTGGACGGCACCCGTTGTTTCGGACAAGCCGTGGAGTGTGAATGTTGGTGGAGGGGGAGTAAAAACTTTACCTTTCTGCGTGGGAATCGCCTATGATGTATCTAGTATGGAAGATATTGGGAACTCTTGGTCGTTATGTTGACAATGAAAGCATACCTCTCAAAATTATTTTCATCCCTGCTTTTTGCTTCGAAGCTCCGCACCTCTGCAAATCCTCGCTTCCCTCTGCGAAGGGCCTATCTTTTACTTTTATGCAAGAGTCAGTAGTATTCCTTCTCATTCCAACCTACTCTTTAGTTGGCAAGCATCATGTGATGGAAAGATCTAAGCATATATGGCCATTCAATTATAGTTGAGCATGAATTATTACTGTTGACATTACCCTTGAGGTAAAAGGTTGGGAGTCGAAACATTAAGCCCCTATGTTTCTCTGTGTTCGATGAATACTATTTGTTCTAAAAATATGCTTTGAGTGGTAGCAATCATGGAAGACTAAATGACAGTTGAGTATGTGAAGTTTGAAATCAAAGCTCGACATAGACTCTTCCTGAAAATAAGATGAATTGTAATTGTTTGATGACTAATAACACGGTTTGTTAGTTTTGAAGAAAGTTTATGATCTATACTTTAACATGTGAATAGTTTGTTACTTGATCATGCAAAGTTCTATGAGTTGAGCTACTGTTATGACATATAATGATGCTAGAAAAGGTGATTGAAATTATCATTGATCAAACTTATGCACCTGCTAGCATTCACACTTCATAAATTCTTTCTTTTATCATTTACCTACTCGAGGACGAGCAGGAATTAAGCTTAGGGATGCCGATACGTCTCCAACGATTCTATAATTTATGAAGTATTCATGCTATTATATTATCTGCTTTGGATGTTTATGGGCTTTATTAAACACTTTTATATTATTTTGGGACTAACTTATTAACCCAGAGCCCAAAGTGCCATTTTCTCGCTTTTCTCCTTGTTGCGATGTTTTGCGTAAAAGGAATGTCAAACGGAGTCCAAACGAAATGAAACCTTCGGAGAGTTATTTTTGGAACGGAAGCAATCCAGAAGACTTGAGTGTACGTAAGGGAAGCAATGAGGAAGGCACGAGGCGGGCGCGCCCACCCCGGGCGCGCCTCCACCCTCGTTGGCCCCTCGTGGCTCCCTCATCGACTTCTTTCGCCTATATATGTCCATATACCCTAAAAACATCGTGGAACAGAATAGATCGGGAGTTCCGCCGCAAGCCTCTCAGAGCCACCAAAACCAATCGGGACCCTATTCCGCACCTCACGGAGGGGGATCCTCACCGTGGCCATCTTCATTATCCCGGCGCTCTCCATGACGAGGAGGGAATAGTTCACCCTGGGCTGAGGGTATGTACCAAAGAGCTATGTGTTTGATCTCTCTCTCTCTCTCGTGTTCTTGAGGTGATACGATCTTGATGTGTCGCGAGCTTTGCTATTATAGTTGGATCTTATGATGTTTCTCCCCCTCTAATCTCTTGTAATGGATTGAGTTTTCCCTTTGAAGTTATCTTATCGGATTGAGTCTTTAAGGATTTGAGAACACTTGATGTATGTCTTGCCGTGCTTATCTCTGGTGACAATGGGATATTCACGTGATTCACTTGATGTGTGTTTTGGTGATCAACTTATGGGTTCCGCCCATGAACCTATGCATAGGGGTTGCACACGTTTCGTCTTGACTCTCAGTAGAAACTTTGGGGCACTCTTTGAAGTACTTTGTGTTGGTTTGAATAGATGAATCCGAGATTGTGTGATGCATATCGTATAATCATACCCACGGATACTTGAGGTGACAATGGAGTATCTAGGTGACATTAGGGTTTTGGTTGATTTTTGTCTTAAGGTGTTATTCTAGTACGAACTCTATGATAGATTGAACGGAAAGAATAGCTTCGTGTTATTTTACTAAGGACTCTTGAATAGATCGATCCGAAAGGATAACTTTGAGGTGGTTTCGTACCCAACAATAATCTCTTCGTTTGTTCTCCGCTATTAGTGACTTTGGAATGACTCTTTGTTGCATGTTGAGGGATAGTTATATCATCCAATTATGTTATTATTTTTTAGAGAACTTGCACTAGTGAAAGTATGAACCCTAGGCCTTGTTTCCTAGCATTGCAATACCGTTTACGCTCACTTTTATCGCTTGTTACCTTGCTGTTTTTATATTTTCAGATTACAAAAACCTATATCTACCATCCATATCGCACTTGTATCACCATCTCTTCACCGAACTAGTGCACCTATACAATTTACCATTGTATTGCGTGTGTTGGGGACACAAGAGACTCTTTGTTATTTGGTTGCAAGGTTGTTTGAGAGAAACCATCTTCATCCTACACCTCCCACGGATTGATAAACCTTAGGTCATCCACTTGAGGGAAATTTGCTACTGTCCTACAAACCTCTGCACTTGGAGGCCCAACAACGTCTACAAGAAGAAGGTTGTGTAGTAGACATCAAAGCACGGCGGTAGAACCAGTCTCATGAACGCGGTCATGTAATGTCGGTCTGGGCCGCTTCATCCAACAATACCGTTAAATCAAAGTATGACATGCTGGTAAGCAGCATGATTATTATCGCCCACAACTCTTTGTGTTCTACTCGTGCATATAACATCTACGCATAGACCTGGCTCAGATGCAACTGTTGGGGAACGCAGTATTTCAAAAAAATTACCTATGATCATGCAAGATCTATCTATGTGATGCATAGCAACGAGCGAGAGAGTGTGTCCACGTACCCTCGTAGACCGAAAGCGGAAGCGTTAAGTAACGTGGTTGATGTAGTCGAACGTCTTCGCGATCCAACCGAACAAGTACCGAACACACGGCACCTCCGCGATCTGCACACGTTCAGCTCGGTGACGTCCCTCGAATTCTTGATCCAGCTGAGGCCGAGGGAGAGTTTCATCTGCATGACGGCGTGATGACGGTGATGATGAAGTTACCGACGCAGGGCTTCGCCTAAGCACTACAATGATATGACCGAGGTGGAAATCTATGGAGGGGGGCACCGCACACGGCTAAACAATCAACTTGTGTGTCTATGGGGTGCCCCTCTCACCCATATATAAAGGAGGGGAGGAGGGGCCGACCGGCCTCATGGTGTGCCCACAAAGGGGGGAATCCTACTCCTACTAGGAGTAGGTTCCCCTTCCCTAGTCCTACTAGGAGGGAAGGAAGGGGAAGAGGAGAGGAAGGAAGGGGGCCGGCCCCTCCCAATTCGATTGGGCTTGGGGGGGGCTCCTCTTAGCCTTCTCCTCTCTCTTCCACTAAAGCCCATTAAGGCCCATTAAGCCTCCGGGGGGTTCCGGTAACTCCCCGGTACTCCGGAAAATGCCCGAACTCATCTGAAACCTTTCCTATGTCCAAACATAGCCTTCCAATATATCGATCTTTATGTCTCGACCATTTCGAGACTCCTCTTCATGTCCGTGCACATCCGGGACTCCAAACAACCTTCGGTACATCAAAACACATAAACTCATAATACCGATCGTCTTCGAACGTTAAGCGTGCGGACCCTACGGGTTCGAGAACTATGTAGACATGACCGAGACTCATCTCCGGTCAATAACCAATAGCGGAACCTGGATGCTCATATTGGCTCCCACATATTCCATGAAGATCTTTATCGGTCAAACCGCATAACAACATACGTTGTTCCCTTTGTCATCGGTATGTTACTTGCCCGAGATTCGATCGTCGGTATCTCAATACCTAGTTCAATCTAGTATCGGCAAGTCTCTTTACTCGCTCAGTAATGCATCATCCTCGTAACTAACTCATTAGTCACATTGCTTGCAAGGCTTATAGTGATGTGCATTACCGAGAGGGCCCAGAGATACCTCTCCGATAATCGGAGGACAAATCCTAATCTCGATCTATGCCAACTCAACAAACACCATCGGAGACACCAGAGAGCATCTTTATAATCACCCGATTCGTTGTGACGTTTGATAGCACACTAAGTGTTCCTTCGGTATTCAGGAGTTGCATAATCTCATAGTCATAGAACATGTATAAGTCATGAAGAAAGCAATAGCAATAAACTAAACGATCATAGTGCTAAGCTAACGAATGGGTCAAGTCAATCACATCATTCGCTAATGATGTGATCACGTTCATCAAATGACAACTCATGTCTATGGCTAGGAAACTTAACCATCTTTGATTAACGAGCTAGTCAAGTAGAGGCATACTAGTGACACTCTGTTTGTCTATGTATTCATGTACTAAGTTTCCGGTTAATACAATTCTAGCATGAATAATAAACATTTATCATGATATAAGGAAATAAATAATAACTTTATTATTTCCTCTAGGGCATATTTCCTTCAGTCTCCCACTTGCACTAGAGTCAATAATCTAGTTCACATCGCCATGTGATTTAACACCAATAGTTCACATCGTCATGTGATTTAACACTCTATAGTTCACATTGCCATGTGACCAATACCCAAAGGGTTTACTAGAGTCAATAATCTAGTTCACATTGCCATGTGATTAACACCCAAAGAGTACTAAGTGTGATCATGTTTTGCTTGTGAGAGAGGTTTAGTCAATGGGTGCATACATTCAGATCAAGACGTATTTTGCAAATTTCTATGTCTACAATGCTGCATTGCATGAGCTACTCTAGCTAAATGCTCCCACTTTCAATATGTATCTAGATCGAGACTCAGAGTCATCCAGATCGGTGTCAAATCTTGCATCGACGTAACTCTTTATGACGAACCCTTTATCACCTCCATAACTGAGAAATATTTCCTTAGTCCTCTAAGGATAATTTTGACCAATGTCCAGTGATCTACTCCTAGATCACTATCGTACTCCCTTGCCAAACTCAGGACAGGATATACAATAGGTCTGGTACATAGCATGGCATACTTTATAGAAGCTATGGCTGAGGCATAGGGAATGACTTTCATTATCTCTCTATCTTCTACCATGGTCGGGCTTTGAGTCTTACTCAACTTCACACCTAGCAACACAGGGAAGAACTCCTTCTTTGACTGTTCCATTTTGAACTACTTCAAAATCTTGTCAAGGTATGTACTCGTTGAAAAAACTTATCAAGCGTCTTGATCTATCTATATAGATCTTGATGCTCAATATGTAGGCAGCTTCACCGAGGTCTTTCTTTGAAAAAACTCCTTTCAAATACTCCTTTATGCTTTCTAGAAAATTCTACATTATTTACGATCAACAATATATCATCTACATATACTTATCAAAAAGGTTGTAGTACTCCCACTCACCTTTTGTAAATACAGGCTTCACCGCAAGTTTGTATAAAATTATATGCTTTGATCAACTCATCAAAGCGTATATTCCAACTCTGAGATGCTTGGACCAGTCCATAGATGGATCGCTGGAGCTTTGCACACTTTGTTAGCACCTTTAGGATCGACAAAACCTTCTGGTTGCATCATATACAACTCTTCTTTAAGAAATCCATTAAGGAATGCAGGTTTGACATTCATTTGCCAAATTTCATAAAATGCGGCAATTGCTAACATGATTCGGACAGACTTTTAAGCATCGATACAAGTGAGAAAATCTCATTGTAGTCAACACCTTGAACTTGTCGAAAACATTTTTGCGACAATTCGAGCTTTGTAGATAGTAACACTACTATCAGCGTCCGTCTTCCTCTTGAAAATCCATTTTATTCTCTATGGCTTGCCGATCACCGGGCAAGTCAACCAAAGTCCACACTTTGTTCTCATACATGGATCCCATCTCAGATTTCATGGCCTCAAGCCATTTTGCGGAATCAGGGCTTATCATCGCTTCCTCATAGTTCGTAGGTTCGTCATGGTTAAGTAACATGACCTCCAGAACAGGATTACCGTACCACTCTGGTGCGGATCTTACTCTAGTTGACCTACGAGGTTCAGTAGTAACTTGATCTGAAGTTTCATGATCATTATCATTAGCTTCCTCATTAATTGGTGTAGGGATCACGTTGGTCGAGTCATCGACGATGAAGCAGGGGCAACAAGGACAAGGTGGGGGTCACTGATGGATCACTACCCAACCTATACTAAACAGTTTAGGATAAGCAAGTAGGTAAAAATAGCAGGTTACAAAAGTAGGCTATGCATAAGAATAGGAGCAATCAAGTACAGTAGCAGAATCTAATGCAAGCATGAGAGAGAATGAAATGGGAAATATCAAAATGATCAAGGGGGGTTGGCTTTCCCGGAAGCTCTTTTGAAAAGGAAGAAGGGTCATCGTTGACGTAGACGATCACAGCGGCATCGGCATCGGTCTCTGGGTCTACCAGAGAGAAGAGGGGGAGAAACAATAAATACAAAGCAAACAGGTGCATGACATGACAACAGGTAGAGCTAGCGGTGCTCTAACACAGGCTACATGATACCGGCGAAGGGGGGAAACATCTGGGAATGCTTTCCCGAAGTATGGTATTTTCGGACAAACAAACTGGAGGGGGACGGTTGCAGGTTCGCTATGCTAGGGACGCTGTGGATCGATTTAACGGAATGCGATTCAGATTCGTCTCGTCATTACGAGCAACTTTACGCTGGAGATATGCCCTAGAGGCAATCATGTATGATGATATTTCCTATGTGTTTATGAATAAAGATAGTCCTTGGACATTATCAATGATGTGTATCGCCAAGTATGTGACTTGTTTGTGGGACTATGCATTGTATGATGACTGTCCTAAAAGGTCCCTAGTCGAAAGGGCTGTGTGGACGCCAAGTACCGACTAGACTAGCATATGACACGGTCGATGGCTTGGTCTCACTAGCCATGGAGCATTGGATGCTAACCGGATAATATGGACTTGAAAGGTCTGGTCGGATTCGACATAGTCGGATCCGAGTCGAGATAAGGTCCGAGTCGGCGGACCCAACTATGAGACGCAACGATATGTCATCTGTGAGTCTCTAGTACAACATACGTTCTATGTCCTAAGACCCGAGTAGCGCATGTACTCGAGATGGTGATAGACTTGCTTTGGGCCGACCAAACGCTACTCCGTGACTGGGTAGTTACAAAGGTAGGTTTCAGGTTTGTCCAATCCCATGCTGCGAGACATGGTCGTGCAAGATGGGATTTGCCCCTCCGATCAGGAGAGATATACTCTGGGCCCCTCGTGTGATCTCGACTCAGGGAAAGCATGGCCATGCGACAAGGATTATGAGATAATCCGGATTGTGGTCAGATCACCGAACGAGAAAGAGGTCGGGCTAGCACAAGGATGACAGTCTCGCTTTGAGCCCGACAACATATATCGTGCGGCAAAGGGAATGAAGTGTGACACGCCAGGCTGTGTTCGCTAACCAGCTTCATAGTCAGCTTGGTGGTCGGCATGCCTTGCTAGAGGCCGCTACTAACCGTGACAGGTCGGAGGTGATCCAACTATGACCAAGCCGACTTGAATCTAAGGGGTCGCGCGCTTAAGGGAAGGAACCTCGAGGTCGGTTCGTGAGGCCACCGGGTCGGATGTGATCCGAATCGACTAGGAACGTGACCGAGTAGACTTTGGGCTTTAGGGTCCGTGCAAGGCCCAAGTGTTGAGCCTGGGCGGACGCCTATATAAAGTGGAGGTGCGGCACACTCATTAGTTCGATCGCTTGACGCTGCGACTAGGGTTTGCATGTCTTGCGAATAGCCACCTCCACTCGCCGCCGACTCGCGGATCGGACCTAGCAGTCCGCAGACGACGCTCCTCCCGCGACGCCGGATACCGTTAGAGGCGGTGCGCTTGCGTCGCTCCGCAAACTCAGACGTGGGATCGGACGACCGCCGCCGAGGGAGATCGAACAAGGAGGAGACAATCCACGCAGACGCCGCTGCCCCAACTCTTCTTCACCGCACGGCATCGCTGCGTCTAGTGGTAACGAATCGTGATCCATCTCCGTAGCATGTTCCCGGATGTTCGGCACAGAGGAATTTTTAATTTGCGATCGACGCACCTACCGTAGAACCCAACGGTGGTATCGAGCCTCGCTATAGGATTTGGATTCAGATCGTATGCATATTAGATATGTGGAGGCGGATGATGAGATCTGTTGTCCTTGAAAAGATCGGCTATGTGCACGGTTGATGTGATCAATCGCACATGGGGATCGTTGAGGCTATGTTTTACGTAAATCGGGATCGATGAGGTCGTGACACGATCTACCCCTACCGTCGGGTCATCCGCCATCGGGTTAACGGTGAAACGAATCCAAATCGGATTCGCGATGATCGATAAGATCGGTCAGATCGTAGAATTCGGCGTGATCGGAGTTCAGATGTGATCCGTGATTTCGAAACGTCGGGCGCTGCTTCGAACCCGCACCCGCATTCGGGACCGCTGCAGCGTAAGCGCCGTATTCGTACCGACACACAAACCGTAGAATGCGATTCTATGCATAACTTTTTTTTGCATGTTTGATGTGAATAGTATGGCTCATGTGTATGTGATGCATGTGTGTAATTTATTCGTGGCCTGCGTGTCATGTTTGTCAGCCGACTGGAGCCAAAGTGCTGTCATTATAATGTATAACGACTTGCGGTCGACTTGTGACTCTATGTAAATTCATTACTAGTTGTAGTAGTTGGATAATAGAGATCAGGTTGGTGGCTTGGCGCCTCGGCATGACAAACAAGATGGAGTTCAGAGATGGTCATCTGAGTCGGAGCCGACCTAGAACAACGTCCATGAAGGAGCCATACTATTTCACAATATGCGTTATATTTGTGATTGTTATGCTTCTTTGTTTCTATGCATGTTAAAATGATAGAATGATCCTCATGAATATCAAGCTTAATTGCCATCCCGATGTTGCACCTTCGCACGCCAAGTACGCCTAGTAGTGGGCTCATAAAATTGGGGTGCTGCCGGGTGTCCTTGAATCAAGGGTTCGTGGTCGGACACGGACATGCAATCGCATCAAAGTTAACTTGACAAGGCTATCAAAACGGTTTTGGGCCTTGTGGCAAAGAAGGTTGGGAGCCGGGTATGAGATACCTTCCTAATCGACAAGAGTCGATAGAGATACGATTAGCAAGGAGTTGCTTACCGTATAGGTATGTTGGCTAGCAAAGTGATGCTAAAGCTCACTAGTCGCATGCGCTAGTCGGATCTCGAATCACCGAGAGTTTATGAGGGATGCCAACTTCAAAGGGGAGTATTTCGCTTAGGCTAGAATTACTCTACATGAACACATTGCTTAGTGATTGCATATTTTCTCGTTGTAGATCAATGGCACCACCTGCTCAACCCAACTTTGCATTGAAATCAATTACGAAAAGGATAAACTGAATGGAACAAACTTTACCACCGGTATAGAAATTTGAGAATTGTTCTCAAGCACGATAAAAAGGAACATGTTCTAGAGGATCCACTTCCAGAGGAACTCGCCGATAATGCTAGTGCCACAGCCTAAGAATGCCTACTGTAAACTCGTTGATGAATCAACAGAGATCAGCCGTCTGATGTCGGCTTGTATGGAGCCCGACGGTAACAAAGATTTCGAAAATGTTGAGGCTTACGATATGATCGAGAGTCTCAAGAGCATGTTTCGCATACGTGCTAGGACCGAAAGGTTCAACGTCTGGCGATCCTTGATGGATTGCAAGTTGAAGGAAGGTGATCCATCGAGCCCACATGTGATCAAGATGATCGGATATGTGCAAGCTTTGGATCGTTTGGGCTTCCCGCTCTTGGATGAGTCGGCATCGATGCTGTTACGGGTTCTCTTCCGCCCACTATGGGACGTTCATCTCGAACTACCATATGCATGGCATGGATAAGAAGCTCACCGAATTGCATGGGATGCTCAAAGTGGCAGAGCAGGATATTAAGAAAGGCACGCATCAAGTGTTGATGGTGCGTAAATCGGCTAAGTTCAAGAAGAGTTGGTCCAAGAAAAGGCTAAGGCAAAGGGCACGGAGACGGTAACCTCCGCCGCGGCCAAAGTCCGGACCGACTCAAGACCGCTTTGCTTTCACCGCAAGGAGATCGGTCACCGGAAGAGAAATCAGAGCAAGTGGCTTGCGAGCATGGCAAGAAGGCCGTAAATGCTTCTTCGTGCAAAGGTACACTTGTTGCATATGTTATAGACATTTACCTTGCGACATACCTAGTAGCTCTTGGGTATTTGATACCGAATCGGTTGTTCATATTTGCAACTCGATGCGGGCTGGTAAGAACTAGGCGTGTGGCACAAGGGAGATTGACATCGTGGTCGGCAACAAAGCAAGAGTTGCTGCGTTGGAGGTCGGCACGATGCAGCTCCAGCTTCCTTCCGGATTCATAATGGAATTGAATAATTGTTATTACATTCCTCGCACTTAGTCGGAACATTATTTCGCCTCATGTTTGATGAGTCAAGGTTATGAATTCAATTTAAAGGACAATGGTTGTTCGATATTTTGAATGGTATGTTCCACGGCTATGCACCCATTGTTGATGGGCTATTTATATTGAATCTAGAACAGAACCGGTCTATAACGTGAATGTCAAGAGGCATAAGCCAAATGAGATAAATCCGACATACTTCTGGCATTGCCGGCTTGGACACATTAGTCTGAAACGCATGAAGAAGCTCCATGATGATGGGCTCCTAACTTCGTCCGACTTCGAGTCATTCGAGACATGTGAATCATGCTTGCTCGGCAAGATGACTAAGTCTCCTTTCGCAAAGAGTTGCGAGAGGGCGTCCGAGCTGTTGGAGCTTATACACAGTGATGTGTGTGGTCCAATGAGCACAACTGCCATGAGTTGGCTATCAAGATTTCGTGACTTTTACCGACGCACTTGAGTAGATATGGATATATCTATTTGATGAGGCACAAGTCGGAGACTTTTGAAAAGTTCAAAGAGTTTCAGAATCGAGGTTGAGAATCAGCTCGGTAAGACTATAAAGCTTCGCGATCCGATCATGGAGGTGAGTACATGAGCCAGAGTTCGATGATCATCTGAAAAGTCGAGGTATAGTACTCGGCTCACACCTCCGGCACGCCATACGGAGAAACGGCGTGTCGAGCGGAGGAATAGGACCTTGTTGGACATGGTCCGGTCTATGATGAGCAAATCGGATTTACCCTTGTCATTTTGGGGATACGCTCTAGAAACCGCAGCTTTCACACTTAATAGGGTGCCATCAAAATCCGTGAGACAAGACACCGCATGAGATGTGGACTGGAAGAGTCCCGGTTGTCTTTTCTAAAGATTTGGGGTTGTGAAGCATTTGTCAAGCGACTTATGTCGGACAAGCTTACACCCAAGTCGGATAAATGCATATTCGTGGGATACCCGAGGAAACCTTGGGATATAGCTTCTACAACCGGAAGAGAACAAAGTGTTTGTTGCTCGGGCAGGGTTTTCCTTGAGAAAGAGTTTCTCAGTCGGGAGGCCAGTGGGAGGACGGTTCGACTCGAAGAAATTCGAGGACCACTCGGGGACGGCTCGGCTGGTGATGAAATCATACCGGAGTCAGTCAGGGATGTGACGCCCCCGATTTAATCGTACACTAATCATGCACGCAAATGTGTACGATCAAGATCAAGGACTTACGGGAAGATATCACAACACAACTCTACAAATAAAATAAGTCATACAAGCATCATAATACAAGCCAGGGGGGCCTCGAGGGCTCGAATACAAGTGCTCGATCATAGACGAGTCGTGGAAGCAACAATATCTGAGTACGGACATAAGTTAAACAAGGTGCCATAAGATGGCTAGCACAAATCGGGATACAGATCGAAGAGAGGCAGGCCTCCCGCTCGGGATCCTCCTAGGTCACTCCCGGTCGCCGCTGGCTGCACGTAGTAGTAGGCACCTCCAGTAGTAGTAGCCGCCATCGACGGTGGCGTCACAGCTCACAGGCTCCATCGTCAGTTGCAGCAATCGAGTAGAGGTAGGGGAAAAGGGGAACAAGGCAACCGTGAGTACTCATCCAAAGTACTGCAAGCAAGGAGCTACACTACATATGCATGGATATATGTGTAAAGGCCATATCGATGGACTGAATCTGAGAATGCCGAGAATAAGAGGGGATAGCTAGTCTTAACGAAGACTATAAAGCTCGGACACCTGTCTTGGTAAATGTAGGAGAGGACGATCCAAGTCCTCCAAGTAACATCACATAGCAATAATCCTACCCGGCAATCCTCGCTCATAACCCCGAGCGAGAGCGACCACCGTTGTATCTCGGCACTTGGAAGGGTGTGTTTTATCAAGTATCCGGTTCTAGTTGTCATAAGCTCAAGGTACAACTCCAAGTCGTCTGTTATCAAGATCACGGCTATCCGAATAGATTAACTTCACTGCAGGGTGCACCATCTTACCCAAAGACGCTTGATCCTGGGCTGCCTGGACACACTTTCTGGGTCATGCCCGGCGCGGAAGATCAACACGCCGCAGCCCCACCTAGGCTCAACAGAGAGGCCAAAGACGCCGGTCTAAACCTAAGCGCACATTGTGGTGCAGGCCCATCGCCCAATGCACACAAGACGTTGCGTAACGCGGCCGAAGGCAGACCTAGCCTAGTGGCGTTCAGCTCAATCCGGCGCGCCGCTTCGCCATTGGGCGTCACGAAGTGGCGTTGCCGATACCACGACGCCGGATACCCATAACTACTCCCCGCGTAGATGGTTAGTGCGTATAAGCTCAGAGCCAACTCAGATCAAATACCAAGACCTCGTTAAGCGTGTTAAGTATCCGCTGAACGCCAAACAGGCTGTGCCCACCTCTCCTAGGCGGTCTCAACTCGCCTGCCGCTCCGCCACAAAGATCCATCCAGAGGGCCGTCGGGACAAAGGTCCTTTCAGCCCCAATCCGTGAATCACTCATGGGTGCTCCACAAGCCAATTCGACTTTTAGTCTCCACATGTATCATGTATAAAGTATATAGTATATACCCGTGATCACCTCCCGAGTGATCACGACCCGATAGTATAGCACGGCAGACGGACAAGAGTGTAGACCACAGATGAAAGTACTAGCATCCTATACTAAGCATATAGGATTGCGGTAAAGGTAACAACAAGAGTAACAAGGACAAAGCTATGCATCAAGATAGGAGTATCTCGAAGCAAGAACATGCTACACTACTCTAATGCAAGCGGTATAGAGAAGAGTAGGCGATATCCGGTGATCAAGGGGGGCTTGCACTGGTTGCTCGGGCAAGAGAGAGGGTCGTCAACACCAGAGTCGAATGACCACCGCAGCGGCCTCAGAGTCTACCGGAGAGAAGAGGGGAAGAAACAGTAAATACATAGCGAGCAAGTGCATAACAGTCAACAGATGTAGCTAGACGTGTTCTAACGCAGCTTAGGCGACATCTTGGCGAAGGGAAACATCCGGAAAAGTTTTCCTGCTCCGACGTCTGTCGAGATGGTGTGAACCGGAGAGGAAAGTTTGCAGGTTCGATAGGTTAGGGTGTGTGGCGGACGAACGGACTGCGTGATCCGGATCTGCCTCGCTGCTCGAGCAACTTTCGTGTTGAAAATATTTTAATCCGAAGTTACGGATTAAAAGATATGATTTTCTAAAAGTATTTATTAATTTACGAATTTAATTAAATATTTAAATTAATTCGAAAAAACAGATTAATGTCATCAGCATGATGTCATGCGACATCAGCAGTCAACGCTGATCACGATTGACCAAATCAACCTCGACAGTGGGTCCCACCTGCCGTGGATCGCTTAGCTAATTAACCATAGTTAATTAGGTTGACTAGTTATTAGGTTAATTAAGCATAATTAACTAAGTTAATTAATCTAGTTAATTAATTAATTAACTATTTAATATTTTTATTTCGTACTCTTTTTAGTTAATAAATGTTTTAGGGCGGTGGGGCCTATCTGTCATAGGCTCAGGTTAATTAAACAAGGTTAATTAGTTTAACTAAGTGATCAGGTTAATTAAACTTAATTAATTAAGTTAATTAATTTAGTTAATTAATTAATTAATTAATTAATTAATTAATTATTATTATTATTATATATTTTTTTCTTTTTGTTTTTGTTCTCGGGGTTAGGCCCCACATGTCAATGGCCATGGGGGTTGCGCGCCGGGCGTCGGCGCCGATCGGGCGAAGCGCCCAGATCGACAGAAGGGGGGCCAGCCACGGCGATTACGGCGCCTCGACGCCGGGCCAAGGAACGGAGGGCGGCCACGGGAGGCGGAGTCGGCGTCAGCGCATGCGGAGCAAAGGGAGGCGACGGCCCATGGAGGGGGGTCGAGGGCGGATGGTCACGGAGGTGCAATGGAGGTGGGAAGGGCGTGTCCAGCGTGCTCGGGCACAAGACGGGCGGCGCGTAAGGCGAAGGGCAACGGAGAAGTGGGGGTCCTCACCGGAGTTCAAGCGGGTCTAGTAACGGGCGCGGAAGGTCTGGGGTGGCGAGGACGAGGCCGAGGGGAAGGAGCCCGTGAGGTGGCGGCGAGTCTCCGGGAGGGGGGTCGAGGACGGGCGGCGAGGCGCGGGGATCCGCAGGGGGGGCTCCGGCGCATCCAGCGATTCTGTGACGGCGCCGGTGACGCTGAACGGGTGGCGGGGACCGGGCGAGGTCACAAGGCCGAGGCTCGGGCGCCTGACGGGAGGAGGATGGGCGGCCACGAGGTGGTGGTGAGGGTGGATGCGGGACGCAATGTTGGGCGGGCTCACAAGGACATGACAAAGGTCGCTTGAACGAGCGAGGGAGCGGGAGGAGGGGATCGGGCGAGTGGCGGGGTTCCCCCGATCCAAAATCGGATCGGGAGGGCGTGGGGCACGAGGGGGAACAAGGGGTGGGGATCGGGGGGGTCTAGGGTTTCGGGGGGTGAGGGATATGGGGAGTGCGGGTTGGGCCTCCTGGTGGCCTGGGTGGCCAGTTGGGCCACCCGGCCCAAGGAGAGAGGGGGGGGCTTTGCCCCTTTTTTTTTTGTTCTTTTCTTTTTTATTTATTTTACCTTTTATGTTTTATTTTGGTTTCCTATTAAATAAGTTTTATAAAAAAACACAAATAGCATATAATTTATTATTTCAACTTAGTCCATAGTCACAAAAGTCTAATCCTCAAATAAATTAGTTTGACATTTTATTAATTACAAAAGGTATTTAAACAATTGTTTTCACTATTGTTTTGATTGTTTTAGGGCCTTTATACATTTTATCAAAGTTTGGTTTCTCCACCATAATTACCTAGGTATTATTTGGTTCACTCAACATTTAAATCTTAATATTTGAAAATTTTATTGTTTGCTCGATTTTGAATTTGAAATTCGAACTAGGTTCCGAACTAGCTGAGTTTATCCACAAGAATCGAGGTGACGTGGCATCATTAGCGGGATTATGTAGCGTAATCACCCTAAGGCCACAATTCTCCTCCATTAAAAGAAATCTCGTCCCGAGATTTAAGAGGGAGCAAGGGGAAAGGTCCGGTTACGATAATCTAACGGATCTTCTCAAGAAGTTAATCCTTTCGCTGATGTCTTCAACTTTATTCCGATGCACCATGATAAACTGGCCATCATTTCTTCGAACTCCATCGCATTTACGAAAGATAAGGGCAGCTCACTACGACATAATGCTTTTATGGGAAACAATCGAGGTTAACCCATGAATTAGTATAAAATTATCTCGAGTTGAACATATGAAATACCTCGAGAGTAAGGCACGAAGGTACCATAATAGGCTCCAAGCGGATAGATAGTTGCTCGAAACCTGAACCAGAGTGAGAAAGGGGTTCGTGGTAGCAGAGTAAGTATCGCGTCGATACCGTGGATTGATCATCATGTGCAAGTGGCCCGTGAATTACTTACAAGGTCACGTGCGAGGAATAACTTTGGGAATAGGGGTGTACAGGAGATTCGTGTTTCGATCCTGTGAAACTGTGGGTTATGGGCCCACCATGTGGTTACAAGTAGAAGGTTGGTGACATCTTGCACGATCATGTAAGCAAGGCATGCCAGAGGAGAGTCTGAGGGTCATGTCGGCAACAACATAGGTACCAAGGGCGAGGGACGAAGAGAACCATTTTCCCGCCGCTGAACGAGGCGGACCAATAGGCAAGGTTCTCGTCCATCGGTGGATACCGGAATGTCATCAACAATAGTAATAGGGCCTTACTTACAGAGTGGTACAACGAGGTGCTTACCTAAGCAGGGGATTATCACTGCTTAGATTATATATCTCCCAAGAAAGGTTCAAATAACCAATGGAAAGTAAAATATGATTATCATATTAAACAGAACAATGGAAAGGAAAATGTGTTTAAACGCATATTTCAAGGGCATATCCTTCCCAAGGACAAGCGAGCATGATATCCACGATAGTATATAACGTAGAAAACCCTTTAGGTAAGGGGAGAGAAATTTCATGACATTACCCATACAACGGTGTTCGGATAATTGAGCAGGAAACATTAAGCATTGGGCTTCGAATGTTCTTGTTGAAAATCAGAGTATCACAGACATGCTTCGAGATAGCATTGACATGACCATCAGGTGAAGATCATACAATGGAATCACGAAAGATCCATAAGGAGTAACTTGTAGAAACAGTATAACAATTCCCTCATGGATGAAAGGATAACCCCCGGCGAAAAGGAATCTATAATGATAGGTCCTCCAAATTGGGGAAGTGCTAGGCATGACATCATGCTACCGGGTCATCAAAGGATCATCATCATAACTCTTGGAAAGTTGTCCCAACCATCATAGCTGACCGAGATTCAGATCCGATTGGTGTCGTGGATACCTCGCATTTAGGATACCGAGAAGAAAAGGTGCAACGCAGGTTGACGAGATGACATTGTAAGATTCTCGGGGAAATGAACTATAAAGTTATTTCCGTTAACAAGAGTCCATCATTAGCCCAAGGAGAGGACAAGGAGGTGTCTGGTGAACTCAACGGCAATCCACCGAGATTCCCAAAAGATAGACTTCCACATTTAAGTGAACAAGGAGATAACATTTGTCAGATCAAATGATTTAAGGAAGTATGCTCGAGGAAAACATACACAAGTAAACATTGGTTGAAAGGTGCGCCTGATGGGTTGGGTTGCACGACCAATGTCGTAATGGTGATTCAATAATCGATAGCCTAAGAATGAACCATCGACCATTAACTTCAAAAAATTAGGGTTGCTAGAAGGAAAGAATCCAAAACAACACCGTCCCACTTGTTGGCACGGGGACCAAGAAGGAATGGTGATGGTGAGAAGTATTTCTATGTCAAGAATTCTCAAGAGGTGGAACAAATCTCAGAACATTCTTGACATAAAGGATGGTAATACTCCAAGGTAAAGAAGAACAATTGCTGGATAGCAAGGAACTCAAGGTATAACACCAAACATGAACAAGCTTGTGTTGGTGGGAAGGCAATAGAGTGGTCGGTGATAATACAAATCATCGAGGGCAAGGATGGGTTTTCTCATCACGAATACAATTGATATCCTGGAAGAGCTCAGAATGTTGGCGATCACGACACCTTTGTCGCGAGAGTTCGTGGAGATGTAATCGATCGGCGACGACATCAAGTCAAAGTAATGATGAAGTGAAAGGTTATTGGAACCAAGGGTACGACACAAACTCGAAACCAAGCTTGTTGTTCAAGGCGAAATGATATGACGATGGGGATCGACGTAAGGTTAGTTCATATCGTCGAAAATTGTGCTCCGAGAAGAAGGACCGTTAGCACAGCTTAAAATCATCACGACCATGACATAGCCAAACAAAGCTAGGAATGGCGATAGAAGCCATCAAGAGTTGTTGGACCGTAGAAAAGCGGACTCGGTTCGCTTATCGGTGTCTTTGAGTGTTTATTAACTCGTGAGCCCGTGCAAAATTGGAATCAAGTGGGAAGGTAGTACTTGATGAAGAGCTCATAAGAAGTTATGCGGTTCCATGATAACCTCGAGATACCAGTGGGTAATACTCGGCGATGACATATCAAAGTAGAGGTTGGACGGGGTTATTGCTCTACGTAAGACAAGTGCTAAAACTTGCACGAGAAATGGTATTTAAAAGAGAACATGGTCGGAACCACGATTGCAAAAGGCCGATCCTAGATATAAGATGAACTTATACCAAGGAATAATTCATTTAAGAGAAGCTTTAATGATAAGATATACATCGTGGTCCATGGGCATGAAACCAAGTTCAAGGTCGACTCCCACTTCTCCAATGCATAAGTTTTCATTCACTTCTCACGCTCGATGAAGTTGCATTGTTGAAAATTTTATCCGCCAAGCACCGGAAGAGTATGATTCGTGAAAACTTTCGGGTTCACACGGTTTAGTGAAGGCATATGTCCTACCCATAGGGGCTTCTTGGAATCATATACCGTAATCTTTAGAAATACTTAACTCAAGCTCGAAGGCGAGCATGGTTGAGAAAGCGAGAGGATACAATTTACCAAAGGCATTATGTATCGTGAGGAAAGGCTCACAAGGTTATTGAATATGAAGGGCGTTGTCGATAAAAATCCAACAAAGGATCCGTGGTCCACAAAGGGATCTGACGTGAGCATCAGTACTCAACTAGAGGAAGAAGAATGCAAGGAGATCAAATTATAGAAACAACTGACTAACTCAATTGACAAATGCAAAGGAATTATGATTCCCAATTCAAGGGATCAGAAGCAATGCTCTGATTAGGGATGGATAAGTTGAATAGCCTTAGGGTACAATCAACGACAATTGGACCGGTCGAGAACCAATTCCGCTTAAAGAATGGCATCTCACCCGTAAAGGTAAATTATAAGGATCAATGATGATTGCGGATATTCAAGAAACATATTGAGTCAACAGACTCAAAATGATAATGACAAGGAATGTCAATATGACTACGAGACTTATGGGATTAACCATAATGCAAGCAAGCCAGAATTTCAAGAGCCAAAAGCTCCAGAGGATTACTCGGAAGATCGAATAGTATTTTTGAAGACTTCGTGGAAACACATGAACAACTGGGATGAGCGGATACTCGACAAGTGCGAGGATTTATTTGAAGGGGTATTCATATGGCAAAGAACCGCTAGGCGGTAGGCACAACGCATTCTCGGAACAATAGAAAACCTCGGGGTATCTTGTAATAACAAGATCAATGGGGGTGATCGTATGAACGGCAAGGGTAAGTAGTTATCCATACGGATTTATCGGTGATCGTAAATAGCAAAAGTGATGGGCACAAAGTCTCGAGAGAACATCGAGAGTATCTTCGAATCTTCCGATTAGCGCACGATCATCTCAAGTGAGGGGCTCTCCGGGAGAAAGTACTTGCGAGAACCTAAAGTTAGTTTTGTTTTTAGCAAAATCGTTTAACCCGAATAGAAGAGAGTCCAGAACCCCAGAGTAAAGATCGAGGAGTAAAAGATCCTAATACCACCCGATGGCGACGTGGGCCCGTAAGGCACACAGCCAAGTTAGTAAAAGTTTTTTTTTTTTTGCAATGTCTAGACTCGATCGCCAAGGAGTGTGGAAGGGGATTCCTACAGCAATGGGCTCGATACTCAACTTGTGTCGCCTCCGATTTAATCGTACACTTAGCATGGACGCTAATGTGTACGATCCAGATCAAGGACTCACGGGAAGAGATCACAACACAACTCTACAAATAGAATAAGTCATACAAGCATCATAATACAAGCCGGGTCTCGAGGGCTCGAATACAAGTGCTTTCGATCATAGACGAAGTCGTGAAGCAACAATATCTCGAGTACGTACATAAGTTAAAACAAGGTGCCATAAGATGGCTAGCACAAATCGGGATACAGACGAAGAGGAGCAGGCCTCCGCCGGGATCCTCCTAGGTCACTCCCGTCGCCGCCGTACCGGCCGCACGTAGTAGTAGGCACCTCCGTAGTAGTAGTCGCCATCGACGGTGGCCTGCCAGCTCCGGGCTCCATCGTGCAGTTGCAGCAATCGAGTAGAGGTAGGGGAAAAGGGGAACAAGGCAACCGTGAGTACTCATCCAAAGTACTCATAAGCAAGGAGCTACACTACATATGCATGGATATATGTGTAAAGGCCATATCAGTGGACCGAGCGCAGTAATGCCGTAATAAGAGGGGGATAGCTAGTCTTAACGAAGACTACGCTCGGACACCGCCTTTGCAATGGTAGGAGAGGACGCATCTGAAGTCCTCCAAGTAACATCACATAGCAATAATCCTACCCGGCAATCCCCTGCTCATAACCACGAGCGAGAGCGACCACCGGTTGTATCTCCGCACTTGGAAGGGTGTGTTTTATCAAGTATCCGGTTCTAGTTGCCATAAGCTCAAGGTACAACTCCAAGTCGCCCCTGCTATCAAGATCACGGCTATCCGAATAGATTAACTTCACTGCAGGGGTGCACCATCTTACCAAAGACGCTTGATCCCGCTTGGCGGACACACTTTCCGGGTCATGCCCGCCGAGAAGATCAACACGCCGCAGCCCCACCTAGGCTCAACAGAGAGGCCAAGACCGGTCTAAACCTAAGCGCACAGGGTCCGGGCCCATCGCCCAATGCACACACTGACGTTGCGAACGCACGGAAGCAGACCTAGCCTAGTGGCGTTCCAGTTAATCCGGCTACAGCCGCCCGATCAAGGCCAATGAAAGTGCTTTACCGATACCACGACGCCGGATACCCATAACTACTCCCGCGAGATGGTTAGTGCGTATAAGCTCGTGAGCCAACTCAGATCAAATACCAAGACCTCGTTAAGCGTGTTAAGTATCCATGAACGCCGAACAGGCCAGCCCACCTCTCTCCTAGGCGGTCTCAACCTGCCTGCCGCCCCGCCACAAAGATCCATCCAGAGGGCCGCCGGGACAAAGGTCCTTTCAGCCCCCAATCCGGTGAATCACTCATGGGTGCTCCACAAGTCAATTCCGACTTTTAGTCTCCACATGTATCATGTATAAAGTATATAGTATATACCCGTGATCACCTCCCGAGTGATCACGACCCGATAGTATAGCACCACAGCATTTTGACAAGAGTGTAGGGCCACAGATGAAAGTACTAGCATCCCATACTAAGCATATAGGATTGCGGTAAAGGTAACAACAAAGAGTAACAAGGACAAAGTGCTATGCATCAAGATAGGAGTATCTCGAAAAGCAAAGAATATGCTACACTACTCTAATGCAAGCGTGATAGAGAAGAGTAGGCGATATCCGGTGATCAAGGGGGCTTGCCTGGTTGCTCGCAAGAGAGAGGGGTCGCCAACACCAGAGTCGAACTGACCAAATTGGCAATACGGCCTCAGTAGTCTACCGGAGAGAAGAGGGGAAGAAACAGATAAATACATAGCGTGCAAGTGCATAACAAGTCAATGCATGATGAGCTAGACGTGTTCTAACGCAGCCGCTAGGCGACATCGCTGAAGGGGGAAACATCCGAAAGTTTTCCTGCTCCGGACGTCTGCCGACAGTGAACCGGAGAGGAAAGTTTGCAGGTTTGATAGGTTAGGGGTGTGTGGCGGACGAACGGACTGCGATCCGGATTCGCCTCGCTGCTCGAGCAACTTTCGTGTTGAAAATATTTTAATCCGAAAGTTACGGATTAAAAGATATGATTTTCTAAAGTATTTATTAATTTCGGAATTTAATTAAATATTTAAATTAATTCGAAAAACAGATTAATGTCATCAGCATGATGTCATGTTTACATCGCCAGTCAACGCCGATCACGATTAGTCAACCTCGACAGTGGGGTCCCACCTCGTCAGGATCGCTTAGCTAATTAACCATAGTTAATTAGGTTGACTAGTTATTAGGTTAATTAAGCATAATTAATTAAGTTAATTAATCTAGTTAATTAATTAATTAACTATTTAATATTTTTATTTCGTATTCTTTTAGTTAATAAATGTTTTAGGCTATGGGGCCTATCTCATATAGGCTCAAAGTTAATTAAACAAGGTTAATTAGTTTAACTAAGTGATCAGGTTAATTAAACTTAATTAATTAAGTTAATTAATTTAGTTAATTAATTAATTAATTAATTATTATTATTATTATTATTATTATATATTTTTTTCTTTTTGTTTTGTTCGGGTTAGGCCCCACATGTCAATGGCCACAGGGGGGGTTGCGCGCTGGGCGTTTACGCCTGATCGGGCGAAGCGCCTGATCGACAGAAGGGGGGCCAAACACGCGTGACGCTGCGCCGACGCCGCCAAGGAACGGAGGGCGGCGCCACGGGAGGCGGAGTCGGCGTCAGCCGCATGCGGAGCAAAGGGAGGCGATGCCCATGGGGCTACGAGGGGGGCACTGGTCGGATGGCCACGGAGGTGCAGGGAGGTGGGGAAGGCGTGTTCACTGCTGCTGCGTTTCGGCACAAGACGGCGCGGGCGGCGCAGAGGCGGGCAAACGGAGAAGCGGCGGGGTCCTCACGGGTGTTCGCGGGGTCTAGGCACGGGGCGCGGGGAAGGTGGGGGGGGCCGATGAGGACGAGCGCCGGAGGGGAAGGAGCCCGGTGTGGTGGCGGCGAGCTCCGGTCGGGGTGGGGGGTCGAGGACGGGCGGCGAGGCGCGGGGGGATCCGGCGAGGGGGGGCTCCGGGCGCATCCAGGCGATTCCAGGTGACGGCGGGCGCCGGTGGACGCTTGAACGGGTGGCGGGGACCGCGAGGCCACAAGGCCGAGGCTCGGGCGCCGCACGGAGGAGGATGGGCAAGGCGCCGCAGGTGGTGGTGAGGGTGGATGCGCGGGACGCATTGCCGGGGCGGCGGGTTCACAAGGGCGACAATGACGCTGGTCGTTTAACGAGCGAGGAGCGGGAGGAGGGATCGGGCGAGTGGCGGGGTTCGGCCCGATCCAAAACTATGGATCGGGAGGCGTGGGGGCGCACGAGGGGAACAAGGGGGGTGGGGATCGGGGGTCTAGGGTTTCGGGGGTGAGGGATATGGGGAGTGCGGTTGGGCCTCCCTGGTGGCCTGGGTGGCAGGTTAGACCAACGCCCAAGGAGAGAGGTGGGCTTTGCCCTTTTTTGTTCTTTTCTTTTTTATTTATTTTACCTTTTCTGTTTTAGTTTGGTTTCCTATTATATTAGTTTTATTAAAACACACACTTAGCATCTAATTTAGTATTTCAACTTAGTCCATAGTCACAAAAAGTCTAATCCTCAAATAAATTAGTTTTGACATTTTATTAATTACAAAAGGTATTTAAACAATTGTTTTCACTATTGTTTTGATTGTTTTAGGCCTTTATACATTTTATCAAAGTTTGGTTTCTCCACCATAATTACCTAGGTATTATTTGGTTCACTCCTAACATTTAAATCTTAATATTTGAAAATTTTTATTGTTTGCTCGATTTTGAATTTGAAATTGAACTAGGTTCAACTAGGCTGAAAGTTTATCCACAAAGAATCGAGGTGACGGAGATCATTAGCGGGATTATCAGAAGCGTAATCACCAAGGCGTCACAATTCTCCTCCATTAAAAGAAATCTCGTTCCGAGATTTAAGAGGGGAGCAAGGGGGAAAGGTCTGGTTACGATAATCTAACGGATCTTCTCAAGAAGTTAATCCTTTCGTTGATGTCTTCAATCCTTTATTCCGATGCACCATGATAAATCGCCATCATTTCTTCCTGGAACTCCATCGTGACTTTACGAAAGATAAGGGCAGCTCACTACGACATAATGCTTTTATGGGAAACAACTGGGTTAACCCATGAATTAGTATAAAATTATCTCTCGAGTTGAACCTATGAAATACCTCGAGAGTAAGGTCTGAAGGTACCATACTAGGCTCCAAGCGGATAGATAGTTGCTCGAAACCTGAACCAGAGTGAGAAAGGGGTCTGTGGTAGCGAGAGTAAGTATCGCTATTCGATACCGTGGATTGATCAACAGGCAAGTGGCCCGTGAATTACTTACAAGGTCACGTGCGAGGAATAACTTTGGGAATAGGGGGTGTACAGGAGATTCAGGTTTCGATCCTGTGAAACTGTGGGTTATGGGCCCACCATGTGGTTACAAGTAGAAGGTTGGTGACATCTTGCACGATCATGTAAGCAAGGCATGCCAGAGGAGAGTCTGAGGGTCATGTCGGCAACAACATAGGTACCAAGGGCGAGGGACGAAGAGAACCATTTTCCGCCGCTTGAACGAGGCGGACCAATAGGCAAGGTTCTCGTCCATCGGTGGATACCGGAATGTCATCAACAATAGTAATAGGGCCTTACTTACAGAGTGGTACAACGAGGTGCTTACCTAAGTAGGGGATTATCACTGCTTAGATTATATATCTCCCAAGAAAGGTTCAAATAACCAATGGAAAGTAAAATATGATTATCATATTAAATGTAACAATGGAAAGGAAAATGTGTTTAAACGCATATTTCAAGGGCATATCCTTCCCAAGGACAAGCGAGCATGATATCCACGATAGTATATAACGTAGAAAACCCTTTAGGTAAGGGGAGAGAAATTTCATGACATTACCCATACAACGGTGTTCGGATAATTGAGCAGGAAACATTAAGCATTGGGCTTCGAATGTTCTTGTTGAAAATCAGAGTATCATGCACATGCTTCGAGATAGCATTGACATGGCCTTCAGTGAAGATCGGACTTTGAATCACGTAAGGATCCATCAGAGTAACTTGTAGAAACAAAAGATTACAATTCCCTCATGGATGAAAGGATAACCTGCCGAAAAGGAATCTATAATGATAGGTCCTCCATGGGTGCTAGGCATGACATCATGCTACGGGTCATCAAAGGATCATCATCATAACTCTTGGAAAGTTGTCCCAACCATCATAGCTGACCGAGATTCAGATCCGATTGGTGTCGTGGATACCTCGGACTTAGGATACCGAGAAGAAAAGGTGCAACGCAGTTGACGAGATGACATTGTAAGATTCTCGGGAAATGAACTATAAAGTTATTTCCGTTAACAAGAGTCCATCATTAGCCCAAGGAGAGGACAAGGAGGTGTCTGGTGAACTCAACGGCAATCCACCGAGATTCCCAAAAGATAGACTTCCACATTTAAGTGAACAAGGAGATAACATTTGTCAGATCAAATGATTTAAGGAAGTATGCTCGAGGAAAACATACACAAGTAAACATTGGTTGAAAGGTGCGCCTGATGGGTTGGGTTGCACGACCAATGTCGTAATGGTGATTCAATAATCGATAGCCTAAGAATGAACCATCGACCATTAACTTCAAAAAATTAGGGTTGCTAGAAGGAAAGAATCCAAACAACACCGTCCACTTGTTGGCACGGGGACCAAGAAGGAATGGTGATGGTGAGAAGTATTTCTATGTCAAGAATTCTCAAGAGGTGGAACAAATCTCAGAACATTCTTGACATAAAGGATGGTAATACTCCAAGGTAAAGAAGAACAATTGTTGGATAGCAAGGAACTCAAGGTATAACACCAAACATGAACAAGCTTGTGTTGGTGGGAAGGCAATAGAGTGGTCGGTGATAATACAAATCATCGAGGGCAAGGATGGGTTTTCTCATCACGTAATACAATTGATATCCCGAAGAGCTCAGAATGTTGGCGATCACGACACCTTTGTCGCGAGAGTTCGTGGAGATGTAATCGATCGGCATTTACATCAAGTCAAAGTAATGATGAAGTGAAAGGTTATTGGAACCAAGGGTACGACACAAACTCGAAACCAAGCTTGTTGTTCAAGGCGAAATGATATGACGATGGGGATCGACGTAAGGTTAGTTCATCGTCAAAAATTGTGCTCCGAGAAGAAGGACCGGTTAGCACAGTTAAAATCATCACGACCATGACATAGCCAAACAGGCTAGGAATGGCGATAGAAGCTTACTGAAGAGTTGTTGGACCGTAGTGCGGACTCGGTTCAGTTATCGGTGTCTTTGAGTGTTTATTAACTCAGAGCCCGTGAAAAATTGGAATCAGTGGGAAGGTAGTACTTGATGAAGAGCTCATAAGAAGTTATGCAGTTCCATGATAACCTCGAGATACCAGGGTAATACTCGATGACATATCAAAGTAGAGGTTGGACGGGGTTATTGCTCTCTGTAAGACAAGTGCTAAAACTTGCACGAGAAATGGTATTTAAAAGAGAACATGGTCGGAACCACGATTGCAAAAGGCCAGATCCTAGATATAAGATGAACTTATACCAAGGAATAATTCATTTAAGAGAAGCTTTAATGATAAGATATACATCGTGGTCCATGGGCATGAACCAAGTTCAAGGTCGACTCCCACTTCTCCAATGCATAAGTTTTCATTCACTTCTCACGCTCGATGAAGTTGCGTGTTGAAAATTTTATCTGCCAAGCACCGTAAGAGTATGATTCGTGAAAACTTTCGGGTTCACACGGTTTAGTGAAGGCATATGTCCTACCCATAGGGGCTTCTTGGAATCATATACCGTAATCTTTAGAAATACTTAACTCAAGCTCAAGGCGAGCATGGTTGAGAAAGCAGAGGATACAATTTACCAAAGGCATTATGTATCGAGGAAAGGCTCACAAGGTTATTGAATATGAAGGGCGTTGTCGGATAAAATCCAACAAAGGATCTGGTGGTCCACAAGGGATCTGACCTGAGCATCAGTACTCAACTAGAGGAAGAAGAATGCAAGGAGATCAAATTATAGAAACAACTGACTAACTCAATTGACAAATGCAAAGGAATTATGATTCCCAATTCAAGGGATCGAAGCAATGCTCGATTAGGGATGGATAAGTTGAATAGCCTTAGGGTACAATCAACGACAATTGACCGGTCGAGAACCAATTCCGCTTAAAAGAATGGCATCTCAAATTTAAAGGTAAATTATAAGGATCAATGATGATTATGGATATTCAGAAACATATTGAGTCAACAGACTCAAAATGATAATGACAAGGAATGTCAATATGACTACTTAGACTTATGGGATTAACCATAATGCAAGCAAGCTGTAATTTCAAGAGCCAAAAGCTCCAGAGGATTATCGGAAGATCGAATAGTATTTTGAAGACTTCGTGAAACACATGAACAATCTGGGATGAGCGGATACTCGACAAGTGCGAGGATTTATTTGAAGGGGTATTCATATGGCAAAGAACTGCTAGGCAGTAGGCACAACGTACTCTCGGAACAATAGAGAAAACCTCGGGGTATCTTGTAATAACAAGATCAATGGGGGGTGATCGTATGAACGGCAAGGGTAAGTAGTTATCCATACGGATTTATCGGTGATCAGAAATAGCAAAAGTGATGGGCACAAAGTCTCGAGAGAACATCAGAGAGTATCTTCGGAATCTTCTGATTAGCAGACGATCATCTGAAGTGAGGGGCTCTCCGGGAGAAAGTACTTGCGAGAACCTAAAGTTAGTTTTGTTTTTAGCAAAATCGTTTAACCCGAATAGAAGAGAGTCCAGAATCCCAGAGTAAAGATCGAGGAGTAAAAGATCCTAATACCACCCGATGGCGACGTGGGCCCGTAAGGCACACAGCCAAGTTAGTAAAAGTTTTTTTTTTGCAATGTCTAGACTCGACTTCGGCCAAGGAGTGTGGAAGGGGATTCTACAGCAAATCGGCTCGATACCAATCTCAGACGCCCCGATTTAATCGTACACTAATCATGCACGCAAATGTGTACGATCAAGATCAAGACTCACGGAAGATATCACAACACAACTCTACAAATAAAATAAGTCATACAAGCATCATAATACAAGCTGAGGGCCTCGAGGGCTCGAATACAAGTGCTCGATCATAGACGAAGTCGGGCCGAAGCAACAATATCCGAGTACAGACATAAGTTAAACAAGGTGCCATAAGATGGCTAGCACAAATCGGGATCTGCGATCGAAGAGGAGCAGGCCTCCCGCCTCGGGATCCTCCTAGGTCACTCCTCGGTCGCCGCCGCCGGCTGCACGTAGTAGTAGGCACCTCCGCAGTAGTAGTCGCCATCGACGGTGGCGTCTGGCTCCTGGGCTCCATCGTCTGCAGTTGCAGCAATCGAGTAGAGGTAGGGGAAAAGGGGAACAAGGCAACCGTGAGTACTCATCCAAAGTACTGCAAGCAAGGAGCTACACTACATATGCATGGATATATGTGTAAAGGCCATATCGCTGGACCGAATCGCAGAATGCCAGAATAAGAGGGGATAGTTAGTCTTAACGAAGACTACGCTCGGACACCTGCCTTGCAACAGGTAGGAGAGGACGATCCGAAGTCCTCCAAGTAACATCACATAGCAATAATCCTACCCGGCAATCCCCGCTCATAACCCCGAGCGAGAGCGACCACCGGGTTGTATCCGCACTTGGAAGGGTGTGTTTTATCAAGTATCCGGTTCTAGTTGTCATAAGCTCAAGGTACAACTCCAAGTCGCCCCACATCAAGATCACGGCTATCCGAATAGATTAACTTCCGCAGGGTGCACCATCTTACCAAAGACGCTTGATCCCAGTTGGTCGGACACACTTTCTGGGTCATGCCCGCCGCTGAAGATCAACACGCCGCAGCCCACCTAGGCTCAATAGAGAGGCCAAAGACGCCGTTCTAAAACCTAAGCGACAGTGGTCTGGGCCCATCGCCCAATGCACACCGCGTTGCGTTATGACGCCGGAGCAGACCTAGCCTAGTGGCGTTCTGCCCAATCCCGGCGCCTTGGCCAACATTGGCGTCACGGCAAGTGCTTACCGGTGATACCACGACGCCGGATACCCATAACTACTCCCGCGTAGATGGTTGAAAAGCGTATAAGCTCAGAGCCAACTCAGATCAAATACCAAGACCTCGTTAAGCGTGTTAAGTATCCGCGAACGCCGAACAGGCTGTGCCCACCTCTCTCCTAGGCGGTCTCAACCTGCCTCGCCGCCTCCGCCACAAAGATCCATCCAGAGGGTCACGGGACAAAGGTCCTTTCAGCCCCCAACTGCGTGAATCACTCATGGTGCTCCACAAGTTTAATTCGACTTTAGTCTCCACATGTATCATGTATAAAGTATATAGTATATACCCGTGATCACCTCCCGAGTGATCACGACCCGATAGTATAGCACGGCAGCATTTGACAAGAGTGTAGGGCCACAGATGAAAGTACTAGCATCCTATACTAAGCATATAGGATTGCGGTAAGGTAACAAATAAAGAGTAACAAGGACAAAGGCTATGCATCAAGATAGGAGTATCTGAAAGCAAAGTAACATGCTACATACTCTAATGCAAGCAGATAGAGAAGAGTAGGCGATATCCGGGTGATCAAGGGGGGGCTTGCTCGGTTGCTCGCAAGAGAGAGGGTCGCCAACACCGTAGTCGAATCACCAAATGCAGGCGTTGGCCTCAGTAGTCTACCGGAGAGAAGAGGGGAAGAAACAAGAAATACATAGCGTGCAAGTGCATAACAGTCAATGTACGTGAGCTAGACGTGTTCTAACGCAGCGCTAGGCGATAATTGGCGAAGGGGAAACATCCGGAAAGTTTTCGATTCTCCGGACGTCTGTCGAACAGTGAACCCGAGAGGAAAGTTTGCAGGTTCGAGTAGGTTAGGGTGTGTGGCGGACGAACGGATTGCGATCCGGATTCGCTTTAAATGCTCGAGCAACTTCGTGTTGAAAATATTTTAACTGAAAGTTACTGGATTAAAAGATATGATTTTCTAAAGTATTTATTAATTTCTGGAATTTAATTAAATATTTAAATTAATTCGAAAAAACAGATTAATGTCATCAGCATGATGTCATGTCGACATCAGCGATCAACGTTGATCGCCGACCAGTCAACCTCGACAGTGGGTCCCACTCGTGGATCTGCTTAAGCTAATTAACCATAGTTAATTAGGTTGACTAGTTATTAGGTTAATTAAGCATAATTAACTAAGTTAATTAATCTAGTTAATTAATTAATTAACTATTTAATATTTTTATTTCGTATTCTTTTTAGTTAATAAACGCTTTTAGGGCGTGTGGGGCCTATCTCATTATAGGCTCAAAGTTAATTAAACAAGGTTAATTAGTTTAACTAAGTGATCATGTTAATTAAACTTAATTAATTTAGTTAATTAATTAATTAATTATTATTATTATTATTATTATTATTATATATTTTTTTCTTTTTGTTTTGTTCTCGGGGTTAGGCCCCACATGTCAATGGCTGGGGTTATGCTACTGGCGCGGCGTCGATCGGGCGGCGCCAGATCGACAGAAGGGGGCTACCATTTAAGGCCAGCCGGGCGCCTTTACGCCATGAACGGAGGGCGGCGCCACGGGAGGCGGAGTCGGCGTGCTCAGGCGCATGCGAGAAAGGGAGGCGATACGCCCACGTGGGGGCATGAGGGGGCAATACCGGTTTGATGGCACGAGGTGGAGGAGGGAAGGGCGGTTCACGCTGCTGCGTGCACGAGACGGCGCGGTGCGCGCGAGAAGGCGGGCAAACGGAGAAGGGAAGTGGGGTCCTCACCGGAGTTCATGGGGTCTAGGCAACCGCGGTAAGGTTTGGGGCCGATGAGGACGAGCGCCGAGGGAAGGAGCTCCGTGAGGTGGCGGCGAGCTCCGGCCGAGGGTCGAGGATGGGCGGCGAGGCGCTGGGGGATCCGGCGAGGGGGCTCCGGGCAGATCCAAAGCGATTCCCAGTGTGGCCACGGTGACGCTTGAACGGGGTGGCGGGGACCATGAGGTCAAGTGCAGGCTCGGGCGCCTGCACGGGAGGAGGATGGGAGGCGCAGCAGGTGGTGCGAGGGTGGATGCGGCGGGACGCAGCTGTGGCGGCGGGCTCACAAGGCGACAACCTTGACTGGTCGCCTAACGAGCGAGGAGCGGGAGGAGGATCGGGCGAGTGGCGGAGTTCGTCCCGATCCAAAACTGGATCGGGAGGGCGTGGGGCGCGAGGGAACGAGGGGGAGGTGGGGATCGGGGGTCTAGGGTTTCGGGGTGAGGGATATGGGGAGTGCAGGTTGGGCCTCCCGGTGGCTGGGTGGCAGTTGGGCCACCCGCCCAAGGAGAGAGGTGGGGCTTACTTTTTTTGTTCTTTTCTTTTTATTTATTTTACCTTTTCTCGCTTTTAGTTTGGTTTCCTATTATATTAGTTTTATTAAAACACACACTTAGCATCTAATTTAGTATTTCAACTTAGTCCATAGTCACAAAAAAGTCTAATCCTCAAATAAATTAGTTTGACATTTTATTAATTACAAAAGGTATTTAAACAATTGTTTTCACTATTGTTTTGATTGTTTTAGGGCCTTTATACATTTTATCAAAGTTTGGTTTCTCCACCATAATTACCTAGGTATTATTTGGTTCACTCCTAACATTTAAATCTTAATATTTGAAAATTTTTATTGTTTGCTCGATTTTTGAATTTGAAATTGAACTAGGTTCCGAACTAGCGCTGAAGTTTATCCACAAAGAATCGAGGTGACGTGGCATCATTAGCGGGATTATCAGAAGCGTAATCACCCGGGCCACAAGGGAACCCGTAGTGGAAGCGGCACCTAACCACGGAGGTCGGAAAGATTGCGCAGAGTGCGCGATGTATTGTTGCTAGAAAGCGAGCCGTGGGCCACGCATGCGGAAGCGATGGTGAGCCCAGATTCGAGGCATGGCTAGAGGCCATGAAATCGAAGTTAAAGTCCATGGATGAGAATCAAATGCAGGACTTGGTTGATCCGCCACTGGCGAATCGCCATTGGTTGCAAATGGGTCTTTAAGAAGAAAACCGATGTGGATGGAAATGTTCAGATCTACAAAGCTCGACTTGTCGCTAAAGGTTATGGACAAGTTCAAGGAATTGACTACGACTAGACTTACTCACGGTAGCGATCTTTGAAGTCGGTGAGGATCATACTAGCTATAGCTGCATATTTCGATTACGAGATATGGCGGATGGATGTCAAAACGGCTTTCCTTCACGGAAATTTAACCGAGGACGTGTATATGATACAGCCCGAGGGTTTTGTCGATCCGACTAGCACTAGTAAGGTATGCAAGCTCAAGAGATCCATTTATGGGTTGAAGCAAGCATCTCGGAGTTGGAACATTCGCTTTGATGAGGTCGCCAATCCGGTCTCGGTTTCATCAAAAGCGAAGAGGACTCTTGTTTATACAAGAAGGTAAGTGGGAGTTCGATAGTGTTTTTGATCTTGTATGTGGACGACATACTACTGATCGGGAACGATGTTTCGATGTTAAACTCGGTCAAGGGATCATTGAATGGCAAGTTTTCGATGAAGGACCTTGGTGAGGCAGTCTATATTTTAGGCATTAAGATCTATAGACATAGATCGAGGAGGCTGCTCGGCTTAAGCTGCAGCACGTACATAGATAAAGTGTTGAAGCGGTTCAACATGAGTGAGGCGAAGAAAGGGTTCTTGCCGCTCTCACATGGTATAAGGCTAAGCGAGACTCAGAGTCCTTCGACATCCGATGAGCGGCAGGATGAGTAGGATTCCGTATGCCTCAAAGAATCGGATCCATCATGTATGCCATGATATGTACAAGGCCTGATGTTGCTTTTGCAATAAGCCTAACAAGTAGATACTGTGCCAACCTGTGTGAGAGTCATCGGGCAGCCGTAAAGACTATTTTGAAGTACCCGAAAAGGACTAAAGAGATGTCCCTAGTTTATGGAGGTGAGGAAGAGCTCGTCGTAAGGGGTTACGCCGATGCTAGTTTCCAAACCGGCAGAGATGATTGTCGATCACAGTCCGGATTCGTGGTATGCGTCCCGGAGCGGAGGCAAAGGTAACGGGATGAGTTCCAAGCGGGGATACGGCGGCGATTCTACCACGTGGTTTAATACATTGCGGCTTGTGAAGCTGCAAAGGAAGGTGTTTGGATCCGCATTTTCCGGATGATCTTGGTATTTTCCAAGCCTCGGTGAAACCGTTGGACCTTTATTGTGATAATTACGGTGCCATCGCACAAGCCAAGGAGCCGAGGAATCACCACAAGGTCGGACACATAGACGGAAATATCACCCGATACGTAAAGATCAGAAAGAATGGTGATGTAGAGTTATGCAAGATTCACACGGATGCAAATGTTGCAGATCCGCTGACTAAGCCTCTTCCACAACCCAAGCATGAGGGGCACGTTAGAGCCATGGGCATTCGATGTCTATTTGATTGACTCTAGTGCAAGTGGGAGATCATTGGAGATATGCCCTAGAGGCAATCATGTATGATGATATTTCCTATGTGTTTATGAATAAAGATAGTCCTTGGACATTATCAATGATGTGTATCGACCAAGTATGTGACTTGTTTGTGGGACTATGCATTGTATGATGACTGTCCTAAAAGGTCCCTAGTCGAAAGGGCTGTGTGGACGCCTTGTACCGACTAGACTAGCATATGACACGGTCGATGGCTTGGTCTCACTAGCCATGGAGCATTGGATGCTAACCGGATAATATGGACTTGGAAAGGTTCGGTCGGATTCGACATAGTCGGATCCGGAAGTCGAGATAAGGTCCGAGTCGGATAGACTCAACTATGAGACGCAGCGATATGTCATCTGTGAGTCTCTAGTACAACATACGTTCTATGTCCTAAGACTGAAATGACACATGTACTCGAGATGGTGATAGACTTGCTTTGGGCCGACCAAACGCTACTCCGTGATCGGGTAGTTACAAAGGTAGGTTTCGGGTTTGTCCAATCCCATGCCGCGAGACATGGTCGTGCAAGATGGGATTTGCCCTCCGATCGGAGAGATATACTGGGCCCCTCGTGGTGATCTCGACCAGGAAAGCATTGCCATGCGACAAGCGATTATGAGATAATCCGGATTGTGGTTTCAGTATCACCGAACGGAGAAAGAGGTCGGGCTAGCACAAGGATGACAGTCTCGCCTTGAGCCCACAACATATATCGTCGGCAAAGGGAAATGAAGTGTGACACGTTATGCCAGGTTCGCTTAACCAGCCTTCATAGTCACTTGGTGGTCGTGCACGCCTTGCTAGAGGCCGCTACTAACCGCATATGCTCTGAGGTGATCCGAATCGTGACCAAGCCGACTTGAACTCTAAGGGGTCGCGCGCAAGGGAAGGAACCTATGAGGTCGGTTTAGGACACCGGGTCGGATGTGATCCGAACTGGACTAGGAACGTGACCGAGTAGACTTTGGGCTTTAGGGTCCGCGGCGAGGCCCAAGTGTTGAGCCTGGCGGGCGACGCCTATATAAAGTGGAGGTGCGGCACACTCATTAGTTCGATCGCTTCAAGATCGCGACTAGGGTTTGCATGTCTTGCGAATAGCCACCTCCACTCGCCGCCGATTGTGTGATCGGACCTAGCAGTCCGCGACGACGCTCCTCCCCGCACGCTGCGGATACCGTTAGAGGCGGTGCGCTTGCGCCGCTCCCATGAACTTCGTCAGACGTGGGATCGGACGACCGCCGCCGAGGGAGATCGAACAAGGAGGAGACGATCCACGCAGACGCCTTGGCGCTTCCAACTCTTCTTCATTGCCGATCGCGCGCTGCCTAGTGGTAACGAACTGTGATCCATCTCCCGTAGCATGTTCCTGGATGTTCTGCGCGTAGGAATTTTTAATTTGCAGTCGACGCACCCTACCGTAGAACCCAACACTTTCAAGTATAAAACTTTTTCATCCGAGTTACACATTGTTTTCTATGATTTTTCAAATATTTAAACAATATTCTAAAATTAATTTTAATTCGAAAATAGATGTTAAATGTAGGTGCACCCACTATAGGGTACACAAAGGTGCACCTAGTGGTCGGCTGTGTGGGTTGGGGGTCCCAAATTGACCACCAACATTTGACTGGTTAACAGGGGGTGGGGCCCAGGTGTCATTCACACATAGCCAACATTTTCTTCTTAAGTGGATAATTAAAGGGCGGGTGAAGGAAATATGCCCTAGAGGCAATAATAAAGTTGTTATTTATATTTCCTTATCATGATAAATGTTTATTATTCATGCTAGAATTGTATTAATCGGAAACTTAGTACATGTGTGAATACATAGACAAAACAGAGTGTCCCTAGTATGCCTCTACTTGACTAGCTCGTTAATCAAAGATGGTTAAGTTTCCTGACCATGGACATGTGTTGTCATTTGATGAATGGGATCACATCATTAGAGAATGATGTGATGGATGATACGTCCATTTTCCATCATGTTTTCTTAATGTTATTTATGATGTTTTATGAATAATAATGCCTTTTGGAGTAATTCTAATGCCTTTTCTCTCATATTTTGCAAGATACACACCAAGAGGGAGAATTCTGGCAGCTGGAAATCTGGACCTGGAAAAGCTACGTCAGGCCACCTATTCTGCACAACTCCAAACAAGATGAAACTTCGCAAAGATTTTTTATGGAATATTTGAAGAATACTGGAGCAAATAACTACCAGAGGGGCCCACCAGTGGGCACAACCCACTGGGCGCCGCCAGTGAGCCCAGCGCCTCGATGGGTTGTGCTCACCTGTGCCCACCTCCCAAGTGCCCATCTTCCCGTATATAAGTCATTTTGACCTAGAAAAAATAAGGGAAGGACTTTCGATTGAGCGCGCGCCATCTCGAGGCGGAACTTGGGCAGAGCACTTTGCCCTCCCAAGTGAGCGATTCCACGGGGAACTTCCTCCTGAGGGGGGGAATCATCGTCATCATCATCACCAACAACTCTCCCATCTTGGGGAGGGCAATCTCCATCAACATCTTCAACAACACCAACTCCTCTCAAACCCTAGTTCATCTCTTGTGTTTAATCTTGTTACCGGAACTATAGATTGGTGCTTGTGGGTGACTAGTAGTGTTGTTTGCGTCTTGTAGTTGATCACTATATGGTTTATTTGGTGGAAGATTATATGTTCAGATCCATTATGCTATTTAATACCCCTCTGATCTTGAGCATGTTTGTCACTTGTGAGTAGTTACTTTTGTTCTTGAGGTCACGGGATAAATCATGTTGCAAGTAATCATGTGAATTTGATATGCGTTCAATATTTTGATAGTATGTATGTTGTGATTCCCTTAGTGTCATGTGAACGTCGACTACATGACACTTCACCATATTTGGGCCTAAGGGAATGCATCGTGGAGTAGCAATTAGATGATGGGTTGCTAGAGTGACAGAAGCTTAAACCCCAGTTTATGCGCTATTTCATAAGGGACCGATTGGATCCAAAAGTTTAATGCTATGGTTAGAATTTATTCTTAATACTTTTCTCGTAGTTCCAGATGCTTGCGGGAGGGTTAATAATAAGTAGGAGTTTTGTTCAAGTAAGAACAGCACCTAAGCACCGGTCCACCCACATATCAAATTATCAAAGTAGCGAACGCAAATCGAACCAACATGATGAAGGTGACTAGATGAAATTCCCGTGTACCCTCAAGAACGCTTTGCTTACTATAAGAGACTGTTTTGGCCTGTCCTTTGCCTCAAAAGGATTGGGCTACCTTGTTGCAATTTTTTTACTACTATCGTTACTAGCTCGTTACAAATTATCTTGCAATCAAACTACTCTGTTACTTACAATTTCAGCACTTGCAAACATTACCTTGCTGAAAACCACTTGCCATTTCCTTCTGCTCTTCGTTGGGTTCGACACTCTTACTTATCGAAAAGAGCTACAGTTGATCCCCTATACTTGTGGGTGTAGCAACCCGACCTCAGATGGTCAAGTCTCTGTGCTTCAAAGGTCATCCTCGGATCAAGAATGCCGACACACACAAGACTCAAGGATTTATAACAGAGTAGCAATCACACACTTATTACATCAAATGTCTCAAAAGAGAACTTATTACAATAATATGGCTTAAGGCCATTTAATGCGATAACAGCGGAAGGCTTGGAAGATAAAGTGAGTCCATCAACTCCAACGGCATAGTCGTTTGACGGCAATGACGCACTCATCGAACCTTACTCCTTGTCCGAAAAAGTCGCAACATAATACGTTGTACCGAAACGGGTCAAGACATGGAATATGTCGGCAATATAACACAAAGAGAGCAAGAATAATACTATCTCTACATGCAATATTTGGCTGGTGGAAAGCTCTAGGGTTATAGTTTTTATGTAAAAGCCAATTTTTCCCTACAACAAAGGAATATATTTTATTTTAACTATCATGGTGGTTGAAACATCATTGAGAAGGTAAACCCCAACTCAATTCCAATTAAGGTGATTAACATCCCGGCAATATTAATTAAGAGTGATGAGATACATGTGAATACTCAAGTACTAGATACTCGAATTGTCCATAACCGGGACACGGCTAACCATGATTAGATTGTACACTCTGCAGAGGTTTATGACTTTTCCCCACAAGACTTGATCGCCTCCGTTGGATTTCTCGCACTACATGGTGTTTGAGAAACGGATGACCGAGACACGATCTTCGTAAACATTAACTCTCTACTCCGCGTAGACCATACCAAACCTACAAAAACCCACTCACCGTTGATCCACCTGCTCAAGAGCTTCACGTAATTTACTCAACTATGCTAGAGCCCATAATAGCTTGTGGCTGCACAATCGAAGTGTCTAGCATGAATAAACTTCGATTCCTTTGAGCCCTGGTGGCGGTCCATAGGAAGATCACACGGGTACCCCGGGATTTCCAAAAAATGCATAAACACCGGGTTCCCCAGTGCCTCAATCCACCCAGATGTGTATTAAAGTTGCCACCTTAAGTTGAACCATTAATTAACAATCTCACATCTGTCATGGAATACACTCAAACCCAATCCACGTCTACGAGCATAGCATGGAAATATAAGCATAACGTAGAAGTAACTCCCAAGGGTTTGATAGTAACAGGGCAATAGGTTCTACCTCAACTACTTCTTCCCAACCCACAAGTTAATGACATCCTAATCAATGCAATGTTTGAGGATTGGAACTAATGCATAAAAACTGGGTATGAAAAGAGTATGATCAATGTGTTACTTGCCTTGCTGACGATCCGTGAATCCTAGAGACTCGTAGTAACACGCTTCGCACTCCAGGAATTCTATAGCAAGCAAACAATAACATACATAAGCAACAGGCAAAGATGCACAAGAAAACTCCAACTTGAAAAAAGGTTAACCAGAAAGTTCAACTTAAGAACTCCGGTTTGCAAAAAGAATCAAACCAAGCCGAGCAACGAAACTCAAACGGCGAAAGAAATAAGATCCGTTTACTAATCTGAACTAGGGTCAAAGTTTACAAAGGCAAAAACTTGTTTGAGTTGGTTATTCGGAAAGAGGGTTTCGAGATGAAACTCCATGCGCTTGAATCGCCTGATTCCGATTAACGAGCGAAAAGTTATACTAGTTCGAACATCGGATCAGAAATCACGATCAGGAAAATCATGGAATAAATCCGATAAAAGAAAAAGCGACGAGCAGTTTAACGAGCGAACGTTCGTTAAGCTGAACCTAACGACGAACACGTTCGTTAGAACGAACGAACGAGCTTAACGCCGCTAAATAAATAAACCAAGAAATAAACCGATCAAAAAATACTAAAAGACGAACTAGGGTTTTAGAAAAAAAGCAAAGCGGTTTTCTTTGGAAAACCGGGCGGGGTGCTACTCGCGGTGGCTCGCTGGCTCGTGGGCTCGGCTCGGGCGGGTGGCGGTATGAGGCGGCGGCGGCGGCTAGAGGCGACGGCGGCGACTCGGGCGGCGGCGGCTCGGGGCTCCGGAGGCGGCCCAGTGGTGGTGGCGGCTAGGGGGCGGTATTTATAGGAGGGGGCTCGGTGGCTTGGGGAGGGCAAGCGGCGCGGTGGCGGGTGTCCGCCGGACACGACGGGCAAGGCAGTGGGAAGGCGGCGGGCGGCGACTTGGGCGGCCCGGCTTTGGGTGGGCTTGCCCGGTCAAGGGCTTCATGTGAAGTTTTTTTTTTTAAATAGTTAAATGATAAAAACTCCTATAAAATAAAATAAAAATCTAAAAATGCCAAAACAAATTTTAACCGTCTAAATGAAATATTTAGAACAAGATGAACATTTACTTGGCCCCTAAAATGCAATTTTTAAAACGTGCAAAATTTTCTAGGGCAAATAAAATTCCAAATAAAATCAAATAAAATCCAAATAATGATTTTAACACTTTCCCTCCAATATTTCAATTATTTTGGAGAAGTCATATTATCTCCCCTCATTTATTTTTAATATGAAATATTTTCCGGAGAGAAAATAATTAAAATCAAAAATCCTCATTCTCAATATTTGATAGAAATCAAATATGAAAATCGTAAAATCCCCAACTCTCTCCGAGGGTCCTTGAGTTGCTTAGGATTTCGAAGATTGCGGAACGAAGATGCAATAAAATATGATATGCATAGATGACCTATGTATAATATTCCAAATTGAAAATTTGGGATGTTACAAACCTACCCCCCTTAAGATGAATCTCGCCCTCGAGATTCGGGTTGGCTAGAAAATAGGTGCGGGTGGTCCTTGCGGATATCATCTTCTCATTCCCAGGTGGCTTCCTCCTCGGTATGGTGGCTCCTTTGAACTTTGCAAAATTTGATAACCTTGCTTTGCAGTGACTCATTTGTCAAAGTCAAGAATCTTCTTGGCTTCTCCTCATAAGTCGATTACTATCCAACTGAATCGCCTCTAGGGGCACTGTATCTCTTAACGGTATATCGGCCATCTCAGCATGACACTTCTTCAACTGTGATACGTGGAACACATCGTGAATTCCTAACAATCCTTCAGGTAACTCTAGCTTGTAGGCAACTTCTCCCATCCGTTCCAAAACACGGTACGGTCCTACAAATCTTGGAGCTAGTTTTCCCTTAACTCCAAAACGTTTCACTCCCCTCAAGGGTGATACTCGCAGATAGGCTCTATCTCCAATTTCATAGGTTACTTCCTTGCGTTTTGAATCTGCATAACTCTTCTGCCTGGACTGAGCAATCTTTAATCTATCTCGGATCTGTTTAACCTTCTCCTCTGACTCTTTGATCAAATCTGGTCCAAACAATCGACAGTCTCCTACCTCATCCCACATCGAGGTGTTCTACATCTGGCCCATACAGAGCTTCAAACGGTGCCATCTTCAAGCTGGCCTGGTAGCTGTTGTTGTATGAGAATTCTGCGTAAGGCAAATTTTCATCCCAACTAGAGCCATAATCTAACGCACAAGATCTCAACATGTCCTCCAGAATCTGATTGACTCTCTCTGTCTATCCATCCGTCTGCGGGTGGAAAGCGGTACTGAACTCCAATCTGGTACCCAAGGTGCAGTGTAGCCGATGCCAAAATTTTGAAGTAAATTGTGTTCCTCTATCTGATACAATGGTCCTCGGAACTCCATGCAGACATACGACCCTGGACATATATATCTTGGCCAACTTTGCACTTGTATAAGTTGTTTTCACTGGTATGAAGTGAGCTACTTTGGTCAAACGATCCACTACTACCCATATTGAGTCATATCCTGCTTTGGTTCTGGGTAATCCGGTGATAAAGTCCATGCCAATTTTATCCCACTTCCATTCGGTATCGGCATAGGGTATACTTGATCCTGCCGGCTTCGATGCTCTGCCTTCACTCTCTGACATACATCACATACGGCTACATACTCGGCAATATACTTCTTCATACCAATCCACCAGAAACGTTCCTTCAAATCCAAATACATCTTGGTGTTTCCGGGTTGTATCGAGTATGGTGAGTCATGGTCCTCCCAAGTATTAACTTCACGATCTCGGGTTATTGGGCACATAAACTCGGGTCCTCAAACCACAAGGTATCGTGCTCATCCTCGCGAAAACCTTTGGCTTTACCTTTGCTCATCTTCTCTTTTATCACAAAGAATCTCTTTGTCCTCCTTACGAGCTTCTCGAATCTTGTCCAACAATGTAGGTGAACCTCCATTGTCGCAATGAAACCTCGTGGAACAATCTCCAACCGAAGTTCCATGATATCCTTAGCTAACTCCTTCGTCAATCCTTTACTTTCAAGGATGTTAGCATAACTCTTCCGGCTCAGAGCGTCTGCTACGACATTGGCCTTTCCTGGATGATAGTGCAGCTTCATATCGTAGTCCTTTATAAGTTCCAACCATCTCCTCTGCCTTAGGTTCAACTCCTTCTGTGTGAAAATGTACTTCAAACTCTTATGATCCGTGTACACATCACAACAGTTTCCAATAAGATAATGTCTCCAAGTCTTCAATGCGTGCACTACCACTGCTAACTCCAAATCATGCGTTGCATAGTTCAACTATTGGGGTTTCAGTTGTCGTGAGGCATACGAAACAACTCTTCCGTCCTTCATAAGCACACATCCAAGTCCCAAGCGTGAGGCGTCACAATACACTTGAAACTCCTTATGTATATCTGGCAATGTTAGCACTGGGGGCTGTAGTCAAACGCTTTCTTCAACTCCACGAAAACTTGCCTCGCAATCTTACATCCATTTAAACTTAGTATCCTTCTTTAGCAATTCAGTCATTGGCTTAGCAATCTTGGAAAAGTTCTCAATGAATCTCGATAATATCCTCGCGAGTCCAAGGAAATCATGCGGATCTCGCCAATCAAGTGGGTGCCAACCATTCAAAGGATCGATCGAACCTTTTGCCGATCTACTTGCTATACCCTCTCATGATATAACATGCCCAAGAAATCCAACTTTCTTCAACCAAAACTCGCACTTACTGAATTTGGCGTATAACTGGTGTTCCCTAAGTTTCTCGAGAACCAAAGGCAAATGCTCCTTGTGCTCCTCTTCGTTCTTCGAGTATACCATAATATCATCAATAAACACCACAACAAACTTGTCCAAATACTCCATGAACACCTTGTTCATCATGCTCATGAAATAAGCCGGGGCGTTAGTCGATCCAAACGACATGACCGTATACTCATATAATCCGTAGAACGCGTGGTGAAGGCTGTCTTTGGTATATCCTTCTCTCGAATCTTCAATCGATGGTATCCTCGATCGTAGATCGATCTTCGAAAACACCTTAGCTCCTTGCAACTGATCAAACAGATCATTGATCATTGGTAAGGGATACTTGTTCTTTATCGTTACTTCGTTCAAGGCTCGGTAATCAACAACCATCCTTAGGGATTTATCCTTCTTCTCGACCAAAAGTACTGGGGCTCCCCAAGGTGATGAACTTCTTCGAATGTAACCTTTCTCCAATAACTCCTTGATCTGCTTCTTAATTTCCTCCAGATCATTTGCGGGCATCCGATAGTGTCTCTTGGATATTGTCCACTGTGCACTGCAATAGCTCTATCAGAACTCGATGTCTCGATCTAGTGGCATGCCCGGTAACTCCTCCGGGAAAACATCCGAAAATCTTTTACTCTGAGCACTTCCTCCTGAACAACTCCCGTGAGGGCATTCACTTGACTTCTCCTAGGCACGTGCCTAGATACATACTTAATCCTTTTTCCCTCCGGGGTGGTAAGGTAAATTGATTTGCTAACACAGTCAATGCTTCCTCCATACTTCGACATCCAGTCCATACCTAATATCACATCCAATCCTTGCGACTCCAAGATGATTAGGTCAGACGGAAAAACATGTGTGCCAATGGTTAGGGTATCTGGGTGCACCATCGGCTAGCCATGTACTCTGCTCCAAAGTAGCTCACTAAAAGAGGGGTCCTAAGGGTTTGGGTTGGTAACTTAACTTATCCACAAATCCCTTGATATGTATGAATGCGATGCACCAAAGATCGAAAAGAACAATAGCGGTAAATGACTTAACCAAAAACTTACCTATTACCGTGGTCTCGATCGCTTCTTCAACTTCCTCCACGTTAACGTGGTTCACTTGTCCTTTGTTGAATGGATTAGGGCTTCTTCCCAGCGCTCCCATTTCCGTTTCCATTCCTCCCTTCAGGGCAGACATTGGCATAGTGCCCTGTCTTCCCGCACTTATAGCAAGTGATTTGACTTAGGTCTCTTTTGGCGGGTGTAGATGGGTTGGAGCGGTTCTGATTGTTATTGACTCCGTTCCCGTTCCCATTCTTCGCACCATTGTGGTTATGCGAACCTCCTCCTGTGTGGTTATGACCTCCATGGTTATGAACAAGTCCTCCCGAGTTCGGGGTTAAGCGAGGCTTCTGGTGAGCTCCTGAGTTGTACTTCCCTTGTCCATACTTCCTCTTACGGCTCTCAATTTGTTGCTGCTTTCCTTTAATCATAAGGGCCTTGTCTACCAACTCCTGGTAGTTTTGAAAGTTGCCACCATCAACTGCATACTCATCTCATCATTCAGCCCTTCCATAAACTTCTCACCTTCGCCATGCATCTGTGTGGCCACATCATCGTGGGCATAGCGTGATAACTTGCTAAACTCATCCATGTCTTTGGGCCACAAGACGGTTCCCTGGCGTAAGTTGCGAAACTCACGTTTCTTAATCTGCATGGCTCCAGTTGAGACATGGGCCGTGCGAAGCTTGTTGAAACTGGTCCCAAGTTACATTGGCTATAGGAAAAGTAGCCGTGTAATTCTCCCACCATGCGGTCTTTGGTCCATCCAATTGATGTGCGGCAAAATGCACCTTCTCAAAGATCCGTGCATCCTGCGATGGTTAACTCCTTCCAATACGGGCGTAGCCAATCATCAGCAACTATTGGCTCGGTGCTACTAGAAAACACTGGCGGTTGTAACCTCAGGAAACGGGCTAAATTGTCCACTGGTGGTGGGTTGTTGTTGTTGTTGTTGTTGTTGCCCTAGTTCTGAACTAGCAATTGCATCAAGGTATTTTGTCTTTGGATCAACCGGGTGAGCTCCGGTGGGAAAGCAAAACCGGTGTCACGTCTCGGAGGCATCCGATGGGTTTAGAGGAAGAGATTAGAATAGAAAGAGGACTAATGAGAAAGCACTACCCATATGCATATGAGGCAAACACAATCATTTCACTCAATCAATCAAGCAAGGGCATACAAACGATCTAGGATTATCGCAAAAGTGCTCAACTACTACTAGTTACATGGGGGGATACTACTAATATATGGTGGTCATCTAGAAATTTTGAAAGGTGGAAGACTCCATGATGTCAGCTCCAGCTTCATCTTCGTAGTCATCATCATTTGGATCGGAATCGGTGTCGTCGATGATGATGTAGTTATCCGGGCAAGTGGGATCTTCTTCCTCTTCTTCCGGTGTTGATCCTCCCATGAATACTCCGATCTTCTTAACTAGGTCATCGTTCTTCTCCAGTAGTATCTTGATTTCCTCCTCATATCCATCGCGTGTAAACTCGAGTTCTTCTTCCAGCTCGATGATCCTGGTCTTCGCCTTCTTCAACTCCATCATGTCTGCGCACATCTGGTTCTCCTGACGTCGAATGTGCTGGTTTAGCTCCTGGATGAAAGCTGCAATGGATCTATCCTTCTTGGTGCTGATTACTTCCCATTGCTCGTCTCGGCCCACATATTTGGTACATGGTGTCTTTAAGCTCCTGTTGTAGACTTCTCCAATACGTCCCATGGTAATGTGAGCTGCCATACTCTTGCCAAGACTCCAGGTGGGTGCTTCGAAAGAAAACTCTATGGGCTTAGAAGTTGGTGAGAATGTCCTTCCTAGAACTTGTACTTGAATCATCCAGCGTTCCTCTTACGGTAGAGTGGCGTTATGCGTCCGGTGAAGCTTGGTATTCCAATGTTCAAGTACCTAGTGACTTCCTTCAAGTGGGCGCCCAAACGGTGTGTCTTCATCCGGTTGTGCAAACTTGTTCTTCATCTCCGTCATCCTAAAGAGTGGAAAATGGAGAGGAGTCAGAAATAAGTAGAGAAGAGTGACCTATGGTTTATCTTAGTGGTCGTGTCCTACACTCAGCGATGTGCTCGATACCATCTTGTAGCGACCCGACCTCGGATGGTCAAGTCTCTCGTAGCTTCAAAGTGTCATCCACTGGATCGGTAATGCCGACACACAAGATTACTCAAGGATTTATAACAGAGTAGCAATCACACACTTATTACATCGAATGTCTCAAAAGAGAACTTATTACAATAATATGGCTTAAGGCCATTTAATGCGATAACAATGAAGGCTTGGAAGATAAAGTGAGTCCATCAACTCCAGCGGCATAGCAGAGCTGCGACGGCAATGTCCTATCGAACCTTACTCCTCGTCTGAAAAAGTCTGCAACATAATACGTTGCAGCCCAAAAACGGGTCAAAGACATGGAATATCTTTGGCAATATAACATGAAGAGAGCAAGAATAATACTATCTCTACATGCAATATTTGGCTGGTGGAAAGCTCTAGGGTTATAGTTTCTACGAAAAGCCATTTTTTCCCTACAACAAAGGAATATATTTTATTTTAACTATCATGGTGGTTGAAACATCATTGAGAAGGTAAACCCCAACTCAATCCCAATTAAGGTGATTAACATCCCAGCAATATTAATTAAGAGTGATGAGATACATGTGAATACTCAAGTACTAGATACTCGAAATTGTCCATAACCGGGGACACGGCTAACCATGATTAGATTGTACACTCTGCAGAGGTTTGTGCACTTTTCCCCACAAGACTTCGATCGCCTCCGTTGGATTTCTCGCACTACATGGTGTTTGAGAAAGCGGATGACCGAGACACGATCTTTCGTAAACATTAACTCTCTACTCGGGTAGACCATACCAAACCTACAAAACCCACTACTGTTGATCCACCTGCTCAAGAGCCTCACGTAACTTACTCAACTATGCTAGAGCCCATAATAGCTTGTGGCTGCACAATCAAGTGTCTAGCATGAATAAACTCAGTTCCTTTGAGCCCTGGTGGCGGTCCATAGGAAGATCACACGGGTACCCGGGATTTCCCAAAAAGCAGACAACACTTTGGGTTCCCAGTGCCTCAATCCACCGGATGTGTATTAAAGTTGCCACCTTAAGTTGAACCATTAATTAACAATCTCACATCTGTCATGGAATACACTCGAACCCAATCCACGTCTCTGAGCATAGCATGGCAATATAAGCATAACGTAGAAGTAACTTCCAAGGGTTTGATAGTATCAGTGAATTAGGTTCTTCCTTATCTAATTCTTCCCAACCCACAAGTTAATGACATCCTAATCTTGCAATGTTTGAGGATTGGAACTAATGCATAAAAACTGGGTATGAAAAGAGTATGATCAATGTGTTACTTGCCTTGCTGACGATCCGTGAATCCTAGAGACTCAGTAGTAACACGCCGCACTCCGGGAATTCTATCGCAAGCAAACAATAACATACATAAGCAACAGCAAAAGATGCACAAGAAAAACTCCAACTTGAAAAAGGTTGACCAGAAATTTCAACTTAAGAACTCCGGTTTGAAAAAAGAATCAAACCAAACTGAGCAACGAAACTCAAACGGCGAAAGAAATAAGATCCGTTTACTAATCTGAACTAGGGTCAAATTTTACAAAGGAAAAAACTTGTTTGAGTTGGTTATTCGGAAAGAGGGTTTCGAGATGAAACTCCAGGCGCTTGAATCGTCGATTAGATAAACGCAAATAAAGTTATACTAGTTCGAACATCGGATCGAAATCTCGATCAGAAAATCGCGGAATAAATCCGATAAAAGAAAACGACGAGTTTAGCGAATCTAACGCTCATAATCGAATCCTAACGCATTTAACACGTTCGTTAGAACGAGCTAACGCCGCTAAATAAATAAACCAAGAAATAAACCGATAAAAAACTAAAAACGCAACTAGGGTTTTAGAAAAAAAAGCAGTTTTCTTGAAAAACCGTGAGGCGGCTACCTCGTGGTGGCTCGGCTCGGCTCGGCAATGAGGTGGCGGCGAGGCGGCGGCGGCTAGAGCGGCGGCGGCGGCGACTTCGGGCGGGCGGCTCGGGGCTTCGGGCTCGAGGCTCGGAGCTCCGGAGGCGGCGGCGATGGTGGTGGCGGCTAGGGCGGTATTTATAGGAGGGCTCCGGTGTGGCTTGGTGGAGGGGCAAGCGGCGGGCGGTGGCGGGGGTGTCCACCTCGGACACGGCGTCATGAGGAAAAGCGGCGGCGGCTTGGCGGCTGGCTGGCGGCTTGACCCGATCGGGTCTTGGTAGCGAAGTTTTTTAAATAGTTCATGAAGCGGAAAAACTCCTATAAAATAAAATAAAATCTAAAAATGCCAAAACAAATTTTCACCGTCTAAATGAAATATTTAGAACAAGATGAACATTTACTTGGCCCCTAAAATGCAATTTTAAAAGCGTGCAAATTTTTCTAGGGCAAATAAAATTCCAAATAAAATCAAATAAAATCCAAATAATGATTTTAACACTTTCCCTCCAATATTTCAATTATTTTGGAGAAGTCATATTATCTCCCCTCATTTATTTTTAATATGAAATATTTTAGGAGAGAAAATAATTAAAATCAAAAATCCTCATTCTCAATATTTGATAGAAATCAAATATGAAAATCATAAAATCCCCAACTCTCTCCGAGGGCCCTTGAGTTGCTTAGGATTTCGAGGATTGCGGAACGAAGATGCAATAAAATATGATATGCATAGATGACCTATGTATAACATTCCAAATTGAAAATTTGGGATGTTACAAGGTCATCAAGGCTATTCTGGCGCCGTTCTTTGGGGAGTGAAGCGCCTTTGGTAAGTGGAATTTGGTAAGGAAACATTTATATAGTGTGCTGAAATTTACCGTCACTTGTTACTATGGAGAACAATCCTTTGTGGGGTTTGTTAGGGGTATCTTCACCTCGGCCAGAACCACAATTAGCTACCCTCAACCTACAACACCTACTGAAAATATTGAATATCAAATTCCTTGGTATGATAGAACAACTACTAGCTAATCCTTATGGAGGAGATGGAACTGAACATCCCGATATGCACTTGATATATGTAGAACAAATTTGTGGATTGTTCAAGCTTGCGGGTTTACCCGGGGATGAAGTTATGAAAAGGTTTTCCCTTTATCTTTGAAGGGAAAAGCATTGGCATGGTATAGGCTATGCGATGATATTGGATCTTGGAATTGGAATCATTTGAAATTGAGTTCCATCAAAAAAATTATCCTATGCATCTAGTTCACCGTGATCGAAATTATATATATAATTTTTAGCCTCCTGAAGGAGAAAGTATCGCTCTAGCTTGGGGGAGGCTTAAGTCAATGTTATATTCATGCCCCAATCATGACCTCTCAAAAGAAATTATTATCCAGAACTTTTATGCTCGGCTTTCTCGTAATGATCAAACCATGCTCGATACTTCTTGTGATGGTTCTTTTATGAAGAAGACTATTGAATTCCTGTGGGATCTTTTGGAAAGAATTAAACGCAACTCTGAAGATTGGGAACTCAATGAAGGTAAAGAGTGTATTAAGCTTAAGTATGATTGTGTTAAATCTTTTATGAATACCGATGTTTTTCAAAAGTTTAGCACTAAATATGGACTTGACTCTGAGATAGTAGCTTCCTTCTGCGAATCATTTGCTACTCATGTTGATCTCCCTAAAGAGAAGTGGTTTAAATATCACCCACCTATTAAAGAAGAAATTAAAGAATCGGTACCAGTTAAAGAAGAAACTATAATTTATAATGTTGATCCAGTTGTTCCTCCTGCTTATATTGAGAAACCACCTTTCCCTGTTAGGATAAAGGAGCATGTTAAAGTTTCAACTGTGGTTAACAAAGGCCATATTAGAACACCTAAACCCGATGAACAAATCAAAGTAGAACCTAGTATTGCTGTGGATAAAGATCTCTTAGAAGAAGATAGGGATGGGCATGTTATTTACTTCCGTGAAGAAGCTGCTAGAATTGCCAAACCTGATAAAAAGATAAACATAGACCTGTAGTTGGCATGCCCGTCGTCTCAGTTAAAATAGGAGATCACTGTTATCATGGTTTATGTGACATAGGTGCTAGTGTGAATGCTATTCCTTACACCTTATATCAAGAAATTATGAATGACATAGCACCTGCAGAGATAGAAGACATAGATGTTACTATTAAACTTGCTAATAGAGACACTATTTCACCAATTGGGATTGTTAGAGATGTTGAAGTCTTGTGTGGGAAAATAAAATACCCTACTGATTTTCTTGTTCTTGGTTCCCCACAAGATGACTTTTGTCCCATTATCTTTGGCAGACCTTTCTTGAACACCGTTAATGCTAAGATAGACTGTAAGAAGCAAACTGTTGGTGTTAATTTTGGTGATGAGTCTCATGAGTTTAATTTTTCCAAGTTTAGTAGAAAGCTTCATGAAAAATAATTGCCTACTAAAGATGAATTAATTGGTCTTGCTTCTATTGCCATGCCTCCTACTGATCTACTAGAACAATATTTGTTAGACCATGAAAATGATTTACTTAAGCATGAAATAAATGAAATAGATAAGATTTTCTTTGAACAACGTCCTCTGCTTAAACACAACTTGCCTATTGAATCTCTAGGAGGTCCTCCTCCACCTAAAGGTGATCCTGTGTTTGAATTAAAACAGTTGCCAGACACTTTGAAATATGCTTATCTTGATGAAAAGAAGATATATCCTGTCATTATTAGTGCTAACCTTTCAGAACATGAAGAAGAAAGATTATTGAAAGTTTTAAGGAAGCACCGAGCTGCTATTGGATATACTCTTGATGATCGAAAGGGCATTAGTCCCACTATATGTCAGCACAAAATTAATATAGAACCTGATGCTAAACTCGTTGTTGATCACCAACGCCGGTTAAATCCGAAGATGAAAGAAGTGGTAAGAACGGAGATATTAAAACTTCTGGAAGCAGGTATAATCTATCCTATAGCTGATAGTAGATGGGTAAGTCCTGTTCATTATGTCCCTAAGAAAGGAGGTAGAACTGTTGTTCCTAATGATAAGAATGAACTTATACCATGTTACAGTCTATAGAATGGTAATTGCTTGTAGAAAATTAAACAAAGCAACTAGAAAAGATCATTACCCTCTGCCTTTTATTGATCAAATGCTTGAAAGATTGTCTAAGCACACACATTTTTGCTTTCTTGATGGATATTCTGGTTTCTCACAAATACCTGTTTCTCAACCTGACCAAGAAAAAATCACTTTTACTTGTCCCTTTGGTACCTATGCTTATAGACGTATGCCTTTTGATTTATGCAATGCACCTGCTACCTTTCAAAGATGCATGACTGCTATATTCTCTGACTTTTGTGAAAAGATTGTTGAGGTTTTCATGGATGACTTCTCTGTTTATGGGAAGTCTTTTGATGATTGTTTAAGCAATCTTGATCGAGTTTTGCAGAGATGTGAACAAACAAATCTTGTTTTGAATTGGGAGAAGTGACACTTTATGGTTAACAAAGGTATTGTCTTGGGTCATAAGATTTCTGAAAAGGGTATTGAAGTGAACAAAGCTAAGGTTGATGCAATTGAGAAAATGCCATGTCTTAAGGACATCAAAGGTATTCATAGTTTCCTAGGGCATGCTGGTTTCTATAGGAGGTTTATTAAAGACCTTTCTAAAATTTCTAGGCCTCTTACGAATCTTTTGCAAAAGGATATTCCTTTTGTTTTTGACAATGATTGTTTTGAAGCCTTTGAAACTCTTAAGAAAGCCTTAATTTCTGCACCTATTGTTCAACCACCTTATTGGAACCTGCCCTTTGAAATTATGTGTGATGCTAGTGATTATGCTATTGGTGCTGTTCTAGGACAAAGAGTTGATAAGAAATTAAATGTTATCCATTATGCTAGTAAAACTCTAGACAGTGCTCAAAAGAATTATGCTACTACTGAAAAAGAATTTCTAGCAGTGGTGTTTGCCTGTGATAAGTTTAAATCTTACATTGTTGATTCAAAAGTAACTGTTCACACCGACCATGCTGCTATTAAGTATCTTATGGAATAGAAAGATGCTAAACCTAGACTTATTAGATGAGTTCTCTTGTTGCAAGAATTTGATTTACATATCACTGATAGAAAAGGAGCTGAGAACCCCGTAGCTGATAACTTGTCTAGGCTTGAAAATGTGCCTGATGACCCACTACCTATTGATGATGGTTTTCCTGATGAGCAGTTAGCTGCAATAAATGTTGCTCATAGTACTCCTTGGTATGCTGATTATGCTAATTACATTGTCGCTAAATATTTACCACCTAGTTTCACATACCAACAAAAGAAAAAATTCTTCTATGTTTTAAGACATTACTTTTGGGATGACCCACATCTTTATAAAGAAGGAGTAGATGGTATTATTAGACGTTGTGTACCTCAACATGAACAGGGACAAATCCTACGGAAATGCCACTCTGAAGCTTATGGAGGGCACTATGCTAGAGATAGAACTGCTCATAAGGTATTACAGTCTGGATTTTATTGGCCTACTCTCTTCAAGGATGCTCGTAAGTTCGTCTTATCTTGTGATGAATGTCAAAGAATAGGTAATATCGGTAAGCGTCAAGAAATGCCTATGAACTATTCACTTGCTTTTGAACCATTTTATGTTTGGGGATTTGATTACATGGGACCTTTTCATCCTCTAATGGGTATATACATATTTTGGTTGCTGTTGATTATGTTACTAAGTGGGTAGAAGCTGTTCCAACAAGTAGTGCTGATCACAACACCTCTATTAAAATGATTAAGAAAGTTACTTTCCCAAGGTTTGGAGTCCCTAGATATTTAATGACTGATGGTGGTTCACACTTTATCCATGGTGCTTTCCGTAAAATGCTTGCCAAGTACGATGTTAACCATAGAATCGCATCACCTTATCATCCTCAGTCTAGTGGTCAAGTTGAACTTAGCAACAGAGAAATAAAATTAATTTTGCAAAAAGGCATCAATAGGTCCGGGAAGAATTGGTCTAAGAAATTAGATGATGCACTTTGGGCTTATAGAACAACATATAAAAATCCTATGGGTATGTCTCCTTACAAAATGGTTTATGGAAAAGCTTGTCATTTGCCTCTTGAGTTAGAACATAAAGCATATTGGGCCATTAAAGAGCTCAACTATGATTTCAAACTTGCTGGTGAAAAGAGGTTATTTGATAGTAGTTCTTTAGATGAATGGAGAACCCAAGCTTATGAAAATGCAAAAAATTTCAAAGAAAAAGTTAAAGATGGCATGACAAAAGAATCCAAAAGCGTGAGTTTAAAGTCGGAGAATATGTTCTTTTGTACAACTCTCATTTCAGATTCTTTGCAGGAAAACTCCTCTCAAAATGGGAAGGCCCTTAAGTCATCGAGGAGGTTTACCGGTCTGGAGCCATCAAAATAAGTAATGCCGAAGGTACTAACCCGAAGGTTGTCAATGGGCAACGAATAAAACATTATATCTCAGGTATGCCCATTAATTTTGAAAGTAATATTATTCAAACTTTGACACGGAAGAACACATAAAAGAGTCCTTCCAGAACACTCCAGAATCGTGAAAATAAGGAGGTACGTGATACGGTAAGTAAACGGACTCCGAAAATTTTGCGAAAATATTTTTTGTCAGTTTTGGAATATTTAGAAAAATAGAAAAATAAGAAACTTCCAGGAAGCGTACCCTGGTGGGCATAAGACACCAGAGCGCGCCTGGCTTCCCAGGCGCACCCAGATGGGTTGTTCCCACTTGGGACACCTTCCGTACTCCGTTTTTCTATAGTTTGCTTGTTTGCCAAGATAAAAATTCCTTATATACTCCCCGAACCTGTTGGTCACCGTATCGCGGAGAAATCTTCTGTTTTCTTTTTCTTGCTGTTTCCTGTCAGATTCAACCAAGTTAGCCTGATGTCTTCCTCACCCTCCAACAATGGAGAAGAAGACACATGGGCGGTTCAGGAGGATCTAAGAAGAGAGGAAGCTGAGGAGGTGGCTATGGAGGAAGAGGAGGAGAATACTTTTGGGGTTCACTCTCCGGCTTCCGAGAGAGGCACCTTGGCCAGCATCTCCACTCACCCGAATCCTCGTCAAGCTATGAGTTCACCAAATAATCAAGAGAGCCTCGAAGTGCAAGAAGAAACCCCACCAAGGAGGCCTTTACACAGGTTACATCGTAACAATTTTCGCAATTTGATTCATAGCTATGGGCTTGAGATACTCCTCGTAGGCACATACCGTCCAATTGGGACATATCTTGTCCAAGAGAAAACAGTGCAGTAATAAACCCTTGGGGCCCGGAAAATAAGCACATAATGGTTGAAGTGAAGGAAAACGGTGAGCTAATTCATCAAGCCCTTCGGGAGATCCAAGGCTTGAAGGATCTACTCATGGTCATATTGGAAACTACGACTGCACCACCACCTCCTTCTTCACCACCAAAAGAGAAATGAGTATCGGGTATGGGCACTCCCCTTGGCTTCCGCCAAGCTTGGGGGAGGTGCCCCGGTATCGTATCATCTCATTATCTTTTTGCCTTTACTTATTTTAGTTCGATCTTTTACTTTAGATGAATAAAAGTTTAGTTCGATCCTTTCTTTTCGAGAGTTTGCTTAGTGATCTATCTTTGTAATCGTGTGCAAGATATATAATAAAGTTTAGTTTGAGTTTTTGCTTTCTTTACTTTCATGTTGCAAATAAAAGGAAAAGTTATAAATAAAAAGAAAGGAAATAAATGAAAAAGATCATATACTAATCTTATGGTTGGTGATGACACCACATAAGGAAAAGTATAGGTAGAAAATTTTATTAGAGATTGACAAACATAGCATTAATCAATGATGCAACTCATGAAAGAATTAATAAGGGAAGAGAAGATTCACATTTAAATATAATATCCTAGAAATCTTTTGTGATTGTGAGCCCTCATCAAAATATTATATGCCAAAATTGTTGACGTTGGACAAGGAAGACAACGTAATGATTTATGCTTGTTCATATTCACATAGAAGTCACATGTCATGGATCCTTTAACATGTGGTGCTTGCCCCTATCTTTGCTAGCCAAAAATTCCACACTAAGTAGAGATACTACTTGTGCATCCAAAAACCCTTAAACCCAAAACCTGTTTTCAATAGTCCACCATACCTACCTATGGATTGAGAAAGATCCTTCAAGTAAGTTGTCATCGGTGCATTAAGGCAATAAAATTGCTTCTAAATATGTGAGATCATTTAGTGCAAGAGAAAATTGAGCGTTGCACGAACTTGTGATGGTGAAGAATAAAAGCGACATTTGCATAATAAAGGTCGCTATCACAAGGGGCAATGCAACGTGACGTTCTTTTGCACTAAGGGGTTGAGCATACAAACAAATAAGCGCATTGCAACCTCTGTTTCCCTCTGCGAAGGGCCTATCTTTTACTTTTATGCAAGAGCCAAAGTTTTTCTCTCTATTCCTTTTTATTTTTCTCCTTTGGCAAGCATCATGTGGTGAGGAAAGATCTAGGCACATATGTCCAGTTAAATAAGGATGGCATGAGTTATTATTGTTGACATCACCCTTGAGGTGAGTACGTTGGGAGGCGAAACTATAAGCCCCTATCTTTCTATGTGTCCGGTTGAAACGTTTTGCTCATGTGCATGCGATGAGTGTTAGCAATTATAGAAGACTATATGATGGTTGAGTATGTGGACTTGCCTAAAGGCTCCGATACGTGACCCTTCCTGAAAAGATGATGAATTGTGAAGATGAGGAGGAAGAGGTCGACATTGCGGAGGAGCAATTGGTGTTTATCGACGAGCTCACTCATAGGACAGAGGCACAAAAGAGGAGGCAAAGCATTCGCACAGGATCATATACCCAAGATGAGGACACTTTCATTTGCGAGAGTTGGATGGAGATAGGCCAAGATCCGATGAAAGGTGCCGAGCAAAAAGGATCCGTCTTTTGGACAAGAGTTCACAAAACCTTTCATGAGTGAAGAAAGTTTGCCCCCCATGAATTACTTTATATTTTGATCCGAAGTTTGGTAAGTAAATTAAAGTGGAATTGGTTCAAAAATTAAGTAATTAAGTTGATTTATTATCATACAAGGAAGGTTGGACGAAGGGATGGTGGGAAGAAAAGTAAAATGAAAACCTTACATTCCACTTATTTTTCATTCACTAGATTCTTTGATGTTTTCTACAGACAAGTTGATGTAAAAGGTGTATGTACATCAGAAGGGTGATCAAAAGGAGTAGGAGAGGTCCTGACCCATGGATCATCTCTTGGATGATCTTCCTCTACCCTCCCCCAAATATTGGCAGCTATTTTTTCCTGTTGATTTTCTCCCGGCACTTTCCTCTCTCCCTTGCCTATCTGACTTGTTTCTATTCTTTCTTCTCGCTCACCTCTCCCATATGTGGGCTGTGCTGTGGTGTGTCAGGTGAGATTTGTGGAGGGGTTACTGGTTAATCGGGCTCTGTTTTGGTTCATAGGGTGAGTGTATGCGTGTCTATACGAGCGCTTGCGTCTGTACCGTGTTAAAAAAAATCGGGCTCTGTTTTGGTTTAGTGAGAACTGGGTAAGAATTTGTAGCCCGATCCGTTTTGTTGGACATTTCGAGGGCCCATTCGGGCCACTACCCAGCCCACTCATCCTTCGCAGAAACCCTAACCACCCGCACGCCCTCTAATATGCACGACCCCTTCTCGCGCAGCTCTCTTCCACCCTTCACCGCCGCCAGCGCCACAGCCTCCAAGCCCTCGATCTCCCCCATCGGAGCTCCCTGCCCCCTACCCCCCACCCCCACCCAACCATGGCGGACCGCGGCGGCGAGCGCGGTGGCGACCGCGGAGGCGAGCGCGGCGGCTTCGGGCGCGGCTTCGGGCGCGGCGGGCGCGGGGACCGTGGCGGGCGCCGCGGCGGCCGTCGTGGCCCTCGCCAGGAGGAGGAGAAGTGGGTGCCCGTCACCAAGCTCGGCCGCCTCGTCAAGGAGGGCCGCTTCACCAAGATGGAGGAGCTCTACCTCCACTCGCTCCCCATCAAGGAGCACCAGATCGTGGAGCAGCTCTGCCCGGGGCTCAAGGACGAGGTGATGAAGATCACCCCCGTGCAGAAGCAGACCCGCGCCGGCCAGCGGACCCGCTTCAAGGCGTTCGTCGTCGTCGGCGACAGCAACGGCCACGTCGGGCTCGGCGTCAAGTGCGCCAAGGAGGTGGCCACGGCCATCCGCGGCGCCATCATCCTCGCCAAGCTCTCCATCGTGCCCGTCAGGAGGGGCTACTGGGGGAACAAGATCGGCCTGCCCCACACCGTGCCCTGCAAGGTCACCGGCAAGTGCGGCTCTGTCACCGTGCGCATGGTGCCCGCGCCGAGGGGTTCGGGAATCGTCGCCGCGCGCGTCCCCAAGAAGGTGCTCCAGTTCGCTGGTATTGATGATGTCTTCACTTCCTCGCGTGGATCCACCAAGACCCTCGGCAACTTCGTCAAGGTATAAACTTCCCCTGCCTTTTCCCATATTCTGCGATGCTCCCATCATTGGTACTTTACTTTCACTACATAATTGCTTGTATTATGTGTGCATAGTGTAGAATATTCAGCTTAAGTATGCTGAAGCTCCAGATAAAAAGATGAAGACGCCTGCATAAATATGCTATCCATAGTAATGCTATGATAACAGCAACATACCTTCTTCTTTAGACAGAATATAAATTTGTCAAAATTTACCCGCCAAAGTACGTCATTCTCTGCAATTGTTGAGTTGAGCTCTTCATCTACCTCAAAGGCTCTGTGTTTCCGCTGATGAAATAACGACACAGAGAATGACATGATGATAAAATTAGTTAATTCCATATTGTTGCTGGGTTGCTGCATTTGCCAGCTCCTACCAATACTTTAGAAAATGCCTTAACCAGTAACAAACAATATACATATGTCACTTTGCCTTTTCTTGTTTAACAACATGATGGCCAAAACAACAAATACCAATTTTTCCAATAACATGAAGTCATTGCATAACATGGTAATGAAGATAATTCTGTTTTGGAAGTGATTGCTTTGTGCAGCTTGTGAACTATTATACTTGTTAGACATAAGCTTGTGTACTGTTGGAAGGGGCTTTGCTGATTTACACTTGATGCAGTTTGTCTATGTCAATTGATTAGTCTAGAAGCAATTCTTCTGGAAATTGTAGTGCTACTGTAGCCTAAGGTTCTCTATTGATTGATTGAAAATGTATTACAACTTTTTAAACAGTTCAGCTCATTTGTATAGATGCTTTTAATGTTTCCTAGTGTTCATGTAATGCATTTTCGAGTTGCTGAATCCTGGCATATGTTCTAATACATTTTGTGTTCATGTATTACAACCATTTAGACATTTCTGGTTGAGGATCTACCCTAACCGGGTGATACTGGTGTATTACGACCATTTTAGACATTTCTGGTTGAGCATCTAATCTCTTCTCTGTTTATACAATGGGTGCCATGATCTGTTTTATTTCACACCAGTCGGTTCTTTTCATCTGTACAGATGATGATCTTAACTCCTGTCAGCCAGGTTGAATGTATTCTTGTTTGCGTTGGCTAGTTGCCAACATGAGCTGATAACTCCTTTGTTTCCAGGCAACCTTGACTGCCTGATGAAGACCTATGGATTCCTCACCCTGACTTCTGGAGGAGACGACCTTCACCAAGGCGCCCGTACCAGGAGTTCACCGACATTTTGGCGAAGCCGACCAAGGCCCTGATGCTTGATGCGCCAGCCGAGAAGATCGAAGCTTAGGATGTTGGTGTAAAGGGTTTTACAAGCTGAGAGCTGTCTAATGCACTTTGCTTTATTTAGTTATTAATACTTTGAATCGTGCTGTTTCAGGATGTCTCTTTTTGCCGTCAAGTGTTGGTTTGTGGAACTATGCTACTCTCTTTTATCGTCAATGGAAGCTACATAATTATGGCAATCAGTCTTTTTTTATCTATAGATGTTTGGCTTCTATCTATGCTGCCTTGTGTTGTTGATGTTGTCCTCTGCCTCATGGTTTGTTTTGTTGCTTAATTTACTCCACGTTATGGACCTGATAACGATGGTGTAGTTTGGCTGCTGTGATTTCACCAGTCACTGCCTTTTCTATGCTGAAGATATCTTTCATCCTCTTCGACTTGTTTTGTTTAGTTCAGGCTGGTGCGTTTGTTATTATTTGATTTGAGTTGACAATATGATTTGATTTGCCCAACACAGCAACTGCCATCATAGAGATGGATGTTAACCTGAGCATAAAAAGGTACGTATAAGAGAAATTTACAAGATCCAAAGAATATCAAAGCAGGAGGCTAAAGTATACCAACCCAAGTCATAGTAGAAGTCACCGATTCCTTCCTTTGTTGGATGCCAATGGATCTATTCCCAACTTTTGCACACATTTCATGAAACTGCAGTGTCTAAGCTCTTGTACATACCATTAGCAGAGGTAACTGAAATATGCTTTGCCAATAGAAATTTATTCACATCTCTTGTAGCACATTGGGATAAAAATATAATACCACTCATGCAACTCTACTGAGGATCTGTAAAGACTGGTGTGCTCACCTTTAACTTTCTCCAGCTCATCATTCAGTTTTTTGTTTTGCAGTTCCAAACTTGTAATCCTGTTAGAAGCCTCAACTAGATTTGATTCAAGCAAATTAACTTCTCTCTGAAATGACACATTCTGCTCTGCTAGCTCCATTACTCTATCCCGTAGTCTCTGTTCTTCGGCTTGAAATCTTGCTAGCCTGGCTGACCAATAATTTGACCTTTCATTCTGCAGCCTTCTAGTCTAGAGTCTAATTCTACCTTGGATCGCTTATATTGTTCTTTGGCTGCAAACCTTTCTGTAAGACGCGCCTTAATCTGTGAAGATAATTGTTTTCTGTCTTCAGTCAAGCTGAGAAACTGCTGCATAATGTCAGTTGAGTTCAGTGTCTTATCCCTGAGCATGTTAAGCTCGCTCATTTCTTGAGAAGGAACCATAAAGCATGCATCCAATTCTTTAGTTCTTCTAAGAAACTTATCATCAGTGTCTTGTTCCAAGTTTTTGTCATGAAAACCACAAGACCCATCATGATGATAAGTATCGGCAGCAGAGCATCTCGATGTTGCCCGGAAAAGACAGTGAGGTTGTAGATCTCGTGAGTCCTCATAGATATCTTCCACTCCAGTCACGCCCGAAAAGAGGATGGATTCACTGAAAATCCATAGAGGCAGTGAGGTTGTAGATCTCGTGAGTCCTCATAGATATCTTCCACTCTAGTCACGCTATGTGATTTGCACTCCTCTGAGTGAGAACAATTATCAGAAGATCCTTCAAATAGACTTGTGTCATTTCCATCCGAGTCACACATACTCCCTCCGTTCCGAATTACTTGTCGTAGGTATGGATGTATCTAGATACATCCATTTCTGCGACGAGTAATTTGGAACGGAGGGAGTAGATCCCACCTTCAAGGTGCCCATTGCCTCTTCCTGAGCAAGTTGATGGTGCCAGGTTAGGGGTAAAGTTCCATCCTCCAAATCTTGCAAAGTCTTGTCTATGTTTGAGCAGTTCTAGCACTCAAATATTTTGGTGAAGATGGAGCTGTAGAATGAGGTCGAGGGGGCCTTCCACATCCCAAATGAGGAGCTGCAGTTGGGGAATTTCTGCTTATGTTTCTCATTTGATATGTTTGCCTCTTTGCTCCCCATTAATGTACATATCTAGCACTCATTCTTGTCCTGTAAATTGGTCAACCTGACAGGTCTGCATTTCAATGCAACAGGAGAGCTAAGAGGAGAGTGTCCCGTTGATGAGCATGAGTAGCATGTTGAACAGTTGAACGTGGTGAATCAGTTTCCTGTACGCCGTGTGCTTTTGGAACCTTTACCATGCATTCCTCTATATTAGGATGTCTTTCAGTAAGGCCAACTCCAACCGTCGACCCCAAACGAACGTCTGTTTTGTTCAGATTTTGTCCGTGTGGAATTGAAAACAATTACTTCAGCGTCCGATCGGTGGTGCGATGCGACCGTCGATGCGCCCAACCGGCTTGCTGTATCCCAAACTATCCTCTTATTGGACTTAGAAATTTGACCCCAAAACAAACTCAAGTAGACATTGCAAATAATTTAAAAACATTGATATAAACATTGACGTCCACAAAATTCCAGATCCAACACATTTCTTAACGAAACTTAAAATTAAAAGACCTAAAAAAGCTAGATGTGGAATGCTGGAGGTGGGGGTGGAAGAGGAGCGGCTGCAGCAGACGGAGGACGACCCGGCCTCGTGGTCGTGCTTCCTCTTGTAGCCGGGCATCTAATGCCAGCCCATCCGTTGGCGGCTAGGTGGAGGAGAGGAGGCAGCGGCCGGTGCTAGGGTTTGGGCGTGTCGGGCTTGAAGGAGGCAGGCATCGCCGTGAGTGGAAGTGTGGTCTGGCCGGTCCACGGCTTCCACATTAAAAAGGATGCCAACGTCGCGGCTGGGAGGCCGATAGGCGAGGCCGCCCGCGTGTGCCGTAAATGCAGGCGGTGGGAGGTCGGTGGGTGGCTGCCATGCGGGCCGAGGCGGGCGCTTAAGCGGTAGGCGTGGGCGTCCGTTCACCGTCCGTCTAGACGCAAACCGGGCACAATTTTGCGTTGGAAATGGGGAACGGCGAACGGACAAAAAATAGGGAGGGGTTAGCGCGTTGGGTCGTGGCATCTGTTCGTTTGGGCTTAAACGGACACACACGGACCAGATGGGGTCGTGCGTTGGAGTTGGCCTAACCTCTATCACTAACATTTTCTGCAAAACATGCTCCAAAAAATAACATTCAGGTATAATGCGCACAATTATGTCATGACTATAAGTAACAGAGATCGTCTACAACAATGTTATGGTATGTCCAACGGGAATTTAATTCAAAGAATGAGCCGATGGCTACAGATTATGACAACGCTAAGTGTGATATTTCTGTAGAGAAATTCTCAAGACGTTTCTTGAAAAAAAATTCTCAAGAGGGGCATGTTAGTGGCTCACATGAGCAATCGTTTTGTGTGTTAAAGATGAACTTTGCTTGGTGGTTAGTGATTCGTAGCAGCGACATCGGCAAGTGGGGGCGGCAACACAGGAGGAGTACATAGTCTTAGCTTTCAGGATGAAAACCCAAGGACTGACCTTAATTGATTGTGCCTGGCAGTGGCCTTGTTGAAGACATTGTTTTCAGAGTGGATTTTCTTCAGGCTGAAAATCGGCATTTCTGCATCGTTTCCTTCTTGGAGGCGTCGCTTTTGAAGAATTTGGGTGTTGCCTTGGTTGTGGTTCTTAGAGGCGTCGCTTTTGAAGAATTTGAACTTTGGTTGTCTTGGTTGTGGTTCGTGCCACGGTAACAAGGAATTGATCACTCTAGCAGGATTTTTTGTTTTGTTTTTGGGCTGCGTGCGTCCGTAATGTCTTTAGAACATTGAAGGCCGGGTGTAATTAATATCTACATAATATCAATATATTCTTAAAAAAATCCTAGCATCTACTATCAGATTTCAATTTGCTTTTGATTACATTGAATTTAAAGTACAACAATATACTTCCACCGTTTCAGAATATAAAGTGTATTGATTTTCGTGCAAGTCAACTTATAATTGTATTGCTAACATTTGATCGATGGTGTTTCCAATTTGTCCCACCCTCGTCCAATTTGTTTTCACTCCTTTTATCATGTCCTGGACTCTGGCCAGCCGGCCAATGTTCACTAGTGTTCACTTCAGGAGTTCAGGCACATAGAAAATCAAGACGAAAAACTCCAAGGGCACAGATACTTAACGAGAGATAATTTATAGATAAAGCACGCACATTACATAGAGACGCACATAGTACGACACACACAATATCAGTTCACCACTATGCTCTGCTCGCGGAGCCTACCGGCACCCAGGCCACAACACCATGGACTGCACGCACACAGATCCATCGACCCGGCCTAAAACAACACACGACGACTAGGTAGAACGACACGGATCTGGCCGCCAAGGCCTAGCTAAGCTTCGATACTAGTAGCAGCAATTTATTCTCCGGACACGGGACTCCTCGCACGGCAGACGTACGTCGACACACGGGCCACGGCGCTTCAGTTCGTTCAGTGGATCCTGCACGCAAACGAAGAAGAGAGCCCATGCATGTCAAAACTGCAAGATTTATCCAAGGAGAGATGGAAACATGCAGAGTACAGTAGTATGTATTGGATGGACTTTGCGGAGACGTACGAGTTGCAGTCGACGCTGGGGCTGATCTTGTAGGGGAGGGCGACGTTGCACTTGGAGGGGAGCGCGGCGGCGCGGGTGATGTAGGGCCCGCCGGAGGCGCCGTTGGCGACGTTCTTGAGGCAGCCGCAGATGGTGCGGCGGTCGGGGCTGTTGTTGGCCTCGGCCAATAGGTTCTGGATGCCGGTGCAGCAGCCCCGGGCCGGCGACCCGCCCTGCTGCACGTACTGGAGGCACGGCATCAGCGTGCTGTACACCGTGGAGCAGGATATGGCCGCGTGCACCGTCGCCGGCGGCGCCACCACCATGGCCGCGAGCACCATAGCCAGCACCAGCGCCGCACCCTCGGAGCCGCCATGCCGACTGGACTGAAGTGAGCTACTACGCCGCTAGCTTAGCTTGTGAGTGGATGACTGTGGTGCGAGTGGCGCTGGCTTGAGTGAGTGTGTGTGGAGAGAGTGAGGGCTCTAGCAGGGTTTATATACAGGGGAGGGGAGAGACCGAAGGTAGTAGGATAGCTTTACTTCTGCTGGGGTGGGTGTGGGTTGAGGGTGCATTTAGGAGGGGAGTTAAGAGCGCGGCTGGTAGATGGTCGTGTGGTTACCGGTTAGTCTCTGCCTCTTTGGACTCGAGTGTAGGAGGGGTGTCCCGGTGAGATTCTTGGTTTCTAGTACTACATGACGTTTTTACTTTTATTTTTATGCTCGTTCTGAAGCTGGATTGGTGCTGGACTTTGTTATTTGCACTAACGTTTGAGCTTGTATTAATATTTCTGGGTAAGGTTTAAGCAGCTGCTTATATAACGAGTAAAATGAACGGGTCATGTCTGTAGGCATGGACAGTGTATACTCCGTAGCCATGCACAGGACTCGTGTTCTGAAGCGATGCTGAGTTTTTCTTTCCTTTTCTTTTTAGAACGAAGGGATGCCGAGTTGGTTAGCCATTTCAGGCCTGGTTTGGTTAGTGGCAAAGGGTCGAGTACAGCAGACGTCGGTCCAGCCAGCTGGTATGGGGTCGCCGCTGTGCGCATGCAGGCCATACCGTCTCCGGCAGCTAGGAACATTATCAACCTGCACGTACGTACACCCCGTACAATGTAGCCTTGTTCACACCGTCGGTGAGTGGACATGACAAGAGATAACACTAGCCAAAGAGGCTTGAGGGTTGCAACGGAAGAAAAGCTCTAACTTAATAACCATTACTTAAGACCCAATAGATCTACGTACTTTATTTCAGTACATGCCATCCCATATGTGTTTCCCATATATGGTCACACAATCACAACGCGTTTGAATGTGATTAATCATATGACGTCTCTCGCGACATAAGATGACTATAATCAGCTTTTTTTCCCGCGAGCTTTTGAGGAGGCGTGCATGTGTAGTTATAGATGGTTTCTTTTTCTTCAATCTGGTTTTGCTTAGGTGTCCATTTCCAACCTGGATCGTCACCGGTATGAAAGAAATACGGATCATGCACCCTAATTAACATTTTAAAATAGTTAACAGGTAAAATAACATTATAGTCAAATTCTACAGATTTCCTAATAAAAATCGAGAGAGGCGTTTTGGTTCCCAGGATCATCTGTACATGCGCTCAATAAAAAAAATCAAAACACATACTAGAAAATTCAAAAAATTCCATTTTTTGGCATGGTAGATAATTTGATGCGTGATGTCCGCTCCAAATTTCAAATCATTTGGACATCTGAGTACCTCTCGGCAAAAAAGACAAATTTAGGGTCTGTTAAATAGTGTACTGTTCTGACTCAATTTATCTTTTTTGCTGAGCGCTACTCAAATGTCCAAATGCTCTGAAATTTGGAGCGCACCTCACACACCAAATTATCTACCTTGCAATTTTTTCTGAATTTTTTATGAATCGTTTCTTGAGCAGGTGCAGATGAGCCCGAGCTCATAATTTGATATTCGATAGAAATCCATATATAACATGTTAAATTTAGAGTTAGGTTAAAGATATAGATCCTTTTAATAAGTGAAAATCTGGCTTCAAACTCGACTATAGGTTGATTAACAGAAACATTGGGGTTTTTATGCAAAAGTAGAAATTTTGACTTTAAACTGGACTGCATATTGATTAACAAAAACATAAGGGGGTTTTCTGCAAAAGCAAAAATCTACATAAAGACTGGACTACAGATTGCTTCTCGGATAATGCAAGGAACTTTTAACGCGTGACAAACGGGCAGAAGCACTAGTCCCTTTATTAGTAGGTAAAAATGTGGTCACGCGATAGCATATCTGGTGCTCGCGCTTGTGAGAAGCTCACATGCTTCCGGGGAGCCTAGGCCGCATGATCGCCGATCCAATGGACATGATTGAAGATACGAGCCTGGTTTTCCAACAAATCAAACATTACACTTTAACTTTTTAGGAAATTCTAGAAAACGATTAATTATACTTTATATTCTAATATGCATAGAATTGTCTGGTTAATTAGCGCGCATGATATTAACATAATAATTGTAATACGATTTTAAAACATCGCCATGGAACATGAGCACGTAGGGCACCCAACTACGAGCACATTGGATGCAAGAGTTGTCGGGATTATCGTTGCCATCACCCCTCCACAAGTCAAGAACTCCGACTTCACATAAACAACCACAAATGAAGCTTTCTTAGAAACTGGATGTATGAAGCCCACACTCGTCCATTCCAAACATCCGACCACGCACCAACAATTAGACAACTCCAATTTTGAAGGCGAGCCGTGAAGGAAAGTATACAAGTCCCACATTGAAGAGGATCATCGAACCGTTCGTCGCCTGTCATTGGCAACACCTAGAAACGCCACGACAATTGTGACTGTGCAATAATAGTACAAAGCATAGAAATCAATTGGACATGCCAAATAGCCGACTACCAAAACCTTGCCGTGACACAAACACCGCTCGACCCCATCATAATTGCCACACTAGCCGACAACACATCAACCATACACATCCGGGCAGACACCTGGAAATTGTGAAGACATACACAGTGAGCTCGGGAAAGTGTGTATGAGATTCAAATTCTTCAAGATGGCCTCCTAAGGAGAGAGATGGTGTGGGAATGATAATGTCAGTCTCACCATACAACGATGATCTTAGGCCTTCAGCCAAAGACATAAACCGAGGCAGGAGAGGTTGGAATGCTCCGCGATGACCCCAAAAGAACGACACTAAAGGGCATCGCATCGTTGGAGCCGACAAAAGGCAAGCGAGCCTTCATCTAGAGCAGTATGCCACTACATTCCCTATGTGAACGGCCAAAGGTAGAGAAAACCCGCACGACCACCTACCCAAACCCACTGACCTGCACACCTCCAGCACATTGACAACATCACCACCACCCATGAGCCATCCTCCTCACCACCAATGTAACTTCGGCGGGATATATTCGATTGGCACCCAACTAGATCTGGCGTCCCTCCACCATTATGCCGCATGAGATGCTATGCCACAAACACCAGCGCACCGCCAACCCTATGAGCATGAGGGTTGGGCCCAACACATCGCCCCTCTTTGGAAATGAGCCATATGGTTGAAGCTCACACAGTCCACTGAGTTGTTGCACTGAAGGATGGCACCGAAGCTGGCACCGACTGACGACACTACCAATAAGTCTGTCGGGCCATCGAGAGACATTACACAACAAAACCGCATGGGACTGAGCCTCCCCCATCACGAGTTCTCGATGCCATGCCATAAAATGACCCTATCACAGTGTCCGCCGCACGGGCATAGGCAGCCCGTCGACTGGGGGGGGGGGGGGGGGAAGGGCTTGGGGGGGGGCTATGTTGTGAGAGGTGACGAAGGTTTTGCCCAATACGTCCGTAGAGGAGCGATCATCGAGTTAACAATTAAGCCTACATATACAATACACATAAATTCTAGCTAAAAGCTTGTGGGTTGCTACAGCTGTTATTATAAATAAACAAATATATGTCCTCCATAGTGGATGGCAATTTTTTTAGTAATAGCTTAAAAATTAATGGACTGTCACTAGCACAGGTTTTTGCGAGAAACCAAAATAAAACTTCAAAGGCCAAGGTGTGGCCTCCGGCATCGAGCTACACTCACGACATCACAAGGATTTGAATTTGATGTTATTTTTTTGTTAGATGTGTTTGTAATGACCCATGATACTTTATATGACCTTTGACCCTTTAGCAAAAACAAAAGATCCATACAATTGTAAGTATAGATAAATTTTCGCTGAAACAATTTCGTTTGGAACCATCGTAGATCCACATACGCCTCAAATGAAATGTTTTTTTTAACAAAGATGTTTAGTTCACATGATAACATCTGCATGCACCTGAGGACTATTCCAAACTTGAAAGTGTGTTCTTTGATTATTGTTTTCGAAAACAAATTTTACTGAGCTCAAGGTCAATTTAGGTTTTCATAGTTTTATTCAGTGCTTTCTGCTGTAAATTACAACTCTCTCTGTGCCAAGATAAGTGTCCTTGATTTGATCAGCAACACTTATTTTGTGATCGAGGAGTACGAGGTTTGATATGAAGCCAACCATATACAAATTCTACGAGATATCGTCATGACAAACAAGGACCTCCACTGACTGCACGGTAGAGGGATACATAGGCACAAGGAGATCATAGCCCCGTTTTCTCGACTGATTTTAAGCCATCTAAAGCGAGTCCTTGAGTGAACATGGCTACGTCCGTTTTTTCAAAAGGAAAATCATGGGTACGTCGTTTCAATAGCTGGCTGCCGCTGCCTGCTCCGGCCACCTCTGCGATCGAGCGTAATGGAGCTGCAGGCTGCCGCTAACTAGCTAACCTGCCCCAGATGATGCCCTCTCTATTCATTCAGATTTAGATCTGCAGAGCTAAACACTGTGCGCGAAGTTGCGTGTAGATGGCCTGAGAAATTTATGAACCTACGGGCAGCGGCCATGTGAGAGCCATTCCATCACATTTACAGCGGCTGCTGCCCGGTCTGCAAGGCGCGCGGCAGGCGGCGTAAATGCCTCCAGAACCTACTGCTCAATCCTACTATCACGTAGTACTACTACCACCATTAGCTCAGCCAGGCTTTTAAGTTTACTGCATTTCGTACGCCCTCTTCACTGTAGCAAATAAAAGTGATTGTCTGTTACTGTATTTTTAAGTTAACTGAAATATGATGCACCCTCAGTTCCTAAATACTCACTTCGCTCCTTTTTACTGTGCATGTAAGATTCGTTTGAGGTGTATTCGGAAAAAGATTCGCCTGAGATCAAGTTCGTAAAGTTTGACTAGCTTCATAGAAAAATATAAACATTCACAACAAAAAAAAATCATTAGATGTATCATAAAAAATAATTTTTATATTATATAACATTAAGATAGTAGATGTTGACATTTTTATATATAAATTTGGACAAATTTTATTAAATTTGACATTAGACAAATCTTATATGCGGAGTAAAAAGAAGCAAAGAGAGTATAAGAGTTTGAACTGGCAAAACGTCTTATATTGAGAAACAAGATAGTATATCTGAAAATCAATTTCTTTACTCATTGATGGGCCAGCATTCAACAATCCACATCTTATCTTACCTTAGATAAGCTACGGATTAAAACTTGCGCTGAAGCTGCATGATTTGGAAAGTGCAAGTTTAGAGCAAGGTGACAATGACTTGACGACGTTTGAAGTCTCATGGCTCTATCTCCTCCCCATGTGGCCGTTGTGGTTGAGGTCGGAGAGTCCGAAGTTATTTTGTCCTCCGTCGATCATCGGCTCTAGATCTGGCAATTTATCATTCGGTGATTCTGTCTTAATGACGATGATGGGGACTTTTGCATCAAATTTTACTTGATATATGGCCCAAGGAGTATTTTTTGTTTCTTTTTGTCTTTTGTCGTAACTCATATGTTTTGGTATTCAGTGCTCATAAACTTCTACACAAATGACGAATTAGCGGTTCAGCGACATGCCATGCAAGTCATGAGTCTGTACCGACATGCCATGCAACGAGTCTAGCCAAAATTTAGCGGAGTAAATTTACTTCATTAAAGGTTTTTCACTGGATACTTCACTATTTATTGTGATCGGTTAGAAATGCCCTTAGCAGTCTAAATTTCTTAACTATTAAGATGTGAGACTACAAGCATCTGTTCAAACTTTGATGCTAATTTAGATTGTTATAGAGCATCTCCAACACTGACCCTTAAAACGCACACATACATCCAGACCCATCAACCCGGTACCCATCGGTTGGTGGACATCTCCGGACATCCATTTTTTGGCAAATCAGATGCAAACCAGGATGCTTTGCGGGCATTCAAACCGCTGTCACGTACGCGTCTGCCACCCAAACCCCTCCCAAAAACCTCTCACGTGTGAAGCGGTTGTTGTGCATTAATGCCCGCCAATACCGCTCCAGAGCGTCGGCGCCACATCAATGCCGCCCTAGAGTGGACATGACCTCTCACTGGAGCCCTCTCACTGGAGCCGGCATTGAAGCGGCGCGCCAACCGAAAGTGTTGGTCGGTCTCTGCGTGTGTTCCAATGCGTGAGACGCTTGACCGGACGGAGCTGGATGACTGTGTACCGCATTCAAACCGGCTCCTGTCCGTCCGTCTGCCAGCACTAAATAGGCGCGTCGGCCGAGTAAACCCACTACAACGTCTGCATGGTCACAACACACCACTTGGCCTCACCAGCACCGCTCCAAAGCACTGGCTTCACATTCATGTTGTCCCAAAGCGGACACGACCTCTCACTAGAGCCGACATTGAAGCGGTGCGCCGACCGAGAGCGTCGCTCGGTCTCTCCACGTGTTCTGAATGTCGGAGACGCTTGATCGGACAGGACTGGATGACTATGTACCGCATTCAAACCGTCTCCCATTTGTCTGCCGACATTAAACAGACACGGCGACGAGAAAACCCACTCTAGCGTCCGCATTGACACAACCCGCCGCTTGGTCTCATCGGCACCCATAATTTAACCGTTGACTTCTTGCCCGACACGGCCCACACCGCAACACATTCTCCATGATCGTCAACTATATAGCGATGCGGAAGAACCTATCGACGGATCAGAAGCAAGATTTGGTCTGCCTTGCGGCCGCCTGGTAGTCTCGTCGTGGGCGACGGGTATAGGTCGGCTTGCAGGCTAACTCGCCGGAGGTGAGTGAGGTAGACATGACGATGCAGGAGGTGCAGACGATGAGCCAGCGCCCCCGCCCGCACAGTCCTAGTTCAGCGCCACCATGGCGGAAAAGTGGCCGGAGTCGCCTGTGTCACTGTTCTGGCAAGGTAGGAGGACCAACACTACAACCTCCATCTCATTTCAACAATTGGCTCACGGAGGGGTAAACCGCCGGTGAGGAGGCAAACGAAGATGTCTCCCCGGCCAGGGTCACAGAGGATGTGGGCTTCTTGGATGAGCAACGAGTGCTATTCGAGTACATCTGCAGCGCCCACGACATTCGCCACGAGTGTTGGCGGATGCACATCCAGCGGACAGAGAGATACACCCTCTTCGTGGATGCAGACGAAGGGGAGGCGCAGGCGACCGCGGACGTCGCCAGCTCTGTGTGGGTTGCACCGCCACCGCAGTTCGAACCCCGCCGCAACGACTACGAGGTCAGCCCGTGCCGGAGAATTTTTAGACTAGGTTAAAAAAAGTCTTATCCACTTTTGTTTAGTTGAAACATGTCAAAAATGTAATGAATTAATTGGTTTGGTTTTAATGAAATTTGTCTGGTTTATTCAAATTCCTTTCTAAATGTGTCTGGATGTTTGATGTCTAGGATTGGATGGTCGACTCCATATCACTATCCGTGGAAGCATCCGCGGACGGATACCATGTCCGTTTAGGGGTTGGCGTTGGAAATGCCCTTATGTCTGATATTCTGATGTCCTTTTTACTAGTCCTTTAGAGGAATGTCAAGTTGTAAGGATCTAACTAGAGACGACGACTTTGTAATTACTTGTTATCTAATATGCTATCATTATTAATGAACAAAGTTGGATATTTTTTCTCAATATCATTTAGGCCTAATTTGACAAAAGCAGATTTTGACCCGTATATATTCTTATCTCATCTTATATTCTCTCTCCTATGTTTATTCCAAAAGTTGTAAAACAACCCAAGGTTGTTCATCAAGACATGGCATTATATTTGAAAACTTTGATCCAAGTATAGTCATATAATTCCTATTAAGTAGCCTGTGGCCATCGCGTCTTTTGGTCTACATCGATGACTTCCCGGCCCTTACTTTTACAGTCTTTTTGTTTAAACAAGTCTGTTCCACCAAGACGGAGGCCCGGAGGCAACAACAAGCTTTGCTCATGGCACATCGTCGATGGATGCAGCAGGAAGAACCCTAGGAATTTGAAAATAATTTTCTTTTTCTGTAAGGGTGTGTTTAAAAAAGGACATGTGATACTTAATATATGGCATTAAGCCTTTTCACAAAAAAACTAATCATATGAGTCCTATTAATTTTAAAATTAGTCTATGGCTAAGTAGTGTATGTTATCTAAGGACTAATTTTGTTTTTCCTTCCTATGATTCATCAAATCACATATTTCCATAAATTTTTGCAAGTGTATATATTTACACTACTCTTAGGGCATGTCTCTCTCTAAGTAGTTTCGGTGATTGATGACAATGCTTTCGCGGACTAATCGTGTGCATTGAGTATTTCAGAGATTCTTTCATTGGCACGAGACGATTCTTTCCCCTTGGAGCTTTATGTGAAGACGGTGTAGTCTCTTTCGTTTCGTTTTGGTGGACTTGAGTCGTAGGAGACACTGTACTATCAAGAGGGGGTCCGCATTGGAAAGTCTAGGGTGGAATCAACACGTACACTTCATCTTTGCACCCCAGCTCCTTTCCCCTCCATGCAGTTTGTCGTTTCATCGAAAGTGGAGGTTGTGAGGTGCTAGCGGTAGTACCGCCGCCAGAGCGGTAGTACCGCCCATGGACCTCAAGCGGCAGTACCGCTGTTCTACAGTGGTAGTACCGCTTGGGTGCATCGGCGGCAGTACCGTCCTTGGTTGGCACTGCTACCGCCTCGATTCGAGGGTGCTCTCCTCGTGTCAGGTTGTGCGGCAGTAGTAGCGGCAGTAGCAGCGGTAGTACCGCGGCTACCACCGCTACTAGTGCCGCCCAAACACCCCCTCTCTCTCTCGTTCCTCCTCTAATGGCTCTACTCTCAGTCACTGACGGTAGTACTGGGTCATGATAGTACCGCTGCTACCAATGGTAATCTTGCCCCACCGAGTAGTAGTACCGCTTCTGTCTTGAGCTGAAGAGGGGGGTAACGGTTGGATTCGTTCCCCCACTATAAAAGGAGGTCGTCTTCTCCAAGTTGACCTACCTCTTTTTCCCCCAAGCTCCATTGTTGCTCCAAAACTCATTTTCGCCCGATCTCTCTCCCTAGCCAATCAAACTTGTTGATTTTCTAGGGATTGGTTGAGAAGGCCCCGATCTACACTTCCACCAAGAGAAATTTGATTCCCAGACTAATCCCTTGCGGAGCTTGTTACTCTTGGGTGTTTGAGCACCCTAGATGGTTGAGGTCACCGCGGAGCCATATTCCATTGTGGTGAAGCTTTGTGGTATCATTGGGAGCCTCCAATTAAGTTGTGGAGATAGTCCCAACCTTGTTTGTAAAGGTTCGGCCGCCGCCTCCAAGGGCACCAATAGTGGAATCACGGCATCTCGCATTGTGTGAGGGCGTGAGGAGAATATGGTGGCCCTAGTGGCTTCTTGGGGAGCATTGTTCCTCTCCACCGCTCCAACAAAGACGTACTTCCTCTCAAAGGGAAGGAACTTCGGTAACACATCCTCGTCTCCACCGGCTCCACTCTTGTTTATCTCTCGCCTTTACTTGTGCAAGCTTATATTGTGTTGTATCCCTTGCTTGCTAGTGTACTTGTTGTTGTTGCATCATATAGGTTGCTCACCTAATTACATATCTAGACAACCTACTTTAATGCAAAGTTTAATTTGGTAAAGAAAAGCTAAAAATTGTTAGTTGCCTATTCACCCCCCTCTAGTCAAGTATATCGACCATTTCAATTGGTATCAGAGCCTCGTCTCTTTATTAAGGACTTTGCCGTCCAAAGAGTATGGTTGATACCGTAGACGGTGGGGAGGAGCACTCCGGCGTGAATCTGTTCTCGTCTACGGCCAATGGGGGATCCTTGGTCTCTCGTGAGGAGTTCAATGCGGCTTTGGACACATTGAAAACCTCCATGACGACCGAGGTTGAAGGCATGTTCAATAAGTTTTTAGAAGGCCTTAAATTATCCATGGCACCGATGAAAGTGGGTGATCGCGCTAACAAGGTTCCAATAAGGGGAAGCTACGAGTGAACAAGTGTTGGGGAACGTAGCAGAAATTCAAATAAAAACTTATTCGGATAGGTGTTAAAGCTTGCATCGACGTAACCCTTTACGCCGAAGGTTGCATCGACGTAAAGGCCTTATGTTTACGATCAACATGAAGAGTTTGCTCCACTATACGTATCCGGTTTGCTACTCAGAGTCATTCGGATAGGTGTTAAAGCTTGCATCGACGTAACCCTTTACGTCGAACTCTTTATCACCTCCATAATCGAGAAACATGTCCTTATTTACTCCAAGGACAATTTTGATCATTGTCCAATGATCCATTCTTGGATCACTCTTGTACCCCTGCCAAACTTATGGCAAGGCACACTTCGATGCGGTACACAGCATAGCATACTATAGAGCCTACGTCACGAAGCATAGGGGACGACCTTTGTCCTTTCTCTCTCTTACTGCTGTGGTCGAGCTTTAAGTCTTAACTTCATACCTTACAACTCAGGCAAGAACTCCTTCTTTGGTGATCCATCTTGAACACCTTCAAGATCATGTCAAGGTATGTGCTCATTTGAAAGTATCATTTAGCGTTTTTGATCTATCCTCATAGATCTTGATGCTCAATGTTCAAGCGACTTAATCCAGGTTTTCTATTGAAAACACTTTTCAAATAACCCTATATGCTTTCGAGAAATTCTACATCATTTCTGATCAACAATATGTCAACAACATATACTCATCAGAAATTCTATAGTGCTCCCACTCACTTCTTTGGAAATACAAGTTTCTCATAAACTTTGTATAGACCCAAAATCTTTGATCATCTCATCAAAGTGTATATTCCAACTCCGAGATGCTCACTCCAGTCCTTATAAGGATTGGTGGAGTTTTGCATACTTGTTAGCATCTTTTTAGGAGTGACAAAACCTTCTGGTTGTATCACATACAACCTTTCCTCAAGAAAACTGTCGAGGAAATAATGTTTTGACATCCTATCTGCAAGATTTCATAAAAAATGCAGTAACTGCTAATATGCCTTCCAACAGACTCTTAGCATAGCTACGAGTGAGAAAGTCTCATCGTACTCAACTCCTTGAACTTGTCGGAAACATCTTAGCGACAAGCCGAGCTTTCTTAATGGTGACACATACCATCATTGTACATCTTCCCTCTTAGAATCCATCATGCCAACATGACCTTACGACCATCAAGTAGTTCTTCCAAAGTCTACACTTTGTTTTCATACATGGATCCTCTCTCGGATTTTATGGCCTCGAGCCATTCGTCGAGAATCCGGGCCCACCATCGCTTCTCCATAGCTCGTGGGTTAATTGTTGTCTAGCAACATGACTTCCAAGACAGGATTACGTACCACTCAAGTAGTATGCATCCTTGTCGACCTACGAGGTTTGGTAGTGACTTGATCCGAAGTTTCATGATCACTATCATAAGCTTCCACTTCAACTGGTGTAGGTGCCATAGGAACAACTTCATGTGCCCTGCTACATACTAGTTGAAGTGACGGTTCAATAACCTCATCAAGTCTCCACCATCCTCCCACTCAATTCTTTCGAGAGAAACTTTTCCTCGAGAAAGGACCCGCTTTCTAGAAACAATCACTTTTGCTTCGGATCTGAAATAGGAGGTATACCCAACTATTTTGGGTATTCTATGAAGATGCATTTATCCGCTTTGGGTTCGAGCTTATCAGACTGAAACTTTTTCACATAAGCGTCATGACCCCAAACTTTTAAGAAACGACAGTTTAGGTTTCTCCAAACCATAGTTCATACGGTGTCGTCTCAACGGAATTGCGTGGTGCCCTATTTAAAGTGAATGCGGTTGTCTCTAACGCATAACCCATAAACGATAGTGGTAATTTGATAAGAGACATCATGGTATGCACCATATCCAATAGGGTGCAGCTATGATGTTCGAGACACCATCACACTATGGTGTTCCAGGCGGTATTAGTTGTGAAACAATTTCCACAATGTCTTAATTTCATACCAAACTCATAACTCAGATACTCATCTCTATGATCATATCATAGACATTTTATCCTCTTGTCATGACGATCTCCAACTTCACTCTGAAATTACTTGAACCTTTCAATAATTCAGATTTGTGTTTCATCGAGTAAACATACTCAGAATCTACTCAAATCATCTGTGAAGTAAGAACATAACAATATCCACTATATGCCTCAGCACTCATTAGACTGCACACATCAAAATGTATTACTTCCAACAAGTTGCTTTCTTGTTCCATCTTACTGAAAATCGAGGTTTTAGGTCATCTTGCCCATGTGGTATGATTTGCATGTCTCAAGTGATTCAACATCAAGTGAGTCCAAGCGATCCATACGCATGGAGTTTCTTCATGCGTATACACCAATAGACATGGTTCACATGTCTCAAACTTTTCAAAAGCGAGTGAGTCCAAAGATCCATCAACATGGAGCTTCTTCATGCGTTTTATACCAATATGACTTACATGGCAGTGCCACAAGTACGTGGTACTATCATTACTATCTTATATCTTTTGGCATGAAAATGTGTATGACTACGATCGAGATTCAATAAACCATTCTTTTAGGTGTAAGACCATTAAAGGTATTATTCAAATAAATAGAGTAACCATTATTCTCCTTAAATGAATAACCGCATTGCAATAGACATAATCCAATCATGTCTATGCTCAACGCAAACACCAAATAACAATATTCAGGTTTAGCACCAATCTCGATGGTAGAGGGAGCGTCGCGATGCTTGATCACATCAACCTTGGAAACACTTCCAACACACATCGATGACTCACCTTTAGCTAGTCTCCGTTTATTCCGTAGCTGTTATTTCGAGTTACTAACACTTAGCAACCGAACCGGTATCTAATACCACGGTGCTACTAGGAGTACTAGTAAAGTACACATTAACATAATGTATATCCAATATACTTCTATCGACCTTGCCTCGCCTTCTCATCCGCCAAGTATCCAGGTGGTTACCTTCGGTGTCCGTTCCTCTCATTACAGAAGCACTTAGTCTCGAGTTTGGGTTCAACCCTGGGTTTCTTCACTAGAGCAGCAGCTGATTTGCCGTTTCATGAAGTATCCCTTCTTGGCCTTGCCCTTCTTAAAACTAGTGGTTTCACTAACCATCAACAATTGACGCTCCTTCTTGATTTCTACTTTCGCGGTGTCAAACATCGCGAATATTTCAAGGATCATCATATCTATCACGATGTGTTATAGTTCATCACGAAGCTCTAGTAGCTTGGTGGCAATGACTTTGGAGAAACATCACTATCTCATCTGGAAGATCAACTCCCTCGATTCAAGTGATTGTTGTACTCGAGACAATTTGAGCACAAGCTCAGCGATTGAGCTTTTCTCCCTTAGTTTGCAGGCTAAGAAAATTGTCGGAGGTCTTATACCTCTTGACGTGGGCACGAGCCTGAAATCCCAATTTCAGCCCTCGAAACATCTCATATGTTCCGCGACGTTTCGAAATCGTCTTCGGTGCCTCAATTCTAAACCGTTTAACTGAACTATCACGTAGTTAAACGTGTATGTCAAATGTTCGCAACATCCACAGATGATGTTCAAGGTTCAGCAGACCGAGCGGTGCATTAAGGACATAAGCCTTCTACTGTCCGCATAATTGCTACTATCAACTTTCAACTATATTTTCTCTAGGAACATATCTAAAACAGTAGAACTAAAGCGCTAGCTATGACATAATTTGCAAAGGGTTTTTTGACTATGTTCAGGATAATTAAGTTCATCTTATGAACTCCCACTCGAGATAGACATCCCTCTAGTCATCTAAGTGATTACATGATCCGAGTCAACTAGGCCGTGTCCGATCATCACGTGAGACGGACTAGTCATCATCGGTGAACATCTTCATGTTGATCGTATCTACCATACGACTCATGCTCGACCTTTCGGTCTCTTGTGTTCCGAGGCCATGTCTGTACATGCTAGGCTCGTCAAGTCAACCTAAGTCAACCTAGGTGCATAAGGTGGGAGAGACTGGCACCCGCTAGCCACCTTATGCACCAAGTGCATGTCAGTCGGTGGAACCTGTCTCACGTAAGTGTACGTGTAAGGTCGGTCCGGGCCGCTTCATCCCACAATACCGTCGAAACAAGATTGGACTAGTAACGGTAAGCATATTGAACAAAATCAACGCCCACAACCACTTTGTGTTCTACTCGTGCAAAGAATCTACACAATAGACCTAGCTCATGATGCCCTTTGTTGGGGAACGTGGCGAAATTCAAAATTTTCCTCGTGTCACCAAGATCTATCTATGGAGAAACCAGCAACGAGGGGAAGGAGAGTGCATCTACATACCCTTGTAGATCGCTAAGCGGAAGCGTTCAAGAGAACGGGGTTGAAGGAGTCGTACTCGTCATGATCCAAATCACGGAGATCCTAGTGCGAGCAGGACGGCACCTCCACGTTCAACACACGTACAGCCCGGTGACGTCTCCCACACCTTGATCCAGCAAGGAGAGAGGGAGAGGTTGAGGAAGACTCCGTCCAGCAGCAGCACAACAGCGTGGTGGTGGTGGAGGAGCGTGGTGATCCAGCAGGGCTTCGCCAAGCACCGCGAGATATGAGGAGAAAGAGAGGTAGGGCTGCGCCAACAGGAGAAGAACTTCGTGTGTTGGGCTGCCCCTTTGCCTCCACTATATATAGGGGGAGAGGGGGGGCTGCGCCCCCACCTAGGGTTCCACCCCTAGGGGCGGCGGCCAGCCCTAGATCCCATCTAGGGGGCGGCCAAGGGGGGGAGGAGTGCCTCCCAAGTCAAGTGGAGGCCCTCCCCTTTAGGGTTTCCCCTCTCCCATGCGCATGGGCCTTGGGGGGGCTGGTGCCCCTGGCCCATTAAGGCTAGGGCGCCCCCTTACAGCCCATGCTGCTGTATTGGACGTGGTGGAACATTTTCCGGACCTCCGGACCCCTCCGGAATCCTCCGGAACCTTCCGGAAGCTTCCCGGTACAATAGGAAAAAGCGAACTTTTCCCGGAACCCGAACAACAACTTTCCATATATAAATCTTTACCTCCAGACCATTCCGGAACTCCTCGTGGCGTCCGGGATCTCATCCAGGACTCGAACAACATTCGGTAACCACATACAAACTTCCTTTATAACCCTAAGCGTCGCCATCGAACCTTAAGTGTGTAGACCCTACGGGTTCGGGAATCATCTTGAGACATGGCCGAGGGCGTTCTCCGGTCAATAACCAACAGCGGGATCTGGATACCCATGTTGGCTCCCACATGTTTCCACGATGATCTCATCGGATGAACCACGATGTCAAGGACTCAATCAATCCCGTATACAATTCCCTTTGTCTAACGGTATTGTACTTGCCCGAGATTCGATCGTCGGTATGCCGATACCTTGTTCAATCTCGTTACCGGCAAGTCTCTTTACTCGTTCCGTAACACATCATCCCATGATCAACCCCTTGGTCACATTGTGCACATTATGATGATGTCCTACCGAGTGGGCCCAGAGATACCTCTCCGTCAACCGGAGTGACAAATCCCAGTCTTGATTCGTGCCAACCCAACAGACACTTTCGGAGATACCTGTAGTGCACCTTTATAGCCACCTAGTTACGTTGTAACGTTTGGTACACCCAAATCATTCCTACGGTATCCGGGAGTTGCACAATCTCATGGTCTAAGGAAATGATACTTGACATTAGAAAAGCTTTAGCATACGAACTACGATCTTTGTGCTAGGCTTAGGATTGGGTCTTGTCCATCACATCATTCTCCTAATGATGTGATCCCGTTATCAACGACATCCAATGTCCATGGTCGGAAACCGTAACCATCTGTTGATCAATGAGCTAGTCAACTAGAGGCTTACTAGGGACATGGTGTTGTTTATGTACCCACACATGTATCTGAGTTTCCTATCAATACAATTATAGCATGGGTAATAAACGATTATCATGAACAAGGAAATATAATAATAACTAATTTATTATTGCCTCTAGGGCATATTTCCAACAACAAGTTCCTTTGCCTAGTGGTAGAAGTGGAAATGGCATCTTTGCCCATGTTGAACCTCCTATTACTTATGGAGGACCGGTTCCCTCCACGCATATGAATCATGTTGGTCCTCCTCCTAAGCTTGTGAAAAATGAGGATTTTGCCTCTTGGGTCTATCGCTTTAAACTTCATTTAAATCATAGTTCTACTAATCATTGGAGAATTATTGAGCGAGGTTTCCACCCACATGCAACTTCACTCCTAGAGAAGCCGCGGATCATCAATTCAACGAGTCCGCTCTCTTCATTCTCCAAGAAGCAATTCCACCCAAAGATATTGCACATCTTCGACCTTTCACCGTGGCCAAGGAAGCATGGCAACATGTTGTTTCCATTTATAAGGGAAGCGCAAGCATTCAATGCTCAAACTTTGAAGTGGTGCAAGATGAAGCTGATGAGTTTGCAATGAATGAAGATGAAGAACCTCGAGAGCTTTACCAGAGATTAACCACTCTCGCGGTGTCACTCCGAGATCATGGGAGCAAGGATACGGATGACAATTGGATCAAGCGCAAGTTTCTCAAGGCCATGATGCCTTACCATAAGGCCATGTCCTCCGTCATCCGTCAAAGACTGGACTTCCATGCCTTGTCCTCAAGTGAAGTGTTGGATGAGTTTGTGATACGTCTCCAACGTATCTATAATTTATGAAGTATTCATGTTGTTATTTTATCATTCTTGGATGTTTTACAATAATTTAATAGCAACTTTATATCATTTTTGGGACTAACCTATTGACCCAGTGCCCAGTGCCAGTTGTTGTTTTTTGCTTGTTTTTTATATCGCAGGAAATCAATATCAAACGGAGTCCAAACACCGCGAAACTTTCTGTTGATTTTTATGGATCAGAAGACACCCATTGGACCAGAGCAGCACCTGGGGGTGCCCCAGGGGGCCACAACCCACCAGGGCGCGCCTGGGGGCCCAGGCGCGCCCAGGTGGGTTGTGCCCACCTCGGTGGCCTCCCGCACCCCATCTTTGCACTATAAATTCCCAAATATTCCGAAACCCTTCAGGGTTACCCTAGATCAGAAGTTCCGCCGCCGCAAGGCCTCTGTAGCCACCTAAAACCAATCTATACCCCATTCCGGCACCCTGCCAGAGGGGGGAATCATCACCGGTGGCCATCTTCATCATCCCGGCGGCCACCACGATGAGGAGGGAGTAGTACACCCTCGGGGCTGAGGGTTTGTACCAATAGCTATGTGTTTAATCTCTCTCTCATGTTCTCGAGATGTCACGACCTTGATGTATCACGGGTTTTGTTAATATAGTCGAATAATATGGTGTTTCCCCCCTCTATCTTGTTGTGATGAAATGAGTTTTCCCTTTGAGATTTCGTTGTTATCGGATTAAATACTTTTATGGATTTGAGAACACTTGATATATGTCTTGCAATTGCATACTCGTGGTGACAATGGGGTATCATATTGATTCACTTGATATATGTTTTGGCACTCAACTCGCGGATTCTCGAGGTGACATTGGGGTAATCTATGCATAGGATGCATGTTCTTGTCCTTGTTTCTCCGGTAGAAATCTTGGGGCACTCTTTGAAGTTCTTTGTGTTGGCTTGAGTATTATGAATATGAATTTGCTTTGGTGTTATTTTAGTACGAACTCTAGGATAGATCGAACGGAAAGAATAGCTTTGTGTTATTTTAGTACGAACTCTTGAATAGATCGAACAGAAAGAATAGCTTTGAGGTGGTTTCTACAAACAATTTATTCTTTATGTTCTTCGCTAGATAGGAACTTTGGAGTGATTCTTCATCGCACTTTGAGGGATGGTTATATGATCCAATTATATTAGCATTGTTGAGAGGTTGCACTAGTGAAAGTACGGACCCTAGGCCTCATTTTCAAGCATTGCAATACCGTTTTTGTGCCCATTTACTATTTGCTACCTTGCTGTTTTTATTTATTCAGATTATAAAAATATATTTCTACCATCAATATTACACTTTTATCAACATCTATTCACTTAAATATAGCACATATTCAATTCGCAATTTGTATTGGGTGTGTTGGGGACACAATAGATTTATTGTATTTGGTTGCAGGGTTTTTTGAGAGAGACCAGCTTCATCCTACACCTCCCACGGATTGATAAACCTTAGGTCATCCACTTGAGGGAAAATTGCTACTGTCCTACAAAACTCTGCGCTTGGAGGCCCAACACAAGTCTACAAGAATAAAGTTGCATAGTAGACATCAGTTTGTTGCAATGAGGATCTTGGACAAGACCGCCGACAATGCGGTTTTGCATTCTCAACGAGCAAAGAAGCCCAACCTTGCTTGAAGGCCAAGGCTAGTGTGGAAGAATAGGGTGAAGAGGAAGAATAGGAGTGTTGCCCCGAAGATACCAAGTATGCATATCATGAGCACATGGCTCTCGCTTCACGGCAATTTTGGAGCAAGAAGAACTCAAGGCCCAACTTCAACAAGAACAACTCAAGTGGCACCAAGGGCAAGCAACATGTGAGGACATGCTATAATTGTGGCAATGTGAGCCAATCTGTTGCGGATTGCCCGTATGAGAAGAGAGAAGACAATGGTGGCAAGCTTATTCGAAAAGCAAGGCCAAGTCCTTCCCCAACAAGAACAACTTCACCAAGAAGACTCCACCCAAGGGATTGGTGGCACACGAAGAGTACAATGAGGATGATGATGATGACGAAGATGGTGAGACAGTTGCCATGGCCTCCGTGCCATTGCAACAACTCCACATGTGTCCCTCTTTGATTCACCCAACGAGAACATCACCGCCAAGTGCCTCATGGCTAAAGCCACCAACAAGGTAACCCCCAACATCAAAACTACCATCACTACTAATCCTTGTTTGACGGATTGCATTGATGAAAGTGAGGGGTCAAATGAGGAATAAAATGATTTTGAGTCTTTTTTGAGTAATCTCAAGGGTAAATCCAAGAAGCACTTTGTTGCGCTCTTGGAACAACTTGGTGAAGCCAATGACATGATCGAGGCTCACGAAGAAACCATTTCTAATATGGAAGGGCATAGTCGTGACTATGCCGATGAGACTTTGGATCTCTCTAATGCGCTTTAGGAAGAGCGTGGTCATCATTTGGCTCTTGATTAGGATTTGTCACTCCGTGTTTCGGAGAGGTATCTCTGGGCCCTCTCGGTAATGCACATCACTATAAGCCTTGCAAGCAATGTGACTAATGAGTTAGTTGCAGGATGATGCATTATAGAACGAGTAAAGAGGCTTGCCGGTAACGAGATTGAACTAGGTATTGAGTTACCGACAATCGAATCTCGGGCAGGTAACATACCGATGATAAAGGGAACAACATATGTTGTTATGCGGTTTGACCGATAAATATATTCGTAGAATATGTAGGAACCAATATGAGCATCCAGGTTCCACTATTGGTTATTGACCGGAAGTGAGTCTCGGTCATGTCTAAATAGTTCTTGAACCCATATGGTCCACACGCTTAACGTTCGATGACGATCGGTATTACGAGTTTATGTGTTTTGATGTACCGAAGGTAGTTCGAGTCCCGGATGTGATCACGGACATGACGAGGAGTCTCAAAATGGCTGAGACATAAAGAATGATATATTGGACGATGTTATTCGGACACCGGATGAGTTCCGGGGGTCACCGGATAAATATCGGAGTGCCGGAAGGGTTATTGGAACCACCGGAGAAGTAATGGGCCTTATTGGGCCTAGGGGAGAGAGAGAGGGGCTGCCAAGGGATGGCCACGCGCCCCCATGGGCCTAGTCAGATTGGACTAGGCTAGGGCGCCCCTCCTTCCTTCTCTTTCCCCCTCCTTCCTTCTTCTCCTAGTAGGACTAGGAAAGGGGGGAGTCCTACTACTACTAGGAGGAGGATTCCTTCCCCCTTGGCGCGCCTATGAGGGTCGGCCGGCCTCCCCCTCCCTCCTTTATATACGTGGGCAGGGGGGCACCCTAGAACACATCAAAGTTGATCTTAGCCGTGTGCGTTGCCCCCCTCCACAGATTTCCACCTCGGTCATATCGTTGTAGTGCTTAGGCGAAGCCCTGCGTCGGTAACTTCATCAACAGCGTCACCACGCCGTCGTGCTGATGGAACTTTCCCTCGACCTCAGCTGGATCTAGAGTTCATGGGATGTCACCGAGCTGAACGTGTGCAGATCGCGGAGGTGCCGTACGTTCGGTGCTAGGATTGGTCGGATCGTGAAGACGTACGACTACATCAACCGCGTTGTCATAACGCTTCCGCTTTCGGCATACAAGGGTATGTAGACAACACTCTCCCCTCTCTTTGGTATGCATCATCTATATAGGTCTTGTGTGTTCGTAGGATTTTTTTTGAAATTACTGCGTTCCCCAACACTAAATATCATTGATTCGAGCAATGTGGCTTGAACCTTTACACACCCCACCATACTCATCGTGAAATCTTGTTTAGGTGTAGGCATGGACATATGGGGAGTGTTGTTCTCTCAATGAACTCCCTCCCCCCATTATGCATACATTGATCACATCTTTCACATTAGCCATTTTTTTATGGTACTTGTGCTTCAAAGATGAGTTTTGGTCATGGGCCCAAGGTTAAAATCTTCGCGGTGCCATACCACTTGACTCAAACATAGGTGGCCTCGGCCACTGCCCTCTCTTTGAGAGTTGTGTGGTTTTTTCTTCTTGTCCTCTCGTGGGCGCTCTTCTGCCTTTGTGTTTTCTCCCTCGCCTCTTCGTGTTTTCTTGTTGCTTGAGCTAAGCCTTTTTCTGTTAAGTCTTCGAGTTTTTGGCTGGGCGGTACTACCGCTGGAGGCGCGCAGTACTACCGCTGCGGGGCAGGACTAGGGGGTTATGTTGGGGCGGGGGAAGTTTCTTTCTCCCCCACACCCATTCACTTGACCCTCTCGTCCTCTTCGTGTGCCAGCGACGACCTCGCCGCGGGAGGGCGCCGGTGGGCTGCCTCCTCCGGGCCGTCTTTCACCTTTTCCTCCGGTGGGATCAATCCCCACCCCTTCCTCTAGCCATGGATGTTGGTATTGGCCCCGATCTCTTTCTCTTTGCTTCTAGGTTTCAGATCTAGTATTTAGGGGCAATAGGCATTGCATTCATCCATTTTTGGCCAAATCGAAGCTTGAGTAGGATGGTGAAAGCTTCTAGACTGTTTGGATTGACATTTGGTAGGTTTATTTTTGAATTTGGCATCCCGGTAGTGCCGGATTTGGTAGGGCAGTAAGGGAACCACCACCCCCCTGCCTGGAGCGGTACTACCGCTTCCAGATCACAGTACTACCGCTAGATGCCAACTTCCACCATACCCGTACCAACTATTGATCCTTGTTGCTTTTTCTGGTGGCTTGTGCTCGTTCTCTCATGTTGTTTCTTGTGTTTGTGTGTTCGGTTCCAGGTGATGGCCCGTCAGAGCATCCTGTCCACCGTGTCAACCTCGGGCGTTCTACTTCAAAGCGCTATCGCACTTCAGAGTCAGGGGCTGCTTCCCCAAGTGTTCCTCCTCCTTCTCAGCCCAAGAAGACTGTTGCGAACAAGCCCAAGCCTAGGGCCAAGTCTGTGATAGAGGTGACTGCAAAGGAGTTCTGGCTAAGGCGCCAGCGCAACCCATATGCGGAAGATCAAGAACCCTCTTTGGTCAACCGCCCGTTCTGGAACCGTTTTCAGTGGGCAATCTATTTTGATGTGATCAAGGCGAAGAAGAATCTTTATGTCAATGTCCGCTCCATCGACATTGCCTATATGGAGAAGGATCCTGCCTACTTCGACGAAGCTCTGTAGATGTGCTCTCAGCTGAATATTCTCAGGATCATGGAGTTCAACAAGGACTTTGATGCGGATTTAGTGGCTCAGTTTTATGCCACGGTTCATCTTGGCACTGATGCGGAAAGGACCTTGACTTGGATGACTAATGGCAAACTTCTGTCTGTCAAATGGAAGGCGTTCATGGAATAGTTTGGGATTGAAGATCAAGGGCTTGAGAACCCGGTTGGCTTTCGTCCTCACCGTAAGACAACCTCTACTCACAAGAAAGCTCTCTGGTCGTTCTGCACTGTGAAGATTAACCCTGAGATGCAGAAGGAGACGTATGAGATGCCTGCCTACCTGGACATCCTTCATCGCATCTTCAGAGAGACTCTTTTCCCACGCATTGGGAACTTGGATATGGTTCACTCGTTTCTCGTGGACATGTTACCTTTCTGTCAGCATGAGAAGGAAGAAAACACTGGAGAGCCCTTGGATATCCCTCATGTCATGTGTCTGAGCTTCTCTCCACTATCTCTGAGTGCAAGTGCCCCATCTATGGTCCTTTTCTCATGTTGCTTATTGAGAAGGCTTGGGAGCACAGTTATCCCGGTGTCGTACTGGATACTGGCGAGTTGATCTCTCATGAGATCAAGCGTCTGAGGAAAAAGGAGAACTGGGGCACTTCGGTTCCAAGGTCTGGGATTCCATCTGGAGCTGACGATGTTGAGACAGAGGCTGATGATGATGAGGAGGAGGACTTTGTGCCCTCTGGAGCGGAGCCCTCATGGGCAAAGAAACTCAAGCGCAAAATGAAGAAACTTTTCTGCATGGAGTCTCATGGACAGTATATGGCTCATGTGTCTGAAAAGAAGGCCAGGAGCCATCACAAGGAGCTCATGCGTCAGTTTGGTGCAACCATTGCCGGCGGTTCTGAGGGCAAGATCACCGATGAGGAAGAGTGGGTTCAGCAGCACTGCCCATGGACAGATTCAGACACCGAGTAGCCTCCTGCCGATGACGGAGGAGCGGACGATCACGCGGGGATGTGATGCTGGAGATCATCAATTATGCTATCACCTGTGGCCGTAGAAGCACTCATTGCCCTGTCTGGTGTCTCGATGCCAAATGGGGAGAGAGTTTAGGGATTTATCAAGTTGCGAGTGTCTTATTTGCCTTGTCTTTCTCTCTCTCGCATACTCTCTTTTAGCGTAAGTTGCTTTGGTTTGGTTTGTGCTCGTGAGACCTGGTACCCTATCATATGGTGTGAGACATATGCTACTCTATCCTATTTTTATCTTTGCATGTCGAGTACTGTAGTAGTTTGTGATTTCATGCTTATCTCATATGTCTACTTTGCTCACTTGCCACTCTATTGCATCCTAGCTAATATATGTCTTATCTTTGATGCATATGTTGTCAGACTATAAAATATAGGGGGAGTGTTGATCCTAATGTGTGTACTTTGCAATCCAAAGGCACCTCTAATTAAGTGCACACATCTAGGGGGAGCCCGTCTATATTTTCTAGTTTTGGGATTCACTTACTCTCATGTCATTACTTTGTGCAAATCCCGTGTTGTCTTCTATCCACCAAAAAGGGGGAGATTGTTAGGGCATGTCTCTCTCTAAGTAGTTTTGGTGATTGTTGACAATGCTTTTGCGGACTAATCGTGTGCATTGAGTATTTCAGAGATTCTTTCATTGGCACGAGAAGATTCTTTCCCCTCGGAGCTTTATGTGAAGACGTGTAGTCTCTTTCATTACGTTTTGGTGGTCTTGAGTCGTAGGAGACACCGTACTATCAAGAGGGGGTCTGCATTGGAAAGGCTAGGGTGGAATCAACACGTACACTTCATCTTTGCACCCCAGCTCCTTTCTCCTCCTTGGAGTTTGTCGTTTCATCAAAAGTGGAGGTTGTGAGGTGCTCGCGGTAGTACCGCCGCCAGAGCGGTAGTACCGCCCATGGACCTCAAGCGGCAGTACCGCTGTTTTGTAGCAGTAGTACCGCTTGGGTGCATCGGCGGCAGTATCGTCCATGGTTGGCACTGCTACCGCCTCGAATCAAGGGTGCTCTCCTCGTGTCGGGTTGAGCGGCACTAGTACCGGCAGTAGCGGCGGTAGTACCGCCCTTGAGCGGAAGTACCATGGCTACCACCGCTACTAGTGCCGCCCAAACACCCCCTCTCTCTCGTTCCTCCTCTGATGGCTCTACTCTCAGTCACCACGGTAGTACCACTGGGGGTCGCGGTAGTACCACTACTACGGTAGTACCGCCTGTGACGAAAGCAAGAGTACCGCTCTGTCTTGAGCTGAAGAGGGGGTAGCAGTTGGATTGGTTCCCCACTATAAAAGGAGGTCGTCTTCTCCAAGTTGACCTACCTCTTTTCCCCAAGCTCCATTGTTGCTCCAAAACTAATTTTCGCCCGATATCTCTCCCTAGCCAATCAAACTTGTTGATTTTATAGTGAGAAGGCCCCGGTCTACACTTCCACCAAGAGAAATTTGATTCCCCCCACTAATCCCTTGCGGATCTTGTTATTCTTGGGTGTTTGAGCACCCTAGATGGTTGAGATCACCGCGGAGCCATATTCCATTGTGGTGAAGCTCTGTGGTATCGTTGGGAGCCTCCAATTAAGTTGTGGAGATAGCCCCAACCTTGTTTGTAAAGGTTCGGTCGCCACCTCCAAGGGCACCAATAGTGGAATCACGACATCTCGCATTGTGTGAGGGTGTGAGGAGAATACGGTGGCCCTAGTGGCTTCTTGGGGAGCATTGTGCCTCCACACCGCTCCAACGGAGACGTACTTCCTCTCAAAGGGAAGGAACTTCGGTAACACATCCTCGTCTCCACCGGCTCCACTCTTGGTTATCTCTCACCTTTACTTGTTCAAGCTTATATTGTGTTGTATCCCTTGCTTGCTAGTGTATTTGTTCTTGTTGCATCATATAGGTTGCTCACCTAATTGCATACTAGACAACCTACTTTGATGCAAAGTTTAATTTGGTAAAGAAAAGCTAAAAATTGTTAGTTGCCTATTCACCCCCCCTCTAGTCAAGTATATCAACCCTTTCAATTGGTATCAGAGCCTCGTCTCTTTATTGAGGACTTTGCTGTCCGAAGAGTATGGTTGATACCGTAGACGGTGGGGAGGAGCACTCCGGCGTGAATCCGTTCTCTTCTACGGCTGATGGGGGATCCTCGGTCTCTCGTGAGGAGTTAATGCGGCTTTGGACACATTGAAGACCTCCATGACGACCGAGGTTGAAGGCATGTTCAATAAGTTTATAGAAGGCCTTAAATTATCCACCGCACCGATGAAAGTGGGTGATCCCGCTAACAAGGTGACGGATGCTAACTCCAATAAGGGGGAAGCTACGAGTGAACAAGTTCCTTTGCCTAGTGGTAGAAGTGGAAATGGCATCTTTGCCCAGGTTGAACCTCCTATTACTTATGGAGGACCGGTTCCCTCCACGCATATGAATCATGTTGGTCATCCTCCTTAGCTTGTGAAAAATGAGGATTTTGCCTCTTGGGTCTATCGCCTTGAACGTCATTTAAATCATAGTTCTACTAATCTTTGGAGAATTATTGAGCAAGGTTTGTACCCACACGAACCAAGCAACTTCACTTCTAGAGAAGCCGCGGATCATCAATTCAACGAGTCCGCTCTCTTCATTCTCTAGAAGCAATTCCACCCGAAGATATTGCGCATCTCCGACCTTTCACCGTGGCCAAGGAAGCATGGCAACATGTTGTTTCCATTTATAAGGGAAGCGCAAGCATTCAACGCTCAAACTTTGAAGTGATACAAGATGAAGCCGATGAGTTTGCAATGAATGAAGATGAAGAACCTCGAGAGCTTTACCGGAGATTCTCGCGGTCTCACTCCGAGATCACTCTAGACAACCTACTTTGATGCAAAGTTTAATTTGGTAAAGAAAAGCTAAAAATTGTTAGTTTCCTATTCATCCCCCCCCCCCTCTAGTCAACTATATCGATCCTTTCAACTGCCATCTTAAGTATTGATTTTTACCACAAATGTTTCATATATTGTTGAAGTATGCAACTACAAGAGAATATAGTTTGTGAATTAACCTAGGTGGGACCCCTCCCCTAGGAAAAGCTATATATAGTAAGAGTTTATCCAACCAATTTTTTTGGTGCATTAGCTTATGAAATGTAAAATACAATTGTTTATCGCTAACACAAATATTGGCTAGGCGTAAGTTTTGCTTCATAGCCTACAAAGTGTAAAAAGTTTGATATTTAATGTTTAATACCTAACCTAATAGAAAAAGGTAAAGGGATTTTTTATATCACTTGGGTGAATGTTATATACAAATCTAAGCAGTAACAAAAGTATGTAATCAAACCAGTCCAATTTTAAACCTAAAACTCAAAACCTAAACTTTACAATCATAGAGATGCATTTTTGTTTTGAGTGATCTGAGCAAACTTCTTGGCGCTCATCTAAATAATAATGTAGTTTTTTTATATAAAGGGCACTTTATTACTTAAAAGGTTTAAGCATTACACCCGGCCTCTGCATAATTGAGATGCACAAGTCCCAAAAAATGATAAAAGGAAGGCGGAATACAAGTAATCATGTGGAGACTGTATAACGCCTAAAACGTAGGAAGGTCAATCCGAAGATCATGCTGCCATCCATGTCGGGTATAAGTATTCCTCGCCGTGGCCTCCAAGCGTGCACACACCATCGTAAACAGGTCCCGATTCTCCACACCTTGTAGAGACGACCATAAACAGAGCGTACTGGTACATCAATAAAATGGAGAAGAGAAGAACTTTTATCATTAAAAATATTATCATTTGTACATAGATAAAGCGACTAGATCACGGCAAGTATTCCCACCCTAAGAATAATCATGTAGTTAGTACATGAGGTTGCACGAAGCATAGGCAGAACCACACGCTACAACATCTTTGACTTGATCCATCTTTGGTTGCATGGTGTCGGGGGTTGGGTGCGACATATGCCAAAGGATGGCTTATCATGGTGGGGGCGAGTAGAACGTCGCCGGTGCCTGGAAACGGGATAAGGCGAAGGCATGCACGCCGGCGGATCTTACCCAGCTTGTGGCTCTCCGTGGAGATAATACCCCTACTGCTGCTCTGCGGGGTCTCCGCATGATCACTATGTCAAAGTGGGTACAAGGTTGCTCCTTGAGCTGTTCGGGGCGAGGAAGGAGAAAGGCAAGGCTAGCTCCTCTCTTCCCTCTATGTGTGTCTAAAACTATTAGGGTCCAACCTCTTGCATGGGTGCCCGGGGGTTTATATAGGCCTACCCCGGGGTACGGTAATCCTGGCCGGGCGCGGTCCCAACCGTCTGTCTCTTAGGTCGCCGTCTTCTCACTTCCGGCTTGGGGCCCGCCCGGCTAGCGGGCCCCGTCAACGGGCCCAAGCAGGCCTCGTCCGTCAGCGGGCGAGTCTTGCCGAATGGACATCGTAGCCGTGCTTCGATGACGCCGGCTTGTCGTGGGTCATGGCAGTTGCCGCTGACCGACGGGCGATCGTCATTGCCATTCCTATCTTAACCAGTTAATGGCGCTGGACTCATGGGAGGGGTCGGCCCGACTCACGGGGCCGACTCAGGGACTCGGCCGTCTTGTGGCGCTCTGTCGTCTTCGGCACCTCCGCCGACAGCGGTAATCCCGCCGTCTCGGGTCGTGCAGACAGAGCCATCGTGGGCATGGGGGTCGCCCCACGGGCTGATGTCGTGGCGTGGCTTCTGATGCCGCCACGGACGGAGATCTCCGCCAAGACGGGCGTCTTGTGGCCATGCGCCCTTCGTGAGCAGGCGAGGATGGGCAAGGCGCCGCACCCCATCCCGTCCGTAGCTGCATAGGTCGAAGGCGGTTGGAGTCGCGGGTCGACTCCCCATAGCCGGCTTCTCTCGAGATCGCCAGTTGGGAGTCGGCTTTCCTCAAGGCCGTCTTTGGGACTCGGCCATGAGGGGCAGTCAGCGGCTCTGCCGCCGACTCTCAGAAAGTGGCTCTTTGTCTTGAGGTCTCGAGGGGCGCGCGCCTGCCCGATGTTTTGAAAGGTCCGGGGCTCGGGTTTGCCTACCGTGGCCCATATTACTCCGACAGTAGTCCACGAAGCTGGTGAGGCGCTGAGGCAACATGTCGAGGAGCCTCAACAGTTTCATCCTCCCGGGTGAAGAATCTGGCCTTGCTCGCCGTCTTCCTCTAGGCCGACTAGGCTGAGTCGGACTCGCAGGAGGCCGTCTTGCTCCTTAAAGGGTTTGAAAGTCGCAGCCGGGAACCGACGCGGCGTGCTCGATAAGCTTCCGGCGGCGGCCTGTTGCGGAGCCCGTCGCGTGACGCCACGCGGTCCGGGATCTGCACCCACGCAGCGTGGACGAGACAGCGAGGCCGTCGGCGGTACCGCCACCACCGCGCCTCGGGCGCGAACGGATCCGTTGCGGTCGTATGCGGCGGTTAGGGTTCTACGTCGTTACAGCGATAACCCGTGGGTTAAATCGTGGGGGGCGTGGGGTGCTGGGCGCAGTTAATCCCACGCCCGCCCCATCGGCTTCTCAGCCCACGGGGCTATAAGTAGGCGGGGGAGGGGGGCGGCGAAGCACGCGCGCCCATCTCCCTGCTTCCCCCGCTTCCTCTTGCTCCTTCTTCTTCTCGCTCCTTCTTGCTTCCGCCACGCCGAGCCACGCCACGCCGCGGAGATGAGCTCTTCCTCCGCCGCCGCGCCTCCCGCCGCACGCTCCGGCGTGTGGGACGGCTCTGAAGTAGACGACGACCACATCGAGTTCCTCCGCCAGACGCGCCGCCTCCCCGGCAAAAACCTAGTGCAGACCCGCGCCGCGCCGGCGGGTGAAATAACGCCGGCGGGAGGAGGCGGCGGGTCGTATTCCGCTTCGCACCTCATGCGCGGTCTAGGGCTGCCGGCGGCTTCTTCCGCTTCGTTCTTGAGTTTCACGGGCTCCAGCCGCATCACCTCACTCGAATACGGTGGTGCTGTTGGCGCCTCGCCGCCTTGTGCGAGGGCTTCTCGGCGTTCTCCCCACCATCGAGTGGGGGAATTCTTCGAGCCAAGCTCGGCACGCACGTCGCCGGCGTGCCGGCTCTGTGCGGCACCTTCATCGCGATGCGGAGGCCGGTGGCGGACAACCCTTTCCCCGCCATTTCGCTGATCAAGTCGGTGAAGATGTGGCAGCGCTCCTACTTCTACGTGAAGAACGTCGCTCGTATAGGCATCGGGTCAATCACCGCCGAAGCCGACGACCTTGGCGGGGAGGCTTCCCAGCTGGTCCCACCGGGCCAGGACGCTGACTCCTGCTGGCGGCGCCGCCGTCGCGCGACTCCGAGTGCTGACGCAGTCGGAGGGATTGACCGGGGCCGACCTGCTGGCCGCCTTCGTGGCGCGCCGAGTCCTACCGCTCCAAGGCCGACCTCATATGATCTGTCAGATGAGCGGCCACCGGGACCCCAGTCGGATGTGCTCGAAGGACATGCCCCACGCGGAGGTGGCGGACACGGTGAACTTCATGGCGAACTGCAATCTCACGGCGGATTGGCAGTTTGGCAAGGAGCCATACTCGCGCGCCAACCCCCCACCCGTGGTAAGTTGTCTTCTTTCCTCTTCTGTTTTCTTTTTCAGCCGAATTCGTCCTCTGATCTTTTTTGGCTCTTTCGAGTCAGAACCCCCTCATGCAGCCCTCAGCCGGCACCACGGGGCCGGCCCGTGAGTTCGTCCCCGACCGGGCGGAGAGCGACGCCGACGACCCTGACTTGGGGGCGGCGGCGATGGAGGCCGACGCCGAAGGCGGAGGAGGAGGAGGGGCTGACGACTTCAGGCCCTCGGCTACCTTCGCCGACTGGCCTGAGGATGTCGGCGAGGGGGAAGTCGTCCCCCGCCGCCAGCCGAAGGCCGGCCAGCCAGGCGCCAGTTCCTCCGCCGGATTGGGCGGTCGAGGCGGCGAGGAAGTGCCGTGCCGGGCCGAGGTTTGCCAGCGGCCGGTCGAAGAAGCTCAAGGGGACGGCCGCCGCAACTAAGCGGAAGAGGCGGTCGCGAAGGCTAACCGCTCAAGAAGGAAGTGAAAAGCCGCCGCTGGTCTCCGCGTAAGAAGTGCTTACGCTTTGTCTTGTTTTTCTTCCGGTAAATCTTGTTCAATTCTTTTATACGCCTTCTCGGTGATCAGGGCTCCCCTTACTTTAGAGAGGGTCGCCGCCGCCTCCGTCCATGGCAGAGGCGTCCGCCAATACTCGGCGGATTGACCCCACGGCAACCTCCGAGAGGCGACGGCGGAACGCTGGAGAAGCGCGGCGATGATGAAGCCGCCTACCGAGAAGGCGGAGGCCGAGAAGGTGGCGTTTTCCGCCTGTGGGAAGCCGAGGAGGCAGAAGCCGCCGCCGCGGCTGCCAAGCGGGCCGAGGAGGCCGCGCGCCCAATCGGTGTTGCTTGTCACCCGCTAAGCTCCGCGCCGCCGCCGCCGGAGTTCACGGGGCAGACGGAGGGAGCCGGCAGTGGGTTCCCCGTCATGGAGAGGGAAGGCGGCGAGACCTCCTTGTCAGGCACGGCCACGCCGCCTCCGCCGCCATCTGAGAGCGCACGAGGTAAACAACAGGCGGACCCGCCGGTGCCGCCGACTGAAGACGAGGTCGTGGCGAACCTGCTTCTTCAAGTCGCCTCGCCAGCGCGCCGCCGTTTTGAGAAGGCGACTTCAACGCCGCGCCCCTTGGAGACCGGCGCCACTAGCTCGGCCATCCCAGACGCCGAGGCGACGAGCGCCGCGCCCGTTGGGTGGGTGCGAGGAGGCGGCACAGGCCCGCTGAACCAGCGCGCTCGACGCCCAAGCTGCAGCCGAGGGCGATGCTATCGAATCGCACCGCAAAGCGCACTGGCCGCGAGCCGCCGCTTGGGTATGTTCCTTTTGAGTTTTTTCTTGTTTTTCTGTGGGGCGCACTAGCGCACTCCACCGGGTGTAGTCCTCGAAGTTTCGGGCCGGCTGCCGAAAGCAGTGCTCGAACTCTATTTGGTGAGTTCCAAACGTTTACCTTTGTCTTGAAATGCTTATCACAGGAGTATCACAACCTCCGCGCCACTGCCTTCAACCGCAACGTTGAGGACTGAACACGCAGACTGCCGACTTGTCGAGGAGCCGAGGTGAGACTTCTTTCTTCTTCGCGAGCGGCGCGCGCAAGAAGTTGTAGTCCCCGAGATTCGGGCCGACTGCTGAGCAGTCGGGCCGGATCTTCCCGGTGACCTTCTTAGTTGGCGACTTAACGTCCTTTTCCTTTTATTCTTCAGAGGCCAACGCCACTCTCCGGCGGCAGCTGGGCACAGCCAACACGGCCTTGCGCGCCAAAGGGGAGGAGTGCAAAAAGTTCGCCGCAGAGCGCGACCTGTTAGCTACGCAGCTGGCGGAGCAAAGGGAGCTGCTTAAGAAGGCACATGACGAGGCGGCGAGGAAAGAGTCTGCTCTCCTGGCCGAGTTCAAAAGTGAGCGCTCCTCCTGGACTGACAAGGAGGCGCTGCTGACCTCCGGCTTCCATGAAATCGAGGACATTGTTGACGGTGAATTTCTCTTTCTTTCTTTCTTTGAGCCGCTGACTATAGGTCGGGCCGACTCCTGGTTTTTTGACTTGCTTCTTTTCCGTCTTGGCAGACTTCTTCCCTGGCCATACGCAGGCGGCCAATGAAGCCATCGAGGTGATCGCGAGGTGCGGAGGGCGAATGGCGCGAGATTGCTGCCAACGCCCCGGACCCTTTGACGAGCAGCTTCCGAGCATCGAGGCTTTCGTCTGCGGCCGGCTCACCGGATCTGCGCCCGGCTTCAACGCGTCGGTGCTCAGGCGATTGCTGCCTGTGGCGAGACATGCCGGTTCGCACACTCCCGGTCCGACTCACTGGCTGGAGGTCGCGGCTGGCCGTCTTGAGGCTTGGAAGGGTTCCTCGGCCCGGGCTGGAGCGCGCCGGGCCTTGGAATTCGTCAAGGTGTGGTATCCAGGGCTGGATCTGGACCGGCTGGCTGCGTTCCGGTCAGAGGCCCAGGCGGAGCTGCTGGCTGCGGAAGATGCCCTCGTTGAACGTGCGGCGGCGATCGCCTGTTGGGGAACGTAGTAATTTCAAAAAAAATCCTACGCACACGCAAGATCATGGTGATGCATAGCAACGAGAGGGGAGAGTAATGTCCACGCACCTCGTGAGACCGTAAGCGAAGCGTTATGACAACGCGGTTGGTGTAGTCGTGCGTCTTCGCCAATCCGACCCGATCAAGTACCCGAGCGTCACGGCACCTCCGGAAGTTGACACTGCGTTCAGCTCGATGGCGATCCCGGACTCCGATCCAAAGAAAGTGTCGAGGGGATGAGTTCCACAAGACGACGGCATGGTGGCGATGATGATGTTCTATCGGCGCAGGGCTTCGCCGCTAAACTCCGCTGACAATATGACCGAGGTGGAATATGGTGGAGGGGCACCAAGACACGGCTAAGGAACGATCACGTAGATCAACTTGTGTTTCCTAGGGTGCCCCTGCCCCGTATATAAAGGAGGGAGGGGAGGTGCGGCCGCCCCCAAGGGGTGCGCTGGAGGAGTCCTACTCCCATCGAGTAGGGACCCCCTCTTGCCTTGATGGAGAAGGAAGGGGAAGGGAAAGAGGAAAGGGGCGCGCCCCTTCCTTGTCCTATTCGGACTAGGGGGAGGGCGCGCGGCCTGCCCTGGCCGCCCTCCTCTTCTCCCTCATGGCCCATGTAGGCCCAATAACCCCGGGGTTCCGGTAACCCCCTGCACTCGGAAAATCCAGTTTCTCCAAACGATTCCGATATCCAAATATAGGCTTCCAATATATCAATCTTTATGTCTCGACCATTTCGAGACTCCTCGTCATGTCTGGATCACATCCGGACTCAACAACCTTCGGTACATCAAAATATATAAACTCATAATAAACATCGCCATCGTAACGTTAAGCGTGCGGACCCTACGGGTTCGAGAACTATGTAGACATGACCTAGAACTATTCTCGGTCAATAACCAATAGCGGAACCTAGATGTTCATATTGGCTCCTACATATTGTATGAAGATCTTTATCGGTCAAACCGCATAACAACATACGTTGTTCCCTTTGTCATCGGTATGTTACTTGCCCGAGATTCGATCGTCGGTATCTTAATACCTAGTTCAATCTCGTTACTGGCAAGTCTCTTTACTCGTTACGTAATGCATCATTCCGTAACTAACTCATTAGCTACATTGCTTGCAAGGCTTATAGTGATGTGCATTACCGAGAGGGCCCAGAGATACCTCTCCGACAATCGGAGTGACAAAAGCTAATCTCGAAATACGCCAACCCGACATGTACCTTTGGAGACACCTGTAGTACTCCTTTATAATCACCTAGTTACGTTGTGACGTTTGGTAGCACCAAAAGTGTTCCTCCGTAAACGGGAGTTTCATAATCTCATAGTTACAGGGAACATGTATAAGTCATGAAGAAAGCAATAGCAATATACTAAACGATCAAGTTCTAGGCTAACGGAATGGGTTATGTCAATCACATCATTCTCCTAATGATGTGATCCCGTTAATCAAATGACAACACATGTCTATGGTTAGGAAACATAACCATCTTTGATTAATGAGCTAGTCAAGTAGAGGCATACTAGTGATGTTATGTTGGTCTATGTATTCACACATGTATTATGTTTTCGGTTAATACAATTCTAGCATGAATAATAAACATTTATCATGATATGAGGAAATAAATAATAACTTTATTATTGCCTCTAGGGCATATTTCCTTCATCGCCGACTACACGGACACCAGCGTCTTCGTTCCTGAGCGGGCTGAGGACGGCAGGGAGGCGCCGCCGGAGTGGTTCGGTATGAACCCGGACTATGACAAGGACTCGGCGGAGGTGATTGGCTCCAGTGCCGAGGAGGAAGGCGAGGCGGAGGACGGAGATGAGATGGAGGCGCCAGAAGACGGAGCAGGCAACCAGCCTCAGCTCGACCGCGCCTCCAAAGAACGAGCCGCGCATCTGGGCAGTTGCCACGGAGATGATCAAGCCGAGACTGCCCAGCCGGCCGCCCCGGCGCCTGACACCGCCGTCTCCTCCGGACCTCCAAACCCGCCTGCCGCTTCCTAGGCTGCCATCGTCCCTTAGTTTTATCTGCTTTGATAGTCTTGGGAAAAACTTGTTAATTCGCACAATTCCACCAGCTGGGTGTATTTTGAACTTTCGAAAGATTCGGCCCGGGGCCTATGCTGTGTAAATATTATCCTAATTCTATCTTTCCTTGCTCATTGCTCTTATGGCTTTTCCTTTGCTGCCTTTCCTTAGTTGCCGCCTTGCCCGTCGAGCAACCGCTCTGCGGACTGCCGTTTGCATCAAGTGCTTGGCTACTTTGGGAAGGCAAGTACTTGGCCATTTTTAGAGTCTTTTAACAAGTTGGATAGAAAGCGGCAAGCCGACTACTCAAGAGTCGGTTTTGCGAAGAGGGGCTGGAAGCCGGCTTTAGCTATGTTTATGCTTTGGGTCCTTAGCCATTTTTCATGTGGGTGCCCATTCTTCCTTACTCCTGCCCACCAAACAGTCGCTCTGCGAGCTGCGGCTTCTGACAGGAGACGGCTTAGGCATAGCACACTACTTGTCCATTTGCAGAAGCATTTCATAGCGCAAATGGCGAGTCCTCGGGCCGACTAGTCGAACCCGGTGCCAGCGGCATAACAAAGAGAGTAACATACTGAAGGCATAATTCTTATCATACAAATAACGAAAAGGGTAGTCCCGAGCTCGTCTCGGTGGCCCAAGTCTTGGTACTTTAACACAAAAGGTAGCGTGGTACATACTGCATTAAGCGAAAAATCTTGGAGAAGATTAGCATTCCATGGCCGTTCCGTCTCTTTGCGGAGTCGTCTCTCTTGCGTGCTCGGGGCTTACGGCGTCGATTAGGTAGTAGGAGTCGTTGCCCGACACTTTGTCGATAATGAAGGGGCCTTCCCAAAGCGCTGATAGCTTGTCTTTGGCGGTTACATTGGATCAGCCGGAGCACAAGGTCGCCCTCTTGGAAAGATCTCGGCTTGACCTTCCTGTTGTAGTAGCGGCGCAGGCTCTGCTGGTAGATGGTGGACCGGCTGAATGCCAACAGCCGGCCCTCTTCCAGCAGATCGACGCCGTCTTGACGTGCTTCTTCTGCTTCCTCCTCGGTATACATGGTGACTCGCGGGGAGTCGAACTCTATGTCCGTTGGGATAACGGCTTCAGCACCGTAGACGAGGAAGAAGGGTGTGAAGCCGGTTGACTTGTTCGGAGTCATGCGCAAACTCCAGAGGACGGCTGGCAACTCCTCAAGCCAACAGCCGGCCGAACGCTCCAGCGGTTCGACCAGTCGAGGTTTGATGCCAGATAGGATGAGGCCGTTTGCTCGCTCCACGGCCGTTTGATCATGCGGATGGGCAACGGACGCTAAGTCCAGTCGGATGCCTTGCGTCGCGCAAAAACGGGCCAGGGCGCCTTTGGCAAAATTTGTGCCGTTGTCGGTGATGATGCTGTGTGGTACGCCATACCGAGTCATGATGTCGGCGATGAAGGTCACTGCAGTTGGACCATTCAACTTCTTGATGGGCTTTGCCTCTATCCACTTGGTGAACTTGTCCACCGCGACAAGTAAGTGAGTTAGGCCGCCTCGTGCTGCTTTGAATGGTCCCACCATGTCCAGGCCCCAAACGGCAAAGGGCCAGGCTATAGGGATAGTCTTTAGTGCAGAAGCCGGCTGAAATGGCTTGGAGCGGAACATCTGGCACCCTTTGCATTTTTGGACTAATTCCTTGGCCTCTTCTAGGGCGGTTGGCCAGAAGAAACCGTGTCGGAAGGCTTTGGCGACGAGTGCTCTTGAGGCCGCATGGTGGCCGCCCTCGCCTTGATGAATGTCTTTGAGGATCGCTTGACCTTGCTCTGGCTCGACGCAACGCTGGTAAACACCAGTGACGCTGCGCCTGACCAGCTCTCTGTTGACTATGGTGTAGGCTGCCGCTCGGCGTTGTACTTGCCGAGCCGAGATTTCGTCGGTTGGTAGCTCTCCGCTTACTAGGAACTTCAGGATGGGCTGGGCCCATGAGGGTCCGCTATTTCTTCAACTGCTAATCTTGCTACTTGGACGAGGGCGGCTAAATTTGGGAGGCGGCGGGCTGGAGTCCGCGACCGCTTCTTGGGTTGGTGAAGTCCTGGGCCGACCGGGTGCAGTCCCGGGCCGAGCTCTGGAGTCTTTGCAATGGTCGCCAGTCCCGGGCAGGGTTCTAAAGTCCCGGGCAGCCTTTACCGCAGCGATCGTGGGGCCGTCTGCAAGAATTCTCGTGTCGTCTGCTGAGGCTTTGGAGTCGGATCCGACTTCTTCGGGGAGAGCCGGCACAAAGATTGAGTCTGAATCTGGTGAAGGCTTCACAGATGGCTTGAGGAGGCTGAAAGAAGCGGCGCCGGATGGTATTACTGGCGGGTTGAGCCGATTCGTGCTGTGGTGTCTGCTTGGTCGTTGTCGTTTCTTGGTACGTGAAGGAATTCGCACCCCTCAAAATATCCACTGAGTTGCTGTACCAGGAAACGGTAGCTCGCCATGTTTGCGTCTTTGGCGTCCCAATCGCCAGATGACTGTTGGACCACCAAGTCGGAGTCGCCATAACACAGGATCCGGCGAATGCCAAGTTCTTTGGCAAGTCGGAGCCCGTGAATGAGCGCCTCGTATTCGGCGACGTTGTTGGAGGCGGCGAAATGGATTTGCAGCGCATACTTGAGCTTGTCGCCTTTGGGGGAGGTGAGGACAACGCCGGCTCCCAAGCCGGTGCGCATCTTGGAGCCATCGAAATGCATCCGCCAATGGGTGGAGTCGGGCGCTAGTGGCGAGTCTTGGGTCTCGTCGATCGGCGAGGAAATCGGCCGATGCTTGCGACTTGATGGCGGTGCGGGGATGATAATAGATGGTGTAGGGGGCCAACTCTATGGCCCATTTGGCCACTCGGCCAGAAGCATCTCGGCTTCCGATGATCTCGGCTAGTGGGGCTGTGCAGACCACAGTGATTGGATGCTCTTGAAAGTAAGGCTTCAACTTCTTGGCGGCAAAGTGTACGCCGTAGCACATCTTCTGGTAGTGGGGGTAGTTCTGCTTGGAGGTCGACAGCACTTCGCTCAGGTAATATACCGGTCTCTGGACAGGTAGCGCCTTGCCTTCCTCCTTGCGCTCGACTACGATGACTGTGCTGACTACCCGGCTGGTGGCGGCAATGTACAGGAGCATGGGCTCTTTAGGGGTCGGAGCCCGCCGGCCGCAGGGGAGTAGTCGACATTTTCTTCAAGCGGAGAAAGGCTTCATCGCCTTGGGGTTCCATTCGAAGAAGGTGGTCTTCTTCATGAGCTCGTATAAAGGAGGGCCTTCTCGCCCAGCCGATCGATGAATCGGCTAATGGACGTAAGCACCGGTGAACTTTTGCACATCTAGCGATCGGCGGGTACTTCCATCCTCTCGATGGCCTTGATCTTCACAGGGTTGCACTCTATGCCGCGTTCGGAGACCAGGAAACCAAGGAGCTGGCCGGCTGGTACTCCGAAGACGCACTTCTCAGGGTTGAGCTTGATCTGGAATCGGCGCAGGTTCTCAAAGGTCTCCTTAAGGTCTTCCAGCAGTGTCCCTCGCTTTTCCGTCTTCACCACCACATCATCCACGTAAACGTGGGCGTTTCTGCCGAGCTGCTTGAGGAGGCACTTCTGCATCTGTGGCTGAAAGGTGGCGCCGACATTCCTTAAGCCGAACGTCATGGTCGGTAGCGAAGGCTCGAGCAGGCGTGATGAAGGCGGTCTTGATCTGTTGGCGGATTCAGCTTGATCTGGTGATATCCCGAATATGCATCTAAGAAGCTCAACAGCTCGCATCCGGTATTTGTGGAGTCTATCACTGATCAATCCTCGGCCGAGCAAACGGGTCCTTAGGGGCAGGCTTTGTTGAGGCTTGTGTAGTCAATACACATCCGCCACTGCTTGTTCTTCTTGACACCGGGGACCGGGTTTGCTAACCATTACGGAAAGAACACTTCCATGATGAAACCGGCTGCTAGGAGCGGGCTATCTCTTCTCCAACAACTCTTCTCTTCTCTTGACAGGGCGGCGCAAAGGGCTGCTCGACGGGCTTCACATCAGATCGGACATGTAACTTGTGCTCGGCTGATGCAGCCGGTACACGGCATGTCTTTAGGAGACCATGCGAAAATGTCCCGATTCTCACGGAGGAAATTGACGAGCTCACCTTCCTATTTCTGTCAAGGTCTGCACCTATGAATGACGTGCCTCTCCGGGTGCTCCGGGTCCAAGGGTATCTTCTTCGTTTCTTTGGCGGCTTGAACGAGGCCCTCGACTTCCGACTCCTTGGGGTCGGGCGATATCTCGGGCTGCTTGCCGGCCATCACCACAACCCGATCAAGAAGCCGCCTCTCAGCTGCAATCACCAGGGACTCGGCTAGCCGGCTGCTTTCAGCCGCGCAAGCGGAAGACTTTCTGTAGTCGCCGGCTACGGTCAGGATCCCCTTGGTACTCGGCATCTTCATCTTGAAGTAGGCGTAGTGGGGAACCGCCATGAACTTGGCCAAAGCAGGTCGGCCAAGCAGAGTGTGATACGGACTTTTGAGGTCCACCACTTCGAACCAAACTGGCTCTCGGCGAAAATGATCTTTGTCCCCAGAGAGGACGTCTATCAGGATCTTGCCAATCGGTGAGCAGGAAAGGCCAGGTACAATGCCGTGGAACACCGTCCGGCTGCTCTGAAGCTGTCTTCGCTTGATTCCTAACTTCTCCATCGTGTCCTTGTACAGGATGTTGATGCTGCTGCCTCCGTCTATCAGGACTCGCGAGAAGAGAGCGGCCCGCCTATTCGCGGCAAGGGTGGCTCCCAAGACCAGGGCGTAGGAGCCTGGATTCGGCATCACCTCTGGATGATCAGCTCTGCTCCAACTGATAGGCTTCTCGTACCAGTGCATGAACTCTGGAGTGTCTGATGCTACTGCATTTACTTCTTCTTTCTTCTGACCGCTTTCTTTCTGCGTCGATTAAATCGGCCTGTGGTGAACACCATGTAGGCTCCATGCTCTTCGGGTACTACGTCTTGTATCGCGCCGACCGGGCTCGACACCGGCTGCCGGGCGATGGTGGAGCGGCGGCCCAGCGGCGGCGGAGGCAGGAGGCCGTCTCCTTGGCGATCTGGTGAGCCAAAGGTGACACTTCCGGGTGGTGTGGTTTGACCGCTTCGGCGCCATTGTGGAACTTGCGGGGGCCATCTAGAGTGCCTTTCAGAAAGAGAAGGCCGGCAACCAGTTGGACTTGCCGCCTTTACGCCGGCAATCGAAGGCTACCCCTCGCTCTTTGGTCTTGACCGTCGCAACTGCCCGGCTTTGGAAGCTGGCTGCGGGCCTTGCGCTTGTGGTCGTTTCTGCTGTCGCCGATCGGTGTTTCGGCCCGGAGTTCGGGAGCACTGAGGAGCCACCTTGCGGTCAAGACTGACTTCGATCTCCACCTTCATGGAGGAGTCGGCTGTAGCGTACTTGTCTGCTATGATTAGCAGCTCGTCGAGGGTCTCTGGCTCGTCGCAAAGGAACTTGTGCTTGAGGAGAGTGCCTTCTCTGCAGCCAGCGGTGAAGTACTCGATAGCTTGCACCTCGTGCGCCTTCGCAGGAGTTCGGAGCTCGGCCCAGTAGCGTGAGAGGTAGTCGCGAGTCGACTCGTTGGGGCCTTACGCACAAGGAAAGCTGGCGAGGCTTGGGAGGTCGCTTGTACGTGCTCGTGAAGTTGCGGACGAAGGCTTCGGTGAAGTCGACCCAGCTGTTGATGCTGCGGGGCTTCAGGCTATTCAACCATGTCCGGGCCGTGCCTTGGAGCATGAGCGGAACATACTTTACGGCAACACGCTTATTGCCGTTCGCTATGTTGACGGCCGTGGAGTAGTCGACCAGCCAGTCTTCTGGTTTAACGGAGCCGGTGTACTTGGGTGTATCTCGGGAGCGTGAACCCTGCAGGAAAAGGCTCGTCTCGGATCTGAGGTCCGGCACGGCGGACCCAGCTCGTCCTCTTCTTCTAAGCGCCGAGGATCGGTGGAGTTGGTCGATCCGGTGGCGGGCGTCGTTCTCTCCGACTCCTCTCGGCGGCCAAAGGCGGTCGCCGAGAGTCGAAGCTTCGACAGGCGGCGGGGAGACTTCGCCTTTCTTTACCGCGGAGGAGGCGGATAGTCGTCCGTCGCTTCCACTTTGCTCTGGGCGGCCCGTCTTGGTCGCGCTTCGATGGTGGCGAAGTCCGATCGTGGCTGGCGATGGATCCTTGTCTTTTCTTCCGCGGACACCGCCAGTCGGCGTCCGAGACGTCGTGCCTTGGTCTCGGCGGGGAGGCGGGCCGTCGTTTTGTCATTGCGGTGCCTCTGTGCGGCAGCCGGCCTCGTTCTGCACGGCAGCCGCATCGAGGAGCTGCTGGACTCGCTCCGTCATCAGGCGGCGCTCATCACCATCGAAGAAGTCCAGCTCGTCCGCGCCGCGCTGGTAGCGCGCGGATGTTCTCGCAGGCGTGGTATATACAGGGCGATTGGCCCCGAACAGGTTGGCGATGGCCACGCCGCGCTGCTGGATCGAGCCTAGGCGGCTAGGCCCAGTTGGAGCCGGCGATCCGCCCACAGCGCGATCCATCTCACGCTGGTAGGCTTCTGACAAGCGTCTCATGCTCGCCAGCTTCTTCGCGCCTTCGACGAGCTGAAGGCGGCGCGCCTCTAGCGTCTCGGCATCAGCGACTTCTGGAATAGGCGCGGTTAGGTCTCGCAGAGCCGCGTCGAGGGGGTCGTGAGCTCCTTCACCGGGATGCTCGCCGTGACTGATGATGAGCACGTCTGTGACGGCGCTTCCGCTGCTCTCCGCGCGAGGGAGCGGCTCGTCGTAGACCACCATGTTGGTGGGGAACGCGTCGGCGGCAAGGCCGTCGAGTCGACCAGCATCGGTCGGTGGAGCCTCACGGACTCAAGTCCGTGGCGAGGCTCGCCGACGGCGTGGAGTTGTTCGAGGAGGCCCGCAAGGAGGCTCTCGGGGCCGCCCGTGCCTGCGTCGGATCCAGGCTCGTCGGAGGCGAACCTCGCCGACAAGTTCGGGCGAGGCAATTTGGCCGCTGACGATCTCAGCGCCGTCTGCAGTAGCGTGGCGCAGAACTCCGTCTGGCGTGCGGGCTGGCTGCGCTCGCCAGGGAGGAAGAGGGTTCCCGTCCAGAGCAGGTCTCCGGACGACGGTGCACCTAGCCCCAAGGTGGGCGCCAAATGTCGGGTGTTGGGTGCGACATATGCCAAAGGATGGCTTATCATGGTGGGGGCGAGTAGAACGTCGCCGGTGCCTGGAAACGGGATAAGGCGAAGCCATGCACGCCGGCGGATCTTACCCAGGTTTAGGGCTCTCCGTGGAGATAATACCCCTCTTTTGCTCTGCGGGGTCTCCGCATGATCACTATGTCAAAGTGGGTACAAGGTTGCTCCTTGAGCTGTTCTGGGCGAGGAAGGAGAAGGGCACGACTAGCTCCTCTCTTCCCTCTATGTGTGTCTAAAACTATTAGGGTCCAACCTCTTGCATGGGTGCCCCGGGGGGTTTATATAGGCCTACCGAGTACAATAATAATCCGACTGGGCGCGGGTCCCAGCCGTCTGTCTCTTAGGTCGCTGTCTTCTCCGCCGACTGCTGGGGCCCGCCGGCTAGCGGGCCCCGTCAACGGGCCCAGCATGGGGCCGACAGGCCTCGTCCGCCTTGTGGCGAGTCTTCTTGCCGCAGCGGATTATCAGATGCTTCGATGACGCTGGCTTGGTCGTGGGGTCATGGCAACAGTGCCGCCGCCTGACGGGCGATCACTGTTGCCATTCCCTGTCTTGTCTGGTTAATGGCGCGCGGGACTCATGGGAGGGGTCGGCCGACTCCTGGGGGCCGACTCTGGGACTCGGCCGTCTTGTGGCGCTCTCGCCGTCTTCGGCACCTCCGGCAAGCGGTGTCCGCCATCTTCGGTCGTCTGACAGGCCGTCGTGGGCACAGGTGCGCCCGCAGGGGCTGATGTCGAGGCCGGCGTGGCTGTGATGCCGCGCCCGAGCGGAGATCTCCGTCGGTCTGGCGCCTTGTGGCCATGCACCCGCGCCGTGAGCAGGGCGAGGATGGGCAGCAGCGGCCGCACCCCATCCCGTCCGTAGCTGCGTAGGTCGAAGGCGGCTGGAGTCGCGGTCCGACTCCCCATAGCCGGCTTCTCTGGAGATCGCCAGTTGGGAGTCGGCTTTCCTCAAGGCCGTCTTTGGGACTCGGCCATGAGGGGCAGTCAGCGGCTCTGCCGCCGGCTCTCAGAAAGCGGCTCTTCGTCTTGAGGTCTCGAGAGGCGCAGCCTGCCCCGATGTTTTGAAAGGTCCGGGGCCTCGGGTTTGCCTACCCGTGGCCCATTACTCCGACACATGGATGCCCTCCTATGAGGCTAGGGTGATACCAAAAGTTTTTTGTGAACTTGTCCGTAGAGTGGTGGATGTCGACTATGGTCGTTTTTTTTTGCGGGGGACTATGGTCGTTGACATCACAGTTGTATTTCTTTGGGTGAAAAACCATGATCTAGCGCTCTAGCTTGATTAAACGCTTCAGGGGTGATAGCTCATGGCCTGGCATCTGGCTGGAGCAATCAACGTCGGTGTGTAAGCGGTGACTCCTTATTAAAGTCATTGTATTTGAGTGGTGTGCCGTGCCCTTGTCAACCCACAGGTCGCTCACCTAGTGGATTGAGAGGGTGTTTGTTTCGAGGGACTTATTGGTTTAGGGACTTAAAAAAGTCCCTATAAACCCCACCTAAACCAAACACAAGGGATTTATTGGGACTTATTGTGGTGATTTGGGACTTATCAAATAAGACTCTCAGGGAGGAGCTTATTGGGACTTATCCCGGGCCGGATCTACCCCGCGCCGCCCCGCCTCTCGCCCCGTCGCCGCCCCGCCTCTCGCCCCGTCGCCGCCCGTCGCCGCCCGCCTCTCACCCCGTCGCCGCCCCGTCGCCGCCCCGCCTCTCGCCCCGTCGCCGCCCCGCCTCTCGCCCCGTCGCCGCCCCGCCTCGGTTCGTTCTGCCTCGGTTCGTTGCAGCGGTGCCTCCAATCGCCGGACAGGCCCTCTCCTGAGCCTCGTTGCAGCGGTGCAACATGGACTTATAAGTCCACAATAAACAAACAGTAGGGACTCGGGACTTATAAGTCTCTGTAAACAAACAGGTAGGGACTTGTGACTTATAAGTTGGGACTTAAAAAAGTCCTAGGACTTATGAAACAAACAGGGCCTGATTCACGGTCATAAGATTTGTGGTAGGATTTTTAAGATGTTACCACAAGACATGTCCCATGTAGATTGCACATTGTTCTTTTTTGTCAAACTAATTAGTTCAGCATCAATGCTTAGCTTTGTGTATAAATAATTTATAGTGTGTGCATCAATTCATGCATGGGCAGGAGGTTTATCTTCCTTTTTATAAAATGGACTATGTCTAAAGTCACACTCAACCTGGAATTCGGGCTCTCAAGAGATGCAAATACAAGTTAAAAAAATGATCGTGTATTGAAAAATGCTAAGCGCGTATATGAAAAATGTTATGATGTACACGAAAAATCTTGAATTTGTACTGAAAAAAGTTGACATGCCTTGAACAAAAAAGAGCCAATGAAAATCTACAAAGAAACTAAGAAATGAAGAAACCCACTAAAATTCAAAAGAAAAAACAGAGAAACCCGTGAAAAGAAAATAAAAACTGAAGAAAACCAATGCAAAAGAATGGGAACAAAGAAAGACGAGAAAGAAACAAAGAAAAACAAAGAAAACCCATGAAAATCAAGAAAGAAACAAAGAAAAATGAAGAAAAAAAGAAAGCATAAAAATAAGTGAAAATCAAGAAAGAAAAGAAAAGAAAAGAAAAGAAAAGAAAAAACAGTGAAAACCGTGAAGGAAACAAAGAAAACTAGTGAGAAAACAAAGAAAAATAGTAAAAACGCCGATGAAGAAACAGATAAAACCAGAGAAAACAAAAAAAAATGGAAAACGTTTGCAAACGGCGCACCGGCCGAAGCTTCGGCCGGTCCTGCGCGCGCCGCTCGATCGGGCTGAATCCGGCGGCCCGTTTTTCACCTTTCTTGTGAAACGTTATCCGCTCACAGACGCAGCTTTCCATGCGGGCCACACCACCGCTGTTTTTTCTGTTGCAAACTTTCTTATCCCAACGCGAAGGCGGGTAATAGGCGCCGGCGCACTGGCCCAAAGTTGAGCCGGTTAGCACGTATCCGTACGATTAAAGTTCCCTGTGCCGTCAGATCTGGTCCTCTTTTTTATTCCTCCTCTCATACATCATGCAGAAAACAAAAAAAATCTCCAACACATCCCGCCTCACTCATGCAGACCACCATGGCTGCTCTTGCCGCTGACTTCGAAGCCCCGCCGGCTCGCCACCGTCGCACCACCGGTCCTCGCTGGATTCAGCAGACATCATCGCTGCACCCAGCCGCCATCACGTTGGGACAGGGCCGTCTCATAGCACGTCAGATGGTTGTGTCGTTGCAGTAACTAGCCGGCTCCGTCGTAGCACGCTCGTTGCAGCATCACCATGCCTCGCCGGCTGCAGCTCGCCGGCATCACGCGCTCAGGCGCGCCTGGTTGAAGCTTTTCACGCTAGTCCAAGCTTTTCCCCTCTCTCTGGTTGAAGCTTTTTTTTCGCGGTTGAAGCTTTCCCCATGCCCATTGTAGCAAAAATAAAATCAGCAAACAAGGCAAAACAAAAAACTCCAATAATCTGTTCGAGCAAAATAATTAGCCTGTTGTAGCAGAAAATAAGACCGGTTCCAGCGAAAACCAAAACCTGATCTAACAAAAAAAATGACGTTCCAGCAAAAAAAATGCTCTTCCGCCGACGATTGCAAACAAAAACAATCTCGCGGGTTCCAGCTCTTCTTAGGCTTGTTGTAGCAAAAATGATTGCTAGTTCCAGCAAAAAGACCGATGCAGCAAAGACACATGTTGCCGCCGCCCGTCGCCGTTCCAGCATAATCATAACCTATGCAGCAAATTCAAATGCTAGTTCTAGCAAAAATCAATGAGGTTCCAACAAAAATTTGATGTATCAAAAACTCATGGCAGTGACGGTGCGGCCATTCTCTCAATTTGCAGCAAAGCGGAAAAGAAGGTTCCAGCAAAAAAAACTGGTTCCAGCAAAAATCAAAAGAGGTTCCAGCAAAAATATTCATCAAAATCGAACGGTGGTGGTAGCAGAACAAGAAAGGGTTGTAGCAAAACAAATTGGTGGAACCAGCAAAAAAATTACCTGGTTCCAGCACAAGCTCGTCGCCACCGTGGTCGATTCCAGATTGGCCATGGTGATTAACTAACCATGGTTGTGGCGGCCATGGAGGCATCCAGTTGCCGGCGAACAAGGCGACGAGCACACCCCTGGCTGCGGACGGCCATGGAGAGGGGTGTATCCAGCCCTTGTGTTCGCCATCTCCCTGCTCCGACGGGTGCTGGTTGCAACACTTGTCGCCGTCGTCTCCGGCTCCGACGGGTTACTAGATGCAGCACGCGGCGCAGGGGTGCACTTCGCCTCTGGCATCGGTGGAGCTACCGAGCCAGTGGGATGTGCGATGCGTTTGGATGGAGTAGAGAGGAAGAATCGAGATGCGGCAAGGAGACGATTGGGGATTGCCATGCAAGAGAAGAGAGAGACGTTTGTGGTGGGAAGACAATGCGAGGGGAAGGGATAAGGCTCAAGGTGATTGAGCGGTCGTGGGTCCTATATACAGTGTGTATACGTGGGGGCCCGACCGGCGCAAGTTTCAGCCGGTGCCCCATATATAAACATTTCCCCAACGCGAAGGGTGTGAGCCCACTCATTCGTTTTCCACGGCGACTTTTCCCAGTCTTATTTTTCTCTCTATTCGCCAGAGTGCTGCCGCCTCCTCCTCTTGACTCATCCGTCTCCACGAACTCTCTCTTCCCTGACTCCACACCGTCAAGCCGGCCTGCGCCTCCACACGGCCCGAGCGAACCATCCCCTTCCTTCCCCTATTTCCACTTTAGAGCTCCACGACATCACCGGCCGTCGGCGATGGCTGCAACCTGTCGCCCATCAACCTCCACCTTCTTTGCCAGTGGTCAACGGCGACGCTGCTTTTTCCCTATTTTTGCTGCAAAGGCGGCCATGTGGTGTTGGAAGGCCAGCCGTCGGAGCTGCGAGTAGACACAATGCACAGGGTGCTGCAACTGGCTACAGAGGAGCTACGACCGGCATGTGGCGGAGCTGCAACCAGTGTGCCAATTGCTACAGCCGACGACATTTTTTGCTGGAACCGAGAAAGTAGGTGTTGTGACCGGCGCGTAGCGGAGCTTCAACCAGCTGCGCCAAATGCTACTACCATCGCCAGTTTTTGCTGGTACCAGAGGAAGCAAGGGTAGCGACCTGCGAGTGAAAGAGCTGCAACCAGCATCACAAAATGCTACGACCGGTGGTCGAGAAAGCTACAATTGGTTTCTAGGAAAGCTTCAATCAAAGACGGGGAAGCTGAGGGCCGGCCATCGCACACCACGAAAAGCTGCAACTGGCGACAAGAAAGCTACAACCGACTTGTGGAAAAGCTTCAATCAAAGACGGGAAAGCTAAGGATCGGCCATCACGCACCACAAGAAGCTACAACGGGCGACGAGAAAGTTACAACTAGCTTGTGAAAAAGCTTCAACCAAAGACGGGAAGCCGACAATGGCGAGCGGCGACGACGGGGCTGTGTGGCCGAGCACGGGGGTGCTGCGACCTGTGCGCTACGACGGCGGCCGGTGGCGACGCTGAACGGCGGACCACCGAGGTGCTGCACGCGGCGAGATGTTGTCCAATGTTGTCCGCGAGCCGGCCGTTGATGGGGGCGACACAAAGGGTCTGCGGCAAGAGGCGCTCTACGTCGCTGACAACGGCGAGGTGACGTGCTGCTAGCCGGTCGGCACTCGCCGCGGACCTCGCGACCTGGCATCCGCACGCATGCGCCACCAGCTAGCATCATATGTGTGAGGTGAAAACATAGGACAGAGAAAGAGATGTTTGCGCGTCCGCCAGTCTAGCCTCAATCAAACGGCGCATAATAATCTAATCTAGTGGCTAGCATGCGACCGGCCGAGTATTTCGGCCGGCGCGCCGGCGCGTAGTACTGGCCAAAAAAATCAGACCAAACCTATTATGTGCACCGCGCGAGACTGCGGTCAGCGGTCGTCGAATGTACAACGGTCGCAAAAAAAAAAAAAAAAGAAACAGGCCAGTCCAACTACAAGAAGGAGAGCCGAAAGGTTAAGGCGAGACGGATTAATGCCTCGCTCTAAGCGAGATATAGTCCTCGTGTTGGGCACAATGAGCTATCAACAGGAGCACCAGGGCCCATATAGGTAGGGCTTATAGCCATCCCGAGCGCAGTGTTGCCTGCAGCACTCCCTAAATGTGCCAGCCCAGCGCATGTTTTTCTTTTTCTTTTACTTATATTTCTTGAATAAAAGAGAATTATTTATAATTTTAAAACAACCATTGCTCGTTTGAAAAATGCTAAAATAGTGTAATATTTTCTGATATCGTAACTTTTAAAACTGCTGATAGCATTGAAAAATATGTACATGACATACTTAATAGATGTTGATGCATTCTAAAAATTGTTCCTGACAATTTTCAAAAAGCATTTATACATTGAAAAAAAATCCGCATAGTCTAAGAAAATCGTTTCAAACCATTCAAAAAAAAGTATGCCACAATTTAAAAAATGTCCACACAATCAAAAAAGATTTTTGTGATATATTTGAAAATGTTTATAAATTGTAGAAAAATGTTCGCGTAGTTTCAAGAAATGTTCAACGTGTATTTAAGAATTTTTAACATGTATTTTGAAAATTGTATATCATGTATTTGAAAAATGTTCAACGTGAATAAAAAAACTAATCCACGAGTATATGAAAATGGTACAGTGTGTATTGAAAAACTAGACATATTGCAAAAAAATTCAAAGAAAACCATAAAAATGTAGAAGGAACACAGAAACCAGAAAAAGAAGAAAACCGTCATAAAAAACAAACAATTTGTTCTAAAAAACAAAAGACATAGAAAACAATTAAGAAAATCCGACAGAAATCGAGTGCCAAGAAGCCATATTTTGCCGCCCCATTTAGCATTCGCCTACTGCGGGATGGTACCGAGGCGAGTATAACATTGGGCCAATACCTATTTGGCGCTTAAGGCGCTGTTTTCTTTTCTTTTCGCAACTTGGTGCACACATCCCGAGATCACTAATTAAGAGGTACCTCTTGCAAAGGTCACTTTCACCTTCTGAGGTGCTGAAAAGTGGTGTGTTGCATCCGGGCTATTTGTCAAACCTATGAGTTTTTTTTCATAGATTCGTTTTTTCAAAATATTGTATCTCTTGAACCATGCTTCCAAATTCCGAACTGTTTTCACTGTTGGATTTCGCATCGAGATTTTTGAAACTAGATCCCATGTTAATAAGTTTTGACGAACTTTATTTTTCATGAAAGAAAAATAGAAAAAATCAGAGTGGGTAGCACGGTTTTTTCATCACTTTTTTTCCTTTCCGAGAGCAACAACTGTGCTTCTCGCGGAAGCAAATATGTGCCTCCACGAGAAGCAAATTTATGCCTCTCGCGGAAAAAATAATACATTTCTTCCTTTCTGAAGGGGCACAGTTGTGCCTCTCGCAGAAGCAAATCCGTGCATCCACGAAACACAAATATGTATCTCTTGTGGAAGTAAAAAGATGGGTTTTTCCTTTTTCGAGAGGCAAAACTGTATATCTCGCGAAAGCAAATCTGTGTCTCCACGAGAAGCAAATCTTTGTTGCTTTGTGTGGAAGGAAAATAATAATTTTTCCCTTTTTCAAGAGGGACAATATTTCCTCTTGCGGAAGTAAATCTGTGCCTCTCATAGAGGCGGTAAATATGAAAATGTATAGAAAATAGGAAAATAAAATCTTTACGAAGCGCCCAGCACACCACATGTCGTGGCGGCTGAAAGCGCGCTAAGTGGCGCTCTTAGCTCATCAAAAGTGACCCATGCAGGGCTTCCGCAAGGTTACCCCTTGATTTGTTACTCTCCACACTTCCTTCTGTCCAGGGCTCGGCCCATTTACCTTTTTTGAACTTTCAAAAAATATGCATGCAGTAAGGGACATTCGAAGTCCAACCGTGACGTTTTGTTCCAAAAAGATTAACCAACCGAGACAGCTAAATTCACATGCCATATGATTTTATATTTATTTTCTGCACATGCATTATCTGCTTTTCTTCTTCTGGTTTAAATTTGTTTTTTCTTTGTTTTTTCATTTTTAGATAATTTTCTTTTCTTAATTCATTTTTTTCAAATTCTCGTACCTCTATAAAATTCAAAAACATTGTTAAAATTCACCTGCTTTGTTAAAATTCTTGTGTTTTTCAAATTCTTGAACTTTTTCCCTATTCTCTGACCATTTCTTGCAAATTCATGAACGCTTTTTCAAAACCCGTGAACCTTTTGTCAAATCAAAGAACATTTAAAAATTGAAGAATTTTTCAAATCCATGCCCGCGATCTTTTTCGAGTCCGAGAACATATTTTTGAATACATTTTAGATTTTTTTTTCAAATCCACGAACTGCTTTCTCAAACCCGTGAACTTTATTTAAGTCCGAGAACTTACTTTAGAACGCGCAAACAAATCAATGAATGTTTTAAAATTCAATAACTTTTTTAAATCCATGAACTCTTTTTTTTCAAATTCATGAATGTTTTTTCGAATAAGTAATATTTTTGCAAATTTGTGAAACTTCTTTCAGACACACAAACTTGTTTTGAATCCATGAAATCTACGAACTATTTTCAAATCCAAATTTTTTTTGATCTTTTTTCGACATTCTTGAAAAAAATCGAATTCACAAATTTTTTTTCAATTTATGAATGTTTTCAAATTCAAGAATTTCTTTGATATCTCTAAATAACTTCACAAAAATGTTTTCAAAGCCACATTTTTTTAGTTTCACGGACTTTTTTCATACCCGCAACAGTTTTTCCAATATATGACTTTTTAAAATTTTGAATTTTCTTAAGAAAATTTCATGATTTTGAAATTTATTCGGATGTATGAATGTTTTCCAAATCCATGATTTTTTTTCAAATTTGTGAACCTTTTCAATAGTCAACCACTAACAACCAAAAAGTGAGCGGTCAATGTTGCACAGGTGAACCAATTCACCGAGCCGCCGGTTCACCAGCCCCCGAGCGAACCTTACTACTTTTTTTGAGACCCTTGCCTTTTTTAGATTAACCAAACTTTATTCAAGCAAAATCCACAGAAAGTGGGATACAAATTTCCTTATGTGGTTGGATGAGCCACATATGGCGACCCCTATCTAGGGAAAGCGAAAACTTAGCTAAACTATGTGCCTCTGTGTTTGTCGTCCGGCCTTCAAAAACAATGTTACAAGTGATATTCGTAGCTCTAGCATGAATCTCTAAGATGATTTGTCCATACCGCCCTCTACTTGAACTCTGGATGTCCTGAATAACCTGCTTAGCATCACATGCAATGGCACATCTCTGAAGAAGCAAGTCTTCAGCGAGTGAGACCCTTACCTTTTTTATTTCTTTTGTCTTTTTTTTACCTTTTTTTTATCGTATTGTTATTTATGCATATTTTGACCCTTGCCTACTACTCGAGTGGATGAAACGAGAAGTCAGGGAAACACTATTGGGCCGCAGCTCATCGACCAATTGACGCGAGGGCGAATGGGATTCAGGGCGTGTGATGGGCTGTATAGACGGCAAACCCTATTTGACGCTACAGGCGCCCGTTGTAGTGCATTTTGCTAACGGGCGCCTGCAAGACACATCCCCTGTTGCGTTTTGGGCCGGCCCAGTTTCTTTCGTTCTCTTTTTCTATAAAAGCTAGAAAAAAGGAGGACAGCCAAGGATTCGAACGTGAAAGCGAAAACTTAGCTGAACTATGTGCCTCTGTGTTTGTCGTCCGGCCTTCAAAAACAATGTTACAAGTGATATTCGTAGCTCTAGCATGAATCTCTAAGATGATTTGTCCATACCGCCCTCTACTTGAACTCTGGATGTCCTGAATAACCTGCTTAGCATCACATGCAATGGCACATCTCTGAAGAAGCAAGTCTTCATTGAGTGAGACCCTTACCTTTTTATTTCTTTTGTCTTTTTTACCTTTTTTGATCGTATTGTTATTTATGCATATTTTGACCCTTGCCTACTACTCAAGTGGATGAAACGAGAAGTCGGGAAACACTATTGGACCGCAGCTCATCGACCAATTGACGCGAGGGCTTAATGGGATTCAGTGTATGCGGTGATGGGGTGCATTTGCTAACGGCGCTACTGCAAGACACATCCCCATATGCGTTTTTGGGCGCCCAGCTTTTTTTTGTTCTCTTTTTCTATAAAAGCTAGAAAAAGGAGGACAGCCGAGGATTCGAACGTGAGACCTAGACCGTAAGATAGCATCCCTTCAACCACTCGGGACAACACACCACACGTGACAAGTTACTAGTTTTTCCCTTTCTATTCTTTCTCCCGATCGCTGCTTTGTTGGGCTTTTTTATTTTTTTTCTTTTTCTTATATTTTTCTCTGTTTCTTTTTTGTTTTCTTTTTGCAAATCTGTGAAGTTTCCTCAATTTTGCAATTTTGCTTTTTAAAATTAATGAACTCTTTTTACAAATTTTGAACTTTTTTCAAAATTGATGAACTTTTTTTGAATTTGAAGACTTTTTTCCAAAGCCGATGAATGTTTTTTCAAAATTTAATGATTATTTTTATATTGATGAAATTTCTTCATTTTTTGAGCCTTTTTAAAAAATTTTGAACTTTTTTCAAATTTGATGATTTTTTTTTTCAAAATTGATGAACTCTTTTCCAAGTTTGATGAACTTCTTTTGAAAATCGATAAACTTTTTTCAAATTTGATGAATTTTTTTTCTAATCGGTGAACTTTTATTTAAAGTTTTTCAAAATTGATGAACCTTCTTTCAAAATGATCAGTAGTCTTCCGATGGTGTAGTGGTTAGCCGAACAAACCTGCAACCTAGCGGCGCGAGTTCAAGTCACAGTTCCCGCAAAATTTGGCCATTCCCTTCCGCGGCGCCGTACACGCCGTATAGGAGGTCCCGACATCCGATTCCTATTCGGGGCTCAACGCGCCAGTTAAAGGCTATTTGCTAGTTGGCGCACACCCTCCCCATCACTACGTAGGAAATGGGCTGGCCTATGTAGCATGTAGCATTTTTTGTGTGGAAGTTTTTCCACCACGGTTTTGTGAAGCTTTTGGCTGTTTTTTTTATTTCCCTGTTTTTCTGGTTTACTCTATTTTTCTAGCTAATTTTCCCCTGGCTTTTGTTTCACCAGATTTTGTTTGGTTGGTTGGTTTTTAACTTTTCCCCCTTTCTATTTTTGTTTTTCTTTCTCTCTTTATCAATTTTTGTACTTCTTAATTTGTGAGATTTTTAGTAAGATTTGTGAACTTTTTAAAAATTCACAAACATTTTTAAATCTGTGAACTTATTTAAAAATTATATATTTTTTGAATTCAAGATCTTTTTTCAAATCTAGGAACTTTTTAAAGTTCATGAACTTTCTTCATTTTCATGATTTTCTTGGAAATTCACAAACATTTTTGAAATCTGTGAACTATTTTGTATTTATGTATTTTTTCAAATTTATGAACTTTTCTTCAAATTCACGCACTTTTCATAATTAGTGAACTTTTTCCAGATCCGTGAACTGTTTTTGAATTCATGAACTTTCTTCAGATTCATGATTTTTTTCTCAAATTCGTGGACTTTTTTCAAATTCACGCACTTTATAATGAGGGGACGTGCTAGTGCTACAATCCCTTAGTTGGCGCTGAGGGCGCTAATTAGGAAGTCTCACGCATTGACGCTTCATGTGTACCCGAAAGAAAACATGAGTAGCAGCCTTCAGCAAACAAATTTTTTTTTCAAAAATAAAATAAAATCGGCTTGAGTCCTTCGTCGCCACATGGGCTACCGACGGACTTGGGTTCCTTGAGATTGAATAGAACCACGCAGTACAAAAACCGTCGGTGAACCAGCCGAAAGCGCACAGCTCTGTTTGCCGGCCGGTGAGTCATGTCGCCTGCCGTCCTCAGTTTGGTCACCTAAACGAAGCCCGTTTCTTCAGCGCCGCAACAGCAAACGATCGGAACCCCTCGCTGCACGTACGGCCGGCGCCGAGGCCGGCCACGTCTCCCGTGCCCGGCCCCTCCTCCCGAACCCAGCCAGCGACCCCTGACCCGACGGCACCTTCGGCGGCACATGGCCCGAACAGCGCACGATCCTCCCGCTCCGGGAGCACGCGCCCGTGCGGCTCGCTCAACGTGCACGCTCCAGTGCGCCACAGGCGCGGGCGCTGCCGCACCGACGGCGACGTCGCGCGCCCGACGGTGGCCAGGGCCGAAGCAGGATTTCGCGCGGGAGAGCGACGCGGGCGCGCGGCGCGCGGCGCCATCGGTCCGGTTGGGCCTGCCGCCATCGGGCCATTGATGAGCGGAAGCCACCCACGGTCGTCCCCGTCCGCCCACCGCCCACATGCGCACGGCCATCGCCGGCGCCCCGTCGGTCTCGCCTCGCCTTGTTCTTTTCCTCTCGTCTCGCCGTCAGTCCTTGCTTTTCGACGTCGCACCAACATTTTAGGTGTTCGCATTTGCATAATGCAGTGACTGACTAAAAGTTCTTCTTTCTCCAAAAACCCAAGCAACACGCCCACAGTTCGATCAGTCGCATGATTGATCCCGGGCGTTTCACGGCAGGTCGAAGCGACCATGATTCTGTCAAGGAAATCGATCATGGCGGCCACGCACCATCTTGGGCCCCAAACATTTCAGGAGCAGTGTGAGCTAGTGTGAGTGCGCAACAAACATCCATGATGGCGTCGAGGAGGTTGGGAGAAGGAGAAGAAGAAGATACGCTTGGTACGGCGACGAGATTTCTATGCAGAGTAGGCATGATGGCTCGTTCTTTCGGGGTTTTACAGATATCTCTTTTTGTTCGACCTGATGAGAGTCCCCGAGATGAAGTCGACATCACGGCAAGATTGTGTGATCTGGTTTGGTGTGTGCTCCCCACATGGCTTCACGCCCCTTCCAGCAGTTCGCACGTCTCTTCGGCGCATGCCAGGAATAGGTCCAAACTATTTTGCCCCCATCCGCGAAAGGAAGAGAAACTATTCAAGTGCGAAGATATACTCCGTATACAGGGAGAATAATGGTGTGGGAAAGTACAGAGGTTTATACTTGGAACATATCCACTCACATGAACCACATGGTCGTACGATATCAATGCACCCTGCACACTTCCTACATTGTAGTCGCTTTTTTTCTTTCTTTCAGAACGGTGGCTAAAATGCATTGACCTATTAATTAAGTAGAAAAATTACCTAGTTAATTATCAGAAACCGGATGAAAATCATTAACAACACGTTCCCACCGGGCACCACCAGAGGACCACCGCTGAGGTTGTACGCAAGTATCATCGTATATTTGTGCTTGAGCAAGCGACCCCAACTTCACCCCAAAAACCACATGAAAGCACAAATTGGCATATGCCAAAACAACCGACAACACACACCAGCAACAAGGCGACTCCAATTTTAAAGTTGTGCAATGAGGGGAAACATGCAAGGTTTGCACCGCAAAGGACATCGCAGCCAAAACCCCATCATATGTCATCGCCACAACATGCACAACACCCTAGAACCCCTGACACTCCAGAGTGACATGCCGAAGCATGAAGACCCGCAAGCACATTGGAGAGTCGGTTACCAAACACAGGCAGCGAAATGAACACCGTTGACTCCATCGTCGTTCCCGCATAAACCACCATGCTAACCCCGCCACGTCGTCGGGTGGGTACCTGGCGACCACAATGGTGTGTACGTCCAGCCCCAGGGAAGCGTAGACATGATCAATGATCTTAAAGGAAATTCCACGAACATGAAAGTGACTTGGGAACAACGACATCGCCTGACCCTACGAGGGTCATATGCTTTCACTCCAAAGAACTAAAAGGACATTTTGCCCCTAATGAGGTTTTTGGTGTTAATGACACCACGATTAGAGGACTACCATGTTTTCTAGGGCTTACACAATGTATATATCAATTGGAGTGAAAACATATTGACAGTGTATTGCACCGGGGATGGTCCATCAGCCGGAGGCCCGTCAATGGGCTAGTCTCAGGGCCCAACAAGCCAAGATGTGTCCTAGACCCCTCGTCCTGTGGGAAGCCCTCCTTCCGGAAGGATCTTCTTCTTGGCGTGCAAGTCAAGAAGCCATCACCTGATCAGGGCTCTAGGTTGGTTAGCAAACCATGTAACCCTAGGACTCGTCCCCCTTTACAAGCCGAGACCTAGGGATAGTTCGGGGGCATATGAAATCTACTCATAGTCTCCATATCAGCATCTCCATGCATATTGTAGCCCCCTCACACGAGGTATTCTCTCCACATCAATCAAAGCAAAAGCAGGAGTAGGGTATTACCCCCAAGATGGGGCCCTAACCAGGGTAAATCCCTCATGTGCGATACCTTCAGGTACTTCCGGTCACGTGCTCAACCCTGTCGAGACTAGTGATGGTTTTCAGTACCGTCACATATGTATGGCCCAAAACCCCCCAAGCAAAACGTAAAAGAATACGTCACACCAATTTCTAACCGATCATTTTTTGTTTTTGAATCATAGGCATGGCACGCTATTAAGAGGGGCACATCAAGGACAAAGGTGCAGAAATCAACGACCCAAATATATAGCGAAATACCCACAACTCAATAAGATAGGTCGTGAAAATACCTAACTGCAACTCATTGTGGTGGTCTGAAGCCTCGAGACGCCCTCTGGATGAAGTTTGAGTGGTAGTATTTTTGTCCGGGTGGCACATGAAGGTGACCCCTATCCTCCAGAGGAAGGCTAGACGCCCTCCGTCCAAGGTCAGGGCAATTTTGGTCATGCCAAGACGATATCGAAAGTCCATTTTCCCACTAGTGGTTGTAATGGGCATATGGGGGAAGGGTATATAAGCCCACCTCCCAATGAGGAAGGTGACAACTCCACCTCTCTCTCTCTCTCCATCACTGTTGAGCATAAAAAAGCTTCATGTAACCTTCCCTAGAGCCACATTCTTGCCACAAATGTGGGGTAAGTTACAGAAGATTCCAATCTATACTTGCGCCAAACCAACAGTTGAAATTTTTGATTCCCCACTAGATATCTTACACATCTTGTTACTGTTGGGTTTGTGGGGACCCTAGATGGATGAGAGTCGTCCAGAAGTTCCGAATTGTGGAAAGTGTGTGAGAGTTTGGATTTCACCTGGAGAACTAACACTATTGAAGGGAGCTCGGGATTCGTTGGACGAGGCTCACAGAGACCTAGATGAGGCATTCTTTATCGTGAGGAAATTTGTTGGCCTCCAACTCACCAATGGAGATTAGCACCCTCTCCACCTAGGATGTGAACTTTAGATTACATGTTTGTCTCAAACACTTGTGGTTACTTAGTCCCTAAGCTTTGCTTTGTTTTTATACTTGCTTGCTAGTTTTACCTTGTGTAGCTTGTTTGCTTGTGTGAGCTAATCATACATGGTATAACATTTAGTTGCATTTCTAGAGAATGTACATTTCCTCAATAACTTTAATATCAAATAAGGAATAAGGAGAGTAAAAGTTGGCAGTCACGTATTCACCCTCCCTCTAGTAAACATCTACAAGCATCTTTGATCCTTCACAAACGACATCAGAGGGTAGAGGTCAATGATCTCAACTATGGTGCCTCCAAGGATGAACAAAATATCCACAAGCATCATCACTGCTGGCAGACAATAGCGGGAAAGGACTTAGTATGCAGTATCACCACCCAATGCCCCGACATAGCTAACCAAAGGTAGGAGCCAACATAGTGGCCTAAATACCACAAGGCCAGCAACCACTACAATTGTTGGATCGCCAACCCACTAACTCGCACACCTTCTACACAACCACCGCGCGAAAGACACGCCTGGTCCAACTCTTTATCTGCTGCCAGCAAAAACCCGGGGCCAAGCCTGGATGAGTCCACCTTGAATCGGCGGCCAACTCAATGAGGCAACCAACATATCGGCATACCACTGGCCGTCCCTAGGTAAGTGCACTAGAGAAAGGAGAGTGGGCTTCCACCCCACCGTGTCCTTGCCGGCAGACTAGCAGATCAAAATATGTATTGCATGTCGCCTCTGTAGCGCCAAACGAGTGAATACGCATTCGATGAACAACCAAATCCATGCCTATAGAGAGTAATGAGCGGCCAGATATCATCGCGCTGCACATACCAAGGAGTGCGCAAGCCTCCCCCACCATGAGGACCACCGCATTGCCTCTGCGCCGTCGTCCGCCCCACAAGTGTAGCTTGGCTTCATTTCATGGTGGCGCCTTATTTGGGAGGAGGGTTATGACTCAGTGTAGTGGATATTTAGCATCATTGTGCCAAATCGTATGATAGTTCATGTGGGGCCGGGGGCCAATCTTGTGTGTGCTCTAAAGGTTTGCAAGGGAGCCCTCCTTGAGAATATTAATTTGCTGACATGACAACGATTTGCGGCCTTAATTCTGACGAGTAGCTCTGGTGGTTCACCTCTGAGGCCTCCCTTATGGAAATCTTAAAGGGCGAGGAGCTTTTTCGGTAACACCACTTTTTCGGTAGCAGCCAAAAGTGGCTCTTCAAGGACGATGTCAACACCACTTATTTCCATGCCATTGCAAATGGGCCACGTCGGAAGTGCTCCATTCCTTATTTATGGGAGGGAAATTCCCTCTTAGAGGAGATGGGAGATATCGCTACACACATCTACTCCTTCTATAAGGATATATTCATGGCGGATCCCGACTCCAGGGTTTCTTTGGCAATGGTTTGCTGGCTAGTAGAGGCTAGGGTCTCAATTGATGAGAATTTAGAACCTACCATCTCATTATTTCCAGAGGAGGTTCGTCGGGACACATCTGAGATGAAGGCTTGGTAGGCATCGGGTTCGGATGGCCTTGTGGGCACCTTCTTCCAAAAGTTTTGGGTGCATCTTCAACCGGTGATTATGCCGGTGTTCCAAGAATTTTACATCCGGACACTGGACATGTCTCGCCTGAACTATGGTATGATTATCCTGGTCCAAAAATTAGTTGGGATGATGGATATCCGGCACTTTAGGGCGATCACAGTGGTCAATGTTCTACAAGGATCTTCGCTAAGGGCATCTCCAACGCCGACCTGCAACCTCCTACAACTGTCCGGACCGCACGGTCCAGACCGCAGAAGCCATCCAACGCCAACCTGTAACGGTCCGCCGGGCGATCCGGACGGGATTTCTCCCACAAACCAAAGACAAAAGTAGGGGAGGCTTGCGGGAGTTCGGACCGATCCCAAGCCGATTCTGACCGCCCTGGCCCACCAAAAAACCCTCCCCCTCCCACGCGTTTTCGGTCAGCGCCGCTCCAGAGCATCAGTGCCAGCATTCATACCCTGCCAGAGCAGACACGACCACTCACTGGCGCCGGCATTAAAGTGGCGCGCCGGCCGAGAGAGCGCCGCCCGCGTCGCTTCCCGGTGCAGGTGACTGTCATGCATCCGAATGACACAACGGTCACCCGTCCGTTTGTCTGACGCCCACATTAATGGCACGGGTTGCCGAGGCGTCTACTCCGGCGCCACCCGTCCGTCCCTCTGCCACCCATCGATGCTATATAAACCGCTGCCCTGGTGCCCCGGACATAGCCACAGTCATCCCTCTCCGCACCACTCCCCGCCATGGATCCCTCCGCAGCCAAAGCTCTCTGGGACGGGCTGACGTCTGAGCAGAAGAAGGCCATCGCCGCCATTGCTGCGGACTGGCAGGCCGTCAAGCAGCCGGAGGACGCCTCCTCTGACGAGCCAGCGCCACCATCCTATTCCTCCGTGGGCCTAGGGATGGCAATGGGTACCCATTGAAGGAAATATGCCCTAGAGGCAATAATAAAGTTATTATTTATTTCCTTATTTCATGATAAATGTTTATTATTCATGCTAGAATTGTATTAACGAAACTTAGTACATGTGTGAATACATAGACAAGCAGTGTCCTAGTATGCCTCTACTTGACTAGCTCGTTAATCAAAGATGGTTAAGTTTCCTAGTCATAGACATGTGTTGTCATTTGATGAACGGGATCACATCATTAGAGAATAATGTGATGGACAAGACCCATCCATTAGCTTAGTACTATGATCATTTAGTTTGTTGCTATTGCTTTCTTCATAACTTATACATGTTCCTATGACTATGAGATTATGCAACTCCCGAATACTGGAGGAACACTTAGTGTGCTATCAAACGTCACAACGAATGTGGGTGATTATAAAGATGCTCTCTGGTGTCTCCGATGGTTTTGTTGAGTTGGCATAGATCGAGATTAGGATTTGTCACTCCGTGTTTCAGAGAGGTATCTCTGGGCCCTCTCAGTAATGCACATCACTATAAGCCTTGCAAGAAATGTGACTAATGAGTTAGTTGCGGGATGATGCATTACGAAACGAGTAAAGAGACTTGCCGATAACAAGGTTGAACTAGGTATGAGGATACCGACGATCGAATCTCGGGCAAGTAACATACCGGTGACAAAGGGAACAACGTATGTTGTTATGCGGTTTGACCGATAAAGATCTTCGTAGAATATGTAGGAGCCAATATGAGCATCCAGGTTCCGCTATTGGTTATTGATCGGAGATATGTCTCGGTCATGTCTACATAGTTCTCGAACCCATAGGGTCCGCACGCTTAACGTTCGATGAAGATCGGTATTATGAGTTTATATGTTTTGATGTACCGAAGGCAGTTCGGAGTCCCGGATATGATCAAGGACATGACGAGGAGTCTCGAAATGGTCGAGACATAAAGATTGATATATTGGTCGGCTATATTCGGACACTTGAAGTGTTCCGGGTGATTTCGGAGAAAACCGAAGTGCCACAGAGTTCTGGTACCCCCTCGGGGAAAGATTGGGCCTACATGGGCCATAGGGAAGAGGGAGGCAGCCCACAAGGGGCAGCCGGCCTCCCTATAGGAGTCCGAATTGGACTAGGGAGGGGCCCCTTTCCTTATATCCTCTTCCTCTCTTTCCCTCTTTCCCTTCTCCTCCTAGTTGGACTAGGAAAGGAGGAATCCTACTCCCACTAGGGGAGGATTCCTCCCTCCTTGGCGCGCCCTAGGGCCGACGGACTTCCCTTGCTCCTTTATATATGTAGAGGCGGGGCATCCTAGAACACACTAGCAGAACAGTTTTAGCGTGTGCGTGCCCCTCCACCATAATCCACCTCGGTCATATCGTCATAGTGCTTAGGCGAAGCCCTTCGCCGGTAGCTTCATCATCACCGTCATCACGCCGTCGTGCTGACGAAAATCTCCCTCGACACTGATGACCCACAAGTATAGGGGATCTATCGTAGTCCTTTCGATGAGAAAGAGTGTCGAACCCAACGAGGAGCAGAAGGAAATGATAAGCGGTTTTCAGCAAGGTATTCTCTACAAGCACTGAAATTATAGGTACCAGATAGTTTTGGGATAGCATAATTTGTAACGAGCACCAAGTAACAAAAAGTAAATAAAGTGTAGCAGAGTGGCCCAATCCTTTTGTAGCAAAGGACAATCCTGGACAAACTCTTATATAGAAAAAAGCGCTCCCGAGGACACATGGGAATTATCGTCAAGCTAGTTTTCATCACGTTCATATGATTCGCGTTCGGTACTTTGATAATTTGATATGTGGGTGGACCGGTGCTTGGGTGCTGTCCTTACTTGGACAAGCATCCCACTTATGATTAACTCCTATTGCAAGCATCCACAACTACAAAAGAAGTATTAAGGTAAACCTAACCATAGCATGAAACATATGGATCCAAATCAGCCCCTTACGAAGCAACGCATAAACTAGGGTTTAAGCTTACATCACTCTAGCAACCCATCATCTACTTATTACTTCCCAATGCCTTCCTCTAGGCCCAAATAATGGTGAAGTGTCATGTAGTCGACATTCACATAACACCACTAGAGGAGAGACAACATACATCTCATCGAAATATCGAGCGAATACCAAATTCACATGACTACTAATAGCAAGACTTCTCCCATGTCCTCGGGAACAAGCGTAACTACTCACAAAGCATATTCATGTTCATAATCAGAGGAGTATTAATATGCATATAGGATCTGAACGTATGATCTTCCACCAAATAAACCAACTAGCATCAACTACAAGGAGTAATCAACACTACTAGCTACCTACAGGTACCAATCCCAGACTTGGAGACAAGAATTGGATACAAGAGTTGAACTTGGGTTTGAGAGGATATGGTGTTGGTGAAGATGTTGATGGAGATTGGCCCCTCTCGATGAGAGGAGGCGTTGGTGATGACGATGGCGATGATTTCCCCCTCCGGAGAAAGTGTCCCTCACAACAAAATGCCTCCGCCAGAGCCCTAGATTGGTTCCGCCAAGGTTCCGCCTCGTGGCGGCGCCTCGTCCCAAAAGCTTGCTTCTGATTTTTCTTCTGACGAAAGACTTCATATAGCGAAGATGGGCACGGAGAGCCAGCAGGGAGGCCCACGAGGTGGAGTGCGCCCAGGCGGGCGCGCCCCCACCCTCGTGGCCGAGGTGTGGGCGCCCTACAGTATTTCTTCCGCTCAATATTTTTATTATTTCCAAAAATAACTTTCGTGGAGTTTGGGACTTTTGGAGTTGTGCAGAATAGGTCTCTAATATTTGCTCCTTTTCCATTGAGAATTCCTTTGCCCGGCATTCTCCCTCCTTATGTGAACCTTGTAAAATAAGAGAGAATAGGCATAAGTATTGTGAGCATAATGTGTAATAACAGCCCATAATGCAATAAATATCGATATAAAAGCATGATGCAAAATGGACGTATCAACTCCCCCAAGCTTAGACCTCACTTGTCCTCAAGCAGAAGCCGATAATGATAAATATGTCCACATGTTTAGAGGTAGAGGTGTCGATAAAATAAAATACGGACATGAGGGCATCATGATTAATCTCATAACATCAACATATATGGATAATGTCATATGATTTCTTATGCTCAAGTAATAATCTATTCACAATGCAAAGTATGAATCCGAAACTTTATTGAGAACTAACAAACTATACTCTCAGTCATTGAAGCAATTGCAATTTATCATAACATCAGAAAGAGTCTATGTCAGAGCTTTTCAGCAAGTCCACATACTCAACTATCATTTAGTCTTTCACAATTGCTAACACTCACGCATAATACTTGTAGTTCTGGATTTTAATCGGACACAGAGAAAGATAGGGGCTTATAGTTTCGCCTCCCAACCTTTTACCTCAAGGGTAATGTCAACAATAATAGTTCATGCTAACTTACATCCAATTAGATATATATGTCTGGATCTTACCAACACACTGTGCTTGCCAAAGGATAAAATATAAAAAGGAAAGGTGAAGATCACCATGACTCTTGCATAAGGGTAAGAGATAAAAGTAAAAATAGGCCCTTCGTAGAGGGAAGCAGAGGTTTCCATGCGCTTTCAGGGTTGGATGCACAAAATCTTGATGCGAAAGAACGTCACTTTATATTGCCACTTGTGATATGAACCTTTATTATGCAGTCTGTCGCTTTTATTTCTTCCACATCTCAAGATCGTATAAAGCTTATTTCCTCCACACTAATCAATCATACATATTTAGAGAGCAATTTTTATTGCCTGCACCGATGACAACTTACTTGAAGGATCTTACTCAATCCATAGGTAGATATGGTGGACTCTCATGGCAAAACTGGGTTTAAGGATATTTGGAAGCACAAGTAGTATCTCTACTTGGTGCAAGGAATTTGGCTAGCATGAGGGGGAAAGGCAAGCTCAACATGTTGGATGATCCATGACAATATACTTTACTTCATATATAAGAAAACATAACCCATTACGTTGTCTTCCTTGTCCAACATCAACTCTTTAGCATGTCATATTTTAATGAGTGATCACAATCATAAAAGATGTCCAAGATAGTATATTTATATGTGAAACCTCTCTTTCTTTATTACTTCCTATTAATTGCAACGATGACCAAAGCTATGTTTGTCAACTCTCAACAATTCTTAATCATCATACTCTTTCTATGTGAAGTCATTACTATCCATAAGATCAATATGATATCTTTTTATTTCTTTTTATTCTTTCTTTTTATTTTATTCCCTCAAGATCATAGCAAAATAATCAAGCCCTTGACTCAACACTAATCTTTATTATATAGCTCACAGACTCGATTACATAGAGGGATCATAAAGCAAAACTCAAAACTAGATTATACCAAAATTTTATTCTACTAGATCAAGATATTACTAAAAGGATCGAACTAAGAAAAATGGTAAAGATAGGAGATGTGATGGTGATACAATACCGGGGCACCTCCCCCAAGCTTGGCAGTTGCCAAGGGGAGTGCCCATACCCATATGATTATGTCTCCTTTGTTAGTGAGGAAGGTGGTGGAGTTGTTGATGATGTTGGCTTGTCGTCCATCTTCCAAGGCATAGGATCACCATCATAGAAGGATGATCGAGTCTCCGGGATCCTCAAATCTGCAGCCAAACTCATCCTCTTGAATCTATATTCATACTCACAATTTTGGTTTTGTAGGTCATAGATTTGGGCTTGGAGGTGCTCGATCTTCCCGTGAAGCTTGAAGATGGTATCCCCAATGTTCTGGGCATCCAGCTTGTGGTTGTTGGTGAACTCCGCGATCATCATGTGGTTGGAGTTGAGTCCACATCCACCATCCCCTGGCACTTGAAAACTTGTTGCTCCATTGCTTCGAGCCTCGTCTCTACGCTTCCGGTCCCCTTCGGTCCCTCAACATCGCGGATGTGCAGCAACCCATCACGCATCTCAATGGTTTGAGGGTGTGGCAGCACCTCCGCGAGGTAAGGGTTGATGACCTTCTCGAAGAACTTGTCCTTGGGGGCGCTTGGGGACGTCATGGTGATCTAGATCTGTCAGAAAAACAGCTCAAAACAAAAACAGAGGATATTTGCATGATACATGAGTCAAAACCTTCGGGAGATTATATAATGAATTTTTACCGACCAAAATACGTATCGTGCAAGAAAACGGAGTCCAGAGAGCGCACGAGGTGCCCACGAGGCAGGGGGGTGCGCCCAGGGGGTAGGGTGCGCCCTCCACCCTCGTGGACGCCTCGTGTCCTTCCCAGACTGCTTCTTATTTTTTTATTTTTCTAAATATTCCAAAACGGAGATAAATTGCCATTAGAACTGTTTTGGAGTCGGTTTACTTACCATACCACCTACCTATTCCTTTTCGGAGTCTGAAACGTTCTGGAAAGTGTCCCTTGTGTATTCTTCCGGGGTTACGGATTCAACAATATTGGTTTCAACATTTATGGGATTACCTGAGATATAATGTTTGTTTCTTTGACCGTTCACCACCTTCGGATTTGTTCCTTCGAAGTTGTTGATTTTATGGCACCGAGCGATAGACCTCCTCGATAACGTAAGGACCTTCCCATTTGGAGAGAAGTTTTCCTGCAAAAAATCTTAAACGAGAGTTGTATAACAATACATAATCACCTACATTAAACTCACGCTTTTGTATTATTTTGTCACGCCATCTTTTAACTTTTTCTTTAAACAACTTGGCATTCTCATAGGCTTGGGTTCTCCATTCATCAAGTAAGCTAATGTCAAATAACCTCTTCTCACCGGCAAGTTTGAAATCATAGTTGAGCTCTTTAATAGCCCAATATGCCTTATGTTCTAGTTCAAGAGGTAAGTGACATGCTTTTCCATAAACCATTTTATACGGAGACATACACATAGGATTTTTATATGCAGTTCTATAGGCCCATAATGCATCATCAAGTTTCTTGGACCAATTCTTTCTAGATCTATTAATAGTCTTTTGAAAAATTAATTTAAGTTCTCTATTACTCAATTCTACTTGACCACTAGACTGTGGGTGATAAGGAGATGCAATTCTATCATTAACATCATACTTAGCAAGCATTTTACAGAAAGCACCATGAATAAAATGTGAACCACCATCAGTCATTAAATATCTAGGGACTCCAAACCTCGGAAAAATAACTTCTTTAAGCATCTTAATAGAGGTGTTATGATCAGCACTACTAGTTGGAATAGCTTCTACCCACTTAGTAACGTAATCAACAACAACTAAAATATGTGTATATCCATTAGAGGCGGAAAGCAGTCCCATATAGTCAAAGCCACCTTTCGTCTTGAGCTTCGTTGGTTTTCCCGAAGAGGAGAGGATGATGCAAAGAGTAAGCGTAAAGTATTTTCCTCGACTTTTGAGAACCAAGGTATCAATCCAAAGAGGAGGCCAGCGCAAGTCCCTCGTACCTACACAAGCAAATAACTCCTGCAGAACCAACGCGAATAGGGGTTGTCAATCCCTTCACGGTCACTTACGAGAGTGAGATCTGATAGAGATGATAGATAATATTTTTGGTATTTTTGGTATAAAGATGCAAAGTAAAATAAAAAGGCAAAGTAAAAAAGCAAAGAAATAATAAAGCGTAGGAAGATTAATATGATGAAAATAGACCCGGGGGCCATAGATTTCACTAGTGGCTTCTCTCAAGAGCATAGGTATTTTACGGTGGGTGAACGAATTACTGTGGAGCAATTGACAGAATTGAGCATAGTTATGAGAGTATCTAGGTATGATCATGTATATAGGCATCATGTCTGAGACAAGTAGACCGACTCCTGCCTGCATCTACTACTATTACTCCACTCATCGAATCGCTATCCAACATGCATCTAGAGTATTAAGTTAATGAAAGCAGAGTAACACCTTAAGCAAGATGACATGATGTAGATGAATAAATTCATGCAATATGATAAATACCCATCTTGTTATCCTCGATGGCAACAATACAATACGTGCCTTGCAACCCTTTACATCCTTTGGGTAAGGACACTACAAGATTGAACCCAAAGCTAAACACTTCTCCCATTGCAAGAACTACCAATCTAGTTGGCCAAACCAAGCGGATAATTCAAGAGACTTGCAAAGATAACTCAATCATACATAAAAGAATTCAGAGAAGATTCAAATATTGCTCATAGATAATCTTGATCATAAACCCACAATTCATCGGTCTCAACAAACACACCGCAAAAAAGAAGATTACGTCGAATAGATCTCCACGAGAGAGGGGAGAACATTGTATTGAGATCCAAAAAGAGAGAAGAAGCCATCTAGCTACTAACTATGGACCCGAAGGTCTGAGGTAAACTACTCACACTTCATCGGGAGAGGCTATGATGTTGATGTAGAAGCCCTCCGTGGTGGAATCCTTCCCAGTGAGCTCAACAGCCCCAAGATGGGATCTCGTGGATACAGAAAGTTGCGGCGGTGGAATTAGGTTTTTGGCTCCGTCTCTGATTTGTTGGGGGTACGTAGGTATATATAGGAGGAAGAAGTACGTTGGTGGAGCCTCGGGGGGCCCACGAGGCAGGGGGGCGCTTCCTAGGGGGGGGGGGCGCCCTCCACCCTCGTGGCCGCCTCGTGGCTTTCTTGACGGAGGGTCCAAGTCTTCTGGATCTTATCTAATGAGAAAATCACGTTCCCGAAGGTTTCATTCCGTTTGGACTCCGTTTGATATTCCGCTTTCTTGAAACACTTTGAAATAGGCAAAAACAACAATTACAGGCTGGGCCTCAGGTTAATAGGTTAGTCCCAAAAGTAATATAAAAGTGGAAAATAAAGCCCGAGTATAGTCCAAAACAATAGATAATATTGCATGGAGCAATCAAAATTATAGATACGTTGGAGACGTATCGTGCATCCCCAAGCTTAATTCTGCTGGAGTCCTCGAGTAGGTAAATGATAAAAGAGAATTTTGATGCGGAGTGCTACTTGGCATAATTTCAAAGTGTAATTCTTCTTAATTGTGGTATGAATATTCAGATCCAAAAGATTCAAGACAAAAGTTCATATTGACATTAAAATAATAATACTTCAAGCATACTAACAAAGCAATCATGTCTTCTCAAAATAACATGGCCAAAGAAAGTTATCCCTACAACAAAATCATATAGTCTAGCTATGCTCTATCTTCACCACACAAAGTATTTAAATCATGCACAACCCCGATGACAAGCCAAGCAATTGTTTCATACTTTTGACATTTTCAAACTTTTTCAATCTTCACGCAATACATGAGCGTGAGCCATGGATATACCACTATATGTGGAATAGAATGGTGGTTGTGGAGATGACAAAAGGGGAAGATAGTCTCACATCAACTAGGCGATCAACGGGCTATGAAGATGCCCATCAATAGATATCAATGTGAGTGAGTAGGGATTGCCATGCAACGGAAGCACTAGAGCTATAAGCATATGAAAGCTCAACAAAAGAAACTACGTGGGTGTGCATCCAACTCGCTTGCTCATGAAGACCTGTGGCAATTTGAGGAAGCCAATCATTGGAATATACAAGCCAAGTTCTATAATGAAAAATTCCCACTAGTATATGAAAGTGACAAAACGAGAGACTCTCTATTATGAAGATCATGGTGCTACTTTGAAGCACAAGTGTGGTAAAAGGATAGTAACATTGTCCCTTCTCTCTTTTTTTTTATTTGGGCCTTTTCTCTTTTTTTATAGCCTCTTTTCTTTTCTTTCTTTTTTTTCCGTCCGGAGTCTCATCCCGACTTATGGGGGAATCATAGTCTCCATCATCCTTTCCTTACTTGGGACAATGCTCTAAAAATGATGATCATCACACTTTTATTTTTCTTACAACTCAATGATTACATCTCGATACTTAGAACAAAATATGACTCTATATGAATGCCTCCGGCGGTGTACCGGGATATGCAATGATTCATAAGTGACATGTATGAAAGAATTATGAACGGTGGCTTTGCCACAAATCGATGTCAACTAAATGATCATGCTAAGCAATATGACAATGATGGAGCGTGTCATAATAAGCGGAGCAGTGGAAAGTTGCATGGCAATACATCTCGAATGGCTATGGAAATGCCATAATAGGTAGGTATGGTGGCTGTTTTGAGGAAGGTTTTATGGTGGGTGTATGATACCGGCCGAAAAAGTGCGCGGTATTAGAAAGGCTAGCAATGGTGGAAGGGTGAGAAAAATGCATATAATCCATGGACTCAACATTAGTCATAAAGAACTCATATACTTATTGCAAAAATCTACAAGTTATCAAAGAAAAGTATTACGCGCATGCTCCTAGGGCGATAGATTGGTAGGAAAAGACCATCGCTCGTCCTCGACCGCCACTCATAAGGAAGACAATCAGTAAATAAATCGTGCTCCGACTTCATCACATAACGGTTCACCATACGTGCATGCTACGGGAATCACAAACTTTAACACAAGTATTTCTCAAATTCACAATTACTCAACTAGCATGACTCTAATATTATCACCTTCATATCTCAAAACAATTATCAAGCATCAAACTTTTCTAAGTGTTCAAGCGCACTCAAAAGAAAGTTTTACAAATCTTGAATACCAAGCATATTATTATTAAGCAAATTACCATGCTATTTAAGACTCTCAAAATAATCTAAGTGAAGCATGAGAGATCAATAGTTTCTTTAAAACAAATCCACCACCGTGCTCTAAAAGATATAAGTGAAGTACTAGAACAAAACTATCAAGCTCAAAAGATATAAGTGAAGCACATAGAGCAAAACTATCAAGCTCAAAAGATATAAGTGAAGCACATAGAGCAAAACTATCAAGCTAAAAAGATATAAGTGAAGCACATAGAGTATTCTAACAAATTCCAATTAATGTATGGCTCTCTCAAAAGGTGTGTACAGCAAGGATGATTGTGGTAAACTAACAAGCAAAAGGCATAAATAATACAAGACACTCCAAGCAAAACACATATCATGTGGTGAATAAAAATATAGCTCCAAGTAAAGTTATCGATGGAAGTGGGCCGAAAAGAGGGATGCCTTCGGGACATCCCCAAGCTTTGAATTTTGGTGTCCTTGGATTATCTTGGGGTGCCATGGGCATCCCCAAACTTAGGCTCTTGCCACTCCTTGTTCCATAATCCATCAAAAATATTCACCCAAAACTTGAAAACTTCACCACACAAAACTCAACAGAAATCTCGTGAGCTCCGTTAGCGAAAGAAAACAAAGGACCACTTCAAGGTACTGTAATTAACTCATTCTTTATTTATATTGGTGTTAAACCTACTGTATTCCAACTTCTATATGGATCATAAACTATTTTACTAGCCATTGATTCATCAAAATAAGCAAACAACACACGAAAAACAGAATCTGTCAAAAACAGAACTGTCTGTAGTAATCTGTAACTAACGCAAACTTCTGGAACTCCAAAAATTCATCCAAAATAGGACGACCTAGGCAATTTTTTTATTGATCAGCAGCAATTGGAATCACTATTTTATCACGTTCTGGTGACTTTTAACAATTGTTTTCGTGAGCCAAAAGTTTCTGGAAATTACAGCAAGATCAAATAACTATTATCCAAGAAGATCCTATAGGTTTAACTTGGCACAAACACTAATTAAAACATAAAACCACATCTAAGTAGAATTTAGATGGATTATTTATTACTAATCAGCAAGGAAAAATATTGGGATGTCTCCCAACAAGCGCTTTTCATAAAAGCCTATTTAGCTAGGCATTGAGATTCAATGATGCTCACAAGAAAGACAAGAATTGAGGCACAAAGAGAGCATCATAAAACATGTGACAAACACACTTAAGTCTAACATACTTCCTATGCATAGGCATATTATAGGCAAACAAATTATCGTAGCAAGCAAAAACTAGCATATGCAAGGAAGCGGAAAGGAACAATAGCAATCTCAACATAACGAGGAGGTAATTTAGTAACATGAAAATTTCTATAACCATATTTTCCTCTCTCATAATAATTACATGTAGGATCATAGGCAAATTCAACAAAATAGCTATCACAAAGTATATTCTCAACACGATCCACATGCATGCAAAGTTGATACTTTTCCAAAATAGTGAGATTATCATTAACTAAAGTCATGACCTTTCCAAACCCACTTTTATCAAAAACTTCATAAGATTGAACATTCTCCAAATATGTGGGATCTAAAGTTGACACTCTTAGAACCCACTTTCAATATTATTGCAAAAAATATTATCAATCTCATATTCATCATGGGGCTTAAATAAATTTTCAAGACCATAAGAAGAATCACCCCAATCATGATCATTGCAACAAGTAGTAGACATAGCAAAACTAGCATCCCCAAGCTTAGGGTTTGGCATCTTATTAGCACAATTGACATCCATAGAATTTATAATAAAATCATTGAAATCATGCTTTTTATTCAAAGATCTATCGTGAATCACTTCATAAAGCACTTCATCACAATTTTCAGATTTACGGATTTCAGGCAAAACCTTATAAAGATAATCTAGTGCAGTCAAATCACTAGGAATTGGTTCATCATAATTGGATCTCTTAAAAAGATTGGCAAGCGGATGAGGATCCATAGATATTAGCTTCTCTGTTTAGGAATAAATACTCAACTATTTCAACCAAACGAGCAAACGAGCCAAGTAAGACATCAAAGGCAAGCGAAAAGGCGAGCGGAAAGAGAGGGCGAATAAAGCGGCAAGGGTGAAGTGGGGAGAGGAAAAGCGAGAGGCAAATGGCAAATAATGTAATCACGAGAGATAAGGGATTGTGATGGGTACTTGGTATGTTGACTTTTGCATAGACTCGAAGCGGCGCGAGAAATACTTCTTGCTACGTCTTGAGCTTGTGTTGGTTTTCCCAGAAGAGGAGAGGATGATGCAGCGTGAGTAAGCGTAAGTATTTCCCTCAGTTTTGAGAACCAAGGTATCAATCGAGTAGGAGGCCGCAGCGCAAGAAGTCCCTCGTACCTACACAAGCAAATAACTCCTCGCAACCAACACGAATAGGGGTTGTCAATCCCTTCACGGTCACTTACGAGAGTGAGATCTGATAGAGATGATAGATAATATTTTTGGTATTTTTGGTATAAAGATGCAAAGTAAAATAAAAATGCAAAGTAAAAAAGCAAAGCAATAATAAAGCGTAGGAAGATTAATATGATGAAAATATACCCGGGCCATAGATTTCACTAGTGGCTTCTCTCAAGAGCATAGGTATTTTACGGTGGGTGAACAAATTCTTGTTGAGCAATTGACAGAATTGAGCATAGTTATGAGAGTATCTAGGTATGATCATGTATATATAGGCATCACGTCCGAGACAAGTAGACCGACTCACTTTTGCATCTACTACTATTACTCCACTCATCGACCACTATCCAACATGCATCTAGAGTATTAAGTTAATGAAAACAGAGTAACACCTTAAGCAAGATGACATGATGTAGAGGAATAAATTCATGCAATATGATAAATACCCCAACTTGTTATCCTCGATGGCAATAAACAATACGTGCCTTGCAACCCTTTACATCCTTTGGTAAGGACACCGCAAGATTGAACCCAAAGCTAAACACTTCTCCCATTGCAAGAACTACCAATCTAGTTGGCCAAACCAAACGGATAATTCGAAGAGACTTGCAAAGATAACTCAATCATACATAAAAGAATCAGAGAAGATTCAAATATTGCTCATAGATAATCTTGATCATAAACCCACAATTCATCGATCTCAACAAACACACCGCAAAAAGAAGATTACATCGAAGAGATCTCCACGAGAGAGGGGGAGAACATTGTATTGAGATCCAAAAAGAGAGAAGAAGCCATCTAGCTACTAACCATGGACTCCGAAGGTGCAGGGTAAACTACTCACACTTCATCGGAGAGGCTATGATGTTGATGTAGAAGCCCTCCGTGGTGGAATCCTTCCGTGAACTCCTAACAGGCCCCAAGATGGGATCTCGTGGATCTGAGAAAGTTGCGGCGGTGGAATTAGGTTTTGGCTCCGTCTACGATTTGTTGAAGTGCGTAGGTATATATAGGAGGAAGAAGTACGTTGGTGGAGCCTCGGGGGGCCCACGAGGCAGGGGGGCGCGCCCTAGGGGGGGGGGCGCCCTCCACCCTTGTGGCCGCCTCGTGGCTTTCTTGACGGATGGTCCAAGTCTCCTGGATCTCATCTGACGAGAAAATCACGTTCCCGAAGGTTTCATTCCGTTTGGACTCCGTTTGATATTCCATTTCTTCGAAACACTGAAATAGGCAAAAAGCACGACAGTGCAAAATTTGGGCCTCCGGTTAATAGGTTAGTCCCAAAAGTAATATAAAAGTGGAAAATAAAGCCCAATATAGTCCAAAACAATAGATAATATAGCATGGAGCAATAAAAAATTATAGATACGTTGGAGACGTATCAAGCCCCAAACATCAAATGGTTCAATAACAAATGAATATTTCATAGGCATTTCTTGACGTCTACTAATATTACCAATTCTTTGACATTCATCGCAAGATAAGACAAACTTACGGGCATCCTTGAAGAGAGTAGGCCAATAAAAGCCGGATTGCAATACCTTATGTGCAGTTCTATCTCCACGTGGTGTCCTCCATAAGCCTCGGAGTGACACTTGCGTAGGATCATTCTGTTCATGCTTTCGGTACACAGCGTCTAATAACACCATCTACTCCTTCTTTATAAAGATGTGGGTCATCCCGAAGTAATGTCTCAAATCATAGAAAAACTTTTTCTTTTGCTGGTATGTGAAACTAGGTGGTATAAATTTAGCAACAATGTAATTAGCATAATCAGAATACCATGGAGAAATACGGGAAGCATTTATGACATTTAATTGGTCATCAGGAAAGCTATCATGAATAGGTAGTGGGTCATCAAGAACATTCTCTAACCTAGACAAGTTATCTGCAACGGGGTTCTCAGCTCCCTTTCTATCAATAATATGCAAATCAAATTCTTGTAGCAAGAGAACCCATCTAATAAGTCTAGGTTTAGCATCTTTCTTTTCCATAAGGTATTTAATAGCAGCATGATCAGTGTGAATAGTTACTTTAGAATCAACAATATAAGGTCTGAACTTATCACAAGAAAATACAACTGTTAAGAATTCCTTTTTAGTAGTAGCATAATTTATCTGGGCATTGCCTAGAGTTTTACTAGCATATTGAATAACATTTAATTTCTTACCAACTCTTTGCCCTAGAACAGCACCTACAGCATAATCACTAGCATCACATGATTTCAAAAGGTAGATCCCAATCAGGTGGCTGAACAATAGGTGCAGAAATCAATGCTTTCTTAAGTATTTCAAATGCTTCTACACAATCATCATCAAAGACAAATGGTATATCTTTTTGTAATAGATTAGTCAGAGGCCGAGAAATTTTTGAGAAGTCCTTAATGAACCTCCTGTAAGAACCGGCATGACCAAGGAAACTTCTTATACCTTTCCTTGGGACATGGCATCTTTTCAATAGCATCAACCTTGGCTTTATCAACTTCAATACCTCTTTCAGAAATTTTATGCCCCAAAACAATGCCTTCATTAACCATAAAGTGGCACTTCTCCCAATTCAAGACAAGATTAGTTTCTTCACATCTCTCGCAAAACTTCGATCAAGGTTGCTCAAGCAATCATCAAAGGAGGATCCATAAGCGGAGAAATCGTCCATGAAAACCTCACAAATCTTTTCACAAAAAGTAGAGAATATAGCCATCATGCATCTTTGAAAGGTAGCAGGTGCATTACATAAACCAAAAGGCATACGTCTATAAGAAAAAGTACCGAAAGGGCAGGTAAATGTGGTCTTAGCTTGATAATCAGCTGACATAGGTATTTGAGAGAAACCGTAATAACCATCTAGAGAGCAAAAATGTGTATGTTTGGATAATCTTTCTAGCATTTGATCAATAAAAGGTAAGGGTAATGATCTTTTTAGTAGCTTTGTTTAATTTGTGAAAATCAATTACCATCCTATAACCTGTAATAATTCTTTGCGGAATCAATTCATCTTTATCATTAGGAGCAGCGGTAATACCTCCCTTCTTAGGGACACAATGGACAGGACTTACCCACTGGCTATCAGCAATGGGATAAATTATACCTGCCTCAAGGAGCTTTAGTATTTCCTTTCTTACCACTTCTTTCATTTTAGGATTCAGTCGTCGTTGGTGATCAATAACGGGTCTGGCGTCTTTCTCCAGATTTATTTTATTTTAACATAGAGTGGGACTAATGCCCTTAAGATCATCAAGAGTATATCCAATAGCGACACGGTGCTTCTTCGTAGTTTTCAATAATTTTTCTTCCTCCTTCCCTGAAAGGTTTGCACTAATAATAACAGGATATATCTTCTTTTCATCAAGATAAGCATATTTAAGAGTATCAGGTAATGGTTTAAGCTCAAACATGGGATCACCCTTGGGTGGAGGAGGATCCCCTAGGATTTCAACAGGCAAGTTGTCAGAATAGGTCCTTGTTAAAGAACCCTTCATCTATTTCCCTTCTTTCATTCATAAACATATCATTTTCATGGTCTAGCAAATATTGTTCTAAAGGATCACTAGGAGGTACGACAATAGAAGCAAGACCAATAATTTCATCTTTACTAGGCAATTCCTCTTCACGGTGTTGTCTACGAAATTTAGAAAAGTTAAACTCATGAGACATATCACCTAAACCAATAGTAACAACATCCTTTTCGCAGTCTATCTTAGCATTAACAGTGTTCAAGAAGGGTCTACCAAATATAATGGGACAAAAGCTATCTTGTGGGGAACCAAGAACAAGAAAATCAGCAGGATATTTAGTTTTCCCACACAAGACTTCAACATCTCTAACAATTCCAATTGGTGATATAGTATCTCTATTGGCAAGCTTAATTGTAACATCAATATCTTCTAACTCAGTGGGTGCAATATCATGCATAATTTCTTTGTATAAGTCAATAGGTATTTCACTAGCACTAGAACCCATATCACATAAGCCATAATAACAATGATCTCCTATTTTAACAGAAATAACAGGCATGCCTACCACAGGTCTATGTTTATCTTTAGCACAAGGTTTGGCAATTCTAGCAGTTTTATTACAGAAATGAATAACATGCCCATCAATATTATCAGACAAGAGATCTTTAACAATAGCAATATTAGGTTCAACTTTAACTTGCTTAGGAGGTATATAAGTTCTAACATTGCTTTTACGAACCACAGTTGAAGCTTTAGCATGATCCTTTATTCTAACAGGGAAAGGTGGTTTCTCAACATAGGCAGTAGGAACAATAGGATAATTATAAGTGATAGTCTTTTCTTCAACTTTAATAGGTGCAGCTACTTTTTCTTCTATGGGAGGATGATATTTAAACCTCTTCTCCTTAGGGAGATCAGCATGAGTAGCAAAAGATTCACAGAAAGAAGCTACTATCTCGGAGTCAAGTCCATATTTAGTGCTAAATTTACGGAAAACATCGGCATCCATAAAAGATTTAACACAATTAAACTTAGGTGTCATACCTGACTCCTTACCTTTGTCGAGGTCCCAATCTTCAGAGTTGCGTTTAATTCTTTCCAATAAATCCCATTTGAATTCAATAGTCTTCATCATAAAAGAGCCAGCACAAGAAGTATCGAGCATGGTGCGATTGTTATCCGAAAGCCGAGCATAATTTTTTTGAATAATCATTAATCTTGAGAGCTCATGATTGGGGCATGAATATAACATTGACTTAAGCCTCCTCCAAGCTTGAGCGATGCTTTCTCCTTCGCAAGGCCAAAAATTATATATATAATTATGATCATGATGAACAAGATGAATAGGATAAAACTTCTGATGATATTCCAATTTCAATCGTTTGTAGTTCCATGATCCCATATCATCACATAGCCTATACCATGTCAATGCATCTCCCTTCAAAGATAAAGGGAAGACCTTCTTCTTGATAACATCATCGGGCATACCGCAAGCCTAAATAATCCACAAACTTCATCCACATATATTAGGTGCTCATCAGGATGTAATGTTCCATCTCCCGCAAAAGGATTAGCTAGCAGTTTTTCTACCATACGAAGGAATTTCAAAGTAGACATTTTCATTTTCAGTAGGTTCAGTGGGTTGAGGAGCAACTCTTTGCTCTCTTGGTCAGGGTGAATATACATGAACAAGCCCCTCAGGATTACTTTCCATAGTAACAAGTGACAGTAAATTTCGGCACACTATATAAATTTTTCCTTACCAAATTCCACCTACCAAAGGCGCTTCACTCCCGGCATCGACGCTTGAAAAGAGTCTTGATGACCCACAAGTATAGGGGATCTATCATAGTCCTTTCGATAAGTAAGAGTGTCGAACCCAATGAGGAAGCGAAGGGAATGATAAGCGGTTTCAAAGAAGGTATTCTCTGCAAGCACTGAAATTATAGGTAACAGATAGTTTTGTGATAGGATAATTTGTAACGAGCAACAAGTAACAAAAGTAAATAAAGTGCAGCAAAGTGGCCCTATCCTTTTTGTAGCAAAGGACAAGCCTGGAAAAACTCTTATATAGAGAAAAGCGCTCCCGAGGACACATGGGAATTATCGTAAAGCTAGTTTTCATCACGTTCATGTGATTCGCGTTCGGTACTTTGATAATTTGATATGTGGGTGGACCGGTGCTTGGGTGCTGTCCTTACTTGGAAAAGCATCCCACTTATGATTAACTCCTATTGCAAACATCCGCAACTACAAAAGAAGTATTAAGGTAAACCTAACCATAGCATGAAACATATGGATCCAAATCAGCCCCTTACGAAGCAACGCATACACTAGGGTTTAAGCTTCTGTCACTCTAGCAACCCATCATCTACTTATTACTTCCCAATGCCTTCCTCTAGGCCCAAATAATGGTGAAGTGTCATGTAGTCGATGTTCACATAACACCACTAGAGGAGAGACAACATACATCTCATCAAAATATCGAACGAATACCAAATTCACATGACTACTAATAGCAAGACTTCTCCCATGTCCTCAGGAACAAACGTAACTACTCACAAAGCATATACATGTTCATAATCATAGGAGTATTAATATGCATATAGGATCTGAACATATGATCTTCCACCAAATAAACCAACTAGCATCAACTACAAGGAGTAATCAACAGTACTAGCAACCTACTAGTACCAATCCTGGACTTGGACACAAGAATTGGATACAAGAGATGAACTAGGGTTTGAGAGGAGATGGTGCTGGTGAAGATGTTGATGGAGATTGGCCCCCTCCCGATGAGAGGAGCGTTGGTGATGACGATGGCGATGATTTCCCCCTCCCGAGGGGAAGTGTCCCGGCAGAACAGCTCCGCCAGAGCCCTAGATTGGTTCCGCCAAGGTTACGCCTCGTGGCGGTGGAGTCTCGTCCCGAAAGCTTGCTTCTGATTTTTCTTCAAACAAAAGACTTCATATAGCAGAAGATGGGCACCGGAGAGCCAACAGGGGGCCCACGAGGCGAGGCGCCCCCACCCTCGTGGCTGTGGTGGGGAGCCCCTCTGGTATTTCTTACGCTTTCAAGATTTTTTATTATTTCCAAAAATAACTTTCGTGGAGTTTCAGGACTTTTGGAGTTGTGCAAAATAGGTCTCTAATATTTGCTCCTTTTTCAGCCCAGAATTCTAGCTGTCGGCATTCTCCCTCCTTATGTGAACCTTGTAAAATAAGAGAGAATAGGCATAAGTATTGTGACATAATGTGTAATAACAGCCCATAATGCAATAAATATCGATATAAAAGCATGATGCAAAATGGACGACGGACACTCAATTTGGATCGAGAGTTTGTGGGGCGTCACCGAGCTGAACGATGTGCAGATCGCGGAGGTGCCGATACTTCGATTACTAGGATCGGCCGGATCATGAAGACGTACGACTACATCAACCGCGTTGTCATAACGCTTCCGCATTCGGTCTATGAGGGTACGTAGACAACACTCTCCCCTCTCGTTGCTATGCATCACCATGATCTTGCGTGTGCGTAGGATTTTTTTTGAAATTACTACGTTCCCCAACAGTGGTATCTGAGCCAGGTTTATGCGTAGATATTATATGCATGAGTAGAACACAAATGAGTTGTGGGCGATAATGGTCATACTACTTACCAGCATGTCATACTTTGATTTAGCGGTATTGTTGGATGAAGCGGCCTGGACCGACATTACGCGTACGCTTACGCGAGACTGGTTTCACCGGCGATAGCCGCATTTACGGTGGTGGCGGGTGTCGGTTTCTCCAACTTTAGTTGAATCGAGTGTGCTACGCCCGGTCCTTGTTGAAGGTTAAAACAACACACTTGATGAAAAATCGTTGTGGTTTTGATGCGTAGGTAAGAACGGTTCTTGCTCAGCCCATAGCAGCCACGTAAAACTTGCAACAACAAAGTAGAGGACGTCTAACTTGTTCCTGCAGGGCATGTTGTGATGTGATATGGTCAAGACATGATGATATAAATTGTTGTATGAGATGATCATGTTTTGTAGCAGAGTTATCGGCAACTGGCAGGAGCCATATGGTTGTCGCTTTATTGTATGCAATGCAATCGCCATGCAATTGCTTTACTTTATCACTAAGCGGTAGCGATAGTCGTAGTAGCAATAGTTCGCGAGATGAAAACGATGCTTCGATGGAGATCAAGGTGTCAAGCCGGTGACGATGGTGATCATGACGGTGCCTTGGAGATGGAGATCAAAGGCACAAGATGATGATGACCATATCATATCACTTATATTGATTGCATGTGATGTTTATCCTTTATGCATCTTATTTTGCTTAGTTCGGCGGTAGCATTATAAGATGACCTCTCACTAAATTTCAAGGTACAAGTGTTCTCCCTGAGTATGCACCCGTTGCAAAAAGTTCGTCGTGCGAGACACCACGTGATGATCGGGTGTGATAAGCTCTACGTTCACATATAACGGGTGCAAGCCAGTTTTGCACACGCAGAATACTCGGGTTAAACTTGACAAGCCTAGCATATGCAGATATGGCCTCGGAACCTTTGAGACCGAAAGGTCGAGCGTGAATCGTATAGTAGATATGGTCAACATAGTGATGTTCACCATTGAAAACTACTCCATCTCACGTGATGATCGGACATGGTTTAGTTGATATGGATCACGTGATCACTTAGGTGATTAGAGGGATGTCTATCTAAGTGGGGGTTCTTAAGTAATATGATTAATTGAACTTTAATTTGTCATGAACTTAGTACCTGATAGTATTTTGCATGTCTATGTTGTAGATCTATAGCTCGCGTATAGCTGCCCTATTTTATTCTTGATATGTTCCTAGAGAAAAAAATAAGTTGAAAGATGTTAGTAGCAATGATGCGGACTAGCTCCGTGATCTGAGGATTATCCTCATTGCTGCATAGAAGAATTATGTCCTTGATGCACCGCTAGGTGACGAACCTATTGCAGGAGTAGATGCAGACGTTATGAACATTTGGCAAAGCTCGGTATGATGACTACTTGATAGTTTAGTGCACCATGCTTTACGGCTTAGAACCAGGACTTCAAAAATGTTTTGAACGCCATGGAACATATAAGATGTTCCAAGAGCTGAAATTGGTATTTCAGACTCATGCCCGAGTCGATAGGTATGAGACCTCTGACAAGTACTTTGCCTACAAGATGGAGGAGAATAGCTCAACCAGTGAGCATGTGCTCAGATTGTCTGAGTACTACAATCGCTTGAATCAAGTGAGAGTTAATCTTCCAGATAAAATAGTGATTGACAGAATTCTCTAGTCACTATCACCAAGTTACTGGAACTTCGTGATGAACTATAATATGCAAGGGTTGATGAAAATGATTCCCGAGCTCTTCGTGATGCTGAAATCGACGAAGGTAGAAATCAAGAAAAGCATCAAATGTTGGTGGTTGACAATACCACTAGTTTCAAGTAAATGGGCAAGGGAAAGAAAGGGAACTTCAAGAAGAATGGCAAGCAAGTTGCCACTCCCATGAAGAAGCCCAAAGCTAGACCCAAGCCTGAAACCGAGTGCTTCTACTGCGAAGGAAATGGTCACTGGAAGCGGAACTGCCCCAAATACTTGGCGGATAAGAAGGATGGCAAAGTGAACAAAAGTATATATGATATACATGTTATTGATGTATACTTTACTAGTGTTCATAGTATCCCCTGGGTATTATACTGGTTCAGTTGCTATGATTAGTAACTCGAAAGCAGAGTTACAAAATGAAACGAGACTAGTTGAGGGCAAGGTGACGATGTGTGTTGGAAGTGATTCCAAGGTTGATAAGATCACCATCGCACACTCCCTTTACCTTCGGGATTAGTGTTGAACCTAAAATAAATGTTATTTGGTGTTTGCGTTGAGCATAATATGATTAGATCATGTTTATTGCAATACGGTTATTCATTTAAAGTCAAAAGAATAATTGTTATTCTGTTTACATGAATAAAACCTTCTGTGGTCATACACCCAAGGTGAATGGTTTATTGAATCTCGATCGTAGTGATACACATATTCATAATATTGATGCCAAAAGATGCAAAGTTGATAATGATAGTGCAACATATTTGTGGCACTACCGTTTAGGTCATATTGGTGTAAAGCGCATGAAGAAACTCCATGCTGATGGGCTTTTGGAATCACTTGATTATGAATCTCTTGATGCTTGCGAACCATGCCTCATGGGCAAGATGACTAAGACTCCGTTCTCCGGAACAATGGAGCGAGCAACTGACTTATTGGAAATAATACATACTGATGTATGTGGTCCGATGAGTGTTGAGGCTCGCGGCGGGTATCATTATTTTCTGACCTTCACAGATGATTTGAGCAGATATGGGTATATCTACTTAATGAAACATAAGTCTGAAACATTTAAAAAGTTCAAAGAATTTCAAAGTGAAGTAGAAAATCATCGTAACAAGAAAAATAAAGTTTCCACGATCTGATCGTGGAGGAGAATATTTGAGTTACGAGTTTGGTCTTCATTTAAAACAATGCGGAATAGTTTCGCAAATCACGCCACCCGGAACACCACAGCGTAATGGTGTGTCCGAACGTCATAACCACACTTTATTAGATATGGTGCGAGCTATGATGTCTCTTACTAATTTACCGCTATCATTTTGGGGTTATGCATTAGAGACAACTGCATTCACGTTAAATAGGGCACCATCTAAATCCGTTGAGACGACACCATATGAATTGTGGTTTGGCAAGAAACCTAAGCTGTCGTTTCTTAAAGTTTGGGGCGGCGATGCTTATGTGAAAAAGTTTCAACCTGATAAGCTCGAACTCAAATCGGAGAAATGTGTCTTCATAGGATACCCAAAGGAAACTGTTGGGTACACCTTCTATCATAGATCCGAAGGCAAGATATTCGTTGCTAAAAATGGATCCTTTCTAGGGAAGGAGTTTCTCTCGAAATAAGTGAGTGGGAGGAAAGTAGAACTTGATGAGGTAATTGTTCCTTCTCCCAAATTGGAAAGTAGTTCATCACAAAAATCAGTTCTAGTGATTCCTACACCAATTAGTGAGGAAGTTAATGATGATGATCATGAAACTTCAGATCAATTTACTACCGAACCTCGTAGGTCAACCAGAGTACGTTCTGCACCAGAGTGGTATGGTAATCCGATTCTGGAAGTCATGTTACTAGACCATGACAAACCTACGAACTATGAGGAAGCGATGGTGAGCCTAGATTCCGCAAAATGGTTTAAGGCCATAAAATTTGAGATAGGATCCATGTATGAGAACAAAGTATGGACTTTGGTGGACTTGCCCGATGATCGGCAAGCCATTGAGAATAAATGGATCTTCAAGAGGAAGACGGACGCTGATGGTAGTGTTAATATCTACAAAGCTCGACTTGTTGTGAAAGGTTTTCAACAAGTTCAAGGTGTTGACTACGATGAGATTTTCTCACTCGTAGCGATGCTTAAGTCTGTCCGAATCATGTTAGCAATTACCGCATTTTATGAAATCTGGCAAATGGATATGAAAACTGCATTCCTTTGTGGATTTATTGAAGAAGAGTTGTATATGATGCAACCAGAAAGTTTTGTTGATCCTAAAGGTGCTAACAAAGTGTGCAAGCTCCAGCGATCCATCTATGGACTGGTGCAAGCATCTCGGAGTTGGAATATACACTTTGATAAGTTGATCAAAGCATATAGTTTTATACAGACTTGCGGTGAAGCCTGTACTTACAAGAAAGTGAGTGGGAGCACTACAGCCTTTCTGATAAGTATATGTGAATGTGAATTTGGCAGACCCGTTGACTAAACTTCTCTCACAAGCAAAAACATGATCACACCTTAGTACTCTTTGGGTGTTAATCACATGGCGATGTGAACTAGATTACTGACTCTAGTAAACACTTTGAGTGTAGGTCACATGGGGATGTGAACTATGGGTGTTAATCACATGGTGATGTGAACTATTGGTGTTAAATCACATAGCGATGTGAACTAGATTATTGACTCTAGTGCAAGTGGGAGACTGAAGGAAATATGCCTTAGAGGCAATAATAAAGTTATTATTTATTTCCTTATTTCATGATAAATGTTTATTGTTCATGCTAGAATTGTATTAACCGGAAACTTAGTACATGTGTGAATACATAGACAAACAGAGTGTCCCTAGTATGCATCTACTTTACTAGCTCGTTTATCATAGATGGTTAAGTTTCCTAGCCATAGACATGTGTTGTCATTTGATGAACGGTATCACATCATTAGAGAATGATGTGATGGATAAGACCCATCCATTAGCTTAGCACTATGATCGTTTAGTTTGTTGCTATTGCTTTCTTCATAACTTATACATGTTCCTATGACTATGAGATTATGCAACTCCCGAATACCGGAGGAACACTTAGTGTGCTATCAAACGTCACAACGTAACTGGGTGATTATAAAGATGCTCCACAGGTGTCTCCGATGGTTTTTGTTGAGTTGACATAGATCGAGATTAGGATTTGTCACTCCGTGTTTCAAAGAGGTATCTCTGGGCCTGATACGTCTCCAACGTATCTATAATTTTTGATTGCTCCATGCTACTTTATCTACTGTTTTAGGCAATATTGGGCTTTATTATCCACTTCTATATTATTTTTGGGACTAACCTATTAGCTGGAGGCCCAGCCCAGATTTATTGCTTTTATGCCTATTTCGATGTTTCGAGGAAAAGGAATATCAAGCGGAGTCAAACGGAACGAAATCAAGCTGGAGAAGTTATTTTTGGAAGGAAAGCCACCAGATAGACTTGGACTCTCGTCGGGAGATATGGGAGGTGCTCACGAGGGTGGGGGGCGCGCCCCCTGCCTCGTGGGGCTCCCGTAGCTCCACCGACGTAACCCCTGCACCCATATATACCTACGTATCGAAAAACTTCCAGAACAAAAGATAGATCGGGAGTTCCGCCGCCGCAAGCCTCTGTAGCCACCAAAATCCGATCGGGACCTGTTCCAAGACTCACGGAGGGGGGAACCCATCACCGGTGGCCATCTTCATCATCCCGGCGCTATCCATGATGAGGAGGGAGTAGTTCACCCTCGAATGAGGGTATGTACCAGTAGCTATGTGTTTGATCTCTCTCGTGTTCTCGACTTCACACGATCTTGATGTATCGCGAGCTTTGCTATTATAGTTGGATCTTATGTTTCTTCTCCCCCTCTACTCTCTTGTGATGAATTGAGTTTCCCCTTGGAAGTTATCTTATCGGATTGAGTCTTTTATGAGAATACTTGATGTATGTCTTGCCGTGTTTATCTGTGGTGACAATGGGATACATTGTGCCACTTGATGTATGTTTTGGTGACCAACTTGCGGGTTCCGCCCATGAACCTATGCATAGGGGTTGGCACACGTTCTTGACTCTTCGATAGAAACTTTGGGGCACTCTTTGAAGTACTTTTATGTTGGTTGGATGAATCTGAGATTGTGTGATGCATATCATATAATCATGCCCACGGATACTTGAGGTGATAATGGAGTATCTAGGTGACATTAGGGTTTTGATTGATTTGTGTCTTAAGGTGTTATTCTAGTACGCACTCTTTTATAGATTGATCCGAAAGAATAGCTTTGAGGTGGTTTCGTACCCTACCATAATCTCTATGTTTGTTCTCTGCTATTAGTGGCTTCGGAGTGACTCTTTGTTGCATGTTGAGGGATTGTTATATGATCTATCTATGTTATTATTGTTGAGAGAACTTGCACTAGTGAAAGTATGAACCCTAGGCCTTGTTTCCTATCATTGCAATACCGTTTACGCTCACTTTTACCACTTGTTACCTTGCTGTTTTTATATTTTCAGATTACAAAAACCTTTATCTACCATCCATATTGCACTTGTATTACCATCTCTTGGCGAACTAGTGCACCTATACAATTTACCATTGTATTGGGTGTGTTGGGGACACAAGAGACTCTTTGTTATTTGGTTGCAGGGTTGCTTGAGATAGACCATCTTCATCCCTCGCATCCTACGGATTGATAAACCTTAGGTCATCCACTTGAGGGAAATTTGCTCTTGTCCTACAAACCTGTGCACTTGCAGGCCCAACAACGTCTACAAGGAGAAGGTTGCGTAGTAGACATCAAGCTCTTTTCCGTTGCCGCCAGGAGGTTAGTGCTTGAAGGTATATCTTTAGATCTTGCAATCGAATCTTTTAGTTTCTTGTTTTAGCACTAGTCTAGTCTGTAAAAGAAAACTACAAAAAAAATGGAATTGAGTTTGTCTCATACGCTTCATCTTTTAATATCTTTCGTGAGAATGATGGGAAGGAAAATTGTGCTCAAGTGCTAGAAGAAGAAATCTATAAAATGTTTGGCACTAAATCTTTGTATGATGAGCATGAATGCAATGTTGTTATTATGAATTCCTTGAATATCCATGATGCTAATGATATGCAAAGCCACAAGCTTGGGGAAGCTATGTTTGATAAAGATGATATTTTTTGTCCCCCAAGCTTTGATGAGAAAATTTATTATGATGAAAGCATGCCTCCTATCTATGATGAGTATTGTGATGACACGTATGCTTTAAAGAATAATGATAACCATGAAACTTGTCATCTTGATCTTACTTTTCAATCACATGATAGTTATTTTGTTGAGTTTGCTCCCACTATTATTCATGAGAAGAATTTTGCTTATGTGGAGAGTAGTAAATTTTCTATGCAAGTAGATCATGAAAAGAATGCTTTAGGTGCTGGTTATATTGTTGAATTCATTCATGATGCTACTGAAAATTATTATGAGAGAGGATCATATGCTTCTACATATTGCAATAATGTCAAGTTTCCTCTCTATGTGTTGAAAATCTTGAAGCTATGCTTGTTTTGCCTTCCTATGCTAGTTGATTATTGTTCCCATAAGTTGTTTGCTCACAAAATCCCTATGCATAGAAAGTGGGTTAGACTTAAATGTGCTAGTCATATTCTTCATGATGCTCTTTTTATGTTTCAATTCTTATCTTTTATGTGAGCATCATTGAAATCATCATGCCTAGCTAGGGGCGTTAAACGATAGCGCTTGTTGGGAGGCAACCCAATTTTATTTTAGTTTCTTGCTTTTTGGTTCTATTTAGGAATAAATAATCCATCTAGCTTCTTTTTATATGTGGTTTTGTGTCTTAATTATTGTTTGTGCCAAGTAGAACCTTTGGGAAGACTTGGGTGAAGTCTTTATGATCATGCTGTAAAAAACAGAAACTTTAGCGCTCACGAGATTAGCTTCAACTTTTAACTGGAAAGTGCTATTTGGTTGATTCTTTTTTCAGATGATTACTAGACAAATTCCTCAGGTCCACCAATTTATTTTATAATTTTTGGAGTTCCAGAAGTTTGCGTTAGTTACAGATTACTACAGACTGTTCTGTTTTTGACAGATTCTGTTTTCATTGTGTTGTTTGCTTATTTTGATGAATCTATGGCTTGTAAAATAGTTTATAAACCATAGAGAAGTTGGAATACAGTAGGTTTAACACCAATATAAATAAATAATGAGTTCATTACAGTACCTTGAAGTGGTCTTATGTTTTCTTTCGCTAACGGAGCTCACGAGTTTTCTGTTAAGTTTTGTGTTGTGAAGTTTTCAAGTTTTGGGTAAAGATTCGATGGACTATGGAATAAGGAGTGGCAAGAGCCTAAGATTGGGCATTGCCAAGGCACCCCAAGGTAATATTCAAGGACAACCAAGAGCCTAAGCTTGGGGATGCCCCGGAAGGCATTTCCTCTTTCGTCTTCGTTCATCGGTAACTTTACTTGGAGCTATATTTTTATTCACCTTATGATATGTGTTTTGCTTGGAGCGTCATTTTCTCTTGTTAGTTTTTGCTTGCTGTTATTTAGAATGATGTTTTTCATCTTTAGTTTCAATAAAAAAAGTCAAGGATAGCCTTTGCCATGCTTATTTTGCTACTATACATGTTGCTGTTTGAAAACAGAAAGTTTACCGCTGTTGCAAAAATTCCTCAGAAAAGTCAGAGCATGATATAATGTTGAAACCTTTTTCATAATGAGATCTGATAAATTTACTACAGTGGGAAGTTTAGTTCATAATATTTGGAGTTAGGAAAGTATTGATACTCTTGCATTCTTTACAGACTGTACTATTTTGGCAGATTGCTGTTATGTTTGCATGTTTGCATATGTTTGCTTGTTTAATGATTCTATTTAAGGATAGAAGTATTAATTATGCAGGGACATTTAGTATGAAATGTTGAATAATAATTTTAGTGATTTGTTACAGTAGAAAATGATAAGGTTTTGCATTGGTTTATACTAACCTATCTCACGAGTTCTTGTTGAGTTTGTTGTGGATGAAGCTTTTGATAAAAGAGAAACCATGATATGAGAGGAATTAAGGAGACACAAAGTTCAAGCTTGGGGATGCCCAAGGCACCCCAAGATAATATTTCAAGAAGTCTCAAGCATCTAAGCTTGGGGATGCCCGTAGGCATCCCACCTTTCTTCTTCAACAACTATCGGTTAGTACGGTTGAGCCTAAGTTTTTGCTTCTTCACATGAGTTGTGCTATCCTTGCAATGTAGTTTTATTTAGCTTTGCTTGCTGTTTGAATAAGTTTCAAGATCTGAAATTATTAAATGGGAGAGTCTTCACATAGTTACATAATTATTCGACTACTCATTGATCTTCACTTATATCTTTCGGAGTAGTTTGTCATTTGCTCTAGTGCTTCACTTATATCTTTTAGAGCACAATGGTGGTTTTATTTTGAAGAAATATATGAACTCTCATGCTTCACTTATATTATTTTGAGAGTCATTAATAGCATGTTAATTTGCTTAAAATTAATATACTTGGTATTCAAGATATGTGAAACTTTCTTTTGAGTGCGTTGAATACTAAGAAAAGTTTGATACTTGATAATTGTTTTGAGATATGGAGGTAGTGATATTAAAGTCATGCTAGTTGGGTGATTATGAATTTAAAGAATGCTTGTGTTAAAGTTAGCAAATCCCGTAGCATGCACGTATGGTTAAAGTTGTGTAACAAATTTGAAACATGAAGTGTACTGGCTTGTGCATCCTTATGAGTGGCGGTCGGGACGGCGATGGTCTTTTCCTACCAATCTATCCCCCTAGGAGCATGCGGCGTAGTGCTTGATTTTGATGACTTCTAAATTTTGCAATAAGTATATGAGTTCTTTTTGACTAATGTTGAGTCCATGGATTATACGCACTTTTACCTTTCCGCCTTTGCTAGCCTCTTGATGCACTGCATTGCCCTTTCTCACCTTGAGAGTTGGTGCAAACTTCGGTGCATCCAAACCCGTGATATGATACGCTCTATCACACATAAGCCTCATTATATCTTCCTCAAAACAGCCACCATACCTACCTATTTATGGCATTTCCATAGCCATTCGAGATATATTGCCATGCAACTTTCCACCGTTCCGTTTATCATCATTATGACATACATTACTTTTGTCATATTGCCATTGCATGATCATGTAGTTGACATCGTATTTGTGGCAAAGCCACCATGCATTATTTTTCATACATGTCACTCTTGATTCATTGCACCATCCGTACATCACGGAGGCATTCATATAGAGTCATATCTTGTTCTAGTTTCGAGTTGTAATCCTTATGTTGTAATCAATAGAAGTGTGATGATCATCATTATTAGAGCATTGCCCAATCAAAAAAAAGAGAAAGGCCAAAAAGAAAAAAAGAAAGGCCCAAAAAAAAGAAAATAAATAAAAAGGGCAATGTTACTATCTCTTTTTCCACAGTTGTGCTTCAAAGTAGCACCTTGTTCTTCATGTAGTGAGTCTCATATATTGTGCTTCAAAGTAGCACCTTGTTTTTCATATAGTGAGTCTCATAAGTTGTCTTTTTCATACTAGTGGAAAATTTTCATTATAGAACTTGGCTTGTATATTCCTACGATGGGCTTCCTCAAATGCCCTAGGTCTTCATGAGCAAGCAAGTTGGATGCACACCCACTAGTTTTCTTTTGTTGAGCATTCATTTATAGCTCTAGTGCATCCGTTGCATGGCAATCCCTACTCCTCATGTTGACATCAATTGATGGGCATCTCCATAGCCTGTTGATTATCCTCGTCAATGTGAGACTTTCTCCTTTTTGTCTTCTCCACACAATCCCCATCATCATATTCTATTCCACCCATAGTACTATATCCATGGCTCACGCTCATGTATTGCGTGAAGGTTGAAAAAAGTTTGAGATTATTTAAGTATGAAACAATTGCTTGGCTTGTCATCGGGGTATAGAATTTGGGAACATCTTTGTGTGACGAAATGAAGCATAGCCTAACTATATGATTTTGTAGGGATGAACTTTATTTTGCCATGCTATTTTGAGAAGACGTGATTACTTTGATTAGTATGCTTGAAGTATTATTATTTATTTTATCAATATGAACTTTTATTTTGTATTCATTTGGATCTGAATATTCATACCACAATTAATAAGATTTACATTGAAATTATGCCAAAGTATCACTCCGCATCAAAAATTCTTTTTTATCATTTACCTACTCGAGGACGAGCAGGAATTAAGCTTGGGGATGCCTGATACGTCTCCAACGTATCTATAATTTTTAATTGCTCCATGCTACTTTATCTACTATTTTAGGCAATATTGGGCTTTATTATCCACTTTTATATTATTTTTGGGACTAACCTATTAAGGAGGCCCAACCTGATTTCTTGTTTTATGCCTATTTTAGTGTTTGAGGAAAAGGAATATGAAGCGGAGTCAAAATGGAGCGAAATCAAGCTGGAGAAGTTATTTTTGGAAGGAAAGCCACGGATAGACTTGGACTCTACGTCAGGAGATACGGGAGGTGCTCACGAGGGTGGGGGGCGCGCCCCCCTTCCTCATGGGGCCCCCGTAGCTCCACCGACGTAACCCCTGCACCCATATATACCTACGTATCGAAAAACTTCCAGAACAGAAGATAGATCGGGAGTTCCGCTGCCGCAAGCCTCTGTAGCCACCAAAAGTCAATCGGGACCCTGTTCCCAAGCACCTCACGGAGGGGGGAACCCATCACCGTGGCCATCTTCATCATCCGGCGCTATCCATGACGAGGAGGGAGTAGTTCACCTGCTGAGGGGTATGTACGGTAGCTATGTGTTTGATCTCTCTCTCTCTCGTGTTCTCGACTTCACACGATCTTGATGTATCGCGAGCTTTGCTATTATAGTTGGATCTTATGTATCTTCTCCCCCTCTACTCTCTTGTGATGAATTGAGTTTCCCCTTTGAAGTTATCTTATCGGATTGAGTCTTTTATGAGAACACTTGATGTATGTCTTTCCGTGTTTATCTGTGGTGACAATGGGATATCATGTGCCACTTGATGTATGTTTTGGTGACCAACTTGTGGGTTCCGCCATGAACCTATGCATAGGGGCTGGCACGCGTTCTTGACTCTCCGGTAGAAACTTTGGGGCACTCTTTGAAGTACTTTTATGTTGGTTGGATGAATCTGAGATTGTGTGATGCATATCGTATAATCATGCCCACGGATAGTTGAGGTGACAATGGAGTATCTAGGTGACATTAGGGTTTTGATTGATTTGTGTCTTAAGGTGTTATTCTAGTACGAACTCTTTTATAGATTGATCCAAAAGAATAGCTTTGAGGTGGTTTCGTACCCTACCATAATCTCTACGTTTGTTCTTCGCTATTAGTGGCTTTGAAGTGACTCTTTGTTGCATGTTGAGGGATTGTTATATGATCTATCTATGTTATTATTGTTGAGAGAACTTGCACTAGTGAAAGTATGAACCCTAGGCCTTGTTTCCTATCATTGCAATACCGTTTACGCTCACTTTTATCATTAGTTACCTTGCTGTTTTTATTATTTGAGATTACAAAACCTTTATCTACCATCCATATTGCACTTGTATTACCATCTCTTCACTGAACTACTGCACCTATACAATTTACCATTGTATTGGGTGTGTTGGGGACACAAGAGAGTCTTTGTTATTTGGTTGCAGGGTTGCTTGAGAGAGACCATCTTAAGTCCCTACGCCTCCTACAGATTGATAAACCTTAGGTCATCCACTTGAGGGAAATTGGCTACTGTCCTACAAACCTGTGCACTTGCAGGCCCAACAACGTCTACAAGGAGAAGGTTGCGTAGTAGACATCAGGGCCCTCTCGGTAATGCACATCACTATAAGCCTTGCAAGCAATGTGATTAATGAGTTAGTTGCGGGATGATGCATTACGGAATGAGTAAAGAGACTTGCCGGTAACGAGATTGAACTAGGTATGAGGATACTGACGATCGAATCTCGGGAAAGTAACATACCAGTGACAGAGGGAACAACGTATGTTGTTATACGGTTGACTGATAAAGATCTTCGTAGAATATGTAGGAGCCAATATGAGCATCCAGGTTCCGCTATTGGTTATTGACCGGAGATATGTATCGGTCTGATATGTCTCCAACGTATCTATAATTTTTTATTGTTCCATGCTATTATATTATCTGTTTTGGATGTTTACGGGCTTTATTAAACACTTTTATATTATTTTTGGGACTAACCTATTGACGAGCCCAGTGCAGTTCCTGTTTTTCCCCTTGTTTTAGTGTTTCGAAGAAAAGGAATATCAAACGGATTCGAAACGGAATGAAACCTTCTGGAGAAGTTATTTTTGGAAGGAAATCTACCCGTTAGATTTGGAGTGCATGCCAGGAAAAAAACGAGGGAGCCACGAGGTAGGGGGGCACGCCCTCCACCCTCGTGGGCCCCTTGTGGCTCCCCTGACGTACTTCTATCACCTATATATACCCATATACCTAAAAACTTCGGGGAACAAAATAGATCGGGAGTTCCGCCGCCGCAAGCCTCTGTAGCCACCAAAAACCAATCGGGACCCTGTTCCGGCACCCTGCCGGAGGAGGGATCCCTCACCGTGGCCATCTTCATCATCCGGCGCTCTCCATGACGAGGAGGGAGTAGATTCACCCTCGGGGCTGAGGGTATGTACCATAGCTATGTGTTTGATCTCTCTCTCTCGTGTTCTTGATTTGGCACGATCTTGATGTATCATGAGCTTTGCTATTATAGTTGGATCTTATGTTTCTTCTCCCCTCTACTCTCTTGTAATGGATTGAGTTTTCCTTTGAAGTTATCTTATCGGATTGAGTCTTTAAAGATTTGAGAACACTTGATGTATGTCTTGCCGTGCGTATCTGTGGTGACAATGGGATATCACGTGATCCACTTGATGTATGTTTTGGTGATCAACTTGCGGGTTCCGCCCATGAACTTATGCATAGGGGTTGGCACACGTTTTCGTCGTGATTCTCGGTAGAAACTTCGGGGCACTCTTTGAGGTTCTATGTGTTGGTTGAATAGATGAATACGAGATTGTGTGATGCATATCGTATAATCATACCCACGGAGACTTGAGGAGACATTGGAGTATCGAGGTGACAATAGGGTTTTGGTTGATTTGTGTCTTAAGGTGTTATTCTAGTACGAACTCTAGGGATGTTTGTGGCACTTATAGGAATAGCCCAACGGATTGATGGGAAAGAATAACTTTGAGGCGGTTTCGTACCCTACCATAATCTCTTCGTTTGTTCTCCACTATTAGTGACTTTGGAGTGACTCTTTGTTGCATGTTGGGGGATAGTTATATGATCCAATTATGTTATTATTGTTGAGATAACTTGCACTAGTGAAAGTATGAACCCTAGGCCTTGTTTCCTAGCATTGTAATACCGTTTACGCTCACTTTTACCACTTGTTACCTTGCTGTTTTTATATTTTCAGATTACAAAAACCTATATCTACCATCCGTATTGCACTTGTATCACCATCTCTTCACCGAACTAGTGCACCTATACAATTTGCCATTGTATTGGGTGTGTTGGGGACACAAGAGACTCTTTGTTATTTGGTTGCGGGGTTGCTTGAGAGAGACCATCTTCATCTCGCCTCCCACGGATTGATAAACCTTAGGTCATCCACTTGAGGAAATTTGCTCTTGTCCTACAAACCTCTGCACTTGGAGGCCCAACAACGTCTACAAGAAGAAGGTTGCGTAGTAGACATCAAGCTCTTTTCTGGCGCCGTTGCCGGGGAGGTGAGGGCTTGAAGGTATATCTTTAGATCTTGCAATCGAATCCTTTGTTTCTTGTTTTAGCGCTAGTTTAGTTTATAAAAGAAAACTACAAAAAAGTGGAATTGAGTTTGTCTCATACGCTTCATCTTTTTAATATCTTTAATGAGTATGATGGAAAGGAAAATTGTGCCAAAGTGTTAGAAGAAGAATGTATTAAAATGTTTGGCACTAAATCTTTGAATGATGAGCATGATTGCAATGTTGTTAGTATGAACTCGTTGAATATTCATGGTACTAATGATGATTGAACTAGTTATGATGAAAATATCTCCTATAAACATGTCAATTTATGTTGAGTGCATTGGGTTTGCAAGTACACACCAAATAGGGAAGATAGATATTGCAAGAGGCATAAGCATTTAGAAACTAAATGGTTGCAAGAAAGGCTAGATCGTGTGCTGAAAATTTAAACTCTATTAGCCATACTTGTGAACTTTGCATTGAACGTGATCATTTCAATACCCAATGCAAATTGTTTCATGATCGTATCGTGTCCAAAAATTGTGATGACTTGATTTCCCTTGCACATCATAATGAACTTAGTTTGCTCTTGGGTTATGAAGAAATGAAACGTATAACTAAGGATATTCCAAAATTTGCCATTGATAGAGTTCTTCATTTTGATCTAGAGGAAATTTATATGTATTGTGCGGTGAATTGCATTGAAAATCCTTATATTGCCAATTACGTAAAGAAAATAAAGCAAATATAAAATGAATAAAATACTAATGAAAGGGAAGAGACTTCCCAATATCCTCCTATTATTTCTTATGATGAATCGGGTAATGAGGAGGAGCCTTCTATTCAACCAAGCTCATTAATAAGGAGCTCCAAAAGAGGATTGAACCCACACATGAGGTGAAGAAGAAGAAAAGAAAAAGGAAGAGAGGTAAAAAGATATCTCTCCCAAATAATGTTGCTCCTATTATTGTTATGCCTCATGAAAATGAATCAAAAATAATTGTGGAAGATGATGCACTTGATAATGATCTCGTTATGCCTATTGCTTGTTGTGACGATTATGATTGGGAAGATAATGATACTTCTTATGTGTAACATCCCAAATTTTCAATTTGGCATGTTATACATAGGTCATCCATGCATATCATATTTTATTGCATTTCCATTTGAAATCCTCGAAATCCTAAGCAACTCAAGGACCCTCGGAGAGAGTTGGGGATTTTTTCGATTTTCATATTTGATTTTATCAAGTAGTGAAGAGCGAGGATTTTGGTTTTAATTATTTTCTCTCCGGAAAATATTTCATTTTAAATAAATAAATGAGGGGAGATAATATGACTTCTCCAAAATAATTGAAATATCGGAGGAAAAATGTTAAAATCATTATTTGGTTTTTATTTGATTTTATTTGGAATTTTATTCGCCCTAGAAAAATTTGCATGTTTTAAAAATTGCATTTTTAGGGGCCAAGAAAAGTTCATCTTATTCTAAATATTTTATTTAGACAAAGAAAACTTGTTTTGGAAATTTTAGTTTTTTATAAATTTTTCTAGGATTTTTATAAGATTCGGTGAAACGTTTAAAAAAAAAAGGGACCCGTGCTGATCGGGCCAAAGGCCCGGAGCAAAGCCGGCCGAGCCGCCGCCTTCAGCGTCGCCGCCATTGCGTCGCCTCAGACGGACGCCGAGGGTAGCCGAGCCGGACTCCTCGGCGCCCCTTCCCAAGCCACCGCCCGCCTCCTCCTTAAATACCCCACGTCGCCAAACCACCACCACCACCGGCTGCCGCCCTGGCGCCCGGACCCGAGCGAGCCCGAGCCGCCGACGCCGCCCTTAGCCACCGCGCCGCCTCCCGCCACCCGCCCCGGCCGAGCCCGCCACTTCCCGGACCTTGGAGCCGCCCGCCTCATGGGGACGACCTACATGGAGGAGGTAGCCCCGCCGCCGGTTTTCTTTCAAAAGAACCCCTTCGGTTTAAAAAAAAACCCTAGTTCGTTTTTTTATAGATCGGTTTTATTTTTTTTGGTTTATTTTTTTTGCGAGCGTTCACCCGTTCGTTCGTTTTTACGAACGTGTTCTTCGTTTAGATTCTGCTAACGAACGTTCATTCGTTTAGCCGTTCGACGTTTTCTTTTTATCGGATTTATTCCGCGATTTTCTTGATCGCGATTCCTGATCCGATTTTCGTTCTAGTTTAACTTTTCGCTCGTTTATTGGAATCAGGCGATTCAAGTGCCTGGAGTTTCATCTCGAAACCCTCTTTCCGAATAACCAACTCAAACAAGTTTTTGACTCTATAAAATTTGACCCTAGTTCAGATTAGTAAACGGACCTTGTTTCTTTCGCCGTTTGAGTTTTGTTGTTCCGTTTGATTTGATTCTTTTTGTGAACGAGTTCTTAAGTTGAACTCTCCGGTCAATCTCTTCGATTGAAGTTTCGTTTGTGCATCTTGCTTGTTTACTTATGTATGTATTGTTTGCTTGCGATAGAATTCCCGAATGCTAAGCGTGTTACTCTGAGTCTCTAGGATTCGGATCGTCGGCAAGGCAAGTAACACTTGATCATACCCTTTTCATACCCAGTTTATGCATTAGATTCAACCTCACACATTACATGATTAGGATATCATTAATTTGTGGGTTGGGAAGTAGTTGATGAGGTAGAACCTATTGCCTGCATTCAAACCTTGGGAGTTACTTCTACGTGTTGCTTATATTGCTATGCTATGCTCGTGAAGCGTGGATTGGGTTTGAGAGTTATCCATGATGATGTGAGATTGCTAATTAATGGTTAACTTAAGGTGGCAACTTTAATACACATCTGGGTGGATTGAGGCACACAGGGAACCCGGTGTTATGCATTTTGTTTTGAAATCCCGGGGAACCCGTGTGATCTTCCTATGGACCGCCACCCAGGCTCAAAGGGAACTGAGATTATTCATGCTAGAAACTTCCGTGTGCAGCCACAAGCTATTATGGGCTCTAGCATAGTTGAGTAAGTTACGTGAAGCTCTTGAAGAGGTAGATCAGCTGGTAGTGGGTTTGTAGGTTTGGTATGGTCTACCCGGAGTAAAGAGTTAATGTTCCTGAAAGACTGTGTCTCGGTCATCCGTTTCTCAAACACCATGCAGTGCGAGAAATCATCGGAGGCGATCGAGTCTTGTGGGGAAAAGCGCGCAAACCTCTGCAGAGTGTACAATCTAATCATGGTTAGCCGTGTCCCGGTTATGGACAATTCTGAGTATCTAGTACCTGAGTTTTCACATGTATCTCATCACCCTAAATTAATATTGCTGGGTTTGTTAATTACTTTAATTGGGATTGAGTTGGGGTTATACCTTCTCAATGATGTTTCAACCACCATGATAGTTAAATTAAAATGTATTCCTTTGTTGTAGGGAAAAATTGGCTTTCCGCAAAACTGTAACCGTAGAGCTTTCCACCAGCCAAATATGCATGTAGTAATAGCATTATCCTGTTATTGCTCTATTGTGTTACATTGCCAGCATATTCCATGTGCTGACCCGTTCTCGGTTGCAACGTATTATGTTGCAGACTTTTTGAGCAGGAGTAAGGTTCGATAGAGTCGTTGCCGTGCAGCTCAGCTATGCCGTTGGAGTTGATGGACTCACTTTATCTTCCAAGCCTTCCATTGTTATCGTATTAGATGGCCTTAAGCCATATTATTGTATTAAGTTCTCTTTTGAGACATTCGATGTAATAAGTGTGTGATTGCTACTCTGTTATAAATCCTTCGATCTTGTGTGTGTCGGCATTCTTGATCGAGGATGACACGGAAACACAGAGACTTGACCGTCTGAGGTCGGGTCGCTACAAGATGGTATCAGAGCACACGTTGAGTGTACGACACGACCACTAAGATAAACCATATGTCACTCTTCTCTACTCATTTCTGACTCCTCTCCATATTTCTACTCTTTAGGATGACGGAGATGAAGAACAAGTTTGCACAACCGGATGAAGACACACCTTTTGGACGCCACTTGAAGGAAGTCACTAGGTACTGAACATTGGAATACCAAGCTTCAGGGACGTACAATGCTACTTTACCGAGAAGAAGGCGCTGGATGATTCGAGTACAAGTTCCGGGAAGGACGTTCTCGCCAACTTCCAAGCCCATAGAGTTTTCTTTTGAAGCACCCACACGGAGCCTTGGCAAGAGTATGGCAGCTCACATGACCATAGGACGCATTGGAGAAGTCTACAACGAGAGCTTAAAGACACCATATATCAAATATGTGGGCGCGAGACGAGCAATGGGAAGTAATCAGCACCAAGAAGGATAGATCCATTGCAGCTTACATCCAGGAGCCAAACCGGCACATTCGACGTCAGGAGAACCGGATGTCTAGCGGACATGATGGAGTTGAAGAAGGCGAAAACTAGGATCATCGAAATGGAGGAAGAACTCAAGTTTACACGCCGACGGATATGAGGAAGAAATCAAGACACTCTTGGAGAAGAATGGCGACCTAGTTAAGAAGATCGGAGTCTTCATGGGAGGCCGACACCCAAAGAAGAGGAGCAAGACGAGGAAGAGGATCCCGCTTGTCCGGACAACTACATCATCATCGACGACACCGACTCAGATCCAAGTGATGATGACTATGAAGACGAAGCTGGAGCAGACATCATGGAGTCTTCCACCGATCAAAATTTCTAGATGACCACCAAACATTAGCAGTATTTTCCACCATGTAACTAGTAGTAGATGAGCACTTTACGATAGTCCTAGACCGTTTTGTATGCCCTTGCTTGATTGATTGAGTGGAATGAATGTGTGTTTGCCTCATATGCATATGGGTAGTGTTTTCTCGCTAGACCTCTTTCTATTCTAATCTCTTCCATCTAAACCCTCGGATGCCTCCAGACGTGACACCGGTTTTGCTTTCCCGGAGCTCACCCAGTTGATCCAAAGACAAAATACCTTGATGCAATTGCTAGTTCAGAACCAGGGCAACAACAACAACAACAATAACCCACCGCCAGTGGACAACTTAGCCCGCTTCCTAAGGTTACAACCGCCGGTGTTTTCCAGTAGCACCGAGCCAATAGTTGCGGATGATTGGCTACGTCGTATTGGAAGGGAGTTAACCGCTGCGGGATGCACGGATCTTTGAAAGTGCGCTTTGCCGCACATCAATTGGATGGACCAGCAGCCGCATGGTGTTGGAAATATGCCCTAGAGGCAATAATAAATTAGTTATTATTATATTTCCTTGTTCATGATAATCGTTTATTATTCATGCTATAATTGTATTGACCGGAAACCGTAATACATGTGTGGATACATAGACAACACCATGTCCCTAGTAAGCCTCTAGTTGACTAGCTCGTTGATCAACAGATGGTTACGGTTTCACGACCATGGACATTGGATGTCGTTGATAACGGGATCACATCATTAAGCGAGAATGATGTGATGGACAAGACAATCCTAAGCCTAGCACAAAGATCGCATTGTAGTTCGGTATGCTAAAGCTTTTCTAATGTCAAGTATCTTTTCCTTAGACCATGAGATTGTGCAACTCCGGATACCGTAGGAATGCTTTGGGTGTACCAAAGCGTCCTAGCGTAAGCTTGGGTGGCTATAAAGGTGCATTACAGGTGTATCTCCGAAAGTGTTTGTTGGGTTGTACGAATCGAGACTAGGATTTGTCACTCCGTGTAAGCGGAGAGGTATCTCTGGGCCCACTCGGTAGGACATCATCATAATGTGCACAATGTGACCAAGGGGTTGATCACGGGATGATGTGTTCTGAGAGCGAGTAAAGAGACTTGCCGGTAGCAGATTAAACAAGGTATCGGGATACCGACGATCGAATCTCGGGCAAGTACAATACCGCTAGACAAAGGGAATTGAACACGGGATTGATTGAATCCTCGACATCGTGGTTCATCCGATGAGATCATCGTGTAACATGTGGGAGCCTACATGGGTATCCAGATCCAGCTGTTGGTTATTGACCGGAGAACGTCTCGGTCATATGCGCATGGTTCCCGAACCCATAGGGTCTACACTTAAGGTTCGATGACGCTAGGGTTATAGGGAATAGATATACGTGGTTACCGAATGTTGTTCGAGTCCGGATGAGATCCCGGACGTCACGAGGAGTTAGGAATGGTCAGAAGGTAAAGATTGATATATTGGACGAAGGGTTTTGGAGTCGGAAGTGTTCCGGAGGTACCGGGTGATGACCGGCATGACCGAAAGGTGTTTGGGGAGCCCGGCAAGTGTTGGGGGCTTCATGGGCCAAGGGAAGGGGGCAAACCAGCCCACTAAGGGGCTGTGCGCCTCTCACCTATTCCCACGTGACCCGGGGGTTTGGGGCGCCCCATCTAGGGCTCCCACCTCTGGCTTGGGGGCCAAGTCACCCAAGGGAGAGATCCCATCTGCCTGGCCGCCCGCCCCCTAGGGAAACCCTAGGCGCCTCCCTCCCTTTGCCCCTATATAGTTGAGGTTTTGGGGCTGCCTAACACAGAGTTTCTCTCCTCTTGGCGCAGCCCTACCTCTCTCCCTTCTCCTCTCCGCTGTGCTTGGCGAAGCCCTGCAGATTGCCACGCTCCTCCATCACCACCACGCCCGTTGTCTGTTCTTTGCTGACGGAGTCTTCCTCAACCTCTCCCTCTCCTTGCTTTGGATCAAGGCGTGGGAGGCGTCACCGGCTGTACGTGTGTTGAGCAGCGGAGGTGCCGTCCGTTCGGCACTAGGATCATTGGTGATTTGAATCACGGCAGTCACGACTCCATCAACCCCGTTCACTTGAATGCTTCCGCTTAGCGATCTACAAGGGTATGTAGATTCACTCTCCTTCCCCTCGTTGCTAGTCTCTCCATGGATAGATCTTGGTGACACGTAGGAAAATTTTGAATTTCTGCTACGTTCCCCAACACATGGTGGGAGAATTACACGGCTACCTTCCCTATAGCCAATGTAACTTGGGACCAGTTACAACAAGCTTTTCGCACGGCCCATGTCTCAACTGGAGCCATGCAGATGAAGAAGCATGAGTTTACGCAACCCTCGCCGGAGGAACCGTCTTGTGGCCCAAAGACGTGGATGAGTTTAGCAAGTTATCACGTTATGCCCGATGATGTGCCCACAGATGCCGCTAAGTAGGAGAAGTTTATGGAAGGGCTGAATGATGAGATGAGTATGCACGATTGATGGTGGCAACTTTCAACAACTACCAGGAGTTGGTGGATAAGGCCCTAATGCTTGAAAGTAAGCAATAGCAAATCGAGAACCGTAAGAGGAAATGCGGACAAGGGAAGTATAACTCGGAGCTCATCGAAGCCTCGTTTAACCCGAACTCGGGAGGACTTGTTCATAACCATGGAGGCCATAACCATACTAGAGGAGGATCGCATCATCAAAATGGTGCGAAGAACAGAATGGGAATGGAGTCAACAATAATCGAAATCGCTCTAACCCAGCTACACTTGCCAAGAGGGACTTAAGCCAAGTTATTTGCTTTAAGTGCGGAAGACAGGGAATTATGCCAATGACTGCCTGAAGGAAGGAATGGAAGCGAAATGGGAGTCTTTGGGAAGAAGCCCAATCCATTCAACAAAGGACAAGTGAACCACGTTAACATGGAGGAAATTGAAGAGCAAACATGGACGGTAATAGGTAAGTTTATGGTTCAGTCATTTACCGCTATTATTCTTTTAAATCTTTGGTGCATCGTATTCATACATATCAAGGGGATTTGTGGATAAGTTCAAGTTACCAACCCAAACCCTTAGAACCCCTCTTTTAGTGAGCTCGCCTGGAGCAGAGTACATGGCTAGCAGATGGTGCACCCAGATACCCCTAATCATTGGCACGCATGTTTTTCCATCTGACCTAATTATCTTGGAGTCGCAAGGATTGGATGTGATATTAGGTATGGAATGGATGTCAAAGTATGGAGGAAGTATTGACTGTGCTAGTAAATCAATATATCTTACCACCCAGGAGGGAAAAAGGATTAAGTATGTATCTAGGCATGTGCCTAGGAGGAGCCAAGTGAATGCCCTCACGGAGGCTGTATGGGAGGAAGTACACGTAGTAAAGGATTACCCGGATGTTTTCCGGAGGAGTTACGGGCATGCCACGGATCGAGACATCGAGTTTACGATAGAGCTATTGCTGCATGTGGGACCAATATCCAAGAGACCCTATCGGATGCCCGCAAGAAATGATGCGGAGGAAATTAAGAAGCAGATTAAGGAGCTATTGGAGAAAGGTTACATCCGTAGAAGTTCATCACCTTGGGGAGCCCCAAAGTACTTTTAGTGGAGAAAAGGATAAATCCACGAGGATGGTTGTTGATTATCGATTTGTGAATGAAGTAATGATGAAAGAACAAGTATCCCTACCGATGATTAATGATCTGTTTGATCGGTTGCAAGGAGCTAAGGTGTTTCGAAGATTGATCTACGATCGGGATACCATCGATTGAAGATCCGAGAGAAGGATATACCAAAGACAACATTTACCACACGATATGGGTTGTATGAGTATACGGTCATGTCGTTTGGACTGACTAACGCCCCTGCCTATTTCATGAGTATGATGAACAAGGTGTTCATGGAGTATTTGGACAAGTTTGTTGTGGTGTTTATTGATGATATTATGGTATACTCGAAGAACGAAGAGGAGCATGCGAGCACTTATGCTTGGTTCTCGAGAAACTTAGGGAACACCGGTTATATGCCAAATTCAGCAAGTGCGAAGTTTTAGTTGAAGGAAGTTGGATTTCTTGGGAATGTTATATCAGGAGAGGGTATAGCGATAGATCCTGCAAAGAGTTCGGTCGATCAACTGAATGGTTGGCACCCACTTGATTGGCGAGATCCGCGATTTCCTCGGTGGCGAGGATATTACCGGAGATTCATTGAGAATTTCTCCAAGATTGCTAAGCCAATGACTGAATTGCTAAAGAAGGAAACTAAGTTCAAATGGATGAGGATTGCGAGGCAAGTTTCGTGGAGTTGAAGAAGCGGTTGACTACAGCCCAGTCTTGACCTTGCAGGACATACATAAGGAGTTTCAAGTGTATTGTGGCGCCTCCCGCTTGGGACTTGGATGTGTTCTTATGCAGGGACGGAAAAAGTGGTTTCGTATGCCTCCACGACAGCTGAAGCCACATGAGGTTGAACTATGCCACGCATGATTTGGAGTTAGCGACCGTAGTACATCGTTGAAGACACGGAGACATTATCTTATTGGAAACCGTTGTGATGTGTACACGGATCATAAAAGTTTGAAGTACATTTTCACACGAAGGAGTTAAACCTCGTGCAGAGAGGAGATGGCTGGAACTTATAAAAGATTACGACATAAAGCTACATTATCATCCAGGAAAGGCCAGCGTCGTAGCGAGGCGCTTTGAGCGAAAGAGTTATGCTAATATCCTTGAAAGCAGCGGATTGCCAACGGAGTTAGGCTGCGAAATCATGGAACCGATTGGAAATTGTTCCAAGAGGTTTTCTTGCAACAATGGAGGTTCGATCACGTTGTTGAACAAAATTCGAGGAGCTCGGAAGGAGGATAAAGAGATTGCTGAGATAAGAGAGAAGATGGGCGAAGGAAAAGCCAAAGGTTTTTGGCGAGGATGAGCACGATACCTTGTGGTTTGAGGACCGGATTTATGTGCCCAACGATTTGGAGATCGGGGAAGTTAATACTTCAGGAGGCCCATGACTCACCATACTCGATTCACCCGGAAACACCAAAATGTATTTGGACTTGAAGGAGCGTTTACGGTGGATCTGGTATTAAGAAGGATATTGCCGAGTATGTAGCCGTGTGTGATGTATGTCGAGAGAAAGCGAGCATCGTGAAGCCGCAGGATTGTTATAGCCTATGCCAATACCGAATGGAAGTGGGACAAACTTGGCATGGACTTTATTACAGGAGTGAAACGTTTTGGAGTAAAGGGAAAGTTAGCCCCAAGATTTGTAGGACCGTATTGTGTTTTGGAGCGGATGGGAGAAGTTGCCTACAAGTCGGAGTTACGAAGGATTGTCGGGAGTTCACGATGTGTTTCACGTATCACGGTGAAGAAGTGCCATCTTTGAAATGGCCGATATACCGTTAAATGATCTGATTGCCCTTAGAGGCGATTCAATTTGGATAGTAATCGAACTTATGAGGAGAAGCCAATAAAGATTCTTGATTTCGACAGTCGAGTCACTCGCAGCAAGGTTATCAAGTTTTGCAAAGTTCAGTGGAGCCACCATACCGAGGAGGAAGCCACCTGGGAGCGAGAAGAGGATATCCGCAAGGACCATCCGCACCTATTTTCTAGCCAACCCGAATCTCGGGCTGAGATTCATCTTAAGGGTAGGTTTGTAACATCCCAAATTTTCAATTTGGCATGTTATACATAGGTCATCCATGCATATCATATTTTATTGCATTTCCATTTGAAATCCTCGAAATCCTAAGCAACTCAAGGACCCTCGGAGAGAAGTTGGGGATTTTTTCGATTTTCATATTTGATTTTATCAAGTAGTGAAGACAAGGATTTTGGTTTTAATTATTTTCTCTCCGAAAAATATTTCATTTTAAATAAATAAATGAGGGGAGATAATATGACATCTCCAAAATAATTGAAATATCGGAGGAAAAATGTTAAAATCATTATTTGGTTTTTATTTGATTTTATTCGCCCTAGAAAAATTTGCATGTTTTAAAAATTGCATCTTTAGGGGCCAAGAAAAGTTCATCTTATTCTAAATATTTTATTTAGACAAAGAAAACTTGTTTTGGAAATTTTAGATTTTTATCAATTTTTCTAGGATTTTTATAAGATTAGCCAAACGTTTAAAAAAAGGACCCTTGACCGGGCCAAAGGCCCACCGAGCAACCCGGCCCCGCCGCCGCCTTCCTCGCGTCGCGCCGCGTCGCCTCTACACAGGCCGAGGGAGCCCGAGGCGGACTCCTCCCGGCGCGCCCTTCCCCAAGCCACCGCCGCCTCCCTCCTTAAATACCCCCCGCCCGTAAACCACCACCACCACCGCCGCCGCCTGCGCGCCGGACCCGAGCCGAGCCGAGCCGCCGCCGCCGACTTAGCCGCCGCCGCCGCCTCACGCGCCACCGCCGCCTCACCCCGGAGCCGCCCCACCGGACCTGAGCCGCCCCTCACGGCGGACGACCTCATGGGAGGTAGCCCCGCCGCCGGTTTTCTTTCAAAAGAACCCTTCGGTTTTAAAAAAAAAACGAGTTCGTTTTTTTTAGATCGGTTTTTTTTTTGTTTTTTTTTTTGGGGCGTTCAATTGTTCGTTCGCTTTCGTAACGTGTTCTTCGTTTAGATTCTGCTATGAACGTTCATTCGTTTAGCTGCTCGACGCTTTTCTTTTTATCGGATTTATTCCGCGGTTTTCTGATCGCGATTTACGATCCGATTTTCGTTCTAGTTTAACTTTTCGCTCGTTTATCGGAATCAGCGATTCAAGTGCACAGAGTTTCATCTCGAAACCCTCTTTCCGAATAACCAACTCAAACAAGTTTTTGACTCTATAAAATTTGACCCTAGTTCAGATTAGTAAACGGACCTTGTTTCTTTCGCCGATTGAGTTTTGTTGTTCCGGTTGATTTGATTCTTTTTGTGAACCGGAGTTCTTATGTTTGAACTCTCCGGTCAATCTCTTTCGATTGAAGTTTCGTTTGTGCATCTTGCTTGTTTACTTATGTATGTATTGTTTGCTTGCGATAGAATTCCCGAGTGCTGAAGCGTGTTACTCTGAGTCTCTAGGATTCCCGGATCGTCGACAAGGCAAGTAACACTTTGATCATACCCTTTTCATACCCAGTTTTATGCATTAGATTCAACCCTCACACATTACATGATTAGGATATCATTAATTTGTGGGTTGGGAAGTAGTTGATGAGGTAGAACCTATTGCCCTGCATTCAAACATTGGGAGTTACTTCTACGTGTTGCTTATATTGCAATGCTATGCTCATAGACGTGGATTGGGTTTGAGAGTTATCCATGACAGATGTGAGATTGCTAATTAATGGTTAACTTAAGGTGGCAACTTTAATACACATCCTGGGTGGATTGAGGCACCGGGGAACCCAGGTGTTGCCCTGTTTTGTTTGAAATCACAGGGAACCCGTGTGATCTTCCTATGGACCGCCACCTGTGCTCAAAGGGAACTGAGATTATTCATGCTAGAAACTTCCGTGTGCAGCCACAAGCTATTATGGGCTCTAGCATAGTTGAGTAAGTTACGTGAAGCTCTTGAAGAGGTAGATCAGCGAGTAGTGGGTTTGTAGGTTTGGTATGGTCTACGGAGTAAAGAGTTAATGTTTACGAAAGGCTGTGTCTCGGCCATCCGTTTCTCAAACACCATGCGGTCTGAGAAATCATCGAGGCGATCGAGTCTTGTGGGGAAAAGTCGCAAACCTCTGCAGAGTGTACAATCTAATCATGGTTAGCCATGTCCCGGTTATGGACAATTACGAGTATCTAGTACCTGAGTTTTCACATGTATCTCATCACCCTAAATTAATATTGCTGGGTTTGTTAATTACTTTAATTGGGATTGAGTTGGGGTTATACCTTCTCAATGATGTTTCAACCACCATGATAGTTAAATTAAAATGTATTCCTTTGTTGTAGGGAAAATTGGCTTTCCAAAAGCTGTAATCAGAGAGCTTTCCACCATCCAAATATACATGTAGTAATAGCATTATCCTGTTATTGCTCTATTGTGTTACATTGCCAGCATATTCCATGTGCTGACCCGTTCTCGGACTGCAACGTATTATGTTGCAGACTTTTCAGACGAGGAGTAAGGTTCGATAGGTCGTTGCCGTGCAGCTCAGCTATCTTTGTTGGAGTTGATGGACTCACTTTATCTTCCAAGCCTTCCATTGTTATCGTATTAGATGGCCTTAAGCCATATTATTGTATTAAGTTCTCTTTTGAGACATTCGATGTAATAAGTGTGTGATTGCTACTACTGTTATAAATCCTTGAAAATCGTGTGTGTCAGCATTACTGATCCAGGGATGACATGGAAACACAGAGACTTGACTGTCTGAGGTCGGGTCGCTACATTATGATCTAGAAAATCTTTTTGGCACTTGCTTGGAAGAATATGTTAATTGCTATACTATTGGTTCTATCCATACTATTAATGATGAGAGTGATTATGCTTATGATATGAAAAGGCCCAAGCTTGGGGAAGCTATGTTTGATGAGGATGACATATTTGAGAATATATTTGCTGAAATTAATGTTTGTCCCAAGCTTGGGGATGCTATTTTTAATAATGATGATATTTTTGGCCTCCCAAGTTTTGATATACAAATTTATAATGATGATAACATGCCTCCTACTTATGATGATTATATTTATGAAAGTGGGTTTGGAAGAGTGTCTACTTTAGGAAGTAATGATCCCACTATTTTGGAGGATGTTGAATCTTATAATATTTATGAAAGTGGATTTGGAGAGCTCATGACTTTATTTAGTAATGATTCCACTATCTTGGAAGAGGTTTCAATCGATTATGATGAGAACAAAGTTGCTACTTATGATGATTATCGTGATGAAACTTATGCTATAAAAAGTAGTGATGATTGTATTTATGAAACTTGTCATGATTATGATTACCCTTTTTCTGAACATTACTCTTTTAATGTGGAAACAATTTATAGTATTCAAGTCTCTTATGAAACTCCTACTATTTCAAATGAGAAGAATTTTGCTTATGTGGAGAGTAGTAAGAATTCTATGCTTGTAGATCATGAAAAGAATGCTTTAGGTGCTGGTTATATTTTTGAATTCATTCATGATGCTACTGAAAATTATTATGAGGGAGGAACATATGCTTGTAGTAATTGCAATAATATCAAGTTTCCTCTCTATGTGCTTAAAATCTTGAAGTTATGCTTGTTTTACCTTCCTATGCAAGTTGATTCTTGTTCCCATAAGTTGTTTGCTCACAAAATCCCTATGCATAGGAAGTGGGTTAGACTTAAATGTGCTAGTCATATTCTTCATGATGCTCTCTTTATGTTTCAATTCTTATCTTTTATGTGAGCATGATTGAAATCATCATGCCTAGCTAGGGGCATTAAACGATAGCGCTTGTTGGGAGGCAACCCAATTTTATTTTAGTTTATTGCTTTTTGGTTCTGTTTAGTAATAGATAATCCATCTAGCTTATGGTTACATGTGGTTTTATGTTTTAATTAGTGTTTGTGCCAAGTAGAGCCTTTGGGAAGACTTGGGTGAAGTCTTTATGATCATGCTGTAAAAAACAGAAACTTCAGCGCTCACAAGATTAGCTTCAACGTTTTACTGGTGAGTGCTATTTAGTTGATTCTTTTTGCATATGATTACTAGACAAATTACTCAGGTCCAACAATTTATTTTATAATTTTCGGAGTTCCAGAAGTATACGTTTGATACAGATTACTACAGACTGTTCTGTTTTTGACAGATTCTGTTTTCATTGTGTTGCTTGCTTGTTTTGATGAATCTATGTCTAGTAAGATAGTTTATAAACCATAGAGAAGTTGTAATACAGTAGGTTTAACACCAATATAAATAAATAATGAGTTCATTACAGTACCTTGAAGTGGTGTTTTGTTTTCTTTCGCTAATCGGAGACTCACGAGATTTTGTGTTAAGTTTTGTGTTGTGAAGTTTTCAAGTTTTGGGTAAAAGATTATATGGACTATGGAATAAGGAGTGGCAAGAGCCTAAGCTTGGGGATGCCCAAGGCACCCCAAGGTAATATTCAAGGACAACCAAGAGCCTAAGCTTGGGGATGCCCGGAAGGCATCCCCTCTTTCGTCTTCATCCATCGGTAACTTTACTTGGAGCTATATTTTTATTCACCACATGATATGTGTTTTGCTTGGAGCATCATTTTATTTTCTTTAGTTTTGCTTGCTGTTTGAATAAAATACCAAGATCTGAAATTATTAAATGGGAGAGTCTTCACATAGTTGCATAATTATCCGACTACTCATTGATCTTCACTTATATCATTCGAAGTAGTTTGTCGTTTGCTCTAGTGCTTCACTTATATCTTTTAGAGCACGGTGGTGGTTTTGTTTTATAGAAACTATTATTCTCTCATGCTTCACTTATATTATTTTGAGAGCCTTAAACAGCATGGTAATGTGCTTAATCCTAATATGCTAGGTATTCAAGACTAGTAAAAACTTTCTTATGAGTGTGTTGAATGCTAAGAGAAGTTTGATGCTTGATGATTATTTTGAGATATGGAGGTAGTGATACTAAAGTTGTGCTAGTTGAGTAGTTGTGAATCTGAGAAATACTTGTGTTGAAGTTTGCAAGTCCCGTAGCATGCACGTATGGTAAACGTTATGTAACAAAATTGAAACATGAGGTGTTCTTTGGTTGTCCTCCTTATGAGTGGCGGCCGGGGACGAGCGATGGTCTTTTTCCTACCAATCTATCCCCTAGGAGCATGCGCGTAGTGCTTGGTTTTTGATGACTTGTAGATTTTTGCAATAAGTATGTGAGTTCTTTATGACTAATGTTGAGTCCATGGATTATACGCACTCTCACCCTTCCACCATTGCTAGCCTCTTTGGTACCGTGCATTGCCCTTTCTCACATTGAGAGTTGGTGCAAACTTGGCGGTGCATCCACACCCCATGATATGATACGCTCTTTTCACACATAAACCTCCTTATATCTTCCTCAAAACAGCCACCATACCTACCTATTATGGCATTTCCATAGCCATTCGAGATATATTGCCATGCAACTTTCCACCATTCCGTTTATCATGACACATTCATCATTGTCATATTGCTAGCATGATCATGTAGTTGACATAGTATTTGTGGCAAAGCCACCGTTCATAATTCTTTCATACATGTCACTCTTGATTCATTGCATATCCTTACATCACGGAGGCATTCATATAGAGTCATACTTTGTTCTAGTATCGAGTTGTAATCATTGAATTGTAAATAAATAGAAGTGTGATGATCATCATTTTCTAGAGAATTCTCCCAAGTGAGGAATAAAAAAAGAGAAAGGCCATGAAAAAAAGAAGGCCCAAAAAAATGAGAGAAAAAGAGAGAAGGGACAATGCTACTATCCTTTGCCACACTTGTGCTTCAAAGTAGCACCATAATATTCATGATAGAGAGTCTCTTGTTTTGTCACTTTCATATACTAGTGGGAATTTTTCATTATAGAACTTGGCTTGTATATTCCAACAATGGGCCTCCTCAAGTGCCCTAGGTCTTCGTGAGCAAGCAAGTTGGATGCACACCCACTTTGTTTCTTTTGTTGAGCTTTCATACATTTATAGCTCTAGTGAATCCGTTGCATGGCAATCCTTACTCCTTGCATTAACCTCAATCGATGGGCATCTCCATAGCTCATTGATTAGCCTCGTTGATGTGAGACTTTCTCGTTTTTTGTCTTCTCCACATAACACCCATCATCATATTCTATTCCACCCATAGTGCTATGTCCATGGCTCGCGCTCATGTATTGCGCGAAGGTTTATAAGTTTGAGATTACTAAAGTATGAAACAATTGCTTGGCTTGTCATTGGGGTTGTGCATGATGAGAGCATTCTTGTGTGACGAAAATGGAGCATGACTAAACTATATGATTTTGTAGGGATGAACTTTCTTCGGCCTTGTTATTTTGAGAGGACATAATTGCTTAGTTAGTATGCTTGAAGTATTATTATCTTTTATGTGAATATGAACTTTTATCTTGAATCTCTCGGATCTGAATATTCATATCACAATTAAGAAGAATTACATTGAAATTATGCCAAGTAGCGTTCCACATAAAAAATTCTGTTTTTATCATTTACCTACTCGAGGACGAGCAGGAATTAAGCATGGGGATGCTGATACGTCTCCAACGTATCTATAATTTTTTATTGTTCCATGCTATTATATTATATGTTTTGGATGTTCATGGGCTTTATTAAACACTTCTATATTATTTTTGGGACTAACCAATTGACCCAGAGCCCAGTGCCAATTCCTGTTTTCCCCCTTGTTTCAGTGTTTCGAAGAAAAGGAATATCAAACAGAGTCGAAACGGAATGAAACCTTCTGGAGAAGTTATTTTTGGAAGGAAAGCTACCCGATAGACTTGGAGTGCACGTCAGGAAAGAAGCGAGGGAGCCACAAGGTAGAGGCGCGCCACCCCCTAGGGCGCGCCTCTCCACCCTCGTGGGCCCCTCGTGGCTCCCACAGCGTGCTTCTTTCACCTATATATACCCATATACCCTAAAACTTCTGGGAGCAGAATAGATCGAGAGTTCACGCTGCCCATAAGCCTCTGTAGCCACCAAAAACCAATCGGGACCCTGTTCCAAGCCACCGAGGGGGGGGATCCCTCACCGATGGCCATCTTCATCATCCCGGCGCTCTCCATGACAAGGAGGGAGTAGTTCACCCTGGGCTGAGGGTATGTACCAAAGAGCTATGTGTTTGATCTCTGTCTCGTGTTCTTGATTTGGCACGATCTTGATGTATCGCGAGCTTTGCTATTATAGTTGGATCTTATATTTCTTCTCCCCCTCTACTCTCTTGTAATGGATTGAGTTTTCCCTTTGAAGTTATCGTATCGGATTGAGTCTTTAAAGATTTGAGAACACTTGATGTATGTCTTGCCGTGCGTATCTGTGGTGACAATGGGATATCACGTGATCCACTTGATGTATGTTTTGGTGATCAACTTGCGGGTTCCGCCATGAACTTATGCATAGGGGTTGGCACACGTTTTTCGTCGTGATTCTCTGGTAGAAACTTTGGGGCACTCTTTGAGGTTCTATGTGTTGGTTGAATAGATGAATCTGAGATTGTGTGATGCATATCGTATAATCATACCCACGGATACTTGAGGTGACATTGGAGTATCTAGGTGACATTAGGGTTTTGGTTGATTTGTGTCTTAAGGTGTTATTCTAGTACGAACTCTAGGGCTGTTTGTGGCACTTATAGGAATAGCCTAACAGATTGATTGGAAAGAATAACTTTGAGGTGGTTTCGTACCCTACCATAATCTCTTCGTTTGTTCTCCACTATTAGTGACTTTGGAGTGACTCTTTGTTGCATGTTGAGGGATAGTTATATGATCCAATTATGTTTATTATTGTTGAGAGAACTTGCACTAGTGAAAGTATGAACCCTAGGCCTTGTTTCCTAGCATTGTAATACCGCTTACGCTCACTTTTACCACTTGTTACCTTGCTATTTTTATATTTTCAGATTACAAAAACCTATATCTACCATCCATATTGCACTTGTATCACCATCTCTTTTGCCGAACTAGTGCACCTATACAATTTACCATTGTATTGGGTGTGTTGGGGACACAAGAGACTCTTTGTTATTTGGTTGCAGGGTTGCTTGAGAGAGACCATCTTCATCCTACGCCTCCCACGGATTGATAAACCTTAGGTCATCCACTTGAGGGAAATTTGCTACTGTCCTACAAACCCCTGCACTTGGAGGCCCAACAACGTCTACAGGAGGAAGGTTGCGTAGTAGACATCACGGTCATGTCTAAATAGTTCTTGAACCCGTAGGGTCCGCACGCTTAACGTTCGATTACGACCGGTATTATGAGTTTACATGTTTTGATGTACCGAAGGTAGTTCAGAGTCCCGGATATGATCACAGACATGACGAGGAGTCTCTAAATGGTCGAGACATAAAGATTGATATATTGGACAGCCATATTCGGACACCGAAAGTGTTCCGGGTGATTCCGGAGAAAACTGAAGTGCCGGAGGGTTACCGGAACCCCCCGGGGGAAAGATTGGGCCTACATGGGCCATAGGGAAGAGGGGAGGCAGCCCAGAAGTGGCAGCCGCGCCCCCTCCCTATAGGGAGTCCGAATTGGACTAGGGAGGGGGCGCCTTTCCTCTTCTCCTCTTCCTATCCTTTAGTCTTTCCCTTCTCCTCCTAGTTGGACTAGGAAAGGAGGAATCCTCCCACTAGGAGGAGGATTCCTCCCCTCCTTGGGCGCCCTAGGGCTGGCCGGCCTACCCCTTGCTCCTTTATGCTCACAGGCAGGGGGCACCCTAGAACACACAACAGACAACAGTTGTAGCCGTGTGCGGTGCCCCCCTCCACCATAGTCCACCTCGGTCATATCGTCGTAGTGCTTAGGCGAAGCCCTGCGCCGGTAGCTTCACCATCACCGTCATCACGCCGTCTTGCTGACGAAACTCTCCCTCGATACTCAGCTGGATCGAGAGTTCGTGGGACGTCACCGAGCTGAACGTGTGCAGATCACGGAGGTGCCATACTTTCGGTACTAGGATCGGTCAGATTGTGAAGACGTACGACTACATCAACCGCGTTGTCATAATGCTTCCGCTTTCGGTCTACGAGGCTACGTAGACAACACTCTCCCCTCTCGTCGCTATGCATCACCATGATCTTGCGTGCGCGTAGGAAAATTTTGAAATTACTACGTTCCCCAACACCCATTACCCGCGTACCCCTGCGGGCAAAAACCCCATTAGGGTAAGGGTATGATTTTTTTACCCATGGGTACTTAAATGGGAAAATATCATACCGTCGGTGTAGAAGAATACGGGTATGGGATCGTATAACCCATGCCCGTGTACCCATGTACCCATTTGACAAGTGGGTTTCCTTTAATATCCTAACGTATGTGAAATTACCTCTATAATTTATTGTGACTTTGTAAACTTAAAGTGTATGACTATGTGTTGTTATTTATGATTATGTGTTGTTGTTTAAAATTTTTATGTGTTGCTTTATAGGCAGCGTCGGGGTAATGGGCCATGGGTAGCCTAACCTGTGCCCCAGAACCTTTCAAGGCATCGGGGCCGGCTGCGCCCCTCAAGACGTCAAGATGAAGCGCCGCCTTCTGGCAGCCGGCTGGACGAACGACCGACTGCTGGAAGACGGCCGCGCTTAAGAAGACGGCTCCGAGACGGGCCGACTCCTGGCAGGTGGCCTCCAGAGAGGCCGGCCCCTAAGCAGTCGGCCCACGGTGCCCTCAGAGTCTACGCCCCCATTAAGAAGACAAGACAAGGTGAGGCTACATTGTAGCCCATCACCCCCGTATCCAGGGCTGGGCGAGGCCACAGTGCTCCGTCTGGTGGGAGATCCTCATACCGTGGCAAGATCATTTGTCACTCCGCCCTTTAGCGTGGACGCCCTGTCCAGTAAAGCCCTGCCTCCCACGACTGCCTCACGGTGACGGCCCAAGGACGACGGGCCCTACCGATCAGCGAGAGTCCGGGGGGCGGCTAGAGCCCCACCAGTCGGACCCGAGGGAGGTCGGCCCCCAGCAGTCGGCCCACCCCTTCCTCGGGTCCCACGCGACGTTAACGGGCAAGCAGAGTGGCTAGAACGCCGCCAAGCGGCGGACTCAGAAGCCACGCTCCCCTGACTAAGCCTGCATCATTAGCATCATGACTATAGTGATCAGCAGTCGACAAGACCCGCGAGCGGCGGGGGCGGCTTGTCGGCTCAGTACCAGAACAGTCGGCGGGGCCCACCAGGCGGCGGGCCCTGTGAGTCAGCGGGAGAAGCCGGGCGACGGAGAGATCGACAACCGGGTCCTACACCCGGCGATTACTATTGTACCCACTGGGGGTAGGCCTATATAAACCCCCCAGGACACCCATGCAAGGGGTTCGAACCTGCTAGAACTAGACCCACACCTAGAGGAGGATAGAGCGTGCCTGCCTTCTTCCACCTCTAGCAAACAGCTCCAGGAGCACCATTGTACCACTAGTGCCTTAGTGATCATGCGGAGACCCCGCAGAGCAGGACTAGGGGTGTTATCTCCACGGATAGCCCGAACACAGGTAAAGTTCGCGGCGTGCGTGTCTATGCCTCATCCCGCTTCCAGGCACCGGCGACGTTCTACTCGCTCCCACCATGATAAGCCATCCATTGGCATATGTCGCACCCAACCCCCGATAGGCAGGTTTTTTTGTTTATGAGAATGTGTTGTGGTTACAATATGTTGTTGTACATTGTTGTTGAAAATGTGTTGCTAGTAATAGTTTATGATTATGTTGCTTTTTACAACTTTTTTCTACTCAATTTGATGTGTTGCAAACGCTGGTATTTTTACCCGCGGGTACCCATATACCTTGTCGGGTGATGGGCATGGGAAAAAATTGTACCCTTGATGGGTATGCGTATGGTGATAGGTAAGTATTCGGTGGACAGATAAGGGTATGGGTGGCTCCAACCGTACCCATACCCTGCGGGTGCCATCCCTATCTGTGGCACCCTCTCTCGGTGTCAAAACTGGCGGATCTCGGGTAGGGGGTCCCGAACTGTGCGTCTAGGCGGATGGTAACAGGAGACAAGGGACACGATGCTTTTACCCAGGTTCGGGCCCTCTCGATGGAGGTAATACCCTACTCACCTTGATTAATATTGATGATATGGGTAGTACAAGAGTAGATCTACCACGAGATCAAGGAGGCTAAACCCTAGAAGCTAGCCTATATTGGTATGATTGTTGTTAGTCCTACGGACTAAAACCCTTCGGTTTATATAGACACCGGATAGGTTAGGGTTACCACAGAGTCGGTTACAATGGTAGGAGATCTACATATCCAGATCGCCAAGCTTGCCTTCCACGCCAAGGAAAGTCCCATCCGGAAACGGACGAAGTCTTCAATCTTGTATCTTCATAGTCTTGGAGTCCGGCCGTGATGATAGTCCGGCTATCCGGACACCCCCTAGTCCGGGACTCCCTCAGTAGCCCCTGAACCAGGCTTCAATGACGACGAGTCCGGTGCGCATATTGTCTTCGGCATTGCAAGGCGGGTTCCTCCTCCGAATACTTCATAGAAGGTTTTGAACACAAGGATAGTGTCCGGCTCCGCAAAACAAGTTCCACATAACACCGTAGAGAGAATAATTTTTACAGATCTGCTGACGTATTCCGCGCCGTGACATCACACCACGGCCGTGCCTTTATATGAATCGTTTTCTTGTTCCACCTCGGCGTGTTTAGCGAGGCGGTTTTCCTTGGCACGTCTTATCAAAGCATAGATCGTGCCCCCTTATTCCGGATTCTCATCAATACGGACGTGGGTAACCCAACCGTGCCCGTTGGCCTGCCTCCTCTATCAAAAGCGAGTCCTAATCGACCACGCAGGGTGGGCTCTTGGTATTCAACCTCTATATAATGAGACCAAGGCCCTCTTCTTTTACACCCTCCATCGAGTTAGCCTCGCTCCCGAAGTTCCAACACCCAAAGCTTTAGATTGAGCGCTTGGACTTTCGGCGATGTCCGGATCCGACCAACACGACCGATGGATGTCTTCCTCCGTCACGAGAAGAAGATGTGCTAAAGGGCTGACGCTTGAGTATCTAACCGGCGGATCTCGCATAGGCTGCTGCTGCTCGGGCAGGTCATTCCCACTCCCCGAGCCCGGCGAGAATGTGGTGTTCATGTCCTACTTCCTTCGGGTTTAGGGCTTCCGACGGATCCCTTTGTGCGGGGCTCATGTTTTATTATGGGCTTGATTTCCATGACTTGAATCCAGTCCATCCTCCATATCTCGTCATTCATTGTCGTATGTGAGGCCTTCCTCCATATTACCCCCCACTTTGGATTGTGGCTCAAGACCTTCAAGGTGGAGCCAAATATGATCGAGGGCAACAAAGCGAGTGCGGAGGGCGGTCATAAGCAAATGTCTTTGATGGTCCGTGGCCGAGGGCTCTTTTCAAGAGGAGCTTGGTTTGTGTAGCAACGGAGTGGTTTTATATCACCGCTCCAGGGGGGCACCAAATGGGCGGCGCCACGCCTTCCGCTCAGGTCCACCACAATGGCTGGCATCATGGGTCGACAAGGGGCTCGGCGGGGGCCGTACAAGGACGTTCCCTTGCTGCAGGGCCGTGTCGAGACCTCTAGGAAAGAGGAATCAATCTGGTTGCGATGGCGCGAGTTATGGTGATCCGGCGCCTTGAAATTTCTGGCGTCGCCCCCTCACTTTGTGGGAATTCAATCCGGAGGGACCACGAGCTCTCCAAAATTTTATGGGCACGACGCCCATGGAGATGTATAAACTGTTCTTCGGATCACAAGAGAAGTGTCCGGACTTGACTGAGGACGCAGGACTAAGCTGCAATCGTCCGGATACTCAAGTAAGTAGTCCTGTAACCGGACAAGCTATTCATTCATTTATTTTATATATGTGCCCTTTAAAGGAGCTGTTTTTTGAACAGGAATGGATAGCCAAGGCAAAGTTGATAAGGTGTCGGCTCCCTCCCGGAGACCACGCGGATCCCATGCTGACCAAGATCTTTGAAGGTCGCGCCTTTTGAAGAAGGCGAAGGGGGCTGGGAAGCAACCGCCTCTGAAGGAGGCTATCAAGGAAGGAGGGATTAAGAGTCCCACCTTCCGAGGAGAGAAAGAGGACCGCTTGAAGATCCGGAGGTCAAGGCCTCAAAGAGGGGAAAGGAATCTTGACAAAGAGTCCGTGGGGAAAGTAACTTGACCGCATTATTTCCCCAAGGGATCAGCCCTCCAATGAGCCGTAGTAAGTAAAAAGAAGGGTCTTGTAAATAAGGAACTTCCCTGTATTTATTCATGAAGATAACCGATATTGTACCTTGTAGTTCGTGACCCCAGCCCTTCTCGTGAGCTTCGTCTTGAGGATCTTCTTCCGGAGATGATGGAGAAGCGAACGCCTCCACCTGTTGCACCCTCATGTAGGAAGACGACCCGGAGGTGTCGTCGCGGAGGGTTCCCCAAAGTCTGGCGGGCGGAAGGTCCGGCGCCAAGTGGTGTCTTGATCGGAGGAGCTGAAGGATCTGCTCGAGCGTGACTATTTCAGAGGATCACCGTGCTCTAATGGGTACGGTGATTGAAAGAATTGCATCCATGGAGAGCGGATTGCATGAAGCTGTCGAAGCTTCTTGGCGGGGTTTGAGAATGCAAAAAATGATGTACCTTCTGACAGTTATGCATATAAAATGCACCCTGTATAGATAGTAGCCCCTGAGACTCGGTATGTTGTCAAAATTGACAACGTGCCGAGGATCAAATGCTCAGTTATAACATATCGCCGCTCCTAAGCAGGTGGCGGGGCGTCCGGAGGCCAGCGAATGATGAATATGCCGAACTAAAGCGGCAACTTGGCGAAGCGGATCACGGACATCGCGTGGTCAATAAGCGGTTTGTGAAGTCACAAGGTATCACGACTTCTATGCGGACACTGGTAAGGGCTTGGCGCCCATGTCTTACTATTCGTATGCTTAATGCGAGATGGTGCCGCTGCCGTGGAGGAGCTGCGCGGAACTTCGCCCGAGCAAAAGAGCAAGCGAAGTCGATGTCGGCGCTTTAAAAGCGTAGAAGAGCTAGAAGCCGAACGGGCTGCTCACTGCCGAAGCAAAGAGGAAATGGCCGATATGGCCAAAAAGTTAAGGAATACTACCGATCGCTGCGAGGTTCTTGAAAAAGAATGTCAAGCGGAACAAGAGGGCCTAAAAAAGGCCGCCGCCGAATCCAAGAATGCCCAATCGGCTTTGAGAGCTGCCAAGGAGGAGCTGAGTCAGGCCGGGGCAATTGCGGCTGGAAAACCGTTTCTGCTGCGGAGCAAATACAGATCCAAAGTATGCTCGGTTGGATAAGTTGTGGAGTTAGGAGGATGCTTATCTGGACTTGGCGGCGCTATGACGCTGATTGAGCACTTCCGGGGCGGAAGGGAAGAGCTATATTGGTCGCAATTCCATAGTCCGGGCGTCCTCTTCCGCCGACCGATCGGTTGGCGAATGGGCGAGCTGAATCGGTTGTCCGGATTTGCCATGAAGCATGTCCCGACTCACTTGTGGTCGGGCGGACCCAACCGAAGAGCTATTTTGGTTTAGTGCAGCAGTTCCTTAGTGCGGTACCGCGTGTCGGCGCAATGAAGCGATCGGCGTGTATTGAGGGCGCGGATGGCTCTTGCCCGTGTCCAAGACATCTTGGGCAGGAGATGAAGGCCACCGACGTTGCATCCACGACTTCCGGACAGAAGCAGTACCTGCCGAAAGCACTACTTTGAAGAAGTCCTGTCGAGCGCTCGTTTAATAGAGAGACTTGATGCTTGAAGGATATTATGTTTAAATGACATGTATGATTTTGAAAACAATGTTTCAATATAATATAAGAGCTTTCAAGTAGTAAACTACTCCCTGTCTTGCCGTTTATGTATATGTGTATATAACTTTGAAAGATGGCAGTCCTTGGTTTCAGCCCCCACGCATTATAGTGCGGGGTGTTTGCAAAGAAAGCGCTTTTCACACTTAATCCAACGTCTTGGTCCTGTTAAGGAGGTGATAAGCGTAGCAAACGAGGCAACCGGGACTATAATGCTTTATCACTTTCACTTAGCCATAGGAGTTCGGTGGGGCTACTATATAGCCCACAGGGGAACTGCACTCTCTCGAATTAAAGTGCGTATGTGCACGACCGAAAACCGGTCGCTTCGTTAATGCGGAGGAATCCTAAACATTCACATGAGTCATCGAGTGGTTGACGGTCTCTCGCTATATCATGACGGATCAGTTTTCGGCTTTCTCTCTGAGGTGCTCGCCGGCCGAACCGGGGCACAATCGTGATAGTTCTCCACAGTGCCGCGTTAGCCGTGAAAAGCGGGCGTAAGGCAGCAAACACAGGAGCCGGAGCAGCCCAACATTTGACCAAAGACATGATTCGGAGCTGATGCATATAAGGCCTAACTTTCGAGGCGCGAATACTCCCTAAGGTATTCGGTCTTTATGAAAATGGGCAGAATAATGCCTAAGCCCCGATGTCGAGTGTAGCGCATAAAAATTTTGGTGCGGCCAATGCCAAAACGCCAGCCTCCTCCTCGGTTATAGTAAGGAACCGGGGATGTATATCAACAAGAGGCGATAAAAAAGGTTTACATGAGGTCTTAATCGAAAAGAATCCTTACAGCGGGTCCCTCTTGCGTCTGCGCTGTGTCTTCGTTGTGCCGTATCACCGGGCCGGGTGTAGCACGTTGTTCATCCGTAAAGAGAGGAACTTAGTTTAAAGAAAAAGGATGGATGCGAAAGATGTACTTAATATTAAATAAACAGAGTATGGTTCGAAGAAGTGAATAAAGTTGAGCTTTATTGTCTCTTGTTATACATGCATGCAGCCCCTCGTATGGGGGTGTGGTGCTAGTAGGCGCCGGACTCGTTTAGCCATGTCCGGGGTTTGAATGACCAATTCAGGTTCTTTGCCTAGCAGAGCCGGCTAGGCAGGGGCTGTCAAGGCGGTTCCGTTCTTCCGTGCTCGAGTAACACTTAATACTTCCTTTTAACGAGATGATGCCGCGTGGACCGGGCATTTTAAGTGTTAGAGATGCATAATGCGGTATTGCGTTAAAGCGGGCGAAAGCTTTGCGTCCCAATAGTGCTTGATGGCTACTTTTAAACAGGCGATATGGAAGAGTAACCTTCGCGACGGAAGTTGTCGGATGAACCGAACACAACTTCTAGCGGTATGGAGCCCGTACAATGGGCATATGGGCTGGCATTACTCCTTTAAAGGAGGTGTTGCTACGGCCGAATTTTGGTTGGGTTTATCCCCATCCTACGGATTGTGTCACGATATATCAGGTTTATGTCCTTTGCTGCCATCCATGAGGACTCGTGTAAATTGGAATCCGTCGATTATAGGATCCAATATCAGGGCAGTCCATCCTGCGTTCGGATATTTTGGAATAGTCACGATGGTCGAAGGTGATTGGTTTTGACAACCCGGTGTGCGGTACGCCTTTTAGTGGGTGCCGCTCTGTTTTTCCCTTTGATCACGTGAAGTGAGTTTACCATTTTAACCTCTTGTGGGAAAGTCTTTTGTTTTACGGGGCTCTGCTTGTGTTGCTCGTCGTCATCTTCACTTGGTGTGTCGAGCCTTGTGTTCGGGCGTTGATCTGCCGGACTGTTTGAAGATCCAACAATTTTGGTGGGTATGGTTAGCAGGCCTCCCAGGAGTACTGTGGATTTGACATATCTTGTCCAGGATTTGGTTGAAGTTGGATAGCTCATCGCTATTGTCCTTAAGGGGCAGTTTTTGTTGTTACGTCGTGAGCTTTTGAATCGGCGTTGACCGCCGTGCTCTTTGACTGTTCCTTTTAATCTGTTTGGTCCTTGTTGGCGCCGTGGTTTCCCATTTCCATCCCTGATTTCGGATGTACTTGGGTCGCTGGTGCTGCATCTTGCTAGCCAGCTATCCTCTCCCAAAAGCGGGTCATGAGGCTTGTTAATGCGGCCATTGTTCTTGGCTTTTCTTGGCCAAGGTGTCTGGCGAGCCATTCGTCTCGGACGTTTTGTTTGAAAGCTGCTAAGGCTTGGCGTCCGAGACGATCGACTATTTGGTTCTTTTAGTAAGGAACCTGTTCCAGAATTTCCGGGCTGACTCTCCGGGCTGTTGAGTTATATGACTTAGATCATCTGCATCCGGAGGGCGGACATAAGTCCCCTGAAAATTTGCCCGAATTGCATCCTCGAGCTCTTCCCAGCTTCCAATGGTATTTTCGGGGAGGCTCTTAAGCCAATGCCGAGCTGGCCCTTTGAGTTAAGGGGTAAGTATTTTATGGCGTGGAGGTCATCTCCTCTAGCCATGTGTATGTGTAGGATGTAATCCTCAATCCAGAGACTGTGGTGCATTGTTCCGTCGCATGCCTCTATGTTTACAGTGTTTGAATCCTGCTGGAAATTCATGATCCGGCACCTCATCGGTGAAACATAGGGGTGTCTGGCGCCCCTATATTTGGGTGTGCCGTGATCTTGAATTTTGGCGTATTGCATTGCTTTGTGAGCATGCTTTCTTGGCCCATAAATGGACCTAATCGGGCCATCCTTTTGATGTGAATCCTTATGCGGATCGCATATTGGCTTGTGCTGGCCCCATTCGCCGCTCTCTTTTTTGCCTTAGTGAGGTCGTCCATCCGACCGGGTGGCCTTCTTGCTTTTTAATTGTGGGGGCTCTAAGGCCTCCTCGTCGAATTCGGCGGTAGCTTTCTTTTGGGTAGCTCTATGTTCGGTATTTGTCACCACCGTACTTATCTGCAGATCTTGAATACTTTGCTCCATCTCGATCCTGAGTGCATCTTCCGCTGTTTTGAGCTTCCGCTACTGCTTTTTCAGTTACGACTCGTCTGCATTTGGCGCGAGCCTTTTCTCGAGGTCATTTTGCTCCAATAGTTTGTCCGGCGTCGGATCGTCTAGGCTATTGTCTTCCTTTGGAATGATTGTTTATCCAAGTTGTCTTGTTCGGACGATTGCTCGATAGCTTGTTCGTTGTCCACCGTTCGCCCTGCTCTATGGCTGGGTCTTTGTTGAGGCGGGACTTTGTTCGGCGTTTACATTGCCGCTTTGGACTGCTTTTAGGATTTATCCTTCAGTGGCGTCCGTTGTTCCTCGTCTTCATTTCCTTTAGGTGTATCCACCATGTATACATCATGAGATGAGGTGGTTGTCCGACATCCTAGAGGTCTTTGGCTCATTGTTGTCTCCTACATCATCGTCCATACCGTCGATGTCTTGGTCGAAGTCGAGCACGTCGTGTAAGCTTTCGGCGCTGGCTCTGAAGTGGGTGGTGGGTGGGCGTTGAATTTCTTAAATCATCCGCATCCCAACCTTCTGACCGTAGTCCGGCCAGGAGCTCTTCGGATAAAGAGAGAGACTTTAGTGAATTCAGGATGTCGCCAAAGGCGAGTCTTTGAAAAGATGTCCACGGCCGTGAACTCCATGATCGGGCGCCCAATCGGGTCCGATTGGCGAGAAGGGCGCGGAGGGTTCGGAGTCCGGAGAGGAGTCCGCACTCGGAGTCGAGGTCTTCGCAGCGACAGGGATGGAGTTGACTCGATCGCCAGAGAGATTGTAGCCCCAGGCGGTGTCCAACCACTGGGTCCTCGATCGGGGAATCCGGCTCCGGATTAAGGGTGAGGCGGATCTTGGTGCAGCCTCCGAGGCCTTTGTTCGCCGAGAGCTAGATCATGCCCATCGAGATAGTGCGGCATGCTTGGCTGCGGCTCGAATCCGTCGAAGATCAAGTCTCCGTGGATATCGGCCCGTATAGTTCAAACTTCCAAATCTGACCTGATGGCGAGCGTAGCTTCGATCTGCTTCCGGATGGCTGGCGAATTGGCCCATGATTGCAAAGCCTTGAACACAGAAGATCTGTCCGGGAGAAAAGTCTCACCACTGGACGCGTCGTTATTGATGATCGAAGGAGCCATCGGCCCTATCGGTGGCGACAGGAGGAACTCTCAATGAAAGCACCAATGTCGATTGTCAAACCGGCGGATCTCGAGTAGGGGTCCCAAGCTGTGCGTCTAGGTGGATGGTAGCAGGAGACAAGGGACACGATGTGTTTACCTGAGTTCGGGCCCTCTCGATGGAGGTAATACCCTACTCCTGCTTGATTAATATTGATGATATGGGTAGTACAAGAGTAGATCTACCACGAGATCAAGGAGGCTAAACCCTAGAAGCTAGCCTATGGTATGATTGTTGTTAGATCCTACGGACTAAAACCCTCCGGTTTATATAGACACGGATAGAGTTAGGGTTACTGCAGTCGGTTACAATGGTAGGAGATCTACATATCCGTGTCGCCAAGCTTGCCTTCCACGCCAAGGAAAGTCCCATCCGGACACAGGATGAAGTCTTCAATCTTGTATCTTCATAGTCTTGGAGTCCGGCCGTGATGATAGTCCGGCTATCCGGACACCCCCTAGTCCGGGACTCCCTCACCCTCCTTGAGGGAGTTATGTATTAAGGTGCCCTCGGGGCGCCGACCCATTGAATATGGGCTGGACTGGTGAGGCCGCATAGCGACAGAAGATCTATGAAGCCGTGGTGTGTCCTCCAAGTTAAGGATAGACATGATCTTTTTATCCCTTATTGTAATCTACCTCCGGTAATCCTAACACTATCGGTGTCTATATAAACCGAGGGTTGTAGTCTTTAGGGGGGAGAGATATTCATCACCTCATCACTTAGGGTTTAGCTCATGCTGACCTCGAGGTAGACCTACTCTGTAACCCATACTATACATCCAATATAATCAAGCAGGACATAGGATATTACCTCTTTGAGAGGGCCCGAACCTGGGTAAACACTCTGTTCATCGTCCCTTGTTCCCCATCGATCCCAGATCCACAGTTCAGGACCCCCTACCCCGAGGTCTGCCGGTTTTGACACCAACATTGGTGTTTTCATTGAGGGTTTCGCTGTTGGGTCGCCCGAAGGATCGATGGCTCGCCTGATCATAGGAGAGGGCATTGGATCCGGGGACTTCTTTGTCCCCGGTTAACTCTTCGCGTTCGGCAGCATCGTGCTGCATGCCGACCCGACTGGTCATTTGGATCAGATCGACAACTTCGCTCCTGAACACCGAATTCGATTCATTAATCTGGAATATGTTGCGGACACGCGGCGCGGTCTAGTCTTCGCCGGATTCACTACACCCTTCCGCACCCTCGCGGGCCTCGCCATGCCCGCTCCGGAGTCCCCTTCCGATACGATCTATGGATCGGCCTCCGCCCTCCGAACAGCTTCGAGCCAGGAGCACTACAAAAAAATACACTTCCGTGATGATACGTGTTTGTCACAATAGGTCGCGTTTTTTGTCATGCATGTACATCCATGACAAATTTATGACAGAATCAAGATAGTCATACTGCTGTTCCATGACATTACCAAAATTATCATCACGGAAGTGTCCACTTCCATGACGATAAATCACGTGTCACAGAAGTGCTTTCGTCAAGGGTGACCGACACGTGGCATCCACCGCATGCGAACGCCGTTAAGGCAGCCGGGTCGGGTTTTGAATCCGATAACCCGTTAACATGACCCCGACCAATGGGGATTTTCCACGTGTAAAATCATCATTGGCTGGAGGAAAACTGCGATGTCGGCTCATCGTTGGGACAGATGTCATCCACTCATTGGACGGAAGGCGCCTATGATACGTCGACACGTGGCATGGCCCAACAGAGGCCCATTCCTGTGAAAAGGCCGGCCCAGTAAAAATTAGCAGGCCAGCCCATATAAGGCCTACTTGTGTCAGGTCCATTTAAGCCCACGGCCCATACGAGATGTGCCAATTCGGCCCGTTAAAGATTTGACACCATTGCAGCCCATCGTCAGTTCGAGCCCGTTAACAGCCCGCTATATATTTGGGCTTAATATCAGCCCGATGAGATTTCGGCCTGTTAATGGCCCATCTAGTGGATGGGCCAATTTTCAGGATGTACATCTTTCAGCCTTTTAGCGACCCATTTAAATGTTGGGCCAATTTCCGGCCCGGTGTGTCTTTCAGCCTGTTGACGGCCCATAAATCTGATGGGCCATTTGTTGTCGGACCAGAGTTTCAGCCTTTTAGCGGCCCATTTAAGTGTTGGGCCAATTTCTGGCCCGGTGTCATTTTCAGCCCGTTGACGGCCCATAAATCAGTTGGGCCATTTGTAGTCGGACCTGAGTTTTGGCCTTTTAGCGACCCATTTAAGTGTTGGGCCAATTCCCAGCCCTGTGTGCCTTCGGCTGTTGACGGACCATAAATGAGTTGGGCCATTTGCGATCGGACCTTAGTTTTGGCCTTTAACGGCCCATCCCTTCATGGTCCAATACCAGCCCGGTTTCTCTTCGGCTGCTAAAGGCCCACAACCACGCTTGGGCCATTTACAATACGACTGACTTTTCGCCTCTTAGCGGCCCATGGTCTTCATGGTCCAGTACAAGCCCGCTGTCTCTTTCGGCCTGCTAAAGGCCTAAAGTATAGTTGGGCCATATGTAGCCCAACTTAGTAACGGCCTGTTAACGGCTCGTGAAATAAATTGGGGCCACATGTTGCCCGCTTGATGTCGACTGTTAACGACCGGGAGGTAAGAGGGCCGACCATTAACTTTCGGCCTAGTAACGGCCCATTAACTTAATGGGCCCACTAAAGTTCGACATGTCTTTAGGCCAAATTAGATAATTTGAGCCCATTACGACGAAAGCAATTATACGCAGTGACCAAGACCAATCAAGCAAAGGTGCGGCATATAGGGAATAACGTTGCACATCCGGCATATATTACAGGAAATTACATCCAGGGCAATCAAAGATTGATGCGGTGCAAATAAATAAGCGTAACCTAACCATCTACAACGTCACAATACGCAACCTCAAGCCACAGATGATGCCCATAAGCATGTGGGCAAGTTCTTTCTGCTTTGCTACTGTCTCTGAAAACATTGATCGGTTGTTGTGTCCATGCGACTACGCACCTCTGATTCATCCACCATTTCCATCATTGCTTCAGCCATTAATTGGTTCACAAACATACATTTATTCCGTTGCATTCGAGATAGAGGATCTTGAGCAGATTCAGGATGGCGATTTTGGCAGGCTTGTATTATTGATAGTGGAGAGTGTCTCGACCATCGCATCATAACATAAATTAGGACGGGAAGCAAACAGATTAATCATGAGTTATTGCCATATTACCTGGCCTAGATTTCTTTGGAAAGAAACAATGGGGTTGCCTTTGTTGTTTTCGAGTTTGTCTTCTTATCTTCAGCAGCCTGCACAAAATTAACACACTAGCATTGCTATCATTGGCCAAGTCAGATAATAGGAAAGCAACATTGACACAATGAACATTTGGGCAACTAGCCTACACCAAATTAACACAATATGGCATAGCTATCATCAGCCAGGTAAGGTAGTACGAAAGCAGCATTGACACAATGAATGAATGGGCAACCAGAGAAGCACTACAATTCAAGAATGTGCGTGATATGAGATAGTACATTCATGCAGCTCGGTATGCAAAACTACCAGTGCAGTTTTCCTTACAAAAATCAACATTAGGCGCCTTTAACATTTTGCTACAACTAATTTTAGATCAGATAAAAGGTTAGATTCACGCCGATTAACAAAATACATGTTGATGTAAAAATATAGTGATATACAACAGTACTTACATCAGCATTGGAGCACAAAGAATTCCATAAGATATTTTCCTCGAATCTGATCCCAATGGAGGAAGTCTTCTATCGTTTAACCTTATTTTCTAAAGAGAGATGGGTAAGAAACATGTAGAAAATATGATCGAGAATGCTATAAAATTTCATGATGCTTGAGGATACGCACACACTTCTTAGAATGGAGTTGACATTCTTTTGCTGGATTTGGAGCGGTCTAGTTCTTTGGCCACTTTGGAATCTGCTTATTATCGGTGGGAGTTGGGTTTCTCTGTACTTTGGGCGGTATCTATGAAAAATGGAGTTGGTTTATTATCTCCACGGCGTTTGGATCTTTTGCAAAGACCTGGTTTGTAACCCTTGAGGATATTAACATAGCCGTCTTCCCTTGCATGCCTTATATAGAAGAATGGTGATTCGGTTATAAAACATGCTACAGCAAAAGATGGAATAGAGTCTTGAAGAATAGAAAGGCATGACATATTGACATGTATTCCTCCATCCGGAAATAAATGGACGGTTCTAGGCGTATTTCAGTTCTAGATACATCGATTTTATCCATTTCTCGCGACATTTAATCCGGACGGAGGAGTATGATGTAAGAGCTAGGGATACGACGGGACAACACGGTAAAAAAACACTAAAAAACCCACTACAGAACCAAAGTATTCAAACCCACTGATATGAGATAGTACACTCCTGCAGCTCAGGATGCAAAACTACCAGGTAGTTTTCCTTACAAAAATCAACATTGTGGCCTTTAATCATACATTTTGCTACAACTAAATTTAGATCAGATAAAGGTTGGATTCACGCCGATTAACAAAATACATGCTGATGTAAAAATATAGTGATATACAACAGGTACTTACATCTACATTGGAGCACAGAGAATTCCTGCAAGAATCTTTCCTCATAAGTGATACCATTGCAGAAAATCTTCTATCTGTTAAGCTTATTTTCTAAAAGAGAGATGGGTAAGAAACATGTAGAAAATATGATCAGCATGCTATAAAATTTCATGATGCAAGGATACGCACACGCTTCTTAGAATTGAGTTGACATATTTTCTTTGAATTTGGATCGAGCGGACTAGTTCTTTGGCCACTGGAATCGCTTATTATCCGGTAGGAGTTGGGTTTCTCTGTCTTTGGAGCAAAGATTGAAAGTGCTAGTTATCGACTAGAGGGGGGGTGAATAGGCGATTTTAGGAAAGTCTTCAAAACATGCATGTTTGAAGACAAACAATAGAAATGACCTAATTGATATGCAGTGGAAGGTAAGCTACAACAAGCAAACCATAGTCAAGTATGCAATAACGTTGAAAGTACAAGACTAATAGCAGCTTGGTAGTAAGGATCAAGATGGAAGATAGTGAGAAGCCAATCAACAAAAGTTGTCAAGCAATGAAGTCAAATAGGTATGATAGATGAGCAATGACTTCACGAAGACAAACTCTAAGTAAAGAGAGGGAGAAGATAGAACCGATCACTTGTTGAAGACACATGATTTGTTGGACCCGGTTCAGCTTGTTGTGACAAGCTGTACATCTGAATTAGGGAGGCTGAGATTCAACTCAGAAGACCGTGTCTTCACCTTATTCCCCTTGAGCTAAGGACACAGTCCTCGCCCAATCACTCTGGTAAGTCTTCAAGGTAGACTTCGAACCTTCCTGATGCGTTCACCGGCAATCCACAATGACTCTTGGATGCTCAGAGCGACGCCTAACCGGGCCGGAGGATTCACAGTCCTCAAGTGTAATAAGTCTTCAGGTCACACGAAGACGAGAAAGACTTGGTGATGCCTAACACTCTTTGGCTCGGGTGTTTGGGCTTTGTCCTCGCATAAGTTTCTCTCTCTCAAAGGCTTCGAGGTGGGTTGCTCTCAAACGACAAAAGCCGTGCACTAACTCTGAGCAGCCACCTATTTATGGTGTAGGGGTGGGCTATTTATAGCCACTAGGCAACCCGACCTGTTATGTCGAAATGACCACAGGTCACTAAGGCAATCGACACGTGTTCCAACGGTCAGATTTCAAACACACACGACAACTTTACTTGGGCTACAAGCAAAGTTGACTCATCCACTCTGGATAAGTTTGCTCTCATTGTCTTCCCTCGAAGACATAGGATTTGGGTTGAGCATCACTTGATCACTCTAACTTTGATCACTTGGACCCCACTTAACAAAGACGGTGGTTCCTATGACTCAACAAAGAAGAAAAAGGAAACAACGAAGCGACACAGATCTTGGCGCTCCATAGTCTTCACTCAATGTCTTCTCATGTCATAGTCTTCAATGTGAATATCTTCACATACCACCATTGTCGTCAATGTCTTCATACATTTTAGGGGTCATCTCCGGTAGGTAAACCCGAATCAATGGGGGACACTTCTTGCGTTATCCTGCAATTCTCACAAGCGCATTAGTCCCTCAACCACATTTGTCGTCAATACTCCAAAACCAACTAGGGTGGCACTAGATGCACTTACAATCTCCCCTTTTTGGTGATTGATGACAAACTGGTTGAAGTTTTCAACGAGGGATAAAGTATGTGAAATTGTAAAGGATAGGGAATTGTCTTCATAAGTGGCAAAGGCTCCCCACGAAGATGTGCATATAAGTAGTTTGCTTTTGGAATGCAAATGCACATGGCAGGTTGTACTTGTGGAGATCCTCTTCACCTTATGAAGATAATTCATCATGCATGAAATGATATAACTAAGAGAATGACATGCATAATGAAAAATGGACGTCTGCAGTATGATCTAAGTGCGGAAGTTATCATCGCACATGCGGAATTTATCATCGCACCAGAGTAAAGCAAATAAGTAGCAGATGACCATCGAGTTTAAGTGTTACAACTCAAAGAACCAAATGTATCAAAAGCGAGAGTTGTAAACACTAGGCAAAATATTATGCAACCGCCCTTATGAACCCGGCTTGAAGACTATCAAACTCATATGCTTCTCCCCTTTTGTCGATAAGGACCAAAAGGTTGGAAGACATAGAGCGTCTACTCGTCCTCTTCAGGAGTAGATGATGCAGCAGGGTTGTCATTTTTGGTTGGCGGTGCAGACGAACTTGGTGCAGTGTCGATGCGTGCAGAAGTAGGGGGTGGTGAAGTAGCATCATCTTCATCATTGATCACTCTGGCATTCACCGTTGCCGCGGAGGAGGAATAGTCAGAGTCTTCAAGGGATGGAGTTAAATCGTGAGGACTGCATTCCGTGGAGGAGTGGAGTCAAACTTGAAGCGTTCGGTGAAGCCATCGTCTTGAAGATCTGCTTGACCGAAAGCAGGGTCAAACTCTTCCGGGATCGCCGACAGGTCTCATGAGTGACAAAGCATTCTTGGTGGCAAGATTTGAATGCGATTGGCGTCCACCAAGAAGCTTTGCATCATCGCTTGAGCAGGCGGGAGTGATGTTTATCTTGTTTCGATGCGATTGCCACAATAAGTTCTCGCTTATTTAAGGCGCGAGAGCGCTTAGAGCCGTTGTGCAATAGTGCTCTCAGTAGCTTCAGTTTGCGCACGGTGAGGCAGACGAGTGTTCCCAGCCAGAGGATAGACACGAGATACTGCTTGGACGCCTTCCATGGGTTGAGAGAAGCTATGGTGATCTACATTCTGAAGACAAAGTGGCGTTTTGGCAGGCTCAGGGTATATGGCTTCAACTGACATATCAACCTCTGGTAGAAAGATCAGATGATTGCGAGCAGAGAGGCGATAGTTGATAGCGAGTGCATCTTGATGAGGTGCATGACCCATGGAGCATAAAATTTCAGACCAAAAAGATCTGATCCAGACGCAGCCAATTGATTGGGATGAAGAATTCTTGCGTATTGAAGGCTGATGCCATTGAGGATGTAAAGACCAATGTCTTCATGGCTCCTTCAAGTTTTGCAGGATGATGAATGCCCTTTGATAGGCCATAGAGTTACTTTGATGATGTGATATATTGTACGAGGCAGATACTCAAGGTTATCAACAAAGAAATCCACGAGGGTATTCAGCGTCATGTGGCGTTGGCTTCATCATGCTCAACATCCGACTCATGTTGGGCTCTGGCTTATGAAAGATGCTCTTCAGTGCATCGCGGTGGAGTTGACAACCAGGTTCAAACAGCTCTCCGGGAGTGGGTAGGCCTGTGAGCTCAATGACGTCAAGAGCTTTGGCTTCATGATGAACATTTCCTGTCATCCACTCGAGAACCCATGTCTTCGTATCTCTGTAGTAGCAGCGGATGTGGAGGGTAGCATAGAATTGAAGCACAAGTTCTTCATTCCGGTGTTCTTTATGCATTCTGAAGCCGAGCGGACACTGCATCACGAAAGCAATCAAGTGCTTCTTCTAAGCACGGCAGTCCGGCCAATGGCTTGTCGGCGCATATGAGGGAAAATCGCGCCTTGATCATCTGAAACGCAGGGAGTAATAGCTTCGTTCTTGATAGCTCGAAGCGGTCGATGATATCCTTGGCCTCGTGTAGGGGTTCTTTGCTCTGTCAAAGAAAGTGTTGTGAGCTTTGAAGCCATTTGCATTGAAAGACCATGTAGAGGTGGCAGTGCTCGAAACCTTGGCGATCGTGGCTTGGCTTGGACTGAGGCCTATGCCCAACATGATGTTCAAACCGAGGACCGTGAGGCATGAGGCGGAGGGACGAGCAACGAGCCATCTTCTTGTGGTTGGTGACCATAATTGTATGCTTGCTCAATTGTGTAGGGCCTTGGTGGCGGGCTGGAGGCGGTGGCAACAAGCGAGGGCTTCAGCACATTTCCTTCATTGGCTTGAGGAGCTGTTGGTGCAGGCTCCTGACCATGACTCCACGTAATTGGCTTCATTGGTGTTGGAGGTGGCAGCCTCAATGTTTTCAACCTCCACTTGATGAGCTGGAGGGTCGGGCCTTCGCACGTTGATATCAGGAATAACTTCTTCAATAACAGGGGAGTAGGGACACGTTCTTCTTCTTCTTGGGTGTCTTGGTGATGGCCGGATTGTCTTCAAAGAGCTTTGGCTTCCGGACTCGGAGACATTCACAGTTGGAGTGGCTTCTCGAAAACACTTGCAGCGTGCAACAGGTTGGTGGTGCACTTCTCCTACTGGAATGCTCGAGAGAGGTACTTGAGGCCTTTGACCTTTGCGAAGCTGCGAAATCTTGGCGGACGCCTTTGGAGATGGGGTTGGCTGGGCCTCAAAGTCTTCCTCTTCTTCTTGTTGTTGTTGTTGGGGAGTGACTTGTTGTTGGGGGAGTACTAGGGAGTCTTACGGTTGATGTGGGTGATCAGCCCATGATGCATCCAGCAATTGGCGCCGGAAGGGGCGACCAAGGCTGATGAGTTCGCTGTTCGTGAGAACAGCGATGATACTGGTTTGGTTCGATCGAGGAAGAACTTCATCATCTTCAACATTGTCATGATGACCAATGTCTTGACGTGGCGGGATCAATCTTTGGAATGTCTTGACTTCATGAGCCTCTGTGGAAGCGGGCTCATGAACTATCATCCGTCGTTCTTGGATAGCAGAGGCAGGGTGAACCATTGAAATGGGCTCAACAACCAAGGGCTCTGTGGGAGCAGCCCGATTCTTCTTGGTCTTGAGCTTCTTCTTGGAGGGAGCAGCATCAGAGGCTTCAGGATGTTTCCTCGTTAAGCTTCAGACCTCGGCCAGACCCTCGTCTTCTTACATTGAGAACGGTTGACTGACTTTTTGGCTTTGAGCCAGTCATGCTGCTTGGGAAGACTATGCGGGTTCTTCACGCCTTGACGGTGCAGCTTGATCAGTTGGTGGCTTCTTCTTCTTTGCAGCCATTCTGGGGTCAATGCCAGGACGGCCAAGAGCCTTGCGCTTCTCAGCCTCATTGTAGGCTAGCACACACTTGTCAGCCAGACTCTTCATGCGCTCACGAGAGCCTCTAGCTTCTTCACGCTTCTTGAGAAAGGCTTCTTTGAGCTCGTGCAACATGATCTTGAAGTTTTTGACATCTTGCACGCTTGTTGGCGCAGCTATATGCTTCTTGAACCGAGCCTTCTCATAGTCAATCTTATGCTTCGGTTCAACAATGCGCGAGCAAGAGCTAGCTCGAAGCAATAGCTCCATTGAAGGAGACGCCGAGGCCAATAGGAAGTTGCAGATCTTCAAACTGATGTTTGGGGTGTCAAACCACTCATCAATGAAGTGATGGATGATTGCCACATCAAAGAGAGGCAAATTGTTGAAAAATTCTGCTTCTTCTTTGCTCTTGATAAGTTGCTCAAGGCATCATCGCAAGATCTTCATCCTTTGGACAGATCAATGTGCTCTTCGCGCCAAAATGGCAGCGAGGAGTCGATGTCGGATCAAGATTCTTGACAATTTTCTTTTTCTTCTCCGTCTTCTTGGAGATACGGGAGTGATCTTCGACTTTGCACACTTCGGGGAGGTGCGATGCTTGATGGCTTCACACGTGAAGCTTTTGGAGGAGCAACCGACTTTGAAGCCTTAGCCTTCTTTTGCTTCTGCGGCTTTGGAGCAGGAGCAGGATCAGGAGCTGGGACTTCTTCAGAGTCAGCACCGTCATCAGAGTGATCCACTTTGGCACCTTGGACCAAGATGTAAGTGATGAGGCCATCAAAGGTTTGAAAAGGGACCGATGACATTGGGTTCAACATCACGTGAGCCACGTCGACGGGGAAGCAGAGGGACCGAGGTTGAAGTCTAATCCCAATGACTTCTTGTTTTCCTTGGCCGAAGCCTTTGCATGCTGGAAGTTGTGCTTGAAGAGATTATCGTCACGACACTAGAGCAATGATGTTGGGTCGGCATTCTCAGGCTGAGGTCCACGGACCATACAAGGATAGAAGCCTGTCTGCAATAGCTTCAGCCATGTTCTTGGGTGGAAGGCCTCGAAGAGAATATCACCCCAAGGGCTTCGATAGCATTCTTCTCGGCGTATTCCCCGGGTCACGAAATTGTACTTTGAATCATTGTTCAGCTCCAATTTAACATCGATTTAATCCATTGGATCCAGCGTCTTCTGTTGATTGTAATTCTCTTCGGGATCTGTCTTGTAAAGCTCGCGAGGTCATCGTGCAAATCTTTGAGGTTCCCCACGACGCCGCTCGCCACCCTTCCCGACGATTTATCCGTAGCCATGAATTTCAAACTAAATGGCTTCAATACGTTCGAGAGGCTTCAAAGGCTTATGCGTTCTTTGGACAAACCGGAATCGGCTTCGGGAGAGTTAATTTGATCTTGTAAGAATTCTGCAAACGAATGCAGACTATGAGAACCAAGGAATTCTCCCACGGACATGTACCTGTACAAAGATTAGAGATGCGAGGAAGGGGAAGAGGTCATATGCATTCTCGTAAGATTTTGAAGATAAATCGGTTGAAGACATTGACCTTATGATGCGAAGACATTCACTTGCTCTGGCTGAGAGTTGGTTCCAGATTATGCGAATCCGTGAATAAGTACAAGTGAGGAATCTAACTAGTTGTGAAGCTTAAGTGAATATACTAGGCATATGAGATGCAAATAGAATAGATCTACCATTGTATAGGAAGAAACCAATTTTGGCAAGAAGGATGAATCTTTGAGGATCAAAAAGATGGTAAAAATAGAGTTATATTTACCACTTGAAGAACTGCTAGACGGGAAGAAAAGGAGGACGAGCAGTTCAATCCACCGTGCCCTAACTTGGCGACGGAGGACACCTACGACGGCGGCGGAGAGGATGATGTTCGCGGCCGGCGTGAGGACGGCGTCGGAGAAGTTGCGGCAGCTAAGCGCTTCGTCGGCCGTCGTCGAGAGCTAGCGGTGGCGCTTAGGGTTTTGACGAGGTGGAGAGGTGGAAGAAGGTTTTCTTTACCGCAGGGGACATGTATTTATAAGGAGGTAAAAGTGGCAAGACAGGTAATTATACTGTGTGCCTGGCGTGTTCATATTCGAGGGGCACGTGGCAAGCATGCAACATACACTTTGAGTTGTCCCATGTTCCCACGCCCGCCAAAGTTTATCGGATGGACGTTACGGCTTCTCCGGATTTCAACAGTGAGGATGAATCATTTAAAACAGACTTAAAGTTTGTCTACGTGTCTTCTGGCGACAAGGACGCAGAGAAGACATTCGACAGTTTCAATAGAATGCATATGATTTGGGCAGATAGAGTTTGAGATAGAAAGCATAGAGAGATTAGGGTCGATCACGTTCACTTAGTTCAAACGATTCAACTTGGAAGACATAGCTATAAGTGAATCTTGTAGAGGATAGAACAATATATATATATATATATATATATATATATATATATATATATATATATATATATATGTATATATATCAGAAAGCAACCAAATCAACATAGTGAAGAAAATCATGAAGATAGTTGAAGTTGAAGACAAATCAAATGCGAAGATATTGCAGAAATAACGCCATGAGTGAAACACTTGAGCAGAGAAATTTGGTGGTGGCGTTACCCACCGTATAGGAAGTATTAGACCTGCACACGGGCGCACAATTATCGTGGGCGCCCGAAGTCAAATTTCGTTAGCGTATTCACACTTTCGAGAATGTAAGTCTTCATTGATTGAAGATATACTTTACTTCGTGTGTTGCACATCTAAGTCATCAACATGCATAAGTGTTAGGATGTGTGCTTGATCCACAGGACATTTGAGGATTCCAAGATATTTAGCTCACACCGTAATCTTGCAAAACCTTTTCTCATCCAAGGGCTTTTGTGAAGATATCGCCAATTGCTCTTGGTGTTGGCGTGAATGATGTCAATATCTTTCTTCATGACATGATCCTGAGAAAATGATGAAGAATTTCAATGTGCCTTGTCTTCTCGAGTGTTGGACTGGATTGTTGGCAATCTTGATGGCGCTTTTCATTGTCGCAGAAGAGAGGTACTTGTTTCAGATTGATGCCATAGTCCTTGAGAGTTTGCTTCATCCATAGAAGCCGAGCACAACAAGATCCAAAGACAATGTATTCAGATTCAGCGATTGAGAGTGATACACAGTTACGCTTCTTTGAAGACCAACAGACAAGTGATCGTCCCAGAAAGTGACATGTGCACGATGTAGACTTACGATCCACCTTGTCACCGGCATAATCGACATCCGAAAATCCAACCAAATCAAATTTTGAGCCCTTTGGATACCATAATTCGAGTGTTGGGGTGTGAGCCAAATATCGAAGAATTCGCTTCACAGCTAAGTGATGCGATTCCTTTGATGCCACTTGGAATCGAGCACACATGCAAACACTAAGCATAATATCTGGCCTAGATGCACATAGGTAAAGTAAAGGAACCAATCATGGAGCGGTATACCTTTTGATCGAACTCTTTACCATTGTCGTCGGGACCCGAGATGGTGTTTAGGCTGGCATTGGCGTCATGTAACCTTTGAAATCTTGCATTCCAAACTTCTTCGTACAATCTTGGAGGTATTTTTCTTGAGATATAAAGATGCCATTCCTTTCTTGATGAATTTGAAGACCAAGGAAGAACTTGAGCTCTCCCATCATGGACATCGATATTGTTCTTGCATCATGTATCCAAATTCATCACTATACTTTTGGTTGGTGCAAAGAAGATAATGTCATCCACATATATTTGGCATACAAACAGTTCACCATCATATGTCTTCGTGAAGAGTGTGGGATCAAGGGATCCAGGTTTGAAGCCTTTGCTCTTCAGGAAGTCTTTGATCGTATCATACCAAGCGTGAGGAGCTTGTTTGAGTCCATATAGTGCTTTATTTAGCTTGTACACCATATCAGGATGTTTTGGATCTTCAAAGCCAGGTGGTTGAGCGACATATACTTCTTCAATCTTGCCGTTGAGAAATGCACTCTTCACATCCATTTGATATAGCAAGATGTTGTGGTGGTTAGCATAGGCTAGTAGTATGCGAATAGCTTCAAGCCTAGCTACAGAGCAAATGTTTCATCAAGTCAATTCCTTCAACTTGAGTATATCCTTGAGCCACAAGACGTGCTTTGTTTACGACTTGACCATGCTCATCTTGCTTGTTTCGATATATCCATTTGGTGCCAATAATGTTATGCTTGCGAGGGTCGGGGCCTTGACAAGTTCCCAAACATTGTTCAGCTTGAACTGTTGACAGTTCTTCTTGCATAGCTTGTATCCATTCTGGTTCCATAAAGGCTTCAAAGAACTTTCTTGGGTTCGATATTGACACAAAAAGAAAAGTGCCTACAGAAATTTGCTAGCTGTGTTGCTCTTGAGCGAGTAAGCGGACCAGGTGCATTGATGCTATCAATTATCTTCTCAATCTGCATTTCATTTGCAACACGAGGATGAACTGGACGAAGACTTTGCTCATCTTGATCATTGTCATCATTGGGAGGATTGTCTTCAGCTGAGCATTGTCTTGAGTTGGTTAGGTTTAGAAATGATAAGTTCTTCTTGCTGTGCTTGAAGGCATGATTTCACCAGTTCCCATTAGCTTGATAGATTCGGCTGGTTAAGCTTCGTCTAGTGTACTTGGCAAGCAGCTCTCTTTGTGAACCATTGGTTTCATCAAATCGCATCGCCCATCTGTTTGACGATTTTGTAGTGATAGAGGTTGAAGACTCAGTAGGAGTGCGAGTCCTTTCCGTGAATCGAGCATGAAGCCTTCGTGAGCTTTGGGTTCAAATTTTGACTTGTGATGGGGATCCTTGATCCAGCACTTAGCCCCAAATACTCACGACGTAGGCGACATTTGGCTTCTTGCCAAAGAAGGAGCTCATAGGATGTTTTGTTCAGAAGCTTATGGATGTAAACACGGTTGATGATGTGACATGGTGTATCAATAGCTTTAGGCCAGAACTTTCTTGGTGTCTTGTACTCGTCGAGCATTGTTCGAGCCTTCTCAATGAGGGTTCTGTTCTTGCGCTCCACGATGCCATTTTGCTGAGGTGTGTATGGAGCAGAGAACTCATGAGTGATTCCCATGGTATCCAGATAAAGATCAAGTCCGGTGTTCTTGAATTCAGTGCCGTTGTCACTTCGATATGCTTGATCTTGACGCCATAATTGTTCATTGCTCGATTGGCGAAGCGTTGAAGACATCTTGCACTTCAGTCTCAGAGAGAATTATGTGCACCCATGTGTATCTTGAGTAGTAATCAACAATGACGAAGCCATAGAGACAAGCGGTTGTTGTGAGGGTAGAGTAGTGAATAGGGCCAAACAAATCCATGTGTAACAGCTCGAAGGGTTGAGATGTCGTCATGATTGTCTTCGACGGGTTCTTTGCCCTAGTCATCTTTCCCGACTTCAGCACCACACAAATGATCCTTCTTGAACTTGACACCTTTGATGCCTATGACATGCTTCTTCTTGGAGAGTGTGTGTGGTGTTCCTCATGCCAGCATGCCCCGCCTCGATGCCGTGAGCCAGATTCAAGCTTTTGCAAGAAGACATACGGCAAATGTGGACCTCTTGAGAAATCTACCATGTATAGATCATCTTTCCTATACCCTTCAAAAGACTAGAGACTTGTCGATTCCATTAGTACAAGGCAACGATATTTTCCGAATATCACAATCATGTTCAAGTCACAAATCATTGAGACAGACATCAAGTTGAAACCAAGGGATTCAACAAGCATCAGTTTATCCATGTGTTGATCCTGTGAGATTGCAACTCTACCTAGACCCAATACCTTGCTTTTATCGTTGTCAACCAAATGTGATGTGACTCTTGTCCGATGGACGTAAGGTTGAGTCCATGAGAAGACTTCGATCACCAGTCATATGATTAGTGCATCCACCGTCCATAATCCATTACGAAGCATGTGGTGTCATACCCTACAGTACAGTTAGGGGGATAGGCTTCACCAAGAGCATTGTGAAGCATAAACATTTGACGGGCAAGTGGATTATTGAAGCTTAAATCAAGATTAGACTGATAGGATGAATGGCAAACAATTCAGGAACAAAATACATAGTGAGACCATTTGGGCATTTGATCTTGTGCCCTACAAGATGTTTTAGGTCGCCAAAGCAATATCATCGGGCGCCTTTTGATTTTCGGCCGGAGACCCTTTCACTGCAAAAGAAAGTTAATTCTTCTTAACCACCCACATCTTGAGGGGTGGCTTAGAAGCAATGAGTCTAAGTGCAGCATTTGAGAACTTGACTCGAGCCCTAGCAAATAGCCTTGCAGGGAGATGAATGATACTCATATGAATAACCGAGAAAAGTTCTTAGTTCTATGAACATAGCGGTTTGAAGACACAGCTCATATTCATAAATTTGAGTATGGTTTCCACTGCAAAACATTGGCTTTAGGGAGACTCAGTGTGAGTCCTCTGTCTGTATGAAGCCTTTGGACCATATGACGCCTTAGGTCCTGGGTTTGTCTTCTTCCTGGTGGTGGCATGATGACGATCCTTTGGAAGATTCTCAAGACAGCTTTTGGGAACCCAGATCTTCTTCATAGGTGGTCCATTCCTGCGATTAGTACCAATATACCGCAAACACTTCACCATTACGATTCTTGAACAGCTTATAGTTTTGCATCAAAGGATTCATCAATGATAATAGGGTTAGCACGGTAAAGCGGATAAGGTGGATGGATCCTTTGAAGGTCCCTTTGCAGCAACCCATGTGGTTTTGGGATACCGCTTTCGGGCTTCCAGAGGGAACCATCAACATTCATTTTCCTCTCTAACCCAACACCCTCTTTCCTAGGGTTTCGGTTCGAATACGCTTTTGAGGACATCATAAGTGTGCGATGCCCTTTCAGACTTTTATACATCCTGCTTTCAAGCAATGTCTTCAACCTAGCATTTTCATCGACAAAAGCGGTGGTATCCTCCGCAGAGGGGTTAGTTACCACATGAGTAGTTGAAGATAATGCAACAGTGGCGGCGATTGAACATTCAAAGAACAGAGGTAGCGATATCACGCTCAAGACATTTTAGACATGGTGGTTCAAATCCATCACGAGCGGAATCGATCATTGGAGCTGAAGTGACTCATTCTCTTTTGAAGATCTTCATGAGCCGCTCTCAATTTCTCAAGCTCTTGCTTCCTTTGAAGATAATCATAGGAGAGCTTTTCATGAGTAGTTGAGAGCGTTTCATGACGACTTTCAAGTTCTTGGTACTTAGCATGAAGATTTTTAATGTCTTCAACTAAGGACTGTGAACGTGTCATTCCCGCGTCCAACAGGTCATCGCTTTTGTCTAACAGTTTTTGGGTATGTTCCATAGCTCTTTGTTGTTCGATTGCAATTTTAGCAAGTGTTTTGTAGCTGGGTTTGGATTCACAATCAGAGTCATCTTCACTTGATGTTTGAGAGTAAGCATCACGTGATTTTACCTTGGCACCACGTGCCATGAAGCAAAGAGGGTGGGAGCAGGGTCGTCCCTTGTCATCGCCTTCACGTTGGTGTGGAAGTCATTGTCTTCAAAGGTTGAAGATGGACTTGGCAACATAGGTCATGTGGCTAAAGCGGACTTTGCAACGCTGTGGTCGGACTCCTCTTGGACTCCACCTCCACCTCCTCAGAACCAGACTCCTCCTCTGAATCCATTTATTTGCAAACAAAAGCATGAGCCTTGCCAGATGAGCTCTTCTTATGAGATGAAGACTTTGATGAGGACTTGGAAGAAGACTTTGAAGATTTCTTCTTCTTCTTGTCATCGTAATCATATTCCTTGCTCTTCTTCTTCTTCTTCTCATTGTCCCAATTGTGGACACTCAGGAGATATAGTGTCCAGCTTTTCTTGCACTTGTGACAGGTTCTCTTCTTGTAGTCATGAGTGGAAGCTTCATCATTTCTTGAGCTGGATCGTGAAGACTTTACGAAGCCTTTCTTCCTAGTGAACTTCGGAACTTCTTCACAAGCATAGCAAGTTCCTTTCCAATGTCTTCAGGATCATCAGAACCTGTGGCGACCGATTCTCCGGGTATTAATTCCCAGAAAATGGCCCTTGTGCTCATCAGCCCGGGATAAGCTGTTAGGCGATGAGGCACCATCTTGATACGTAAATTCCAAGCAAAATACAACATATGTAGTACAAGACCATTACGGCCCGTGAGTACAACAAATGGTTTCTAGTGGTTGATGGCGGAAGCGGGTTGTGAATCATCGGTGTCTATGGGACTCCATTTCCCACGGGAACAATGACCCGAGTTAACTCCTATCTTAGCGAGGCTGCTATCACCGTTGCTTAGGTTCCGGCTGTCAACACGGTCGCTCCTTTCCACAAGAAGAAATCTGGCCAAGACAATAGCTGTGGACAAGCCGGTGAGTACTTTGAATGTACTCGCAAACATTATGAACACAAGTATAATATGACAATGATGTGCTGAAAAATATTTTATGCTCATGACGTCAGTCACAAAAGATAATTAAAACTCTGATGTGGGTAAGCATGTTATATATGAATATGCAATGCCATAGAAGCATAAAAAAAATTATGAAATAAATAACAAGCATGCCACGATTCGAGGCGTCTGAGCGACACCACATAAAGGGCTTTAAAAAGAAATGTTGATATCGAGGCGTCTGGCGACACCACATAAAGGGCTTTAAAAGAAATGCCACGATCGGCCGTCTGGCGACACCACATAAAGGGCTTTAAAAGAAATGCCATAGTCGGGCATCCGGCGACACCACATAAAGGGCTTTAAAAGAAATGCCACGGTCGGGCGTCTGAGCGACACCACATAAAGGGCTTTAAAAGAAATGCCACGGAAGGCGTCGGCGACACCACATAAAGGGATTTAAAAGAAATGCCACGGTCGGGCGTCGAGCGACACCACATAAAGGGCATTAAAGAAATGCCACAGTCGAAGGCGTCTGGCGACACCACATAAAGGCTTTAAAAGAAATGCCACGGTCAGACATCCGAGCGACACCACATAAAGGGCTTTAAAAGAAATGCCACAATGCAAGGCGTCTGAGTGACACCACATAAAGGGCTTTAAAAGAAATAAACATAGTGAATATCCGGAGGTAGAACCATCCTGTAGATATTCGGTGATGACAAAATATCATGGGTTAGTCCACAAAAATAATAATAATCGTAATTATCACAAGTCACAAGTAGTAATTCCAGTTACGGTTTAATAGTTTCACCTCCAAGACCAACACTAAGACCGACACTTGACCCATCCTGTAGTCCTTAACCATGGACGCGGCTATTCGAATAGGTTTAATCTTCTGCAGAGGGTGTACTCTTTACCCACGAGTAACGGATTTCTTTAGTCCATCGGGACTAATTCCGTCTCTGACCTTTTGTTGAAAACACACCTAACTTGCACACACCGACTTAACTCACATGTGTGCGGAATCACCCACGACACTGTTAAGCAAAGCTCTAAGTGGGAGGCCACAACCTCGACGTAACATGGGATCACAAAATTTATACTGGCACAAGAACGGGGGAGCTACCCCTTTCGGCTACAACAGAAACACCCATGCTCCCGGACCCGTGGCATGACTACGGATGCCTCCAAAGATCTTCCACCACGGCCTCTCTCATGCGGTGCGTGCTAGGAAAGGGTTGACAACTTCTTGAACCGTACCCTACTTGGTGTAGAGGCAGTGGTAGTATGAAGCAAGTATGGGGGATTCTTTGGAACAAGACTCGATCGAGGGCTCGACTCGGGAGGTTTAAGTATTCTGCATGATTAGCATAACGAATATATTTCAACCAACAGTGTCACCGCTCATTATACCTTACCATGCCATACCGGACATAACCGTCCCGGACGGAGACCAGCGACAAACTCATGCCTACCCAAGGCAGGGTTTTCCGGATTCCTTCCGGTATGCATGCATGCAGGGCTCATGAGAATGATTATTATCACAAGTGTGTCCATTTCCAACAGCATGGAAATCATTAATATGCATCCATGCATATGATCATATCACATGAAATAACAAGTTTCTCCAAAGTGAGGTGATGTTATAAACGTGTCATCGAACACACAAAAATATTATGCCGGGTTCGTAATGCTTGCCTTCAGGTCATGGGAAGGCAGGGTGCATTTCAAACTCTTGAAATACTTCTCCTCTCTTCAAAAATCCTATTTAAAAAATATATGAATTAACACAAAAAAACAAAAGAGCACAAAAACTTGTTCTGAAATTTTTTCAAATAAATCTTAAAATAAACTAGACAATATTTGAGAGAGGTAGGAAAAAGAATCAATTCATTTGGAGTTATTTTCAAAAAGATATAGCCGGTCAAAGTTTGGTCAAAATCTGATATCTAAAATAAAAACAGAAAGAAAACGATTCAAAAAAAAAACGTACACGTCGAAGACGTATTCCGACTATACGCCTCCACTTACTCCAGTGTGGACGCGCGTGGGTCACCCGACATGGGCCTGCTCGGCCCAAGGTAGGTTTGACCAGTCGCCCTCCCTCCTCTTCCTCTGGCCGAACAGAGGCGGGGGCTCCGGCGATCTTCGCCGGTGTTAGGCGGCTCCTCGAGGGCATCCGAGTGCAGGGATGGATCCGCCACTCCTAGGCGGTCCTTCCGGTGGTCGTAGGGTAGCCGGGGGTGGAGGGAGTCGCCGGCGGCGAGCTCCGCGGCGGAGGGGGCATTCGGGTGGATAGTGAGTTTGGGGCTGCGGTGGTCTCCGGCCAAAATTGAGCGAGGGGTTGTGCTCGCGAGAGGAAGGAAGAGTTCTTGGTGGAGGGAGTGGAGAGGGAGAGGCACTGGTGGCGATGGAATCGGCCGGGGCTTGGCGGCGACCGAACCGGCCGGACTCGGGGAAGAAGGCCTTCCCTTGCTCGACTGCTGGCCAAGGCAACACTAGGAGGATCATATGAGGTTGCTCGAGGACTCGATTGAACTCCGGGGCCCTTATATACGCGGTGGAGGTCGGTTCCCGGGCGGCCGGCAATAAGGACGATGGCGAACCGCCTCCCTGTAGCTTGGGCGACGTGGCGGCGACGAGCGCTAGCGACGAGGCTCGGGATGAGCTCGCACTTTGTTCGGAAGAGGGTGGTGGCAAGCTGGGGTGGCTTTGGCGGCGCCGACCGTGGTAGAGGCGCGCTGCGGACGCCGCGGCGTGCCGCCAAAAGCCTGGCCGGCGCTATTGTTGGCTGCCAGGCGGCTTAAGCGCGATCTTGAGAGGAGGTTAGTGCGTGGCGTGGTCTTTGCCGCAGAGCGGGCCAAAACCAGGGGGCCAGCGTGTCGGCTCGGGCGCGGTTCGGTAATATCTGGCGCTCTGGGCGCGTCCGATTACTGCGCATGCGGAAGGTGTTCGATAAAATGCCCTGGCATGCTACAGGTCACAGGTGAGGTTGGCAAGCAACAGAGCTAGGTTGTTGATAGAGTGAAGCTTCGGGGACAAGGTGGTTTGGTCGGAGACCAAGTTCACAATGCCAACAACAACTCATGTCAAATCTGATCATGCACCTGTGTGTTTGACAAAATGCTTGAGCACTTAGGCTATTCTTGGAGGGGCCAAATCTTCCGGATCGGTGTCTCCTTGGATGCACAAGAGGGTGGTGAGGTTAGTTGGTGGAAAGCACAAACTTGCTAGTGCAAGTTTTCTTGAACTTCAAATCTGGACAGGATGTGAATGGCATTATTTCATGAACCAAAAATATGCCAATGGTTGCATGCTCCTGGACTTAGGGGTTTAGCCTGGAGGACTACAAGTAGGGAAAAGAATCTAGGGCCAAAGAGCAAGCAAGAGTATTGTTGCTGTACAAACCTTCATGTTGGGCCAGAATGAAGATGAGGTTGAGTCACTCAAAAATTCCAAAGAACAACCCTGGGTTTTTGCATATAATGGAATCATATGCTCCTACTGACTTCCCCAAATTTTGGTGGAAGCTAGAAACAAATATTTGAAAGGGTTGTAGTGCAAAGTTGCCCACTGGACCAGAGAAGAAAATTGGGTGTAGAGCTCAAAATATTTCATGAAACAAATATATCATTGCACAAAAGTGATTTTGAGACACCCTAGGACACCTCCACATTTGGGTTGAATTTTTAGTTAAATCTATCAAATGATTGTAGTCCAAAAAGAGCTCCAAACTTAAAGCAAGTCATTTTAATAAATATAGCCCAGGGTGAAATAATTTAATAAATCAATCCACTGATTATGAAAATGTTATAATGAGCTGGTATAGAAGTCCAACGTATTTTGGAAAGCCCCACTTGGGAAAAAGATGAAACTCCTTAGCAATAAAAGAAGAGTTCTAAAAATCCACGTAAATAAAATTTAAAAACTCACGGCAAAAAAAATTTAATATTGAAAACTTGGCCAAAATTTTGGGGTGTTACAATTACTACCCCCCTTAAGAAAAAAATCTCGTCCTCTAGATTTGCTAAGGGCTGTCTCTATAGCAAAATTGTACCAAAAACAAAAACAGTTACAGATGAGAGGGCAATAAGTGGTGAGTAACTACGGTGTGGGATCTTTGGCGTTGTGTGGAGAAGTTCCACGTTTAGGAAAAAGGAGCGATTTCTCTGACTGGGCCGTGAATTTAGAATAACTTCTAAATTCTACAATACCGGTCGTGCCCGAAAGCACAGTGCTCCCTTTGGTGACAGTGGGACCAGGCCCACCGCCGGTCTCTCCTTCTTCCTCCGGCTCTTTCTTCTTCATCTCCCCGCGTGCTCTCCGCGCTTTCTCCGGGCGATGCCTAGCACGTGGGGCACCTAGGCCGCATCAGCGGTAGTGCGCGTGGCGTGCTAGCTGCCGGTGCAGCGTCCACTCACCTCATGGGCGGCGCTGTCGGCCTTATCGCGGATTCGGCCTCGAACACCGGCGGCGACGAGCGGCGCTAGTGGACCACGCCCACCGCATACCGAAGCTCGGGCTTATAAAGCGACATGGCGTTCTCCTCTTTGGCCTCGCTCCTCCTTCTCCTCTGTTTCCGTTTTGCGGGGCTCGAGATGAGGCGCTAATGGCGGAGGTGGCGCCGGGGCCAGTACGTGATCCTGCTGTGCGGAGGGCTGGCAGCGGTCTTTGGGGCTCTCGGTGCTCCCATGCGCGATGATCCTCGATGATCGCCGCGATGCCGCTGTTTCGATTGCTGGCTCTCGCGGTCGCGGTGGCCACGGCGAGTAGGTGGGGTGTGCCGGGTGATAACTGTTGTCCGGAGGTGCTTAGTTAGGCATAACACGGTTGCAAAATTTTGCAAGCGATGTATGTGTTCTGAGTAATTGTGGTTGTGAGTCTGCTGTCGTGGTGCTGCGTGAAATAAATGATCTATGTCATGAGAAAATATAAGATGCGTCAACTCAGGGAAAAGAAATCTCACTCCAGGATTTCTCGCGAGAGAAAACAGTAATACACTAGAGTCAAATCGCGACAGAGCTGCTTACATTAATGATTTACTCACCGCTTGAAACTTCGGGTACTAAGCATAAGTTACAACACATAAATAAAAATTGCGACAATAAATACAGCGGTGCATCTAAATTGAAAAGCAGTAACTGGACGGGGTCTGAGAAAGCGCTTCGCAATGCGGGATACACTCTTCTTCTATCGGAGAAAGGGGATTGACTAGTCGATGAATGTGTCTCTCCTGGTCGGGCCTCAGTGATCTGCCGATGGCGATCTGAGGATTTAAATCCGCGAGGCTCCTGTAGGTAACCCATCACATGTTGGGTTAGCCGCTCTCGAGCGATGACGTATTGGACGAGGTTGGCCAAGACTGGGTCTCTCTCAATACGTCCACCTGGAAAAGATGTTACTCCCGGGTCTTTGCAGCTCGGAAAATAATAATACCCTCGTTCGCAGGCATAGGGTACCGCGAATCAAAGGCGAGCAAGTGCTTCATACGCAGCAGCTTCTACGGCCATGTGCGGGGTTGGCATGGATTTCCCCACGAAGGAGACTTTTGTTGGGTCTTGGTTTGGGTTTACGGGAGGGATGTGCATGGCTGCCCAATATCTCGAGGTGGAAGGGCTGATCCTCGATTTGAACAGTTCGTACTGGGGTGGCTGGGTAGCACCCATGGTATCATGGGTAAAATCCCACAATATCTTGACAAAACTACTCGGGTAGCATCCGGAGTCCTCGATTAATACTAGGGCTCGGCATGGCAAGAAATGGTTGTGGGGATGGTGCACAAGGTGAGGGGTGCTTAACAAAGGTCACTTTCGGTGGCCCTTTTATAGCACCGGGCTGGGTCATTTACCGTGGTAAAAGTAGAGAAGTGGACGGCTCAGCTCGGGTCAACCACAGATACACACATCTTACTAAAGTGACGTATCACTTTGTGGGGTTGTCGGGCGGTTTTTGGTGGTTGCGCCAAGAATAGAGAAATCACACGCATGCTAATACATTCATGCAAGACTACTATATAAAACAGACGTCACGATGCGGGCTATGTTAATTTAAGGAATCACAAAATTACAAAGCGGGGATACACTGGGACTCGCCACTACTCGAGTGACTCCGTCTACTTCTTTTACATCCAAGCGGGCGTCCCTTGTGGATGTCGAGGCTTCTCCACGGTTCTCACCGTCGGAATTTGCTGGAGAGGGCTGAGGGGCTGCAGGCGCGGGGTAGTGATGATGACTATCGTGGGGATTGTTGACCACAACCTCGCTGGAGTGTGCCCTGTGAGGCGTAAGCATACAGGGGTCATCAGCACCTTGGTCGACGGGTCGGGGCTGACCTCGTGGTCTCGGTCGGTTGTCCAAACAAAGACGACCGGGTTGTCGGTGTTGGGCTCGATCTCCTCTCTCGCTGGGGCTCGACGAACCAGCTCTCCACGAGCTGCAATCAGATCCATGGTGATTGGATCAAATAGGTCCTCCAGTGCACTTACATAGCGCACTAGGTGCAGCAATGCGGGATCCGTCTCGTGATCTCCGTTGGCAACTTGGGGTGGTCCACCATACCCTTCACGCCTGGGGTAGTAGTGGAGCGAAAGCCTTGATTAACTCAGGCTGACAGTGCCTCGAGATGAACTATAGCCTCTCGGCAGCTAGTTGGATGGCTTGTGGCTCAAAGGAAGTTGTTCTTCGGTGAACCTGTAGGGCGCTCGGGTGCCAGACCCCTACCGTAGATATGTACAGTGGCCCAGAATTGACGGCTCTCACCACTTATGGGTCCTTGGTACACAACATATTCGGGTGGCTCTTCTAACGCATAGGCACGACGGGTAAGGTTTGCGAGTACGGTCACAAAACCTCCAAGGTTGGTTGCTGTAGTCTCATGGTGCACTACGGGACCGGGCATTGTGGCTCGGTTTTGGGGTAGCGAATCGCGGTCAATGGGCTGGGTTGAGGCGGCGTGTCCTTTTTATAGAAAAAGGGGATTTGAGTCTTCCTTCAGACGCTATGAATGAGACACCTTTGGTGCTGGTCCTCAGTGTGTGATAGGCGGGCTAGGTTGATAGGTTGGGCACCGACCGCCAAAAGCGTCGGTTCACTGTGTGGCTATCTTGCACGGGAAGCTTGGCTGGGGTTTTGGTTATGGCTCGGTGGGTTGTTAGCCTAAGTTTATTGACCTGGCTAAGATAGGATTAGCCAATGGTCAGCCTGGCTCTGGTACCAAGTCTGTGGCGACCGATTCTCCGGGTATTAATTCCCAGAAAATGGCCCTTGTGCTCATCAGCCCAGGGATAGCTGTTGGTGATGAGGCACCATCTTGATCTGAAATTCCAAGCAAAATACAACATATGTAGTACAAGACCATTCTGGCCTGTGACTACAACAAATGGTTTCTAGTGGTTGATGGCGGAAGCGGGTTGTGAATCATCAGTGTCTATGGGACTCCATTTCCCACGGGAACAACTGACCAGGTTAACTCCTATCTTCGCGAGACTGCCATCACCGTTGCTTAGGTTCCGGGGCTGTCAACACGGTCGCTCCTTTCCGCGCAAGAAATCTGGCCAAGACAATAGCCAGGGACAAGCCAGTGAGTATTTTGAATGTACTCGCAAACATTATGAACACAAGTATAATATGACAATGATGTGCTGAAAAATATTTTATGCTCATGACGCTACCACAAAAGATAATTAAAACTACGATGCGGGTAAGCATGTTATATATGAATATGCAATGCCATAGAAGCATAAAAAATTATGAAATAAATAACAAGCATACCACGATACGGGCGTCTGGCGACACCACATAAAGGGCTTTAAAAGAAATGCCACAATAAGGCGTCGAGACACCACATAAAGGGCTTTAAAAGAAATGCCACGGTCAGGCGTCTAAGCGACACCACATAAAGGGCTTTAAAAGAAATGCCACGGTCAGGCGTCTGAGCGACACCACATAAAGGGCTTTAAAAGAAATGCCACGATCAAGGCGTCTGAGCGACACCACATAAAGGGCTTTAAAAGAAATGCACGATCAAAGGCCCGGTGACACCACATAAAGGGCTTTAAAAGAAATGCCACGGTCGGGCTTCCGAGCGACACCACATAAAGGGCTTTAAAAGAAATGCCACAAATGGGTGTCCTGAGCGACATCACATAAAGGGCTTTAAAAGAAATGCCACAATGGTCGGGCGTTTGAGCGACACCACATAAAGGGCTTTAAAAGAAATGCCACAATGGAAGGCCCGGCGACACCACATAAAGGGCTTTAAAAGAAATAAACATAGTGAATATCCCGGACGTAGAACCATCCCAGAGATATTCGGTGATGACAAAATATCACGGGTTAGTCCACAACAATAATAATAATCATAATTATCACAAGTCACAAGTAGTAATTCGATTACGGTTTAATAGTTTCACCTCAGAAGACCAACACTAAGACCGACACTTGACCCATCCTGCATCGTAGTCCTTAACCATGGACACGGCTATTGAATAGGTTTAATCTCTGCAGAGGGTGTACTCTTTACCCACGACTAACGGATTTCTTTAGTCCATCGGGACTAATTCCGCTCACGGATCTTTTGTTGAAAACACACCTAACTTGCACACACCAGATTAACTCACATGTATCTGGAATCACCCACGACACCTGCTAAGCAAAACTCTAAGTGGGGAGGCCACAACCTCGACGTAACATGGGATCACAAAATTTATACCGCGCGCAAACTGGGGAGCTACCCCCTTTCGGCTACAACTGAAACACCCATGCTCCCGGACCTGGTGGCATGACTACCGGATGCCTCCAGTATCTTCCACCACGGTCTCTCCGTGACAAAAAGGCGTGCTAGGAAAGGGTTGACAACTTCTTGAACCGCACCCTACTTGGTGTAGAGGCAGTGGTAGTATGAAGCAAGTATGGGGAGTTCTTTGGAACAAGACTCGATCGAGGGAATCGACTCGGGGAGAGTTTAAGTATTCCTGCATGATTAGCATAACGAATATATTTCAACCAACAGTGTCACGCTCATTATACCTTACCATGCCATACCGGACATAACTAGTCCCGGACGGAGACCAGCGACAAACTCATGCCTACCCAAGGCAGGGGTTTTCCCGGATTCCTTCCGGTATGCATGCAGGGCTCATGAGGATGATTATTATCACAAGTGTGTCCATTTCCAACAGCATGGAAATCATTAATATGCATCCATGCATATGATCATATCACATGAAATAACAAGTTTCTCCAAAGTGAGGTGATGTTATAAACGTGTCATCGAACACACAAAAATATTATGCGGGGTTCGAATGCTTGCCTTGAGGTCATGGGAAGGCAGGGTGCATTTCAAACTCTTGAAATACTTCTCCTCTCTTGAAAAATCCTATTTAAAAATATATGAATTAACACACAAAAACAAAACAGCACAAAAACTTGTTCTGAATTTTTTTCAAATAAACCTTAAAATAAACTAGACAATATTTGAGAGAGGTAGGAAAAAGAATCAATTCATTTGGAGTTTTTTTCAAAAAGATATAGTCGGTCAAAGTTTGGTCAAAATCTGATATTTAAAATAAAAACAGAAAGAAAACGATTCGAAAAAAAAAACGTACACGTCGAAGACGTATTCCGACTATACGCCTCCACTTACTCCAGCGTGGACGCGCGTGGGTCACTGACAGTGGGCCTGCCTGGCCCACTGGTCAGGTTTGACCAGTCGCCCTCCCTCCTCTTCCTCTGGCCGAACAGAGGCGGGGGCTCCGGCGATCTTCGCCGGCGTTAGGCGGCTCCTCGAGGGCATCCGAGTGCAGGGATGGATCCGCCACTCCTAGGCGGTCCTTCCGGTGGTCGTAGGGTAGCCGGGGGTGGAGGGAGTCACCGGCGGCGAGCTCCGCGGCGGAGGGGGCATTCGGGTGGATAGTGAGTTTGGGGCTGCGGTGGTCTCCGGCCAAAATTGAGCGAGGGGTTGTGCTCGCGAGAGGAAGGAGAGTTCTTGGTGGAGAGAGTGGAGAGGAGAGAGCCTTGGTGGCGATGGAATCGAAGCGGGGCTTGGCGGCGACGAACCGGCCGGACTTCGGGAAGAAGGCCTTCCCTTGCTCGATTCTTGGCCAAGGCAACACTAGGAGGATCATATGAGGTTGCTCGAGGACTCGATTGAGCTCGGGGCCCTTATATCTGTGGTGGAGGTCGGTTCGGGGCGGCGTGGCGATAAGACGACGGCGAACCGCCTCCACAGCAACAGGCGGCGATGGCGGCTGACAGCGCCAGCGGACGAGCTGCGGATGAGCTCGCATGCTTGTTCCGGGGGCAGGTGGCAAGCTGGGGTGGCTTTGGCGTGGCCCGACCATGGCAGAGGCGTCATGGACGCCGGCGTGCCGCCAAAAGCTCTGTCGGCGGCGCTGTTGGCTGCCAGGGCGGCTTGGCGCGATGCCGAGAGGAGGTTCGTGCGTGTCGTGGCGCTGCAGAGCGGGCCAAAACCAGGGGGCCCGTGATGTCGGCTCGGGCGCGGTTCGTGCAATCTGGCAGCGCCTGGCGCGTCGATTACTGCATACGGAAGGTGTTCGATAAAATGCCTGGCATGCTACAGGTCACAGGTGAGGTTGGCAAGCACCGAGCTAGGTTGTTGATAGACTGAAGCTCGAGGGGACAAGGTGGTTTGGTCAAGAGACCAAGTTCACAATGCCAACAACAACTCATGTCAAATCTGATCATGCACTCTGTGTGTTTGACAAAATGCCACGAGAACTTAGGCTATTCTTGGAGGGCCAAATCTTCCAGATCAGTGTCTCCTTGGATGCACAAGAGCGTGGTGAGGTTAGTTGGTGGAAAGCACAAACTTGCTAGTGCAAGTTTCTTTGAACTTCAAATCTGGACAGAATGTGAATGGCATTATTTCATGAACCAAAAATATGCCAATGGTTGCATGCTCCTGGACTTTGGGGTTTAGCATGGAGGACTACAAGTAGGGAAAAGAATCTAGGGCCAAAGAGCAAGCAAGAGTATCGTTGCTGTACAAACCTTCATGTTGGGCCAGAATGAAGATGAGGTTGATTCACTCAAAAATTCCAAAGAATAACCCTGGTTTTTTGCATATAATGGAATCATATGCTCCTACTGACTTCCCAAAATTTTGGTGGAAGCTAGAAACAAATATTTGAAAGGGTTGTAGTGCAAAGTTGCCCACTGGACCAGAGAAGAAAATTGGGTGTAGAGCTCAAAATATTTCATGAAACAAATATATCATTGCACAAAAGTGATTTTGAGACACCCCAGGACACCTCCACATTTTGGTTGAATTTTAGTTAAATCTATCAAATGATTGTAGTTCAAAAAGAGCTCCAAACTTAAAGCAAATCATTTTAATAAATATAGCCCAGGGTGAAATAATTTAATAAATAAATCCAATCGATTATGAAAATGTTATAATGAGCTGGTATAGAAGTCCAATGTATTTTGGAAAGCCCCACTTGGGAAAAAGATGAAACTCCTTAGCAATAAAAGAAGAGTTCTAAAAATCCACAGAAATAAAATTTAAAACTCCTGGCAAAAATTTTAATATTGAAAACTTGGCCAAAATTTTGGGGTGTTAAAGAACCGCAGTCAGATTCTTCTTCATATGAGGAAACAACTTTTGCCTTCAAAGCGCGAGTTCGGCCATAGTTGGGGCCATAGATATCTCTTTTTCTCGTAGTTTGGAACTCATGTGTGTTGAGCCTCTCAAGTATATCAGACGGATCAAGTGTCTTGAAGTCGGGGCGTTCTTGTGTCATGAGGGCAAGGGTGTCAAAAGAGCTGTCAAGTGATCTCGGTGAGTGTCTTGGCGATTTCATGCTTGGTGATCTCGGTGGCGGCAAGAGCATGAAGCTCATTTGTGAAGTTAGTGAGGCGATCAAACGTGAGCTGGACATTTTCATTGTCGCTTTCTCTTGAAAGCGGTTGAAGAGGTTGCAAAGAACACCGATCCTTTGATCTCTCTGGGTTGAGACGCCTTCTTTGACCTTGGATAGCAGGTCCCAGACTAGCTTCGGCGTTTCTGTAGCACTCACACGGCCATACCGTCCTTTGGCGGATGACCACAGATGATGTTCTTCTGATGAGAGTCTAGTTGAATGAACTTCTTGACATCGGCAGGGTGACACCTTCACCAGTTTTGGGAACGCCGTTCTTGACGACATACCCGAGGCTCGACATCAATGGCTTCAAGATGCATGCGCATCTTATTCTTCCAAGAGGGATAGTCGGTTCCATCGAACACGGGCAAGCAAGCGGAGACTTTGATTATCCTGCGATCGACATAGCTAAAACTCCGGTGGTTAAACTAAATCACACTGAGAACAAGGGAGTACCTTGCTCTGCGGTACCAATTGAAACTGCTAGTTATCGACTAGAGGGGGGTGAATAGGCGATTTTTAGGAAAGTCTTCAAAACATGCATGTTTCGAAGACAAACAATAGAAATGACCTAATTGATATGCAGCGGAAGGTAAACTACAACAAGCAAACCATAGTCAAGTATGCAATAACGTGAAAGTACAAGACTAATAGCAGCTTGGTAGTAAGGATCAAGATGGAAGATAGTGAGAAGCCAATCAACAAAAGTTGTCAAGCAATGAAGTCAAATAGGTATGATAGATAGGCAATGACTTCACGAAGACAAACTCTAAGTAAAGAGAGGGAGAAGATAGAACCAGTCACTTGTTAAAGACACAGGATTTGTTGGACCAGTTCCAGTTGCTGTGACAATTGTACATCTGGTTAGGGAGGCCGAGATTCAACTTAGAAGACCGTGTCTTCACCTTATTCCCCTTGAGCTAAGGACACACAGTCCTCGCCCAATCACTCTGGTAAGTCTTCAAGGTAGACTTGAACCTTCACAGATTTGCTCACCGGGCAATCCACAATGACTCTTGGATGCTCGAGAACGCGACGCCTAACCGGCCGGAGGATTCACAGGTCCTCAAGTGTAATAAGTCTTCAGGTCACACGCAGAGAAAGACTTGATTGATGCCTAACACTCTACAGCTCGGGTGTTTGGGCTTTGTCCTCGCAAGGATTTCTCTCTCTCAAAGCCTTCGAGGTGGGTTGCTCTCAAACGACAAAAGCCGTGCACTAACTCTCGAGCAGCCACCAATTTATGGTGTAGGGGTGGGCTATTTATAGCCACTAGGCAACCCGACCTGTTATGTCCGAAATGACCACTGGGTCACTAAGGCACTTGACACGTGTTCCAACGGTCGATTTCAAACACACCACGACAACTTTACTTGGGCTACAAGCAAAGTGACTCATCCACTCTGGATAAGTTTTGCTCTCATTGTCTTCCCTCGAAGACATAGGATTTGGGTTGAGCATCACTTCAGTCATTCGACTTTGATCACTTGGACCCCACTTAACAAAGACGGTGGTTCCTATGACTCAACAAAGAAGAAAAGGAAACAACGAAAACCACACGCCTTTCAAGGCTCCATAGTCTTCACTCAATGTCTTCTCATGTGATAGTCTTCAATGTGAATATCTTCACATACCACCATTGTCGTCAATGTCTTCATACATTTTTAGGGGTCATCTCCGGTAGGTAAACCGACTCAATGGGGGACACTTCCTGCGTTATCCTGCAATTCTCACAAACGCATTAGTCCCTCAACCACATTTGTCGTCAATACTCCAAAACCAACTAGGGGTGGCACTAGATGCACTTACAAGTATCTATAAAAACTGGAGTTGGTTTATTATCTCCTGGCGTTTGGATCTTTTGCAAAGGCCTTCTTTGTAACCCTTCAGATTCTAACATAGTCGTCTTCCCCTTGCATGCCTTGTATAGAAGAATGGTGCTTTAATTATAAAAACATGCTGACTGACCTGAAGAGATGGAATAGGTTTTGAAGAATAGACAGGCATGACATTTTGACATGTATTCCCTCCAACCGGAAAAAAATGGTTGGGTCTAGGCTTATTTCTGTTCTAGATACATCCTTTTTATCCATTTCGCAAAGATGTACTCAGGACGGAGGGAGTATAGTGTAAGAGCTAGGGATATGACAGGACAACACAGCAAAAAAACACTAGTTGAATGTAAAACTATATGCTAGCTAGCGGAATACGTCTGTAAATAACTAAGGCAACATACACGTGTATGATTGGGAAAATAAGATGGCATTGCAATAGAGCACTAGAACAGCACTTCAATGTAAAAAACATGGTATGGCGTATATATGAAGTACATATTGATGAATAACAATGCATAAGATATTGAAGCATGATCTCCAAATTAAGCGAGATGGCATTGCGATAGAGTAGAATGACAAGATTTGAATTTGAAAACATGTTATCATGAATGGAATAGGTACTGAAAAACAGGAAGGCATGGCATATTTACATGCATGATCAGCATGCTAAGCACATGGCATTGTGTCAGGACCGGATTTTTGGGGTACTAATTTCCCAAAAGATGGCCCTTGTGCTCATCAGCCCCAGGATTACTGCTAGCTAGTGAGACACAAACTTGATACAGAAGCTCCAAGCAGAGTACATAATATGTAGTACAAGACCATTCTGGCCTATGAGTACAACAAATGGTTTCTAGTGGTTGAAGGCGGAAGCGGTTTGTGGATCATCATCGTCTATGGGACTCCATTTCCCACAGGAACAGCTGAGCAGGTTAACTCCTATCTTTGTGAGGCTGCTACCACCATTGCTTAGGGTCCCGGGGCTGTCATCGCAACGCTCCTCTCCAAGCAAGAAATCTGGCCAAGACAATAGCCAGGGACAAGCCAGTGAGTACTTTGAATGTACGCGCAAACATTATGAACACGGGTATAATATAACAAATGATAATCATGTTCTAAAATATTCTATGATCACAATGTCAGTCACGAAAGAAAAATCCATTATGCACGCAAGCAGGTTGTTCATATAAAACATGAATATGCAGTCAGAGAATAAAAATAGAATGCACCGATCGGATTATGCAGCGGCGCCTCAAAAGGATAATAATATAAAGCATGCCTCACTGGTAGCGTCGTATGACACCACATAAAGGGCTTATAAAGTAAGCGAATAACAAGCATGTTACGATCAAGGCGTCCCGGCGACACCACATAAAGGGCTTATAAAGTAAATAAATAACAAGCATGCCACAGTCGGGCGTCTGAGCGACACCACATAAAGGGCTTCTAAAGTAAATAAATAACCATCATGCCACTGTCAGGCGTCTGAGGGACACCACATAAATGGCTTATAAAGTAAATGAATAACAAGCATGCCACAGTCGGGCGTCTGAGCGACACCACATAAAGGGCTTATAAAGTAAACGAATAACAAGCATGCCACAGTCGGGCGTCTGAGTGACACCACATAAAGGGATTATAAAGAAAGCAATCACCATGAATATCTAGGAGGTAGAACCATCCCAGGATACTCAATAATTCACGTAATAAAAAGGGTTAGTCCAATATAATAATAATCATAATCATCATAAGTCACAAGTCATAATCCATGTTCCGGTTTAGCAGTTTCTCCTCCGAAGACCGACACTAAGACCGACACTTGACCCATCCCAGACTGTAGTCCTTAACCATGGACACGGCTATTCGAATAGATTTAACCTCTACAGAGGGTGTACTCTTTACCCACAAGTAACGGATTCCTTTAGTCCATCGGGACTAATTCCGTCACTGATCTTTAATTGAAAACACACCTGACCAAGACACACCGACTTATCTTACCGGTATCCGGAATCACCCACGACACTGTCAAGCTAAACTTTAAGTGGGGAGGCTACAACCTCGCGTAGCATGGGATCAAATTTATATCGCGCGCTCTAAGGGGTGCCCCCCTCTTAGTCCCAACCGGAAACACCCATGCCCTTGGACCAGGTGGCATGCCTACCGGATGCAGCCGGTATCTTCCACCATGGCCTCTCTGTACGGTGTGTGCTAGGAAGGGGTTGACAACTTATCGAACCAGTACCCTACCTATGGCATGTGGACATGCGTGGTAGTACGAAACAAGTATGGGGGTTACTGGAACAAGACTCGATCTACGGTCGACTCAGGAGGTTTAATTATTCCCTGCATGATTAGCATAACAAAGGTATTTCAACCAACAGAATCACCACTCATCATATCTTACTATGCCATACCGGACATAACCGTTTTGACGAAGACCGGAGACAAGCTCATGCCTACCCAAGGCAGGGGCTTTCCCGGATTTCTTTCCGGCAGGCATGAAAGGCATATGAGGATGATTACCATCACAAGTATATCCATTTCCAACAGCAAGGAAATCTCCAATATGCATTCATGCAATGATCGTAGTCACCACATAAAATAACGAGTTCTCCTTATTAAGGTGGTGTTATACTCATGTCAACCAACACACAAAAATATTATGCCAGGGTTCAGAATGCTTGCCTTCAAGTTGTGGAGAGGCAGGGTGCATTCCAAAACTTTGAAAGTTTTCTTCTCTCTCCAACAAATCCTATTTTTGAAAATATTCAACTTAGCACATAGTTTCAAAACAGTACAAAAAGGTTGTCTGAATTTTTTTCAAATAAATCTAGAAATAAACTAGACAATATTTGAGAGAGGTAGGAAAAAGAATCAACTCATTTGGAGTTATATTTAAAAAGTTATAGCCAGTCAAAGTTTTGGTCAATTCTGTTTTTAAAATAAAACAGAAAAAAAAAACGTTTCGAATAGATACACGTCGAAGGCGTACTCTGGTGTTTACGCCTTCACTTACCCAGAGCGGACTGGCTCGTGGGTCACTGACAGTGGGTCCATGGGGCCCACTGGTCAGGTTTGACCAGTCGCCCTCCCTCCTTCCTCCTCTGCCCGAGCGAGGGCGGGGTTCCGGCGATCGCCGCTGACGAACGGCGGCTCCCCACGGGGAACCAAGGGCAGGGATGGATCTGCCAGACAGGGGCGGTCCTCCCGGTGGTTGTTGGTTCGTCGGGGGTGGAGGGAGTCGCCGGCGGCGAGCTCCGCGGCGGAGGAGGCTTCGGGTGGGTTGGGGGTTTGATCTACGGTGGCTTTCGATCGCGTTTGAGAGGCTGGGCGGCTCCGCAAGGTCGAGGGGAGAAGGTTGGTGGCACTGGATGGACTGGAGAAGCTCTGTTCACGACGAAATGGACTGGAACGTGGCGGCGGCTGAGCCGACCGGAGATGGGGAAGACGACATTCCCCTCTTTGATTGCCGGCCATGGCGGATCTAGAGGGGTGGCCTGAGGTTGCTTGAGGCCTAGACGAGCTCGGTGTCCCTATTTATAGCGCGCCTAGGTCGGTTCCGCGGCGGCCGGAGATAAGCTCGGCGAACCGCCTCGCTGTAGCTAGCAGGGCGACGTGGAGCTGGCCGGGCGCGGCCGACGTAACTTCACACCGCAAAGCGCGAGCCGGCGCAGGCGTGGTGGCTTTGGGCGGCACCGCCTGTAAGCGTAGGTTGTCGGGGCGGCGGTGGCAGCGCTGTAGGGCGCCAGGAGGGGGCCAGGCGGCCCTGAGGCGAGGGAGGAGTCGGGTGCGTCGACTGGGAGAGGGGAGGGGCCAGAACGGGCGCGGGGGAGGCGGCAGCGGGACGCGGCGGCTCGGGCGCACGCACGTGCAAAACGCGCGCTCTGGCCGCGCCCAGAGCGTGCACGCCAACTGTTCGGCAAAATGCCAGGGCATGATAGGAGGCTTTGGTGAGGTTGGGGATTAACATGTCTTGGTTAGCGTTAGTTGGAAGCTTAGTGGACAAGGTTGTTGGTGCAGGGGATCAAGTTTATAATGCAAACTCAAAACGATGTCAAAACTGACCATGCACCCAAGGTGTTTGACAGAATGCCAAGGGCATCTAGGCAACTCCTGGGGTGGCCAAAATCTCCAGACCAGTGTCTCTCTAGGTGTAGGTGATGGTGGCAAGGTCATTTGGCAAAAACAGAAACTTGCTAGTGCAAGTTTTGCAAATCTTCAGTTTTGGACAGAAAGAAAAAGGCATGATTGCATGCACTTAAAATCCTCCAATGGGTCCACTCTCCTGGACTTAAGGGTTTTGTAGGGTGGTCTTTAAGCAGGAAAAAGAATCATGAGTAAAAGAGGAAGTTAAAATGTGGTTGCAGTACAAATCACCAAGCTGGACCAGAGTGAAGATGAGGTTGATTTACTCAAATTTTTCAAAGAACATTAGTGGGTTTTTGCACAAAGGTGAATAATATACTACCATTGACATCCCATAATTTTGGTGGAAGCTTTAAAGAAAAATTTAAATAGGTTGTAGTGCAAAATGGCCAAGTGGACCAGATTTGAAAATTTGGTGTAGAGCTCAAAATCTCCAATGAATAGAAGATATTTTTGCATAAAAGTGATTTAAAAACATCACATGACATCTCCAAATTTTGGTTGGAATTTTAAATAAATTTATCAAATGGTTGTAGTTCAAATAGGACCCTAAAACCATGGGAAACCACTTTCAAGAAATAATGATCAGGAAAAATAATTATGTAATTAATTCCATTGATGACAGAAATGTTTTTCTTGAGAGGGTAATCAAGTCCAATAATATATTTGGAAAGTTTTCACTTGGGGTAAAAACTCCATAATAATAGAGAAAAGAATGGTTCTGAAATCAAAAGAAAATCCAGAAAATAAAAGTTTAAGTTTCCTGGCAAAATTTTAATTAACAAAACAAGGTCAAAATTTTGGGGTGTCACAACACTACCCCCCTTAAGAAAAATTTCGTCCTCGAGATTTGCTAAGGGTCGTTTTGAAAATATGATTCCTATCAGCTGAAACCAAAAGTTTACTCATAGCACAAACTTTGAGTCGTCGGGGTTGGTTTTTGGTAACTACGCTCGGAATTAAAAATGCAACCGCACACCAACATACTTATGCATGGCTATAACTAAGAATAGGGACGCACAAGCAGACATCATTTAATTACGAGGATACACGATCACACAATTACAGGGCGTGGACATAGTAAGAGTCGGTACTACTCGAGCGACTCTAGTCTACCTCGTTAATATCTAGGTGGGCGTGCCTTGTGGATGTCGAGGCTTCTCCACGGGTTTCACCGTTTGGATTGGCTAGAGGGGGTTGAGGGGCTGCAGGGTCGGGGTAGCGATGATGACCATCCCGGGGATTGTTGGCCACAATCCCGTTGGAGCGTGTTCCCAAAAGGCGACGAAGCACTTCTGGGGACATCAAAGTATTTTGGTCGATGACTGGGGCAGACCTCAAAGACTCGATCGGTTGTCCGAACAGCACGACTGGGTTGTCAGCGTCGGGCTCATCTTCTATTCGCCGGGCTCGCAGATCAGTTCTCCACGAGCTGCGATCAGATCGAGGGTGATTTGATCATATAGTCCCTCTAGTGCACTTACATAGCGCACCAGATGCAACAATGCAGGGTCCGTCTCGTCATCTCCGTTGGCAACCTGGGGTGGCCTACCATACCCGTCACGGCTGGGTAGTAGTAGAACGAGTTTACGCTTAACTCTGGGCGACAAGTGCCGGAGTTGAACTATAGCCTCTCGAGCAGCTAGCTGGATGGCTTGTGGCTCAAAGGAAGTTGTCCTTCCGGTGAACCTGTAGGGGCGTTCTGGCGATAGACCCCTACCATAGACGTGCACGGTGGCCCAGAATTGACGGCTCTCACCGCCCATGGGTCCTTGATATACAACATATTCTGGGGGCTCTTCTAACGCGAAGGCACATCGGGTGAGGTTTGCTAGCACGGTCACAAAACCTCCAAGGTTGGTTGCTGTGGTCTCATTATGAACAATGGGTCCGGGCATTTTATCTTGGTTTGGGGTAGAGGCTGTGCTGTGCTGAGTTGAGGCTAGCGTGCCCTTTTTATAGAAAAGGGGACGGAGTCTTCCTTCACACGCTTGCGAATGAGACAAATTGGGTGTCGGCCATCGGGCGCGTGATCGACAGTTAGCTAAGGCGATAGGTTGGGCACCGGCTGACCAAAAGGTGTCGGGTCACCGTGTGTGGCCATCTTACGCGAGAAGCTTGGCCGGGGTTAGGTTATGGTCTGGTCGGTTGGTTAACCTAGGTTTTCGACCTGGCTAAGATAGGATTAGCCAATGGTCAGCCTGCCTCTGATACCAAGTTTGTCAGGACTGGATTTTTGGGGTACTAATTTTCCAAAAGATGACCCTTGTGCTCATCAGCCCCAGGATTACTGTTAGCTGGCGAGACACAAACTTGATACAGAAGCTCCAAGTAGAGTACATAATATGTAGTACAAGACCATTCTGGCCTATGAGTACAACAAATGGTTTCTAGTGGTTGAAGGCAGAAGCGGTTTGTGGATCATCAGCGTCTATGGGACTCCATTTCCCACAGGAACAGCTGACCAGGTTAACTCCTATCTTTGCGAGGCTGCTACCACCATTTCTTAGGGTCCAGGGCTGTCATCGCAACGCTCCTCTCCAAGCCAGAAATCTGGCCAAGACAATAGCCAGGGACAAGCCAGTGAGTACTTTGAATGTACTCGCAAACATTATGAACACGGGTATAATATAACAAATGATAATCATGTTCTAAAATATTCTATGATCACAACGTCAGTCACTAAATAAAAATCCATGATGCACGCAAGCAGGTTGTTCATATAAAACATGAATATGCAATCAGAGAATAAAAATAGAATGCACCGATCGGGTGTCTGAAGCGACGCCTCGAAAGGATAATAATATAAAGCATGCCTCAGTCGGGCGTCTGTGCGACACCACATAAAGGGCTTATAAAGTAAACGAATAACAAGCATGCCACAGTCGGGCGTCTGAGCGACACCACATAAAGGGCTTATAAAGTAAATAAATAACAAGCATGCAACAGTCGGGCGTCTGAGCGACACCACATAAAGGGCTTATAAAGTAAATAAATAACAAGCATGCCACAGTCGGGCGTCTGAGCGACACCACATAAAGGGCTTATAAAGTAAACGAATAACAAGCATGCCACAGTCGGGCGTCTGAGTGACACCACATAAAGGGCTTATAAAGTAAACGAATAACAAGCATGCCACAGTCGGGCGTCTGAGCGACACCACATAAAGGGCTTATAAAGAAAGCAATCACCATGAATATCTGGGAGGTAGAACCATCCCAGGGATACTCAATAATTCACGTAATAAAAAGGATTAGTCCAATATAATAATAATCATAATCATCATAAGTCACAAGTCATGATCCATGTTCCGGTTTAGCAGTTTCTCCTCCGAAGACCGACACTAAGACCGACACTTGACCCATCCCAGACTGTAGTCCTTAACCATGGACATGGCTATTCGAATAGATTTAACCTCTGCAGAGGGTGTACTCTTTACCCACAAGTAACGGATTCCTTTAGTCCATCGGGACTAATTCCGTCTACGGTCTTTTAATTGAAAACACACCTGACCCGCACACACCAGCTTATCTTACCGGTATCTGGAATCACCCACGACACCTGTCAAGCTAAACTTTAAGTGGGGAGGCTACAACCTCGCGTAGCATGGGATCAAATTTATATCGCGCGCTCTAAGGGGTGCCCCCTCTCGGTCCCAACCGGAAACACCCATGCCCCCGGACCAGGTAGCATGCCTACCGGATGCAGCCGGTATCTTCCACCATGGCATCTCTGTATGGTGTGTGCTAGGAAGGGGTTGACAACTTACTGAACCGCACCCTACCTATGGCAGGGACACGTGGTAGTACGAAACAAGTATGGGGGTTACCTGAACAAGATTCGATCTATGGTCGACTTAGGAGGTTTAAGTATTCCCTGCATGATTAGCATAACAAAGGTATTTCAACCAACAGAATCACCACTCATCATATCTTACTATGCCATACCGGACATAACCGTTTTGACGAAGACCGGAGACAAGCTCATGCCTACCCAAGGCAGGGGCTTTCCCGGATTTCTTTCCGGCAGGCATGAAAGGCATATGAGGATGATTACCATCACAAGTATATCCATTTCCAACAGCAAGGAAATCTCCAATATGCATTCATGCAATGATCGTATCACCACATAAAATAACGAGTTCTCCGTATTAAGGTGGTGTTATACTCGTGGCAACCAACACACAAAGATATTATGCCAGGGTTCAGAATGCTTGCCTTCAAGTTGTGGAGAGGCAGGGTGCATTCCAAAACTTTGAAAGTTTTCTTCTCTCTCCAACAAATCCTATTTTTGAAAATATTCAACTTAGCACATAGCTTCAAAACAGTACGAAAAGGTTGTCTGAAATTTTTTCAAATAAATCGGGAAATAAACTAGACAATATTTGAGAGAGGTAGGAAAAAGAATCAACTCATTTGGAGTTATATTTAAAAAGTTATAGGCAGTCAAAGTTTTGGTCAATTGTGTTTTTAAAATAAAACAGAAAAAACGTTTTGAATAGATACACGTCGAAGGCGTACTCTGGTGTTTACGCCTTCACTTACCCAGCGTGGACTGGCGCGTGGGTCACTGACAGTGGGTCCACGGGGCCCACTGGTCAGGTTTGACCAGTCGCCCTCCCTCCTTCCTCCTCTGCCCGAGCGAGGGCGGGGTTCCGGCGATCGCCGCCGACGAACGGCGGCTCCCCACGGGGATCCAAGGGCAGGGATGGATCCGCCAGACCAGGGCGGTCCTCCCGGTGGTTGTTGGGTCGTCGGGGGTGGAGGGAGTCACCGGCGGCAAGCTCCGCGGCGGAGGAGGCTTCGGGTGGGTTGGGGTTTGATCTATGGTGGCTTTCGATCGCGTTTGAGGGGCTGGGCGGCTCCGCAAGGTCGAGGGGAGAAGGTTGGTGGCACTGGATGGACTGGAGAAGCTCTGTTCACGACGAAATGGACTGGGACGTGGCGGCGGCCGAGCCGACCGGAGATGGGGAAGACGACCTTCCCCTCTTCGATTGCCGGCCATGGGGGCTCTAGAGGGGTGGCCTGAGGTTGCTTGAGGCCTAGACGAGCTCGGTGTCCCTATTTATAGCGCGCCTAGGTCGGTTCCGCGGCGGCCGGAGATAAGCTCGGCGAACCGCCTCGCTGTAGCTAGCAGGGCGACGTGGAGCTGGCCGGCGCGCTCCGACGAACTTCACACTGCTCAAGGGGCGAGCTGGCGCGCGCGTGTGGCTTGGGCGGCACCGTCCAGGGCAGAGGTTGTCGGGGCGGCGGTGGCGGCGCTGTAGGGCGCCAGGAGGGGGCCAGGCGGCCCTGGGGCGAGGGAGGAGTCGGGTGCGTCGACTGGGAGAGGGTAGGGGCCAGAACGGGCGTGGGGGAGGCGGCAGCGGGACGCGGCGGTTTCAAGACGCAAGAGACGTGAAAACGCTGGCTCTGGCCGCTACCAGGCGTGCACGCCAACTGTTTCGGCAAAATGCTGTGGCATGATAGGAGGCTTTGGTGAGGTTGGGGATTAATGGTCTTGGTTAGCGTTAGTTAGAAGCTTAGTGGACAAGGTTGTTGGTGCAGGGGATCAAGTTTATAATGCAAACTCAAAACGATGTCAAAACTGACCATGCACCCAAGGTGTTTGACAGAATGCCAAGGGCATCTAGGCAACTCTTGGGGTGGCCAAATCTCCAAACCAGTGTCTCTCTAGGTGTAGGTGATGGTGGCAAGGTCATTTGGGCAAAACCAGAAACTTGCTAGTGCAAGTTTTGCAAATCTTCAGTTTTGGACAGAAAGAAAAAGGCATGATTGCATGCACTTAAAATCCTCCAATGGGTCCACTCTCCTGGACTTAAGGGTTTTGTAGGGTGGTCTTTAAGCAGGAAAAAGAATCATGGGTAAAAGAGCAAGTTAAAATGTGGTTGCAGTACAAATCACCAAGCTGGACCAGAATGAAGATGAGGTTGATTTACTCAAATTTTTCAAAGAACATTAGTGGGTTTTTGCACAAAGGTGAATAATATAGTACCACTGACATCCCATAATTTTGGTGGAAGCTTTAAAGAAAAATTTAAATAGGTTGTAGTGCAAAATGGCCAACTGGACCAGATTTGAAAATTTGGTGTAGAGCTCAAAATCTCCAATGAACAGAAGATATTTTTGCATAAAAGTGATTTAAAAACATCACATGACATCTCCAAATTTTGGTTGGAATTTTAAATAAATTTATCAAATGGTTGTAGTTCAAATAGGACCCTAAAACCATGGGAAACCACTTTCAAGAAATAATGATCAGGAAAAATAATTATGTAATTAATTCCATTGATGAAAGAAATGTTTTTCTTGAGAGGGTAATCAAGTCCAATAATATATTTGGAAAGTTTTCACTTGGGGTAAAAACTCCATAATAATAGAGAAAAGAATGGTTCTGAAATCAAAAGAAAAACCAGAAAATAAAAGTTTAAGTTTCCTGGGAAAAGTTTAATTAACAAAACAAGGTCAAAATTTTGGGGTGTCACACATTGCAACAGAGTAGATACACTCCAGGACATAATATGCATGTTGTACCCATATCACAGGCCAAGTTAGAGCAAGGACCTTGTGGGGTGAAGAGGATTCATCATCTTTCTGCAAGTCTTCTGAAGAACAGCCTTTACATGTTCCATCATATTGGGTATCATTGACATCAAGTTTATTGGCCTTTACATTGCTCCGTGAGGTTCTTGTGTATATATCACAGTGTGCAATTATATCTCGACATGCATGGAAGACAACTAGTAGTTAGATTTATGTAAATGAGTGCCTGAGGAGCGACATAAATAGTAGGACTGGGGTTAACTAAGCGCAACAGTATCATAAACTAAAGGGAGAACACAGATGAAAGCTACATCATATGTATCGTTTGTACTCTAGATTAACTAGATGGCACACAAAAGTATTAAAGAACAACATAGGTAATACTAGAAGTTGTATAATACTATAATCACCAGCCTGTGGGATAGCATTGGCTGATGGATGATAACTATGGAACAACGTTACCTAAAGAACAAGTATATTAGCTGAACTATGGAACAGCGTGAACTTCTGAACAAGACCCGTAAGAGATCAGCATGAATATACAGTGAAATGTGATGATCTATTTTCCATGCTTAGATGAATAACAAAGCCATAAATGTTGCACACAAGTAAGATGAGGGTACAACCTATCAGGCTTCCATCCATAGGAGTGAGCATCATGTGCTGACTTGTCGATAGCCCTACGGTTGTTGTGGCTGTCCCATGTTGAGCCACGCAAGATTCGATGTAAGGGAAGCTGTTGAGTGGGGACTGTGGCTCCCTTCTCGGTGTATGCTTCCCTTGTTGGAGCAGTGCGGTGAGTCGGAAGACGGTGTGTGCGAAGATGCAGATAACGTATATAATGTTAAGAATGACATATCTCTTTCATCTGAAGAAATACACTAAGAGATCAATGTAAAAGGTACGAGAGTGGTCACTGCGTCCGTGGATCAAGACTAAATTGGGGTCACACGATTTTATTTTATTTTGGTATCGTCGATCCACGCCGGATGGCTTGATGGCGTCTTGTGCCTCCCGGTACCGACACTGCTCGAATCTTCCTCAAGAGAGCCGGTGACCAACAAAGAAAGCAGCCTGCCTCCGCCGTCCGTGGCCCCGCCAAAACCCCGCTCTCCGCCCCACCGCACTGCCGTGGTTGCGCCGCCCCGGGCCAATCCACAAAGACTCCCCATCATCCAGATCCGTGGCGGCAGTACCTACAACCCACGCAACTCTAACAGAGATAGCCATCTAAGGCGCTTCGCGGCGAACTTTGCGACCCGCACCCTTACGTTAGACACTAGCCAACCGGCAGCCTAGGAGCTCCGCCGCCTCGAGGGGTGCTGCTTCCCATTGGGAATCGATTGGCCCGTAATAAAAATTCAGACAAGCGACGCCTAAATAAATTGATTTGAGATGAGGTGCGACCTATCTGGCGGCATGGTGAAGTAGGCAGGTCCAGCCGAGTCGGTGAGCTGAAGCGATTAGTGGCGGCCGTGGCGAGGAAAGAGCGATGTCGCGATGGTCGACGCTACACGAGCGGCGCGGGACTGGGCAGATCCGAAGTTGGAGCCGCTCGGCGCCGTGAACAACGGCGGGGTGAGTCGGCTCGATGCAGTTCACGCGGCGATCGTCCGAGGCAGCACCAAAGAAGACGTAGTAAGAGGCACACGACCCAGTGCACGACGGCAATTGGACAGCGTCTCCGGCATTAGGGAGGAGGGCGGCTGTGAAATTGGTGCGGTGGGGGGCGCCATGGGGCGCCATGCAAGTGCCACCTTATTTCAAGCCAATAAAAAAAATGGCTCCTCCTAGTGGATTTCTGACATTTGGGTCCCATGCCATTGTCAACGTAGTCAATAAACAAGAGAATTGCACAACGAGCGGCTGACACCAGGGACCCAACAGCTCGCCCATTTATTTTTGTTTTGGGTTAATTTGATAAATGCCTTCGAGAAAATTCACTGCAATTTCCAAACTTTGAAAAGTGCCATTTCATGCCATTTCTAGTGGCATTTTTCGAAGTCTGGAGTGGCGTTTTTCAAAGTTTGCAAACTGCAGTGGCGTTTTTCAAAGTTTGCAAAAATTGTAGTGGCATTTTTCAAAGTTTGGAAATTGAAGTGGCATTTTATGAATCGCCATAATTGGAGTGGCATTTATCTAATTTGTTTTTGAGGCGGAAGCATGGTGTCAGTAAGAACATGCGCGGACACTCTGGCCTGTCTAGATAGCCTTTCCTTTTATGTTTACCACAGACCAGCCCAGTAGTTTTTTTTCTTTACGAAAATAGCTAGCCCAGTTTTTTTGTGATTTGTCAAGTAAGTCGCTTTACCAGCCTTGGGCTGCAAATCTTTCAAGACGAGGAGAGCTTCATTCGGCTGGCCGAGAAAATGGTCTATCATTAATGAGAAATGGGCCGTACATTTTTAAAACACATCAAACCCGCAATTAGTTTCAAATATCTTTTTGTCATTTCGAGATTTTAAATTGCATTGATTTTTATGCGTGGACAATTTATTGGATTTTATATTGATATACATTTATTTTTAAAACCAGTCTGAATGTGACTCGAAATTTCAGGATTAAAAACAGTTCAGACCGCACCGACATATGCAAAATTTCATATAACTTTTTAACCGTGGCCACAATATGGGCTGTAATGCTAACAAAAGAATATGGGCTCCAAAAACCCGTAAGAATTAGCAAATGGGTTGTAAACTATTTGAAATAATGGCGAGATGGGTTGTATCTTGTTTTTTCCACAGATTTGAGGCTTTCCATAGATGGCACGTATATCGTTGGATGTCCAATCAACGGCCGTCGTGCTTCTTCAATCTACGCTCTTCCTGCTGCAGCCGCTCAAACAAGCGCCAGTGACTGCTTCCCTCCTCCTCCTCGGGCATGTCTTGCTGCAAGTGAGCCTCACCGCCCACCGTGATTCCCATCATGGGCCTAGCCATCCCTCTACTCACCCACAGGTCCCCACACTGCTTTGTTATTCTCCGGTGTGAGGCAGACCAAAGATAAACCCTCAGACAACAGATTACTCCCCTCGCGTGAAACAATTGCCGAAGTCTTCCTCGCCTGGTGTAGTTCCTTCCTAGGCCTCGCTTATGCCGTCCACCGCCTCGGGCGCTCTCGGCGTGGTGTGGTCAACGTGGTCAACGACCGACATGCATCTGAAGTGGCGGATCAGACGTGGAGAGGCTTCTGATTGGGTCCACGGCCGCACGCAGGAAATGCCTCCTTATTACACGCAAAAATAATGATTCCTCCACTGACATCCGGGACCCACCGAAAGGGCCTCAGATTTCGTGAAAAACGTTACCGCTACCGTGAGCTTGGACCCACTAGCTATATCTTCTTAGGAAGTGAAGAAGAACACGCCTGCTTCTGTGCACGCAAGGAAGTGCCTCCTTATTACGCCCAAAAAAAAGAATACTCCCCATACGATGTCCACTAAGTTGACGGGGCCTACTAAGTTGACGGGGACGAAGGGCTTTGTCAACTTAGTCAATATGCACGATTCTAGCTCGACTGACCGTACGATGTCCATCCAACGGCCGTAGTGCTTCTTCAACCTCTGGTCTTCTTGCTCCGGCCTAAAGCCCATGGCGCGGTCGTGTCGCTCGCTTCCTGCCTCCCGTGGCCGGTTGTGCTGTCGTGGAGGCCTAACCGCCTCGATACTACTCCCACCGCTGGCCAGGCCATCCCTCCACTCCACTCACCCACACCCCCTGTTATTCTGCGGCGACGGCAGCGCAGCCGAACCAGTGAACCCTCATACTCCTCTCCGCGTGGGCATCCACTGACGCGTCTTCCCCGGCTCCGCATCGTCCCCTTCCTAGGCCTCGCCGTCGTCCACCGCCGTGGTGCTCTTGGCGCGGCGTGGTCAATGTGGTCAACAACCGAATTCCATCGGAAGAATACAATACATGAAGAGGCTGACAGCTGGGTCCACGACAGCCGCAAGGAAGTGCCTCCTTATTACGCGGAAAATAATTATTCCTCCACCGGCGAGGGACCACGGACGGGCCACCAGATTTCACGAAAAAACGTTTGCCTGACTGCTGGGGACCCACCCGGCGGGCCACCGTATTCGAAAAACGTTCCCCCGGTCACCGGATCCACCGGAAGTGCCTCCTTATTACGCGACAAAAATGAATACCCCTCGCTAGCTGGGACCCACCTTTGTGGGAGGCTGACTTAGGCGCCAACTAAGTTGACGGGGACGGAGGGCTTTGTCAACTTAGTCAATATAAACGATTCTAGCTCCAGTGACCGTACGATGTCCATCCAACGGCCGTAGTGCTTCTTCAACCTCTGGTCTTCTTGCTCCAGCCGCCCAAAGCAGCGTCGGTCGTGCCGCATGCTCCTGCTTCCCGTGGCCGGATGTGCTGCCGCGGAGGCCTCACCACCCCCTACTATTCCCACCGCTGGCGGTTCATGACGACGGCAGCCTCACACCGCAGCAGAACCAGTGAACCCTCGTACTCCTCTCAGCGCGGGCTTCCACTACCGCGTCTTCCCCGGCTACCCGTCGTCCCCTTCCTAGGCCTCGCCGTCGTCCACCGCCCTGGTGCTCTCGGTGTGGCTTGGTCAATGTGGTCAGGGAACAACTTCCATCGGACGTGGACTATATGTGGAGAGGCTGACAGATGGGTCCACGGCCGCAGCAAGGAAGTGCCTCCTTATTACGCGGAAAATAATTATTCCTCCACGACAAATGGGACCCACCGGACGGGCCACCGTATTTCGCAAAAAAACGTTTCCCCCCTGACTGCTGGGACCCACCAGCTGCACCTTCGCACGCAAGGAAGTGCGTCCGGGTAAAAAAAACGATTCGCTTCGATCGCTGGGACCCACTAGCTACATCTTCGCGACGCAAGGAAGTGCGTCCGCAAAAAATCGATTCGCTTCGACTGCTGGGACCCACTAGCTACATCTTCGCACGCAAGGAAGTGCGTCCGGCAAAAAACAAAGCGATTCGCCTCCACTGTATTGGGACCCCCGGCTACATCTTCGCGAGCAAGGAAGTGCTCGACAGTCAGACCCACCTGGTCGGCGTATGTAGCGTTGTCATTTTGGTCGCGAACGTGTAATGCATATACCGGTCGATGTAGAGGCGCCGACGTGTCGTAGTAGAGGTGCGCATGCGATTAGCCGATGTAGAGGCGCCGCACGTAGCATGTACACGACGCATTACAACGGCGAGGATGCAAGAAAGAAAATACGCCACATACGCATACATATGGGCAGGGTCTCAACGCCTACTCGCGACATACGCATACATGGCTGGGTCGGAACGGAGAAACAGCGTCGTCGTCGTGTTCATGGGGAGCCAACCGGCTGGGTTGGAACGGAATGCGTGGTCGTGTTCATCGGGAGGGCTTGGACGGAACAGGCGATGGAAACGAGGCCTGGCGTACCGCACAACGGAGGAAACGGACCTCCTACGTTCGGAACGGGGTCCTGTTGATCGGGAGGGGTGTGGCGTACCGCAAAACGGAGGAAACGGACCTCCTACGGTCGAAACGGGGGTCCTGTTGATCGGGAGGGGTGTGGCGTACCGCAAAACGGAGGAAACGGACCTCCTACGGTCGAAACGAGGGTCCGCTTGATCGAGAGGGTGTGGCATCGCAAAAGGGACGAAACGGACTTGTCTTGGAGCGCTACGGTCAAACGGGGTCCTGTTCATCGGGAGGGTGTGGCGTACCACAAAACGGACTCCACGGGATACCGTGTTCATCTCCACCGTCGACCTCCTCCGGCCTCCCACGGGCTACCGCCGACCTCCTCCAGCCTCCACGGGCTCCTCGCTTCATCCAGCCTCCACCGCGCACTACTTCCACCGGCCACCGCTCAACCACCCTCCACGGGCACCCCTTCACCCTCTACTGTTCATCCAGCCCTCCACACCACGGGGCCTGTTCAACCACCCCTCCACGGCCACCCTCCACCGCTTCATCGTTCATCCAGCCCTCCACACCACGGGTCCTGTTCATCCGGAGGCAACGCCACCGCCATCGCTCATCCAAACCCCCGCAACGCCATCGTTCATCCAATCAATCCGCTTTCAGCTTAGCAAAGAAGCAGCGAAGGAATCACTCCATCGGGTTGATTAACAGCCATCGATCGATCGCTTTCCGGGTTCGATAGCATGCTTTGTAGTGCAATCACTTTCGGGTTCGGTTAGAGCCCAACGCCTTTTCGGGTTGATTAGAGCCAACGCCTCGCACACACGCACGTACATATGTACGAGAGAGAAGCGCGAGATCGCTCGGCCCCGACCTCCACCGTGGCGGCAACTCCACGATATTTTCCTCCCCTCGCTTCTACCACGGTTTTTTCATCATGGCGGCCCAAAGAATGTCATGCAGCTGCGTCTCCGCCCGCCCAGATGATGAAAAGCCCATTTACATCATGATTTTTTGTCATAGAAGTAGGAGCCCACCACATCTATGATGATACCGGTTTTGTCACAATTATCGCTGTCATAGAAGTGTCATATGTATGACAGAAAAAAAATTCGTTCGGCCCAAAATGTCGCGGATGTGTCTTTTTTTGAAGTGGAGGGCTCCGCCTGAAGCGGGGTCCAGACTCCACCCTCCGTCGGAGCCATCATGTATGTGGAGGGCCTATCCTCGGCCTTCGAGGCAGAATCTGGAGCCGGAGGCCAAGAGTCAATCTCGGCCAGACCTTTTCATTACAACGCCTCCTCCGCCTTAAGCCCTTACGCATTTAGCTAGTAATCGATGGCCAGTGGATCATCCCGCCCAAAGTACCGATCTTCAATCCCGGCGTGGAAACCACACGCAAGAATCAAGACCCATCCTTAGTCCCCGATGACAATCCGGACCCTCTCAAGGATCCTGCACTGCATACTCGAAGTTTAGCTCGGCTACAGGAAACTAAGGGCTGGCCAGCACCGACCGCCCCACCCCGTTACAACGGAATTCGGCCTAGAGCCCTCAAATTCAGCGACCCTTGCTATGTTAAACGAGGCGCTAGATCGAATCCAGGAAATGACTATCCAGGAGGACCTACCCTCCACCCACAACCTTCAACCCTTCGAGGCGTACCCCAGGGAATTTTACGTCCCACCCATCACCCACTTGGTAGCCACTATCGATGATTTAACTGATATGCTAGATTATAATTCGGAAAACGCCGAATACATGGACGAGGATAGCGTAGCCACGGCTAATACCGACGTCACCCCCCACGTCACCGGCCGCTGGTCGGCGACGTCCACCTACGATATTTACATGGTGAACAACCCCAAGGACGGCGATGGCAAGCCCGAAGATATGCCGCCCAAGCGCCGAAGACAGCGCCGTCGATCAAAGCCACGTCGAATCCATGCGAGCAACATGGACTATGTGAAGAACGGCACCGCGAATAATACGGATGACCTCTCCGGAGCCGCAGACAACGAACACCATCAGGATGAACCCGCGGGGCAGGAGGACCCGTTCAACCCATAAAATCCCGATGACTCCGAAGATAGCAACTACCTCCCTCTTTCTGAAGAGGAGGAAAGTCTCGGGGATGACGATTTCATCATCCCCGAAGACCCACTGGAGCAGGAACGGTTCAAGTGGAGGCTTCTAGCCACCGCCCGCAGCCTGAAGAAACAAAAGCACAAAATCAAGGCCGAACGGGAAACCCTCAACAATCGATGGACCAAATTCCTAGCCGCCGAAGAAGGGTACGGCCGCGAACAGCCAACCAAAAGCTATCCCAAGCAAAGAATGCTGCCACAATTCGCCGATGAGGCCATAGAACCCACACGTCCGACATACACACGCGCCGAACAGTCGGACCGCCCCCCTAGAGGGCGGGAGAGAGAAGCTGACAAAGCCGAACATCCCGCCGACCCACCTCGCTGTCACAGCAAGGATCAAGTGCGGCCCACCTACTAGTACGACCTCCGCCATGACCTAGACGCTCCAGGAGGTCGTAACAGGTCCATCTACGGACCCAGAGAAGATCCGCTCTCTCAACGGGAAGGATATTACTAATACGTCTCCATCGTATCTACTTTTCCAAACTCTTTTGCACTTGTTTTGGACTCTAATTTGCATGATTTGAATGGAACTAACCCGGACTGACGCTGTTTTCAGCAGAATTGCCATGGTGTTATTTTTGTGCACAAATAAAAGTTCTCGGAATGACCTGAAAATCCACGGAGAATAGTTTTGGAATTAATAAAAAATATTGGCGAAAGAATCAACCGAGGGGACCCACCTGTTGTCCACAAGGGTGGGGGGCGCGCCTACCCCCTGGGGGAGCCCCTAGCTTGTGGGTCCCACAAAGCTCCACCGACCTCAACTCCAACTCCATATATTGATGTTCAGGGAGAAAAAAATCAGAGAGAAGGATTCATCACGTTTTACGATACGGAGCCGCCGCCACCTCCTGTTCTTCCTCGGGAGGGTAGATCTGGAGTCCGTTTTGGGCTCCGGAGAGGGGAAATCGTCGCCGTCGTCATCATCAACCATCCTCCATCACCAATTTCATGATGCTCACCGCCGTGCATGAGTAATCCCATCGTAGGCTTGCTAGACGGTGATGGGTTGGATGAGATTTACCATGTAATCGAGTTAGTTTTGTTAGGGTTTGATCCCTAGTATCCACTATGTTCTAAGATTGATGTTGCTATGACTTTGCTATGCTTAATGGTTGTCACTAGGGCCCGAGTGCCATGATTTCAGATCGGAACCTATTATGTTTTCATGAATATATTTTTGTTCTTGATCCTATCTTGTAAGTTATAGTCACCTACTACGTGTGTTATGATCCAAAGAACCCGGAGTGACAATAGTCGTGGATACTTCTCAAGTGATGACCGTAGTTTGAGGAGTTCATGTATTCAGTAAGTGCTAATGCTTTGGTCCGCTTCTCTATTAAAAGGAGGCCTTAATATCCCTTAGTTTCCAATAGGACCCCGCTGCCACGGGAGGGTAGGACAAAATATGTCATGCAAGTTCTTTTCCATAAGCACGTATGACTATTCGGAATACATGCCTACAATATATTGATGTATTGGAGCTAGTTCTGTGTCACCCTAGGTTATAACTGTTGCATGATGAATGCCATCCGACATAATTATCCAATATTGATCCATTTCCTACAAGCTCGTTTCATATTGATCTTTTCTAAGTTACTTTTCCGTTGCCACTCTTACGATTGCTACAAAACTGCTACTTTTACTTTTGCCACGTTATCAAGCATTTCCATACTACTTTGCTACTAAATACTTTGCTGCAGATATTAAGTCTTTCAGGTGTGGTTGAATTGACAACTCACCTGCTAATACTTGAGAATATTCTTTAGCTCCCCTTGTGTCGAATCAATAAATTTGGGTTGAATACTCTACCCTCAAAAACTGTTGCGATCCCCTATACTTGTGGGTTATCAAGACCTTTTTCTAGCGTCGTTGCCGGGGACCACATCTCTATTCTCTGAGTCACTTGGGATTTATATCTGTTGATCACTATGAGGAATCTGAAAGACAACAAAACCAAGATCTATCCCTCTACTATGAGGGGAGGTAAGGAACCCGCCACTAGCTCGCACTTGATTCACCTTACATTTTGAGTAAGCTTACGACACCTACACTGCTATTGATTCTGCTATGTCGCATGTTATTGATGATGCCACTTCTGCTATGCATGATGCTTATGATGATACTACTTCTTTGCTTGATAATATTGTGCCACTAGGTGAATTTTTTGATGAACAACTTGCCAGGGTTAGAGAGAATGAAATTACTGAAACTGATGATATTATTGAAACTGAAGATTATGATTCTCCCCTAGATATGACTTGCCTGTTGTACCTGAGGGTTATATTATGGATGAAGAAACTGCTAGAGACTTTTTTTTGCTTGCAGTGATAGTGATGATCTTAAGAAACTGTTAGCTAAGTTGAAAGAAAAGTCTTTGAAATGCTAGAATGCAATATGATCCAAGGTTTGCTACTTCACCTATCTTTGTTACTGGTGAGGATTATGAATTCTCTGTCGATCCTAAGTTAATTACTTTCGTTGAATCTGATCCTTTCTATGTTTATGAATCTGAAACTATTGTGGCACATCTTACTAAATTGAATGATATAGCCAGCCTATCTGCTCATGAGGAAAAAAATTGCTATTACTATATTCTTAAGTTTTTTCCTTTCTAATTAAAGGGTGATGCTAAGTTATGGTTTAATTCCCTTGCTCCTGGTTGTGTGCATATGATTTACTACTTCCCTGAAAAATATTTCCCTGCTCATAAGAAACAAGCTGCCTTAAGGGAAATATTTAACTTTGTGCAAATTGAAGAAGAGAGTCTCCCACAAGCTTGGGGGAGGCTTCTCCAATTACTTAATTCTTTGCCTGATCATCCTCTCAAGAAAAATGAAATACTTTATATCTTTTATAATGGACTAACCGATGCTTCTAGAGACTACCTCGATAGTTGTGCTTGGTTGTGTTTTCGAGGAAAGAACTGCTTGAGCAAGCTGAATTTCTATTGAATAATATATTGAGTAATGATAATGATTGGACACTTCCTGAACCAACTCCTAAGCCAACTCCGAAGAAAAGAGGTATTCTATTTCTCAGTCCTGAAGATATGCAAGAGGCAAAGAAATCTATGAAAGAAAAGGGTATTTAAGCTGAAGATGTTAAGAATTTACCGCCTATTGAAGAAATATATGGTCTTGATAACACAACACAGGTATTAGAGGTAAACTCTCTCTATAGATTTGATGAAGGTGATATCCCTCATAATAAGTCTGCTAGTCAATGCTTGGATGGGTTTGATAATTTTATTAAACAAGAAAACTTCAATGCTTTTGTTAGTAGACAATTGAAATGTAATGCTCACATGCTTGACTACTTGGGTGATTATATGAGTAGAACTGTTAATGATCTTAAGCTTATTAGTAAGCATGCTTCCATGCTTAGAACTCAAGTAGAGCAAGTACTTAAGGCACAAGATGATTTTCTCAGTGAGTTGAATAGTAAGAAAAATGATAATGTTGTTAGGGTTATGACTAGATGTGGTAAAATGACCCAGGAACCTTTGTATCCTAAGGGCCATCTAAGAGAGTTGAGTAGGATTCTCAGAGAATTAATACTGATGCACCTAGTCCTAGTAATAAAAAGAAAAAGAAAACTGATAGGACTTTGCATGCTTCTAGTGAACCTGTTATAGACACACCTGAAAATCCCAATGCTATTTCTATTTCTGATGCTGAGACACAATCTGGTGATGAACATGAACCTGTAGATAATGTTAATGATGATGTTCATGATGATGCTCAACCTAGCAATGATAATGATGCAGAGTTTGAACCTTCTGTTGATCTTGATAACCCAAAATCAAAGAATGAACGTTATGATAAGAGAGACTTCGTTGCTAGGAAACATGGTAAAGAAAGAGAACCATGGGTTCATAAACCCATGCCCTTTCCTCCTAAGCCATCCAAGAAAAAGGATGATGAGGATTTTGAGCGCTTTTCTGGAATGATTAGACCTATCTTTTTAAATGCACGCGTTTGGTGATATGCTTAAAATGCCTCCTTATGCTAAGTATATGAAAGATATTGTTACAAATAAAAGAAAGATACCAGAGGCTGAAATTTCCACCATGCTTTCTAATTACACTTTTAAGGGTGGAATACCAAAGAAACTAGGAGACCCAGGAGTACCAACGGTACCATGCTCCATTAAAAGAAACTATGTTAAAACTGCTTTACGTGATCTTGGAGCCGGTGTTAGTGTTATGCCTTTCTCTTTATATCGTAGACTTGAATTGAGTAAGTTGACACAGACTGAAATCTCTTTGCAAATGGCTGATAAATTAACTTCTATGCCCATCGGTATTTGTGAGGATGTGCTTGTTGTGGTTGCAAACGTTACTATCTTAACGGACTTTGTTATTCTTGATATTCCCGAGGACGACAGTATGTCGATCATCCTTGGTAGACCCTTTTTAAATACTACAGGGGATGTTATTGATTGCAGCACAGGCAATGTCACTTTTCATGTTAATGTTAACGAGCATACGATACACTTTCCCAAGAAACAACCTCAAGTTCACAGTATCAATTCTATTGGAAAAATTTCAACTATTACTATTGGAGGTTCTGAATTCCCTCTTCCTACACACAAAAAGAAATATGATATTCTTATTGTTGGGGACATGCATATCCCCGTTGAGGTAACTTAGTGTTATTTGAAAATTCTCCGGTTTCATGTCATTCAGAAGAAGTTTGTTAATAAGACTTGATCAACCTTGTTAACGGATTCTTTTTTATGGGCATGAGATGGATGAATTTAGAAATCACAACTTTCTGTACCTACTTTTTACTTTAGGTTATTTAGATTAAATAAAGCAAAAAGGGTATTTTCTGGCTATTTTTTCGAATATTTTAGAATTTCTGGCACTGAACATGCACCAGGGGGATGCACCAGGGGGCCACAAGGGTGGAGGGCGCGCCCTACCCCCTGGGTGTGCCCCTGCCTTGTGGGTCCCATGTGAGTCCCCATCACTTATTCCAGCACCCATCCACTTCGTCTTCCTCCAGAAAAAATCACCTCGTAGCTCAAACTCGTGTTCTTGCTCATCTTGCTGCCATTTTCAATGTCCTTGTGCAAAGCTCCATTTGCAAAACTGTTTTGGGGGATTGTTCTTCGGTATGTGACTCCTCCAATGGTCCAATTAGTTTTTGTTCTAGTGCTTTATTTACTGCAAATTTTTGCTGCTGTGGTGACCTTGTTCCTGAGCTTGCATGTCAAAATTATGTGGTCCAAAGTAGTTTTGATGCATGATATAGCCTCTAGAAACTTGTAGGAGTAGTTGCTATCAATCTTGTTGAGTTTGATTCACTTTTATTTTGAGTCACTAAAAATTTCAAAAACTTTTAGAGGAAGAAAATGATGAGGAGATCGTTGAGAGGCTCCTCGAGCCAGGGTTCGAAGGAAAAAGAAAATGAAGAGAAGGAAAAGCCCAAGTACAACCTGCCTCGCACCGCGGAGATTCGGCCGTGTGAATGGCCATGTGATGCATTCTTAGAGGCGGCCGGAATTTATGAGGATTTCTATTATTTGGTGGAGAATGCAGGCATCACCAACTTCCTCCACGACCACTGCGGTCAGTACCTCCTACTCACTAATACTTTCGTGCAAAATTTTCATTTTCATGCTAGGAGATCACCACCCACGGTAGAGTTTCACTTATATGATGTGCATAAGGAGATGACGCTTTATGACTTTTGTGAGGTTTGTAAATTATCTTATGAGGGCAGCGTCGACGAGCCACGTCCTAGAGATGTGGAAGATTTTATTGATGAAGTTGCCGTAGGGGAAAGGAGAAAGGTGTCAAAAGAGAGAGTGTCTAGTTTACATTTTTCCTGTTTTGCGCTACTACTCATTATTTGCTGGGAGATGTTTAATTGGCCGCGGGGAGAGTGGAGGCCTTAGTGCTCCTGACCTTGCTATTTTGCGCCATGCTTTACTTCATGATAAAACTTTTAGTTTGGGCGCTATGGTTGCTCGACGGTTGAGTTTAAACCATACGAAGGGTCCTATCTTTGGAGGTATCTATGCCTCTCGCCTTGTTAAACGCTTCGAAATACCCATTAGGCATGAAGAAAAAGAGGAGAAGTTGCTGCCCACTATATACTTAGATTATGAAAGTATGGTAGCACATGATTTTATTAAGAAAGACGATGACAAGAGACTCATCTATAACCTGGTATTTAGCGAGAAGACTTGTCAGATTATTACCTTGCCTGCACCTTGTTTGTTCGATATTCATTCAGGCAGGTACTTCATCTTGCCCACTGACATTTACGCGTACTGGGAGGGGACACGATCCCTAGTTCCTAAGCCAGAGCCATCACCTGATCTGTATCAGGAGTCTATTTATCAGTGGGAGCCGCAGGAGCTCGCTAACCAGTGGAACCCCCAGGATCCTCCTCAGTACACCCGAGAGGGTCACTTTGATCGATGGGCGTAGACCAACTTAGGCCAAAAGCCTAAGCTTGGGGGAGTACGTATTTCTCACCGACATTACATTCATGTTCACACACTCATTCTAGTTGTCGGTGTTCATACTTTTTCATTGTATTATCCATGCGAGCTTATTTTCTTTTCTTGCTTTCTTCTTGTGTGTTTGAAAAACTTTGAGAAAAAAATTAGTTGTAGTTTAGTTTATGTAGGATCGAAAGTATGTCTAGAGGGGGGGTGATTAGACTACTTGACCAAATAAAAATCTAGCCTTTTCCCAATTTTAGTTCTTGGCAGATTTTAGCAACTTTAGAACAAGTCAAGCAATCTTAACACAATTCAAGCAAGCATGCAAAGAGTATATGAGCAGCGGAAAGTAAAGCATGCAACTTGCAAGAATGTAAAGGGAAGGGTTTGGAGGATTCAAACACAATTGGAGACACGGATGTTTTTGTCGTGGTTCCGATAGGTGGTGCTATCAGACATCCACGTTGATGGAGACTTCAACCCACGAAGGGTAACGGTTCTTGTGAGTCCACGGAGGATCCACCCACGAAGGGTCCACGAAGAAGCAACCTTGTCTATACCACCATGGCCGTCACCCACGAAGGACTTGCCTCACTAGCGGTAGATCTTCATGAAGTAGGCGATCTCCTTGCCCTTACAAACTCCTTGGTTCAACTCCACAATCTTGTCGAAGGCTCCCAAGTGACACCTAGCCAATCTAGGAGACACCACTCTCCAAGAAGTAACAAATGGTGTGTTGATGATGAACTCCTTGCTCTTGTGCTTCAAATGATAGTCTCCCCAACACTCAACTCTCTCTCACAGGATTTGGATTTGGTGGAAAGAAGATTTGAGTGGAAAGCAACTTGGGGAAGGCTAGAGATCAAGATTCATATGGTAGGAGTGGAATATCTTGACCTCAACACAAGTGTAGGTGGTTCTCTCTCAGAAAATGTGTATTGGAAGTGTAGGTTCATTCTGATGGCTCTCTCCACGAATGAAGAGGAGGTGGAGGGGTATATATAGCCTCCAAACAAAATCTAACCGTTACACACAACTTACCAATCTCGGTGGGACCGAATTGAAATACTCGGTCGGACCGATTGAACAAATCTAGTGACCGTTAGGATTTTCGGTGGGACCGACATGCAACTCGGTAGGACCGATATGGTTAGGGTTAGGGCATAACGTAATCTCGGTGAGACCGATTACACAAACTCGGTGAGACCGATGTTGGTAATAAGCTAACCAGAGAGTTGGTCAGGTAAACTCGGTGGGACCGATTCGCTCATTTCGGTGAGACCGAAATGTTACAAAAGGGAAATAGAGAGTTTACATTGCAATCTCGGTGGGACCGATCGCTCATCTCGGTAGGACCGAAACGTTACGAAGGGAAACAGAGAGATTACAATCCCATCTCGGTGAGACTGAGATCCCTATCGGTGAGACCGATTTGCCTAGGGTTTGTGGCAGTGGCTATGACATCTGAACTTGCGGTGGCGCGGGATGGAAAGAATCGGTGGGGCGAGTTAGACTTTTGGTTTAGGTCATATGTGGATGTGAGAAAGTAGTTGAGGGCTTTGGAGCATATCACTAAGCATTTTGAGCAAGTAATCCATTAAGCAACACCTCTTCCCTCCTTGATAGTATTGGCTTTTCCTATAGACTCAATGTGATCCTGGATCACTAAAATATAAAATGTAGAGTCTTGAGCTTGAGCCAATCCCTTTGTCCTTAGCATTTTGAGGGGTCCACTTTTCTCATCCATGCCATGCCAATCATTGAGCTTTCCTAAAATATTAGTCTTGAAATAGTGTTAGCTCAATGAGCTATATGTTGTTAGGAATTACCAAAACCACCTAGGAATAGTTGCACTTTCAATCTCCCCTTTTGGTAATTGATGACAACATATAGATCAAAGCTTCAACAAATGATAATAAGAGTGAAAAACATTGTCGCTTTGAGAAGTATGTGAAAAGCAAGAGCTCCCCCTAAATTTGTGCATAGTTTTAAGATTTTCTTTGGACTGCAAATGCACAATGAGTTAGGATCATGGGTTACTCTTCCATGTCACATACATCTTGGTGGAGCGCTCAAAATGATAATAAATGAATACATGCACTCATCACCAAGCAAAGTGAATGATCATATGGGAGATAAAAGGATAAAGTCATCCAACAAGCATTAAGGTAGCATATGATCAAACACATGATCATCCAAGTATCTCACAAACGCATAAAGTATCTCAAACAAGCAAATAAAGTTCAACCACCAAAACAAGAGAGAACAAAAGCAACACGCTCTCGAAGCCTATGATCTATACATTTTTCTCCCCCTTTGACAACAAGTTACCAAAAGTTCATAGAAAATGCATAGCACTAAATCGACTCTCGTGCTTGGTCTTCGGGTGGTGGTGTAGACAGAACTCCAAGAATGAAGGCATCGGGTCGATGTAGATGGTGCTTGGAGGAGTAGGTGCTGGAGCTGGTTTACATGAGAACTGTAGCTAGTCTTGAGATGTAGTGGCTCTGGTCTACCTTAGCTTGAGCCTGCGGTGATCTCTCGCTCTGGGCACTCTGGCAAAAGCATCAGTAGTAGTCTTGCCCTTCTTCTCCTGCATATCATCCTGAAGTTGCTCAACAACTGACTGCATCTCAGTGACCTTCATATCCAAGTCATAGACTTCTGCTCCATGATCCTCTCCAGGCTCTCCTGGTTTTGAGTCAGGGTGGCCAGTCCCTTCTCAATTCTCAGAGTGGAGGCAATCAAGTAGCCAAGCTGATCTTGCTTGCTCTTCAGAAGATACTGAGATTCCTCATCCATGGTTGGCATCTTTGCAGCCTTTTCAGTCCTTGCCTTCTCCCTCTTTGCTTGTGCTTGCACAGAAGATGGTTCATTTTCATCCATCACAACAGTGTTATCCTCAAAATCTGGATAGATGGGCATGTGTTCCTTGTCCAAGAGGTATGTGTCTGTGCCCATCTTGGAGTTGATGAGCTCTCGGATCTGTGGGGCATACCCACAACTTCTCTTCTCGATCTGCAGCAGTCCTCTTGATAGTTTCCACTATGAGGCTCATGACCTTGAACTTTTGAGGCACATCAAATATGTGAAGTAGGTTGATGGCATGGCTTTGATCATCTTGTGATCTCCAAATTTAGGCAAAAGAGTGTGCACGAGGATCCAGTTGATTGTTGGCGATCTGATAGAAGATAATGCATCGAGCCAAACTTGTGTGTCTCAATAGCAAAGACATCTGGGATCTCTCTGTACATGTGTGCCATGGAGTTGTGATCCTTCTTCTTCTTGGCATAGACATCCAACTCATCCTCTTTCTCCTTAGGAGCATTGATCAACTTTGCCCATTCTTCAACTGATGATTGGTACCTAGTACCTTCAGACATCCAGACAATCCTTCCATCTGGGTAGAAGTGAGCTGTGGAGTAGAATTGCATAATAAGCTCATCATTCCACTTTGTGAGCTTCGCCCAACAAAGTCATCCACTCCACAAGCATTGAAGTCATCATACATCCTGGATAATGCTCTTCATTCTTCCCGATGTACTCCAGTCTACCCATCTCATATCACGGACAATTGGCTTCTTGGTCTTCAGACTGGCTTAAGTTGCAGCCATCATGCCATATTCCTTTTGAGCACCTTCTTCTTTGATGTGGCTTCTTCCTCCTCAGCCACATAGTCCTCATCCTCTGATTCCGAGGTTCTTTTCTTGTTGGCTCTCGTGGCATCCTTTGGCAAGTTCTTTGGGTGTGCTCTCGGTTCCATCATCTCGAGCTGCTAGAGGACTAGTGCCCTCACTCATGTGAATCTGCTCCTCGGACTTGTTACATTTGTCACTCTGATGCGACATGATGCAAACACCGACGGTGACCTTGTGAATAGTTTATAGATGAGGTAGAGTGGATGAGCATCACAAAATCTGAGGTTTTGCAAAAGAATGAATCAAAAACTTAGTTTTAGTTTTCGGAGAAAGCATTTCGGATCTACCGATTTGTAAACTTCGGTTATACTCAAGCAGCTTTGGAACCTAAACTAGTGAACTCGGTCAGATCAGTCACAGCTCGGTGGCACCGAGGCGCTAGGGTTTCACAAAGTCCTGAACTCGGGTCACACCGATTTGCAATTCTCGGTCAGGCTGAGAATTACATGTGCAATGGCCTTAGCCGAATCGGTGGTACCGAAGTTCTACAACTCGGTTGGTCCGAGATGGTTTCATGGAAACCTAACCCTAAATTTTCAATTCACATCTAATCTATGGAGTGTTTTCGGTGGATAAGATGATCTCAATCGTGGCAAGATTAATGGCAAAACAATGTGCTAGGGATTCGGAGTTAGGAATAGCACAAAGATCAAGTCCATACCCTAGTTTGGCGACGGACTTGCTACCGCAGCAAAGGCGGAGACGATTCCCGTTGACGGCGGCGGAGACCAGCGGCAAGAGGCAGCTGGCGACGAGGAGGATGATCCGGAGACCCAGGGAGGCAGAGCAGGCTGAGCGCGGGCGAAAGAGTTCGGAGAAATTTCCAAAATTTGACCCGAGGATATATATAGCCTGACCCTGTCGGTGTGACTGAGTGGAACAACTTCGGTGGCACCGAGATGCATAACCGCAAGCGAGCAAAGAACTCGGTGTGACCAAAAACTTCAAATCGGTTGCACCGAGATTGAAAACCTAGATCGACTTAGTGATCTCGGTATGACCGAAATGGAAGAATCGGTCAGATTGAAACGCACAAAGAAGTTTTGGAAGTTTAAGTCTATGACGAATCGGGGACTCCGAAAGTGCTCCTCACACGTAGTGGTTCGAATCGACTTGATCAAATTTTTGATGTAGCATGAATAGAGTTTGACACAAGAAAAGCATAGATAGCTAGAGAAGGTTCTTAGGCATTCTTGTCCATCCACTTGGCAAAAGAAAAGGAATCCAAACAATCAAAACAACAAGTGGATGTCCTCGAATGAGTAAATTATGCAACCAACATGCTCACACAATAAAATGGCAAATGAAATATGTGGCAAAGCATGCACAACCAATTCTAGCATCTATCAAGCAATTGGCAATGACTAGGTCATCTATATATGAGTATATTGACTTAGGAGTCAAATGAGAACATTTGATCATAGGTCATACTCATCGCTTAAGCACAAGTGGGGTTACCACTTTTACATAAAGCGTTGTTGTGTTCACACCATTAGAGTTGCTTTAGCTCAGTTCTTAGAGTAAAGCTCCCCCTAGATGTGAGATCCCCCCCTTAGAGGGATGAACTAACCTTGGGTTTTGTCGACGATGACTTCATGTAGGTGTTGAAGATGTGGGTGCTCAATGTTGATGTAGATCATTTGGAGCAATCCTTTGGAGTGAGTTGCACTTTCAATACCTACACAAAGTTAGTCCCACAAGGAACAAACAAGGATATCCATAGACATAGAATGATGCACACACAAGATGATGTCTATGAAAGCATTTGGTTACCTTGTCCCTTGTCTTACCAACAAGAGGGTTTGTGACTCCTTGAACTAGTGCAAGATGTGGAAGTTGATTGCACTTGTTCTTGCCAAAATGATAAGAGTGAAGTATGTTGGCGGAGTCACCCTCAGGAACTCTCTAGTTCTTCTTCTTTGGGATCCACACCATCTTGATGGGAATCCTCGGAGTTGTAGTCGTACTTGATGAAGTAGAACTTGATGTAGTCTTGGGAACCCACTTCACCAAGGCCTTAGGAGCTTCTTCAAATGCATCAATCTCCTCTTGAAGCTTGTGATCTTGTGGTGGAAGATCATCTTGAGCTTGTGTCCCTTTGAAGAAGTAGGATCATACTTCTCTTGTTGAGGAAAAAACTTCGTCTTGGGGTATTGATCTTCTTCCCACTCAACTCCATTGGCATTGAACTTTCGTTAAAAACCAACACCTTGGTTCTTCCGGTGCCTTCCTTGCTTGCGTACAATTTCCTCGAATTGCTTACTCCCGGCAAGGCTATTGTGAACACCTTTCTCTATAATTCCCTTCAATAAGCTATTTTCTTGCTCAAGTGTAACTTGGCTAAGAGAATCATTAGTGGAATCAAGAGAACTACTAGAAGAAACAATATTGGATTTAGCATGATTATTGTTACTACTAGAGGAAGAATCTTTCTTGTTCTTGTTACTAGACTTGACTTGAGGCATGTAAGTGGATAAGAGTAAACGCTTGGAAATGTAAGAAGAACTTTTCTTACGAAGATCATCATTGATTGCCTTTAATAACTCATGCTCTTGCTCAAGGTTGAGCTTTTCAAAACGTAATTTCTCATGAGTCCTTAAAAGTTCTCGATGATCTCCTAAGATAGTTTCATGAGCTAACTTAAGAGTGTTTAGTTCTTTAGTTAGAGACTCAATCTTCTCCTTATCGTTGTCATTCATTTTATCTTGATTATCATGATTAATTGACGTTTCATCATAGTATTCATCACTAGAGTTGTCAACAAGTAAAACATCATCACCTAGCAAGTCATCTTCATCACTATTGAAATCAACATACTCGGGGTGTGATACCTTTGGACCTTTGGCCATGAAGCATCTTCCAATTCCTTCATTTGGTGAATCAAATATGTCATAGGAGTTGGTTGACACAAGTGCTAGAACGGCAACACCTTCATCTTGAGTATATTCGGAGTCAGAGTGATAGCTTCTCTCGGAGTGATTGTCTGAGTCGGAGCCGTATACCCCGTCACCAACTTGAGCTTGATGTCTTCATTTTGTGTAGCTCCTTGATGACTTGTCCTTCTGTTTCGTATCCTTGCTTCTCCGGGATGTTCTTCGTTCATAACGATCATCTCTACTCCTTCTCTCTCTTGATGGTGATTCTTCTCTTCTACTTCTCCTCTTAGGTGATTCTTCTCTTCTTTTGTAGGGTGTCAGTACACTCATTTGAATAGTGTCCGGGTCTTCCACAATTGTAGCAATTACACTCTCGACTAGAAGATCTTTTGTCATTGTAGGACCTTGACTTGGAGCTTCTCTCTTTGCTTCTACTCTTGTAGAATTTATTGAAGTTCTTCACCATTAGGCTCAATTCTTCATTGAAGGTTTGTTTCTCACTTGATGATGTGGGGGCTTCACATGAGGCTTTGTAAGCACCACTTGACTTGTTGTGATGTTCCTCCTTATCCTTGAGTGACATCTCATGAGCAACAATTCTTCCAATGACTTCCGTTCGCTTGAGATCTTTGTAATTTGGCATCATTTGGATCAATGTGCACACGGTATCATATTTTCCGTCCAAAGCTCTTCGGATCTTCTTGATGATGAATTTGTCGGTCATCTCTTCACTTCCTAAGCCGGCAATCTCGTTTGTGATGAGAGCAAGCCTAGAGTACATTTCAAATGACACCTTCACCATCCTTCATTTTGAACTTGTCAAGCTGACTTTGAAGCACATCCAACTTGGATTCCTTGACGGAGTCGGTACCTTCGTGCATATCAATCAAGGTATCCCAAATTTCCTTTGCATTCTCAAGACGGCTGATTTTGTTGAATTCTTTGGGGCACAATCCGTTGAAGAGGATATCACAAGCTTGAGCGTTGTATTGCAGCATCTTCAACTCTTCCGCGCTTAGCTTCACGGTTCGGTTCTCTCCCATCAAAGAATTCACCTTGCAAGCCAATACACACAATAGCCCAAACGGCGGGGTTATGTCCAAGAATATGCATTTTCATCTTGTGCTTCCAACTAGCAAAATTAGTACCATCAAAGTAAGGACCTCTACGGTGATAATTTCCCTCGCTAGACGCCATACTCTCCTAGGTTGTGAAACCAAGGCTATGACCACCAAAAGCTATGGAAATCAAAGCAAATGGAGACCAAAGCTCTGATACCACTTGTAGGATCTTGAAGTATGTCTAGAGGGGGGGGGTGATTAGACTACTTGACCAAATAAAAATCTAGCCTTTTCCCAATTTTAGTTCTTGGCAGATTTGAGCAACTTTAGAACAAGTCAAGCAATCATGACACAATTCAGGCAAGCATGCAAAGAGTATATGAGTAGCGGAAAGTAAAGCATGCAACTTGCAAGAACGTAAAGGGAAGGGTTTGGAGGATTCAAACGCAATTGGAGACACGGATGTTTTTGTCGTGGTTCCGATAGGTGGTGCTATCGTACATCCACGTTGATGGAGACTTCAACCCACGAAGGGTAGCAGTTGCAGCGAGTCCACGGAGGGCTCCACCCACGAAGGGTCCACGAAGAAGCAACCTTGTCTATCCCACCATGGTCGCCGCCCACGAAGGACTTGCCTCACTAGCGGTAGATCTTCACGAAGTAGGCGATCTCCTTGCCCTTACAAACTCCTTGGTTCAACTCCACAATCTTGTCGGAGGCTCCCAAGTGACACCTAGCCAATCTAGGAGACACCACTCTCCAAGAAGTAACAAATGGTGTGTTGATGATGAACTCCTTGCTCTTGTGCTTCAAATGATAGTCTCCCCAACACTCAACTCTCTCTCACAGGATTTGGATTTGGTGGAAAGAAGATTTGAGTGGAAAGCAACTTGGGGAAGGCTAGAGATCAAGATTCATATGCTAGGAGTGGAATATCTTGACCTCAATACAAGTGTAGGTGGTTCTCTCTCGTAAAATGTGTATTGGAAGTGTAGGTTCGCTCGATGGCTCTCTCCACGAATGAAGAGGAGGTGGAGGGTATATATAGCCTCCACACAAAATCTAACCATTACACACAACTTACCAATCTCGATGGGACCGAATTGAAAAACTTCGGTCGAACCGATTCAAAGACAAATCTAGTGACCGTTAGGATTTTCGATGGGACCGACATGCAACTCGGTAGGACCGATATGGTTAGGGTTAGCGATAACGTAATCTCGGTGAGACCGATTACACAAACTTCGGTGAGACCGATTTTGGTAATAAGCTAACCAGAGAGTTGGTCGTAAACTTCGGTGGGACTGATTCGCTCATTTCGTGAGACCGAAATGTTACAAAAGGAAACAGAGAGTTTACATTGCAATCTCAGTGGGACCGATCGCTCATCTCGGTAGGGACAAAAATGTTACGAAGGGAAACAGAGAGATTACAATCCCATCTCGGTGAGACCGAGATCCCTATCGGTGAGACCGATTTGCCTAGGGTTTGTGGCGATTGGCTATGACATCTCGAACTTCGGTGGCGCGGATGGAAAGAATCGGTAGGGCCGAGTTAGACTTTTGGTTTAGGTCATATGTGGATGTGAGAAAGTAGTTGAGGGCTTTGGAGCATATCACTAAGTATTTTGAGCAAGTAAGCCATTAAGCAACACCTCATCCCTCCTTGATAGTATTGGCTTTCCTATAGACTCAATGTGATCTTGGATCACTAAAATATAAAATGTAGAGTCTTGAGCTTGAGCCAATCCCTTTGTCCTTAGCATTTTGAGGGGTCCACTTTTCTCATCCATGCCATGCCAATCATTGAGCTTTCCTGAAATATTAGTCTTGAAATAGTGTTAGCTCAATGAGCTATATGTTGTTAGGAATTACCAAAACCACCTAGGAATAGTTGCACTTTCAGTTTACTTTCCATAATTACTTAGTAGTATTATTAAAAGAAAACCCCAAAAGATTTCTCGTTCTTCTTTTGCTTGTTGGGAGCTTCCCGTGTAAATAGTTTTTCTCATTCTTGTTTTACTTTATTTAGAAAAACAAAAACTCCAAAAACATTTCTGTGTGTTTCTTTGAAATTCTTTTTCTTTTCTTTGGGGGTCGAGAGGAGAAGACCACGATGAAAAATGATGAGTGGCTCTCATATGCATTATTGTTGATCTAACAAATAGCCCATATTACCTTGTCTTCTCCTTTGAATAAATGTTTGCAGATTCCAACTAAGTCCAATGCACGTGCACTATTATTATTATCCACACCATTCAGTTGTGCAAGTGAAAGACAATAATGACGATATATGATGAAATGATTGAGACGAGTAAAAGTTGGTATGAACTCGACCTATCTTGTTTTTGTAAATATGATTAGTTCATCGTTCCCAATTCAGCTTATTATGAATGAAACATGTTTGCAATGACAATTAGAGATTATAGTCACTCATGCCATGCTTAATTAGCTAGGAGTTTATAATGGTTTACCTTGCGTGCCAACATGCTTTCAAAATGGTTCTGATGTAGTATGATAGGATGGTATCCTCCTTTGAGTGATTTGAGTGGCTTGACTTGGCACATGTTCACGCATGAAGTTGAAACAAAATCAACATAGCCTCCACGATATTTATGTTCATGGCGATTTATATCCTACTCATGCTTGCACTCAATGTTGGTTAATCTCAATGCATGTTTATGACTGTTGTCGCTCTCTAGCTGGTCGCTTCCCAGTCTTTTTCTAGCCTTCACTTGTACTAAGCGGGAATACTGCTTGTGCATCCACTTCCATAAACCCAAAGTTGTTCCATATGAGTCCACCATACCTACCTATATACGGTATTTACTTGCCATTCCAAGTAGATTTGCTTGTGCCAAACTCTAAACCTTCAAATGATAATCTATTTTGTATGCCCAAATCGCTCATGTAGCGACCAGGGGCTGTCACTATCTTCCATGCTAGGTGGGTTATTCTCACGGTGAGTGGACTCCGCTCATCATTCATAGAAAATGGCTTGTAACCGGGATGCCCAGTTCCATGCTCAAATCAAATCAAAATATAATTGCAAACAAACTCCCCCAGGATTGTTGTTAGTTGGACGGTACCCGTTGTTTTGGACCAGCCGTGGAATGTGCTTGTTGGTGGTGGGGGAGTATAAACTTTACCATTCTGTTTGGGAATCGCCTATACTGTATCTAGTATGGAAGATACTGAGATATCTTGGTTGTTATGTTGATAATGAAAGCACACCGCTCAAAATATTATTTATCTCTGTTTAAAAAAATCGAGCTCTGGCACCTCTGCAAATCCCTGCTTCCCTCTGCGAAGGGCCTATCTATTTACTTTTATTGTTGAGTCATCATCCTCTTATAAAAAGCACCGGTTAGAGAGCACCAATTGTCATTTGTATGCATTGTTATTAATTGATATTGAGTATGACTGTGGATCGGATCTATTTTACCATGAATTACAATGCCTAGTCAGTCCTTGATCTTCAGGGGTGCTCTGCATTTACGTTTGGGAGTCTCAAAAAGGGCTAGCGAGATACCATTTTGTTATATCATATCATGATTGTTTTGAGAAAGTGTTGACATCCGAGATTTATTATTATCGCTCGCTGATTATGCCATTGATATGAGTAAATATGAGACCTAAATGTTATTGTGAATATGGTTAGTTTATAATCTTTGCTGAAAACTTGAATGCTGGTTATACATATTTGCAACAACAAGATCAAACAGAGTTTGTAAAAGTCTTTCTTTATCACTTTCAGTTTGTCAATTGAATTGCTTGAGGACAAGCAATGGGTTAAGCTTGGGGGAGTTGATACGTCTCCATTGTATCAACTTTTCCAAACTCTTTTGCCCTTGTTTTGGACTCTAATTTGCATGATTTGAATGGAACTAACCCGGATCGATGATGTTTTCAGCAGAATTGCCATGGTGTTATTTTTGCACAAAAATAAAAGTTCTCGGAATGACCTGAAAATCCACAGAGAATATTTTTGGAATTAATAAAAAATATTGGCGAAATAATCAACCAAGGGGGACTCACATGCTGTCCACAAGGGTGGGGGGGGCGCCCCCTGGCTTGTGGGTCCCATGAAGCTCCACCGACCACAACTCCAACTCCATATATTCATGTTCAGGGAGAAAAAAATCAGAGAGAAGGATTCGTCGCGTTTTATGATACGGAGCCGCCACCTCCTGCTCTTCCTCAGAGGGCAGATCTGGAGTCCGCTTTGGGCTTCAAGAGGGAAATCGTCATTGCCGTCATCATCAACCATCCTCCATCACCAATTTCATGATGCTCCGATTGTCGTATGCGTGAGTAATCCCATCGTGAGGCTTGCTAGAAGCGGTGATGGGTTGGATGAGATTTACCATGTAATCTAGTTATTTTTGTTAGGGTTTGATACCTAGTATCCAATATGTTCTATGATTGATGTTGCTATGACTTTGCTATGATTAATGCTTGTCACTAGGGCCCGATTGCCATGATTTCATATCTGAACCTATTATGTTTTCATGAATATATTTGTGTTCTTGATCTTATCTTGCAAGTTATAGTCACCTACTACGTGTTATGATCCGGCAACCCCAGAGTGACAATAGTCGGGACACTTCCTAGTGATGACTGTAGTTTGAGGATTTCATGTATTCACTAAGTGCTAAGGCTTTGGCCCGGTTCTCTATTAAAAGGAAATCTAATATCCCTTAGTTTCCAATAGGACCTCGCTGCCACGGGAGGATAGGACAAAAGATGTCATGCAAGTTCTTTTCCATAAGCACGTATGACTGTATTCAAAATACATGCCTACATTATATTGATGAATTGGAGCTAGTTCTGTGTCACCCTAGGTTATACTGTTGCATGATGAATGCCATCCGACATAATTATGCATCATTGATCCATTGCCTACGAGCTCATTTCATATTTATCTTTGCTAAGTTACTTTTCTGTTGCCACTGTTACAATTGCTACAAAACTGCTATTGTTACTTTTGCCAGTGTTACCGTTACATCTACTACTTTGCTACTAAATACTTTGCTGCAGATATTAAGTCTTCCAGGTGTGGTTGAATTGACAACTCAGCTGCTAATACTTGAGAACATTCTTTGGCTCCCCTTGTGTCAAATCAATAAATTTGGGTTGAATACTCTACCCTCGAAAACTATTGCGATCCCTTATACTTGTGGGTTATCAATTACGATTGGCCGAACCGAAACGATAGAATCCGGGAGCAGCAGCGGACCCGGATGTCTGAAGACCTCCGACGCGATGTAGCTCAAGTTCGGGGTGCCGCACACCCCCTATGCTTCACAGAGAGAGTAATGCAACACCAATTCCCATAAGGCTTCAAGCCCGAGAACATCGAACCATACGATGGGACCACAGACCCGACCATATGGATAGATGATTTCCTCTTACACATTCGCAGGGCACTAGGAGATGACCTCCACGGCATCAAGTATCTGCCACTAAAGCTTAAGGGTCCGTCTCGACACTGGTTGAATAGCCTTCCGAAAGACTCTATAGGTTGTTGGGAAGAGCTTGAGGATGCTTTTTGAGTGAACTTTCAGGGCACCTATGTCTAGCCTCCGGACACTGACGACCTAAATCGCATCACACAACAGCCCGGAGAATCTGCCCGACAATTTTGGAACCGATTCCTCACCAAGAAAAACCAGATTGTCGACTATCGAGATGCCGAAGCCTTGGCTGCTTTCAAGCATAGAGTCAAGGACGAATGGCTCATAAGACAGCTCGGCCAGGACAAACCAAGAACTATGGCAGCCCTCACTTCTCTCATGACCTGCTTTTGTGCGGGCGAAGACAGTTGGCTCGCTCGTAAAAACACCAACCTCGACACGCCCGGTACCTCTGAGGTTCAGGACAGAAATGGAATGCCGTGATGCAACAAGAGTAAACATCGCCACAATGACGGTGAAGGTGAGGATACGGCAGTAAACGCCAGATTCCGAAATCCGAAGTACATACCACTAAAGAAGGCCCCTAAAGGCAACGACGACGGCCCATCCAGACTAGACACAATTCTGGACAGGCCTTGCCAGATCCATGACACGTCAGAGAAGCCCGCCAACCACTCCAACCTTAACTGTTGGGTGGTCAAGCAAGCCAGCAAGCTCACAGCCAAAGACTCGGGCAAAAGCCCACGCAGTAAGGACAACAACGAGCCCCGCAGGCCGAACAATGGAGGCCAAAAACCCTTCCCTTCCGAAATCAAGACGGTAAACATGATCTATGCAACCCACATACCGAAGAAGGAGAGGAAGCGCGCGCTGCGAGACGTGTAGTCCGTCGAGCCAGTAGCATCGAAGTTCAATCCATGGTCAGCCTGCCCGATCACTTCCGATCGCAGGGATCACCCAACCAGCATACACCATGGAAGGTCCGCAGCCTTAGTACCCGACCCCATCATCGATGGATTCCACCTCACCAGAGTCCTAATGGACGGGGGTAGTAGCCTCAGTCTGATATACGAAGACACGGTGAGGAAGATGGGGATCGATCCGTCAAGGATCAACCAGTAACACCACCTTCAAGGGAGTCCTTCCGGGAGTGGAGGCACGCTGCACAGGCACTGTGACACTTGAAGTAGTGTTTGGCTCTCCGGATAACTTCCAAAGCGAGGACTTGATCTTTGACATTGCACCTTTTCGCAGTGGCTATCACGCCCTCCTCGGCCGAACATCGTTCGCCAAATTTAATGTCATCCCGCATTACGCGTACCTCAAGTTGAAGATGCCTGGTCCATCGGGCGTCATAACTATCAATGGTAACATAGAATGCTCACTTCAAACCGAACAGGATACTGCGGCCTTAGAGGCCGAAGACCAATCAGGCCCATACAGGTCCCGATGCCGACCCGCCATAAAAGCCGGCGACAACAGTAAATGGGTTTGAACCCGCTCCCCATCATGGGAACCCGCATGCGTTCGCCGCAAGTAGGGATACACGCCCCACAACACGCCCACATTCTTCGTGCTCCACGTGCCTCGTCAGCACAATTTCACACTCAAAATACCATGGGCAGCCGTGAGGCATATATCAATACATCCGAAGCATATGTTCGGCTAACCCGAACCTCGGAGTTACCTCGTCTTCAGATGACCCCGGGGCCAATTCCAGAACCCCCCCCCCCCCCCCAAGCATAAAGCTTTATCAGTAGGATCGTCGCCCCTCAAGGTTCCATGGAAGGTGCCAACCCACATCTCTCAGAAGCAAACGCGCAGACGTGCAGCAGGGCACAGTGAAGACATCGACTCACGCATTAAGGCCCTGCATAAACCTTTACTCTATAAAACTCTTTTATTTTTAATAATGCCTTGGCAGTTCGAATTGTACGGTTAGACGACTTGAGCTTACAAGAAATAATAAAAATGCCCTTTATGGTGTTCGGATACCCGCATCTTGTGATTTTCTATCTCCTTTCTGACTCTCCACTTGCTCTTTGAACAGCCCAGCATGATAATATATTAACTAACCAAGAGTTCGATTTACACATCAGCTCCATATCTTAAAGCCCGACACCGCCTTCCGCTGGGTGTTTGGCGTCTCGGATATTGCACTATATGCATTAGTTCCAAACCATGTCTTGGGTCAATAGTTGGGTTGCCCGGCTCTTGTGCTTGCCCCTTATGTTCCGCACGTTCAGCTAAGAGGCAAAGGGAGAACCCCTGCGATTGTACTTCTGGCTCGCCCGGTCAAGTACCTCAGGAGGAGAAAGCCAAAAACTGACCGTCATAGTAAGCGCAAACTGGTCAGCGACCCGACGATGAGGTTTGACTCCAAAAATCGTTGGCGATTTCGCCGTGTCACATGAAGGGTTCGTCTTAACACAAACCATGTGGTCAGAAAGGGTAGGTGTTGACCCCCAAGTACATCACAATACACCGGAGGCTAGTCCTTAACCCCCACCGTCAAGCTCCTCAGGCTAAGTGAAAGCAATAAAACCGAATAGTCCGATTGCCTAGTTTCGCTCGCGCACTACCGCCTCCAGGTACCAAGACGTTGGCTAAGGGTAATAGTGCGGAGACAAAACACCCCTCGTGATATTCACCTGGGTGCTGAAGCAATGTAAAATAAGTCAAAATCAAATCATGACAATGTAAAATAAGTCAGGCGGACGCATAATAAAGCATAAGGTCCACTTGGTACAAACTTAATACAATCACTCAAGCATTACATCTTTTGAACACTGGCCCTCTATCGCCCGCGCGCCATTCATCACCTCTGCAAAGTACTGCTCAGGGCGGCGATGGTCTTTTCCCTTGGGCGGAGGACCAATGGCCATGTCCATTGGATTAATCTTCGGCCAATGCACCATGGTCTTCACAAGCGAAAGCCTCGCCCTCTCAAGGCACGCTGAGCGCTTCATGGCGTCAATCCGGAGCAGCGCCTCCCGCAGCTTCTGCCCAAGGCCGAAGCCGGTGTCCGCAATGGGCTCGGCAGGCCACAGACTGACATAGAGGTCCTTCACAGCCAACTCAGACATCCGATGCATCTCCATCAACTGCTTCATTTGATCGCTGAGGAGGGGAGGACGCTCGGAAATCGGAAACTGTGACCAGAAGAGCCGCTGCATAGAGTCCTCCTCGAGAGTAGCGTAGTGCTTCGCTGCGGCTGCCACATTCTTCAGAAGTTTGGCGAAGACGCCTGCAGAGCGCCAGACCCGCGTCAGCAGGGTAAACCTGTTGCTTTCGAACACACTCTACGGGAAGTATTTCTTACCATTTGCAATTTGCCCGACTTGGCGGAGCTCTTCCAGGAAACCTCGCGCTTCGGTCCTTGCCTCCTGGAGCTCCTTCTCCGCCTTGGATATCCGGGAGGATCGCTCCTCCTGCTCCTTCTCAAGGGCCTCCAATTTCTTGGCAGCATCCTGGAGCTCCACTTGGACTTCGGTTACTCGAGCCTCGTGTTGATCAACAGCGGACTTGGCCTTCTCAAGCTTGGCCACCGTCTTGTCAGCGGCCGTTTTCTTTGCAGCTGCCTCGGCCTCGGCTTTCTTTAGGGCCTCTCTCAAGCCCTTGACCTCGGCGGCGGCAGCTACAAGATCATCACGATAAAGGATTAGTATACAGTCTGTATCGTCAATATCCGGCACCAAGCAAATACATCAAAGGGCTTACCTTCTGCCTCGCCAAGCCGTTTGTTGACAAGGTCAAGCTCTTTATCGAAAAGCTTGAGCTTCCGATCCATCTCCTCCAGTGTCGTGACATTAGCAGCCGCAACCACGGAAGATGCCTGCGTCAGTAAGGGAAATGTCGACATTATTAATCGACCTACCGAATTTGATCCTCTGCAGGCTTCTCCGAAGTGCTTGCAGAGTCTTGGGGGCTGCTACGTATACGGCCTACCCAAACTAAAGATAACAACCGCTTTATGACAAAAGAGCATTACTTGACGTACCTCAAAGTCTGTCAGAAGGCCTTGGACAACGTTGTTCCGTCCAGATTGGACGACCGAACACCTTGCATGACTGCACTCATAAGAGTGAGGTGCCCGTCAACTATGACAGAGTTGTTCACCAACTCCTCCAGCGCGCCCGGCCAACCAGCCATCGCCCGTTTAAAGGTGTTCGGCACTGGCGTTGGCTCCCGGGCCCCTTCCCCACTTGAAGGAGGAACCTATGCCGTCGAGGGCCTTGGGGGCTTGGGAGCGGATGACTGACGGGGTCCGGATGGTCCGGACTCCCTTCCTCCATCAGCCAAGAGGGATGCGCCCTCCTGGTCATTGGTGACCGAGGTGTTAACCTCGGCCATTACAGTGTCGACCTCCCCCTCGATGTTTGAAGGAGGGTCAGTCCTTCGGGACAGCACCTTCCCAATCTCCTCGTGGATCGGAGGAGGTGCGGAACGTGAGCCACTGTCCGCTAGTTTAGCGGGTGGGGACGTCCCCTCTGAGGTCTCATCCGTGGGGTCGCCACCCTGTGGGCTGCACCGCCAAAAAACAATCAATCTACAATTGACCAAGGATTACTGCCGAATAAGACAATGGAAAATGCCACGATGTGTACCTGGTCGTAGGGGACTTGACCCTGGGTCCCTTCCGTGGGATCTCCTCGGACTCTTCGGACTCCTCGTCCGAGCTGTCAGGCAGGACCACCTTGGGCCGGCACCACCTCTTCAAGGCTTGAGGAGGCTGAACCTTTTCGATGTCCTCAGATGCCGCCCTCTTCTTGGAGCGCGAGGAGGCACTCTCCTCCTTGTCCTCATCCTCGTCCCCATCCTATACGAATGTGGCCGCGGTATCTCCGGGCCGGTTGCCCGGGCAAGCCCTGCGGCGGAGGCCCTCCCTGGCCTCCGGTACATCTTTCTTCTTGCCCTTCTTGTAAGGCGCCTTGTAAGGCACCACGACCAGCAGCTATTCCAGCTGCTCTGATCGGGGCTCTTCTGGCAGCAGCGATGGGCCGCTGATCTTCTCGGCCTTGGCAAACCAGCCCTACAAAATCCGCATAGAGGTTTAGGTCGAATTGTACGCAGTGTGAATATCCAAATACACATTGAAGATGAATGCTACTCACCTCCTTTGGGGGGGGGGGGTTCGCGGCGTCAAGGCCGATGTCCTTCCCCTCGACCGGCCACTCCTTCTAGGGCTTGAATAGCTGACCCCATATTTCATCATGGGTCGTGCCGAAGAGGTATTGCACGGTGGCCGGATCCTCGGGCTCATGCTCCCACATTGGCTTGGCCCTCTCCTGGCAAGGGAGGAACCAGGGGTGGAGCATGATCTGGACCACATCGACCAGCTTCGCGCCCGTCTCCATTATGCTAACGGCGCGCTTCTGCAACGCCTTCGTGTGGGCAACACACCCCCCAGCCCGGGCTCTTGGTGGTCCACGAGGCCAGTCTGGTAGGGGGTCCGGACCTGAATTCGGGAGCCGCTCCCCAGGCGGCATCCCTTGGCTCGATGATATAAAACCACTCCTTTTGCCACATTTTGACGGTGTCGACCACTGGACCCACGTCAGTTTACTAATCATGGCCCCGCCACAGTCCACATGTTCGCCGCCTACCACTTTGGGCTTGACGTTGAACACCTTCAGCCATAGACCAAAGTGCGGCCGGACTTGAAGGAGCGCTTCACAGAAAACGATGAAAGTCGAGATGTGGAGGAGGGAGTTGGGGGCTAGATCATGAAAATATAGCCCGTAAAAGGGCATCAAGCCCCTTACTAAGGGGTGCAGAGGAAATTCAAGCCCCCTAAGGAAATGGGGGAGGAATATGACCCTTTCACCCGGCTTGGGCGTGGGGATGATCTAGCCCTCTTCGGGGGCCCAATGGGCAATGTCGGCCGACAAATAGCTGGCCTCCTTCAGCTTCAAGATGTCGCCGCCGGTGACAATGGAGACCTCCCACTTCCTGTTGGTGCCGGATCCGGCCATGGTCGAAGGAGACGGGGTGGGATTTGCTGTGCAAGTAGAGAAAAGGGGCGTTGGTGCTCTGAGGGTGTGCGTGAGCGGAAGGTGGAAGAAGGCATGGGATGTTGACTGTTATAGCTCCCCCTTTATAGGCTGTTAATAGGCCAGGAGCTCCCTTTTTCACGCCGTTGGCTTCTCCTTTTCCCGATACGCTCACAACGTTATGTGCGGGAAGGGGAATCGAAATCATTGATCATATCCCCTGAAAGGCAGGGCACGATCCCCACCTTGATGAGACATGTCAAATGAGGGTGGGCCTCGAGCCACGCTCCGAGAAATACTAACCGCTTGGCGTTATGGCCGGATGTGACGCTTCGTTGAAAGAGTAAAAGTTGTCCGGTGAAGGCACTGTTTAGTCTTGAACGATTTTTTGTTATTGCCTTCGTTGTGAAGTAAAAATACCGTTTCATATTCCGGACATCACTTGGCTCCGAATATGAACAAAGCACATTGAAGAACTCACCTCGCAAGCCAGATACTATTCAGCGAGCGGATGCCGGATACAAGCCTTGGCGTTGGAGGCAAGTTCGGGGGTTCTGAGGGAGTTATGGATTAAGGGGTCCTCGAGGCATTGACCCATTGAATATTGGCCGGACTGGTGAAGCCGCATAGTGACAGAAGATCTATGAAGCCGTAGTGTGTCCTCCAAGTTAAGGATAGACAGGATCTTTTTATCCCTTATTGTAATCTATCTCCAGTAACCCTAACCCTATCAGTGTCTATATAAACCGAGGGTTGTAGTCTTTAGGGGGAGAGATATTCATCACCTCATCACCTTAGGGTTTAGCTCATGCTGACCTCGAGGTAGACCTACTTTGTAACCCATACTATACATCCAATATAATCAAGCATGACGTAGGGTATTACATCTTCGAGAGGGCCCGTCCTAGGTAAACACTGTGTTCGTCGTCCCTTGTTCCCCGTCAATCCCAGATCCACAGTTCGGGACCCCCTACCCCGAGGTCTGCTAGTTTTGACAGCGACACTCCTCCTCTGCTCCACCCTCACCGGTACATTGCACCATGACTATCGGCGAGGACCGTGCCCATTATATGGATATGGTGCGGGAGGAGCGGGAGGACTAGTTCCGGGAGGCGCAGGCCGATGCCAACTACAACCACAACCTCCTCCAGGAGCATCTGCAGGCGGAGGAGTAGGTCGCAGCCGGTAGGGCGGTCACGCCAGACGCAGACCTGACGGAGTAGGAGGCGCAGCTCGAGTCCTACCGCTCCGCCTGCGAGATCCGCCTCGCCCGTGGGTGGTGGCCGCCGGCAAGGAGTGCGACGACAAGGCGGGCGAGGCATTGTTCAGCGACACCGACGACGAGGAGGCCGTGCCCCAGCGCCACGACCACGTAGAAGCCGGCACGTCCGCGGGCGTCGCCGGCAGCGAGGAATAGTAGTGCACGGTAGGTCGCTGCCGCTCGTGTTCGAGGAAGGCCACCACTCCTCTCCTCTTGTTGACGCCAAGCTTGGTGGGCTCACCATCTTCGATTGATTTGTCGCTTGGTGGCGACGTGGAGGCGGACAACCCGGGGCCCCGGAGGAGGAGGTTACGGAGGCAGAGATGGAGAGCTCCGAGGCAGAGCTGGACAAGGCAAAGCTTCCGTTCTCTTGGTTCATGGCCGGACACGAGGAACGGGCACCGAGGATCATTTAGACTAGGTATTAATTATACTCCAGAGCCCGTCTAGCACCGCTTTGATGTATTTGTAATGAAATCCATCATGTTTATATGAAATCCAGTGTGTTTATATGAAATCCGGGCTTGTTTAAATGAATTTCATCCGGTTGGTCGAGTTGTTGTAAAGACGTATGCGGCTACAGTTGGATGGCTACCTCCCGCATCCGTGTCCGCGGACTGATCCCCCTATCCGCGGACGGATGCGGGACGAAATTTTCGGGTTGCCGTTAGAGATGCCCTAAGGTGTGTGTGCGATGCAGTTCGCTCGATGGTGGAACACCTCTCTCATCCATGCGAGTCCACCTTTCTTAAAGGTCATGTATCCATGATGGGATTATGGTTCTTCATGAAATTGTTCATGAGTTTAAGGTACATCGCCGAAAGACGTACCAACTACTTCTTGAGCTTGCGTTGGTTTTTCCCTTGAAGAGGAAAGGGTGATGCAGCAAAGTAGAGATAAGTATTTCCCTCAGTTAAGAACCAAGGTAGCAATAAAGTAGGAGGAACACACAAGTCTCCAATAATTGCACCTGAACAAACAAACAAATACTTGCACCCAACGCGATAAAGGGGTTGTCAATCCCTTCATGGTTACTTGCAAGGATGAGATCGATAGTGATAGATTTAAAAGATAAATAAAAGTGCAAAATAAAATAAAAGTAAATAAATTGCAGCAAGGTATTTTTGGGTTTTTGATTTTGTAGATCTGAAAATAATATGATAAAAGATAGACCCAAGGGCCATAGTTTTCACTAGAGGCTTCTCTCTTAAAAGAAAGCATACGATGGGTAAACAAATTACTGTTGAGCAATTGATAGAAAAGTGAATAGTTATAACGATTTCCAGGCAATGATCATGTATATAGGCATCATGTCCGAGACAAGTAGACCGACCCCTGCCTGCATCTACTACTATTACTCCACACATCGACCGCTATCCAGCATGCATCTAGTGTATCAAGTTAACAAGAACAGAGTAACGCCTTAAGCAAGATGACATGATGTAGATGTATATATCCAATCAATATGAAAAACACCATCCTTTTATCCTTAATGGCAACAATACAAATACCTGTCATGTCCCCTTCTATCACTGGGATTGAGCACCGCAAGATTGAACCCATTACAAAGTACCTGTCCCATTGCAAGAAAAATCAATCTAGTTGGCCAAACAAAATCAATATGTAGATCGGAGAAAATAAAAAGCTTTATAAATCATGCATAAAAGAGTTCAGAAAAGACTCAAATAATATTCATAGATAATCTGATCATAAACCCACAATTCATCGGATCTTGACAAACACACCGCAAAAGAAGATTACATCGAATAGATCTTCAAGAACATCGAGGAGAAACATTGTTGAGGATCAAAGAGAGAGAGAAGAAGCCATTTAGCTACTAGCTATGGACCCGTAGGTCTGTCGTAAACTACTCACACATCATCGAAAGGGCAACAAGGTTGATGTAGAAGCCCTCCGTGATCGAATCCCCCTCCGGCGGAGTAACGGAAAAGATCCCGAGATGGGATCTCACGAAGATAGAAACTTGCGGCGGCAGGAAAGTATTTTTTGTGTGCCCTTTGGTCTACGGGGAACATTTGGGTATTTATATAAGAAAAATTAGGGTTGGAAGTGCCACGGGGGGCCCACAAGCTTGCCCCCCCGGGGCGCGGCCCCTGAGCTTGTGGCCACCTCGTGGCTCTTCTGGCCTCCTCTCGAAGCTTTCAGGGTGTCTTGTGGTCGAAGAAAAATCATCAAAAAGTTTTGTTCCATTTGGACTCCGTTTGGTATTGATTTTCTATAAAGACAAAAACAAGGAAAAAACAGCAACTGACACTAGGCACTAGGTTAATAAGTTAGTCCCAAAAAATGATATAAAATATCATAATAATGCATATAAAACATCCAAGATTGATAATATAATAGCATGGAACAACAAAAAAATTATAGATACGTTGGAGACGTATCAAGCATCCCCAAGCTTAATTCCTGCTCATCCTCGAGTAGGTAAATGGTAAAAAACAGAATTTTTGATGTGGAATGCTACCTAACATGTTTATCATTTAATCTTTCTTTATGTGGTATGAATATTCAGATCCGTAAGATTCAAAACGAAAGTTTAATATTGACATAAAAACAATAATACTTCAAGCATACTAAAAAGCAATCATGTCTTTTCAAAATATCATGGCTAAAGATAGTTATCCCTACAAAATCATATGGTCTTGTCATGCTCCATCTTCTTAACACAAAGTATTTATCATGCACAACCCTGATGACAAGCCAAGCAATTGGTTCATACTTTTTAACGCGCTTCAGCTTTTTCAACTCTCACGCACTATGGGTGAATAGAGTAATGTTGGAGGTTCTGTGGAGAAGACAAAAAAGAAGGAAGTCTCACATTGACGAGGCTATTCAACGGGCTATGGATATGCCCATCAATTGATATCAATGCAAGGAGTAGGGATTGCCATGCAATGGATGCACTAGAGCTATAAGTGTATGAAAGCTCAAAAGAAAACTAAGTGGGTGTGCATCCAACTTGCTTGCTCATGAAGACCTCGGGCATTTGAGGAAGCCCATCATTGGAATATACAAGCCAAATTCTATAATGGAAAATTCCCATTCGTAATATATGAAACTGACAAAATAGGAGACTCTCTATCAAGAAGAACATGGTGCTACTTTAAAGAACAAGTGTGGAAAAGGATAGTAACATTTTCCCTTCTCTCTTTTTCTGTCATTTTTTTGGGCACTTTGGCCTCTTGTTTTCTTGGGATCATTTGGCCTCCTTTATTTTTAAACTCCGGAGTCTCATCCCGACTTGTGGGGGAATCATAGTCTCCATCACCTTTCCTCACTGGGCAATGCTCTAATAATGAATATGATCATCACACTTTTATTTACTTACAAATCAAAATTACAACTCAAAAATATGACTCTATATGAATGCCTCTGGCGGTGTACTGGGATGTGCAATGATCTAGCGTAACATGTAACTATGTCAACTATATGATCATGCAAAGAAATATGACAATGATGATATGTGTCATAATGAAATGGAACGGTGGAAGTTGCATGGCAATATATCTTGGAATGGCCATGGAAATGCCATAATAGGTAGGTATGGTGGTTGTTTTGAGGAAGATATAATGTGTGATAGAGCGTATCATATCACGGGGTTTGGATGCACTGGCGAAGTTTGCACCACAACTCAAGGTGAGAAGGGGCAGTGCATTGTACCGAAGTGGCTAGCATATTGCGGAAAGGTAAGAGTGCATATAATCCATGGACTCGCATTAGTCATAAAGAACTCACGTAATTATTGCAAAAGTTTATTAGCCCTCGAAGCAAAGTATGATTACACATGCCCCTAAGGGGATAGATTGGTAGGAAAAGACCATCGCTCGTCCCCGACCGCCACTCATAAGGAAGACAATCAATAATAAATCATGCTCCAATTTCATAGCATAACGAGAGACCATACATGCATGCTTCGGGAATCACAAACCTTAACACCAATATTCTTACTAAACCACAATTACTCATTAGCATAACCTTCATATTACCACCTTTATATCTCAAAACAAATGCAAAGAATCAAACTTCTCATATATTCAATAATCTTCATGAAAGTTTTTATTATATCCCTCTTGAATACCCATAATATTAGGACTAAATTCATAACCTAAGCAAATTGCCATACTATTTATAAGACTCTCAAAATAATATAAGTGAAGCATGAGAGTTCAACAATTTCTTTAAAATATAACCACCACCGTGCTCTAAAAGATTTAAGTGAAGCAGTAGAGAAACTACCTAGCTCAAATGATATAAGTGAAGCTTAAAGAGTATTCTAACAAACTCACGAATAATGTGTGTCCCCCTCAAAAAGGTGTGTCCAGCAAGGATGATTGTGGAAAACTAAAAAGCAAATAAACAAAGACTCATATAATACATGACGCTCCAAGCAAAACACATATCATGTAGTGAATAAAAATATAGCCTCAAGTAATTTACCGATGGATTGTAGTGAAATGAGGGGATGTCATCCGGGGCATCCCCAAGCTTAGACGCTTGGTTATCCTTGAATATTACCTTGGGGTGCCTTGGGAATCCCCAAGCTTAACAATGCTCTTGCCACACCTTATTCCTTAGCCCATCGAAACTTCACTCAAAACTTGAAAACTTCACAACACAAAACTCAATAAAAACTTGTGAGACCCGTTAGTATAATAAAGCAAACCACCACTTTTAGGTACTGTTGTAAACTCATTCCAATTTCATATTATCATTATATCTACTGTATTCTAACTTCACCATGGTTCATACTTCATACCCCTTGATACAACCCATAGATTCATTAAAATAAGTGAACGACACATAGAAAACAGAATTTGTCAAAAACAGAACAGTCTATAGCAATCTGGAATTTAGCCAAAATTCTGAACAATTAGGACAACGTAGGTAATTTGTATATCAATCTTGGGTAAAAAACTTCAGATCAAAAGCACGTTTCCATGAACTTACAAAATTCTAGAAGCTGAGCAAAAGTTTACATTTTCAACAAAATCAAATCAACTATCACCCAAACCATCCTAAAGGCTTTAATTGGTAGAAACACTAATTAAAATACTAAAACACAATCATAACAGAAGCATAATTGCATATTTATTGAAAAACAGAAAGGAAAACAAAAAATTAAAAGATAACTATTGTGTTATCTCCCAATAAGCTCTTTCTTTATAGCCATTAAGATAGGTTGAGATTTCAATGATGCTCACATGAAAGATAATAATTGAAACACAAAAATAGCATCATGAAACATGCCACAAAAACATTTAAGTCTAACTCTCTTCCTATGCATAGGGATTTTATAAGCAAACAAATTATCAAGACACAAAATATCTAGCCTATGCAAGCAAGAAGAAAGAAACAATAACAATCCCAACATGAAGAGAGGTAATTTAGTAACATGAAGATTTCTACAACCATATTTTCTCCCTCATAATAATTACATGTATGATCATAATCAAATTCAACAATATAGCTACATATAAAATTTTCTCTTCATGATCCACATGCATAAAAGTTTTATAATCTTCCAAGATTGTGGGATTAACATCAACTAAAGTCATGACCTCTTCAAACCCACTTTCATCAACAGTTTCATAAGATTGAACACTCTCCAAATATGTGGGATTATTTGTACCTAAAGTTGACGCTCTTCCAAACCCACTTCCAATATTATTGTAAACATTATTATCATTATCATATTCGTCGTGAGGCTTAAATAAATTTTCAAGATCATAAGAAACATTATCACCCCAATCATGATCATTGCAATATGTAGTAGGCATAACAAAATTATCATCCCCAAGCTTGTAGTTTTGCATATTATTAACATAATTAACATTAATAGACACTACTGCAGGATGCTGCTAACGCGACACTACGATCAGAGACCCTTCGACGAAACTGTGTGCGATGTCATAATCGCAAACGGTGGTGTAAAAAACCCGTCAAAAAAGGTGCAAAACATTTGCGATGGAGGATGCATCAAACACGGTTTAGATTTTAGTTGCATGTGTGATTCAGGGCATACGGTTCAGTTCAATTAACCGTTCGATGAGGAGGAACAAAATAAACGGGCAGCCAGATGAAGGTGTGTGCGATGTACAGCATACGGTTCACTCGGATGAACTGTTTGTGATTAGGCAACACAAAAGAAATGGTCAGCCAGATGAAGGTGTGTGCGATATACGGCATGCGGTTCACTCAGACAAACTATTTGCGTTGACACAAGAGAACAGAAATGGTTCAACTTAACAAGATGTGTGTGTTGTGCGATGGGATTGCATACAGAACAACAACATACACACACACACACACACACACACACACACACACACACACACACACACACACACACACACACACACACACACACACACACTTATAAGGACATGCTTGCATAACCAAATTAAACATCCACTTACATAGGTGGCTACTACAACCATGGCATTTGCACACACCAAAGTAAACTATTACATGCATAATTACATAGGTGGCTACTACACACATGACATTTCCACACACCAATAAAGTAAACTATATATTACATGCATGATTAAGTAGCATAAACGATCATCTGATCATCTTCTACTTCTTGTGATGCTTGCTCTGCTTGTGGCTCGATCCAGGCTCGTCGATTTGGGTAACGAGGCACTTCTTCATGTCAACGATCTGCCTGTGCATCTCGTAGGATGTGTACACGCTCTTGGCCGCAAACCTGAGGTGAGGTTCATCCAGTTGCCGCATCTAGGCCCTGTGCCAGGATAGGGGGCTTGTTCTCTGGGCATCCTGCTTCATCTTTTTGTAGTAGGGTTCGATGATGGCCGAGGCGAGTTCGACCAGGGAGTCCTTCTTCGTGCTGCCCCAGACCCTATAGTGGTCACGGATTTCGACAAGGTTCTTGCAGGCCAAGCCCGTAATACTGAGTGCTTTTACATCATCTTTGGTTTCCACCATGGCGAACGTGTAGTCAGTGCTGTTGACAAACCTGTTGAAACGGTCGCAAGGCTACGTGGCCAAAGAGTGGTAGATGAGGACATGATGGCGCATACGCTGGGCGGCAACAACCTTCGACCTATCTTGGGGACGGCGGTGATTATCGGAGGTCGATGCCGACCACCTTGTACTTGTCTCCAAAGAAGCTGCTCAACGCTGTTGATGTAGTAAATCCACCATGGCCGGGTCGATGGTGTACACCACCGAGAGATTCGTCTACCTCGCGTGGGTCTCCACTCTATGCTCGCCGAACTCCATTGGAGCGCCGCTGGACATCCCCTCTCTATGTGTCGTCGTGGGTGTGCTTGTTGTGTTGCGGGGCGCGATCAAAAGGTTGAAGAGACTAAGGTTATAATGGCGCGGGAATTAAAGGGAAGCCGACGGCGGGAATATCGGCGAGCCCTAATGGCAGTTCTAATTTGCGGTAGCGTAACTTTCGGGCGATATGAGGCCACCAGTGCTTCAAAGAGGTTCCGACCAGTGAGGCCGATTAGGGTGGCAAGCGATGAGGAGCCCGAGCTGGAGGAGTACGGCAGTGTCGTCCGTGAGCTTCTTGACGACGGTGAACCTGTTGGTGGTGCGAACGATCATCTGGTCCAACTGAGAGTCATAGCTGTCGTCAACAGCGGCCATCCACCAACCGGTCGCCAACACCATATGGAGACGATCCACGGTGCCATGCCGCAGGCCGGCGTCGTGGACCATCGCTGACCGCTGGCTGCTTCAGCATCGCCGCCATGCGTCTGAGTGGGCACTTTTGGCGCTTATTAGTGTAGGTGCTTATGCAAATGCTTGGGTGCGTCACGATGTGGTAGATGCATTGGAATGGAGGGCGCTTTATATGAGTGCAAAGCGCATTGCATTCACATCGTCTTGCCTCTTTTCCGGTCCTCCCATTACTTCCCTCATGCATTCACACGATGCTAATTGAAGGAGGATGCATCATTGGCCGTTCAACATTTGGGAACCGCTACCCTCTCCCTCGTGCGCATTGAAGCCGTGTATCGGGAACTACGCTGCCTGCCATCCGTCGAATAGTCTTTATAACGCCCGCTAGTGATTTTTAGCTTCATATTTTGACAAATTGCAGTGTTACAAGGTTGGCAAATGGCAATGTTACTATATCAAGAAGTGTCAATCTTTCTAGTTTGACAAATGGCAACATACCCAATATGACAGATGCAAATCGCACCAAATTGTTTGTAAGTGGTTCACACGGGTCATCCAAAAGAACCGTCTGTGTTCAAGAGATGCACAAATCCTGCTCTCACTTTGCATACGGGTGTTCTATCCATGTTGATGCCCCTCCATGATATCATGCCAAGTTTCATGAATTTCAGACGAGTTTTGGATTTACTAGAATTTAAAAACCAGGTATCTCAATGTTTGCGGCCGAGTGACGGTGGCAGGGTGTTTGACATTCATTCCCATTTCTTGTATGGGACCTAAGCATGCACCCAAGGACAAAGATTTGATTTTTTTCAACCAATTTATATGCATTGAAGCATGTGCATGTAGTTCAAATTTGAATTATGCACATAAATGCATTGAAAACTCACTTAATGCATAAAAATGTCCAAACGGACCACGAAAAATCACAAAAAATAACACAACACTCTTGTTGTTCTATGTTGACACGAGAAAAAATTTGAAAGCAATAAGAGGCAATGGATAATGTTTCGCCCCCAAAGTTGGGGCGTTCCCTACCGAAACCATCATGCTTGTTGTGAGAAGCTCTGGTTTGTGAGAAGCATATACCCAAACCTACCCCAAATGGGACAAAAACTTTACCACGGCATGTTGATGCCGGTCCATGATAGCATGCCAAGTTTCTTGAATTTCAGACGAGTTTTGGATTTACTAGAATTTAAAAACCAGGTATCTCAATGTTTGCGTCGGTAAAGGACGGTGGCGGTGGTGCTTGACATTCATTCCCATTTCTTGCATGGGACCTAAGCATACACCCAAGGACCAAAGATTTGATTTTTCAACCAATTTATATACCTTTGGAGCATGTGCATGTAGTTCAAATTTGAATTATGCACATAAATGCATTGAAAACTCACTTAATGCATAAAAATGTCCAAACGAACCCCGAAAAATCACAAAAAATAACACAACACTCCTGTTGTTCTATGTTAACACGAGAAAAAAATTTGAAAACAATAAGAGGCAATGGATATCGTTTCTCCCCCAAAGTTGGGGCGTTCCCTACTGAAACCATCATGCTTGTTGTGAGAAGCTATGATTTGCGAGAAGCATATACCCAAACCTGCCCCAAATGGGAAAAAAAATTCACCACGACGTGTTGATGCCGCTCCATGATAGCATGCCAAGTTTCATGAATTTCAGACGAGTTTTGGATTTTCTAGAATTTAAAAACCAGATATCTCAATGTTTGCGTCGAGTGGCGGTGGCACAGTGCTTGACATTCATTCCCATTTCTTGCATGGGACCTAAGCATGCACCCAAGGGAAAAAGATTTGATTTTTCAACCAATTTGTATGCACCGGAGCATGTGCATGTAGTTCAAATTTGAATTATGCACATAAATGCATTGAAAACTCACTTAATGCATAAAAATGTCCAAACGAACCCAAAAAATCACAAAAAATAACACAACACTTCTGTTGTTCTATGTTGACACGAGAAAAAAAATGAAAGCAATAAGAGGCAATGGATATCGTTTCGCCCCCAAAGTTGGGGCGTTCCGTACCGAAACCATCATGCTTGTTGCGAGAAACTATGGTTTGTGAGAAGCATATCCCCAAACCTGCCCCAAATGGGATAAAAACTTTGCCATGCCATGTTGATGCCGCTCCATGATAGCATGCCAAGTTTCATGAATTTCAGACGAGTTTTGGATTTACTAGAATTTAAAAACCAGGTATCTCAATGTTTGCTACCGAGTGACGGTGGCAAGGTGCTTGACATTCATTCCCATTTCTTGCATGGGACCTAAGCATGCACCCAAGGACAAAAGATTTGATTTTTCAACCAATTTATATGCACCGGAGAATGTGTATGTAGTTCAAATTTGAATTATGCACGTAAATGCATTGAAAACTCACTTAATGCATAAAAATGTCCAAATGAACCCCGAAAAATCACAAAAAATAACACAACACTCCTGTTGTTCTATGTTGACACGAGAAATGTTTTTGAAAGCAATTAGAGGCAATGGATATCGTTTCGTCCCCAAAGTTGGGGCGTTCCCTACCGAAACCATCATGCTTGTTGTGAGAAGCTCTGGTTTGTGAGAAGCATATACCCAAACCTGCCCCAAATGGGACAAAAACTTTACCACGCCATGTTGATGTCGCTCCATGATAGCATGCCAAGTTTCATGAATTTCAGACGAGTTTTGGATTTACTAGAATTTAAAAACCAGGTATCTCAATGTTTGCGGCCAAGTGATGGTGGCAGGGTGTTTGACATTCATTCCCATTTCTTGCATGGGACCTAAGCATGCACCCAAGGACAAAGATTTTATTTTTCAACCAATTTATATGCACTGGAGCATGTGCATGTAGTTCAAATTTGAATTATGCACATAAATGCATTGAAAACTCACTTAATGCATAAAAATGTCCAAACGAACCCTAAACAATTCCAATTTTTTATGATCACTGCAGATAAAATGTCTAGCAATTCAAACACCGTCCATGGCCGCTGTGACCCCATTATGTAATTCAAATCAAGACGAAAAATCAAGTAGATCCCACACAGTTTATTATAACCAACCGTGTGAGATGCAGCACAAAATATCTTTGGACCGTGTCTGAATAAGGGACCGTGTGTGATGACACTTTGCATGCCAGTTTTTTGGCTGAAGCGATTCCAAATTTTAAACCACGGAAATATCTACCTCCCGCCCCTCCCCTTACCAAAAGCCACATTTCCCCCTTTCCGCCTTCCTTTCCAAGTTGAAACCTTCACTCCTTGCTTGCCTTGCAGTAGCCTCCTCATTTGGCGGCCCTCCTTCACTGTTGCCCGGCCTCGCCTATCCAGACGGAGTAATCCACACCGACCCCATCCTCCTCCTCCTTCCACATCCCACATGCCCCGACCACGGCCGTGGCGCGACACCTTCCACCAAAATCACCAACCCTCCACCAAATAAGCGCCGGCCTAAGCCTTGGTGCACGCAGTATAGCCAGGACCTCAAGGAGCATTTGGTAGCGGAGAAGCAAATCATGGCCGCACTCGCGGATGAGGTCGCGATGGCTGCCATTCGTGCCGACCCCCAGATCTTGGAGGAGCACCTCGCCGTCGAGGCCACCGTTGACGCCTCATGGCCGATGCCGCTGACGCGATTGGCTGCTTTAAACGACAGTTCGTGGCATTTTCTCGAGGCCACCGTCGGTGCCTTCGGCGAAGACTACGAGGTGTTTTCTCAACAGGCACGTGCTTACCTCATCTCGAGAGCCAGGTTGGTGCGGAGTGGCTCAGGCAACTCACCACTACAACGAGGGCACCCACGATGAGGAGGCCTCGCCCTCTTCCATGTCCAAGGAGCCAATCATCATCGATATCTCTGACAATGAGGAGTAGCTTGTCTTATTAGCACACTATAAGGACCCAAGTTCAGTTTGCTAGCTACTGCCTTTCCTTAACAAATTCTAGTGAATTGTGCTATCTACTTTTACCATGCAATTTTCTGCTATATTGTATATGTTCTATATGTCGTGCAATGTGGTGTTCAATTAACTGCTTGGTTCAATTACGCAAATGTGATGTTCAATTCTTGAGGTGCAATATTTCCAAGTTGTTAAGCATGCTTGGTTTGGTTAACTGTCTGATCTTCTATTAGGAGTATGTTATATTGTTCAATTGGTGTTTAGTTAACTGCTTGGTTCATTTGTTGTGGCTTGGTTCACTTGTTGTGGTGTTTAGTTAACTGCTTGGTTCAATTCTGCAATGGGATGTTCAATTGTTGTGGCTGCATTCTGTTATTGTATACCATGTGAGGAATAAATCGAATTTGGATGTACCAAATACATGAGAAACAAATATAATTGCTATATTTCCAAATTGTTAAGCATGCTTGGTTTGGTTAACTGTCTGATCTTCTATTAGGAGTATGTTATATTGTGCAATGTGGTGCTTTCGATTAACGTTTGGTTCATTTGTTGTGGTGTTTAGTTAACTGCTTGGTTCAATTCTGCAATGCGATGTTCAATTGCGGTGGCTGCATTCTCTTATTGTATACCATGTGAGGAATAAATTGAATTTGGCTGCACTTAATACATGAGAAACATATACAAGTGATATATTTCCTAGTTCTTAATCATGCTTGGTTTGGATAAATGGGTTTTCCATGTGGCTTGAATTAATCGATGAATCTGCAATGTGCTTATTTTTCATCAACATATTTCTTGATAGCATGCAAACACTTACTTAACACGATGACTAACTACCTTATATGTGTTGCAGGAAACAATGGGAAGCACCGAGGTTTACAAGATGGTACTAACTATTATACCTTGCCTTTTTATTCCTTCGCCCCGTTTCCAATATAGAGAAGATATTTATGCACGTCCTTGTTTTCAGGGTTCACTGATGATTACCTCTCAAACCACCTCTGTGGTTAGGAGCCGAGGAAAGTTTTCATACAACACCCACGGTTCAATATTGAAGTGTTCCTGAAGAGGTCGAAGGATGGACGGTCAATCATCCACAGGCACTGGCCTAAAGTTGCAAAGACCTTCGACATGAATGAAGGCTCAATATTCACCTTTCGCTTCAGCAGTTTTCCAGATGAGATGCATCTCTCTATGTACTGTCTATGACGCTAATTTCGAAAGGTTCTAGATGTTGCATGTGAAACTTGTTCTTTGATGCAATTGTGTAATGGGGTAGCTGAGTGCTGAAGCTATATCATGTTGTACTCTGATGTATTTCAATTATGAAATCCTGCTTCCTTAATATGGAAATGGAATATATTATGTGCTTAATATGAATGTCAATTAGATTAGTAAATGGATTATTAATAATAGGCCAATTATCTCGCTAATTGGCCAATTAGCTTGCTAATTGGGTTTTCCTATTGCAAACGGTTAATGAGAAAACACCGTGGGCGATGACCTAAGGCAACGCATACAGTTTCTAGGAATAAACCGTGTTGGATCAATGAACAATCACACACGCGTCATTCTCTTCAAAACTGTTTGCGTTCATACCTTGCAAAGCGTTTTCCTTGTAGTGATTGTGTGGGATGTATATCTGACGGAAGCGTTTAGTGGTGGTATTGTGTGGGATGTACTTACGACCCGAAATGATTTCGCTGTATAATTGTATTTTTAGCACTATTATGCGTATTTACGTATTTGAGTGCTCTTGATCGCTACGACCTCATTTTGCCAAGCTTGTGTGCCAGGAGGGCATATCCCTAACGGTTTCTGGGTCGTGTGGGAAGGACCCCCTATCGCACACACTCACTTGGCGACGGTTCCAAATGCCGTCGGGGAAAGGGGTAAAAACCGTTTGTTTAGGACCGACGCGCACCAGTGAGAATTTATAATAACATCATTGCAATCATGCTTTTCATTCAAGGAGCTATCATGAATCGCTTTATAAGTTTCTTTGTTTAACACTTCATCACAATTTTCAGATTCATAATTTTCAAGCAAAACTTCATAGAGATAATCAAGGGCACTCAACTCACTAGCAACTGGTTCATTATAATTTGGTCTTTTGAAAAGATTAGCAAGTGGATGAGGGTCCATATCAATAGATTTTTCGCAAGCAAAGATGCAAGCAAATAGAAGGCACATGGCAACACAAGCAAAGATAGCAAACAAGCAAAAAGGCATACAGAAAAAAGGCAAATATTTTTGTATTTTTCTGAAAACGTTTTAGAAGTGGGTGGGGGGGAGGAGGAAAACGAGAGGCTAATGGCAAATAATATAAATGCAAGAGATGAGAGTTTATGATAGGTACTTGGTAGGCTTGATGTAGATCCTCCCCGGCAACGGTGCCTGAAATTCTTCCTGCTACTTCCTGAGCTTGAGTTGGTTTTCCCTTGAAGATGAAAGGGTGATGCAGCGAAGTAGAGATAAGTATTTCCCTCAGTTAGGAACCAAGGTATCAATCCAGTAGGAGGAACACACAAGTCTCCAATAATTGCACCTGCACAAACAAACAAATACTTGCACCCAATGCGATAAAGGGGTTGTCAATCCCTTCACAGTTACTTGCAAGGATTAGCTCTGGTAGTGATAGATGTAAAAGATAGATAAAAGTGTCAATAAAATAAAAGTAAATAAATTGCAGCAAGGTATTATTGGGTTTTTGATTTTCTAGATCTAAAAATAATATGATAAAAGATAGACCCGGGTCATAGTTTTCACTAGAGGCTTCTCTCTTGAAAGAAAGCATACGATGGGTAAACAAATCATTGTTGAGCAATTGATAGAAAACCGAATAGTTCTGATGATATCCAAGGCAATGATCATGTATATAGGCATCATGTCTGAGACAAGTAAACCGACTCCTGCTTGCATCTACTACTATTACTCCACACATCGACCGCTATCCAGCATGCATCTAGTGTATTAAGTTAACAAGAACGGAGTAACGCCTTAAGCAAGATGACATGATGTAGAGGGATAGATCCAATCAATATGAAAAAACCCATCTTTTTATCGTTAATGGCAACAATACAAATACGTGTAATGTCCCCTTCTATCACTGTGATTGAGCACCGCAAGATTGAACCCATTACAAAGCACCTCTCCCATTGCAAGAAAAATTAATCTAGTTGGCCAAACCAAATCAAAGATGGGAGAGAAATACAAAGCTATATAAGTCATGCATAAAAGAGTTCAGAAAAGACTCAAATAATATCCATAGATAATCTGATCATAAACCCACAATTCATAGGCTCTCAAAAACACACCGAAAAAGAAGATTACATTGAATAGATCTCCAAGAACACCGAGCAGAACATTGTATTGCAGATCAAAGAGCGAGAAGAAGACATCCAGCTACTAGCTATGGACCCGTAGGTCTATGGTAAACTACTCACACTTTATCAGAAGGGCAACAAGGTTGATGTAGAAGCCCTTCGTGATCGAATCCCCCTCCGGTGGAGAACCAGAAAAGGTCCCTAGATGGGATCTCACGAAGATGTAAACATCTTGGCGGCGAAAAAGTATTTTGGTGTGCCCTCCAGTCTCTGTGAATATTTGGGTATTTATAGAAGAAAAATTTGGGTTGGAAGTGCCACGGGGGCCCACAAGCTTGGGGGGGGGGCGCCCCCCTGAGCTTGTGGCCACGTCGTGGCTCTTCTGGCCTCCTCTCGAAGCTTCCAGGGTGTCTTGTGGTCCAAGAAAAATCGTCAAAAAGTTTTGTTCCATTTGGACTCCGTTTGGTATTGATTTTCTGTGAAGATAAACACAAGGAAAAAACAGATACTGGCACTAGGCACTTGGTTAATAAGTTAGTCCCAAAAATGATATAAAATAGCATAATAATGCATATAAAACATCCAAGATTGATAATATTATTGCATGGAACAATAAAAAATTATAGATACGTTGGAGATGTATCAGTACCCCTCAAGCCGGATTTCCAAAAAGGCTACGACAGTCTCGATTGGTCCTTCCTCTGCCTTGTTCTTGACGGGAGGGGGTTCGATGGCTGTTGGTGTTGTCGGATCATGAATTTGATTAGGAGTGATAGCACCATGATTAAACATTAATGGGGAGCTGGGGCCCTATTTTAGGCATTCTCGTGGGATGAGACACGGGGTCCTTCTTCCTGCTTTCTCTTAACCCTGTGGTGGACATCCTGGCGGCCATCCTGGATAAGGCTAGGATGGTCAGCCACATCTCAGGTGTGGTTGGGTATATTGTTAATGGAGGTGGTGTTACCCACATCTAGTATGCCGATGACACCATGATCATGGTAGAGGGGTTGGAACTACATCAATCTCAAGTTCGTTCTCCTCTGCTTTGAGGCCATGTCCGGCCTCAATATCAATTTCGTTAAGAGTGAGGTTGTGGTTATGGGGTACACAACTGCGGATCAACATCGTATTACGTACAACATTAATTGTAGGTTGTCCTCCTTCCGCATTATGTACTTGTGTATGCTGCTATCTGGCTCGAGGATCGCTGTCCGAGATTTTGACCCGCTTTCGAGATGGGTCGGTCGGAGCCGTGGTGCGGGAGATTCACTTCCAAAGGCAGTAAATCCATGCTTACCGACTCATGCATATCTACTTGCCCCATGTATATGATGGGGTTGTATATTTTGCCAAAAGGGCTGCATATCACCAATGACAAGGATCTATCACCCTTCTTCTAGCAGACAGTGAACGAGTACTAGAAATACCATATATTCAAGTGGGCAGATATCTGCTTGCCCAAGGACCTGGGAGGGGGGGGGTGTAGGCATGCTCATGCCCCGTCGCATGAATGTGTCCCTTATGTTGCAATGGGTCTAGAGGGTTCTCGGGGAGGATGGGGCTTGTGGTTACATCTAATTAAAGTGAAGTACCTGCTGGGCGCCCTCTTCTCGCTTGTGATCATAGGGAGAGGGCCCATTTCTGGAAGTCTTTCAGTCGATCAAGCATGAGATTCGACTTGGACCTTTCATTTCCATAGGAAATGGAGATTGGACCCTCTTCTGCTTTGATCCATGGCTGGGCAGATCTCCACTTTGCGTTGAGTTCCCGCACATAATTTTTTATCCGCTCAGATCCGATAATGTTGGTTGCATCGGTTGCTCATAATGGGATTGGCACGTCTCACATATATTTTGGCTCAAGAAAACCGTAGCCTGGGCCAACCTTCGGGCGGCTCTCCCGCCAATGCTTCCGAAACATCCTGATGAACATATCTTGGTGCTTGGCCCCGTCGGGGCTCTTCTCGGTCACTTCGGCATATCACATTTGCCGCATGGCGTTGACTTCAGCGCTTGGACCACATCTTTGTTGAGAGCACCTCTCCCTTTGAAGATCAAGATCACTGTTTGACAACTTCCGTGTAACCGCCTTTCATCGGAGACTAGCGATGGGTTGTGCCTTTCTTGTGATGTCGACTGGGACCTACATCTTCTTCGTTCGTACCATTGCCCCGTTTTTTGGGGTGCTTTGTCCATGATATGTGGAGGCTTGAATGCGAGGCGCTGGACCTTGCCGAGTTTCTGGAAACTCGAGCTAACCAAACCGGGAGGAGGAGACACCTCTTCTGGTTAGTGTTCGCGGCGATGATCTGGACCCTTTGGAGGATGCGTAACAAGATGATTATTGAGCGGGTGTTCTTGCGACGGGCCATTGACTCTATATTCAAATTTCTGATATTTTTTGCGCAGCATTGCTCTCGGCAGCAGGTCCAGGATCGGTTAGACAACATGCTGGATGCGTCGACTTCTACAAGACGCCACCTAGCCATTGATATGCCAGTCACTTGGTGGCCCTTTCTTCTTCTTTTTAATAAGGCGTGCTTGTGTTGTCGCCCCAGTGGACTTATATTTATTTTCTCATTATTACTTGAGTTTGTTGTATGAATGTGGTGTTTGCTTTACCTATAAGGCGGCGAATGCCTGTTTCAAGAGAAGGACGGTGGTTAGGATTCGTTCGAGTCGCCCACGAGGAGGGAGACATGCGCGTGATTACTTCTACTTTTGCGATGTCATGTTTTTTGTCCGGGAAAAGCAGTTTTTGTGCCATTTGTGTACGTTTCTTGCAGGAAATTTGTGTACAACAGTAGAAATATTTGAAACTAAAAAATAATATTTTTTTGGCAGAACGGCCATTAGTAACTGAAATCATAAGTTTGCAATACTTGTCGAACGTTTCAGCCATATACAAATCTCATGAAAATTGAACACGTTACACCCTGCAAACCCCATTGTCCGTTAGCATTGTCGGAGACAGAGCTCCTTCCACCTCACCTCTCCGAGGCTCCGACCCAGATCCAACACTCCACCACCCAGCAGCATCACAAACAGAGCACCTGGCATGTGCTCACTCGATCATCAGTATTAATGAAAACACTTTTAAAAATCATGAAGCCGCTGATGATGTCCGAAATTGCAGAATGCTTCCAAGATAAGGCGAATCCTCCAGCAACAACAGGAGATTGGGCGTGATGGGCGGGCGGCCATGCATGTGCGAGTAACATGGCGTCGTGGGGCCCAGGAAATAGACGGTTAATTAGTTCTAGTCGCTGCCGCCGTGAGAGAGTGAGACTATTGCTTTTGTGAAAGCGCGGCGCTCGGCGCGCATGTTATCTCTGAAAGCCACAGATTATGACAGGAAAGCTAACCGCGATCCCGCTACATATCCTCTACTAATACGTGATGATGATGAGACGCCGACGGTTCCAAATCACTTACCTGTTCTGCTAGCGTGATTTTCAGTTACTTGTGTAAAAAAACGTCTTACATTATGAGGCGGATGGAGTACTAATTACCATATGCAGGATGAGTTTGTACCCATTGTGAAGGTGAAACAATGCTATGAGCTGAGTTTCAAGCACGAGGCAGTGAGGCACAACCAACTAAAAGGAAGGTACAGTACAGAAGTGCATTACACAACGTGCAGAGCATGAGCATTGAGCAGCAAGTCAACCGGTGCACCAAAGTCTCTTTCCCATTTGGGTGGCCTGTGACTAACAACCAACGTTTCCTGTACATCGACCCTTGCATTACACGAAGGTTTACCTGCTTAATTTATAGCAGCATTGACATATAACAATCGGAGCAGATCGAGGTTTGGAGCAAGGGATGGTGCGTTGATTGCAGCCACCGATCGGTTTGACACTTGGCGCACAGGACGGTGGATGCGCCGAGGTCCGTCTGAGCAAACCAGATCTTGTATGTACATGCATGACATAGCTGCATGCGCATGCAGGCCGCAGCATCTGCAGTTCGGTCTGAAGATACCGATTTCTGTACTCCTTTGTCCGCGTACGTAGTACGTGGCCATGTTCATGCACGTGGAGCCGAGAACCCTAGTAAATTATCAACCAACTACGCCATATAAAACTCCGAGCTTATCATTTGGTGTTGGACTGGTAGTGCTGGGCATGCATGTTGCGAGTGCTAGGGTAGTGACATTTTAACCTCGTTAGATTAATCTGCCACAGGATCAGAACTCCCTGATTCGCGTGTCTAATCCGATGTTCCTTCCCTAGTTAGTTTCCACACCCGACAGGCAGATCTCAGGTTGATACAACTTTAGCGGAGCGACAGGCTCCGGGTGGTCGGAGGTTACAACCGGCGAAAAGTTAACTGAAGAACGCAAGTTTCGAATCTCGGGGGGAAGCTCCTCGACACCGTTGGAAAGGGGAAAGGCGTCCAGAGGAACATGCTTCACACTCCGGGACGATTGGTTGTCATGCGCCCTCTTTCGGTTGTTCATATTAATCTACGTGCAACTTGATCGATCGAGCATCACTAAACAAGTGGGTTTGCTTTAGGCTTTCGAATTCCGTCGGCCGTCGCATCAAACTGTTACGCGCGACCTTGACATCCTGTCCCTGCCACAGGTCGTAGTAGTAAAAGTTTGGCATGGCATGCATGTTACTCCTATAACTGAATTACCAGACGGCGATCGGAACATGCATGCAATAATTCATTAGCAGCATCTTGATCCTGATTGAATCGTGATATATGCCGATCAGGTTCACACGATCACATGGTTAATCTTTGTATTTTGTGGTTATGTATCAATCAAGAGGATCCATATTGTTTTTCTTCTCCCCAGTGGCGAAATCCATGGACTGTGGCTCGTGGGAGCCATGTGGGCGGGCGAGCTTAATCTGGCCGATGAATTGTACGCACACGACCAGTTGCTGTCTCGTTGTGTGCGGCGTCCGCGGTGACGAGCACCCGCATGTGCGCGCGATTCGTATGTGCTAACCGCCGTCGTGGCCGCTCGTGGTCGGCGGTGGTTCGGGGCCGGGCCGGGGGATGGATACGCAGTCCCCACTTCCATCTCCGACTTTTGTCCCCTGTTCTCTCTCTGCCCTTCCGCAAAGCGATTAACGATTCCAACGGCCAGGAGCACTCGCCGGCTCGCCTATAAATACCTAGCCGCTAGCAGCTCTCTCTTCACAGCCAAGCAACCATCCATCGGCAAGGTTCCTCAGCAAGTCGGTCGGTCGCTTTACCGAGCTAGAAAGGCACCAGCTGCTAGCTTCGAGCTCTTTGCAATGGCCTCCGCCAACGCTCTGCTCCTGCTCTTCTCGGCCGCCTTCTGCCTCCTCGCCCGGCGGGCCGCCGGCGACTACGGCTCGTGGCAGAGCGCCCACGCCACCTTCTACGGCGGCGGCGACGCGTCCGGCACAATGGGTGAGCTCATCTTCATCAGGAGTATTACACTGTTGAAGCGAGAGAAAAGCACCACCTACCTACCTGTTCTGTATAGGCTGTATTGTATGTGGGCGGCTCCCGACATGAGTGTAGTAGTAGAGTGTCTAACTACTGAAGTGTTCCTGCAGGCGGCGCGTGCGGCTACGGGAACCTGTACAGCACGGGGTACGGCACGAACACGGCGGCGCTGAGCACGGCGCTGTTCAACGACGGCGCGGCGTGCGGGTCGTGCTACGAGCTCAAGTGCCAGGACGTGAGCAGCTCCTGCCTGCCGGGCAGCATCACCATCACCGCCACCAACCTCTGCCCGCCCAACTACGCGCTGCCCAACGACGACGGCGGCTGGTGCAACCCGCCGCGCGCCCACTTCGACATGGCCGAGCCGGCCTACCTCCAGATCGGCATCTACCGCGCCGGCATCGTCGCCGTCGCATACAGGAGGTGAGCCAGCCAGTTACAAACCTTCTCGCGTGTACAAAGTACAAACTTACTTAATCTGGTCCCGTGTCGGTGTCGATGGACCATGTTAGGTGGGCCAGAGTGCAGATTTGGTGCAGTTTGGTCTGACAGCGACTCTCGGTGCTGTTTCGAAATAGTTTAGGCGTCACGCTCACTTGACCACCATGATGTGTTGTTCCAAGTTGCATGATCCAATCACTGAACTGAAGATTGTTGTTTCGCCGACTGTGTGTGCAGGGTGCCGTGTGTGAAGAAGGGCGGGATCAGGTTCACCATCAACGGGCACTCCTACTTCAACCTGGTGCTGGTGACCAACGTGGCCGGCGCCGGCGACGTGCAGTCCGTGTCCATCAAGGGGTCCAGCAGCGGGTGGCAGGCCATGGCCCGCAACTGGGGCCAGAACTGGCAGAGCAACGCGGACCTCGACGGCCAGAGCCTCTCCTTCCGGGTCACCCTCAGCGACGGCCGCACCGTCACCAGCAACAACGTCGCCCCCGCCGGCTGGTCCTTCGGCCAGACCTTCGAAGGAAGCCAGTTCTAGCGAGCTGGACGAGTTCTCTTCTCGTCGATGGACGGATTGCTTGCATTGGTTTGGAGCTTGAGCAAGAGAAGAAGGAAACCTCTTCGTTGTAGTAAAGAAGAGGCCTTCGGCTATTCCGAGGCTGCTGCTGATCAGCACCCGCTTAGGCCTTCCCTTCTCTCATACTAGTAGCACAGTAGTAGACATAAATAAGTTATTACTTGTTGTGGAGTTGAGCATTTTGATCATTGTTAGTGTAGCCTTGCGTTGTGGAAACACCGCAAGGTGATTTATTTAAGGGTGCTTTAGAAGTACATGCATTGAGTGGTGTGTGAGAGTTCTGTTGTTGCATTGTAGCCCCCAAATCCTGCCACATGGTTGGGAGATGTTTGTGGTTGTGGGGTACACTTGTTATTTTGGGGACCATGAGCAATGCTACTTTTATGGTTTAACCGTTTTATAAGTAGTACTACTATGATATGCCGTCAACTGATAATCAGCTGACCTTTGTCCCATGTCGCCTAAAAAAATTCATGTGATCTTCACTCTTATAAAAAACTGAGTTGGTGATGATTGTGTGTCTGCCATCTTGCAATATAAACCGTCCGATCTATATTTGACGGATAGAAAGCGAATTATGGCAATTTTACAAAAAGATACCCGCAACTCTCTTCACATTTGCAGATAAGGTCTTTCCTTGTTCATTCTTATCTCCCACAACTTCATTGTTGAGCAATTAAAAAAAGGAAACCTCTGGAACAATCTGGCATGGTGGCCGCTGCCGGCGCTAGCCCATGCCTCCGCTCAGTCCGACCATCAATCACCACCACGCCCCACTCCTCCTCACCTTATCTCTCCTCTTTCTCGAGATATCATTAGTTTTTACACATGGGATTACTCCCGCATGGGTCAATCACAACAGGTATTCACAAAAAATGCATCTTGATGTTCCATGCAATGCACGGGCATCTTGCTAGTACATGGATTAATTGGGTATTTGCCACTCGAAAAATGCCACTGTTTTTTATTATTCGAAAAAAGCCACTGCAAGCTATGAAGGACCATTTCCTGCACCATCTCCCCAGGCAACGCCTCCAAGGAGGGTACGACACACACGATGCAGCCGTCACCATATTCGAGCCATATTTTGGATTTTAACCCGAGATAGGGGATAGGGTGGATAGAAGGGACCTCGGTGGCGACTCCAAGGAGGAAAACGACACCCTTGGGCCTCGCCGCCATCAGGCATGACGAACCGACTAGGGTTCCCCCTGCCCCTTGTCAGCTCCATCCGCACCCCGGTTCATCGGAGCCGACAACTGAGGGTCGAAAGCAACCGAGAGCAGCGGGAGAGAGACCGGAGATGAAAGAGCCATGTACCTCCATCTATGACGTAGATGAGCAGCTTTGCACCGCAGCCGTATCTTCGTCATCGACTCACTACCCTTGCGACCAAGTCTAATGATGGTCTTCAAGTACACATGGTTGAGTTGTAGATTTTTCGAAGTAAGATTATCGATCCCACAGGGAGCACATGAAGTGGCTTTGCTTCTTTTAGAGATTTGCATGCAAGTTAACGAATTTGAAAAAATAAGTTCACAGTTAAAAAACTGAAAAATGTTATCAAATTTATTTTTTCCTCCATGAATTTCGAAAATGATCATGAATTTGGATATTTCTTTGCGGATTTAGAAATTGTTACCGAATTTGAAAAGATATTCATAAATTTGAAAAAATGGTCAAGTTTTCTAAAAAGGTTCATGAAGTTCAATTTTCTATTTTGAAAAAAGAAATGAATTCGAAAATTCTTTGTGGATTAAAAAAATTATTCGCTAATTTGAAAATGGAAATAGAAAACAAAGAGAAAACTGGCAAATCAAAACAAAACAATAAAAATTAAATAAAAAAGTTCATGAAATTTAAAATATTCGGTTTTTTAGACTTCTAAAATATTTGGTAAATCTGGTGCAAAGAGGAATCCCTACCTGGGCCGGGGCATCACTGATTGACCCTTCAGCCCCTGTACGCTCGCTACAGAATGGCCCTTATTTCGTACCTAAGGCGCCAAATATTGAATTCCTTTGGGCTTTGGCCTCATTAATTAACGACTCTTGCTGTGACACGTGTTGTGACTAGGAAATGACATAGTGCCAGCACATGCAGAAATTGCTTTTGGATGGACCCTGGTTTTCTGAAAATACAAAAAAAAAATCACATTCTGAAGTTTCCAAAAAAATTTAAAAAAATTACACATGAACATAGGGATGTATACCACATCTTCATAAATTTTAATGATGAAATACACCGTTGTTCAATCTACTAAATAATACTCTATACAGCTCAAATTATGTTTTTGTAGCACATGCATTATTCAGTATTCACTATAAAAGTCTATGATTCTGATTTTTCTATACAGCTCAAATCAAAGCATATTTCATCATGAAACATTTCACAATCGTAGTATACACTCAAATGTTCATGTGTATTTTTTCAGATTTTCTGAAACTTTAAATTGTGTTTTCTGTTTTTTTAGAAGTATCGCTTCATGGAGCTCAGGAGCAAGAAATCCACTCTCCAGCACATACGGAAATTGCTTTTGGGGCCCAGATTATTTTGGGGAAAATATATAAAAAACTTATTTCCAAGTTTTCATTTAAAAAAAATCACATAAACCTAGGGATGATACTACATCTCCGCAAATTTTCATGATAAAATACATTGTACTTCAAACTACAGAGAAAAGACATGATTTTGTTTTTTTATACAACTCACAGAAAATCGTATTCAAGCATGAAGAAGTAGGGCTTCATGGAGCTCAGAGCAAGAAATCCACTCTCCAGCACATACGGAAATTGCTTTTGGGGCCCAGATTATTTCCAAGTTTTCATTTTAAAAAATTACACATAAACCTAGGGATGATACTACATCTCCGTAAATTTTCATGATAAAATACATTGTACTTCAAACTACAGAGAAAAGACATGATTTTGTTTTTTATACAACTTACAGAAAATCTTACTCAAGCATGAAGTATTACAAAAATGTATTACACAACTCAATGTTCATGTGTATTTTTTATACATTTTTATTTATGAAACTTTAAATTATGATTTCGATTTTTTGAAAACAGGGCTCCATGAGTGAAAGAAATCCACTCTCCAGCACATGCCATTATACCTTGGAGCACTTCGAACTGGTTGAATTGTCTAAAAAAAACTTCAAACCGGTTGAAGAGTGCCCAAGCGGAAACACAGTAAATACGCCTTCGATTAGACCAATCTGCTTCCCCGCAAAAAATAAATAAATAAGTAAATAATAAAATATTAGACCTATCTGCTACCCATTCACAACTTGGGCCGTCGATCGGCGAACGGACAGCCAGGATGCCAAACGGCCGGTCCCTCCACTGATTATATAAGGACCAGGGCCGGCTGGGGCCAAACCCTACAAGGACCCGGAGACTTCGGAGCTCGATCGAAGACGCCGCAGCCGACCTCGAGCCTCCGCCCTAGCGTCCTCGCCGGCGCCGTCGCGATGGTAAGAGCCTCGTCGTCACCTCAACTGCGTTTAGGCGGCTATCCCATGCAGGTCCGTCTAACCATTATCGCTCTGCGTACCACAGACCTTCAAGCGCCGCAACGGCGGCCGCAACAAGCAAGGACGCGGCCACGTCAAGTTCGTCCGCTGCTCCAACTGCGCCAAGTGCGTCCCCAAGGTAAGCTGCATCCTGTATCCCGCTGCATCAATCGATCATGCCGTCCTTGTCCAAAACCCTCGCCTTGCTCACGGACCGCCGTATCTATATATATACATATCCTTCTGTTGATTACGCTGGGGTTTCTTTGGTGGTTCAGGACAAGGCGATCAAGAGGTTTAAGGTGAGGAACATCGTGGAGGCGGCAGGCATGAGAGATATCAAGGATGCCTGCGTCTTTGAAGGTGCGGTTTTGGTTCCTCCTCTGTTTTCTTCTATCCGGTTCTTAACTGTTGGAGCAGTGATCGCCGATCGAACTGTTTGTCTTGCAAGGCGAAAATTTTAATATCGCACCTCTTCTCTGATTCTCCTGTGAGTTGGAAGTGTCGAGCTCGTGATTTGCGTAATAGACGAGTGTTTTGGTTGCAGGTTACGTTCTGCCAAAGCTTTATATCCTGGAGCATTATTGCGTGTCCTGCGCCATCCATCAGCATCAAGTCCGTGTCCGCTCGCGTGAGAACCGGAAGAACCGTGCGCCGCCGGAACGCTTCAGCCGCTTCAAGGTACGCTTCAGACATACGAGTTTCCTTCCTTTCTACTATGTTCCATTGGTGGTGCTGCTTAATCGGCAGCATGTAGTCAAAGAGTTGGTAGTCATACTGTATGCAATCTTAATCACTTTACAGCGTTGGTAGTGTATATGTATACAATTAAAACACGAATCTTCATACAAGCATGAATCTTCTTACAATACGTCTTATATTATGAGATGAGGAAGTAATATTTAGTGCAAACGATCCAAACCTCACTTTACCTTTTTGCTGAACATTTTATTTGTGCGATTTCTACAATCTTTATAATGTTGTTGCGCCATGTGGCTGATCTGTAGTTTTATATCTTGCAGGAGGCAAGACCTGAGGGCCAAGCTCCACGTCCTGGTGGTATCGGCCGGGGTCCTGGTGGTGCTGCCGGTGGTCTCGGCACCGGTGCTCCAGCTCCCAACGTCGCTAGCACCTGACTTGGCTTCCTAGCATGATGCCAGTAGTACGATGATCTAGCTAGGCTTACATGACCGTATGGTTTCATATTCGTTGCCCTAGGCCGAACTATGTGCTGCTCTTCTAGCATTTTCCTCGTAAACTCTTAGACTCCAGCTGGTACCCGATGAGTTCTCTACTTTTGTTTAGTCTACTAAGTAGAAGATTTTTGTTATATTAACAGGTCAAATGCTGATCTTTTACGTAGGACCTACCTACTTTTTGAGCATCAGCTTTGAACATGGACCTGCTATCTATGAATATATATATATATTGCAGTTTTACTAAAGCACATCTAGATGTGCCCTAAGAGTAAGTATTATAAAGCCTAGCAGGCTATATAGCATCTTTCATGTAAGGAAAATCATAGTTGGAGGAGAGAGAAGCAAGCCGGGCTATAAAACACTTTTAACGAGTAAAAACAGCATGATGCAGCCTATATGCGAGCGATACAGCAGGCATTTAGCTGCTCCTACCCAGTCATGTGCCTTTCCTTTGCCTCCTTCAGCATGCAAGAATTAAATGGATAGCCAACGATACAGCCAGTGGCGGAGCCAGGATTAGAGCAAGCCCCGGGCCTAATTTTTTTTTCGCCCGGAGTAAAAAACTTAATGTTCATAAGGCATTTAGCCACCTCAAAAGACATCCTAAAAATATGTCTTAATTGCAAGAAAAAATTAGAATTTAAACTCGATGCTTAACGATACGACAAAATAGATAAAAACATGATAAACAAAGAACATTGCGTGATAAAAAAAGTACCAAATCAATGGTTTACTTTACTAGCGCCGCCCATAACCTCATCAACAGTGAAAGAAGAGCCAACACCTTCAAGACATCAAAAGAAAATTTTCATAAGAGAAGGCATAAACCTGAAGTGAAACAATTATCACTAACTAATACAAATATAAAAACTTGCCACTTCAACGAGGTAAAGCCCTTTGCGAGACCTATATGTTTGAAAGCGATATACAATATCATCATCATCATCATCAATACTTGCAAATACATCTTGCTTTATTTAGCAACCGGTGAAAAAAAATAACTTCATCTTTTTGTAAAATATGAAACTAAATTGGCATCGACATCAATTTTATTTCAACAATACCCTAGATATATGATTGGGTGCATTCGAACACATATTATTTCAATTAAATTTCTGTTCGAAGCTGTTTGTAAACTGACGCCAAACATGGTACAAGACTACAAGTGGAAAGCATCGGGCGGAGAAAAGTTTCATCGAAAATTAGAAACATACAAGGTGCGGCAGCGGCAGCAGCCAATGAAAACAACTAGGGATGGCGCGCATACGGGAATGAAAACAATAGGAAGGCGGCCGAGCAGGGGCGGATCTTGGCGCTATCACAGACGGCAGCCCATGGCTGGAGTCTAGACTCTGGAGATCGATGCGACTCGGCGGCGGCCGAGCGAGCGCTGTGTTTCCTCTTCCTCTTTTTTAGCAACAGCGCTGCGTCTCCTGTGCCTCGTGCGTGGGAATTAGATCGTTGGGATTTTTTTTGTTTTTTTAGGGGTGATTTTTTTTTTGTTTTTGAGAACTGCTGGATCGTGGGATGGTCTTCCCTCGTGTGTGCGCGTTCGTTTCACGTAACACAGCCCATCAAGGCTTTGGACCCCGGGCCTGCAGAAAATACTATATACTAATAGCCCGTTACATTTTCCACGTCCCGGGCCTGGGCCCTGGGTGCCCGGGGCCCAGCTCCGCCCCTTGATACAACCATTCTAGTATTAGGCTGGTCATAATGGGAATAATATAAGTAGTAACATAGATGCCACATAAGCAAAAACGATGATGTGTCAAGTAGTTAATGAGGAGAGAGATAAATAGAGTAACATAATATGTTACCATCACCTAGCGGTTCCCAATGCTAAATGAGTCTATAAAGTAATAAATGAAATGATGCATGACACTACATATATGTTACTACCCACTATAGAGATAGTAATAGCCTAGTAACATACACGTATTCTTAGTAAATTACTCCCCACTATGACCAGCCTTATATGAGCCTACATACGAGCGCGGTGTTTTGGGTCATACTGGCATATGCTCTCATTATCTGCACCACAAGACCGGTGGATCGGTGTGCGGCGTAGTCATTAATGGTACAGGTGCGATCCTCCGAAATTCACGTATTGGGCTCCTTTGCGGTATGTGTAAAGAATACGTAGCTGTTGGTTGGACGAATTCAGCGCGCACATGGGTAGGTGCAGGCGTCTCTCCGTCATGTTTAACGGCTGGACCATAGGAACAAGAGTTTGTCTCGTACATGTACAGCGGTACAGAATTTTTGCCAGGCGTGGTCAAGCGGGCTGAAACAGTGTCTAGTCAACTCATGAACACTATTTTTACAGGCATAACATTTTAAGAAGTACATCTTTTTTTAAAGTACATGCACATGTTATTTATTTGTAAATAAACAATCTATATATTTTAAGTACATGATGAACAGTTTTAATACACATTCAAATTTTATGAAACACACATGAAACATTTTCGAAAAAAATTTAACATCTCTTCGGAGATATATGAACGATTATTATTATATGCATGCCTTTTTTTTGTCAAACATATGAACCCTCTTTTCATCACATACAAAACTTCTTTTTAAGAATTGCTGAACATACTTTTACGTAGGCCTAAATTTTTATTTTCTTTTTCTCTTTGTATTTTTTTTCTTTACAACACATAAACGCTATTTTACACCCACGAATTATAAAGTACATGAACATATACTTTATTTTCAAATATATGATGAACATTTCTTAACACATGCTGTACATTTTTTAGATATGCAATGAACATTTTTAAATACATGATAAAATATTTAAATTGTGATAAAATATTTTTTCTGTTCTACCCTTCATTCAAAATGATATCTCCGTACGTCCACAAAGAATGCAACTTCCTTCGGTTCCATAATTCTTGTCATGGTTTTAGTAAGAACTATGGGACTGAGGGATTACCTAGTTTGCCATTAAGCACAAAGAAATATGCACTATAGAGTAAAATGGAGAGTGTTCAATAGTTCAGAAAAACGTGTACTAGCTACAAAATAAGGTTTTGCTAGTTATTGTTTTCTTTGACAGAACAAAATTTTGCTAGCCATGAGCATTTCTTAAAAATAATATGGGGGTGTAAAATTTGAAAAGCATAAACCAAAGAGAGAGAAGAAATAAAAGAGAAATAGAAAGAGAAAATGAAAATATTTTGTTTACAGTAGGGCCGTTCGAACTGGCAATCTGTTGAAAAAACAAAAGATTATATTACGACCGGACAGCACAATTGTGATTGCCACGGTGTTCATTAGTGCCATCGTTTTTCTTTTCTTTTTTTGAGTCGACTGCCATCGTTATGCATGACCGGACCATGTGTGAGAAATTCCCGGTCCAGAAAAAACTGCACACGGGAATACTGTGCAGGACCAACTTGGAATCCATCATTTATGGAGCACAGTCGTGGGCAGGGAGCACTGTTCATAATATTGCCAGTACCATTAATACGTGAGCATATACAGCTCTTGGCTCAGATCCCAAAGAAGGTCATCGGCTCAGATAATGCTAGCATATAGAGGTATGACCCATATCGAATTTCCGCCTACATATGGGCTATACTCACTCATTTTTGGTTTATATGGCTCAATTCAAAAACCTCACCAACCAAGGTAGACGGTGAGTGGTAGAATACTTTTTGTAGTTTGTAAAAACACCCCATTAATGCTCTTGTTTTTCTCAAAAAAATATGTTTACCAATGTATTAATTGCAATACATGCATGCATAAAGTACATGCATTGGCCAATTTTCTCTTAATACTTGTATGCAATGATTTAATGCACCTTGAAATCTGAACATGTGATGGGGAACAACCAAATGAAGCCTTATAAAATGAAAAAACTAAATTTTCGAGATAAGCCCTATAAACCGGAAAGGAGAGAGTAGATGACATGGCACTGCTACAGTAACATTCTTTACTATTGACCATGCTCTAAGTATTGCACATATAAGTCCTATGCCATTGATTTTACACGAAGATTCATGTAAACATTTTCTTTTTGTCTTTTTCATTTTTCCTTGTAGTTTGATTGAGTCATCTGGATGTGCAATAATCAGGGCACATCTAGATATGCCGTAGACAGACCCTATTTATTGTTACTTGGCCGTGAATGAGGGGATGGTTCCGTTTAGTGTTTTTTCCCCAACTTCTATTCCAATGATCAGGAGTATACCATGCATTATCAAATCTGACCTGATTCTAGAACATGCAATCCAATTGCTGTGACCTACTGCGGGTTTTTTTTTTAAAAGGGAGCACCCTCCTCGATTTCATAAAAGAGAAATCACAGTGCCTTGGGGTATTACTGTGGGATTTAATTCTCACTCCTACCCATGCGAGGAGAAAGAAGAGGACGCTCCCATGCACCAAATGCTCACCACGTCTGCATTCCCACCGGGGGCAATCGTTCTTTTCAAAGAAAAAAAAAGAGAAACGTCTGCATTCCCACCGGATGTCATCTTCCGAGGTCAGGGCCCGGTGAGGTAAGGTTTACGGCGTCTTGGAGGCCGCTGAGGCGGTGTTCAGGCGCCGGAGGAGGTGAACAGGGAGCTGGGGAGGTTGTTCCAGAGCAGGGATGGGGTGATCAGGGAGGAGCTGTACTAGCTCTTGCCGATCGATGAGCTCGGACGTGGATCGGTTGCTGGAGGCGGCCCTGCCCTGCTCAGCTCAATAATCTTAGCAGCATTTGTACGTAGGTTAGTAGCATGCATGTCAGTCGAGTCCGGTTTGGACTTGTACATGCTGCATGCACCGAGAGTATTAGTTAGGAAAGCGTAGAAGTCCTAGTAGGTTTGGTGTTTTTTTGATGGTAATATATGTCTCATTCATATGATGAAAAATAAAGTACAAGACCTCCAAGGTGGCTCACCAAAAGTAAAGCCATTGCCGTTGAATGAATCAGACCGGGGCAACACCCCGGACACGCCGTCGAACTCCAGATCTGGCACCCCACCACGACTAAGACGCTGAAGGAGGAAACTATACCTGCCATCCATCAACCACAAATCCAGCACACGTTCAGTCTTCCAGACGTCGTCGATGCAGACCACAATCTACATCCGCTCCTGGACTATCTCCCAAGCTTCACACCGGCGTTGTAGCAAACGCCATCGCAACGACGGAGCCCGAGGACACAAGTCCACCATGAGGATGATGTCACCGCCACACCATCCTTGCTCGAACAGACTGGTTTCCAAATCCATCTCCAATCATAGGACCGATTGCCTCGTTGGGGACAGATCTAAACCTTCTTTATTCAACGCCGCCATTGCCGCCTCAGAAGTGAAGACGATGAATGGTCGAAAAACCAAAGCTACTAGGCCTAACCTAAAGCTACACGGTTCACACACGTAGATCCGGCGACCACCCTCACCACCAACGACCGAGGTCGCCGGCGGAGGGGAGCCACCGGAGGAACGAGACGGTGGGACTCTCCTGATGGCGGCTAGGGTTTCTAGTTGCCAGCCCGAGAAGAAAAGAAAGACCAAACTGCGTGCCTACGTAGGTTGGTATTGTCAAAGGCGTATCTAGTAGGTTCGGTTAGCCATGTCAAGTATGTGTAGGTTTAGAGGCCACTGGCGATGCAAAGAGGGACGGGTCGTTCTTTTCCTCTCGAGCGCTTGGAACCCTAGAGCCGCCACAGAGGTCAGCCTTCCAGCGCCGTCCTCTAGCGGCTCCCCTCCGCTGACAACCTCGGTCGTCGGCGGTAAGGGGGGTCACCGGATCCACGTGTGTGGATAGTTTTTAGGCCAAAGTAGTTTAGATTTTTAGGATGTTCATCATCTTCGCTTCGGCGGCGGCGATGCCGGCGCCGAATAACGTTTCTTCAGATTCTACTTCAACGAGGTGATTGGTCCTACGGTTTGGGGCGGATCTGGAATTCAGTCTGTTCAAGTAAGGATGGTGCAGCGGCTGCGTCATCTTTGTGGTGGACCTGTGTCCTCGGGCTCCGCCGTTGCGACGGCGTCTGCTTCAGCGCCGGCGCGGAGCTTGGGAGGTAGTCCAGGAGCGGATGCAGATTGTGGTCTGCATCGACGGCATCTGGAAGATGGTGGATCGTGTGCTGAGTTCGTGGACGTGGATGACAGGTATGGTTTCCTCCTCCGACGTCTTAGTCATGTGGGTGTGCCAGATCTGGAGTTTGATGGCGTGTTCGGGGTGTTGCCCGGTCTAATTTGTTCAACGGTAATGGTTTCGTCTTTGGCGAGCCACCTTCGAGGTCCGTAAAGCTGCATATCAGCGATGGAGGCGTGTCGAACTCGGGTGTGAAGGTGATCCGTTATTTTGTTCTTTGGTGGCTGCTGTGGTGGTGCCAGAGGCAGGTGACGGACGTTGGTATCAAGCTCAGAGGTTTCTTCGGTCTTGTTTGTAATTTTACTTCTTGGCTGATGTTCCTTTGTGCAAAGGTTAGCTTTCTGTTATTTGTTCAGTTTTGCCAAGTTGGTGTGTACATGACTTGTACTATGATCATTATATAAATGAGACACGTATTATCATGAAAAAAAAAGTCCGTGTAGGTTTAGGTTGCTCCGCCGGTCATAGCCTTATTTGTGTTTTTATACACCTGAGGGCTGAGGTTATATAAGACTGTAACCGTGAAGAAGACAGAGAAATAAAGAAAAGTTACGAGGCACGGCAGGTGCCTTTGGCCAAAATTTTCCGAGGCAGATCGTCGTGATGTTTTGATGTGATCGGTCCGTGGGCAAAATTACAACAAATTGTACTATCCGCTTTGTAAGTTTTATCTCTTTGCTATCTCCTCGTAATTGTGCTATCCACCTTGTAAGTTTTACCTCTTTGCTTTTCTTTCCCGGGTTAGTTTTATCTCTTTGCTGTTTTCATGTAAGCGTGTGCATTGAAGATGCAGGTAAAATAGAGAGTTTTTATATAGGTGCTTGCATCTGTACTGTGTTAAAAAAATAAAAAATAGAGAGCTTTTGTTTTGTAAGTGGACCCGATCATATAATATTCAAAAGGAAAATAGAACAATACATTCAGAGCATCAAACTGCGGTCACGAGGTCTAGATTTGAGAAACTACTTTTCTCAAAACTGGTTATTACACACCTCCAACTTAGCAACCGTGCATGTTTGTATTCATCATTTTGTATATATTTTAAATTTAATCTGTTGATATGAATATTCAATCATGTATACCATTTAATTTTTTTCTTCTGAATATAAGTCATGAGTAAAAATTATACACAAGTGAATATTTTTAAGTAGTTAGTAAATGTTTTATTCATCATCTTGCATATTTTAAATATAAGCCATGAGTGTATTTTTTATGGATTGTATTTATTTAGTAAACATTTCAATGTCCATATTAACTAAATGTTTTTTATAATACAAAGGTTTATATTTAACTGTTTTTATTTACTAATGATTGTTTGTATGTATAATATTTAAAGACGTAAATATTTGAACATAATTTTATTACTTAATTTTACAAACATCTTAAATATTGTTTTTACTTACGTTTTACTAAATACTTTTACATAATACACAAGTTCACATTTAATGTTTTTATTTACTAATTATCATCTATACGTATAATATTTTTAACATACAAATATTTGAACATAATGTTTTTACTTGCATTTTGCAAATATCTTTAAAAAATAGCGCGTGCAAAATGGGCCGCAGTATGTGCAGCCCATTTTAGCTCCACATGCGTTCTGGTTTGATACATATGTTGGAAATATGCCCTAGAGGCAATAATAAATTAGTTATTATTATATTTCCTTGTTCATGATAATCGTTTATTATCCATGCTATAATTGTATTGATAGGAAACTCAGATACATGTGTGGGTACATACACAACACCATGTCCCTAGTAAGCCTCTAGTTGACTAGCTCGTTAATCAATAGATGGTTACGGTTTCCTGACCATGGACATTAGATGTCGTTGATAACGGGATCACATCATTTGGAGAATGATGTGATGGACAAGACAATCCTAAGCCTAGCACAAAGATCGTAGTTCAGGTATGCTAAAGCTTTTCTAATGTCAAGTATCATTTCCTTAGACCATGAGATTGTGCAACTCCCGGATACCGTAGGAATGCTTTGGGTGTACCAAATGTCACAACGTAACTGGGGTGGCTATAAATGTGCATTACGGTATCTCCGAAAGTGTCACATTGGGTTGTACGAATCGAGGCTGGATTTGTCACTCCGATGTGACGGAGAGGTATCTCTGGGCCCACTCGGTAGGACATCATCATAATGTGCACAATGTGATCAAGGAGTTGATCACGGGATGATGTGTTACGGAGCGAGTAAAGAGACTTGCCGTAGCGAGATTGAACAAGGTATCGGATACCGACGATCGAATCTCGGGCAAGTACAATACCGCTAGACAAAGGGAATTGTATACGGGATTGATTGAGTCCTTGACATCGTGGTTCATCCGATGAGATCATCGTGGAACATGTGGGAGCCAACATGTGTATCCAGATCCTCTTGTTGGTTATTGATGGAGAACGTCTCGGTCATGCGCATGGTTCCCGAACCCGTAGGGTCTACACACTTAAGGTTCGATGATGCTAGGGTTATAAAGGAAGTTTGTATGTGGTTACAGAATGTTGTTGAGTCCCGGATGAGATCCCGGACGTCACGAGGAGTTAGGAATGGTCCGGAGGTAAAGATTTATATATAGAAAGTCTTATTTTGTCGTAGGAAAAAGTTTCGCGCATTATCGGTATTGTAGGGGAGTGCGAAAGGGGTCCGGGGTCCACCTGCCCGGGGGCCACATGGGCTGTAGGGGTGCGCCTTGGCCCATATGGGCCAAGGGCACCAGCCCCAAGAGGCCCATGCGCCAAGGAGACTTGGGGAGGAAGAGTCCAAAGGGGGGAAGGCACCTCAGGGTGCCTTGGGGAGGATGGACTCCTCCCCTCTTGGCCGCACCCCTTCCTTGGAGGAAGGGGCAAGGCTGCGCCCTCCCCCTCTCTTGCACCTATATAAAGGGAGGGAGGAGGGAAGCCACACACAGTCCCTGGCACCTCCCTCCCTCCGTGACACCTCCTTCTCTCCAGCAGGTGCTTGGCGAAGCCTGCAGGATTGCCACGCTCCTCCACCACCACCACGCCCGTTGTCTTTGCCGGATGGAGTCTTCCTCAACCTCTCCCTCTCTCCTTGCTGGATCAAGGCATGGGAGGCGTCCACCGGGCTGTCACGTGTGTTGAGCAGCGGAGGTGCCGTCCGTTCGGCACTAGGATCATCGGTGATTTGAATCACGGCAATACGACTCCATCAACCCCGTTCACTTGAACGCTTCCGCTTAGCGATCTACAAGGGTATGTAGATGCACTCTCCTTCCCCTCGTTGCTAGTCTCTCCATGAATAGATCTTGGTGACACGTGGGAAAATTTTGAATTTACGCTCGTTCCCCAGCGATGGCATCATGAGCTAGGTCTATTGCGTAGATTCTTAGTACGAGTAGAACACAAAAGTAGTTGTGGGCATTGATTTTGTTCAACATGCTTACCGTTACTAGTCCAATCTTGTTTCGACGGTATTGTGGGATGAAGCGGCCCGGACCGACCTTACACGCACACTTACGTGAGACAGGTTCCACCGACTGACATGCACTTGGTGCATAAGGTGGCTAGCGGGTGACAGTCTCTCCCACTTTAGTCGGAACGGATTCGATGAAAAGGGTCCTTATGAAGGGTAAATAGCAATTGGCATATCACGTTGTGGTTTTGCGTAGGTAAGAAACATTCTTGCTAGAAAGCCATAGCAGCCACGTAAAACATGCAAACAACAATTAGAGGACGTCTAACTTGTTTTTGCAGGGTATGCTATGTGATGTGATATGGCCAAGAAGAATGTGATGTATGAAATTGATCATGTTCTTGTAATAGGAATCACGACTTGCATGTCGATGAGTATGGCAACCGGCAGGAGCCATAGGAGTTGTCTTTATTTATTGTATGACCTGCGTGTCATTGAACAACCGCCATGTAATTACTTTACTTTATTGCTAACCGGTAGCCATAGTAGTAGAAGTAATAAGTTGGCGAGACAACTTCATGGAGACACGATGATGGAGATCATGATGATGGAGATCATGGTGTCATGCGGTGACGATGATGATCATGGAGCCCCGAAGATGGAGATCAAAAGGAGCAAAATGATATTGGCCATATCATGTCACTATTTGATTGCATGTGATGTTTATCATGTTTATGCATCTTATTTGCTTAGAACGACGGTAGTAAATAAGATGATCCATCATTAAAATTTCAAGAAAGTGTTCCCCCTAGCATGCACCGTTCTGCGAAAGTTCGTCGTTTGAAGCACCACGTGATGATCGGGTGTGATAGATTCTTGCGTTCACATACAACGGGTGTAAGCCAGATTTACACGCATAATACACTTAGGTTGACTTGACGAGCCTAGCATGTACAGACATGGCCTCGGAATACAAGAGACCGAAAGGTCGAGCATGAGTCGTTATGGTAGATACGATCAACATGAAGATGTTCACCGATGATGACTAGTCCGTCTCACGTGATGATCGGACACGGCCTAGTTGACTCGGATCATGTAATCACTTAGATGACTAGAGGGATGTCTATCTCGAGTGGGAGTTCATAAGATGAACTTAATTATCCTGAACATAGTCAAAAGGTTTTTGCAAATTCTGTCGTAGCTCGCGCTTTAGTTATACTGTTTTAGATATGTTCCTAGAGAAAACTTAGTTGAAAGTTGACAGTAGCGATTATACGGACAAAAGAAAGCTTATGTCCTTAATGCACCGCTTAGTGTGCTGAACCCCAAACGTCGTCTATGGATGTTGCGAACATCGAACATACGCGTTTTGATAACTGTGTGATAGTTCAGTTAAACGGTTTAGAGTTGAGGCACCAAAGACGTTTTTCGAAACGTCGCGGAACATATGAGATGTTTCGAGGGCTGAAATTGGGATTTCAGGCTCGTGCCCACGTCTACAGGTATAAGACCTCGCGATTTTCTTAGCACCTGCAAACTAAGGGAGAAAAGCTCAATCGTTGATCTTGTGCTCAGATTGTTTGAGTGCAACAATCACTTGAATCGAGTGGGAGTTAATCTTCCAGATGAGATAGTGATGTTTCTCCAAAGACATTGCCACCAAGCTCCTAGAGCCGTGATGAACTATAACATATCGGGATAGATATGATGATCCTTGAAGTGTTCGCGATGTTTGACACCGAAAGCAGAAGTCAAGTAGGAGCATCAATTGTTGATGGTTGGTAAAACCACTAGTTTCAAGAAGGGCAAGGGCAACAAGGGATACTTCATGAAGCGACAAAATAGTTCGCTCTAGTGAAGAAACCCAAGGTTGAACCCAAACCGAGACTAAGTGCTTACGTAATGAGAGGAGCGGACCTTTGAGCGGAACCACCCTAGATACTTGGTAGATGAGAAGGCTGGCAAGGTCGATAGAAGTATATTGGATATACATTATGTTAATGTGTACTTTACTAGTACTCCTAGTAGCACCAGGGTATTAGATACCGGTTCGGTTGCTAAGTGTTAGTAACTTGAAATAAAAGCTACGGAATAAACGGAGACTAGCTAAAGGTGAGCCGACGATATGTGTTGGAAGTGTTTCCAAGGTTGATGCGATCAAGCATCGCACGCTCCCTCTGCCATCGAGATTGGTGTTAAACCTAAATAATTGTTATTTGGTGTTTGCGTTGAGCATAGACATGATTGGATTATGTCTATCGCAATACGGTTATTCATTTAAGGAGAATAATGGTTACTCTATTTATTTGAATAAATACCTTCAATGGTCTTGCACCTAAAAGAATGGTTTATTGAATCTCGATCGTAGTGATACACATTTTCATGCCAAAAGATATAAGATAGTAATGATAGTACCACTTACTTGTGGCAATCGCCATGTAAGTCATATTGGTGTAAAAGCATGAAGAAGCTCCATGTTGATGGATCTTTGGACTCACTCGTTTTGAAAAGTTTGAGACATACGAACCATGTCTATTGGTGTATACGCATGAAGAAACTCCATGCAGATGGATCGTTTGGACTCACTTGATTTTGAATCACTTGAGATATGCAAATCATACCACATGGGCAAGATGAGTGAAAAGCCTCGGTTTCGGTAAGATGGAACAAGATAGCAACTTGTTGGAAGTAACACATTTTGATGTGTGCAGTCCAATGAGTGCCGAGGCAAGCAAAGTGAATATCGTTATGTTCTTACTTCACGGATGATTTAAGTAGATATCTTGAGTGTATTTACTTGATGAAACACAAGTCTGAATTATTGAATGGTTCAAGTAGTTTGGAGTGAAGTTAAAGATCATCGTGACAAGAGGATAAAATGTCTATGATATGATCATAGAGATGAGTATCTGAGATTCTGAGCTTTGGCACGCAATTAAGACATTGTGGAAATTGTTTCACAATTAATACCGCCTGGAACACCATAGTGTGATGGTGTGTCCGAACATCATAGCTGCACCCTATTAGATATGGTGCGTACCATGATGTCTCTTGTCGAATTACCACTATCGTTCATGGGTTAGGCATTAGAGACAACCGCACTCACTTTAATAGGGCACCATGTAATTCCGTTGAGACGACACCGTTTGAACTATGGTTTGGATAAACCTAAGTTGTCGTTTCTTAAAAGTTTGGGGCTGCGACGCTTATGTGAAAAAAGTTTCATCGTGATAAGCTCGAACCCAAAACGGATAAATACATCTTCATAGGATACCCAAAATGGTTGGGTATACCTCCTATCTCAGATCCGGAAGCAAAAGTAATTGTTTCTAGAAACGGGTCCTTTCTCAAGGAAAAGTTTCTCTCGAAAGAATTGAGTGGGAGGATGGTGGAGACTTGATGAGATTATTAAACCATCACTTCAACTAGTGTGCAGCAGGGCACAGGAAGTTGTTCCGGTGGCGCCTACACCAATTGAAGAAGAAGCTTATGATAGTGATCATGAAGTTTCAGATCAAGTCACTATCGTACCTCGTAGGGTGACAAGGATGCGTACTACTTCAGAGTGGTACGCAATCCTGTCTTAGAGGTCATGTTGCTAGACAACAATGAACCTACGAGCTATGGAGAAGCGATGGTGGGCCCATATTCCGACAAATGGTTAGAAGCCATGAAATCCAAGATAGGATCCATGTATCAGAACAAAGCATGGACTTTGGTGGACTCGCCCGATAGGCAAGCCATTGAGATAAATGGATCTTTAAGAAGAAGGCAGACGTGGGCGGTAATGTATCACCGTCTATGAAGCTCGACTTGTGGCGAAGAGTTTTTCACAAGTTCAAGGAGTTGACTACGATGAGATTTTCTCATCCGTAGCGATGCTTAAGTCCGTCGGAATCATGTTAGCATAAGCTGCATTTATAAAATTTGGCAGATGGATGTCAAAACGAGTTTCCTTACTAGTCTTCGTAAGGAAAGGTTGTATGTGATACAATCAGAAAGTTTTTGTCGATCCTAAGGATGCTAAAAGTTATGCTGGCTCCAGCGATCCTTCTAAGGACTGGAGTAAGCATGTCGGAGTTGGAATGTGCGCTTTGATGAGATGATCAAAGATTTTGGGTTTATACAAAGTTTATGAGAAACTTGTATTTCCAAAGAAGTGAGTGGGAGCACTATAGAATTTCGATGAGTATATGTTGTTGATCGAAATGATGTAGAATTCTGGAAAGCATACAGGTTATTTGAAAGGTGTTTTCAATGAAAACCTGGATTAAGCTACTTGAACATTGAGCATCAAGATCTATGAGGATAGATCAAAACGCTAAATGGTATTTTCAAATGAGCACATACCTTGACATAATCTTGAAGGTGTTCAAGATGGATCGATCAAAGAAGGAGTTCTTGCACGAGTTGTAAGGTATGAAGTTAAGAGTTAAAGCTCGACCACGACGGAAAAGAGAGAAAGGGCGAAGGTGCGTCCCCTATGCTTCGAGACATAGGCTCTACGGTATGCTATCTTGTGTACCGCCGGAAGTGTGCCTTGCCATGAGTCGATCCAAGGGTACAAGAATGATACGAGAATGGATCATTGGACAGCGGTCAAAATTGTCCTTGGAGTAAATAAGGACATGTTTCTCGATTATGGAGGTGATAAAGAGTTCGGGCGTAAAGGTTACGTCGATGCAAGCTTTAACACCTATCCGAATGACTCTGAATAGCAAACCGGATGCGTATAGTGGAGCAACCATTTGGAATAGTTTGAATGGAGCGTGGAAGCAGCATTTATAATATGACCTAGAAATTTGCAAAGCACACACGGATCTGAAAGGTTCGGATCCGTTGACTAAAACCTCTCTCACAAGCAAAACATGATCAAACCCCAGAACTCATTGAGTCTTAATCACATGATGATGTGAACTAGTTTAATGACACTAGTAAACTCTTTGGATGTTGGTCACATGGCGATGTGACTGTGGAGTGTTAATCACATGGCGATGTGAACTAGATTATTGACTCTCATGCAAGTGGGAGGCTGTTGGAAATATGCCCTAGAGGAAATAATAAATTAGTTATTATTATATTTCCTTGTTCATGATAATCGTTTATTATCCATGCTATAATTGTATTGATAGGAAACTCAAATACATGTGTGGGTACATAGACAACACCATGTCCCTAGTAAGCCTCTAGTTGACTAGCTCGTTAATCAATAGATGGTTACGGTTTCACGACCATGGGCATTGGATGTCGTTGATAACGGGATCACATCATTTGGAGAATGATGTGATGGACAAGACCAATCCTAAGCCTAGCACAAAGATCGTAGTTCGTATGCTAAAGCTTTTCTAATGTCAAGTATCATTTCCTTAGACCATGAGATTGTGCAACTCCCGGATACCGTAGGAATGCTTTGGGTGTACCAAAGCGTCCAACGTAATCGGGTGGCTATAAAGGTGCACTACAGGTATCTTCGAAAGTGTACATTGGGTTGGCACGAATCGAGGCGGGATTGGTCACTCCGTGTGACGGAGAGGTATCTCTGGGCCCACTCGGTAGGACATCATCGTAATGTGCACAATGTGATCAAGGAGTTGATCACGGGATGATGTGTTACGGAGCAGTAAAGAGACTTGCGGTAATGAGATTGAACAAGGTATCGGATACCGATGATCGAATCTCGGGCAAGTACAATACCGCTAGACAAAGGGAATTGTATACGGACTGATTGAGTCCTTGACATCGTGGGTTCATACGATGAGATCATCGTGGAACATGTGGGAGCCAACATGGGTATCCGTGATCCCGCTTATTGGTTGCTATTGACCGGAGAACGCCTCTGGCCATGTTCCAAGATGGTTCCCGAACCCGTGAGGGTCTACACACTTAAGGTTCGATGACGCTTAGGGTTATAAAGGAAGTTTGTATGTGGTTACCGAATGTTGTTGGAGTCCCGGATGAGATCCCGGACGTCACGAGGAGTTAGGAATGGTGGGAGGTAAAGATTTGTATATAGGAAGTCTTATTTTGGTGCATAGGAAAAGTTTGGCGCATTATCGGTATTGACAGGGAGTGCCGAAAGGGGTCCGGGGGTCCACCTGCCCGAGGGGGCCACATGGGCTGTGGGGTGCGCCTTGGCCCATATGGGCCAAGGGCACCAGCCCCAAGAGGCCCATGTGCCAAGGAGACTTGGGAGGGAAGAGTCCAAGGGGAAGGCACCTCAGGGTGCCTTGGGAGGATGGACTCCTCCCCCTCTTGGCCGCACCCCTTCCTTGGAGGAAGGGGCAAGGCTGCGCCCTTCCCCTCTCTTGCACCTATATAAAGGGAGGGAGGGAGGGAAGCCACACCTGAGTCCTGGCACCTCCCTCCCTCCCGTGACACCTCCTTCTCTCCCGCAGGTGCTTGGCGAAGCCCTGCAGGATTGCCACGCTCCTCCACCACCACCACGCCGTTATGCTGCCGCTGGATGGAGTCTTCCTCAACCTCTCCCTCTCTCCTTGCTAGATCAAGGCATGGGAGACGTCACCGGGCTGTACGTGTGTTGAGCAGCGGAGGTGCCGTCCGTTCGGCACTAGGATCATCGGTGATTTGAATCACGACGATGCACGACTCCATCAACCCCAGTTCACTTGAACGCTTCCGCTTAGCGATCTACAAGGGTATGTAGATGCACTCTCCTTCCCCTCGTTTCTAGTCTCTCCATGGATAGATCTTGGTGACACGTAGAAAATTATTGAATTTCTGCTACGTTCCCCAACAACATACTTGTTATCCAGTGCAAACATATATACACGCTGGGTGGCTAGACTGGCTAGTGTGGAAAGTGTTTGGTCATGTGTTTGAGACCCGTGGTCATTGCGAGCGGGTCTGTGCAAAAATGTGTCAGCCGAGCACAACCACAATTAGTCACTTACAAGTGGGGCCATATACAAGGCTACGCCTGCACACACATTTTATGATCGTATGTGCATGCTTAAGTCAAGTTAAGTAACTGCAATTCTGTATTTTCAAAGTTCTAACGCCAAACTGAATATCGAGCACAAGTTCTATAACTCCTGATATTATGGTATGGTAAACAAATTATAGTTGTGTATTCATTAAATAGCAGTGTTTGTGGCTAATCATACTCCCTCCGGTCCTTTTTACTTCGCGTATTAGATTTGTCTGAAATCAAACTTTGCTAAGTTTGACCAAATTTATATTAGAAAATATTAACATCCATAATACTGTTGTTATGTGATTTTCAATAATTTTTTGTATAAACTTGGTCAATCTTTGATGAGTTTAACTTCAGACAAACCTAATATGCATAGTAAAAAGGACCGCAGGGAGTACATGCCATGATTTCATATAGGCATTATGTCTCTGTATCCATAGAATGTAATCCAAATACATTTATAGCTAATACTCCACCCGAGACCGCTATCCAATATGCATCTGAGGGTAAATCAGAGCATTGCATTAAGCAAATGGACATAATGTTGATATTATATTCTCTTTCCCTCCAGTTCATTATCAAGATAACTATGAAGCTATGTTTATTATTGGTGGCAATAGCAGATTGCATTTTTTCGTTCTTTATGTCACTAGAATAGAGTACTTGCAAGGCTAAACCCAATGAATTTATACCACTCCCTCTTGGAGGCCATTTATCTAATCATCGCCAGTGAAAGACTAATAGACGACAGAGCATATACATCTATAAATGATGCAACAAAGAACCCCCAAGAAAACATACATCCATATATAATATGATCATAAAGTGATAATTCATGGCACCGCAACAAATACAACTATAATTACATCAAATTGATCTCAAACATCTAGGACAACTTGAAAGGATCGATATAGTTGACTAGAGGGGGGGGGGGTGATAACCCACAAGTATAGGGGATCGCAACAATTTTCGAGGGTAGAGTATTCAACCCAAATTTATTGATTCGACACAAGGGGAGCCAAAGAATTTTCTCAAGTATTAGCAGTTGAGTTGTCAATTCAACCACACCTGGATAATTTAGTATCTGCAGCAAAGTATTTAGTAGCAAAGTAATATAGAAATAACGGTAACGGTAGCAAAAGTAATATTTTTGGGTTTTGTAGTGATTGTAACAATAGCAACGGTAAAGTAAATAAGAGGAGAACAATATGTGAAAAGCTCGTAAGCATTGGATCGGTGATGGAGAATTATGCCGGGATGTGGTTCATCATGTATGATCATAACATAGGGTGACATGTAACTAGCTCCAATTCATCAATGTAATGTAGGCATGTATTCGAATATAGTCATACGTGCTTATGGAAAAGAACTTGCATGACATCATTTGTCCTACCCTCCGTGGCCATGGGTCCTATTGGAAACTAAGGGATATTAAGGCCTCCTTTTAATAGAGTACCGGACCAAAGCATTAACACATAGTGAATACATGAACTCCTCAAACTATGGTCATCACCGGGAGTGATCCCGATTATTGTCACTTCAGGGTTGCCGGATCATAACACATAGTAGGTGACTATAGACTTGCAAGATAGGATCAAGAACTCACATATATTCATGAAAACATAATAGGTTCAGATCTGAAATCATGGCACTTTCGGGCCCTAGTGGCAAGCATTAAGCATAGCAAAGTCATAGCAACATCAATCTCGAGAACATAGTGGATACTAGGGATCAAACCTAACAAAACTAACTCGATTCGTGATAAATCTCATCCAACCCATCACCGTCCCAAGAAGCCTACGATGCAATTACTCACGCATGGCGGTGAGCATCATGAAATTGGTGATGGAGGATGGTTGATGATGACGATGGCTGACGGATTCCCTCTCCGGAGCCCGAGCGGACTCAGTCAGCCTCAAGAGAGTTTAGGGCTTGGCGGCGGCTCCGTATCGTAAAACGCAATGAATCGTTCTCTCTGATTTTTTTCTCCCCAAACACGAATATATGGAGTTGTAGTTGAGGTCGGTGGAGCTCCAGGGGGCCCACGAGGCAGGGGGGCGTGCCTAGGGGGGCAGGCGCGCCCCTACCCTTGTGGACAGGTGGTGGGCCCCCTGGCCTTGATTCTTTCGCCAGTATTTTTAATATTTTCCAAAAATAAGTTCCGTGGAGTTTCAGGTCATTCCGAAAACTTTTGTTTCTGCACATAAACAACACCATGGCAATTCAGCTGAAAACAGCGTCAGTCCGGGTTAGTTTCATTCAAATCATACAAGTTAGAGTCGAAAACAAGCGCAAAAGTGTTTGGAAAAGTAGATACGACGGAGACGTATCAACTCCCCCAAGCTTAAACCTTTTCTTGTCCTCAAGCAATTCAGTTGATAAACTGAAAGTGATAAAGAAAAACTTTTACAAACTCTGTTTGCTCTTGTTGTTGTAAATATGTAAAGCCAGCATTCAAGTTTTCAGCAAATATTATAACTAACCATATTCACAATAACACTTAGGTCTCATGTTTACTCATATCAATGGCATAATCAACTAGCGAGCAATAATAAAAAATCTCGAATGACAACACTTTGTCAAAACAATCATGATATGATATAACAAGATGGTATCTCGCTAGCCCTTTCTGAGACCGCAAAACATAAATGCAGAGCACCTTTAAAGATCAAGGACTAACTAGACATTGTAATTCATGGTAAAAGAGATCCAGTCATAGTCATACCCAATATAAATTAATAGTAATGAATGCAAATGACAACAGTGCTCTCCAGCTGGTGCTTTTTAATAAGAGGGTGATGACTCAACATAAAAGTAAATTGATAGGACCTTCACGGAGGAAGCGAGGATTTGTAGAGGTGCCAGAGCTCGATTTTGAAGCAGAGATAAACAATATTTTGAGTGGCATACTTTCATTGTCAACATAACAACCAAGAGATGGCGATATCTTCCATGCTACACACATTATAGGCGGTTCCCAAACAAAATGGTAAAGTTTATACTCCCCCTCCACCAACAAGCATCAATCCATGGCTTGCTCGAAACAACGAAAGTGCCTCCAACTAACAACAAATTCTGTGGGGAGTTTTGCTTGCAATTATTTTGATTTAGTTTGCATAAAGCATGGGACTGGGCATCCCTGTGACCAGCCATTTTCTCGTGAGTGAGGAGTGGAGTCCACTCCTCTTGAGAATAACCCGCCTAGCATGGAAGATACGGACAACCCTAGTTGATACATGAGCTATTCGAGCATACAAAACAGAATTTCATTTGAAGGTTTAGAGTTTGGCACATACAAATTTACTTGGAGCAGCGGTAGATACATATAGGAAGGTATAGTGGACTCATATGGCATAACTTTGGGTTTAAGGGATTGGATGCACAAGCGGTATTCGCTTAGTACAAGTGAAGGCTAGAAAAAGAGGGAAGCGACCAACTAGAGAGCGACAACAGATCATGAACATGCATTAAAATTAATAAACATTGAGTACAAGCATGAGTAGGATATAATCCACCATGAACATAAATATCGTGAAGGCTATGTCGATTTGTTTCAACTACATGTGTGAACATGTGCCAAGTCGAGTCACTTAAATCATTCAAAGGAGGATACCACCCCATCATACCACATCACAACCATTTTAATAGCATGTTGTACGCATAAAGGTAAACCATTATAACTCATAGCTAATCAAGGATGGCACGAGCAACTATAATCTCTAATTGTCATTGCAAATATGTTTATTCATAATAGGCTGAATCGGGAACGATGAACTAATCATATTTACAAAAACAAGAGAGGTCGAGTTCATACCAGCTTCTCTCATCTCAATCAGTCCATCATACGTCGTCATTATTGCCTTTCACTTGCACGACCGAACGATGTGAAAATAATAAGAGTGCACGTGCATTGGACTAAGATGGAATCTGCGAGCATTCAATAAACAGGAGAAGACAAGGCAATATGGGCTCTTGGTTAAATCAACAATAATGCATATAAGAGCCACTTCAACAATTTAATTATGGTCTTCTCCTATCGACCCCCAAAGAAAAGAAAAGAAATAAAACTATTTACACGGGAAAGCTCCCAACAAGCAAAAGAAGAACGGGAAATCTTTTTGGGTTTTCTTTTAATTTATTACTACTACTGCCAGAAAAGTAAACTTAACTAAAAGCTACACTAATTTTTTTTTGGTTTTTTCTTAAGGTTTATTAAACACACAAGAAGAAAGCAAGAAAAAGGAAAATAAACTAGCATGGATATTACAGAGAAAGAGTATGAGCACCGACATCTAGCAATGAGTGTATGAACATGAATGTAATGTCGGTGAGAAATACGTACTCCCCAAGCTTAGGCTTTTGGCCTAAGTTGGTTTATTACCCACGGATGGCTGGCGGATATCCATAGTTGTAGTTGGGGTCGTCTTGAGATGAAGAAGACTACGATTGCCACTGGTTGGCAATCATCTTGAGATCCTTGGTAATTAGATTGTCGTGGAGGATCAAATTGTGGTTCCGGCTCCGGCTCTGTGGCTGATGTAGGGTTCCGGTAGGCGTGAATGGCCGCCAGCGGAACGAGATACGGACCTGCAGATAAATCAAACAAGGAAGGAGCAGGCAAGGTAATAGTCTTAGGGTGATGTTTATCAAAAAACAATTTGTATTTAAGCGCCCCTTCCCTATTCTTAACAATAAAATCATGCGCTACCATACTCTTATAATCTAAATAAATAGTGGGCAACAATTTTTCTTCTTTTCATAGTGCCTAATAGGTATGTTATAGTGTGCAACAAGGCGTGATGCGTAAATACCTCCAAAGATGGGGCCCTTTGTACGGTTCATACTTAACCATTTAGCAATAATACCACCCATACTAACAGAGTTATCACAAAATAAACCATGGAACAAAATCATAATATCAGGAACACTAAGGTTTCCATAGTTTCCGCGACCAATTAAGCAACGACTAGCAAATATTGCAAAGTAGCGTAAAACAGGAAAATGTATGCCAGTGATTCTTGCATCGGAAACCTTCCTAGTTTCCCCTACAGTAATAGTGTCAATAAACCCATCCACATCTTTACGATGTGGTTCCTCTAAACTACCCTCGAAAGGTATTTTGCAAACCTTGCAAAATTCATCTAGTGATATCTTCTTAACCACATCATATAAATGAAACTCTCTTGAAGGAGGTGATTCCTTAGGATAATAGTAGAAGTTTTACACAAAAGTATTGGTGAGTAAGAGATCTTTATTAGCGTTGATTGGTCGCATGAGAGGAAGTCGGTGAGGCCTGCATTCTCGATTAATTCATAAAATCATCATAAATCCCGGCTGCTCTCAAGAAATCATTGGAAGGCCATTCTGCGGCCGAACCTCCATGATCGAGGAAAATTATATTTGGGCCTCTACGCTTCTTCACATTGCTTTTCCTTGAGCTTCGGCTCGATGAGCCCCTCAAAAATCTCTTCATTATTTTCTAAAAAATTCTAAATTTTTTAGTAACTTCAAATAAAAGTGAACCAAGCTCAACAAAATTGATAGCAACTAATCCTACAAGTGCCCAGGGCCTATATCATGCATTAGAACTACTTAGAACCATATAAATTTGACATGCAAGCTCAAGAACATGGTCACCTAGGCAGCACAAATTTGCAATGAATAAAGCACTAGAACAAAAACTAATTGGACCAATGGAGGAGTCACATACCAATTAACAATCCCCCCAAGCAGTTTTGTGAGAGGTGCTTTGAGCAAGGAGATCAAAAATCGCAGCAAAATGAGCTAGAACTCGTGCTTGAGCTGGATGGTGATTTTTTTGGGAGGAAGAAGAAGTGTGGGTGCAGGAATAAGTGGAGGGGATCCACCATGGGCCCACGAGGCATGGGGGGTGCGCCTGAGCCAGGGGTGGGCGCATACTGGACCCTCATGGCAGGTGCTTGCTTCCCCTGCTGTGTTCTCAGTGCCAGATATTCTCAAATATTCCAGAAAAATCATATTTTAATTTCAGGGCATTTGGAGAACTTTTATTTTCGGGGTATTTTTATATTGCATGGATAATTCAGAAAACGGATAGAAAAATACTATTTTTTACTTTATTTCAACTAAATAACAGAAAGTAGAGAGAGGGTATAGAAGGTTGTGCTTTCTAGTTTCATCCATCTCATGCTCATCAAAAGGAATCCACTAACAAGGTTGATCAAGTCTTGTTAACAAACTCATTCCGAATAACATGGAACCGGAGAAATTTCGAATAACACTATGTTACCTCAACGGGGATATGCACATCCCCAATAATAAGAATATCATATTTCTTCTTGACAGTAGGAAGAGGAAATTCAAAACCTCCAAAAATAATTGATGGAACTTTTCCAATAGAATTGATACTGTGGACTTGAGGTTGTTTCCTCGGAAAGTGTACCGTATGCTCATTACCACTAACATGAAAAGTGACATTGCCTTTGTTGCAATCAATAACAGCCCTGCAATATTCAAAAAGGTCTTCCAAGAATAATAGACATACTATCGCCCTCGGGAATATCAAGAATAACAAAGTCCGTTAAAATAGTAACGTTTGCAACCACAACAGGCACATCCTCACAAATACCGGCCAATTATAGCAGTTGATTTATCAGCCATTTGCAAAGATATTTCAGTGGGTGTCAACTTATTCAAATCAAGTCTACGATATAAAGAGATAGGCATAACACTAACACCGGCTCCAAGATCACACAAAGCTGTTTTAACATAATTTCTCTTAATGGAGCATGGTATAGTTGGTACTCCCGGATCTCCAAGTTTCTTAGGTATTCCACCCTTAAAAGTATAATTAGCAAGTATGGTGGAAATTTTAGCTTCCGGTATCTTTATTTTATTAGTGACAATTTCTTTCATGTACTTAGCATAAGGATTCATTTTGAGCATATCAGTTAATCACATACGCAAAAAGATTGGTCTAATCATTTCAATAAGCGCTCAAAATCCTCATCATCCTTTTCTTGGATGGTTTGGGAGGAAAAGGCATGGGTTTACGAACCCATGGCTCCCTTTCTTACCGTGCTTCCTAGCAACAAAGTCTCTCTTATCATAACGTTGATTCTTTGATTGTGGGTTATCAAGATCAACAATGAGTTCAATTTCTACATCATTGTCATTACTAGGTTGAGCATCAACATGAACATCATCATTAACATTATCACTAGGTTCATGTTCATTACCAGATTGTGTTTCAGCATCAGAGATAGAAATATCGTTTGGATTCTCAGGTGTGTCTACAATAGGTTCACTAGAAGCATGCAAAGTCCTATCATTTTTCTTTTTCTTCTTCTTAGAAGGACTAGGTGCATCTAAATTATTTCTCTGAGAATCTTGCTCAATTCTCTTAGGGTGGCCTTCAGGATACAAAGGTTCCTGAGTCATTCTACCAGTTCTAGTAGCCACTCTAACAAAAAAATCATTATTCTTACTATTTAATTCATTGAGCAAATCATTCTGAGCCTTAAGTACTTGTTCTACTTGAGTGGTAACCATAGAAGCATGTTTACTAATGAGTTTAAGTTCACCTTTAACTCTAGGCGATATAATCACCCAAGTGTTCAATCATATAAGCATTTTGTTTTAATTGTCTACCAAAATAAGAATTAAAATCTTCTTGTTTAACCATAAAGTTATCAAACTCATCCAAACATTGGCTAGCAAACTTAGTAGGAGGGATTTTAGCTTTATCATATCTAGAGAGAATTTACCTTTACTACCTGTGTCGGGTTATCAAGACCATGAGTTTCTTCAATAGGTAATGGATTAAGATCATATATTTCTTCAACAAAGTGAAATTAAGACCATGTATTTCTTCAATAGGAGGTAAATTCTTAACATCTTCAGCTTTAATACCCTTTTCTTTCATAGATTTCTTTGCCTCTTGCATATCTTCAGGACTGAGAAATAAAACACCCCTCTTCTTTGGAGTTGGTTTAGGAATAGGCTCAGGAAGTGTCCAATTATTTTCATTTGTGAACATATTATTCAATAGAATTTCAGCTTCATGCGGTGTTCTTTCCCTGAAAACAGAACCAACACAACTATCCAGGTAATCTCTGGAAGCATCGGTTAGTCCATTATAAAAGATATCAAGTATTTCATTTTTCTTAAGAGGATGATCAGGTAAAGCATTAAGTAATTGGAGAAGCCTCCCCCAAGCTTGCGGGAGACTCTCTTCTTCAGTTTGAACAAAGTTGTATATATCCTTTAAAGCAGCTTGTTTCTTATGAGCAGGGAAATATTTAGCAGAGAAGTAATAAAACATATCCTGGGGACTATGCACACAGCCAGGATCAAGAGAATTAAGCCATATCTTAGCATCACCCTTTAATGAGAACGGAAATATTTTAAGGATATATAAGTAGCTGGTTCTCTCAACATTAGTGAACAGGGTGGCTATATCATTTAATTTAGTAATATGTGCCACAACAGTTTCAGATTCATAGCCATAAAAAGGATCAGATTCAACCAAAGTAATTATATCAGGATCAACAGAGAATTCATAATCCTTATCAAGAATACAGATAGGTGAAGTAGCAAAAGCGTGGTCAGGGTTTCATTCTAGCATTAAGAGATTGCCGCTTCCATTTAGCTAATAATCTTTTAAGATCGTATCTATCATTGCAAGCAAGAATAGCTCTAGCAGCTTCTTCCTACAAAACATAACCCTCAGGAACAAAAGGTAATTCATATTTATTAGTGAGAGAGCCTTCATCATCACTTTCATCAATATTATCAGTTTCAATAATTTCATTCTCTCTAGCCCTAGCAATTTGTTCATCAAGAAATTCACCAAGTGGCACAGTAGTATCAAGCATAGAAGTAGTTTCATCATAAGTATCATGCATAGCAAAAGTGGCATCATCAATAACATGCGACATATCAGAACGAATAGCAGAAGCAGGTTTAGGTGTCGCAAGCTTACTCAAAACAGAAGGTGAATCAAGTGCAGAGCTAGATGGCAGTTCCTTACCTCCCCTCGTAGTTGAGGGATACATTTTAGTTTTCGCGTATTTCAAGTTCTTCATAGTGATGAGCAGATATAAATCCCAAGTGACTCAAGGAATAGAGCTATGCTCCCCGACAACGGCGCCAGAAAATAGTCTTGATAACCCACAAGTATAGGGGATCGCAACAGTTTTTGAGGGTAGAGTATTCAACCCAAATTTATTGATTCGACACAAGGGGAGCCAAAGAATATTCTCAAGTATTAGCAGTTGAGTTGTCAATTCAACCACACTGGATAATTTAGTATGCTGCAACAAAGTATTTAGTAGCAAAGTAATATGGAAATAACGATGTAATTTGCAAAAGTAATATTTTTGGGTTTTGTAGTGATTGTAACAATAGCAACGGTAAAGTAAATAAGCGGAGAACAATATGTGACAAGCTCGTAGGCATTGGATCGGTGATGGAGAATTATGCCGGATGTGGTTCATCATGTAACAGTCATAACATAGTGTGACCTGTAACTAGCTCCAATTCATCAATCTAATGTAGGCATGTATTCGAATATAGTCATACGTGCTTATGGAAAAGAACTTTCATGACATCTTTTGTCCTACCCTCCCGTGGCAGCGGGTCCTATGAAACTAAGGGATATTAAGGCCTCCTTTTAATAGAGTACGGACCAAAGCATTAACACATAGTGAATACATGAACTCGTCAAACTATTGTCATCACCGAGTGGTCCCGATTATTGTCACTTCGGGGTTGCGGATCATAACACATAGTAGGTGACTATAGACTTGCAAGATAGGATCAAGAACTCACATATATTCATGAAAACATAATAGGTTCAGATCTGAAATCATGGCACTCGGGCCCTAGTGGCAAGCATTAAGCATAGCAAAGTCATAACAACATCAATCTCAGAACATAGTGGATACTAGGGATCAAACCCTAACAAAACAAACTCGATTACATGATAAATCTCATCCGACCCATCACCGTCCAGCAAGCCTACGATGAAATTACTCACGCCGCGGCGGTGAGCATCATGAAATTGGTGATGGAGGATGGTTGATGATGATAGCGATGGCGACGGATTCCCTCTCCGAGTCCCGAGCGGACTCGGATCAGCCCTCCCGAGAGAGTTTAGGGCTTGGTGGCGGCTCCGTATCATAAAACGCGATGAATCTTTCTCTCGATTTTTTCTCCCGAACACGAATATATGGAGTTGGAGTTGAGGTCGGTGGAGTTCGAGGCGGCGCGCCCCCACCCTCGTGGACAGGTGGTGGGCCCCGGCCTTGATTCTTCGTCGATATTTTAATATTTTCCAAAAATAAGTTCCATGGAGTTTCAGGTCATTCCGAGAACTTTTGTTTCTGCACATAAAAAACACCATGGCAATTCTGCTGAAAACAACGTCAGTCCGGGTTAGTTTCATTCAAATCATACAAGTTAGAGTAAAAAACAAGGGCAAAAGTGTTTGGAAAAGTAGATACGACGGAGACATATCAGGGGGGGGGGGGTGAATAGGCAGCTAACAATTTTTAGCTTTTCTTTACCAAATTAAACTTTGCATCAAAGTAGGTTGTCTATATATGCAACTAGGTGAGCAACCTATATGATGCAACAACAATAAGCACACAAGCAAGCAAGGGATACGTACAACACATTATAAGCTTGCACAAGTAAAGGTGAGAGATAACCAAGAGTGGAGCCGGTGGAGATGAGGGTGTGTTACCTAAGTTCCTTCCCTTTGAGAGGAAGTACGTCTCCGTTGGAGCGATGTGGAGGTACAATGCTCCCAAGAAGCCACTAGGGCCACCGTATTCTCCTCACGCCCTCACACAATGCGAGATGTCGTGATTCCACTATTGGTGCCCTTGGAGGCGGCGACCGAACCTTTACAAACAAGGTTGGGGCAATCTCCGCAACTTAATTGGAGGCTCCCAACGACACCACAAAGCTTCACCACAATGGAATATGGCTCCGCGGTGGCCTCAACCGTCTAGGGTGCTCAAACACCCAAGAGTAACAAGATCCGCAAGGGATTAGCCGGGGAAATCAAATTTCTCTTGGTGGAAGTGTAGATCGGGGCCTTCTCAACCAATCCCTAGAAAATCAACAAGTTTGATTGGCTAGGGAGAGAGATCAGGCGAAATGGAGGAGCTTTGAGCAACAATGGAGCTTGGAGAGGGAAGAGGTAGTCAACTTGGGGAAGAAGACCCCCTTTATATAGTGGGAGGAAAGGTCCAACCGTTACCCACTTATTCAGCCCGCGACATGCGGTACTACCGCACATGCCCACGGTACTACCGCAAGGGCATGCAGTACTACCGCTAGGCAGTGCGGTACTATCGCTCGTGTAGCAGAGGCCAGACGAGGCCCTGTTGTGAAAAGCAATGAGCGGTAGAACCGCCGGAGCGGTGCTACCGTGCGCCCTTGCGGTACTACCGCAAGGCAGGGTTCAACTGGGCTGAGAAGGCATGGACTAATAAAATTACATCCGTGGCTACTTCCGCTGAGTTTCGGTCTGTGCAAAAATCCGGCACGGTACTACGGCTCACACGGAGCGGTACTACCGCGTAGGGCGCCGAAGTAAAAAATTACTTCCGCACCTACTTCCGTGAGTCACTACAAAAAAATACACTTCTGTGATGATACGTGTTTATCACAGTAGGTCACGTTTTTTGTCATACATGTACATCCATGGCGATTTTATGGCGAGAATCAAGATAGTCATACTGTCTTTGTCGTAGAAGTGTTCCATGACATTACCAAAATTATCATCACGGAAGTGTCCACTTCCATGACGATAAATCGCGCGTCGGAGAAGTGCTTTTCGTCAAGGGTGACCGACACATGGCATCCACCGTAGCGGAACGCCGTTAAGCTATCGGGTCGGGTTTTGGATCCGATAACCCGTTAACAGCCCCAACCAATGGGGATTTTCCACGTGTAAAATCATCATTGGTTGGAGAAACACTCATGTCGGCTCATCGTTGGGACAGATGTCATCCACTCATTGGACAGAAGGCGCCTATGATACGTCGACATGTCACACAGCCCATCAAGTTTAAATGGGCCGGCCCAACTAAAGGCCCACTGTAAGTGCATCTAGTGCCCCTTAGTGATTTTGGTGTATTGAAGACTTATAGGTTAAGGGACTAATGTGTTTATGAGTGTACACAGGTCTATAAGTCTATGAGGAGTTTGATATTCTGAGAGAAAGTCGACCCCTAAAATTGAAGTTCTTATTTGAAGACTTTGTTATTACGAAGACTTTACGAAGACTTTGAAAGTGAAGAAATTGGTGTGACCTTGAAGACTTGATATTCATTTGAGGAACATGAAGCGTGAAGACTTTTGTTTTCGTAGTTTCGTTTTCTCTTTCTTGAGTCATAGGAAACACCGTCTTTGTTAAAGAAATTAGGAAATACTAAGGAAAAAATTCCCATGTGATGCTCAACTCAAAATCCTACACCTACCAATCCCTTGAGTGAAGCCATTGGAAATCTCATACTGATTCAGTCAATTTCTTGATGATAGAGGCGAAGTTCTTCTAGTATTTGAGGAATTTGTTACGGCCCGAGGAGTTAAAATTCGCATGATGCGGATTGCCTACGATGAGGAACATGATAGCCACGAGGAATTTGAGAGTCAAATTTCCGACCGTTCTAGGTCTTCTTGGCACGGCTGTCCCCAAAATATCTTATCCACCTAAAGGTCATATTATTGAAGGGCATTTATGTCTTATCATGTCGGGCTGCTCCCTGGGCTATAAATAGCCGCCCCTACAACCACTAGCTGGTTGGCTGCTCCGCGAGAACTTGACACTTGTCATTTGAGAGCAACCCATCCTCCAAGGGACTTTGAGCGAAAATCATCGAGTGAGGAAAAACCCCAAACCCAAACACCTACAAACCCAAAGTGATTGAGCATCCTTTGAAGAGATTGATCCTGCGTGGATCCGACGCTTATTACCTTTGAAGGTATGCTTCTTCAGACGGTTAGGCGTCATGGTCTAGAGCATCCAAGAGGAGCTGTGGATCGCCGAAAGTGACCAAGTCTGTGAAGGTTTGGAAGTCGCCTGAAGACTTACCACAGTGATTGGACGAGTGCATGTGACCTTAGTTCAAGGAGAATACAGTGAAGTACTTGGTGTCACGAGTTGCGTGCTTATTTGGGTGTCCGGGGCTGTGTGTCCTCGAGTTTAAATACTCAGCCGCTCCAACCAGATGTACAAGCCTGAGACAACCTTGATTGGGCCCAGTCTACCAAATCATTGTCTTCACCAACCTTCCTGGTTCCTATTTCCTCAACTCTTTCATTTCCTCATTCTTGTGTTGAGTGATTGTTCATATCTGTGTTTGAAGACTTTGGTGAAGACTTTCTCAATTTCCTCGATTCGGTTTCTTGATCTGTTTGTCTTCATCTTGTGTTATCCTGTGATTACGCTTTACGTACTCTGTGTTTGTCTTCATTTCATCATGATGACCATGCACAATGATTCATTATGCATACTTCCGAGTACTTATTCCGCTGCAAGTAGTTCTTAGCTAAGGAATTTCCTCACGGCAAATTCCTCGATGAAGAATTCATAAAAATCGCCTATTCACCCCCCTCTAGTCGATATAACGCACTTTCAATTGGTATCAGAGCAAGGTACTCCCTTGTTCTGTGTGATTTTGGTTTAACCACCTGGCGTTTTAGTTATATTGACCGCCGGTATGATCAAGGTCTCGGCTGGGTGTCCTACCTTCGATGGAATGGACTACCCCTACTGGAAGAACAAGATGCGAATGCATCTTGAGGCAATTGACAATGATCTCTGGTATGTTGTGGAAAATGGTGTTCCCGATGTCACACCCTCCTTTGAACGCTACCGATGTGAAGAGATTCAAGCAACTCGATTCCCAAGCGAAGAATATCATATGTGGCCATCACGAGAAAAGGGCGGTATGTAAGAGTGAGTGCTTTGGAAGCGCTAAGCTTATGCAGGGATAGGCGGTCCAAAGTAAATGAAGGAGTCTCAACTCGGCGTGACTCTCGAGTTGATGTTCTTACATAATCTCTTCAACCGCTTCAAAAGACTCGACAATGAAAATGTTCAACAAACCTTCGATCGCCTCAACGACATCTCAAATGAGCTTCAAGAGCTTGGTGCCACTTGACATCACCGACCATGAGGTGGTGAAGAAATTATTGAGATCGCTTGATTCCTCATTTGATACTCACAGCGATGATACAAGAGCGTCGCGACTACAAGTCACTTGATCCCGTTGATATCCTCGAGAGGCTAATACTCATGAGTTCGACTTGGCGAAAAGAGAGATCTCTATGGTTCGAGCTATGGCAAATCACGTGCTCACGAAGGGCAAGGCGTTAATGCGAATCTGAATGTGAAGATTACGGTAGCAGCCTTAGTGATCTGAAGAATTGAGCCAGGAGCTAGCATTGCTCGTGAAGAAGTTCCAGAAGTTCTCAAGACGTGGTCGCTTTGGAAAATCCTCAAGGAGTAGTGATTCCTCATCCAGTGACTACAAGAGAAGGCTATGCCACAAATGCAAGAAACCTGGTCACTATATTCAAGATTGTCCTCAGTGGGAAAAGGAATTGAAGAAGAAGAAATACAAGGATTACAGTTCTGATGACGCTAAGAAGAAGAAGAAGAAATCGTCAAAATCTTCATCATCAAAATCCTCGAAGTCTTCGTCCCACAAGAAGAGCAGCTCCAAGAAGGCTCGAGCATTCATTGGCAAGGAAATGGACTCGGAAGCTGAATCTGAGGATCATGAGGAAGAGGAGGCATCTGAGGAGTCCGAGTCTGGTGTGGCGATGCGGCTCTAAGCTCTTGCTTTCGTCGGCAAGTCTATCTTCAACTCTGAAGAGCTGACCTCACCATCAAGGGTGATGAAGATTATGATGACTACGCTCCACCCTATTGCTTCATGGCAAAAGGTGCCAAGGTACTCAAATATACCTCCTCTGAATCTAGTGAAAATCAATCTGATGAAGACCTCAAGCCCAGCTACTCTAAACTTGCTAAGATTGTTGTAAAACAACAAAGGGCTTTTGAAAAGGTTCAAAACATGCTAGACAAAAGTGATGATATGTTGGGTGAAGAAATGGATCGCACTAAAGCCACGATCGAAAATCTTGAGAGACTTGATCTAGGTTTGACAACCTTCAAGGTCATCATAACACTCTCTTGTCGATCATGAGAAGCTTTCTTATGAATTTCTTCAAAAGAAAGCAAGATCTTGAGAAGCTAAGAGTGAGTTATGAAGATCTTCGAAGGAAGCGATTCATTGCTAGCTCAACAAATCAAGCGCTTCTCGGGAAGAATTTGTTCCTCCATGCTTAAAGTGCATTGAGCGTGAATACGCTAATTCTTCACTGAATGTTCAAATGCTTCAACTGTTACAAATTCTTCACCTGCCTCTGCTATCACTAATTCCTCATCGAGGACATTGCTAGTATCCTTGACAATGCAAATTTGAAGGAATTGTACATGACATGCATGTACAAAAGCCTCAAAGGGCATCGAGACTCTTTGTGATGTGCTTAAAAAGCGAGATCCTCAACAGGAACCCTAGGAAAGAGAGGTATTGCCTTGAGAGGAAACTCAATGCAGATGGAACATATTGGAAGCTGGCGGTACCCCAAACCTCATGGAGTTGCTGCAAAGGGACCTCAGGTTGATCCATCTAACTTATACGGCTTTACATGTGAATCTCCTCATTCTTACGATGAGTCATTTGACTCCAACTATAAAGCTGTTCAAAAATCGAGAATGGTGAAGTATTTGCTATATATGTTGGCACTAAGCATAGGAGACGGTTTCCCCTATGAAGAAAATCTGGGTTCCCAAAAGTTTCCTTGAAAGTCTTGGTGAATGTCCTCATGACACCACACTGTGAAGAATAGGAACCCCAGATCAAATTCCTCATATGGACCAAATTCTTCACATGGATCCAAGTCCTCCGTGGATCAAATTCCTCAAAAGGATCAAAGTCCTCATATGATTATCTTCGTGCTAACAACTACATGTTTACGAGGTAGAGCTAAGGGCTATGAATATGTGCATTATTCTTCAAACCATTATGTTCATAAGTCCTCAAAGAATTTCTCTGCTTATTCATATGCTTACCCTAACCCCTCTTATGTGAAAGCAGAAATGGATTGGCTTCTATGCCACCATTCTCATATGGAGCTTCGTAGAGTGATGAACTCTTTGGCACCCCTTGAGATGTGGGTGGTGAAGAAAAGAACTAATCTCTTCTGCAGGGTCGGGTCTCGGGCGTGCTTTAACGTCTGAAGAATTTCTTGGAGGCTGACGAAATTACTGAAAGGGCCTTGGGCTAATCATGAAGAAATGAGCTTTCATTTCACACGTCCTCATCTTGCTATATCTATTTCCTTGCTTGATGAAATTCATCTGATGAATTTGATACCATATTCTTCATTGATGAAGTATATGAGTTAAGTAAGTTGCACTAATTCATCTGCGGGATGATCAACCCCAAAGCCACTTTGAGGGGTCCTCGATAGTGGATGTACAAATCACATATTTGGTGACAAGAATCTATTGATGGATGCTCCCTTATCACCATCACATCTGAAGCATATCATCTTGACAAAGGCAAAAGTCGAATTATTGGGTCTAGAGTGAGTTGCGATCACAAAGGATCGACACATGGACAAAGTCATGCTTGTTGAGTCCTTAGGATACAACCTTATATGCATCTCAATGCTTTGTGATCTTGATATGGTTGTTGTCTTTGGCAAGTATCGTTGTGTTGTGGTTATGAGAAGCTGACCATTCCAAAGTCTTGAAGGCTTTAGGAGAGGAGACTTGTATATTGTTGATTTCTCTATGGGACCACAACCAGCCGTGTGCCTACTTGCAAAAGCAGGAAAGGCTGGCTATGGCATCGATGACTTGGTCACGCGAGGCATGAGGAATTTACTGCGCTTGCGAAGAAGAAGCATGTCATTGGCATTGAAAATGTCAAATTCCTCAAGGATCACTTGTGTGGAGCACATGAAGCTAGAAAAATGACCAAGGCCAAGCATCCAGTGAAGACTATCATGACCACTACTCGTCCATTGAATTGCTTCACATGGACCTCTTTGGTCCCTAATCATTACTTTCGGCGGTCACTAATGATGCATCTCTATATGGCTTTGTTATTGTTGATGATTATTCTCGTTACACATGGGTACACATTATTGCTTACAAGCATGAAGTGCAGGAAGTCTTCAAGCGATTTTCCTCGAGGGGCTTCAACCCAACTTTGGTGTGAAGATCAAGCACATCGGGGAGTGACAATGGGCCTGAGTTCAAGAATTCGGTCTTGATGACTATCTTGATGAACTTGGTATTACTCATGAGTTATACGCTCCTTATACTCCTCGGAGAATGGGCGTCATGGGCGCAAAAACGAACTCTTATTGAGATGGCTGGCACTATGCTTGATGAATACAAAAGCATACAAATCGTCGTTTTGGATTGATACAATTGATACCGCGTGCCACATCATCAGCAGAGTATATCTTCACAAATTCTTCAAGAAGGCGCCTATGAACTCCTCAGCGACAAGAAACCCAATGTGAGTTATTTGAAGTCTTGATTGCAAAATGTTGGATTAGAGATCCTCATCACAATTCTAAATTTGCACGGCACATGAGGTTTTATGCTTGATTCTGAAAGGACTACGCACACCTACGAGGTCTTCAACAATGTTCTTTACAAGATTGTTGAAAGCTGTAGATGTCTTGATTCGATGAAAACTAATGGCTCGCAAAGAGCACCTACCTTCTATGATAGATGAACCAGCACGAGGATTCTATCAAGGTCAAAATGGCGAGGATGTCATTCCCTCTTGAAGAATCTGCTGAAGAATTCATTCCGAGCAGCGAAGAGCGTCGAGCTGATGCACTGAAGACAATCTTGAAGAAAATGGTGTTGAAGAAAATCTTGATCAAATTCCTCGACGACAACCGGCTCATCCTCGCGTTGCAAAAGAAGTGCAAGTTGAAAATATCATCGATGACATTGAAGCACCGGGTCCTCTCACACGCTCAAAGCTTCACATTTATCTAACTTTTGTGGGCACTATGCTTTTGTCTCTATCACAGAGCCCACTAAGGTAGATGAAGCATTTCTAGAGCCTGAGTGGATTCAAGCTATGCAAGAAGAATTACATCAGTTTGAGCTCAACAATGTTTGGGAACTGGTCAAACCCAGATCCTCGCAAGCATAATATCATTGGCACAAAGTGGATCTACCGCAACAAACAAGATGAAAATGGCCTTGAGGTGAGGAATAAGGCACGACTTGTAGCTCAAGGCTACACCGGGTTGAAGGAATTGATTTCGATGAAACTTTTGCACTTTGTTGCTAGACTTCAGGCTATTCGCATATTACTTGCTTATGCTAACCATCATGACATCACTTTATATCAAATGGATGTGAAAAGTGCATTCCTCAATGGTAAGCTTGAGGAAGAAGTATATGTTACTCAACCCTTGGTTTTGAAGATCCAAAGAATCGACAAAGTCTTCAAACTCAACAAGGCCCTCTATGGCCTCAAGCGGGCCCCTCGAGCGTGGTATGATACTTTGAAGGAATTCTTAGTGAAGAATGGCTTCACACCAGTTCACTCGACCCTACTCTATTTACTAAATCATATGATGGTGAAGCTGTTTGTTATTGCCAAATATCGTTGATGATATTATCTTTGGCTGTCTTGACCAACGTTATAGTGATGAATTTGCCTATATGATGAGTGAAGAATATCAAATGTCTATGATGGGAGAGTTGAAATTCTTCTTAGGTCTTCAAATTAGTCAATATTGTGACAATGGCATATTCATATCTCGGGAGAAATACCTCAAAAGATGTTACGAGGAAATTGACATGCAAGATTGCAAAGCGTCAAAATTCCTATGCCACAAATGGCCATCTATGCCTTGATGAAAATGGTATTGACTTTGATCACAAGGTATACCGCTCCATGATTGGTTCTTTATTGTACTTATGTGCATCTAGGCGAGATATAATGCTTAGTGTTTGCATGTTATTGCCCGATTTCAAGCTACACGAAGGAATCACACCATAAAGAACATGAAGCATATTCTTGATATCTAGCTCACACACCAACACTAGGATTATGGTACCGCATAAAGACTCTGCGTTTGATCTCATTGGATATTACGACTCACGACTATCTTTGGTGATGATGTGTGGACCACTTAAGTCAACTTGTCGGTACTTGTCATTTCCTCGAGCGATCTTTGATGCATTGGTCCTCGAAGAAAGCGAGCTGCGTATCCTTATCTCTACTAGGAAGCTGAGTACATTCTTTGCTGGTTCTTGCTGTGCTCAATTGCTATGGATGAAGCAAACTCTCAAGGACTCTGACATCAACGTGAAGAATGTGCCTCTCTACTATGACAATGAGAGTGCCATCAAGATTGCTCACAACCCGGTTCGACCTTTGGAAGACAAAGCACATTTAGATTCGTCATCATTTTCTTACGTGATCATGTGTTGAAGGCGACATCTCCATCGAGCATGTGAAGGCGAAGAATAGCTAGCCGATATCTTCACAAAGCCCTTGGATGAGAAGAGATTTAGCAAGTTGCGGTGTGAGCTAAATATCTTAGAATCTTCGAATGTTCTTTGAAGAGGACACATCCACGACACTTATGCAAGGTTGATGACTTAGATGTGCAACATATGAAGAAGCGTTTTCTTCAATCAATGAAGAACAACACTCTAAGTGTGAAGAAATTAATGAAAATTTGATTCTCGAGAACCCTACGATAATTTATGCAGCGATTATGCAGAAATCATCATTCTTATCTGATTGGGTCACGCCACCACCAAAGTTGAAAATCTTCAATTTGAGTTTTTCCTAGTTTTGAAATTCTTGATTTTCAAATTCTTCAACTTTGCAAAATCTTCCTTTGTTTCCATCGTTTTTCTTCATTGGGTATATATATATATATATATATATATATATATATATATATATATATATATATATATATATATATATATATATATATGTATGAGTTTATGTCCTCTACAACATTCACTTATGGCTATTTCTTCAAGTTGCAATTTTCTGCTAAATGAATGTGATCGGACCCTTCCCCCTCTATGCTATACTCAACCCAATCTATTCACAAATTCTTCATGTGCATTCTATTTGAAACTCGTTCAAAATCTTCACTGTGTGTCCTTGTCATTTGAAGAAATTGCGAAGCAGAACTTTAACTTGTCTTATCCAAATTTTACGACTTTGCCGCTCAAAGCTATTCCGCATCCCGATAGACTTATCTATTCACCCGCGATCTAACACGATCTCCACTTTCCTGTAGATGGGTGACACATGTCAGCGAATGAGAGAAGGGTGGGGGCACGCGTTCGTCCAAAATCTTGAGCGAGCAGGTTTTCACCGTGGCTATATATACCCCTCTCCCTTCCTCACTTCCTTTACTCCGCTCGACCGCTCTCTCTCTCTCTAAGCAGGCTTCTCAAACCCTAAGCGCGCCTTCTACTCCCATCGTGCGCGGTGAGGAAGAGCTTCCTTTGCCTCGACCTAAATCGGCGAAATGCGTACTTTCATGGCCCGGGAATCTTCACTCCGCCATGGCCAGTAAACTGTCTTCCTCCGTAGGAGTTAGGGCGTGGTAGATCTAACTGACGAACTTCACATACATTTCTTCTCGGGTTCGTGCGTGTTCTTCACCGGGTAATTAAAAAGTTACTTTTATTACTCGCTTTGATTCTCAAACTTTCACGAAAATCTTCAAAGGTGTTTATTCTTCAAATCTTCACACATATGAACACCTCACCGTCATATGCTCTTGATTCGTTTCTCTAAGCAATGATTTTTCTTCAAGATTCCTCAATTGTGTGGATCCTCGATCTATACAACTACGGAACCCTAAGACAAAGCGACTTAGTGAAATTCTTCAAAACACATCTGGTCAAAATTCCTCAAAACTTGTTCTTTTTGAAAACCCTACGAGAATGCATATGACCTCTCCAAATTCCTACTTAACTATACTCTGTTCATAGGTACAAATGTCCATTATTTGAATCACTAAGTTCTCATCAACTTAACTCATTTGCAGCGTTCCTCGAAAGAAAAGTTGCATACTTCTTGAGAGAATTCAATTGTTCAAATTCCTCAAGCTGAAGAATATGGCGGTAGAATGATGAAAACATGAGAAAGGAGGAGGAAAGAGGCTGAGGTCATGATTGCTTTTGAAATACTGAGGACATCTATCTTGACTATTGCACTCTGATGAGGCCAAATTTGGCAAGGAGGACAAAATTAACAGCGCAAAGGTGTATCTGAGAGGATTGAAAGGAGATGGGCAAGAGAATGGAGGGAATGCAGGTATGTTACTCCAAAGTACATGAAGAAATTAGCACTTAAACCTCCATGCCCAAGAGCTCCATTGGCACTGGCCAAGTGGTGACCCACCGACATCAAGCGTGGTGAGGATTTTCTGAAGAATGGGCCAGAGTGCCAAGCCAAGTTGGCAAGACAAGCCAAAAGAAGCGGTGAGGAAATTTAATGAAGACTTTACTCTGCTCTTGCTGCCTTTGAGGCCTCTGTCAAGCCTAGAAAATCCGGTGGCTAAGAAGCCCGCGCACAAGCCAAGTGCTTCTGCTAGCAGTGCCCTCACGACCAAGTTCCTCGGCTATGCCCTCACGGCGAGAATCTTCAAAGCCCTCATGGCCGATTCCTCATCTTGCTCCCTGCTCCTCCAAAATCCTCGACTCCTCCTCCAAAGTCCTCAGCCCAGCTCCTCCAAAGTCCTCGGCATCCTCCAAAGTCCTCGGCACACATGCAGCCCGCGTGCCAAGGACCTGCAGGCATCCTCTATTGCCTCTGGTGTCTCGGCAAGATTCCTCGGCTGCACCAAATTCTTCATCTTCTGCTGAAGACAAAGGCAACGGTGGGCGAGGTCCTCGGCCAAGTCCAGAAGAAGAAATGAGGTTGCCTTCCAAGTGCCATCGGCGATGAAGTTGATGATGATGAACTTGCGAGAAATCATCGGAGATAGACAAGAAAGGGCATCTAGAGCCAAAAGGCACATACGTACCCTTTGCTTTTGGATCCTAAGAAGATCCTCGACTACATTGATCTACGGCACAAGGACCCAAACACCTATGCACTGATTTTCATCGACTCTGGACAAAGTCACATGTTGACCAATTTCATACAGCTAAAAAGAGAAATGGAAATTTGAGAAGGCAGACGGATCAAAAGGCTCGATTCGAGGAAGGAGAAGTTCACGAAGAAAAACATTGTCAAAATGACAAGCGATGAACTCATAAAGATTTGATGCGAAATCAAAGCCCTCGTGATGACTTGATGCTTATTATGCTGATTGGCAAGGAGCCAAAAGTCGGGGTTTGTTAAACTGGCGAGAAGTTCACCAATGTTGCGGCTCCAGCGCCAATAGGAAGTTCCTCGGGATGAAGCCTGCACCTTTCGACCTCTTGAAGAACATGCCGACCGCGCTGATGACTTTCAGTACTTTGAAGAAAATGCTAGTTCAGGTGATGACTCCATTCCGGCCCTGAAGAAATTGCGGGGCATCCACTAGTGGTGCGCTGAAGAAAGCTGAAGAAGTCGAGCAAGCTGCATCGATTGCTTTGAGGAAATTCAAACAGATTCCTCAGCTCCTCCGCCTACACCAACTCTATCCTTCCATCTACATCGGATGTGAAGAAGACCAAAGGCTGAGCGAAAGCGGTACGGTGAAGAAAAGAAGCATCAAGCTGGCTTGAATCTTGACTCAAAGAAGATGAAGCCTATGACAAGCTCTTTTGAAAATCCGATTGATGCTGTTCGATTTTCCTCCATACCATCAAAAGGACCTTGTTCCTTTTGGTGAAGAATATGAGATCTAAGCGGATGCGATGAAGAAAATTGATACAACTGCCGTCGGAAGCAGTTGATGAAAGAAATTGAAGTGGATGCGATCCCTTCAACACCAATCATTTCCTCGCCCGATGCCTCGGTTCACGGTGAAGAATTTGGCGTTGAAGAAATTAGAAGATGTGGATATTGGAAGCACAAGGCGGTGATGAGCGATGACTTTTGGGATGATCGGCACCCCAATTCTCCACTCTTCACCCCACTACAACAAATACCTCGGTCCACCTTGCACGAACACACGTTTAAATGGGCTCTGAAGAAACTCATCCACCTCATACATTGCATGAAGAAATTCTAGCCCTAGTCTTTGAAGAACACTGCTTCTGCTGATCCTTTGAACACCTTGATTTGCCAAATGAAGAGGAACGAGAAAATCCTCGGCTGGAGAACACTGAGATTGCGATTCACGGTAGTGATGCAACTCTTGACACTCCTCTACCCAAACCAAAGGATCCGTTCTCCACGCAAGCAAAAGTTCGAGTGAAGACTTCTTTGGCGAGCATGTTTTCTTCGCTTGATTACAACCCTTATGACTCTGCTACGCATAAGGAAGGCGTTTACGGACTAGTCAAGCCAATTTCTATTCCTTAGTGCTATTCAACAAAGACAAAGTCTTCGATCACGCACATATTCCTCACGTGGACATGGAATCTCTGCGGGAGCCGAGCAGGTCCTCGGTGTTCTTCACGATCTTTGGTTTCTTTGAATTTCTGCGACATCTGTTGGAATGAAGAACTCATTCTTGATTCTGTCTGACTTTGCACATCACGGAGATTACGAAGATGTGAACTCTTGGGTCTTTGGTGGATGACGAAAATACTCACTACAAGGCACCCGACAAGCCTGAATTGCCGTGCCCTCCCTCGATCCTCCCCTTGGCCCCGGTGCTCGTTGCGTCTGATGAACTGAGCTTACAAATCATTACTTAAAGTCTTTGATAAACCTTTGAAGCCAGGCGGGCCCCTCGAACCAAATTCCTCGTCAAGGAATTCTTGTATGTGCCTCGGACTGTCAAGCGCATTCGGCGAAGACAATGAGTCCCTATCAAGGCCACGACTCAAATGATGAAGAAGTCGTTGGCATCATGAAGAATATGCTTTTCAATATCATTCATGGCGTTCCATAAACTTCCATGATTTCTTCATGAGGACTCTGGCGAATATTGCTATATCACCATTTGGTGAAGCCTTATGCACCATGGATTATGAGATTCATCGGGACAAGGTCTTCACTCAATTACAAAGGCGATACTACGAACCACTGCAGCTACTTGCCTCCGATTGAAGTCCTCAAACGGACATTCTCCTCGGTGATGACAAAGGCAGAGCAAGCTGCTTTGTGATAGATGAAACATTCGTCCATTGGATGGTCAATTTTGCAAGGCTGCATCCTACTCCACCAATGATGACTACGCCACACATGACTCTGCATGGCAAACTACTCGCCAAGCAAATCCTCAAGCCCACAGCACCCAGGTGATGGTGATGCGTGAAGTTACTCCTCGATCTTCATCGAGAAAGTTGATCGCAATCATAAATGGGTCAAGCGTCGGTTTGGTTCAATTCTTCACAACATGACTTCAACACAATGCGGTGAAGAAAAATCAATACTAGCTCCATGAAACCTTCAACCATACAGGGCATTACATCTCATGTCTCTGATCTGAGAAGATCTAAAGAAAATGGAGTCGAAGGAAGAATTTAAGCTAGTACGCACCTCCTCAGAAGAAATTCAAGAAAGGTCAAAGTTCCTTCCTTGGTGGCCAGCTCTTATTCTTCATCGCGACAACGATGAAAATGAAGACTTGGGCGACCTTTGCGGCGAGGCCCACTTCGACAACCGACCACGACAACTGGCGCTCCTCCATCAACTTGATATTCTTGAGGCGTTAGTCCTTAGTTTCGATCCTTTTGGTCATTCGATGACAACGGGGGAGAAATTTGAGTTAGTCTTCAAGCGGGTCTACTATATGGGCGTGTTTTTGCTAAGTTACAACTCTCGTTCTTGTGAAACTTTATTGGATCGAGTTGTAATCTTAAACCCGATGGTGCTTTCGATACTTTTGATGTGTTCATACGCATGTTTATTCCTCATTATATGTTATTGCACGCATCTTTGAATTACATCGATCACCATATTTCATCGCCATTTCAAATTCTTCATACTATATATATTAAATCGTGTATGGATTACAAGATATAGGGAGATCTCATGATTCAACTCTTCAAGTGTGCATTGCCTCAAAAGCAAATTCGTCACTATGCACATCTTTGAGGAGGTTCTTCTATATCTTGCAATCAAATTCCTCAATATCTGTATTTACACTTCATATGTTTATCCCGTTGAAAACAACCTATATTGTCATCAATCACCAAAAGGGAGATTGTAAGTGCATCTAGTGCCCTTAGTGATTTTGGTGTATTGAAGACTTATAGGTTAAGGGACCAATGTTTATGGTGTACACGAGGTCTATAAGTCTATGAGGAGTTTGATATTTCTACGGAGAAAGTCGACCCCTAAAAATGAAGTTCTTATTTGAAGACTTTGGTATTCGAAGACTTTTACGAAGACTTTGAAAGTGAAGAAATTGGTGTGACCTTGAAGACTTGATATTCATTTGAGGAACATGAAGCGTGAAGACTTTTGTTTTTAAGTGGTTTACGTTTTCTCTTTCTTGAGTCAAAGGAAACACCATCTTTTGTTAAAGAGAATTAGAGGAAATACTAAGGAAAAAATTCCATGTGATGCTCAAGTCAAAATCCTACACCTACCAATCCCTTGAGTGAAGCCATTGGAAATCTCATACTGATTGATCAATTTCTTGATGTGAGAGGCGAAGTTCTTACAGTATTTGAGAATTTATTCTGGTGAGGAGTTAAGGAATTAGCAGTCACGGATTGCCTACGATGAGAACATGATATACGAGAATTTGAGAGTCAAATTTTGACCATTCTTTGTCTTCTTGGCTGACTGTCTCAAAATATCTTATCCACCTAACGGTCATATTATTGAAGGGCATTTATGTCTTATCACGTCGGGCTGCTCCTAGGCTATAAATAGCGCCCCCTACAACCACTAGCTGGTTGGCTGCTCGAAGAACTTGACACTTGTCATTTGAGAGCAACCCATCCTCAAAGGGACTTTGGCCGAAAATCATCAGTGAGGAAAAACCCCCCAAAGCAAACACCTACAAACCCAAAGTGATTGAGCATCAGAAGAGATTGATCTGCGTGGATCCGGCGCTTATTACCTTTGAAGGCATGCTTCTTCCAGACGGTTAGGCGTCATGGTCTAGAAACATCCAAGAGGAATTGTGGATCGTGGGTGACCAAATGCATGAAAGGTTGAAGGCGCTGAAGACTTACCACGAGTGATTGGGCCGAGTGCATGTGACCTTAGTTCAAGGAGAATACGGTGAGGACTTGGTGTCTGAGCTGCGTGCTCCAACGGCTGGGTGTCAGGACTGTGTGTCCTCGAGTTTAAATACTCGGCCGCTCAACCGGATGTACAAGCTGAGGCGGCGGTTGGGCTAGTCTACAAATCATTATCTTCACCAACCTTCTGGTTCTATTTCCTCAACTCTTTCATTCCCTCATTCACATGTTGAGTGATTGTTCATATATGTATTGAAGACTTTGTTGAAGACTTTCTCAATTTCCTCGAGTTCAGTTTTCTTGATCTGTTGTCTTCATCTTGTGTTATCCTGTGATTACGGCTTTACGTACTCTGTGTTTGTCTTCATTTCATCATGATGGCGATGCACGTGATACTGTGCATACTTAGGAGTACTTATTCATTTGCAAGTAGTTCTTCACTAAGGAATTTCCTCATGGCAAATTCTCGATGAAAAATTCATAAAATAGCCTATTCACCCCCCCTCTAGTCGATATAACGCCTTTCACTTACAAGATTTCTGCCCAGACCATAATGGGCGGCCCGACTAAAGGCCCACAGATTCTTGAGGACCATAATGGGCTGGCCAGCTAAAAACCCACAAGATTTGTGACCATAATAGGCTGGCGTGAGTAAAAACCCACAAGATTTTGTGTGCCATAATAGGCTAAAGCCCGGTAAAACCCACAAAATTCTTGCGGATCATAATGGGCGGCCCGACTAAGGTCCACAATTTACTTGAAACATTAATGGGCCGACCAGTTGTAAAGCCCACAAAATTTTGAGACCCTAGTAAAGTGACCCATTAAGCTGGCTGCCATATTTTGGGCCAAATAAACCCCATATTTGATCCGGTCCATTAGTGGTAGCACTGCCGTTCGAGACCTAATAATGGCCCATATAAGATCCCGACCCGTTAAAAAGCCTCCCGCTACGGGTAAATCACGGCCGGATCAGGTCCGACCTTTAAGAGGCTTTGGGCTCAATTATGGCCCATATCGATTCGGTCAGATTATTTGGGCGCTATGCTTTTGGGCCCACTTGCTAAAGGCACATTTAGTAATTTGGCACGATATTAGTTTTGGCACATTAAGGGCAGTTTAAAATTCGACCCTATATTAATTTGGCTGTTAAAGCCCGTCCTTATAGTTGGGCCTAACTACGGCCGGTTTGCATCCGGCTGCTTTCGCGATAGATGTCCCCGTTAGGCCAAACAAGGACGAGACAACTTTTCTTTTGTTAAAAGCGGGTGAATTGGTCGCACAATCATGGTAGGGTCCATTCAGACTCTTTGCCGACCCGTGAGCTATTCGGCGCGTTTACCGGTAACCTACTTCTCGACCTCCTAAAGCCCATTGAGTTTTCTTGAAAAGAGGGCGGGGTTACTCGGCCTATTAAAGGCCCGAATCTACTAGTGGGCGGTTTGGCGGGGCCCATGATGCGGATCATACATACGTGATTGCATGGCCCGGCCGATTATGTACCATAATTTTACGGTTTGGCCAGTTCTTTAGCCGAAGGCAGGATATATATATACGATAAAATAAGCGTAGCATCATGAATAGAGAAAAACCTAGACTATACAATAAATAAATTGCGGCATATTACATCCACTAGGCATCATAAGTTGCATACTATGATAATAAAAGCGGAAAGACAATGATTACATACCTTTGGGCATCAAAGGTCGCCACCGGTACAAATAAACAGCCATGGAAACAAAATAATATACAAACCAAATGACACTTGATAGAGTTAGGAAAGGTTAGCCCTTCTTTGTGACCCGGCATAAACAGCTGAGCAAGATGATGAGGCTAGCAGCTTGTTCAACACTTATATCTTCCTCACTCTGAAAGATAAACAAAGCAGAGACGGATAGCGGGTTTTGCACATAAAAAGTATCGATCTTGACAATTCATCACATTTTCTTCTTGCGAATAAAAAAAGTGACCGCAGGTTTGAAATTGCATTAACACAATATGGTATTATTCGAGGTCAAGACATGGCGAGGAAATGACATTGTGAAGGGTTAGCGACTTCACGACACCACTAGATTACAGGATCAAAGAACTCATAAGTATCAATGGTTAGGTGATATTTGGCTTCAATTTTATCCTTGTCACTATCAAAGAAATGACAGTGCATGATAAACATTGAAGAATCAGTAGTTGCAGCACTAGATGATGTTAGATCCTAGCATTTTGAGACCTCACTCCACAATAATGCATTTGTGGATAGAAAGCATGAATGCATTGCAACAAATCACGACCACGCATTGTAAAAGCGCATTCCATTGGTGGCAAGGAACAACTTTCATAAGTGGTTCGACATGCATCTTCAAGATTAGAGGAGCTGCTTGTCTTGAAGACATTGTATATGATGGTGAAAGAAGCGGCCTATTTGCTTCAAAATTCCATGGTTTTTGAGAACAAGGTCTTGGCACAATCACATCTTCTTCTTCTTGCAAACACCACTAGCGGGGAATGACTTCATCGACCTTCTTCTTTTTCTTCTTCATGATGCAGCAAAATTTCTTGAGTTGAGACTATCTGGTTCTGTTGCACATCCTCTTGAGGAATGACTGTCCATGCACAGGGCCCTAGGGCTCTCCATTCAAAAAGTGGCGGCTTCTTTGGTGACAGCGATGGTCTATTCAAGTCATATGTCTCCAACCATCGAGTGACTAGTAGTCTTGTGAATCACTTTCATGTTTGTGTTATCTAAATTCATCTTGAGAATTGGCATCATGGGACCCAACCTTTGGAGTTCATCATAGGGTAAACTGATTTTTGGGCTCAAATCATCATCTTGAAATAGCATGACCCTGCAAGCTTGGTGGCAATCTTTTTGGATATCTTTGATTCTAGCCTCTCTCTGGTAGCAACATAAGATGCATAAACATGATAAACATCACATGCAATCAAATAGTGACATGATATGGCCAATATCATTTTGCTGCTTTTGATCTCCATCTTGAGGTCTCCATGATCATCATCGACACGGCCTTGACACCATGATCTCCATCATGCCCATGATCTCCATCGCCATCGTGTGTCCATGAAGTTGTCTATTACTACTTATTACTTCTACTACTATGACTCTGGGTTAGCAATAAAGTAAAGTAATTACATGGCGTCGTTCAATGACACGCGGGTCATACAATAAATAAAGACAACTCCTGAAAACTCACATGAGTTGTCATACTCATCGACATATGCAAGTCGTGATTCCTATTACAAGAACATGATCAATCTCTTACATCACATATCATTCATCACATTCTTCTTGGCCATATCACATCACATAGCATATCCCTGCGAAAACAAATTACACGTCCTCTAATTGTTTGTTTGCATGTTTTACGTCAGCTGCTATGGGTTTCTAGCAAGAACGTTTCTTACCCTCGCAAAACCACAGCGTGATATGCCAATTACTGTATTTACCCTTATTGGAGACCCTTTTCGCCGAATCGTTTAAAACTAAAGTGGGAAGCTGGCACCCTTCAGCCACCTTATGCACCAAGTACGCGTAGCCGATTAAGTGGAACTTTGTCTCACGTAAGTATACGTATAAGGTCGGTCCGAGCCGCTTCATCCCCACAATACCGTCGAAACAAAGATTGGACTAATAGCAGTAAGCATATTGAACAAAATCAGCACCTACAAATACTTTGTGTTCTACTGAACTGCAAAAGAATCTACGCAATAGACCTGACTCATGATGCCTTTGTTGAAACGTGGCGAGAAATTCAAAATTTTCCTACGTGTCACCAAGATCTATCTATGGAGAAACTAACAGCGAGGGAGCGAGAGTGCATCTACATACCCTTGTAGATACAGCTAAGTGGAAGCGTTCAAGAGAGGCGGGGTTGAGAAGGAGTCGTACTCGTGTGATCCAAATCACCGGAGATCCTTGTGCGAGCAGACCGGCACCTCCGCTTCAACACACGTACAGCCAGGTGGCGTCTCAATATGCCTTGATCCAGCAAGGAGAGAGGTAGAAGTTGAGGAAGACTCCATCCGGCCAGCAACCTGACGGTGTAGTGGTGATGGAGGCCCGATAACAATCTGCAGAGAACTTGCGCCAAGCACCGGCAGAGGAGGAGGACTTGGGAGGGAGGAGGCTGCGCGGGGGGCAAGGGTTCTCAAGTGTTGGGCAGCTAAACCTCCAATATATATAGGGGAAAGGGAGGGAGGCGCCTAGGGTTTCCCACAGGGGGCGGCCTTGAGCAGATGGGATCTCCCCCTTGGGTGACTTGGCCCCAAAGCGGGGAGGTGGGAACCCTAGATGGGGCGCCCCAAACCCCTGAACACGTGGGAGAATAGGTGAGGGGCGCACAGCCCTTAGTGAGCTGGTTTGCCCCCCTTCCCTTGGCCCATGAAGCCCCCAACACTTATAGGGCTCCCGAAACACCTTTCGGTCATGCTTTAGTCATCACAGAATTTCTCAAGAACACTTCCAGGACTCCAAAACCCTTCGTCTTGATATATCAATCTTTACCTCCGGACCATTCAGGAACTCCTCGTGACATTAGGGATCTCATTAGGGACTCGAACAACGTTAGGTAACCAGGTATATCTATTCCCTATAACCTAAACGTCAAGAACCTTAAGTGTGTAAAGACCCTACGGGTTAAGGAACCATAGAGACATAAGCCAGAAGTTCTCTGGTCCAATAACCAACGGCCGGGATACGGATACCCATGTTGGCTCCCATATGTTCCATGATGATATCATCGGATGAACCATGATATCGAGGATTCAATCAATCCATTATTCAATTCCCTTTGTCTGTGATCATTATACTTGCAGAGATGGGTAAATACGTCATTATCCCGATACCTTGTTCAATCTCGTTGACAGCAAGTCTCTTTACTTGTTCCGTAACACATCATCCCGTGATCAACCCCTTGGTCACATTGTGCACATTATGATGGTATACTGTCGAGTGGGCAGAGAGAATACCTCTCCGTTTACACGAATTGACAAATCCACGATCTCGATTGATGCCAACCTTGGTTTAGCTTTAAAGGAGATACACAGCGTGCACCTTTATAGCCACCCGATTCACGTTGTGGCCGTTTGGTACACCCAAAGCATTCCTCGGCATCCGGGAGTTGCACAATCTCATGGTCTAAGGAAATGATACTTGACATTAGAAAAGCTTTAGCATCCGAACTACGATCTTTGTTCTAGGCTTAGGATTGGGTCTTGTCCATCACATCATTCTCCAAATGATGTGATCCCGTTATCAAACGACATCCAATGTCCATGAGTGGGGAAACCGTAACCATACGTTAATCAACAAGCTAGTCAACTAGAGGCTTACTAGGGACATGGTGTTGTCTATGTACCCACACATGTATCTGAGTTTCCTATCAATAAAATTATAGCATGGATAATAACTTGATTATCATGAACAAAAGAAATATAATAATAACTAATTTATTATTGCCTCTAGGGAACATATTTCCAACACACGGAAATCGCATTCCTTGATATCTTCCGGGGCACATATATCACGACCACGGGCATACAGTGACCTTAGCCATATAATTAATGAGCCGGAAGAATCGGCCGGAACAATTACAGACGGTTCCTAACAAAGAAAAAATGAGCGTCGGTATGGATGCAGAAAGGCGCTAGCAACCTTGAAACCACAACATCCATGACGAGTGGCTATTACGGCACCTAGGGCGAGGAAAATCCGAAAATCCGCCTTGGCAGCCCTCACCCTCGCGGTGACCCACTTTTGCGGCGAGAAACCCACGACTGGCTGGCTCGAGAAGCAACAACTTGGACAAACACCACGGTGATTCGGATACCAAAAAGGACAGCAATGGCAGGTCGGCGTCGCATAACAAGCATAAGCGCCGCATTAGCGGTGATAATCTTTGAAGATAAGGTGATAAGTCTTGATTCGAGGAGGCTCTAAACCCCGGTCAGCGGAAGAAGCCATTCAAAAGAAATACCCAGGGCCCGTGAAGCTTGGACCCGAATTTTCGATCGCTTATTGCGGATACATGGCACCCCGAAAAACAATAACCACACCAGCAAAAGAAGTTGTTGGGTGTTCAGCATAAACAGGCAAGCTAATCGCCGAAAACAAGTGACAAGGGGCTGCATAGCGATGGCGAGGAAGGACGGCCGTCGAACAGCGAGAGGACGAAGGGCTTTCCCACACAAGTGCAGACGGTGAACATGATATCGCACAACCCCTTATACCCAAAAAGGAGGCCGAAGCGTGCGCTAAAGGGGCCGTGCTCACCTTGATGGAGCGGATCGCCAGAAGTTCAACCGCTAGTGCTGCTTGCAAGTCACCTTGATTGAAGGACCCACTTGCCCACTAGCATCCGTCCGCGGCCCGTTTCGCCGCATTGGTTCTTGACCCAGGTATTGATGGATTTCACCTCACGGAAGTCCTGATAGATGGCCCGGTATGCTTTGAACCTGCTTTATCGAGATCACGGTGCACAAAATGGGCATAGACCCCTGAAGGATTAAACCCACAAAGAGCTGACGCTTTAAAGGTGTCCTTACCACTTATAGAGAGCCAATAGTACATACTCGGTGATTACACTCAGAAGTGGTCTTGGATCCCGGACAACTTCCAAAAGAGCAAAAGAGTTAATCTTGACATAGTCCCGTTCATGAGAGGCTATCACGCCTTTGCTTTCGGACCGAGCGGCGATACGCCAAAATTCAAAGCGGTGCTTTGCTATACATACCTCAAGCTCAAGATACCCAGGCCCTCGGCGTAATCACGGTCAATACGAAACACTGACGGCGCTCTCTCGAGCGGAGGAGCATCGAAAGCCGCCCTTGTAAGCGAGAAGTAAAACGACCTCTTAAGGCCATTCTCGGTCCGGCCCGATAAAGCGATAGGACACTATCAAAGCGGCGCTGGGTAACCTGACAAGACCGCTGCTTTGATCCAAAACGCGTAGCATTCAAGCTAACCCCCAGCCCTACGCGAAGTTGCGAAGCAGTACTAGGCGTGCATAACTACGCTGCGGAGATACCATGAGCGCGGGGAGAGGCCACGACCCGCAACTGCGCGCCAGTCACAGCCGCCTTAACCGCACTGAGGCTCTCCCGATTGTGTCATTCTTTTTCTTGTTTCTTTTTTCTTAATTTCAGGACTCTGTTCTCCAGAAGCCATGTCCGGCGTTCGCGCTAAACTCATGATACAACAGCGAGGCGGAAAAGCTGCGTCGAGTGTCGGTGGTCTCTCTTTCGAGCATTATACCTGCTTTACGCAACATCCATAGCTTACCTGGAGAAGGGACATGTTAAATAGTCCCATCCCTTGCTTATCGCTGGTTGTATCCATTCTACTTTTGCTTGCAGTTCCTTTTTGAATAAACAATACATAGCTTTTGCCTAATACCTGCACTCCTTTCTTTATCTATATATATATCATTTCATTCGACATGTTGCACCCACGTACACTTTAGGTAAACCAATACACCGAGGCTTAAGTTCCCCGAATATGGTGTTAGAAGTCCCGTTACTTTCACAAGTACGTACCCGAACTTATAGCATTATATGCATCGACTCCGAATCATGTCTTGGAGTCGATAGTTGAGTTTGCGGCTCCCACATATTTTAGGACCTTACGTTCCGTTATATCGGCTAATTTGAATATTGTTGGGAGAACCAACTGCGATTGTGCCCGGTTGAGCTGGGTTGAGCACCTCGGTGGAAAAGCTAAAATTGGCCGTCATGATAGAGTAGAGCGATGGTCTATTAGAAGGGTTTTTCGGATCCCTAAGGAGCTTATGCAGCTTAAGAGCGAGGAGTCGGCATTGTCAAGCCAAAGCGTGGATAAGCGCCCAGACTAGGTCTTAGAATACTAGGGACTTGGCAGAATTCGTTATAGAATTCTATAGCTAGAGTAGAGTGTTCAAGCATTATAGAATCCGGTTGCCTTGTTTATGTGGTTCGGCGCCTCCCTCGATGGACCCAAGAGTAGGAACAAGAGGCGCTCAAGTTTATCAAGAATACCCCGGCACTATTGGCATGGGGGCTGAACATTAACTTCGCGCCATCTCTCAAATTTGATAAGCGGCTGCACATAAGGTAATATTTTAAATTAACAAAAGCGGTTGCTTAGTGCATATAGACAAGTTTTTGGTACGCGGGATAACAAATCTTGAGTCTATTCGAAAATTACATCTTTGGGAGCACTCATCAGCTATCTGGCGGGCACCCTTCGAGGATGCCCTCATAAAATATTTCGGGCATGCGATGCTCCTTGCCCTTGGTGGCTTCGTCCGTCACAAACTTCTCCCCTTCCAGCTTGCCCGGTGCACTTTAGCGCAGGCAAGAACTGACAGGCACCTTCCAATGCAGACGGAGCAGATAAGCAGTGACTTCAATCCATGGGCGGTAATCCTGACCAGCCACCGCACCATCCCAAAGTAGCTCGAACGCATGGCTTCCACATGGCCACCGCCGAACTATAAGGCCTCTTTCATGGCCTGTTCGGCGACCTGTGTGGAGCTCTCGAGCCGAGCTACTTCATCCGGGTAAACGCTTAGGGGTACCTTGGATGTCCCACTTTCGGCATACTCGAGACCAGAATACCTTCTCCGTCGAGCTCCCTCCTTGGCCCGGTAGAACAGCGGTGAGCATCGAGACGCACTACGAGGCAGATCTGTGAATGCTCTTGGAGAGCTCCGTAGTGCAGGTAAGTAAGTAGGTAATTTGACCTTTACATTCTTGCTTTGCATAAAGAATGCCTTATCATGCTATCTTCTTTAATGATTCAATTTCTTGGAGGCTTTTTGGGCTTCGGCCTTAGCGAAGCTTGGGCATTCTCAAGAGCCAGAGGCAAGCTCGGACTCCTACAAGTCTTCGAGTCACGCTCCAAACTCTCGTGTTTTTCCACGAGGCACAGGCTCTTGCCGCACCCTCGCCACCCGCTCCTCCCGCTTCTCTCGCTCAGTGCGCTCAGCGCTGACAGCTTTGCTTTCGACCAGACGTATCGCTTCCTTTTCGTGGTCGCCACCTCGTTCGTGGGCCCCTACAATACCCACGTTACTCCTGTTGTATTTTTTGCAACAGAATCCTTTCTATAAGGTATTTCTTTAATAAGGTATTACTTACCTTCCTTTGTCCTCGAGCTGCTTCTTGGCTTGGCCGAAGCTTCGTTCTCCGGACCTTCGAGGCTCTCTCCTTCAATACATTGACCTCCGCATGGGTGGTGCAGCGGGAGAGGTCAGCAGAGCGCCTTTGCATTCCCATATTGACATACTTATGTTAGACTCCTGCGTATATCTTTTAGATCCTTAGTCTAGGCTTTTCTTTAGAACACCCAGAATCTAAGCATCGAGAACTCTCTTACATTTGTCACTATTAATCTTCTTACATATATTTAAAAACTTACCTCAAAGCCTATTAGAAGGCTGAGTACAGGAGCGCTTAGTCAGCCCGCTCTTGGCGGACTCGAATCCTTCTTCTGGATCACGGCACTCATGATAGTGCGGTGCTCACCTCATTGATGGAGGTGCCGTGAATTCGCGCCTCCAACAAGCTATCCGGTGACTCACGGTTGGGATTGAGGCCACCGTTGTCGCAGTAATCTTGCTCTTCTTATGAAGGGGCTGCACGCTTGACCTTCGTAATCCATTGTGGGTTCCAAGACGGGAGTCCGGCACAATACTGGGACTTAGGAGCCCTCCTGGGTTTTGCCCCTTTGCGCTCGGGCATTGTCTCGGGAGGATCGCCTTGCAGGCGTCTCCGAGACTACCTCCTCCTGGTTGGGCCCCTTTGGGACTCCACCACGGTGATCATCTGCAAATCACGAGGAGAGGAGGCGTCGGAAGTGAAGTGCTATTCACATCCGGCCCGTATCCAGGGAGCCGCTTTACCTGAAGTGGCAAGACTCGTCCACAAGGGGGGCTGGCATGGTTATATTCTGCGTTAGAAGACACTATGCGCTAAATGAAAATTCATGAGTTATTCTGGAATCCAGGACACTTACGATCTACGCCAGAGCTTGGGCTCCTTGTTGGCCACTCCTCCTCGTCACGTCGTTGCCATGAGAAGTCCCAGGAAGGGGTCCTTCCCTTCTTGACCCTCCGGCCTCCCTAGTTGGGGCGGCCTTCCTTCTTCTTCTCTTCCGCATTTGAGAGGGCTTCTTTCTCCTCCTCCTCTTCCTCTGAGGAGGATTCCGCCAGTGGTGAGTCAGCGATGAGTCCGGCAACACACCGGCGTCTGGAGGCCTCTTCGAGTCCCTCGTGGCCTCCCTTCTTGGCCCTTTCTTTCCTCCGGTGCACCACACATGAGGTGCTTGGAACCAGCAGCTCCCGCACCTTGATCGAGGCGTCCGGCCGGGTCTTCCGGAAAAGGAGCCGGACAGTTAATCTGTCCGGATTTCCTCAACCAGCTACCCCCCTGTCCAAAGGTTAGGGGAGTTTTAGATCCTGCATAGAGTCAAACTATGAAAAAGAGTCCCATAAAGGGCAAAATAACTTACCTCGCTGGCTTGACGCCGCTTGTAGCTGAATCCGCTGATCTTCGGTGGCCGGATGCTTGGGAGCCTCGGCGCCCTTGAAACCAGACACCTTCCAGGCATCTTTATGTACGTGAGTGTCGAAGAGCCTTTTCGAGGAGTTAGGTCTTGTGCCGCATGCTCGAACTCCCTACAATTTGAAGGCCCATTGTTGGCATGGGAGAATCCGTGGATGAGCATCACACGGATTACGTTGACAAGCCTGAGATTCTTGTCCACTAGGCTTCGACGCCCAGGTTTGGAGTCCGGATAGCTCATTCGAATCCCCCACACATCTGGCCCGTCTCTTTCCGCAGGCGTGAAAGCAGCCGTGTGGGAAGCCAGATCGGAATTAGGGGCCGCCGCCCACATTGAGAGTCAGCATGGCTCGGTGATGTAGAACCACCCGATTGCTACCCCTTTTACAGTCTCCACAAAGGAGGCCCTCGGAGGCCGCCATAGGATCTTTGGCCATCTTGCCAACCATGGGCGCCTCCGCATTACCGGCTTGTGACCGCTACCTCTTGTGCCGGGTCTCGACATTAAAGATCTTCAGCCATACTGGCCGAGAAGAGTGGGGGCTGGATCACCGAGAGGAAGGTTTCGCTACGACGATAAACGCCGAGATGTTGAGGATGAAATTCGGGGCCAGACTGTGGAAAATTCTAGGGCCGTAGTAGAACGCATGAGCCCCCGGACAAATGGGTGGAAGTGGAAAACCCTAGTCCATTGGAGGAAGTGGGGAGGAACACCACCCTCTCATGGGGCCTTTGGGGTGGGGATGAGCTGCACCCTGCCGGGAAGCCGGCGTGATGTGCGATGTCGTCTTAACAACAAGTATCCGGCCCTTCCGCAGAGTTTTTTTACTTGGCCTCCGTGATGGAGGAGACCATCCACTGGCTTCTCCCGGCTCCAGTATACATGGCTGGAGATGGTTGAGGAAGGATGTGCGAGACTTGGGTGCCGGAGCTCGTGAGTGCGAAATGGATGAACCAGGGGAGGAGGAAGCGCGTAGGGTGAAAAGAGTGGATCCTTATACCCTTATATGGACGGAATGAGAAGCTGTTCAAGTCCCCACCAACCTGATAAAACTACGCTTATCTCCCAAAGCGCGCCCGCAATCAATCGTAGCGCCATGGGTATACCCAAGTTCCATTGGATGAGAATCCGGAATAAGGGGGGCACGATTCCACGCTTTGATAAGGCGATTGTTAAGGAAACCGCCAATCGTGAACCAGCTGAGGTGGGGCGGTAAAGAAAAAACAATTCGAATAAAAGGCCCCGGGCCGTGGGTGTGATGTCATCACGCTGAATCACGCCAAGCAGATCTGTCCAAAAGGTTATTCTTCTACTCTCCCGGATTGGTATGTGGAACTTGTTTTTGCAGAGCTGGACACTATCATGGTGTTCAAACCTTCTATGAAGTATTCGTAGGAGGAACCCGCCTTGCAATGCGAAGACAATATACGCTACCGGACTCATCGCTATTGAGAAGCTCAAGTTGAGGGAGCTACTTTGAGGAGTCTGGACCGAGGGTGTCCGGATAGCCGAACTATCATCTTTGGCGGACTCCTAGACTATGAAGATACAAGATTGAAGACTTCATCCAGCATGTCCGGATGGGACTTTCCTTGGCGTGGAAGGCAAGCTTTCTGGCGATACGGATATGTAGATTTCCTCTACCATTGTAACCGACTACGTAACCCTAACCCTATTCGATTGTCTATATAAACCAAAGGGTTTGGTCCATAGAGACGAACAACAATCATACCATAGGCTAGTTTCTAGGGTTTAGCCTCCGATCTCGTGGTAGATCTACTCTCTTGTACTCACCCATATCATCAATATTAATCAAGCCCCGGTGAGTAGGGTATTACCTCCATCGAGAAGGCGAACACCTGGGTAAAACATCGTGTCCCTTGTCTCCTGTTACCATCCGCCTAGACGCACTTGATTCAGGACCCCCTACCGAGATCCGGGCCGGTTTTGACACCGGCTGAACGGCCGGAATCATATTGGATGGCCCAGGTGACGCGCATTGGGCCTAATTCGGATAAGGCATAACTTGGGCCTTGGGTTGGCGGGCTATAAATGGGCTATATGCTAGACATGCCATTAACAGGCTTTCCATGGGCTGGCCCGCCCACCTTTTGACCAAGTCAAATGGTAAACCCTTTCACATGTGTGAATGGAGCCTCTCATAATGGGCGTGCCACGTGCCAGACGTATCATATAGGCGCCTTCTATCCAATGAGTGGATGACATCTATCCCAACGATGAGCCGATATCGCCGTGTTTCCTCCAGCCAATGATGATTTTACATGGAAAATCCCCATTGGTCGGGGCTGTTATAACGGGTTATCGGATCCAAAACCCGACGGAATGATAGCTTAACGGCGGTCCGTTCACCGGTGGATGTCACGATATGCGTCATTATGGAAGTGGACACTTCCGTGATGATAATTTTGGTAATGTCATGGAACACTTCTCACGCATAAGCAGCGCAGGTGATGACTATCTTGATTACGTCATAAATTTGTCATGGATGTACATGCATGATGAAAAATGTGACCTCCATCGTGACAAACACGTATCATCACGGAAGTGTCTTTTTTGTATGGTGTTGTTGTTACTCTCATCCTACCGTCTCTCCTCGGCCACGTGGTTTCTTCCTTAATCGAGCTTGATTAACGAGAAGAAAGCAGGACCACAGTGAGAGGATTTGTCAAACTTCATAGGTGCCTCACCCAAACTTGATGCCAAATGGATGATGCATCACCACGATGACCCTATCGATGCATGAAGCGGTTGGCGCCTCATGGTTTCGTCCGGCTGGTGAAGCTGCTCGATTTTCAATGAAAAACAAGATGTCTTCCATCCGAGTGCTCTTTGCTTGTTAAAAACAAAGATGATATCCTTCGCCGTTCCACCGTGGATTGCGTTGGAGATGCGATGTCGTTTTCACGTTGGTGCAATTTTGTCGGACAATTGTCTATGAACCAAATGTTTCCTCGAAGAAGGATCAGCGTTGGTACTAAGAGCATAAGTTTTGTATTGATTTCTAAGCCTTCTCACAACTTTGTCTCCGGTTCTCGTAATTTTATTTGTCCAGCTATTTACTTTGATTAAAAAATGGTGTGGACTAAAAGCCACGATGGACGTAGTAGCCCTCCATTTCTATTTTCACTCCATATTAGATTTGACTGAAGTCAAACTTCAGAAAGTTTGACCAAGTTTAAGCTGAGCACAACAAACCATAATTATTAGAGGGCAAACCGTACATACTCCCAAACCTTTACGATAATTGAAATTAAAATTCTTTATTTGTACACACTCTCACACGTTTAGATAATTTGGCGCATGTGTGTTGTTCATAAGGGAGGGTAGTGTATCGCATGCGTGAAGGACAGGAAGTGCGACCCGGGATCGTCGATCGTTAGTTCATCAAGTACTCCCTAAGTTCCTAAATATTTGTCTTTCAAGGGGTTTGGAAATGGACTACCACATACGTATATATATAGAAATATTTTTACGGTTGTAGATTCACTCATTTTGCTCAGTATGTAGTCAGTTGTTTATATCTCTAGAAAGACAAATATTTAGGAACAAAGCAGTATTAGTTTTTCTTCAACTAGTCGTTAAATAAAGAGTTTACGTTTTGTACTTACGCCAATTTAAAACGATTGTTATGGAGAGAATAAGAAAACCGCTCCACTATATATTAGTCGTATGTACACGAGTACTATATGGACATAGCTTCATTGACTTTAGTGCACCTGCCTTTGGTTATGGCGGGTGGGCCCAAAATGTGCTGGCCCACCACATATCTAAAGCAGGTGCGGTTAAGGCACCGAGCTAGTCCAGATTACTGATATATATATAAGCCGAGCCTACTGCGCTTGTTCGCTAGGGTTTGCGCTCTCCACACTCTAGCTGCACTATATATATATATATATATATATATATATATATATATATATATATATATATATATATATATATATACACGTTGGAGGCTTCAGCGTTCCTTTGCTTTAGGGTTTGCTATATTCACGCCTCTCACCTCTCTTCACCAGATCTCTAGAGGCTCAGCGTTTCCTTTTCTAGGGTTTGCTATATTCACAGTCTCTCACCCTCTCTTCACCAGATCTACACAAGACTGCATTGGCCTCTTGTCTCTCTCTCCCCCTTACAGGCAGGTGAAGGAGGCATCCGGATCCCGTCGCCGGAAGGGGAGGAGGTGCAGCGTTCACTCTATACGCCTTGGCCGAGGGAGGCAATCCATTGCCGGTCAGGCTGTTCTCTTTCACCTGGCGCTTTGTGTGGGAGGGCCACCGACCCCTTCTTCCTCGTGGCGTCGTGGTGTGGGCGAATCTGACCTCATTGCACGCCTTGCCACATCCGGCGACCCTAAGGTATAAGTTTCTTTGAAACCGTCGTTGCTCTAGCTGCATGTGGATCTTTTTGATACCGTAGTCGAATCTAGGTCTTGGTTCAAAGAGGAAAGATGGGTGCGGTGGGGTGGAGCATGAATCTAGGGCTGAAGTAGTTCAATGAGGAAAGGAGGGGCGGAAAGGGAAAAAGGGGGGGAAAAGGGGTAACCCGGTACACACATACTGTAAGGAACCGATCTCTTTGTTGAAAAGGGAAAGAAGCTGGGGTTCGGATAATTTGTCTTGCAGGACTAGATTTTCTGCCCTCACATAGGAAAAAGATTCAAAGAGAACAAATATGGGACCAACACAGATGTGCTGCTTGGCTACATACTCTGCATCACCCATTTATACGTGTGGACGCACATGGTGCTGGCATGTCCCATACAACTATTTTGCTGTTCTTAATCTAAGAATGCCGCTGAAAAATTGAAGCAATGCCACTGTTAAAACTAAATTACATTTTTCAATGAATGTTGTTTTAAGAGAATGTCTCTGTTAATATGAATCAATGCAACCATTTTAGAAATGCTACTATCCTACATTCTTTTCCATCAAGATAAGTTAGATGCTTCTTTACATCACCGTTTGTTTCATCCTCCTTTATCGGCAAGTAATTGTTTCCTTTTTGCCTCTGTTAAAACAGGGTATCTATTCAACTTGTTGCTATTGCGACATTTTGCTTCACTACGCGAAACATTTTGCTTGATTTCAGTGCAACTGCAGAAAACGAGATTGGATTTCCTATTCATGTTGGTAGATTCGTATTTTATCTTGGTCTTCTCATGAAAGGTCGATCTGAGCCTTCATCCACATGATTGTGTAGGTGTGCTTTGAGATGTTGTGCTACTTGTATTGGTACTGTTTTAAATAAATGTTGAATTGAAGCTATTGAATTGCTGTCTTTTTCCCATTAAGTAGTGAACAAAAATGGGACCAACCCGGACATGATGCTTGTTGCTTTGTTACAACAAACTCCATCACCCCTTTATAAGTAGATGGAAGCACATATTGTTCTTGCGCCCACTCTCCTGGAACTGTTTATGATTTTACGTTAATCTAATGCCTCTAGTAAAATTAAGCAACTCCACTCTCGGAATTATCACTGAATCTTATTTCAAAGCTGCAACACTTGTTAGGGATTGGCGGGATTACCATTTTTGTGGCCGCATGTTTCAGCCTCCTTTATTAGCCAGTAATTGATTCCTTTTTTGCCTCTGTTTAAACAGGGATATCAATTCAACTTGTTGCTATTGTGACATTTTGCTTCGCTACGCAAAACACTTATGTTTTAAGAGTGTTTTGTGTAGTTCAACTTGAATGTCACAAGCGACTTTTGCTTCATTTTGCTGGAACTGCACAAAAGGAGATCGAGATTTCATATATGTGTTGGAATTTCATTCAAATCCTCCTCCCAAGCTGTTTCAAATCTTGGTCAAGAAAGTTTAGTACCGACTTTCATCCACATGATGGTGCAGTGTGCTTTGAGATGTTGTGCTACTTGTAATGGTACTGTTTTGGATAAATGTTGAATTGAAGCTATTGAACTGTTGTCGTTTACCATTAAGTGAGCAAAAATAGTTCCAACCCAGACATGATGCTTGTTTCTTTGTTACAACAAAACTCGGCATCACCCCCTTTATAAGTAGATGGAAGCACATGATGTTGTTGCGCCCACTCTCCCCTGGAACTGTTTATGCTTTTTTGTTAATCTAATGCCGCTGATAAAATTAAGCAATGCCACTCTCGAATAAATTAACTCTGAATCTTAGTTCAAAACTGCAACACTTGTTAGGGATTGGTGGGATTACCATTTTGTGGGCGCATGTTTCATCCTCCTTTATTGGCGATAATTGATTCCTTTCTTGCCTCTGTTAAAGCGAATCGATCGCATTGTTTTAGGAATGGTACTATCCTACTTTGTAGTTCATTCTACATGTTTAACCAAGGTATTGTTAAGATAATATACGTATTAAAATGAATCGATCGCATTGTTTTAGGAATGGTACTTTTCTACTTTGTCGTTCTTTATACATGTTGAAACAAGGCATTGTTAAGATAATGTCTTAGTCAATCTGAATGAATCACTGTGATGGAGAATTGCTGCTCTCTGCTTTGTTTCCCATTAAGATAAGGTAGATCAATAGATGCTTTTCTTACGGGAGTACAAGTCACCAACCGTTATTTCTCAATAACAGATATCAAAATTAAAGAGGCGATGTTATTACGACTTTGATTTTAGTTGAGCCAATGTGTCCAAGGCAAGCTGCTGCATTACGAGTCGATTGGTCGTTCCACTTTGCGAGAAAAGCGATCCTTTGTTTGGACTTCATTCTGAAGGAATGACCGAGAAAGCTTTACAAAGGTATTAGTAGACACTTTGGTGACATGACTAGTCTGCAGAGAGCATAGGCAACTCTAGAACCGTGGAGTGCCTTTGGGCAAAAAGTGCCCAAACAAGTTACAAGAAGCCGCTGACGGACTCCACGATCATAGGCATTACATATTTTGAATGGGAAAAGCTTCTCAAAGTTTAATCATTGATGTTAGCAAGAAGACATTACTTTAATATATTGGAATTGGAAAACCTTGTCAAAATTTGCTCATTGATGTTAGCGGAAGACATGCATTTGATATTTTTGAGTGGGATACCCTTTGTTGTGAAGCAGCGTCGCTTTTTTTCCTATTCCTATGTTCGGTTTAGAAGTAAATAGTTACTCTGCTGAGATATTCATGTGTTAAGAGTTTGTTCACGAATATTGTCTATGTAATGCCAGGCCTTGTGTTTGATTGCAAAGTTGAGCTTGGAATGTTGTGGCATGCAGCATCACGAGTTGTTCATCGTGCCTCACAGGAATAATGCTTCGTATTGTTTTGCATGTCGATCTAATGCCGGTGATTTGCTTGTTAAGAAGATCATCCTCTTACATTGTTTCCGTGCTTAAGGAAGTTCATCGTCTTATGTTTCATTCATAGCCTATCGACAAGTCGGTTAGGTTAGACGTGAAACCATATGATCTTCCGACCAACTCATCATCTTAGGCCGTGATTGGATCGTCGTTTTCCAACCAAAACCGCTTGTAAAACTGATGCATGTAAATAAAAGCAGATGGTCTCAGGTGAAGCGCTTGGTTGGTCAATTTCGACTAGTAAAATGTACACTGGTCTCTAAAATTACATCGTAACCGCTGGGTTTGCTTACAGACCTCGGGCCATCGGTTTCATTACGCTGTATTTTACGCGTTGTTTTTCAATGACGAGTAAATTACACTCGTATCTTAATACAAGTGTGAAATAAACCCAGAGCTCCCAAAGCGGCCTTACAGTTTCATGCTCTCTCAATCTCTCGAAAGGTGCTCATAGGTGTCCGATGATCCTTGCTTCTGAATGAAGCGTGAGCCAGCTATGTGAGACCATCCATCGATGATCCTTGCTTCTGAATGAGCGTGGCGGCTGTGGCTATTCACGCTCGCCGTGGTCTTGAAACATTATTAACATGGTCAATGAACATGAGGATTCAGGAGATGACTTTATTTTGATTGGATGACAAGAGGGACCCACTAGGGCCATAGCCGTACGTCATAAGTGCCTCCTTATTATGTACAACTATATATTTTTTGCTTCCTCCTGGTTTCCACGAGATCACGGCCCCACACCATTGTCAACCTATGTAGTCAATATAAGCGAGAGAATTGCACAAGGTGCGGCCGACAGCTGGGACCAAGCAGCTCGAGCAGTATTTGTTTTTTCGAGGCGTGAGCACTGTAGAGTTTTTCTTGGCGATGTTTTCGTTGTTGTTCAGAGGAGAGCAGGGTATTAATTGGGTGGGCTGTGGCCCGTCTAGCCCAGGCCAGATATCCAGCCCAAATATTAATTTTTTTCAAGATGAAAATGGCTAGCCCAGCTATATGTTTTTGAGAATACCAGGCAAGGTCAACTTCTTATTCTCCGCCCCGCTGGGCCGCAAATCTTTCCTAGGAGGGTTGCATTAGGCTTAACAGGAAAATGGGCCTTAAAAAATAATAAATGGGTTGTAATTATAAAAACTGGGCATTAACTATAAAAAATGCACCAAACACGAAATTAGTTTCTAAAAAATTATTTATGGATTTTGAAAATCATAAATTTTAATTATTCTTGTGTGATGTTTCGTTTGATTTTTACGTAATACAAATTTATATTTAATCTGACTATAAATTTCGGGAAAAAAATATTTTGGATCCCATCAAAATGTGGGAGATTTTATTGAATTCTCTCTTGAACTGTTGGTTGAAATTATTAATCGTTGTCCTAGCTAGAAAATGGGTTGTACTTTTAACAAACTATAAATGGGCTGTAGTAAATTCTATTAGAACTCAAAAATGGGTTGTACATTCTTACAAATCGGAAATTGGTTATAAGTTCTCTGCCACACACATGTGGACCTACTAAGTTGACGCATCACCCCAAAAAAAGAAGTTGACGTGTATTCCTCTCTACTTGGGCATCCACTGGTGCGTTTTCCCTGGCTCCGCGTCGTCCCCTTCCTAGGCCTCGCCGTCGTCCATCGCTGTTGTCTTTGTCGTGTGGCGTGGTCAATGTGGTCAACGATCGAATTCCATCAGAAGAATACTGTGCGTGGAGAGGCTGACAGCTGGGTCCATGGCAGCCGCAAGGAAGTGCCTCCTTATTACGCGAAAAATAATTATTCCTCCACTGACAAAGAAGGACCCAGGGCGGGCCATCATATTTAAATCACAAAGCGTTTCCCCACATTGCTGGGACCCACGGACAGACCATCGTATTTCTCAAAAAAACGTTCCCCCAGTGTCAGCTCGGACCCACCGGAAGTGCCTCCTTATTACGCACAAAAAAATGAATACTCCCCCTGGTAGCTGGGACCCTCCTTGGTGGGAGGCTAACTTGTGAGCCTACTAAGTTGGCCGGGGATGGAGGCTTTTCAACTTAGTAAATATCAATGATTCTAGCTCCAGTTACCATCGATGTCCATCCAACGGCTATAGTGCTTCTTCAACCTCTAGTCTTCTTGCTCGGCCGACAAAGCAAGGCCGCTGGTCGTCTTTGTCTCACGCCTCCGTGGCGGATGTGCTGCCATGAGCCTCCACCACCCCTACTATTCCCACCATTGACAGGCCTGCAATGACAGCGGTAGCCTCACACCTTGGCCGAACACCTTGAACCTCGTACTCCTCTTGTGAGGCTTCCACCGCCGCGTCTTCCCAAGCTCCGTGTCATCCCTTCCTTGGCCTCACCGTCGTCCGCCATACTGGTGCTCTCGGTAGCGGCGTGGTCAGCGTGGTCAAGCGACTTCCATCGGAAGAGTATCTTGTCGTCGAGAGGGCGACAATTTGGGTCCACGGCAGCAAGGAAGTGCCTCCTTATTACATGCAAAATAATTATTCCTCCACCTGACAGCAGGGACCCATCGGTCGGGCCACCATATTTCGTGAAAAAAAACATTTCCCGATTGCTGGGACCCACGGCTACATTCTTTCGTGACGCAAGGAAGTGTGTCGGGCAAAACCAACGATTCGCCCATTTGGGCCCACTAGGCTACATCTTCGCACGCAGGAAGTGCACGGCGGTCGGGACCCACGGTGAAGCGTCACGTGGCGGTGTAACTCTGGTCGCGAACGTGTATGTACATACTAGTCGATGTAGAGGCGCGCACATGTCGTAGTAGCTGCCAGGGTGCAAGAAAGAAAATACGGCCACGTACGTACATACGGGGGTCTCGACGCCTACTTGTGCATATGTAAGGCGGGACTTCGTGTACATGGCTGGGTGAGAACGGGAAACTGCGTCATCGTCGTGTTCATGGGGAGGCAGCGGAACGTGTCTTGTTCATGGGGAGGTAACGGATGCATCGTGTTCGCCGGGAGGCAGCGGAATGCGTCGTGTTCATGGGGAGGTAACGAAACACGTGAGAGCCAACCAGCTTGGCGGAACAGCCGATGGAAATGAGGCTGGCGTACCACGAGCGGAGAAACAGCCTTGTGTTCGACCAGCCATGTTTGAAAGCGAGATCCTGTTCATCGGGAGGGGTTAGGCGTATCGCAAAAGCGGAGAAGCGGACTTGTGTTGGACCTCCTACGGTCAAAGCAGGGTCTGTTGATCGGGAGGGTGTGGCATACCGCAAAAGCAGACGAAGCGGACTTGTGTTGGGCGCTACGGTGAAAGCGGGGTCCTGTTCATTCGGAGGCGTGTGGCGTACCCTAAATGGGACTCCACAGGGATCTGTTCATCTCCACCGTCGACCTCCACCAGCCTCCACGGGCTACTATTCATCCATCATCGACCTCCTCCGGCCTCCACTGCATTTGTTCATCCACGGGCTCCTGTTCATCCAGCCTCCACCGCGCCACTCCACCGCTCTTGTTCAACCACACCCCTCTTCACGGGCTCCTGTTCATCCAGCCCTCCATGGGCTCTCTGTTCATCCAGCCCCAACGGCTCGTCGATTCGGTCCTGTTCATCCAGAGGCAACACCACGGGGTCTGTTCGTCCCACCCTCACCGCTTTCTCCTTTGTTCATCCAAACCCCCAAAGAACGCTGCTTTGTTCATCCAGAGGCACCATCGATCGGCTTGATTAGCGGCGATGGCGAAGGAATCGCTCGTCGGGTTCGATTAACGACCATCGATAGTTCGCTGCGGTTCAATAACGCGTAACTGCGGTGCAATCGCTCGGGTTGATTAGAGCCCAACGCCTCGCTCGGGTTCGATTAGAGCCCAACGCCTCGCACACTGCCAGCAGCGTCGTGTCACGAGAAAGCAGCGCATCGCTCGGCACCGACCACCCACCGTAACCGGAACACCGAAATTTTCCTCACCCTCGCTTATACCATGGTTTTTCCGTCATGGGCGGCCCAAAGAATGTCATGGAGCTGCGACTCCGGCCCGCCCAGGATGAAGAGCCCATTTTCTGTCATGATTTTTTTTTTCATAGAAGTAGGAGCCCACCACATCTATACCGGGTTTTGTCACAATTATCGTCATAGAAGTGTCATAAGTATGACAGAAAAAAATCCGTTCGGCCCAAAATGTCACGGATGTGTCTTTTTTTGTAGTGTCTATCTGGAATCCGGTCGCCATACATGGTTATGGCTCATTGTAAATCTTGTTGAGGCAACATTTCTGTCTGATGCTATAGTGCACGATGGCATCGTTTACGTGGTCGCACGCAGTATTGGCTGCCTATACTTTGGTGGAATCTATCATCGTGTAATTGTTCTATCACATCTCATCTTGACCTTATGAATATGATCGCATGTTCATTGTTACAAATTTAGAATAGATAGTATGTCTATAAACAGATCATTGCTATATGTTCCTCTCATTTCCTAGATTTTTATGACCACACATGTTATTGTTAGAGTTGATATGAGAACAATTGGCATCTAATGATTGTTAGAATAGATATTATGAGCATAACCTCATAATTTCTATATGTTACTCTCATTTCCAAGATGTTTATAACAACGCATGTTATTGCTTAGAGTTGATATGAGAACAGTAGTAAGTGCTATGCTAGGATATGAGTAGGCCCTCTCATAGCTGTTTTCCTCTCATTGTTACATGATGTTTTGAACCATGACATATTGCAATAATATGAAAGCCATTGGCTTATTTTTTTAACTTGGGGTATGATTATGACCACGACATTGCAATTCTTTGTCTATGATATGTGTCACTGTTATAATAATCTTAATTCCACACATACTCATAACATGATTGTTTATTTTTGTCCTTTTGGTCTCCAATTTGAATTGTTGTAGCAGACGAAATCTGTTGGCCTTCATGATTCTAGGACACGGAATCATACCGGTCGATGGGTGGTGGTTTATCGCTTCGTTCAAATTCGGACGGGCGGTCATTTGATGCTCATTCGCAAGTACCAAATTTAACAAACCATTACATCAAACCACATGCGATTACAATGCAGGCGTTCGTTGATAGCTATGGTTGCCGTGTTCGAGAAAGATCCCGCTCCGTTGGGCCGGGCATATTCAAGCTGGAGGCGGGTTTATGAGCAACCCCTCCATTTTCTTCGGGATCAATTATCCAATCATCCAACCAATCATCAATCATATCACCGGCGATGATTACCGTGCTATGCAACTTCCGTTCGCCAGGGGGGACTGTGTTTACACATCATACCATGGGTTTCATGAATCTCCATATCCGAGATTACGTCGACCTGACTTGTTGCTAGATAATCTTGATGTGTGAAAGGCATCAAGCGTCCATGCGATGGATGGCTTTTGCAAACCCAACATCTTGACGATGTGCTTCATGCCAACAACAAATATGCACAACTTGATTCGTCTTGCGATATCTAGTGAGCCATGTATTTACTGTTGTGCTTACGACCCTCTTTTGTTGAATATTATGTCTTGTTGTTAGTTTGAAGCATTCCTCTGGTTTGAAGGATAGATACCTTTCTGCGGGATCAAGTGCATCCTAACTCACCTACGTAGGATGTCTTGATAATGATGATGGAGATCTTTGTGTAAAAGCCATATATATATACATATATATATATATATATATACATATATACATATATATATATATATATATATATACATATATATACATATATATATACATAAAACTATTACGATCACAACTGAACTTCCTAATAACGCTTTGAACTTCCGTATGCGAACCCGAACTTCAGGCTATCTTACATAACCGTTGGTTCCCCATGAATTATTCTGTTACGCTAGTGTTATGCAGGATGTGACTGTAATGCAAATACCCATACCCGCATCTAAATTCTCGTTTTGGTTGGTAATTTTGCATTTTGGCGGATTCGCTCTCGGGGCAGATGAACTTGTGTCTGTTTACAAGTTTAATGCATTCATTGGATGTTCTAGAACCTCTAACATGATGGGAATTTGAGGTAGGTACGAGTTTCGTGGACAATTCGTTGTTAATTTCAACGGATTTGATTTTGGTTCTGCGTTCTTCGTCTGCGGGAGTGGTTTCCGCGGCTTGTGTGGATTTGTTGTTTTTCTGTGAATATAGAGGGCGGATGTGATTGCAGTAGTGAGATTGGATCATTCATACGTTGTTAATTTGGTCGGGCAGGAGCATACACCCCTGAAATCAGGCGACTGGATCTCGTGTCCGCCCGTGTTGGTTTCGGTTCTTCGATGAGATAGCTTGGTGGCTTTATAGTTTTGATGTTAGGTAGCGATGATGGGATATCGTTCGAGGTCGTGGTGATAAGGTGTAGTCACCCAAGTGATTAAATCTGAAAACCAAATTCGATAGTGTGTATTTTTTAGTGATTCTACTATATATATTCTGAGTTGGACTTACGCACCTTTTGTGCTTGAACTTCCCTCGGTTTAATGCATTTTATTAAGGTGATGCTTTTAATCTGATATGTTCGGTTGGTGTTGTTATAAAAATTATGTGCACGTATTTTGGTTTTGAATACTAATATGTGTAACTGTGGAGCTGGTCCGTAGACACACGGTTCCTCTTTTCTACATTTATTCTGTCTTTGGGATTAGTTTTTTGGCTCATCCATGATCTGTGGTAGTACTTGGACTTCCATGGTACCAATGATTGAACTTCCTGCTTTCGACATTGCAAGGCGGTGCAGCATTGCGCTCTATTTTTTTGTTTTTTATAATTTGCAATTTTTGAATTTGGATTTGATTTTGTTCCGTGGGCAACTATGGGATTATTCGCAAATATGCATGCATACCTTTTTCATTTTTTTCTAACTTGTTTGCATACTTCAAACAGTGGTAGAACTTCAGTATGTGTTTAACCTGAACTTACAAAATTTTTATACATTTAATTTTTTTACATGTTCATTTGATGTTTTTTCAAACCCCTGAACTTCTTTGTTTTTACAATTTGAACATTATCAATAATTGTTGATAATTTTTGATGGATTTTTAAACATTGACAACTGCATTGCGTCCTGCCAAAACCTAGCGCTGCAGCAATGCAGCGAGGTGTGAGCCGAGCAAGGGGAGGAGGTGGGACCCTCCCTCCCCTGCCGAGGCCGAGGCAGAACGAGCCGAGCAGCGGCGATGTGGCGCACCGTGTCATCGCATGCGGAGGCGAGTCCGTCACATCTGTGACCCCACTATCTATCTTAGGGGTGTGGCTCTGGGGTGCGTGCGATGGGGTGGAAACAGAATAACCGCAATGCGTCCTGTCAAAACCTAGCGCACAGCAATGCGGTGGCGAGATGACGGCAGGGGAGGTGGGACCCCTCCCTCCCCTGCGAGGCCGATACAGGAACGAGCCGGAGTAGGCGACGACGCGGCGGGCCGCGTCGTCGCATGCGGTTTGAGTCCGTCTACATCTGTGACCCCACTATCTATCTTAGGGGTGTGGCTCTAGGAGTGCGTGCGGTGGGGTGAAACATAATAACCGCATTCCGTCCTGCTAAACCCTAGCGGCGCAGCAATGTGGTAGCGCGAGGATAAGAAGGGGAGGTTGGGACCCCCTCCCTCCCTCTGAGGTCGAGACAGAACGAAGCGAGCAGGCGGCGACGCGGGCGTGCCTCGTCGTCGTCGCGTCAGAGGCGAGTCCGTCACATCCGTGACCACGCTATCTATCTTAGGGGTGTGGCTCACGGGTGCGTGCGGTGGGGTGGAAGCAGAATAACCGCATTGCGTCTGTCAAAAACCTAACCGCAGCAATGTAGTAGTGGCGAGGCCGCGCTGGTGGAGGAGGGGGTCGGGACCCCCCCTCCCCCTACGAGGCCGAGACAGGAACGAGCTAGAGCAGGCGACGATGTCGGGTGCCGCGTCGTCGCATGTGGAGGCGAGTCCGTCACATCCGTGACCCCACTATCTATCTTAGGGTTTTATGGTTTAGTTTCTAAGTTTTGTATTTTACTTTGTTATATGGACTTCATATGTTTCTATATTTGAACATCTTCTATTTGTTTATTAGTGTTTATTTATTCATTTGTCTTACTTCATTTGATAGTGTACTTGAACTTACATTATTTATTATGAATTTTGAACTTCTATATTTTTTTTCTAAGTTGTGTATTTTAGTTATATATGGACTTCATTTGTTTTTGTATTTGAACTTCTTTTTTAATGTTTCTTACTGTTTATTTATTCATATGCCTTGACTTCCCTGATTAGTGTACTTGGACTTCTATTCTTTATTTTGTGAATTTCTTTCTCTTGTTTATGTAGGTGCATATTTGTGTATGTATTTTTATTCCCTTGGTGGTGTATTTGCAATCAATTTTTGGTTTAAAGGATACCAACAGTTTTGTTGTGTGATCTTATCAATTTATAATAGATGCATTCAAATGGTGCATTCATTTATTAATAAGGCATTTACCTTTTTAGTTGTTGGCGTGGGGGGGGGGGTAAAACTGTAACTAATTGGGTGTTGCACACCCTACTACAGGGAGGCATTAAGTGCCCGAGTCCCTCGCCACCACCTGTCAGAAATCCCCTCCCCCTGTCCCTCGCTCTCTTCTCCCTCTCTGACGCTCCGCTGCTCTCCTCTCGTCCAACCTCCCCCGACTTCTCCACTTGCCTTTGTGCTCATTTGTGGAGTAACCTACGTGCGCCACGCTCCTATTTCTCCCTCGCGCCCCGCTCTCCCTTGCCCAGTCCGCGCTCTTCTCCTCTAAAACGAAGCCGCAACTGCCTGCACGGTTCCAAACTGCGCGTGGCGTCGTGGGGGTGGAAGAACCGCCGCGGATTCATGCATGTGAGGGTCGTTTGGAGAGGTACAAATGCTTCCCCCCTAATGCTTGCTCTTAGTTTACGCTTGAGATCTACTCGAGGCCTATCATTTTTGTATGTGTGCTCTCGCATCCGACTCCTACACCTTCTTCTGATGGTTGGGTGGGATATTATGTAGGGTTCTTGTGCGTGTGCACTACTAGGGAAAAGCCTATACACAGAGGTATAGCAGTACCGCTGGTTAAAATAGGGTGCTACTGCTAATTTGTAGTAGCGCGTTCACGTAAAGCGCGCTATAGCTCAAACGTTAGCAGTAGCGCATGTTAGGAAACAAGCGCTACCACTATAATTCCCACGGCTTAGCCGATAGGCTACACATAGTAATAGTGATCCATATAGAACCGCGCTACCGCTACTCACTTTGTAGCAGCGCGATTTCTTCTAAACACGCTACTGCTAATGGATATAAAATTAAATGGAAAGCAAATAGAAAGGTAATTGAAAATGAAAGAAATAGAATAAGGTGAAAGGAAAAAAATAAAATGTGAATAAAAATAAGTGAAAAGGGGAAAAAAGAGAAAGGAATAAGCGATGGCGTGTATACAAGAACAGCGTAGTAGCTAACGTGTGATGTAGCACTCTTTCTGGAGCAGCCATCTTGCTACTTACGAGTTAACCACCCCTGGCTCAAAATTTGGCTAAGTCCTCCATTCCCCCCTTTCCCCTACTCCTCTGTCGCCGCCGCCCGCCCTCAACCTCAGCGCCACCGCCCGCCGCCGCTCTCGACCTCACCGTCACCGCCCTCGACCTCACCGCCGCCGCCATCAACCTCACTGCCGCCGCCCGAGCCCACCCAGCACCGCCGCCTCCCGATCCCGAGCCCGCCCTCGCCGCCCCTACCTCTCCATCGCCGAGCACATCCCCGCCACCGTCTCTCCCCTCTCTATAAGCCCCCCACCTCTCCCCACCCCCTTTCTCTCTGCTTAATTAGTTAGTAGTAGATGTTTTTTAGTAGTAGTAGATGTTAATTTATGGTTCATAGATAATGATTTTTAGTAGTTGAACTAGTTTAGATTTAGTTGAACTATTTTAGATTTAGTTGAACTAGTTTAATTTTAGTTGAACTAGTTTAGTAAGTAAATTAATAAACTAGTTGAACTAGTTGAATTAATAGAACTAATGTATTTTAGTAAGTAAATTAATAAACTAGTTGAACTAGTTTAGTTTTAGTTGAACTAGTTTAGTAAGTAAATTAATATAACTAGTTGAACTACTTTATTTTTAGAAAGAACTAGTTTTTTTCTATTTATAGTAGGTTTATATTTAGTAAGAACTAGTTGAATTAATAGAACTAGTTGAACATGTGATATTTGTTATTATTTTTAGTTTAAGCAATTATTAGGGATGTATTAGTGATGACTTATAGGGTTTTTGCTTTTGCGAGAAATCAAGGAGCCCTCCATCATCCCCGCCGTCGTCCCGTCACCGACCCCCTCCGACCTCGAGGTGAGACCTGCCAAATCTCCATGTATATCTTGTGTTGCTCATATAGGATATGTGGTTGCCCAGGTGGCCGGTCATGTTCAGGTTACACCTCCGAGTGGCCTATGTGTTTTGCCAGAGTGTTGATTAATTTCCGTTCCGGCATATTTCAGGTGCTCGATATGTCCTTTTTTAGCAAAGGTCATGCCGGATTTTTTCGTGAATTCTGGCATGACTTGTGCTAGAATATGTACAAGTTTAATCTTTGAATTATGAATGTAGGACATGTCGTACTTTCGAATGACGGGTCTCCAGTGCAGCTGGTGCCACGACGATCGAGGTATGTGCGACGGAGTTCGTTGAGCTGGGCGAAGATCGGCGCTTCAAAGCATTAAGCTTCGAGGAGACATTCGATGTTGAAATGATGCGCAACAACGACAAGTGTTTTTTCGTAATTAAGCATGACTTCAACTATTTCAACATCTAATTTTCATCTTTTACAATTTGACTAGCTTAGCCCATGCCATGCAAGGCAGCTATGTCTTGGAGAGGATGGGTTTTGAAGACCATGAAAATTTTGAAACAAAGAAAATACCGTAAGGACCCATCATGATATGGATTTTGAAGTAAATCTGTGCAATGCTCGAGCATAACCCATTTTGGTTGCCAAAATTGGGAAGCACTTTGCAAAATGTATGGTTTTTATGAGGGTATGATTGTCACCATGGATCTTGGTGATCGACATTGAGCAAGACAATATGGACATTTGGGTCCTTGTTGATACGCTTCGATTCTACCGCAATGTCAGTTTCTCAAACATAGTTATTAACTAATTTATATTGTTTATTTAAAAATAGTTGACAGCTTATTTCCATTGTGACTTATTTTGATTCTTCAAAGAATGTGCGGAAGATGGTAGACAAAACCCACTACAAGCGATGGCTCGAATTAGCTTATAAGGAGAAAAGTCATCGATACGCTTATTGTACTTATCTTGAGGATTACAATACCTATTATCGAACTCCTCCAAATTATGGTGAATCGTGCCACTAGTGCACGTGTTGAACCACGGTAACTTCTATGGAGATACCTGGTAAGATTTTTACTATTACGACATCTGTGCATCTTTTGCATACTTCTAAAACTAGTACATCATTGCTAACTACGAAGTTATTACTATGTTTTCAATAGAAAATCCCGATGGATTGTGTGCCTCATCGATGTATCTGAATGGTCGCCTTAGAGTTCTGAACATACTACCAGGTCAATCTAGGGAGCTCACCTGTGCATATCCGATTTCTAAAACCGGTGATCACATGCTCATCAAAGAATGGAAAAAAATTGGACATTCGCAAGAAGGTTCTTGGAAGTAACATTAAGAGAAAGGCAAGAATTGGAGACAGGATAATCTCCATTCTCCATAATGGAGAGTCAGGGGCTATCGTGTTTTTTGCTATTTTACCTTATAGAATGTAGTAGGTCCTAACAGAATGTAGTAGGTCCTATGAGATACAATATGTTTATTATGTGGTACAATGTGTTAGAATTGATGATGAGGAGTACTTGTGATTACGACTGGTGACCAATTTGTTATGTGATGTCATTGATGAAAACGATGATCTTGAGGAGGTGTATTATGATGATAAGTTGTTAATGATATGATGATGATGATATTTATTATATCATTGGGTGAAAGAACCACGGATTAGTTTCAAGTGGATGTAGATCCACTTGAAACTAATCCTGATTCTTTCACCCCGTGATGTAATAACTCATTATGATGTAAAAACAATCTCTAAATTCCTGTTGTGTGAAAACTTGTGTATGAATACAACATGAAATAAAAAAGAAATAAAATACAAAATAATAGTAGTAGCGCGGGAAGGGAGAAGCGCTACTACTAATTACCAGTAGCGCCCCTCTGGGAAATCGCTACTACTAAGTCGATTTAGCAGTAGCGTGGGTTGAGGCACGCTACTGCTAAGCTTTAGCTATAGCGCCGTACTAGTAGCGCCCCAGCCCGCGCTACTGATAGGCCTAAAACCCTCGCTGCTGCTAGGCTTTTCCCTAGTAGTGGTGGTGGTGTGATTCCATCCCCCGTGGTGAGATTTGTCTGTGATATGCTTGTGTGTGCTATTTACCCCTTCAGAATTGTGTGGATTTCTTTCCCCTTTGGTGATTTCAGCAGTCAGATGCATGTAAGGGAGGGTTTGGTGTGATGGCTGATGCTGGATCTGATGTATCTAATTGCATTAAGTGATGTTGATATGGTAGTCAAGATTGTGTCTGTCACATGCTAGTTAGTTTATGGATACTTTTTTGTTGTTGTGCTTGCTTAGTTGTGCTAGTGTTCATGTTTTCATACTTTTTGGTATGTTCTAGTTGTTTAATCCTAGGGTTTGATTTAGTTTCTTTTTGTATTTCTTGTATGATTTTCTACTAGCTAACTATAAGAATCTATCCCCTATTTTTAGTAGGTTGTTCTAGGGTTTGGAGTTCCATCATCAAGGGGTTCTGTTGTCATGGCTTCAAAACCTTCTCCAGGTATTGTATTGTAGTTGGATCTTGTATTTTAAATAGCAGTTTTCTTATATGTTCTTGCCCATATCTTCACTTAGTTGTTTTGTTGTACTGCCTTTTCTTAATAATGTGAACTTCTAACAAAGGTATGTGTATGCATTTTACCCTTAGTTTAAGTTAGTAGAGTGTTGCTTAGTTTTTATTTGATGAATTGCTGGTGAACTATGTCACCAAGTGTTGTTGGACTTCCCAAAAGTTTCATATTTATAGTGTATATCTTCGTTTTTTTTCTTTTTTTTGTGATCATTTTCATGGTATTGATATTTAGTTTGCATGTGAAATAGTATTTCTGCTCATGCTACATCTTTTTTATGTGGCACTTGCTTGGGCCACATAGTTGAACTTCTGGTTTTATTTATTCTTTGTTTATAATTAAATTTTGGTTGAACTTACATTATGCGTATTTGTTTCTTGCTTTTTTTACCATGTTGTTTCTTGCTTTGTTATATATTGTTGAACTTCTGGACATTCATCTTATATGTAGTACCCCCTCTGGTGTAGATTGTTCTATATTTAGTATGTAAATTGTAAATTGTTCATTATGTTTACTTCTTTGTTAGGTATTGTTGAACTTCTGGGTATTGGATATTGATGCAATAGTAGAACTCCCTTTGGTGTAGGATTCTGGATTATAACTCAACTTCCATTTTACTTGCATTTTTTGTAGTTGATGATGAATTGAATAGTTACGAAAAAATGCCTATGATCAAGATGGAGCTTCATAAGTTATCTTGATGCTCCAATATCGATCTTGACTAAATCACCTGTTATTCCTTTGACTTTGATTGCTGAGGTTGCTTCGAGCCTTGAGAATAATTCAAGCCTCGAGGAACTTGCTTCTGCAGCTCTTGCTTCACCTAGTATGTGCAACTCCTTTTCTTTTTATTTTAAATTCTCGAGCCATGTTTTTTTAACTTTGTTCCTGTCGTGTGTTTTTGTTTTTTGTTCCTGACTATTTTTCTTTTTTGTTATGCTTTTTGTGTTCTTTGCACATGTGTCCACAGAAGAGGAAGTTGTGAACACCATCAACGATATTCTAACTTAGATGGGTTTATCAGAAAACACTGTTGCTGCCGAGCAGGGGGCTCCGTTAGTCGAAGGTTGTGATTCCGTTCCAGATCCTTTGTGCTCTATTCAGATGTCAGAGATGCACGATCGCTTGATCTATTGATGTGCACCGAACCTGTGACACAACGAGGATGTGCCTCTTGACTTCTTACGGAGGACCGGTATAAGAGGAAGAAGCAAGAAGATTTTGACAACAAGATGGCGACCCGCCTTGTAAAGGATTACTGATGTTCCTGAATCTGTTGATGTTGCTGAGCTCATGGTTGGGCATTGCTCTATTGCTAAGGAAGACGTGCCATGTGGCGCTGATGGCATGCTTGTCCCCGTGAAGAAGAAAATCAAGAAGACCGCTGACAGGGAGAATTTAGGCGGTGAACTTACTCCTCGGAGGAGCCCACGTGTTTCAAGGGTTGCGGAACTTGCTGAAGAGGAAGGGCTAGCCCTTGGTGGTACGCCATGCCGTAGTCCTCGTGTCCTTGCCACTGCGGCGCCTATACCTTCTCCGCTTGGTGCTGGTGCATATTGTAAGGGGAAGAGATACGGCGTTAAGCGCAAGGTTTCACCTGCAAAGGTCAACAAGGGTGTGAAGAAGCATTCTCGTGTTAATCCGGAGGACAAGGATGATCTGATTTCAGCGGCGATGGCGAGGATGACGAGATGATGCTGTTGCCGCTAATCAGGTATGAATCTCTCATGTTTACTGCTTTTGAGAGCATTTGTAGATTTGCTGTAGTTTTTGTGTTTGTAGCACTGCCTTGGCGTACATAGCTGACCTTCTGCTTCATATAGACGAGTAAATTAGCTGAACTGCTTGGCTTATATGGTATTACTGCCTTTGCGTACATAGGTGAACTTCTGGATATATACATAATAAATTAGCTTAACTTGTTGTTGTACATGTTTTATTACTGCCTTGGTGTACATGGTTGAACTTCTACTATGTACATAGATGACCTTCTACTTCATATAGACAAGTATATTAGCTGAACTGCTTGGCTTATATGGTATTACTGCCTTTGTGTACATAGGTGAGCTTCTAGATGTATACATAAGAAATTAGCTTAACTTGTTGGTGTACATGTTTTATTACTGCCTTGGTGTACATGGTTGAACTTCTGCTTTGTAAATTTCTACCATTTTGAAAGCATGTTAACTTCTGGTCATACATGGTTGCACTGCCTATGTAGACATAGTTGGACTTCTGAAATGTACTTCGTATGTAGGAATTAGTGGAATTTTGGTGTAGTTTGTGTATCTCATTGTTCTTCCTTTTTTTCCTTGTCATTGTATTTTTTTGATGTCGGCTTGTGGGCGGCTTTGAGAGAGGAGGAAGAGAGCGAGGCAAAGCTCCCGAAGAAGGTGACGAAGGAGGAGATGCGGCAAAACATTTTAACAAGGCAGTTCGCTGCTCCTTTGAAAGAGGTCAAGACATGTGCGAAAATGCTACAACTTAGGCCCAAGACGAGGGTTATCAAGGCTGGTTTTGGTTGTGTGTTTGACTTGACTGTTGATTCCAACATTTCTCGTCCTTTGATGGGCAACGTCTACACGAGGATTGACCCTACAACCATGATTCTGGACATGGGTGAGGCGAACAAGGTTCTGCGTATTACAAGTGATGCTATTCACCATGTTTATGGATTCCCTCAAGGTGATCGTACCCCTCCTAGGCCCTCGAATGATGGGTTTGATGATGTTGTCATGAGGCTGAAGTCCAAACTTGGCTACGCTAGGAGTGAAGACATCAAGACAAAGGATCTGCGGAATATCCTCACAAAACATGTGAAGGATGAGACGAATGATGATCTGGCTCTGCAGGTGTTTTACCTGATTCTTTTCATCAAGGTGGTTATTCACGAATGCGTCTACACGAGTGTCCAGGGAGGCAGCAATGGCTGAGAACCTTGTCTCTGAAGATATGGCAGATATGGACTACTACCAGTTGGTTGTTGATGACATTCGAAGGGCTGTTATTAGGTATCAGCAAGGGACTAGCAGAGGAAAAGCTATCACAGGTTGTGCCATCACGCCGCTTCTTATGTATTTGGACTGCCTTATCATTGGCAAGAAGCATGTTGTTGACTTGAGGACCCCTCGCATAAGTTTCATGGATCAGGCCAATCTTCTTGAGCTTGCTGCGGCTGACTTGGTCAGGAAGGGTGATGATGACCCAGCCAACTGGATGTTTGGGAAACTGCCTATGAGTGTTTCTTCTTTCCTGTGTAGTTTAACTTGAACTTCTGGTACTATCTTCTATATTTTTGTTTCCATCTTCTTTCATTTGTTTTGTGACGTGTTGACTTTTCTTTGTATGCAGTGGAAGACACAGGCTGAGGTTGTGTTCTTTAGGCGTATTGAACGTCATGTTCTTACTATGCCTCATGCCTCCTGCCTAGGGAGTGGAACTTCCCCAAGATTTGAATTCGCCCGGGATGTTAATACTGGTGCCTCCTGTAGATCCAGGAGGTTCTTCTGCCCGTGGGAGTGCTGCAGTTGGTGTGTCTTCCGAGGGTTTGTTTGATGCTGCCACTCTTTCCTTGGTTAGGATTGATGGTCTTCTTGAAACTGTTTGTGGGGAGATGGCGCGTGTTCCGACAACTGTTTAGCGTCTTAGTTACGTGGATGGGATTCTTCGTCCCGACCACGGTTTTGATGCTGAGTCTTCGAAGGAGGTTTTGTCAATTGAAGCTAGATTTCTTGCTGAGCTTCGTCAGAGTGCTTCCCACCTCCGGACTACCTTTGAGCTGTTCAAGGAAATGCAGGATGTTCGTTGCAAGCCTTTTGTAGATGAGGCATCTGTTGTTGTGAGTCAGATACAGAGGCAAGATCATGTTCGTTTGGGTCGTGAAGGAGGCCACGTGGAGCATAACAAAGAGGTTTGTTTGTGTTGGCTTTTTGATATTTCTGTCCATTAATGTTCATTGTTAGCTTTCTATTATTAGTGTTTGTAGTCATAGGTGACCCTTATTGATTTCATGTGTCCTAAACTTTTTCTTTTTAGTGCTAGTGTTTCCTAGGTGACCTTCTCTGATTACAGTACCTGAACTTCCGGGGCTACTACACCTGAACTTCTGTCATTTCCATAACTGGCCCTTTTTGTTCCCTTTTGCATTAGAGTAGTTTGCTATCAGACTTTCTATGTTAACTGTATTTGGACTTCCATTATATGTCATCTTTTCATAGCTGGCCTTATTTTATTATGTAATGTGAACTTCTCCTGATTAGACATTTGTGTTCTACATGACTTTTTTGTAGGCTGTTGATGATGGTGCTAGGGTAGTGGAGGATGTTTTACCTGAAAGCGCAACTTCTCATGTGCATGAACCTGTTCACGTGAGTGATGTATCAGTTGATGAGGTTCATGGCAGTGAAAACAAAGTACCATTTTTCTTGTCCATTTGTCTCATTTTTTTATTTTACTTGTTTTTGCATTTTATCACTATGTGCCCATTTGTAATGACTTTATGTTCTTTGCTATAGAATGATGATTCTAGTGTTCCTCCAGTGAAGGTTGCAGACAAGACCGTGTCAGGCACCGACTGCTCCGATGGGGTGGAGCCAACTAAACCTCAGTCGTCCATTGGCACTGTGGTTACTGATGCTGAGCAGGGAAAGACACCTGGAGATATCATTTTGGAGAAAGATCCCGTCGAGGCTGCTGTTGAGACTGGTGGTAGTGCTGCTGCAGGCCCAGGTAAGTCTCCTGCAGCAGAGCCATCAGTTGTTGTTGATGCTGGTTCTCCAGCTCTTCCTAGTCCAGCACAACCAACAGTTTTTTATGTTTTAGATTCTCCAGCTGCTCCAAGCTAACTGCTTTGCTTCTTCATCCTTGCCGATGATCTTTGCAATGTCTACTGGAGATGACGATGAAGAGACTGAAAGCGATAGCATGGGAGGATAGGTTGATCATTCCAGTGCTGCGACTGGAATAGGCAAGAATCCATAAAGAGAGGAGCATGCTTCTCTCTTCTTTCCGCATCCCGGTCCCTTTTGTTTTTGGTTTTGGTCCATGATATCCCTATGGACTGCCTGTGTGGTGCAAGTTGAACTTTTGGTTTGTGCTTTGTCGGTTGGTCTGTAAATAAAGTTAAGTGAACCTATTTCTATGTGGGGGAAGGTCTGTAATGCATGGGTTGTGATGTTTATAATCATGTTGTTTTATCTTTTCTGGTGTAGCAGCTAAGATGTGCTTGTGTTTGAATGTTGTGCTCGAACGTTGCTCCTAATTTATATTTCTTTTGCTGAGCAGATAGTGAACTTGCTGTCGTCCAAAAGAAGGTGATGACTTTTATTTCAGTGTTACTAGGGTTAAAAATGATCGTTCTAAGAGGTGAGTGCAGCTGGTCAGAATTTACATCCATCTACCACTATGAACTGACTGTTGTTTCATACCTAAACTTCTTTACTCTTTGTTGCGAACTTCTATTTTCTTCTCTAGTCTTTGAACATCTAGTCTTTTTGTCGCCTGTTGTGATGTAGCTGAACTTACGTGCTTATATGTGTGATGAACTTCTTGAGTTCCTGATGCTGAACTTCTTTTACTTTCTACTGCTTGTTTTAGATCAAAGATTATGCTCCAAAACAATGAGTGTGAAGCTACCGTTGAAGATGTAGCAATATATTTTTCTCCTCGCGGAATGCTTCGATCTAATGTACATGAGATTGCACTGTATTGTCTACGTGCGAAATACCAGGGGTCAGATAAACTCATTCTGATGTATTGGGTTTGTGTAAGTCAACCCTATAGTGATTTCTTTTCTGTTTTGTTCCTTACCATTTTAGTTAAAACTTGTTTGTCTCATTTGTATTTTCATATGTTTTTGTTGTCTACGTTATTTTAGGACAAGATTTTCATAGGCCAATTTGATTCCCGTGTGAGGAATTACTTCTTGGCGACTGGTCCAGATAGCATGGATGCACAAGATTCTTTAAGCAATATCTTGTTCTTTGTCTTTTGTATTAGTTTGCACTGCGATCCACTCTATTTATTTTGTTTTATTTTGTTTGTACCGTTTGATATTAATTTTCAATTTTTAATGATTTGTTTGTTTCTGTTGCTTCAGGTTGTTTTCCCCACTTTTGACCCACCGGAAATGCCTTCTCACTTGGGTGGTGTTGGTCATTGGGTTTCGATATTTCTTGACCTGAAGAATTCAAGGTTCTAGCTTCTTGACTCCTACTATGGACCAAACGATGAATGTGTGGTACGCCTGTTTCGGAGGATGACTGATAAAATCAAGAAGCTAGGGAATGATGCCAGCCACGACAGGGAGAAACCCTTCAGTCCTCTTTCTATTGACCATTTCCCTATGGATTGGATTGATGTGCCCCAGCAGCAAAACAATTATGTGTTTCAGTTTTCTCTCCATCACTTCTGCTTTAACTTTAGTTGTACGTAAGCTGCAACGGCTTTTATTCTTTTGGCTTTCTTTTGTTTTAACACTGTTATTTTTTTGTTTGTTGAGAATATCAACTTCGGATTCTTCATGCTTACGAATGTTAATTCGTTTCATGAAGGGGTTTTTGCAAACTATTCCCATCATAATATCGCGGATATCAGAAAGACGTGGCTCTACTCAATTGCTTCTTCTATTATGTTTGAAACAAACTTCCAAGGTCTGTTTGGCTACTATACATGTAAGCGTTGACACTAGGACTGCTTGCCTGTACTTCATCTTTTATTGTACATGAACTTCATTCTTATCTTTTTTATTTTGCTTGTGTATTTTGTTTCAATATTTTTTCCTTTCATTGCTTACTCGGACAGGAGCATTTCTTCTACTTGAACTTCAGAGATGATACCTTGTTTATGCTTTTGTTAGCTGTAATTGAATGTTTTCCAGTTCATCAGTTTATGTTGAACCGTGCCTTGAGTTGTGCCTGAACTTCATTTAGTTTTTAAATGCAACACATTTTTTATGTCAGCTTTAGTAGTAACCATGTCATCTATATTAGTTGAACTATACATTGTGTTGTACCTGAACTTCAGTTATATTTAATGGTCTTTTTTGTCTTCCTTTTCTTTGACAGTGGAGCCGTTGGATTTGACCGATTACCACTACTCATTCCTCGGGTCACAGGAATACCAGCCTAGGGAGGAATCCATGAGTACAACTCCGAGAGAAGATGATAGCGCTCGAACCCTTATTCCTTCAAAGTTGGGGAAGCGGGCTATCGGTATTTGTGGTGCTCCAAACACCCCTTGCTCCAGGAAGGTTGGTGTAGTCGAAGCAGAGGTGATTTCGTCGGATGATGATTTTGAGAAGATTGCTTACCCGAAGAATGGCAAATCTGCTGCTGGTATTGTTGTTGGGAGAGGTGGGAAGAATGTTGTCATCACCAGGAGGAAACCGGCAGTTTAGTCTGGCAACACAACTTCCTCCAAGAGAGCATCGAGATTGCCTTTGAAGTGGCGTTCTGCTATCGCTCCCCTAAATAAGTACATTTACCCTCATCTATCCGAGGCCCGGAGTGTGAAACAGTATGTGCTGAGTGATGATGGTCTGGAGAAGCATTCTGAGTGAGTTTTCTTCTTATTTTTGTTGCTGCCAGAGATGCTACTTTGTTCTGAACTTCTGTTGTATTAGTATCTGAACTTCTATTCATTTCTCCTTGCCTTTGGAGTTATAGTTTCTGAACTTCTCTTGTATTAGTATCTGAACTTCTAATATTTTTTTCCCATTCTTCTAAATCTGCAGGACAAGCTACTGCATGTTTACCATCCCTGGGAATGTGATTGACCTCACAGGACGTATCCTTTATACTCTTTTCGGTGAAGGGCAACTGATGGAAGGAGATATAATGGATTATCTCATAAACTTGTGGAAGGATAAGCCGGAGACCTCTGATATCTTCTCTTCTGCTGACAGGGTTGTACTTAGTCCCTACTACATACAGATTTTAGTTCTTTGCACCCATGTCTCCCTTTTTTGCTCTTGTTTTGGTGTAGTGGCATTTGGGAGGTTGTTTTAATTCTGTTTTTGTGAGTGCACAATATTGCCTGGAGTATGATTTCTGTGCTGCAACAGTTCCAAAGTTTGATGCAAAAAATTCGGCTAAACTCCTCCCAATGTTTGTTCGCAAGGAAGAAGACCTTCTTAACGCAAAGCTGGTTAGGTTTTCATAACTCTTTGCTTTTTTTAATTTTATGTACATCCTTTTGCTGAGTTTGTCAAGAAGTTTGTGTTCATCCCGGTTGTTCAATACATATGCTTTATAGTTTGTGTTCACCATTTCTTTCATTCTTGGCAGGTTTTTTGATACTATTCAAGCCAATTAACACAGTAGCGCACTAAAGTGTGTATGTGCTGAATAGATACCTTGGGAGCATTGACATCCTTGATTGACTTCCTTACAGTTATAACAGAATGTCACGAACATATTTCCACGGAGACTGCCAAAATATCGTGAGTGTTTCTTAGCCTGAACCTCCTTTCATATTTTCTTGTTTGACATGAAGTTTATTATGCCTTCCGTTGACAAAATATCTTCCTGTCTCTGCTTTGGTAATACTGCTTGAACTGACTATCATTTGACAGTTGAACTTCTGCTATTTGTTTAGCTGGATCTTATGCAAGTGCCGCTTTTATGTACCCGAACTTAACTATTTTTTGGTTAACATGTTTTTGATTTTGTCTTATTTGTCATTTCTGGCAGATCAAGAGATTTGTTGGGTTGCTCAAGGAGGTGTACGGCAAGGCTGCGTACAAAGCGAGCAAGCAGCCTACCTGGGAGAATATTGCAAAGAGGCTGACCTTTATCGATGTTCCAAAGCAAGTGAATAATGATTGTGGTTTATTTGCCGTGAAGTTCTGCTCTACATATGATGGTTTGTTTGCTCATTCTCCCACTACTAGGGAAAACCTTATACACAAAATCTTAGCAGCAGCGCGGCACAAAAAGAGACGCTACTGCTAATTAGTAGTAGCATGGGTTGTAAACCCACGCTACTACTAGGTGTTCTCCACCGGGCCCGCCCGGACAAGCAGTATTAGTAGCGCGGGGTATAAACCCACGCTACTACTAAGTTGATAGTAGTAGCGCGGTTTGTAAACCCCGCGCTACTACTATGTGGTCTTCATCGTGCCTCCCGCGACATGCCGTAGTAGCAGCGTGGGAGGTATAAACCCAGCTCTACTACTACAGAACCACCGACGCATGTATACACATAGCTGGCGGAGGCCAAAGCCCAAATTCCCCTCCTGACCACTCCGCCCGCTCTTCCTCTCCTTTTTCCCAAGTCCCCGGCGCCGCCGCCCAACATCCCGACCAAGCACCACCCGTCCGCCACCGCCACCGCCTCCCTCTCCCTCTCCACCGTGTGGCGTACGCCTCCCCAGCGCCCGTCCCCTCGCCGTCTCCTCCGTGAGGCGGGTCGGCCCATGGTGCCGGCAGGCGGCGATGTACTGAGACAGTAGCTTACTGGCGGCCGGGCAGCCAGACGCTGTGTAGCCGGAGGAGGACTCGAGAGGCGCCGCCGTCGAAAGGAGAAGCAGAGGGCCCTGGCCAAGAAGATGAGCCCAACACACACACTCCCGCTCCCATCCTCTTCTCCCGGGATGCAAGCAGCTGCAAGGAAGGGCGCGGCGGCGGCGGCGGCGGCGTCCTTCCACTCCACCGCCGTGATGCTCTCAAAATCCACGGTGTGCCCACCCTGACTTTCTCCATCCATCTCTTTCTCCCTCTTTCTTTTTTCCTGATGAAGAATCAATTCAATCCATGCATCCAGTTCAGTTCTTGCTCTCCAAATCCCATTAGGATTGCTATACTAGATAGGCTAGGAGAGCTGGCTAGGCTGTAAAAGAGGAATATTCTTGCTGGGATCATCATCACGATCGACTTAGGAGGATGATTAGTTTGCACGCTTGACAATGGAAGCTCTATTGTCTTGTGCATTTTTCAGTCCACTTTGCACATTTGAGGTCTACCTCAATTTCATAATGAAATTCAAATTGGGGGGTTCCTTTAATTTCACCCACAAAAAATTGAGTGCCTGAGGGCTTGCCAAATGCCAAGTACAGTAGCATATGCAAGTATTCAATAAAACTATTTGGTATGTGAGCTTGAACAAGGTTCTGTAATTATTTTTGCGCAGCCTTGTATGCGGTTCAACGTCCGAGAAAAGCGCACAGATGCGAAGAATGCCCTTAAGAACATTCTGCTTATCAGAGCATGGACTAACATGACACAGTGTGTTTCCTTTCGCCTGTCATCACTGTCGGCGGTGAAAATTTGATGCCAAATCACACCTGATGGCTGATGTAGTGTCTGCACTAGGAAATGAAATTCTAAAGTGACGATTTGTTTATCTTGACTGTATGATTGCTGTACATGACAACATTGTCTTGTTTGAATCATGTGTGAGCAGAAGAAGAGGCACAACCAACTGAAGACCGTGCTATGCGGGCGGTGCAAGCTGCTGTCGCACATAAGATGTTTGACAAAATGACAAAGTAAGGTAAGAGTGGCTTTCATAGTTCTAGTACTACTTGGTGTTTTTGTTTCTCTCTGTAATGTACTAGTTGGAGTCTAACGTTTAAATGGGAGGCGAGACGACATCGTCGCTTTGACTCAAACGAACCATCGGCTCGGACGCCGCCTGCTGCGACGATCGACCTCCTTAGGTCATTTTTTAGGATTTGATAGGGTTAATGTGACACACTCCCCGTAGATCATTTTCTAGGATTTGATATGTTTAATGTGCTACTCTTATAAGGCATGTACTTAATTGTAATAAAATTTGATAGGGTTAATGTGACGCAATACCCGTAGGTCATTTTCTAGGATTTGAAAATAACTGCTAGTACTTGTGTGCAGGCTGCTAATAGTAGCATACTTAGTTCTAATCAAAATTTCTATGCAATTCAATCCGGAAAGCCACTCTGTAAATACAAAATTTTACAAACCATTTAGATACAAAAACCTGATCTTTGTTTTCTTGTTCACAAGAAGCTATTTTTGGCTTACATGAAGGGATGCATGCTCTTCATCTTGCAGGTATGACTCATCCTCGCGTTCTTACTCCACCTTTGCTTCCTTCGGCTTCATGATTCTGAAATTTTAAGATAAATTGTAAGTACTCAGTATCATGTTCTTAAGCAAAGCTACTGTTTTTTTGCTTGAATTACAGTGTATCGTCTGACCTATGTATAGTGTCAATAAAATCTAAATTTCAAGATGGAGATACATTTTTTGGTGGCATCTTACATCACAGTCGTTGGTCGTAGGATTTTAGAAAAAACACTATATCAGGAATACAAGTGTTTATGAAACTACTGTTGTTGGTTTAGCAAAACACCTCACAGTTTCCAAAACTACAGTTTTGTAAAAACCATAGTATTCTGATTGAGCTAAGCTAGCCATGTATCTCCACCTGTGGGATTCAAGGTGCGTACGCTACTTGTATTTTTCACTTTTTAGATTAGATTGAATAACAAGAATTGCCAATCAACTGTAAAAAAAATTTAATTACCAATATGCATGCACAAGACATATATCTTTCTCATCATTTTAAACAGTAACCATTGATACTCCAAGCATACATTTCACGAGAATTACTCCATATATGTAGAATTTGGCGGCGGTGTTCATAAATCACCACGGAGAAAGTAAAGATCTCGAGAGTATTCCGTTTGTTTGCTCTATGTATTGTCTTTCGAAGCGCAGGAAAAAACACAAAAAAATCTAGTTGATTTTACTGCCTTTTGTAGTAAAAGAAAATGAAAATCACAAAAAAATGTTTGTTTCTCTGCCTTTTGTACTAATGGAGAGGGAAAGTCACAAAAAAATGTTTGTTTTTAGGGTAGAGCAGTCAGTTGGTTTGTTGCTCACTCAGAAAAAGTTTTTGGTTTTGGGGGGTTCGTTGTGTACATTGTGCATCAGCATACACTGCTAGCTGCCCATGGAGATCAGCACTAAATAATAAACAAATCCTGGTAATTATTTCATCTACGATGCTTATGCCATCTCGAAACTGTCAACCTGACTCATAGAATGATCTTTTTATTTAGGATTCATGGTTATTTTTTCTTTTTCTTGTTGTTATGCATTACTATGAGTTCATTGTATTAAGATTCCTTACAACTTTAGGCACCTGAGCTATTTACAGAAGGAGGGGACCCAGCCTTCTTCACGGCTCGCGGCAATGTCTCCCATTGATTCGTTTGTGCAACAAGGAGGGGACCCTCCCTTCTTCATGTCTCATGCAACAAGTAAGGACCGGCCTCTGGCTATTACTATTGATTCGTGTGCATGTGCTAAAAAGTAATAAAATACCCTACTGGATTTGGAAGCTGACGAGCACTAACAAGTTTTCACTTTCCCAAACGTGGCCACAAGGGTGATCGACGCGGACTACCGCTACCTGGTGGGCGTCGTGCTCCTCGACCGCTCGGACGTGGACTTCGCCGTGAAGCCCGGCGACCGCGTCACACAGATGATCGTCCAGGTGATCATGACGCTGGAGGTCGTCGAGGTGGAGGACCTCAATACCATCGTTTGGGGGGAGGGAGGATTGGGATCCACCAGCATCTGAACTCCAAGCCTTGGTAGATACATCTAGAGAAGTGGTATGTTTAGGCTGCTGGTGGAACACTAGGAAAGGTACCCACCTTTGGTTGTGTGTGTTTACTGTTAAATGGAATCACGTGATCTCTTGCAGTTGAGATGTTCAATGTTGCATCCATGAATGGTGCAAGTGTTAAGATGGTCTTGTGACCTTAATTTATTTTGCACTGGACATGTCTCTGATCTTCATCCATGAATGCTGCATCTAATTTTTAATTTTTGTAATTCTTAATTTGTTAGTAGTAGCGTGGGGGAAGATGTGTGCTACTAGTATTTAAGATACTAGTAGCATGCGGTATAATAGATGCGCTACTACTATTCTGTTATTAGTAGCGCGGGCTTCAAATAGTAGTAGCGTGGGTGGCATCCGCGCTACTACTAACTTTTTAGTAGTAGCGCGGGTTGCACCCACGCTACTACTAACTTTTAGCTGTAGCGCGATACTAGTAGTGCGGGTACCCGCGCTACTAGTGGCCAATTTACCCGTGCTGCTAGTAGCCTTTTCCCTAGTAGTGTCCTTCTGCATCCGAGTTTGTATGCAGGCGTTTACCCGCCTAGCAAACTTGTGTAGGTTCTGGGTCCCCTTGACAAACCCTCTCTTGAGCACGTGATTCATGCTCTCGCTTTGTTGTGTGCAAGTCATTCTAGCACAGAAAATGTTCTTGTAATATGCTGAAATCCACATCTTCAAAGCTGCATCATCATCCGGTGGATTCTGCTGGGTTGAACTTCTGCATGAGTGTAGCCCAGGAAGTTTCAAATTCTGTAGGCATTAGCGGCCAGTTTAAGATCACTATGAACTCCTCTTTGAATGTTTTATACGTTTTGTACAGCAACGCGAGGTATTCCTGGAACTTCTTCAGGATGTGCCATCGGCATAGCTTGTGGATGGTGTTTGGGAATGATTCTGGTATAGCTTTCTCCATCGACGGGCACTAGTCTGCATGAATTAAAAAATGAAACTTGCTTCTTTTTACTGATGGTGAACTTATGTTGTACAAGTACTTGAACTTCACAGTTAGCAGTAGGACTAACTAATAATGTGACATATATTTTTTCTTACAGCAATGTTGAACTTCTGTGGTACCAGTGCTTGAACTTCACATACATAACTATATTTTTCTTGAACATGTTTCATATGTTTTTTCTTACAGCAGTGTCCTTGAACTTCTATGTTTCCTCTATTTGAACTTCACATCCAGAACTATATTTTTTCTAAACATGTGACATATAATTTTGCTTCTTATACTGTTGGACTTCTATGCTAACAGTGGTTGAACTTCTTGCTTTACATTATTTTCAGAAAAACCAGTGTACCCAGGTACAAACCCATAGACTGAAAAATTGATGACACTTGTAGAGTTTTTTTAACTTACCTGTTAGAATGCAAGTTGGGTGTTTGTTGCTCATGCACCGTACAAATGTATCGAACAACCACTTGAATGACTTTGCATCTTCATCTCTAATCAGGGGCAACAGCAAATATCATTGACTGCAAGTGATGGTTTGTTCCAACAAACACTCCCAGAGGTATATGAAATCTGTTGGCCTTGTAAGTTGTGTCGAATGTGACGCAATCACCAAAGTATTGATATGCTCCTCGACAGCTTGCATTGGACCAGAAAATGTTTTTAACTGTGTTGTCGTTGTCTACTTGTATGTCATAGAAAAATTCATCATTGATTGCCTTCATGTATTTAAAATATACAAGTTTAAATACATCATCCAAATCATCTTTCCTTGCATTCATTGCTTTCCTGCAAATTATATGCAAACATGCATTTGTTATATTTGCTAGCAAAGGGTTGTGATTTAGGATGCTATGTACATTGAAGTATGTGCATTTTTGAATACTTAATGGTTTAGTAGGTCTCGTCCGGTCATGCTTAGGAAGTAGCTTCCATCTTCATTTTTAGATAGCATGGACATGATTGATGTATGCTTGACATCATGGTACTGTAGGAGCTTTACGTACTCCAGAATAGTGGGGTCATAATTCTTGTGTGAGTGCAAGAATACCAGCATGTCATTAGATTGCATGAGGTGGTGATTATGATTGTACTCAATGTCCAGTACCACACAGGTGTCATCCTCCTACACCTTCAACCTCATTCTTGCATTGCAGACTGTCCTCTGCGATGTTTTGTTTTGTTTCTTGTCAGCCTCTGAAACAGAAGTTGTGTGTTTCCCTTGGAACGTGCAAACAAAATACTTGTGATTGTCATTCCCTCCCGTCTTCCTCATTCCAAAACCTGCGTGTCTAGCGTATCTGTTATAAAATTCAATTCCTTTCTCTACATTCTGGAATTGCATCTTTAGTCTTGGTATTAGATAATACGGGAGATCCGGCATCTGCAGAAAAAGAAAACAAATGGCACGTTAAAATGCAGTTTATGAACTTGTTATCCTGGAGGGAGTAGAAAATTTGCAGATAATGCGTATATAAATACCTAAATTTGTGTTTCACTTACGTGCGTGTATGATCGCAACTCCACCGGAGTCTGCTGCTGGCCCTCTGGGATGGGGCACGGCGGAGTTATCATCGCAGGATGCATGAGTGGATCACGAGGAGGAAGGAGGGCTGAAGATGGCCTCTCTCTTGTTTGCGTCCTTTTTGCTTGAGGTGGTTGTGAAGGCATTGCGATCCTGGTTTTTGTTTGCTCTCTTGTTTTGTGAAGCAATACATCTATCTTATATCCCATAGAATTCTGATTTGTAGCAGCAGCAACATCATCCAATGGTGGTAGTGTGCAGAGCACTCTCCTCCGTGTGTGTGTTCCTGTTGGATTTGTCCTGGGATCCGGTTTAGTTGCTTCCCTTTGGCATTGACGCAGGACTTGAGCTAACCCCCTCCTCCATCGGCGTGCTTGGGAGTCTGCTGGTGGATACAAAGAATCCGCGTGGGATTTCCAGCGTCACCCAATTAGGTGGAGGCGCAAAGTTGTCTCCATTCGTTTCGGGTGTCATCCATTTTTGGTGTGGAGCAGGTTGGTAATGTTGTTGGTGCGTTTGAGGTGTGACCCATTGAGGGGGTGGTGTAACGCGTACAGGCTTAGGATTGTGTACTTGCTACTGGCAACTTCTAAGCTTCTTCTTGCGTCTCTCGTCTTGCTGACATAAAAGAAAAAATGTTTATTAGCACACAAATTACATCTACATATAACTTTGTAACTGAACTAAGCATTATTCACTGCCTGAACTTCTCATATAAAAGTGGTGTTCATGTACATATTTTTTTCCTAGGACTGGAATCACACTCTACACTGAGCTAAGCATCTGCCGATACTTTTGTACCTGAATTGAGCACACTTCACAGAATGAAACTCACATTCTGTTAATTCTACACTATTTGATTACTTATATGTACCTGAAATAAGCACTATCAACACCCTGAACTTGTTGTTTGCAAAGGGGACATATTGTCTACAGTTAAAGAAAGACTGAACCTTCATGAGTTTGAATGGTTGAACCACTAGTGCATACCAACCTGACGTTCATGTGATCACCTGTATGTTTTTTCCTTTTATTTTTTGCACACAACCAGTTACATACCAACCTGAACTCTAGCACACATACTAGTTGAAGTTCACATGGCTTTTCACATGTAAATGCAGGAAAATTTTCTTTTTTAGCCTGGACTGAGGCTCACACACTACCAGAACTTCACATGGCTTTTCACACTACCGAAACTTCACATGGCTGTAAGAAAATAACAAACAGATGGAAGTTCAACAATACCCAGCCTAGAAGTTCGGCCAACCTTTTTCCAGCAGTAGATAGGCCACCTTGAGAGCAATTCGTCGGGGAGCTAGGAGTGGAATTCTATGGCAATCCTTGTCTTTCAGAGGGCACGAAGTTCATCTGCATGAAGAAAGAAGGTCAGGCAAGGCAAGATTGAAGGAGAAGGCAAGCAGAGTGAGGAAGTTCATCTACTGTTGATAGATTTGAAGGCGCCGCCGATACGGCCTCCGCCGCCGAGATGCTTCCTTGGCCATGCCGTTCGCCGTAGCTTGCGTCTGGGCTGTCATCTGCTCTTCTAATCCATTGGGCGGTGAGGATGGACCGAGGAGGAGGCTTCCGGAAGTCCATGGGCGCCGTTCGTGGTAGAAATCTGGCGGCTTCGCCGGCTCCAGGCGACGCGGGCTCCCTCGTGCCGGCGTCCGCGCATCGCTCGCTCGCTCGCACCGGCTGTCGTAGAGGAGGTGGCGACGGAGGGGTGGTGTCGGATCCGGTCGGCGAGGAGCAGGAGATGGAGGGGAGGCGCTGGATATGGCCGGCGAGGAGCTTGTGACGGTGGCGAACCACGGGGGGAGGACGGGGATCGAGGGTAGGAGACGCGAAGAGGGGGGCTGGGGTGGCTCAGATCGGGATCGGGGGAGGATTAGGTGGATCTTGTCGGGGCGGCCTCGGGATCCCGTGGGTCGGGCCGGTCGGCAGTTCAGAAGTTCGGGAGGATATATATATATATATATATATATATATATATATATATATATATATATATATATATATATATATACAACTACAGGCTATTACATTACAGCGTAATGTAATATTATTCTCATACCCTCTCTGTACTGACGTGGTTCACAGTTTGGACTGACGTGTTTTTCAACAAGAACTGATATTCCTGCGTGCATGACGGACGGAAACAGGGGATGCAACATCGAGGTTCCGGTCGTTCTCCGGCGCGATGCTGCGGGCCATCCGTTGCTAGAGGAGACATGTAAGGGGTTCCACACGTGCGCGCGCTCAGCTGGATGTGTTTTGCGATCTGTAGTCACCGGAGGTGACGGCGTGGGCATTTTGGCGGCGGATGTGATTTTGGGCGTCAGTGTTTACTGTGGTGTTCGTGGGCCTCAATTTACATCGTGTTTGTCTTTTTTGATGTGAGAATTATCGGTATGTTATAGTTTTTTGAGATTATTTTCATCTGTAATTTATGATTACAAGTTTTGGTGTTCTTGGTCATTTTCCACGCGCCATGGAAATATGTTCTTCTTTTCTGTTGTTTTACTTTCGAATTGGTGTTGTAGGGAGAGATATAAGGACTGTATGAAAAGATTTGCGTTGTCAATTTTGCTTTTTGAGTTGTTTCTACCCCGGATTCCCATGTTATTTTGTCGTTGGCGGAGGTTGTGTATGGCGGCTGACTGTAAGCTGCGATTTCTTGTAATCTGGTCAAACTGTGTAATTAAGTTGCGTATTTTTCAGTGTTGTTTTTGAATTTCTGCCGTATGTGTAGTTGGACTGCTGCGTGTCAAAGTTTTGTTTACTGTGTGTTGACATCGGAGCCGCACCGATGGCTCTGCACTTTGATTATAAAGCCCGAGCCCTCTGCTGGTTTCATTTCTGAGCTGCAACCAAAGAAAAGGGAGATGGATCTGAGGTGGGAGAGGTTCTGAGAGGATGAGGGGACGCCATAGATTTGAGGGTTGTAGTAGCGAGCAGAGGAGGACGAGGCGCAGCCGATCGGCGAGATGGCGCGACATGCCGCCGAGGAGGAACTGGAGGCAGCGTTCAACAGACGGCTTGCGCGTGAGGTGACGGATACTTGGAACTCCAATGAATTGGAGCTTCTTTTCCCAGAGGGCAGGGGAAGGAACCATATTCAGATCATTAGTTGGGCTAGGGCTAGAGAAGCCACGGCTCCACATCCATCCACCAGGGCAAAATGGCGCCGTTTTTTGATCGTTATGACTGAAGTAGTGAATATTATGTTTTTAAGATTTTTGTTGTGAGGGAGCAGATGTTCGAATGACTAAATGAATTCAACTTTGTTTTTTGTCTCTGAATGTGTTGTTTTGTCTACATATGTTCGACATGTGCACCTTTTGAACTGCTTATTTTCTGAAGTTGAACTGATTTGCGGTCAAATGTTGCATGGCTTGTGTAATAACTATGTCCTACCAGTTGGCTGCCCATCTGCCTATTTATTATTTTTATAATCTGCGAGTGTCCCTGACTATAAACGCTATCCATCTATGTGTGGTGTGTGGCCAAGTCTTCCCCCTCCCTTTTCTTCCTTCTTCGAGAATCAGATCAAGGTTCATCTCTCTTCTCTTCGTTGCCTTTTTCTCTGTTCCTGTGTGTTCGATGGAGGATTGTTCATGCGGATGCCTGGTAAAGATGGCGCGCATAGCTGACGGCTGTGTGTACGAGTCTGGTTTGGAGCTCACTCAGACTCAGCGGCGTGGGCAACTTTCTTGTTTGCTGTACGACAACCATGGGTTTCGTACACCCTATATTTGTCGCCTGACGGATTGTGACTTGAAGGAATCATGGGTATGTGTTTCTATTCGTTTTGTTTTCTACTTTCTTGTTGGTTTCTGTTTGAAACCCATGGACTGGATCTGCAGTTTTGTTTTATGAATAGCTTGTCTTTATTTTTTTTAATTTGGTTTTGTCAGATTTTAACAGTAGGGATTTCTGTGTGTATTTGTTCATTACTTAACAGTATTTTAACCATTTTTTGTATAATCCCTGATCTGTTTATGAATAGATGTTTTTACTGTAGGTGTATTGATATGTATATTTTCTTACATTTAGTCGGTTCACATGTCTAGTTAGTTTTGTGTTATTGTTTTGGTTCAGATTTTTTCCATTTTAGTTTGTTATGCAAATCGTTCCTATATATGTGTAGAAATTCAGTTATGTCAGGTGTTCATTTTGTTTTGTACTCCCATGCCCATTTGCAGAAAATGTCACCCAGGATCAGGATTGTTGCTCCTAGTTCCGGTGTTCTGAAGATGGAGACTTCAGACAAGAATGGGTATCAGTTGATGGATGTTGCCTACCACATCGACTTTGATGGTTGCATCAACCTAACTCTTTGGGTGGAAGGAGTTTTGGCTGAGTCTGGATTTGAGGATGGTGATGTGGTTATGGTTATGTTCTCCAGAGAAGACGACTCTCTGACGTTCAGAATTTATGTGTTGTAGGTTTAAATGTGGCAAATGACGCCGGCTGTGAGATTTGTGTGTGGTTGATTATGTTGCATTATTTTTTCTTTGAAAACATTTGCATATGGGATGGTTGAATTGATTGGTATTATTAGAATGGTATGGAAATAGTTATGTAATGTTTTTCCTATTGTTCTGCTCAATTATAACTGTTTTATTTATACATTCTTTATATTAGTACTGGAACAATTTCTATAGTTGAACTGATGGGCATCCTTTGTTTTGTGGTATATTTTTCATGTTCATAACTCGCATAAGCAGTGCTATATGCTGATGATTTTTTAGAACCCTTTTTGTTATTGAGTTCTTTGAACTTACATTACATTAATGATAGTACTGATCTATTTTAGGCTGTCAATTACCAATCAAACTTGTTTGTTGTATAATATTTTTCCTTACTTTTTTACATGAATTTTGGAGCACGTTTTTTTCTTTTTTATAGATGAATAATGATAGTTTTGGTATTTTTAAAAATAAAAAAATTTCATCTTCGCTGCATAGTACTTTTTTTTATTTGTACTTGAACCTTATGAATTGTAGTAGTTGAACTTTTTTGTAAATTCGTTTCTGAAATTTTTATTTACAGTCTTATATTTTTTTTACTTCTTACTATTAAGATGTGTTTGAACTTTTTACAACATTTTTGTTTATTAACTGATTTTTCTTGTGAGTTTTTTTTAATTATTTTCATTTTTTATTTTTTGTCGTGCGTGATCTACTGGATTTTTGTAATGGGGCGAAGTACTTTGTCGGGCCATCGGCCTGGTTCGTTGTATTCAGCCTGGATAGCTTCTCTCATGGTATGCGGCATAAGCGTCTTGCATGAGCTATGTGTTTAGTCCCACCTCGCTAGTCGAGGGCTCTAGACTTGTTTATAAGCGCAGACGCTCACCAGTCGAACTCCTCTGAACACTTACCAGAGCGCTTATACACGGCGCTCGCTCTCTCTCTCTCTCTCTCTCTCTCTCTCTCTCTCTCTCTTGACCTGTGGGCCCTGGACTGCAGGCCCTGCGGGTGTGCGGATTACTAGGGATTCGCCCACGGGCTCAAGTTCAAGTATCTAGCATGGTCAGGTCCTGCGCCTGTCCTTGGGCAGTCAAATTTTTTTTTGGATCTAGTACTTGACTACACCAGTAACTTGGACTGGTACTTTTTTTTCCTTGGGCTGTTAATTCAATTTTTTTTCTTTTTCTTTTTTTGTTAGTTTGAATATAGTACTGAGGGGCATGACTTGCCCCGCACCGAACTGCATTAGGGGCATAGTTGTCTTGACACATCTTCCTTGTATGGACTTTGCCCCATTATCTATCTTAGGGGTGTGGGTGTGTGGGGGGCAGAATAACCGTGCTACTTGTCAAACGAGCACACTGCCAGCGTTAAGCGAGGCCGAGCCGGGGAGGGGGTGGGACCCCTCCCCCATCCGGCAAGGCCGAGCCAGAACGAAACAGCCGTGTGACGACGCGTGTCAGCGGCATCACATGCGGAGGCGAGTCCGTAGCATGACTTGCCCCATTATCTATCTTAGGGGTGTGGGTGCATGGGGGGGGGGGAATAGAATAACCGCATTTTCTATCTTAGGGGTGTGGGTGCGTGGGGGAAACATGACTTGCCCCGCACCGAATCATACCGAGGGGCATTGTTGTACTGACACATCTTCCTAGTATGGACTTTGCCCATTATCTATCTTAGGGGTGTGGGTGCGTGGGGGAACAGAATAACCACACTGCGCCTGTCAAACGAGCGCACTGCCGCGTTAGTGTAAGGCCGAGCCGGGGGGGAGGGGGTCGGGGCCCCCCTCCCCCGTCCCGGCGATGCCGAGCCAGGAACGAGCGGTAGCAGGCGACGACGCGGCATGTCGCGGCGTCGCATGCGGAGGTGAGTCTGTAACATGACTTGCCCATTATCTATCTTAGGGGTGTGGGTGCGTGGGGGGGGACAGAATAACCGCATTTTCTATCTTAGGGGTGTGGGTGCGTGGGAGAAACATTTTTTTTGCTGAGTTACTGGTTGACAATAGCGTTTTGCGTCAGATATATCAACATAAGTTTTTTCAAATTTATTTGTGACTGCATTCAAAAGTATTATCAAATGGTTTAAATAATAATGTCACTGCTTCAGCAGGCATAAATCAGAAATTCTATAAGTACTGATGTGTACTCTGCCTTGTACTGATGACTGATAGTTATCAGTACTAATGTGCTACAAGAGTTTAAAATTTTCCTTGACATATTTTTTTCCTGAGTTACTGGTTCACAGTAGCGTTTTGCGTCGAACATATCCAGATAAGTTTTTTCAAACGTATTTTGTGACTACATTCAAAATGATTATAAAATGGTTTAGAAAATAATGTCACTGCTCCAGTGGGCACAAATCAGAAACTAAAAAATAACTTTAGTTCTGATCGAGAAATCGACGATAAAGCTAAATAAGTTTTAGTAGCAGCGGTGTTTTGTGAAATGCTTCCTCATTGTGTGCTGATGCAACTGAGACTACAAGGTTATTTTTTAGTTGATGCAGCAGGATAACCACTATGGATTGTTCAGGCTTGAGCTTCTCCTAACTGTCCCCGAATGTTGTGCCTTGCCGGCGCTCTTTCCAGGTTCAACCTTGGCAGCTTCATCGTCAGTTTCAGTTTCCTCGCCCCCGACACTGTGATCTTCATTGTCTTCGTCTGATTGGTCGTCATTCTCATCAAACTCTTCTTCTTCATCATCTTCATTTGATTGCTTGGAACTGTGTACCTTGCCCTATTTATGTTCAGCTCCACTGACCTCCTTGCCCACTTTGCACGTCCGGGCATTATGCCCGTCAGTTCCGCCACACTTGCGGCAAGTGTAGCTGTTACGTGTGTTGTCTCCATTGGTAGAAAGCTGGGTGGCTCCAATGTGCTTGTTCTTGTTGACAGTGGCATATGTGCAGAGTGGGCATGTGTGGTAGTTATGGTTGCTCACGACGTTGCAGAATCTGCATGCCCTTACCCCGAGGGGTTTGCCGTCCGGGCCAAATTCCACGCGCTTGATGGGGCGTGGTGGCTTTTTGGCTGCTGCTTGTGTCTTGCTCTTCCTCCCCTTTGTGTTTGAGAATATTGGGGGTTTAATCACCCTTTCTTGCTGCTACTGGTAGGATGTGCTATTGTCATGTCGTTTGCCTACAGCACCATCGAGCTCATGATCTCGCATGTGAGTTTGCCGGTGCTCTTGAGTGTGCACATGGGCAAGCTCCGGTTGCTGCTGCTCCTCTTCATCGTTCTCAAACGGGTCAATAGCTTGTTGTTGGTGATATTGTTGGCCTTGTTGCAACCCAGTAGCGGCAAAGCTTGCATCCCCAGACATTGTTGTTTGCTGTATAGAAGGACCCGTCCGTGCTTCTGATGATTGTGGTGTATCTTCAAATCCGCCTGTACTGTTGAAATATCCAGGCGGTATTTCTGGTGTTACCCAACCAGGTGGTGCCCCATATCTGTTTTGCTCATGATTTGCTTGCAGCGGGCGCCGCCTTGCATGCTTCTGGTTTCGTTTTCACTCGAACTGATAAACGCTCATGTTCAAACACGGATATATTGATGTACTGTTTTTTTAGCACTGTTTTCTAAACTGGACATTTAACTCATGCATGACTTCTCTTTTGTTCTTCTATAACTTATGCAACTACACTAGAAGTACTCCTAGTTTATGTATCATTGAACTTACTGTGTAACTGTGGCACTCTCTTGTCACTATCTACCTGGACTGACGCATATGTTTAAGTTTTTTTTAACTTGAACTGAAGATAGCATATTAGATGCACTGACAGTAACCTCGACATCCTAATTGTGTGTTAATGCATCTACATTACAAGTACTGCTAGCTTATGTATCACTGAACTTACTGTGTAGCAACTTTATATTTTTTCGGTAACCGTTTTGTTACTCGTTCGAACTGACGCAATTACATGACTTGTACTCTTAGGAATAACAACATACAACTCTCAGTGGTAGCTGAACCTTGTCACTATCTACCTGGCTGATGCATATGTTTAAGTTTTTTTAACTTGAACTGAAGATAGCATATTAGATGCACTGACAGTAACCTCGACATCCTAATCATGATTTAATGCATCTACATTACAAGTACTGCTAGCTTATGTATCACTGAACTTACTGTGTAGAATTTTTTTTTTCGGTAACAGTTTTGTTACTCATTCGAACTGACGCAATTACATGACTTGTAATCTTAGGAATAACAACATACAACTCTCAGTGGTAGCTGAACCTTGTCACTATCTACCTGGACTGACGCATATGTTTAAGTTTTTTAACTTGAACTCGAAGATAGCATATTAGATGCAGCGACAAGAACCTCGACATCCTAATACGTGCATCAAGTGGCAGGGGTGTCAATGAACTGATGCTAGCATTTGCAATGTACCATCGGGTTCTTCTTCATAGCAGGACTGATGAACTGATGGAGTGACACATACGTGGGGAGCAGACATTACCTCCAGTGTACTGTCTTCTTCTTGTACCTCTCGTGGGCGTCTTACTGGCATGTTCTTGCAAGGCGGCGCCATTGACGCAGCTCCTGCTTGTGGTGGACGTCTGGCGAAGAGGTTCGTTAAGGAAGCACCTTGCTGGGATAACTGTCCCGGAGAAGGAGACCCGGCGACGGAGGAAGGTAGGAGGCGGGGATGACGACTCCGTCGATGGATCCGGCGACGGAGGGAGGCAGGAGGCGGGGATCACGGCTCCGTCGATGGATCCAGCAACGGAGGGAGGCAGGAGGCGGGGATCACGGCCCTGTCGATGGATCCTGCGGCGGAGCGAGACAGAAGGCGGGGATCACGACCCCGACGATGGATCCGGTGACGGAAGGATGCAGGAGACGGGGATCACGGACCTGTCGATTAATCCGGCGACGGAGGGAGGCAGGAGGCGGGGATCACGACCCCGACGATGGATCCGGCGATAGAAGGAAGGAGGAGGCGGCGGCGGATCCGTCGCCAGCCAATCACGGCGCCGCGGGCTCCCTCGCTCCGGCTGCCGCCGTCGCTCACTCACCCACGACGCTAGCCTCCGGCGGAAGAAGGCGCGTTGGGGTCAGGGATGATCCTACGGTGTTGTGAGCGTCGCGCCTATAAGGGGAGGGGTAGTAACAGAATAATATTTTGTTACCGGTAACAGAATAGTCCAGCCCTATATATATATATATATATATATATATATATATATATATATATATATGTATGTATGTATGTATATATATATATATAGCAGAATAACTATTCTCATAACACTTCTGCACTGCACGCTCAACGCAAGTGTACTTCATTGTTTGAACCAAGTGAGCTCGCCATGTTGAACACTTTTCGAGATTCCTCACGGTTTAAGAGCAGTTTTGAAAATGGCGCAACCCACAACGAGTGGCAGCGAGCATTTTCTCGCCTTTTTTTCTAAACCGCTCGTCAAAATGAAGCAAATGATACACCGTTGGATAGATATCGTCGAGGCACATCTTTTTCACATGTATTTTATTCTCTAATTCGTTACGGTTTAAGAACAGTTTCAAATTTACTAAATTGCGGAATTCTGTTTTTGAAAAAAATTCAAGTTTTTGGTACTGTTTTCGCTCCAGTTTTTTAACCGCTTGTCGAACCGAGGCGTGTAATATACCGTTGAAAAGCTATGGATGAGGCGCAACTTTCATATGTTGAAATGTTATCTAGATTCCTTACTGTTTTAAATTAATTTTGAAAATCGTGCGGCAGACGACGAGTGGCAGCGGCCGTTTTTTGCAAAAAATTTACAAACCGCTGGTTGGAACGATCCAAACGATACACCCTTGGAAAGATATCAATGAGGCGCAACTTTTTCATCTAGAACACTCTCCCTAATTCTTTACGGTTTAAGAGGAATTTCAAATTTACCGAAATGTGGACACTTTGTTTTTCGCGACACCCCAAATCAGCGTGGGTACTTCATCTGACTGAAAACCGCACTGCATCGGACAAAAAACCGCACTGCATCAGACGGGTAAGAGAACTCTATGGTTTATTTTATTCAAACGTAATTTTTTCAAGAACGAGAAAGTAGAATGCACTTCACATCGGGTGTAAATGAACCACAACACTATCAAGAAGTGAACCACATTACTTTTTTCGCTTCCGTAACAATTTTTTTGCACTTACGGGATGAACAACTTCATACGGTCGACTGCACTGCTTCAGAATGATAACCGCGCAGCATCGGATGGGCAAGCGAGCTACATGATTTCTTTTGTCGGATGTTATTTTTCTCATACGAGTTTTTGTTGTCTTTTTTACTTTTATTTTATGAGCGAGAGTGGACTGCAGAGAGGAGGCAAGTGAACCGCGACATACATCAAAGTGAACCGCATTACTTTTTTGTTGTTTCCCTAATATTTCCGCACTTTCACGTCGGGCGCAAGTGAGCAACATCACTCTCCAAAGTGAACCGCACTATTTTTTGCTAGTGAACTTCAATACCAATTATTTCAATCATCCCACAAACGAAACAATTTGCATTAGAAAAGGAAGTGAACCTCTTGTGGGAATTTCTTTGCTATTTTTTTACGAAGCGAACCTAGCACTTGGCATAACACACAGAAATCACGCCGCACAACAAAAGAAATACAAAAATAATCAGTATTGTCGCTGATGAGCTTGGGGTCGCCATCTGTACTGCTTTGTCGAGGGAGCCTGGGACCTCATCAGGGCATAATTTTTTTTGACAAAAAAACACAAGGGAAGTGCACCTCCACGGGCACCGAACCACACTGCAACTCGTTGTATCTGGGAGGTGGGGAGGTGGGAGCGAAGGTGGCGGCTGGTATGTGGAGCTGTAGAAGGGAGGCATGGCCCAGCGAGGTGGAGCTCCTCTCTGCTCGTCATTTCGTCGTTGTGGCGGGATGGGGTGCTGCATGCACCCACGCAGTGGACTGCACGGAGCCCCTGCATGGTGCTGACGACCTCAGCTGGACCTATTTTTGGCCCGAACTGCAAGCACCCCATGGTGCTGTCGATGGTGGGGGTTTGCACTTGAGGTCACAGAAATAAAAAAAAATCACCTGAGCGCACTACTTCACACCTGCGACTACCCTGCACAAGCTGCGTTAGCGAACTACAATTTGCTGGGGATGCGCAACCACTAGCAAGCCAACCTAGCGCCATGACCATGAGGACGGCCTGCCGAAGAGGACGAGTAGGAACCCCCCGAGCTGCTTCTTCCCTCAAGTTGCTCCCCGGCGTGGTGAAGTGTCGACGAGGGACGCCGGTGGTGGTCGAGGAAGAGAGCTGCATCGGTCGATGGGAGAAATGTTTCCCCAACCGATCTGGCTGGGGGCAAAGGTGTGTCGGCCGGGGTGCCTGGATCTGGCGGCACGGGGAGCCAAGCCGACGAAGGGAGGTGGTGGGCCACGATTGGAGGTGGGGTGCCACGGCGCGCCCAGATCTGCCCCAGAGATGCGAGAGAAGGTGGCCCCTACGGCCGGATCCAGCGCTATACGGGGCCTGGCACGATGAAGATCGCCGGAATCCAGCGCCCTCGATGCTGCCATCACTGGAGGATGGAGGCGGATGCATGCGGCAGGGCCGTCGTGCCTGGTCGAGGCCCGGGGCGGCGACACGATGGTGGTCGTCGGGGTCGACCTGCCGCGGGTTCCGCGGGCACTCGTTGCCAACGGATCCGGCCACGGGCCCTCATCGTCGATCGATCCTGGCGCCGCGAGTGGTGGGGGAGGCAGGTGTTAGGTGGGGAGGGGCGTCTGGTGCGTGCGGAGAGAGGAGTAGGTGACGAGGGGGAGGCGCCGTGAGCTCGGAGGCTTAGATCGGCCAACCGTCAGTGGAAGTGGTGGGTGAGGGAGGGAGGTGTTACGGTGGAAGAAGGTGGGAGGAGGTGGGCGGGCACGACGAGATAGTGTGCGAGGAGTGGGGCAGTTTTTCGGCTCGGGTATACCTACTTTTTTTATTGTCGTGTCATCTCAATTCGGGTGGTTGTGACAAGGGTGTTAGCAGAATAAGCTCAAGTGTTAGCATAATAAGGTCTTAAAGGGTGTTATCATAATAGACCCACCCTATATATGTGTGTGTGTGTGTGTGTGTGTGTGTGTGTGTGTGTGTGTGTATCAATTAGGCTTAAGTGCGTACTTGTTAGTTAAACCTATGGTTAAAATGTGACACTAAATACGACTAGTAAGTAGTACAGTAGCAATATTAGTATACGTTGGTCAAATTATTCTTCATGTCCACACATTGAATTGACGTGACAACATGCTGCGCGTGAGGTGACACAAGAATCCCGGCGGCGTGTTCGGGTATTCTGGACTTCAGATTTGGGGTACCACTTATGTGTCTAAATCTTTCATCATTCACTTAAAACAGTCGACTGATCATACATTGAGTACCATATAACTTGAATTAACCAATGCAAGTCCAAAAAGGATTGGCCGGTGCTGCCGGCTAGCGTCAAGTTTGATCCCACGGATCAGGAGTTGATCGAGCACCTTTAGGCCAAAGTGAGTGCAGATAGCGCGAGATCTCACCCTCTCATCGATTTTTACATACCAGCCACCGACAGCGAGCACGGCATATGCTACACCCATCCTGAGAAACTTCCAGGTAAGACACCGATCGGCCATCTACTTGCACATGTTCCTTTGTTTATAGCTCTATTTTTCTTTTTAAGCCTTGAGACCTAGTGAAGTAATTACCATTTGACAGTTAATAAAAAGTGAAACAAGTGACTGCAACATGCCACAGATGTTATGAAAATGCCAACTATGTACAATAAAACATGTATTCGACAATACTGCAGGTATCACACTGAGTGGCCTAAGCAAGCACTTCTTCCAGCGCAAATCCAGGGCGTTCAAAAGGGGCAAGTGGACGCGTCGCAAGATACAATCGAAGTGCAGCATGCACGCGATGTTGCACAAGACCGGCAATACCTTGCCGGTGATGGTCAAAGGCCGGCAGACGGGCAGCAAGAAGGTTCTGGTGCTACACACCAACAAGAACTTCGACCAGCAGAGGCCCAACTGGGCGATGCACCAGTACCACCTCGGGGACCTGGAGCAAGAGAAGGAGCGGGAGCTGGTCCTCTGCAAGATTTTCTACCAGACGAACACTAGGGCCAGGAGTAAAAAGATTATAAGTTAGTTTGGTATTGGTACTTGTACTACCTTGTCGTCCGCAAGTTGGTATTGTTGTTAATGATCTTTCGGTATGAACTTGGAATTTTCTTCCAACCATCATGCCGAGGGTCGACGTGGATATAAAGCTGAATCATTTGTTTCGAAAAGAACATTCAGGCACCTGATTTTTATTTGATGGGTAGCATAAGCACATGTCGTTCGAATTCCCGGTTCTCCAATTTTTTTGAAACAAGTGCATGCACTTATTATCACGATGAAAAAACAATATACCAGCTGCATCCCAGTTATCAGTCTGTACTTGCAGAATTCTCTCGTTTATTGAGAAGGTATATTGTTTTTTCAGGTCGAGCAAGTTTCAACTGGGATGTAGACTGCCCAGGCTTGGTTTCGTTTTTAACAGGCCTAGCCCATGACGAGAACGGGGCACAAAGATCCAACAGGTATCTACTGGCCTCTGGCCCGCCAACGTTAGTTATATTTTTTCTTACAACATCCGTAGGCAGTTTTTTTACTGAATCAAACACACAACCCAGTTCTATTTTCCTCTTGAAACGCCATGTCCTACATCCATTTTCTAATTTCTACCTATAGTTTTACTAGTCATATACACATATCATTATATTGAAAATACATAAAATTCCCTTTTCATATTTACATCCTTATTTTTGTTGTTGTTTTCCCTCCCAGCGCTGATTTTTTTACCACTGGTTTTCCCTTAAACCAACTCAACTGTCCCACGTCTTATTTGCTTACAAAAACAAAACAATTTTTTTTGGCAAATAAATAAGTTCTTTAAAAAATGTTTATCATTTAGGGATTACAACAGTTCGGACTCCATCAAAATATGCAAAATAAGGTTGAACTTTTTGACCGAGGTCCTGGGCAGAAAATGGGTTGTAATAAATTACTTAAGAATTAACAAATGGGCTGCAAATTATTAAAAAAATAGCAAATGGGCTCTATGTTGTCTGCCAGAGATTTGGAGGCTGACTTGTGGGCCTATTAAGTTCATACGTACACAAGGTTTCTCAACAAAAGAAACTTAGTCAAGAATCGACTCTACCAGCGTCAGACTGTTAGATGTCAATCTAATGGTAATCGTGCTTCTTAAGTATCTGATCTTCCTGCTCCAGCCGCTCAAACCAGTGCCGGCGGAACCACCTGCTCCCGCTTCCCGTGGTCGGCTATGCTGCCGGGCAGGCCTCACGGCCCCACCATAGTCGCATCCCTAGCCTGTCTATCCCTTTACTCACCCACAACTCCTGTTATTTTTCGGCGACGGCAACCGAACCAGTCAACCCTCATACTCTCCACCGCGTGGGCAGCCACTGTCATGTCTTCCCCGGCTCCGTGTCGTTCCCTTCGTAGGCCTCGCCGTCGTCCACCGCCCTGGTGCTCTCGGCGCGGCGTGGTCAACATGGTCAACGAACGACATCCATCGGAAGTGGACTGTACATGGAGAGGCTGATAGTGGGTTCCACGACCGCACACAAGGAAATGCCTCCTTATTACACGCAAAATAATGATTCCTCCACCTGACATCTGGGACCCACCGGAAGGGCCTCTATATTTCATGAAAAAAATGTTTCCCCCGCTGACAGGTCGGACCCACCAGCTATATCTTCGCACGCAAGGAAGTGCCTCCTTATTGCACACAAAAAAATTAATACCCCCTGCCAGCTAGGACCCACCATAGTGGGAGGCTGACCTATGGGCCTAATAAGGGCCTGTTCGGCAGCTCCCCAACTCTCATAAATCATGAAATCCAGCTTCTATTTTTGATCGCTGACTTAGTCTGGCGCTAGCTGAGAAATTCGTTCGGTGTCTCGGCTCAGGTTTCGGTCACCACACATGGGCTGCCAGCCATATTCCTTTGGAATTTGGCCTTGTTGGGTATTGAGGAGAGGCCTAAAGTGAGCCCAAGAAGGACGCTGGGGAAAAGTCACGTGAGACCCGGCTCCTAGGGGCTGGAAAGTTAGCTAAAGGCCTAATTTGGACCGGTGGAGGACCTTTTCAGCCAGATCGCTAGGAGACAGTGTTTTCTTCCTTTTACGTATGTTCCTTGATGTGAGAGAGAGCAATTTTGGTCCAGTTTCCTATGCTTTCAAGACTGCAAATTATGACTAATGCATCTTCAAATGTTTATTTTGACTGAAAATATAATGTTGGCAACTCATATTTTAAGGATCAACACAGTGCACGCATATTTCATTCAACAAAAGCATAATATTTGCATAAGTTCTGCAAATCAAAAGTAATCTTCACCAAAGTGGTACATAATCCTAAAGTAATCTTCACCAACCTAGAGCAATGTCAGTAGCAAGTTGGTTCCTAACCAGATCCATGTCAACACCATTTTCCTCCGAAGTTGACGTATCCGATGCATTTGTAGGAACAAAAATCTTCTTATACCGTTCTGGAATTGTTGGCACATAATCCAGATCCCTATCACATTGAACAAAGTGGAGATCTGACTTGTCATGGAAGTGAACATAATTGTGCAATGCCATGGTAGCAGCCACTATCATCTTCTGGATTTCAATTGAGTAGCTTGGCATCTTCAAAAGAATTTGCCAATTCATTTTCCAAACTCCAAAGGCCCTCTCTATGCAATTGCCTTTGGACGAGTGGATCCTGTTGAACTTCTCCTTAGGAGTATTCGGTGGTGCACCTCTTTGAAAGTCAGGGACATGATACCTTTCTCCTTTTTAGGGCGCGAGATATCCAATTCGGTTAGGGTAGCCAGCGTCTACAAGATAGTACTTGCCTACAAAATAGAGAGAATGGTGCACGTGAGTTGTTGGACATAAGACATAAGTTGCAACAAGCAAAAATGCTTACCCTTTGGAGGATGGGGAAAGGTGGCCTTATCCATATGCATTGCGGTATATAGCACAGTTGTGTTATGCATAGAACCAGGTTGACCAATAGATGCATACGTGAAATGCATATCGAAGTCACATATTGCCATCACATTTTGAGTTATTTCTCTTGTTCTTCCGATGTAACTCACTTGTGCGGCCTCGGGAATAGAAGCCCTAATGTGAGTCACATCTATTGCACCAATGCAGTCTTTCAAGTGTGGATAAGCCCTTTTGTCATTCCGAATCCTTGGATGCACGGTCCTAAAATTTGGGTCCTTAGGCTTGATGTAGTCAGCTGACATCTTCACCACACAAAGTAGTACTTCATGGAATTAACTAACAAAGGTTAGCATGGTGAGTAAGAAATATGAAGATGAAACTCCACTTCATAAATATTATCCAATCAGTTATTACAAGCCTTATAGGAAACAATTGTTCAACACTGAGTACTTAATATTGTTCAACCTGACACATAGGACACAAAATGGTTCAGTACCATAGGACATAAGCAACCATCACACATATGACATAAATTGGAAACAACTAGTTCCCGTACTTGACGCTGAAGTTCCTCTTGAGCCAATCCAAACGAGTTTCAGCACTCATGCTTAGAAACATCTCCCTTTGCTCTCTTTTGATGAAAAGCTCAGAGGCAATGAAGTGCTCATCACTACCTTCTATTGCACCACAAGTAATTGCTTCTTTCATAACAGATGCAACAGAGGTGGTGTCATCGTGCTTAAAGAACGACTGAAATGTCGAGTGTGATTCCTTACAAATGTCCCCAATCATTGTAATCTGCTCCTACATGACTTGTGCGGTCTTGGGTTTCTTGTTTGTGTCACAAATGATCTTTCCAAGCCTTTTATTAACCTTTGGCGTAACAGGAGATGGTGTCTCTTGGGTATCCTCCAACAGATCAACATCTTCTATTTGCTCAAGATTTATGGCACTTGATATTAGTGCGGTGGAAGTAGGGGGATGCGGAAGTCGGATTCCAAAGTGATCGGAACCGTCACTTGTGATGTCTTCAAACATGATGCATAAGTTCTCTTCATTCTGAAGTCCATGCTTCTGAACTTGTAACAACCTTGGAATGTCTGTAAATATACAACGATGATAGCATTTGTTAACAACAATTAAAGAGAAGAAAGATATGGTATGCACAACATGAGGATAAAAACTCACTATCTTTGCCTTCTTCCACCACTCCGCATCTTTGTTTCACAGTGTTACGCTCTATGTCCCATCCCGCTCCTGTCTCCTTCAACTTAAGTTTCTTGAATATGCAGTATTCACCTCTCAGTTTGTCACATTTGTTCTTCAATTGGTCATTGATGTACTCCAGCCCTGTTATTAGTTTGAATTCCCTCCCCACCTCATCATATGCATTCGAGGTCAAGTGAGTATTTGGCCTATTTCCAGCTCTCATTTGCTTGACAAACAACTAGGTGACAATCCTTGTATTCTCAATGTTCCATTCAGCAACCATGTTGGACAATTCCATATAGAAGTTCATGTCACTGTGTGTGCTAAAAAAGATTGTATGCACTCATTTATAAATCTGTACATGACTACTTCCTCTAAAAGGTTGTATACTCTCATATATAAATCTGAACCTCATCCATGTCATCTGAAATTATGAACATGAAAAAAAACAGTGTGGGAGACTACCTAAACTATGTCATCTGAACATATTTAAAATGATAGAGGGACTACCTCAACTATGTCATATAGAAATCGGTGCAGAGGTACATCCAAAAATATGAACCAAAGGGACTCATCCGCCATCCTAAAATCTGAACCAAATGGCCTCATCGCACATCCTAAACTCTGAACCAAATGGTCTGACAGCATGTAACATGAACTGAATGGAGATGGGGAGGGTTGTGCATACGCACAAGCTCACCTTGAGCTTCGAGCGGGCGCCAAGGGCAGAGGAGCAAGGCCGACAACCTTAGGCGGTGCCGTCTTGACAGGTTGTGGTGGCGAGACAGAGGAAGGACTTCATGGTGTCGGGAAGGGCGGCTCGAGGAGGAGACCGTCGTCGGGGTGGCCGGACGAGTTGGCGGCGGCCGGGTCGGCAGACGAGTTAGGCTGGCGGCGGGATGGCCTCGTCCGTCGCTGGCGGCTAGGGTTGACGAGCGGGTGAGGACGGAGGAGATTGGGGATCGGGCTAATAGGCTTTCTATCGAAGAGGTAAGCAACTTTGCGGCGGCAGGTTTGTGTAAATACCCCGAACTCCAGTTTTCTCAATTCCTGGGATCGGCAGAGCTGCGGCTCCGCGTTTTTGTGCATGGACGACGGGCAGATCCTAGAACCCAGCTTCCTGGAGCCACACCGTTCGGGCCAACTCCACTCGCGGATTCGTTGAATCTGGGAGCTGGGGAGCTGCCGAACGGGCCCTAAGTTCACAGGGATGGAGGGCTTTGTCAACTTAGTCAGTATGAACGATTCTAGCTCCAGTGACCGTATGATGTCCATCCAACGGCCATAGTGCTTCTTCAACCTCTCGTCTTCTTGCTCCAGCCGCCCAAACCAGCGCCGGTCGTGCCACGTGCTCCTGCCTCCCGTGGCCGGCTGTGATGCCGCGGGGGCCTCACCCACATCCCCTGTTATTCTGTGGTAACTGCAGCCCTACACCGTAGCCAAACCAGTGAACCCTCGTACTCCTCTCCGCGTGGGCTTCCACTGTCGCGTCTTCCCCGGCTCCGCTTCGTCCCCTTCCTAGGCCTCGCCGTCGTCCACCGCCCTGGTGCTCTCGGCGCGGCGTGGTCAATGTTGTCAAGGAACGACTTCCATCGGAAGAGTACTGTATGTGGAGAGGCTGACAGCTAGGTCCACGACCGCAGCAAGGAAGTTCCTTCTTACTACGCGGAAAATAATGATTCCTCCACCTGACAGCAGGGACCCACCGGACGGTCCACCATATTTCGCGAAAAGAACGTTTCCCCCATGGCTGCTAGGACCCACCAGCTACATCTTCGCACGCAAGGAAGTGCGTCCATATTACGGGCAAAAAAACTGATTCACCCCCTAACAGCTGGGGCCCACCTGGTCGAAGCGTACGTAGCGTTGTCATTCTGGTCGTGAATGTGTACGTACATACTGGTCGATGTAGAGGCGTGCACGTGTCGTAGTAGAGGCGCGCACGTAGCATGTACACGTACGTACAGCGGCCAGGGTGCAAGAAAGTAAATACGGCCACGTACATACATACGGGCGGGGTCTCGAACGCCTACTCGCGCATACGTACGGCCAGGGCTCGTGTACATGGCTGGGTTACAATGGAATGCGTCGTCGTGTTCATTGGGATGGCTTGGACGGAACAGCCGATGGAAAAGAGGCCTAGCGTACTGGAGAACGGAGGAAACGGCCTTGTGTTCGACTGGCCACGGTCAAAACGGGATCCTGTTCATTGGGAGGGGTTTGGCATACCGCAAAACGAAGGAAACAGACTTCTGTTGGACCTCCTACAGTCGAAACGGGGTCCTGTTGATCGGGAGGGGTGTGGTGTACCACAAAACGAAGGAAACAGACTTGTGTTGGAGCGCTACGGTGAAAAAGGGGATCATGTTCATCGGGAGGGGTATGGCGTACCACAAAACGGGACTCCACGGGATACTGTTCATCACCATCGTCGACCTCCTCCAGCCTCCACAGGCTAATGTTCATCCACCGTCGACCTCCTCCAGCCTCCGCCTGCACTTGTTCATCCACAGGCTCCTGTTCATCCAGCCTCCACCGCTCCTCCACCGGCTACTGTTCAACCAGCCCTCTCAACGGGGTCCTGTTCAACCACCCCTCCACGGGCTACTATTCATCCAGCCCTCCATCGGCTACTGTTCAACCAGCCCTCCATGGGGTTGTCCTGTTCATCCAGCCCTCCACGAGGTCCTATTCATCCACCCCCAACCGGCTGGATCGAGGTCCTGCTCATCCAGAGGCAACACCACGGGGTCCTATTCATCCACCCCCACCGGGAACTGTTCATCCAAACCCCCCAACAACACTCACTGTTCATCAAAGGAAGGATGCAGCAGGGTTCGATCGGTTTCAGTTAGCAGCAGTAGCGAAGGAATAACTCGGGTTCAGTTAGCAGCAAGGGATCGATCGCTCGGGTTCAGTAACATAGCTAGTGCAATCGCTCGGGTTCAGTTAGAGCCCAACGCCTCGCTTGGGTTCAGTTAGCCCAACGCCTCGCACACACGCGTGTACGTTTATGAGAGAAACGCGCATCGCTCGGCCCCTGACCACCCATGGTAACCGGGAACTCCCCAAAATTTTCCTCGCCCTCGCTTCTACCACGGTTTTTTCTATCATGGACGGCCCAAAGAATGTCATGCGGCTGCGTCTTTGGCCCGCCTAGGACGAAAAGCCCATTTTCTGTCACGATTTTTTATCATAGAAGTAGGAGCCCACCACATCCACGATGATACTGGGTTTTATCACAATTATCGTCATAGAAGTGTCATAAGCATGACAGGAAAAAATTCGTTCGGCCCAAAATGTCACGGATGTGTGTTTTTTTGTAGTGCAAAGCACGGTGGTAGAGCCTCAGGAGGAGGCTACCTCCATGGGCCAGCAGGCTCCGGAGCGCTCGTCGCCGTCGCACCCACGGGTGGTAGAGCCCCTGCTGCCGCGACGACGGAAGCCCATGCGCTGGTGCCGCCTCCTCCCCAGGCCCTCGTTATGGCGGACTGCGGCCCCCTCGTCAGGCACGGGGCTCTGTAGGAAGCTTACACCATGCTGGATCAGCTTCGGACCGATCTCCAGGATGTTGGCAGGTGCATGGTGATGGAATGCATGGGGCTGATCTCGGGGTGGCTCCAGTCCAACACGTACGTTAAGACGGCCTGGAGCCGGCCCGAGGCTGCCGTCATGAAGAGCATGAAGGAGGCCGGCGAGGCCACATCAGCTTATGACGCTGTGCTAGCCGATGCTGCGTACGCCAACGAGCGCTGCACAAGGCGGAGGCGGAGCTGAAGGCCCTCCGCGAGGAGCAGGCTGCCCGCACCCGTCGACTTCAAGAGCGAGAGGAGGAGCTCAAGGCCCAGGAGGCGGCGCTGGCCCAGGAAACCAAGGACCAAGCCATGGAGCGGGACCGCCTGGGCAAGCTGAAGTAGGAGGTGGACAAGGCCCGGGCTTCCCATGCCCAGCTTGTCTCTGAGACGACGGCCCGACTGGAGGCCAGGGAGAAGACCCTCGCTGCTGCCGAGAAGGCGGCGGCCGTGGGACACGGAGCCTTCGTCTCCCTCGAGCTGAAGTCCCGCCAGGCACTACACTCCCTTTACGGAGAAGGGTACGAGAAGCCGCGGGCGGCTCCGGAGGATGGCCTTGCTGGGCTTCTCCCCAAACTCACAGAGGTGCTTGAAGGGATTGCCGCTAGAGTGGACTCGATGGTGGAGGGGGAGTGTCGTGCGCTTTTCACCGTGGCCACGACGCGCGTCTTGAGCCACCTCCACCTCTGGGACCTAGGCTTCGACTTCAGCGCACTGATCGAGCCGGTGGCCCCTGAGTCCCGCAACGTTGCTGCCAAAGCCATGAAGAAGCAGGTGGAAGCCCTACTGGGGAAGTTCCTCTGTGTCCCCGACTCCGCAGCTGCAACGACCGGCGCTACGGCGAAGATGGCGGCGGCATCATCATCGACGGGCTCCCCAAGGAGGGTGGCAGCGGCAGTAAAGGCGACGGTGGCGCTTCCTACTAGTTTGACCCTGCAACATCCATCGTGCCTCGCGGAGGCGTTAGAACTTCTGCTTAAATTTGGGGAACATTATGCTTTGTAATAACTAGTTGGAACTTGCCTTAGTGTTCTGCGTCGGTATGGCCCGGCCGCCCGCATACCTCAGCCACCGTTGGGGCATCCGGATCACCAGGACAAGACCAAGGGGTGAGGAACTATGTGGCCAGTGAGGGCCCTGAGCCGCGATGCTCGGAGGTCCCCCTTCATGTACGAACATCCCTCATGAAGGAAACGTGAGCAGCTTCTAGTTAAACCGGAGTCCCCATACCTTTCCTCGCCAGCTTTTGCCTGGGAGGGTTGATGCGTCTCCAACGTATCTACTTTTCCTAACGCTTTTCCTCTTAGTTTGGACTCTGTTACCTCTTGATCACTGCGTTGGTTTTCCCTTGAAGAGGAAAGGGTGATGCAGCAAAGTAGCGTAAGTATTTCCCTCAGTTTTTGAGAACCAAGGTATCAATCCAGTAGGAGACCACGCTTGAGTCCATGCACCTACACAAACAAAAAGAACCTGCAACCAACACGATAAAAGGGTTGTCAATCCCTTCACGGTCACTTACGAGAGTGAGATCCGGTAGATATGATAAGATAATATTTTTGGTATTTTGAGATAAAGATGCAAAGTAAAATAAAAGGCAATAAAATGGCTAAGTGTTGGAAGATTAAAATGATAGAGAATAGACCCGAGGGCCATAGGTTTCACTAGTGGCTTCTCTCAAGAGCATAAGTATTACGGTGGGTGAATGAATTACTGTCAAGCAATTGATAGAATTGAGCATAGTTATGAGAATATCTAGGTATGATAATGTATATAGGCATCACGTCCATGACAAGTAGACCGAAACGATTCTGCATCTACTACTATCACTCCACACATCGACCAACTCATGCTGCATCTAGAGTATTAAGTTCATTAAGAACAGAGTAACGCATTAAGAAAGATGACATGATGTAGAGGGATAAACTCATGCAATATCATATAAACCCCACCTTTTATCCTCGATGGCGACAATATAATACGCGCCTTGCTACCCCTGCTGTCACTGGGAAAGGACACCGCAAGATTGAACTCAAAGCTAAGCACTTCTCCCATTGCAAGAAAGATCAATCTAGTAGGCCAAACCAAACTGATAATTCGAAGAGACTTGCAAAGATAACCAATCATACATAAAACAATTCAGAGGAGATTCAGATATTGTTCATAAATAATCTTGATCATAAACCCACAATTCATTGGATCTTGACAAACACACCGCAAAAGAATATTACATCAAATAGATCTCCAAGAGAATCAAGGAGAACATGGTATTGAGATCCAAAGAGAGAGAAGAAGCCATCTAGCTAATAACTATGGACCCGAAGGTCTGAAGTAAACTACTCACACATCATCGGAGAGGCTATGGTGTTGATGTAGAAGCCCTCCGTGATCAATGCCCCCTCCGACGGAGCGCCGGAAAAGGCCCCAAGATGGGATCTCACGGGTACAGAAGGTTGCGGTGATGGAAATAGGGTTTTGGCTCCGTATATGATGTTTCCAGGGTATATGAGTTTATATAGGAGGAATAAGTACGTCATGGAGCAACGAGGGGCCCACGAGGGTGGAGGGCACGCCCAGGGGGTAGGCGCGCCCCCTACCTCGTGCCTTCCTCGTTGATTACTTTTCATAGACTCCAAGTCCTCTGGATCACATTTTTTCTGAAAATCACGTTCCTGAAGGTTTCATTCCGTTTGGACTCTGTTTGATATTCTTTTGCTTCCGAACACTAAAACAGCAAGATGAGCTGGGCCTCCGGTTAATATTAGTCCCAAAAATAATATAAAAGTGTATAATAAAGCCCATTAAACCTCTAAACATAATATAATATAGCATGGAACAATCAAAAATTACAGATACGTTGGAGACGTATCAAGCATCCCCAAGCTTAATTCCTGCTCGTCCTCGAGTAGGTAAATGATAAAAACAGAATTTTTGATGCGCAATGCTACTTAGCATAATTTTCAATGTAATTCTCCTATGTGGCATGAATATTCAGATCCAAAAGATTCAAGATAAAAGTTCAATATTGACATGAAAATAATAATACTTCAAGCATACTAACTAAGCAATTATGTCTTCTCAAAATAACATGGCCAAAGAAAGTTCATCCCTACAAAATCATATAGTTTAGTCATGCTCCATTTTTGTCACGCAAGAATGCTCTCATCATGCACAACCCGATGACAAGCCAAGCAATTGTTTCATTCTTTAGTAATCTCAAACCTTTTCAACTTTCACGCAATACATGGCGTGAGCCATGCACATAGCACTATGGGTGGAATAGAATATAATGATGGGGTTTATGTGGAGAAGACAAAAAAGGAGAAAGTCTCACATCAACGCGGCTTATCAACGGGTTATGGAGATGCCCATCAATTGATGGTAATGTAAGGAGTAGGGATTGATGTGCAATAGATGCACTAGAGCTATAAATGTATGAAAGCTCAACAAAAGAAACTAAGTGGGTGTGCATCCAACTTGCTTGCTCACGAAGACCTAGGGCGTTTGAGGAAGCCCATTGTTGACATATAGAAGCCAAGTTCTATAACGAAAAATTCCCACTAGTATATGAAATTGACAAAACAAGAGACTATCTATCATAAGGATCATGGTGCTACTTTGAAGCACAAGTGTGGAAAAAGGATGGTAGCATTGCCCCCTTTTTGGGGGGCCTTCCTTTTTTTCTTTTTGGCCTTTCTCTTTTTTTTCTTTTTTTATTGGGACAATGCTCTATGAATGATGATCATCACACTTCTATTTATTTACAACTCAATGATTACAACTCGATACTAGAACAAAGTATGACTCTCTATATGAATGCCTCCGGTGGTGTACCGGGATATGCAATGAATCAAGAGTGACATGCATGTATGAAAAATTCTGCATGGTGGCTTTGCCACAAATACGATGTCAACTACATGATCATGCAAAGCAATATGACAATGATGAGCGTGTCATAAAAAAACAGAACGGTGGAAAGTTACATGGCAATATATCTCGGAATGGCTATGGAAATGCCATAATAGGTAGGTATGGTGGCTGTTTTGAGGAAGATGTAAGGAGGTTTATGTGTGATAGAGCGTATCTTATCACGGGGTTTGGATGCACCGGCAAAGTTTGCACCAACTCTCGGGGTGAGAAAGGGCAATGCATGGTACCGAAGAGGCTAGCAATGATGGAAAGGTAAGAGTGCGTATAATCCATGGACTCAACATTAGTCATAAAAAACTCACATACTTATTGCAAAAATCTACTAGTCATCAAAAACCAAGCACCACGCGGATGCTCCTAGGGGGATAGATTGGTAGGAAAATACCATCGCTCGTCCCCGATCGCCACTCATAAGGAAGACAATCAAAGAACACCTCACGTTTCAAATTTGTTACGTAACGTTTACCATACGTGCATGCTACGGGATTTGCAAACTTTAACACAAGTATTTCTCAATTTCACAACTACTCAAATAGCACAACTTTAATATCACTAGCTCCATATCTCAAAATGATCATCAAGCATCAAACTTCTCTTAGTATTCAACACACTTATAAGAGAGTTTTTTTACTAACATTGCATACCTAGCATATTTTTATGATTAAAGCAAATTACCATGCTGTTTGTAGGACTCTAAAAATAATATAAGTGAAGCATGAGAGAACAAAAGTTTCTATAAAACAATTCCACCACCGAGCTCTAAAAGATATAAGTGAAGCACTAGAGCAAAAACTATTTAACTCAAAAGATATAAGTGAAGCACATAGAGTATTCAAATAATTCCCAATCATGTGTGTCTCTCTCAAAAGGTGTGTACAGCAAGGATTATTGTGGTAAACTAAAAAGCAAAGACTCAAATCATACAAGATGCTGCAAGCAAAACACATATCATGTGGTGAATAAAAATAGAGCCCCAAGTAAAGTTACCGATGGACGAAGACGAAAGAGGGGATGCCTTCCGGGGCAACCCCAAGCTTTGGCTTTTTGGTGTCCTTAGATTACCTTGGGGTTCCATGGGCATCCCCAAGCTTAGGCTCGTGCCACTCCTTGTTCTATAATCCATCAAATTTTTACCCAAAACTTGAAAACTTCACAACACAAAACTCAACAGAAAATCTCATAAGCTCCGTTAGCGAAAGAAAACAAAACACCACTTCAAGGTACTGTATTGAACACATTATTTATTTATATTGGTGTTAAACCTACTGTATTCCAACTTCTCTATGGTTTATAAACTATTTTATTAGCCATAGATTCATCAAAATAAGCAAACAACACACGAAAAACCGAATCTGTCAAAAATAGAACAGTCTGTAGTTATCTGTAACTACCGCAAACTTATGGTACTCAACAAATTCTACCAAAATAAGAAGACCTAGAAAATTTATTTATTGATCTTCTGCAATCGGAATCAGTATTTTATCACGTTTTGGTGAATTTAAAAAATTGTTTTCGTGAACAGAAAGTTTCTGGAATTTTCAGCAAGATCAAATAACTACTATCCAAGAAGATCCTATAGGTTTAACTTGGCACAAACACTAATTAAAACATAAAAACAAATATAACCAGAGGCTAGATCAAATATTTATTCCTAAACAGAAGCAAAAATAAAAAAACTAAAATAAAATTGGGTTGCCTCCCAACAAGCGCTATCGTTTAACGCCCTTAGCTAGGCGTTGATAATTTCGATGATGCTCACATAAAAGACAAGAATTGTAGAACATAGAGAGCATCATATATCATATGAAAAACACATCTAAGTCTAACATAATTCCTATGCATAGGCATCTTATAGGCAAACAAATTATCATAGCAAGCAAAAACTAGCATATGCAAGGAAGAGGAAGGAAACAATAGCAATCTCAACATAACGAGAGGTAATTTAGTAACATGAAAATTTCTACAACCATATTTTCCTCTCTCATGATAATTACATGTGGGATCATAAGCAAATTTAACAAATTATCTATCATATAGAATATTTTCAACACGATCCACATTCATGCGAAGTTGACACTCTTCCAAAATAGTGGGATCAACATTAACTAACGTCATGACCTCTCCAAACCCACTTTTATCAACAATTTCATAAGAATGAACATTTTCCAAATGTGTGGGATCTAAAGTTGACACTCTTCCAAATCCACTTTCAATATTATTGCAAACATTATTATCAATCTCATATTCATCATGGGGAGTAAGTAAATTTTCAAGATCGTAAGAAGACTCACCGGCCCCAATCATGATCATTGCAACAAGTAGAGGACATAGAAAAGCTAGCATCCCCAAGCTTATGGTTTCCCATATTATTAGCATAATTTACATCAATAGAATTTATAATAAAATCATTGCAATCATGCTTTTTATTCAAAGATCTATCGTGAATCGCTTCATAAAGTACTTCATCACAATTTTCAGATTCACGAATTTCAAGGAAAATCTCATAAAGATAATCTAGTGCACTCAACTCACTAGCAATAGGTTCATCATAATTGGATTTATTAAAGACATTAGCAGGTGGATGAGGATCCATAAACTCTTAGCAAGTGAATGTGCAAGCAAAAAGAAGGCACATGGTAACACAAGATTGAACGGAGGAAGGGCGAATAAAATGGCAAGGGTGAAGTGGGGGAGAGGAAAACGAGAGGCAAATGGCAAATAATGTAATGTGAGGGAGATAAGTTTGTGATGGGTTCTTGGTATGTCTTGAATTGTGCATAGACTCCCCGGCAATGGCGTGAAATGGCTCTTGTCGGAGCTCAAATCTTGACTTGACTTGGCGTAAGCCTCCCCGTTAACGGCGCCAGAAATCCTTCTTGCTACCTCTTCAGCAATGCGTTGGTTCTCCCTTGAAGAGGAAAGGGTGATGCAGCAAAGTACCGTAAGTATTTCCCTCAGTTTTGAGAACCAAGGTATCAATCCAAGAGGAGACCATCTTGAGTCCCACGCACCTACACAAACAAACAAGAACCTCACAACCAACGCGATAAAGGGGTTGTCAATCACTTCACGGTCACTTATGAGAGTGAGATCTGATAGATATGATAAGATAATATTTTTGGTATTTTTGTGATAAAGATGCAAAGTAAAATAAAAGGCAATAAAATAGCTAAGTGTTGGAAGATTAATATGATAGAGAATAGACCCGGGGGCCATAGGTTTCACTAGTGGCTTCTCTCAAGAGCATAAGTATTACGGTGGGTGAACGAATTACTGTCAAAGCAACTGATAGAATTGAGCATAGTTGTGAGAATATCTAGGTATGATCATGTATATAGGCATCACGTCCGTGACAATTAGACCAAAGCGATTACGCATCTACTACTATTACTCCACACATCGACCGACTCACACTTTTGCATCTAGAGTATTAAGTTCATGAAGAACGAGTAACGCATTAAGAAAGATGACATGATGTAGAGGGATAAACTCATGCAATATGATATAAACCCCATCTTTTATCCTCGATGGCAACAATACAATACGTGCCTTGCTGCCCCTGCATTCTTGGGAAAGGACACCGCAAGATTGAACCCAAAGCTAAGCACTTCTCCCATTGCAAGAAAGATCAATCTAGTAGGCCAAACCAAACTGATAATTCAAAGATACTTGCAAAGATAACCAATCATACATAAAAGAATTCAGAGAGATCCAAATATTGTTCATATATAATCTTGATCACAAATATACAATTCATCGGATCTTGACAAACACACCGCAAAAGAAGATTATCGAATAGATCTCCAAGAAAATCGAGGAGAACATGGTATTAAGATCCAAAGAGAAAGAAGAAGCCATCTAGCTACTCCCTCCGTTCCTTGATGTAAAGGCGTATAGATTTTTAGAAAAATCCGAAATATAAGGTGTATTGCATTGCACCACTCATGTAGATAATGTTTTTAGGGATTTGATTACATTTCCTTATATTAGGCTAGCTCCTCTATTTTCTCATGTCAATTAGTTAGGTGTAATCTTGCCCAAAACTTGTGAAATTTTCTCTCCATGTGTGTTTTTTAATTTCCGTGCCAAAAACTATACACCCTAAATTTAGGAACGGAGGGAGTAATAACTATGGACCCGAAGGTCTGAAGTAAACTACTCACACATCATCGGAGAGGCTATGGTGTTGATGTAGAAGCCCTCCATGATCAATGCCCCCTCCGACGGAGCGCCGGAAAAGGCCCCAAGATGGGATCTCACGGGTAGAAAAGGTTGTGGTGGTGGAAATAGGGTTTTGGCTCCGTATATGATGTTTCCAGGGTATATGGGTATATATAGGAGGAAGAAGTACGTCGTTGGAGCAACGAGGGGCTCACGAGGGTGGAGGGCGCGCCCAGGGGGTAGGCGCGCCCCCCTACCGCGTGCCTTCCTCGTTGATTACTTTGCGTAGACTCCAAGTCCTCTGGATCATGTTTGTTCCGAAAATCACGTTCCCGAAGGTTTCATTCCGTTTGGACTCCGTTTGATATCCTTTTCCTTTGAAACACTGAAATAGGCAAAAAAAATTAGCAATATGTGGCCGGGCCTCCGATTAATAGGTTAGTCCCCAAAAATAATATAAAAGGGTATAATAAAGCCCATTAAACATCTAAACAGAATATAATATAGCATGGAACATTAAAAAATTATAGATACATTGGTGACATATCAGACTCTAATTTGCATGATCTGAATGAAACTAACCCCGGACTGATGTTGTTTTCAGCAGAACTACCATGGTGTTGTTTCTGTGTAGAAATAAAAGTTCTCGGAATGGAACGAAACTTTGCGAGGATTTTTTATATCAATAAAGAGAATTTCTGGAGCCAAGAGCCACCTGAGGGGGGCACCTGGGTGGGCACAACCCACCAGGGCGCGCCTGCCCCCCAGGCGCACCCCGGTGGGTTGTCCCCACCTGGTGGCCCCGCTGACTCTGAAACCGATGCTATAAAATCACATTATTTCAGAAAAAATCAAGGAGAAAGAATTATCGCGTTTCTGATACATATCCAACATATCTATAATTTTTTATTGTCGCGTGCTATTATATTATCTGTTTTGGATGTTTAATGGGCTTTAATATGCTCTTTTATATTATTTTTGGGACTAACCTATTAAGCGAAGGCCTAGTGCCAGTTTCTGTTTTTTTGCCTATTTTAGAGTTTTGCACAAAAGGAATACCAAAGGGTGTCCAAACGGAATGAAACATTCGCGATGATCTTTCTTGGACCGAAAGCAAACCAGGAGACTTGGAGATGAAGTCGGAGATGTAACGAAGAGGCCACGAGGCAGGAGGGCGCGCCCAAGGGGTAGGCGCGCCCCCACCCTCGTGGGCCCCTTGTAGCTCCACCGACCTAGTTCTTTCGCCTATATATACTATTATACCCTAAAAACATCAGGGAGAGCCATGAAACCACTTTTCCACCGCCGCAACCTTCTGTACCCATGAAATCCCATCTTGGAGCCTTTTCCGGCGATCTACCGGAGGGGGATTCGATCACGGAGGGCTTCTACATCAACACTATTACCTCTCCGATGAAGCGTGAGTAGTTTACCACAGACCTTCGGGTCCATAGTTATTAGCTAGATGGCTTCTTCTCTTTCTTTGATTCTCAATACAAAGTTCTGCTCGATGTTCTTGGAGATCTATTCGATGAAATATTCTTTTGCAAAGGTGTTTGCCGAGATCCTATGAATTGTGGATATATGATCAAGATTATCTATGAGTATTATTTGGTTCTTCTCTGAATTCTTATATGCATGATTTGATATCTTTGCAAGTCCCTTCGAATTATCGGTTTAGTTTGGCCTGCTAGATTGATCTTTCTTGCCATGGGAGAAGTGCTTAGCTTTGGGTTCAATCTTGAAGTGTCCTTTCCCAATGACGATGAGGGGCAGCAAGGCACGTATTGTATTGTTGCCATCGAGGATAAAATATGGGGTTTATATCATATTGTTTGAGTTTATCCCTCTACATCATGTCATCCTGCTTAATGCGTTACTCTGTTCTTATGAACTTAATACTCTAGATGCATGATGGATAGCGGTCGATGTGTGGAGTAATAGTAGTAGATGCAGGCAAGAGTCGGTCTACTTAACACGGACGTGATGCCTATGTTCATGATCATTGCCTTAGATGTTATCATAATTATGCGCTTTTCTATCAATTGCTCGGCCGTAATTTGTTCACCCATCGTAATACATGCTATCTCGAGAGAAGCCACTAGTGAAACCTATGGCCCCAGGACTCTTTTCCATTATATTGCATCTCTTTTCCATATTAGTGAATCTCGTTTACATCTTGCTAGTTTCCAATCTACTATTTTGCAATCTTTACGTTCCTATCTATATATCAAAAATACCAAAAATATTACTTTACTATCTCTATGAGATCTCACTTTTGCGAGTGACCGTGAACGGATTGACAACCCCTTTATCACGTTGGTTGCAAGTTCATGATTGTTTGTGCAGGTATTCGGTGACTTGTGTGTCGTATCCTACTGGATTGATACCGTGGTTCTCAAAACTGAGGGAAATACTTACTCTACTTTGGTGCATCACCCTTTCCTCTTCAAGGGAAAACAAACGCAAGCTCAAGAGCTAGCAAGAAGGATTTCTAGCGCCGTTGACGGGAAGATCTTCGTCAAGTCAAGCCATACCAAGTACCCATCATAAACTCTTCTCCCTTGCATTACATTATTCTCCATTCGCCTCTCGTTTTCCTCTCCACCACTTGTAAAATGATTTTCGAAAACCTTTGCCTTTTCTTCGCCCCTTTTTCGTTCATCTCTTTTCGCTTGCTTCTTGTGTGCTTGTGTGTTGGATTGATTGCTTGTCATGATGGCTCAAGATTATACTAAATTGTGTGACTTTTCCAATACCAACAACAATGATTTTATTAGCACTCTGATTGCTCCTACTACCAATGTTGAATCTTGTGAAATTAATGCTGCTTTGTTGAATCTTGTTATGAAAGATCAATTCTCTGTCCTTCCTAGTTAAGATGCAACATCCCATCTAAGAAACTTCGTTGATTTGTATGATATGCAAAAGAAGACAGATGTGGATAATTATATTGTTAAATTGAAGCTATTTCCGTTTTCTCTTAGAGATCGTGCTAAAACTTGGTTCTCATCTTTGCCTAAAAATAGTATTGATTCATGGAATAAGTGCAAAGATGCTTTTATCTCTAAGTATTTTCCTCCCACTAAGATCATCTCCCTTAGGAACGATATTAAGAATTTTAAGCAACTTGATCATGTGCATGTTGCACAAGCTTAGGAGAGGATGAAATTAATGATACGTGTTAGAATTTGTGGATGATTATACAAAAAAATTATGCCGGATTGAATTTTGATTCTAGAAATCTTTTAGATTCAGCCGCGGGAGGCACTTTTATGGAAATCAATTTAGGAGAAGCCACTAAACTCCTAGATAATATTATGGTTAATTATTCTCAATGACACACCGAAAGATCCACTAGTAAAAAGGGTTATGTGATTGAAAAGATTAATGTTTTGAGTTGAAAGATGGATGAGATTATGAAATTATTTGCTAATAAAAGTGTTTCTTCTGATCCTAATGATATGCCTTTGTCCACTTTGATTGATAATAATAATGAATCTATGGATGTGAATTTTGTTGGTAGGAACAATTTTGGTAAATACGCGTATAGAGGCAATTTTAATCCTATGCCGTTTCTGAGTAATTCCCCTAATAATTATGGTAATTCCTACAACAACTCTTATGTAAATTTTAATAATTTTCCCTCTGATTTTGAGAATAGTGTTAAGGAATTTATGAGTTTGCAAAAGAATTTCAGTGCTTTGATTGAAGAAAAATTGCTTAAGATTGATGAGTTGGCTAGGAACGTGGATATAATTTCTCTTGATGTTGATTATTTGAAACTTAGATCTATTCCACCTAATAATTATATCAATGAGTCTCTCAAAGCCATGATAATTTCCATTCATGACTGTAAAGAAAGAACCGCTAAGATGCGTGCTAAAAAAGATTGGTTTGTAAAAGCGTGTTCTTCTACTTTTCATGATAATAATGATGAAGATCTAAAAGTAATTGATGTGACTCCTATTAAATATTTGTTTTCCAATATGAATCTTGATAAAGAAGGGACTTGATATGAGTCAACTTTAGTTAAAAGGCGTCCCAATGATTCGGAGTTTTTAGATATAGAAGCAAAAAATCATAAAAGTGGGATTGAAGAGGTCAAAACTTTAAATAGAAATGAACCCACTATTTTAGATTTCAAGGAATTTAATTATGATAGTTGCTTTTTGATAGATTGTATTTCCTTGTTGCAATCCGTGTTAAATTCTCCTCACGCCTATAATCAAAATAAAGCTTCTACTAAACATATCGTTGATGCTTTGATGCAATCTTTTGAAGAAAAGCTTGAACTAGAAGTTTCTATCCCTAGAAAACTTTATGATGAGTGGGAACCTACTATTAAGATTAATATTAAACATTATGAATGCTATGCTTTGTGTGATTTGGGTGCTAGTGTTTCCACAATTCCAAAAACTTTGTGTGATGTGCTAGGTTTCGGCGAATTCGATGATTGTTCTTTAAATTTGCATCTTGCGGATTCCACCATTAGGAAACCTATGGGAAGGATTAATGATGTTCTTATTATTTCAAATAGGAATTATGTGCCATAGGTTTCATTGTTCTCTATATAGATTGCAATCCTACATGTGCTATTATTCTTGGTAGACCTTTCCTTAGAACGATAGGTGCAATTATTGATATGAAATAAGGAAACATTAGATTCCAATTTCCATTACGTAAGGGCATGGAACACTTTCCTAGGAAGAATATTCAATTGCCTTATGAATCTATTATGAGAGCCACTTACGGATTGCATACCAAAGATGGCAACACCTAGATCTATTCTTGTTTTTATGCCTAGCTAGGGGCGTTAAACGATAGCGCTTATTGGGAGGCAACCCAATTTTATTTGTGTTCTTTACTTTTTTCTCCTGCTTAGTAATAAATAATTCATATATATTCTTTTTAGATGTGGTTTTATGTTTTAATTCGTGTTTGTGCCAAGTACAACCTTTGGGGAGACTTGGGTGAAGTCTTTGCGATCTTGCTGTAAAAAACAGAAACTTTTATGCTCACGATAATTTTTTACAGAAGAGTGCTTTTAGGTTGATTCTTTTTGCACAAGATTAATAGACAAATTCCGAACGTCCACCAATTTATTTATGAATTTTTTGAGTTACATAATTATTCGAAATTTACAGATTCTACAGACTGTTCTGTTTTTGACAGATTCTATTTTTCGCGTGTTGTTTGGTCATTTTGATGAATCTATGAGTAGTATCGGGGGGGTATGAACCATAGAGAAGTTGGAATACAGTAGGTTTAACACCAATATAAATAAATAATGAGTTCATTACAGTACCTTAAAGTGGTGGTTTATTTTCTTATACTAACGGAGCTCATAAGATTTTTTTTTTTGAAGTTTTGTGTTGTGAAGTTTTCAAGATTTGGGTAAAGATTTGATGAATTTTGGAATAAGGAGTGGCAAGAGCCTAAGCTTGGAGATTCTCAAGGCACCCGAAGGTAAAATTAAAGTACAACCAAAAGCCTAAGCTTGGGGATGCCCCGGAAGGCATCTCCTCTTTAAATCTTAAATCTGCTCGGAAACTTTACTTGAGGCTATATTTTTATTCACCACATGATATGTGTTTTGCTTGGAGCGTCTTGTATGATTTGAGTCTTTGATTTTTAGTTTACCACAATCATCCTTGTTGTATACACCTTTTAGGAGAGACACACATGAATCGTGATTTATTAGAATACTCTATGTGCTTCACTTCTATCTTTTCAGCTAGACAATATTGCTCTAGTGCTTCACTTATATCTTTTTAGAGCACGTCAGTGGTTTTATTTTATAGAAATTGTTGATCTCTCATGCTTCACTTATATTATTTTGAGAGTCTTTTAGAACAACATGGTAATTTTCTTTGGTTATAAAATTAGTCCTAATATGATGGGCATCCAAGATGGATATAATAAAAACTTTCATATAAAGTGCATTGAATACTATGAGAAGTTTGTTCTTTAAGATTGTTTTGAGATATGAAGATGGTGATATTAGAGCCATGCTAGTAGAGTAGTTGTGAATTTGAGAGATACTTGTGTTAAAGTTAGTGATTCCCGTAGCATGCACGTATGGTGAACCGTTATGTGATGAAGTTGGAGCATGATTTATTTATTGATTGTCTTCCTTATGAGTGGCAGTCGGGGACGAGAAATGGTCTTTTCCTAACAATCTATCACCCTAGGATCATGCGCATAGTACTTTGTTTCGACAACTATAGATTTTTACAATAAGTATGTGAGTTCTTTATGACTAATGTTGAGTCCATGGATTATACGCACTCTCACCCTTCCACCATTGCTAGCCTCTCTAGTACCGCGCAACTTTCACAAGTACCATACACCCACCATCGTCTTGGATGCCCCCAGCCCCATCGTCTTGGCGGTGGTCGTCGTTCCCTCCTTGGAGGAGGAGGCACCGGAGGGAGGCCTGCATTTCCCTGAGGATGGTCCTCGCGAGGCTGGTCATGCCAGGGGCCATCGCGAGCTGGACCCTGCCAGCTGTCCTCACGAGGCTGATCACGACATTCCTAGTGGGGGTCGCGATTATCCCAGCGGCCGCCACCACGGCCTCCTCCGCAGTTGTCGCCACGGTCGTTGCGCTCGGGACAGCGGCCAAGGCGCCCGTCGCGGATTACCCTGAGCTCCTGGCAGTCATTGGTGTTGTGGTTGTAGACGTTGTGGAAGATGTAGAACAGATGGCTGCCCTTGGAGGATTCGGCGCGCTCGCCGCCGTGCTTCACCTCAGGTTCTGCCGCAAGCACAGCGGGGCCCTTGCACTTTACGTCCTTAGCCTTGGCCTTTTTGTACTCAGGATCGACCTCCTGAGGCTCTAGGAGGGAGAGGTGACCTTCCTCTGCCCTTGCGCAACTGGTGGCCATGTTGAACATCTCGTGGGCCGAGCATAAGTCTTCGTGGATGGCGAGTTCCTCCTTCATCTTGACGTCCCGGACACCATCAGTAAACGCCAAGATGATGGCATCATCCGACACCTTCAGGATCTCGAGGCGAACGTTGGTGAAGCGCTACATGTACTTGCGCAAGGTTTCGTCTGGCTGCTGCTTGATGCACCGTAGTTCACCTGCTGCAGGAGCGTGATGACCCACAAGTATAGGGGATCTATCGTAGTCCTTTCGATAAGTAAGAGTGTCGAACCCAATGAGGAGCAGAAGAAAATGACAAGCGGTTTTCAGTAAGGTATTCTCTCCAAGCACTGAAATTGTAGATAACAGATAGTTTTGTGATAAGATAATTTGTAACAGGTAACAAGTAATGAAAGTAAATAAAGTGCAGCAAGGTGTCCCAATCCTTTTTGTAGCAAAGGACAAGCCTGGACAATTTCTTATAATGAGAAAAGCGCTCCCGAGGACACATGGGAATTATCATCAAGCTAATTTCATCACGCTCATATGATTCGCGTTCGTTACTTTGATAATTTGATATGTGGGTGGACCGGTGCTTGGGTACTTCCCTTTCTTGGACAAGCATCCCACTTATGATGAACCCCTATTGCAAGCATCCGCATCTAAAAAAGAAGTATTAAGGTAAACCTAACCATAGCATGAAACTAGTGGATCCAAATCAGCCCATTACGAAGCAACGCATAAACTAGGGTTTAAGCTTCTGTCACTCTAGCAACCCATCATCTACTTATTCCTTCCCAATGCCTTCCTCTAGGCCCAAATAATGGTGAAGTGTCATGTGTTCGACGTTCACATAACACCACTAGAGGAGAGACAACATACATCTCATCAAAATATCGAACGAATACAAAATTCACATGACTACTAATAGCAAGACTTCACCCATGTCCTCAGGAATGAACATAAACTACTCACAAAGCATATTCATGTTCATGATCAGAGGAGTATTAATATGCATTAAGGATCTGAACATATGATCTTCCACCAAGTAAACCAATTAGCATCAACTACAAGGAGTAATCAACACTACTAGCAACCCACAGGTACTAATTTGTGGTTTTGATACAAGATTGGATACAAGAGATGAACTAGGGTTTTGAGAGGAGATGGTGCTGATGAAGATGTTGATGGATATTGACCCCCTCCTGATGAGAGGATCGTTGGTGATGACGATGATGATGATTTCCCCCTCCCGGAGGGAAGTTTCCCCGGCAGAATTGCCATGGTTCCGCCTCGTGGCAGCGGAGTTTTGTCCCGTAAGCTTGCTTATGATTTTTCCAGGGTAAAAGACTTCATATAGCAGAAGATGGGCACCGGAGGGCCACCAGGGGGCCCAAGAGACAGGGGCGCGCCCAATAGGGGTGGGCGCGCCCCCCACCCTCCTAGCCAGGGTGTGGGCCCCCTCTGGTACTTTCTTTGCTCAATAATTCTTATTAATTCCAAAAATGACTTTCATGGAGTTTCCGGACTTTTGTAGCTGTGCAGAATAGGTTTCCAATATTTGCTCCTTTTCCAGCCCCAGAATCCCGGCTGCCAGCATTCTCCCTCTTCATGATAAACCCTGTAAAACAAGAGAGAATAGCCATAAGTATTGTGACATAACGTGTAACAACAGCCCATAATGCAATAAATATCGATACAAAAGCATGATGCAAAATGGACGTATCAACTCCCCCAAGCTTAGACCTCGCTGATCCTCAAGCGGAAGCCGATATTGAAAAATATGTCCACATGTTTAGAGATAGAGGTGTCGATAAAAATAAAATACGGACATGAGGGCATCATGATCATTCTTATTACAGCAACATATATAGATTTTGTCATATGATTTCTCATGCTCAAGTAACAATCTATTCACAATGTCAAGTATGGTTCAGAAACTTGATTGAGAACTAACAAACTATAATCTCAGTCATTGAAGCAATTGCAATTTATCATAACATCGAAAGAGTCAAGAATAGAGCTTTTCAAATAAGTCCACATACTCAATTATCATATAGTCTTCTACAATTGCTAACACTCACGCAATACTTATGGTTATGGAGTTTTAATCGGACACAGAGAAAGATAGGGGCTTATAGTGTTGCCTCCCAATGTTTTACCTCAAGGGTAACGTCAACAATAATAGTTCATGCTAACTTACATCCAATTGGATATATATATCAGGATCTTTCCAACACGAGGTGCTTGCCAAAGGATAAAATGAAAAGGGAAAGGTGAAGATCACCTTGACTCTTGCAAAAAGTAAAAGATAGGCCCTTCGCAGAGGGAAGCAGAGGTTGTCATGTGCTTTTAGGGTGGATGCATAAAATATTAGTGCAAAAGAACGTCACTTTATATTGCCATTTGTGATATGAACCTTTATTATGCAGTTCGTCGCTTTTATTACTTCCATATCACGCGATCGTATAAAGCTTATTTTCTCCGCACTAATAAGTACATATTTAGGGAGCAATTTTTATTGCTTGCAACATGACAACTTACTTGAAGTATCTTACTTAATCCATAGGTAGGTATGGTGGACTCTCATGGCAAAACTGGGTTTAAGGATATTTGGAAGCACTAGTAGTATCTCTACTTGGTGCAAGGAATTTGGCTAGCATGAGGGGGAAAGGCAAGCTCAACATGTTGGACGATCCATGACAATATATTTTAACTAATATGTGAGAAAACATAACCCATTACGTTGTCTTCCTTGTCCAACATCAACACTTTAGCATGTCATACTTTAATGAGTGCTCACAATTATAAAAGATGTCCAAGATAGTATATTTATATGTGAGAACCTCTCTCTTTTTATTACTTCCTATTAATTGCAACGATGACCAAAACTATGTTTGTCAACTCTCAACAACTTTTATGCCTCATACTCTTTATATGTGAAGTCATTACTATCCATAAGATCAATATGAACTCTTTTATTCTTTTTATTCTTTCTATTTTCTCAAGATCATAGCAAGATAGCAAAGCCCTTGACTCAACACTAATCTTTATTATATATCTCACAGACTCGATTACATAGACGGATCACAAAGCAAAACTCGAAACTAATTCATACCAAAACTTTATTCTACTAGACCAAGATATTACTAAAAGGATCGAACTAAGAAAAATGGTAAAGATAGGAGTGTGATGGTGATACGATACCGGGGCACCTCCCCCAAGCTTGGCAGTTGCCAAGGGGAGTGCCCATACCCAAGTGATTATGTCCTCGGAGGTGGTGATGATGGAGTTGTTGGTGATGTAGGCTTCCTCCTCAAGTTGCGCTTGAGAATGAAATTTTGCTCCTTTAGATCATCGATCTCTTGCTCAAGGCTTAATATTCTTCTGCATAGTTCCTGTTTGTTTTCCTGCAAGAGGCGAAAAAGGGATAAGCTCGATCTTGGCTTCTTTGCCCTATCGGGAGGCTTGACTTTTTAAACTCCACATGCATGTCCCCAGGTTGAGGTAACGGGACTTCGTCTTCGTCTGATCTAGTCTCCTCCTTCCCCTTAGGCTTGTAGTCTTCTTCTTCCTCAGTGGTCCAGCCACAATGATCCAAGTCCCCATACACCTTAGGGTCTGCAAGGTAATCGGCCACATAGCTTTCTCCTTCCGAATCCTGGGATGACATATTGCTCTAATCTGCGGAAGAAACAACTCGAAACAAAAACATAAGATTTTTGCGTGATACGGTGGTCAAAACCTTCAGGAGATTATATCATGAAATTTTTACGACCAAAAAGAAGTAACGCAAGAAAACGGAGTCCGGAAGGAACACGAGGTGCCCACGAGGTGGGGGCACGCCCAAAGAAGGGTGGGGCGCCCACCCTCCGAGGCCTCGTGTCCTTCCCGGACTACTTCTTATTTCCTTACATTCTTAAATATTCCAAAACGGAGAAATATTGCTATTAGAATTGTTTTGGAGTCGGTTTACTTACCGTACCACATACCCATTCCTTTTCGGAGTCTGAAACATTCTGGAAGGTGTCCCTTATGTATTCCTCCGGGGTTACGGTTTCAATAATATTTGTTTCAACATTTATGAGATTACACGAGATATAATGTTTGATTCTTTGATCGTTCACCACCCTCGGACTTGTGCCTTCGAAGTTGTTGATTTTTATGGCACCGGGACGATAGACCTCCTTGATAACGTAAGGGCCTTCCCATTTAGAAAGAAGTTTTCCTGCAAAAAATCTTAAACGAGAGTTGAATAGCAACACATAATCACCTATGTTAAACTCACGCTTTTGTATTCTTTTGTCATGCCATCTTTTAACCTTTTCTTTAAACAACTTGGCATTCTCATAGGCTTGGGTTCTCCATTCATCAAGTGAGCTAATGTCAAATAACCTCTTCTCACCGGCAAGTTTGAAATCATAGTTGAGCTTTTTAATAGCCCAATATGCCTTATGTTCAAGTTCGAGAGGTAAGTGACATGCTTTTCCATAAACCATCTTGGGCTCACCTAGCACCCAGCAGCCCATACTCTTAATAAAAGGTCAATAAGAGTCGTCTAACGCGCACATGCACACATTTACATAAAAAAACGTACATGCACACATATGTCTGTATATATTGACCCAATCTGTTTGATTATAAATAGTAGATCTTCATATTACTTAATACAGGAAAATAGTAATAGTTATTATATGTCGTTTGATTCACATCACATAAAAAAACCCAAGAGGCATTGCATAATCACGTAAGAACAAAAACAAAGAGGCATCACATTAAAAAAACGATAGCAAGATCCCTTTCCAAGTACGTGCACACATATGCTAAATTAAACTGATCTTTTTTTTTTTTGATTCTAATAATATGGCTTCATATTTCTTAATAAAGGACGATAAAAATACGTGATTCTAAATTGTTTGATTTACAATGATAAAGGATGATGATTATATACTATTTAATATTTAAATTATATCATGTTTATCCACACATTTAAACTATCCCAACCATTAACTTCTAGATATAGATGGCCGAGATATTTAACAATATAAAGTTACACATAAATATTGTGTATAGGCATATATGTACAACAAGGAAAGTCATAAAAAGGAGTAAACCGTGTACAGGAAGGACACGTACGTCCAAAAAAACAACGACAACTACTTATGAAAAAACGCAAAGACATGCAATTTTTGATCCGTTTCACACTATTAACCTACGCAACTGCATTTTGTTGTCTCCCTCTCTATTTTATCTTCACATACATTTCTCTTTTATTCCAAATATATTACTTTATCAATTTTGGATTATAAGATAAGAAATTAGAGCAGGAGCGAGATGAGAAGAGGCATGCATAAATTTGGAGAAAAACAGATACATGTTACTATGGGATACGAGACAACAAATCTATCAGTCTTGGCTGGCCGGCCGGACGCACAAATGTAACTGATACGGATCATGCCATGGTATGTGCTTTTACTGAATACTAATACATATGCCCGTGCCTTGTCACGGGCGAAAAAATAACAAAATATGCTTCAGGTGCCATTATGCGCTACGCATATTCAACACCAATAAAATGCTGAAATAAAGTTACCCTTGTCTCTGTAAGGTGCATATGTGCGGGTGTGTGCCACAGGTTGCATTATCTTTTTTTTATCGTGAACTGTTGATGTGAAGAAGCCACCCAACGTCCTTTATTGGTGCATATTTAAGCTATGCACTGTCATCGAATGGAAGAATAGTGAGGCATGAAACAGTCTTATAGGAGGAAACATACAATATAATTCATTTGTAGGGCTTTTATAGAACTATCAAAAGAATTGAATCCAGTGGTTTTGATTATGTAGGTTTTTTGTTTTTATTGAAGATTGTTTGATTTGTAGGATTATATTTCATTCCTAATGTTTTTTTCTCTATTTGGAATTGGCCTAAACGCAAGAGCATCTCTCTAAAAAAACAGATACATAGTGCATGTCCTCTTTTTCGAACAGGAAAGGATTAACAAAATCAACTGGCTGACAAAGATAACGTTGGTTCGTTCCAGCCAACACGTACACCATCCATCACGTGTACGACTCGCTCTAGAGAGGCCACGCTTCAAAGCTTATCCATTCGACCGCTCTTGTTCTATTCCGTGGCTCTACCTCTTTTTATCCGTGTGTTCCGAGCAGTAGTTGCTTCCTGCGGGATCTTTTTTTGCGGGATTTGCCGCGTTGTTAGCCGCAGAGCCTGGGGAGTGACGACTACGAGCGAGCGCTGGAAGCCATGGGCAACTTACCCCGAGCGTGCCGCCACCAGCAACCCCATTTCCAGCTCCTCCCCTTGCCGCAGCCGAGGCCACCACCAGGCGGCGGCGGCGGCAGGGCCTCTCCTCGTCTCCCGTTGCCTGTTGCGTGCGCCCCCTCGCGGCTGTCAGCTGGCGGCGTGTCTCTTGTGGCCGGCCGGTTGACGGAGTGGCCTCTGTTTATTCCGGGCGCCTGTGCTCCCTTGGCCGTGCCCTTCCGTGACTCCCGCGCATCGCCTCGCCCCTCCTGCCCTCTCCGATTGTTGCCTGGTGCGACGCGTCCTTTATCTAATCCGGCGGATCCGCCCATCCTCCCCTCTTCGACCTCTCAATACACCGACCTCCCGGGCGATGGCGGCTCGGCCGGGGCATCCTAGATGCCACATCCCCACGCCGTGTGTGCCTGTCGGCGGCCGTCACTGCACTGCATCTTTGCGAGGATGTTTTCTCCTTTCTCGTTCAAGCCCACAATCGTATTCTAAATTTTCTAATCCATTATTCAGGTATCATGCACATCTGAATGCCACCCTGATCATTGCGAAGCCTCTTGTCTGTTCTCATCGTCCGTTTTTAGGATTTTTAGGTGCCTTATATGTTATTCTAGGTAACTTGTGTATATGAACTGATGTGAATCGGTGTAAAGAAGTAAGGTGGGACTATTTAACATGATCTGAATTGATGAGTTTATGGCTGTAACCATGTTTTTACCGGTCTTGACTTCGATCATACAGGATCAACAATTTTCGTCACGTGACTTAGTGGACGCCAAAAAAAGGCCCAATAGTGAACAAGGTGGCCCAATACGGATGAGGCGAGGAACGGAACTCGGCTCTACGAATTAGTACCGCCTCATGTATTTCACGTAACATAGGATTAGATACGGGACGAAACTAAGAATATCACCTTGCTTTAATATTATTATTATTATTATATTATTATTATTATTATTATTAATAGTAGGTATATATATATAGAGAGGTATAGATATAGACTACAGCCATCCCTGTACGAGTACTGATCATGGCCGATGTCGGCAGTACCAAATTCATCACGCATTCTATGGAAAAAAGGAAAATTAGCTCATCACATCTGTATATGTTCGCTTACACAAGCTCCTCAACTTGGCATTCGGCAGAGTACCAAATTAGTTAAAAAAATCAATGATGTTTTATTTATACTATCAATTTAAATAAAAGAAACTCAATCTAAAACTGATAGGTGAAATATTTATATGGAAGTAAAATGAGACATTTTCTTTCCACTAGACAATATACAATGTGTAGCACTTTGGAAAATCATCAATGTGACATTCCTTACAATATACAATTTGTAGCACTTTGGAAAATCATCAATATGACATTCCTCACATGCACGACACATGGCTGCTTATGTCAATGGAGAAATATGCATTTGATGCATAACCAAGGAAGTTTTCATAGTATAGCAAAAGAGTCTGGTGGTACTCCGAGGGAGATGGGAGCTCATCTAATCATTCATGGATTTATTATAACGAGCGAAGTTCACAACGACTAATAGCAATAGGAAAGCCATATATATACACTGACACACCAGCTTGAAACCTCTATTGGAAAAGGCAGTGCCTAGGAGGCGCTTAGGCACGCCTAGGCGCTAGGCAATGGCCAAACGCCTCGCCTAGGGCATAAATGGAGTTCTAGGCAGGGCAAGCAAGGAATTGCTTACCCTAGCAAGAAATCATGCCACATACTGCACTGATATTCCAAACGGGTTATATTTCAATGACAGTGAGACGGTAATTAACTTATTTATATGCCCTAAACTGATATCAACACCCATATTATAATCAAAAATACACTACGAGTAAAAACTATATTACCGCCTAAGCCGCGCCTAGGGCGCTTAGGCACCGCCTAGACACTAGGCGAAGGCCAAACGCCTCGCTTACGCCTACCGCTTTTTCCATCCTAGCTTGAAACAGTAGAAAAGTAATATATTGAGAAGAACCAAAAATAAATGCATATATAAGGGATCACATAAGGCAAAAAGAAACAACAGTCGATGCTAATATGGTATCAGCTTGCGTTGAGTCGGTGCAATAATTAAGGTTAGAAACAAAATAATACTATACACTATCATTAAAGAAGACACATTATATTGATATTTTTGTTATAAATTATCGTAGTATTACCTATTGAAAATGAATCATAATAGCAACAAAGTTAGAGGGTATTAATCCATGTGAATATACAGATTCAAATGATATATATGAAAAGGTAGATTTCTTTTTTACAAAGGAAAATGTATTGCGAGAAGGATAGACAACACAGGATGAGAATGGCTAAGTGAAAAACGTAGAGATGAAGATGGTAGTCCGTGGTGGTGAGGCATAGATCAACGCCTTCAGTTTTGGTTAGCCCAACCGAAATTGTTACCAACAAACATAATACACACAACTGTCAAAAGAACAATGAAATCCAATGTTTGTTGAAGATATTCTTATCAGCCCAAAATATGGTTTCTATAGTTGAATCATATATAAAAGCTAATATAATGGTGAATTACAGAATATCGGTTGACAACATAGGCAAAGAAAACAAGAATATGACTCTTTTGCCTATATGTAATAAATATTATAAGCTATTGGCAACTAAACTTTTCTTTTGAATTTTATATACTCAATGACATTGTTCGGAGTGTTACCATTTATAATTTCCTATAAGCATATTCATATGAAAAATAACAATATCTTTATGGTAGACAAGTAAAAAAATAATGAAGGGTACTACAAATAGTAATATACAACAGTCAAGCTAGCCGCGCAAATGCGCGGGTCGCGCTGCTAGTTTGATTTAATTTTTCTCTCCAATTATTTCCAATAATAAACGGGGGAAGATAATATGACTTCTTCAACAGAAGAGAAATATTGGAGAAGAAATTTTAAAATCAAATTATTATTTTATTTCCTATTTTATTCGAATTAGAGAAAAATTGCATTTTAGTACAGAAAAATGTTCATCTTATCCTAAATATTAGGTTTGGACGGTGAAAATTATTTCCGGAATTTTTACGTTTTTATATTTATTTAGGATTTTTCTCTGCGGCCAAAATTATTAAAAAAAACTCTTCCTGGACCGAACTGGGCCGAAGGCCCAGCCGGCCCACGCGTCGCCGCCGCCTTTTCCCTCAAGCGCCGCCAGAATGCCACGGACTTCGGCGAGTCAACTCGCGTCGTCCGTCCGGGCTTGGCCTCCAAGTCGAGCCGCCTCTCCCGAGACCTTTATATACCGCCGCCGCCTCCTCTCCTCCAAACCACCCCGCCTCCGCAGCCACCGCCTCCACCGAAGCGCCGCCGCTGCCCGCCTTGCCGTATCGCTGCCGCCGCCGTCGCTTGTCGCTGCCGCCAAGACGCTTTGTCGCCCGCGTCGCCGCCGATCCAATCCATGTCGCCGCCACCACCGACCTGTCAACCCCGGTGAACCGGTAAGAAACACCGGTTTGAACGGTTTTATTGTGTTTTTTTTTGTTTTTAGGGTTAGATCGGTTTCGTTTTTAAATTAGTTATTTAGTAAACGTTCGCCCGTTCGTTCGTTTTAACGAACGAGTTTGTTCGTTTCGTTCTGTTAACGAACGTTCGCGCAGCAGATTTTTCTTTTTAGTTTTATTTTCGGCCAGGGACCTATCTACGAATAGTTTTATCGCAATTTAGCCCTTGATTTTAAACTAGCGTAACATTTTGCTTGTTTGTCCAAATTAGATGAAACCAGCGCCTAAATCTTAACGTTCTGTTCTTTCTAGTTAACCAACTTGAACATGATTTTGACACTTTAAATTTGAATTTAGTTCAGATTAGTAAACGATCTTGTTTCATTCGTATCTTGAGTTTCGTTTCTCCATTTGAGTTGTTTCTTTTTGCAAATCATAGCTAATCACATGTACCTACTATTAAGATCTAATCCACATGATAATAATGTTGTTAGGTTTGTTTTTTGTTTAGTTTAGACATTTGCTTGTTTCGTGTTTGATTTGGATCTTTTCTCGTTTTCTCGTTATTTCGTTTGAGTGATTGCTTATGTATGCTACTGTTTGTCTATGCTAGATTACCCGGAGTGCGAAGCTTGTTACTACGAATCTCTAGAGTTTGCAGATCGTTAGCAAGGCAAGTTACACTTTGATCATACTCTTCTATACCCAGTTTTTACTATGCATTAGTATTGCTCCTCAAATATTTGCATGAGTAAGATTGGGACCATGTGGTTTTGGTTGTAGTACTTGAGGTAGGAACCTAATACCTTTTGATCACCCCAGGAATATACGTTATGCTTTATTGCTTAGCCATGTTCATAGACGGGGATTGGATCGTGATTCACATCGAAGTTATGAGAGTTATTAATCTTGGATAACATTAAGATGGCAACTTTAATACACATTTGGGTGGATTGGTTGGGGCACCTGGGGAACCCAGTGTTGTCCATTAATGGAAATCCCGGGGTATCCGTGTGATTTTTCCTCGGTTCGCCACCCAGGCTCAAAGGGATCATATGATATTTCATGCGTAGAAACTTCCGTGTGCATGCACAAGCCATTATGGGCTCTGGCATAGTTGAGTAAGTTGTATGAGCTCTCAAAGAGGTGGACTAGCAGATGTAGAGGGAAATTAGGTGTACCGGTCTGCCCGGAGTAGAGAGTTAATGCTTCAGAAAGACTATGTCTCGATCATCCGATCATGGATGCGGTCGAGTCTTGTGGGGAAAAGTGCGCAACCTCGGTAGAGTGTATAAACTAATCATGGTTAGCCGTGTCCCCGGTTATGGAAATCTTGAGTACCTGGAATTGGATATTATTGTTGATCTGATCACTCTTTAATTAATTGAATTGGGTTTAATGATGATACTTGTTTAATTGGGATTTTGAGTTGGGGGGAACCTTCTCAAATATTGGAACAACTTGGGAGTAGTTTAAATAAATTTTATTCCTTTGTTGTAGGGAAAAACTAGCTTTATGAAAAATCATAAACTTACAGCCTCCACTAGCCAAATATTGCATGTAGATATAGTTCTTGCATTTATTGATTTACAGTGTAACTCTGCCAGCATATTCAATGTCTTTGACACTACACGCAACGTCTCATGTTGCAGTCTACTCAGACGACGAATAAGGTGCGATAGGTTGTTGTCTTGCACTCAGCTATGCCGTTGGAGTTGATGGACTCATTTACCTTCAAAGAGTCCGCAGTTATTTAGATTAGATAGCCTTCAGCCATGATATTTTGTGTAATCATACTCTTTATGAGGACTCGATGTAATAAGTGTGTGATTGAAATCTGTTATAATTCCTTGAGTACTGTGTGTCAGCATTACCAATCCAGGGATGATACTGAAACACAAAGACTTCGGTCCATTAGGATCGTGGTCGCTATAAGATGGTATCAGAGCACACGCTGACTGTAGGCCGCGACCACTAGAATAAGCCACAGGAATTCTCTTCTTTGCTCATTTCTATTTCTCCTCTATTTCTACTCTATAGATGGTGGATCCCAGGAGCAAATTCACTCAGCCGGATGACGACACCTCTTTCGGACGACACTTGAAGGAAGTCACTAAGTACCTTAACATCGGACTACCAAGCTTCACAGGGACTTTATCTGCAATTGTACCGGAAGAGGAGCACTGGAAGATCAAAGTCTGGGTACCTGGGAGGACGTTCGCGCCAACAACGGAGCCTATTGATTTCTACCTGGATGCACCAAGATGGAGTTTAGGAAAGAGCATGGCAGCTCATATCACTTTTGGACGCATATGTGAGGTGTATCACAAGGACCTGGAAAATACTATCTACCAAATATGTGGCTGCTGAGACGAAGAATGGGAGATGATTCGTACCAAGAGGGATGGATCAATTGCAGCTTACATTCAAGAGATGGGTGATCATATTCGCCGACAAGAGAATCAATTGTGCTTCAACATGAAGAAGATCAAGAAGCTGATGAAGAAAAACAACGAGCTAGAAGAGGAACTCAAGTTTACACGCGATGTATATGAGGAAGAAATTGTCGTACTAGTGGAGAAGCATGAAGATTTGAAGAGGAAGCTAGGACTACCAGTAGAGAGTCATAAGCGAGAAACAACAAGGGAGATCCGTTCGGAGGACTACATCATCTTGGACGACAATCGACACGGATAGTGATGCAAATGACAACGATGATGATGACTACGTTGAAGAAGCTGGAGCAGATATCATGGAGTCTTCCTCTGATCAAAATTTTTAGATGACCACCAGGTTACTAGTAGTGTTCCTCCAAGTAGTTAGTAACAATCAAGTTTGTAATTGTAGTTTAGATCGTTTGTGTGAACCTTGTGTGCTATTGAATGAAGTGAATTGATTGTGTTTGTCTCATGAGCATATGGGTAGTGAATCTCTCTTAGAACTTATTCTACTCTGTTTTCTCACCCCTTCTAACCCATCAGATGCCTCCAAGACGTGACAATGGATTTGCGTTCCCACCGGAGCTCACTCATGATCCAGCAGCAGAATGCCTTGATGCAGATGCTAGTTCAGAACCAGAACAAAGGCAACAACAACACAACCCACCACTACCCCCCTATTGACAACCTAGCCCGTTTTCTGAGGTTGAATCCGTCGGTGTTCTCTAGTAGCACCGAGCCAATTGTTGGAGATGATTGGCTCCGCAAGATTGCAAGAGATCTGACCACTGCAGGATGCTCAAATGCGGAGAGAGTGCGCTTTGCCGCACATCAACTTGATGGACCCGCAACATCTTGGTGGGAGAATTTCACCGCCACATACCCCATTGATACAGTCACATGGGATCAGTTTCAGCAGGCTTTCGGCACCGCCCATGTTTCGGCAGGAGCTATGAGCATGAAGAAGCGTGATTTTCGCAACTTGCGCCAGGGAGGCCGTATAAAGGGGACAAGATGTGGATGAGTTTTGTGTTAGCACGCTATGCCCCGTATGACGTGGCCACAGATGCCGCCAAGCGGAGAAGTTTCTTGAGGACTCAACGATGAAATTTGAGCATGCAGTTGATGGTAGCACCATTCAACAACTACCAGAGTTGGTAGATAGGGCCCTCATGATAGAAGGCAAGATGCAACAGATTGACAATCGCAAGAGGAAGCATGGACAGGGGGCACTACTAGGAAAACCTTATACGAAATTTAGCAACGGTAGCGGGTCAAAAAAGGCGCTAGTGCTAGATAGCGAGCGGTTGAAAAAAAACCACGCTGCAGATACAATTGTAGCGATGGCGCTGTAGGCCGTAAAAAGCGCTTACTACTAATATTCCCATTGGTGGAACGATAGGCTACACATAGCAAGATGGCGGGCTTGGAGGAAGCGCCACCGGTAGGGCATGAGTAGCAGCGTGTTTCCCAAGAAGAGCGCCATCGCTAATGGAAATAAAATAAAATGAAAACAAATAGAAAAGTAAATGAAAATGAAAAGAAATGTAAAAAGGAGAAAGAAAAATAAAATAAAATGTAAAGCAAAATAAATGAAAAAGCGAAAAAACAGAGAAAGGCATAGTCAGAAGGCGTGTGTCAGAAGAGGCGCTTATAGCTAACGAAGTCAGCTGCTGCTTTCCTAGACCTCCGCCATAGAAATGTAAAAGGAAATAAAAAAGAGAGAAAATTACATAGCTATAGCAATAGCTGCGTTTTGTAAAAGCGCTATAGCTATATTAGCTATAGCTGCTTATGCAAACGCTGCCACCGCTTAATTTGACTTAACCAAAACCGTTTCCCTGTGCCACCACTTGCCCCCAAATCTCTCGACCCACCCCGCCGCCATCTCCCCAATTCGCTGTCGCCCCACTTCTCCTGCCTCGCCGACGCCGACGGAGCTACCAGAGCTGCAGTGGCGTCGACGCCACGGAGCCGCCTCTAACGCCACGGAGCCGCTGCTGCTTATCAACGCCACCGAGCCGCCCGTCGACGCCGGATCCTCCTCGCCACAACTGCCTCCCTCGCCGTCACGGAGACACCCTGCCTCCCTCGGCCACCACCGAGCCATCCTCTGTAAGCCCCCACCCTCTCTCTCTCTCTCATGCATAGGTTAATTATCTAGGTTATTTAGGCAAAATTTTAGTTAGAACTTTGACAGAGAACTAGTCAGGTTAACTAGTTTAATTAGGTTAATTATCTAGGTTATTTAGGCTCGTTTTATTTTAAAGATGATCCCTTCCTAGACTTTTGTTGTTGATTATATCTTTTCATTGAAGTGGTCATGTTATATATCTTTTCATTGAAGTGGTTCGATTGTGCCCAAGTGGCTTTGTTGTTTAAATGAAGCTGAGTGGCCTATATATGTTTCTTAGGAATGTTGATTCATTTCAGTTCCGAAATTTCAGGTTCTCGATTTGTCCACTTTTTAGCTTAAAGGTCATGCGAAAATTTTCCGTGAATTTCGCATGACTTGTGCTACAAACTAGGACATATCGAGTGCCCGGATTTGCCGCACTGTGAAGGAGAGTCAACGTTCCTCGCAAAACAATAGGCCTTTATGTCATTATTCATTTTATTAGGTCTAGAATTAATTGACTAGATTTAATCATAGGAAACATGGCTAGCAACGATGAAGGACAGTGGTTCTCGTGATTGCGTGACGCTCACCGGGCGGCGCATTTAATTTTTAGCCTATACCGACGATCAACCGATGTTGTTGCTGCGCCCACCGGTGGCATCGGGATCGAGACCGCACGTGGACTGGTCTTGAGGCGAGACCGGCGCTAAGACTCAGACCGGCGTCGCCGAGACCAGCGGGCCGAGGATCGAGACCAGCGCTGCCTCGGGAGCGGAGCCGCATCAGAGAACCAAAGCAAAGAGGCAGCAAGCTTCCTAACAAACTCGGGACTACTAGACTGGTGGTCACGGAGGTGGACGACGGCAATTTTGAGCCAAAGGCGCCGAGGAAGCGTCGATGCTTCGGCAATCAAATAGGCTGCATCATACGGACAACCGTCACCATCAAGGATGAGAAACTACAGAAGATAGAAAATATGACGAGCTCCCTCCTAAAGAAGTTTCACCAGATATTCTTGTTCCCGGGCCGGAATGAGAAGGATTATGAAGATCCAGACGAGGACCCGACAATGAAGAAGATAAACAAACACGCCATGACCAAGTTTAGCGACGCCGCGTTGGCCGCTGGAAAACTCGGTGAAAGCAAAGATCATCGACAAGAAGGAACCCTACTCCGAGATTGTAAAGGATAATCCGACAATCACGGAAGAGCGCTTCAAATATTCAAGGAGGCTTGTGAGGCCAAGATGCCAAAAAAAGTCTATGTACATGAAGGGGCTTCAAGAGAGGAACATTGGGAGCCACCACCTCGGAAGCCGTGGTTACGGCGGAAAGAGGTCCAAATGGGCCAAGGAGGACGCGAAAGCCGCGAATCTGGGCATCCTGCACCCCTTTGGCGGATTTCACCGTCTTCGCGGGAGCGTGACGCCCGAGGGCCCGCCACCGTTGGGACCTAGTGAAGAAGGTTTACGACAACACCGGTCATTACGGAGTTCATGAGACTGCTGGTAATTTTAGTTTACGATCAATTCGATCGCACACGTTAGTCATATTTGTAAACGATCCTTGTGCCTTTTGCCGAGAGTGCAGCACCGGATTGGCGGCGAAAGCGACTCGCGTTCGAGGCATTGGCGGCGGGCAAGTGGGACACTCCATTCAACCGGGCGTTGAACATATTGAAACGACAACCGGTGGATACTCGACCGTCGTATGGACGCGTGCACGGTGTCGGAGACGACGCCACGTGGAAGAAGTACTACCATGAGACCACGGAGGAGAGAAAGGAAAGACGGAGGTTAACTGAAGAAAACATCGACAAGAAGGTTGAGATTGCGGTTGAGAAGAAATCATCTCGCATACCCGATCGCAACAGCGGTAGCTGCCGCAAAACAGGTGGTTGCAGATTTGTCTACTTCCTTGGTGACGGGCGTTTTCACTTGGACAAGGCAAAATCCGTAAGCAAATGCGAGGACTTTCCCTTGTCGACTTCTTGGGAGCACCTGCCTCAAGATCGCTCCGCAAGACCTGGCGTGCTTCGGCGGTGCTTCGTCTTGGCTGAGCTCGACGCCCTCACGGTATCTATCACACCGCCCCCTTCAATATAAATGTATAATCTCCCATTTTCGTTGCCTTTTCGCATGTCTCACGTCGCGAACTTTTTCATTGCAGGCCCGCATTTAAATCCCGGTACCATATTGTACACCATCGGCGACAGAAGCGGGGCGTGGGGAAGGCGACGATAATGGAGCCGAAGGAACCATTGTTCCACAACCGGCGATCCCCGAACGTCTTCAAGGTTTCCGTGGCGATGTCGTAACCGGCCACGAGAATTTGCCTCCTCCAATACTCTTTGGTGGATGACGAGGAGACACCGCGACGGCTTGGTGATTGTTGCAATGGGTGGGTCCTGTTGTGGCCAAGAGTCTGCTTGCCCGAGGCGGTGGGAGCACACCCACGAGCACGCAGCCTCGGCAAAGGTATGAACATCAACACCTGAGGGAGTCCTTGATTAGGGGGTGTCCGGATGGTCGGACTATGACCTTTGGCCGGACTCCTGGACTATGAAGATACAAGATTGAAGACTTCGTCCCGTGTCCGGATGGGACTTTCCTTGGCGTGGAAGGCAAGCTTAGCGATACGGATATGTAGATCTCCTACCATTGTAACCGACTCTGTGTAACCCTAACCCTATTCAGTGCCTATATAATCCGGAGGGTTTTAGTCCATAGGACGAACAACAATCATACCATAGGCTAGCTTCTAGGGTTTAGCCTCTCTGATCTCGTGGTAGATCTTCTCTTGTACTACCCATATCATCAATATTAATCAAGCAGGAGTAGGGTTTTACCTCCATCGAGAGGGCCCGAACACAGGTAAAACATCGTGTCCCTTGTCTCCTGTTACCATCCGCCTAGACGCACAGTTCGGGACCCCCTACCCTAGATCCGCCGGTTTTGACACCGACATTGGTGCTTCCATTGGGAGTTCCTCTGTGTCGTCACCTTTAGGCACGATGGCTCCTCCGATCATCAACAACGATGCGCTCCAGGGTGAGACTTTCCTCCCCGGACAGATCTTCGTATTCGGTGGCTTTGCACTGCGGGCCAATTCGCTTGGCCATATGGAGCAGATTGAAAGCTACACCCTGGCCATCAGGTCAGATTTGGAAGTTTGAACTACACGGCTGACCTCCGCGGAGACTTGATCTTCGACGGGTTCGAGCCACGGCCAAGCGCTACCGTGACCGGCCACGAGGGGCATGATTTAGTTCTGGCCGCCTAACAGTGTCTCCGGAGGCTGCCAGTAGTCCGCTCGACCTTTAGCTCGGAGCCGACCGTACCGATCAAGGACGGGTGGCTGGACACCGCCTCGGGGCTGCGATACCTACGGTGATTGAGCCGTACACCTACCCGTCGCTGCGAGCTTCAGAACTCCATGGTGCCGGACTCTCTCCGGACTCCGAGCCTTCAGCGCCCCCGCTAATCGAATCCGATTGGGCGCCGATCATGGAAATTCATCGCCGCAGACATCTTTCAAAGACTTCGCCCTTTGGCGACATTCTGAATTCATTAAAGTCTCTCTCTTTATCAGAGAGCCTGGCCGGATTATGGTCAGGAAGGTTGGGATGCGGACGACGAAGAAAAATCAAAACCCACTCCACCACCCACTTCGTAGCCACCGCCGATGATTTAACCGACATGCTAGATCGCGACTCAAGACATCGACGGTATGGACGACGATGCAAGAGACGACAAGAACCGGTGCCCACAGTGGCACTGGAAGGCCACCTAAATCATCGACATATACATGGTGGACATCCCAAAAGATGGGAATGGCGATGGAACAGCGGAGGATGACCCCTCGAAGAAACAGCCTAAGTGTCGGCATCAGTGGCGCCGCTCTAAATCCCGCCACAGCAAAAACGGTGATTCCCGCACGGGAGACAATAACACCCCGGACAGTGCCGAAGACAGCATCCTCCAGCAAGATTCAGCGCAGGAGGATGGAGAAGCCAGCCCTCATGAGAGAGCGGCAGAAAAAGAGGTAGAGGACGATAATTACATGCCTCCCTCCGAAGATGAGGCAAGCCTCGACGACGCAATTAATTGGTCTGCCCGAGGATCCCGTCGAACAATTGTGTTTCAAACGCAGGCTCATGGCCACGGCAAGCAGCCTCAAGAAAAAGCAGCAACAGCTTAGAGCTGACCAAGACTTGCTAGCTGACAGATGGACTGAAGTCCTTGCGGCCGAAGAGTATGAACTCAAGCGCCCCTCCAAGAGCTACCCAAGACACAGGTTGCTACCCCGATTAGAGGAGGAAGCACCCAAACCTACATCACCAGTGCATGATATGGCTGACCGGCCACCTCGTGGCCGTGATGTAAAACCTCTCGGCCCTCAACTCAAGCCGCACCCGGCGCCGCTCAAAAATACAAAGGCACGGGAAATGCGCGGACTGCGAGATATATTGGAGGACAAGGCAAGGCAACGAGGCCGATCTATGGATCGCGTGGGCGCCCCATGATACGTGATTTACAATCACACGCCGGATATGGCAACTCGCCGGGCCGAACACGATGAGACAAAGCTCATTTGAGCCGCGGCCGTGATATAGCCCAATACTGAGGCGCCAAGAAACCCACCGTGTTTCTTCGCTGCACGAAGTAATGGATCATCAAATCCCCGAGGGTTTCAAACCCGTAGAATATTGAATCATACGATGGCACAACAGATCCTCGCGGTTTGGATCGAGGACTATCTCCTTCATATCCACATGGCCGCGGTGATGATCTACACGCCATCAAATACCTCCTACTCAAGCTTAAAGGACCAGCCCGACATTGTCTTAACAACTTGCCAGCAGAGTCAATTGGTTGTTGGGAAGACCTAGAAGCCGCATTCCTCGACAATTTCCAGGGCACATATGTGCGACCACCAGACGTCGATGACCTAAGCCACATAATTCAGCAGCCAGAGGAATCGGCTAGACAATTCTGGACACGGTTCCTAACCAAGAAAAATCAAATCGTCGACTGTCCGGACGTAGAGGCCCTTGCAGCCTTCAAACACAACATCCGCGACGAGTGGCTTGCCCGGCACCTAGGACAGGAAAAGCCGAAATCCATGGCAGCCCTCACATCACTCATGACCCGCTTTTGCACGGGAGAGGGCAGCTGGCTAGCTCGTAGTAACAACATGACCAAGAGACCTGGTAATCGGATACCAAGGACAGGAATGGCAGGCCGCGTCGCAACAAGCACAAGCGCTGCATTAACGGCGATGATGCTGAGAATATGGCAGTCAATGCCGGATTCGTGAGGCTCTAAACCCGGTCGTGAAAAGCCATTTAAAAGAAATACTCCGGGCCCGTCCAATGTGGACCGAATACTCGATCGCTCGTGCCAGATACACGGCACCCCCGAAAAGCCAGCCAACCACACCAACAGGGATTGTTGGGTGTTCAAGCAGGCAGGCAAGTTAAATGCCAAAAACAATGACAAGGGGCTGCAAAGCGATGACGAGGAAGAGCCCCGGCCACCGAACAATAGAGGACAGAAGGGCTTCCCCCCACAAGTGCGGACAGTGAACATGATATACGCAACCCACATACCCAAAAGGGAGCGGAAGCATGCACTAAGGGACGATATCGCTGATGGAGCCATCGCCCTAAAGTTCAACCCGTGGTCTTCACCGCCCGATCACTTTTGATCAAGGGACCACCCACCAAAGATCCGCCATGGCGGATTCGCCGCGTTGGTTTTAGACCCAATCATTGACGGATTTCACCTCACTAGAGTCCTAATGGACGGCGGCAGAAGCCTGAACCTGCTTTATCAGGATACAGTGCGCAAAATGGGCATAGACCCATCAAGGATTAAACCTACGAAGACAACCTTTAAAGGCGTCATACCAGGTGTAGAGGCCAACTGTACTGGCCCAGTTACACTAGAAGTGGTCTTCGGATACCCGGATAACTTCCGAAGCGAGGAGTTAATCTTCGACATCGTCCCGTTCATGGCGGCTATCACGACTGCTCGGACGAACCGCATTTGCAAAAATTCAATGCGGTGCTGCACTATGCATATCTCAAGCTCAAGATGCCAGGTCCTCGAGGAGTCATTACGGTCAATGGAAACACCGAACGCCTTCTCCGGACGGAGGAGCATACGGCTGACCCTCATGGCGGAAGTACAAAGTAGCCTCTTAAGTCAATTCTCAAGTCAGGCTATTAAACGCCCGGACACCGTCAAGCGCGCCCTGAGTAACCTACAACAAGACCGCTCGGCATCGCTCCGGAGCACGCATAGCACGCGCCCAAACCCCAGCCCTTGTGACATTGCGAAACCAGTACTATGCGTACATAATTACGCTCTGGAAATACCATGGGCATAGGGGGAAAGGCACGACCACGGCATGCCCAGAATGCGGCTTAACCGCACCAGGGGCTCCCCATTGTGTCATTCTTTTCCTTTTCTTTTTTTCTTTTTTTCTTCTCAGGACTCCGCTCTTACGAAGCCCTGTCCGGCATTAGAATCGCCGAACACACGATGCAACATGTACCAGTGGAAGCGAAAGCTTACGCCGAGTGTCTAGGTGGTCTCTATTACGAGCAATATATCTGTTTTACACACCATCCCGCGGCTTACCCCTAGAGGGGGACATGTTAAAAAGTCCCGTCCCTTTCTTATCGCACTATTTGTATCGTTCTGCTCTTACTACAGCTCTTTCGAATAAACAATATATATCTTCTGCCTATTATTGAATTCCCTTTTTTTCTATATATATATATATATATATATATATATATGTTCATTTAGGACATTGTGCAACCAGACACTTTGGTACAGGCAATACACTGTGGGCTTGAGTACCCCGCAATATGGTGTGATAAGTCCGAACACTTTCACAAGTGCGGCACCCGAACTTATAGCATTATATGCATCGGCTCAATCATGTCTTGGGTCAATAGTTGGGTTTTCCGGCTCCCACGTTTTGGTACCTTATGTTCCGTTATATCGGCTAAGGTAGGCTGGGAGAACCACCGATAACAGTGCCCGGTTGAGCTAGGTTAAGCACCTCAAGGAGAAAGCTAAAACTGACCATCATGATAGGGCGAGAGCTGGTCATTGCTCGAGAGGTTTTCGAGTCCCTAAAGACTTATGCCGCTTAGAGCGAGGAGTCGGCATAGTCCGGCCTAAGGCGTGGATAGCGCCTCAACTCGGTCTTCCGAATACTAGGGGCTTCACTAAATTGAAAATTACAGAATTCTATGGCTAAGTGAGAGTGTTCAAGCATTATAGTCCGTTGCCTTGTTCGCTATGCGTTGAGCGCCCCTCAAGGACCCAAGAATGGGAACAAGAGCGCTCAAGTTTATCCCGAACACCCCAAAGACTCGTGGCATGGGGGCTGGGTTTATTTACTCGCCATCTCTCAAATTTAATAAACGGCCGCACAGAAGGTAATATTTTAAATTCAAAAGCGTTGCTTAGCGCATATGAACAAGTTTTCAGCGTACAGGATAACAAATGCGAGTCTATTCAAAAATAATATCTTTGGAGCATTCATCCGCTATAAGGCAGGCACCCTTCAGGACGCCCTCATAATACATTTCAGGCTTGCGATGCTCCTTCTTCTTCGATGGTGGTCCGTCCGTCACAAGCTTCTCGGCGTCCATCTTGCCCTCAAAGTGCACCTTAGCAAGGGCAAGGGCCCTACGGGCACCTTCGATGCAGACGGAGCGCTTGATGACTTCAACCCATGGACAGACATCCACCAGCCGCCTCACCAGCCCGAAGTAGCTCCCAAGCATGGGTTCCTTGGGCCACAGCCGACCTACGAGGCCCTTCATGGCTGTTCGGCCGCCTTATGGAACTCGACCAGCTGCTTCAGCTGGTCGCTCAAGGGCACCGGGTGTCCGCCTCAGCATATCGAGACCGAGAACACCTTCTCTAATGAAGCGGCCGAATGCTCCCGGAGAGCTCCGGATTCGGGTAAGTAACAGATAATTCACTTTCACATGCTTGCTTTGCATATAGAATGCCTTACCCGCCGCTATTTTCTTCATGGCCTCAATCTCCTGGAGGGCTTTTTAGGCTTCGGCCTTGGCGCTCTCAAGGGCCGAGGCGAGCTCGAACTCTCGAGTCTTTGAGTCACACTCAAAACTCTCGTGTTTTTCCACGACAGCCTGGAGCTCTTGCCGCACCTCCGCCACCCGCGCCTCCTGCTTCTCCCTGGCCAAGACGCTCCACGGCCGCATTGCTTCGGCCTTGGACACCGCCTCCTTGTGGTCGCCACCTGCGTGGCCCCTGCAATATTCACGTTATCCACATCCATTTTTGCAACCACATTTTTAAAAATACTCCCATAAGGTATTACTTACCTTCCTTGTCCTCGAGCCGCTTCTTGGCAAGTCCGAGCTCGTTCTCGGACCGCCGAGGCTCTGTTTTAATGCATCAACCTCCAGCAAGGCGGCGGCAGGTCGATAGCGTAGCCTGCATTCCCATATTGACATACTTATATTAGTCTTCTGCGTATATCTTTTGGATCCTCGGTTGGCTTTTCTTTCCTAACACCAAACCGAGCTTGTCGGGGGCTCTGTCTATGCGGTAATATTTTTACATATCTTAAATACATACCTCAAAGCTCGTTAGAAGGCTGGCGAGCTTCAGTCAGCCCGCCTCTTGGCGGATCGAACTTTCTCGGATCACCACACTCATAACAAAGGCGGGTAAGCCTCGTCGATGGAAGCGCCATTGAGCGCCTCCATCAAATTATCCGGTGCCTCCGGTTGGACGGAGGTCACCGGCATCGCAGCCTTGCCCTTCTTATGAAAGGGTCGCCCTCCGGACTCCGGAACCAATCGGTTCGGTAGATGGAGTCCTGCAGGGCGGACTTAATGCCCTTAGGGTTTTATCCCTTTGCGCCGGAGTCCCGGAGGTCGCTTATGGCGCCTCAGCCGCCACCTCCTCCTGGCTGGGCCCTTTTTGGGACTTCCACCTCGGCGTCATCCACGGCGGGAGGAGACGAGGCGGTCGGAAGTGAGGCGCTATTCACGCCCGACGAGTCCAGGGAGCCGCTCGACGAATCGTCGAGCCCATCCTTGGGCGGGTTGCATGGTTATATTCGGCGTTAGATAATGTTGTGCGACAAATGGAACACCATGAGTTATTCTGGTGTCCGGACACTTACGATTTCGCTAGGGGCTTGGTCCTCGGTGCCCACCCCTCTTCGCCGTCGTCGGCGTTGGCGGTGTAGTCCGGAGGGAGGGTCCTTCTCTTCTTGGACCCTCTGGCCTCCCCAGTTGGGGCGGCCTTCCTTTTCTTCTCTCCCCCCGCTGGGAGAGAGGCCTCTTTTTCCTCCTCCTCGTCTTCCTGGGGGGGAGTCTGCCTCGGAGTCATCGGATGATGAGTTCGACAGCACCTGGCGCTGGGAGCTCCTTCGAGTTCACGTGGCCTTCTTCTTGGCCTTCTTCTCCGGCACCACGTGAGGTGCCGGAGCCAGCAGCCCCGTCAATCGGGCGTCGCTCGGTCTTCCGGCAAGGAGCCGACAATAATCTCTCCGGACGTCTTCAGCCAGTCCTGTCAAAGGTGAGGGAGTTTTAGATCCCGCATAGAGTCAAACTATGAAAAAAGAGCCCCGTAAAGGGTAAAATAACCTACCTCGCTGGCTTGACGCTGCGAGCTGAATCCGCGATCTTCGGTAGCGGATGCGGGAGCTTCGGCGCCCTTGAACAGCACCTTCCAGGCATCTTCGTACATAGTGTCGAAGAGCCGGCTCAAGGTCCGGTGCTGTGCCGGATCAAACTCCCACAAATTGAAGGCCCGTTCTGGTTGGCATGGGGAGAATCCGGCGATGAGCATCACATGGATTACGTTGACAAGCTTGAGATTCTTGTCCACCAGGTTTCGGACACAGGTTTGGAGTCCGGACAGTTTCTTCCAATCACCCCACGTCGGGCCCGTCTCTTTCCATGATGTGAGCCGTGTGGGAAGCCAGATCGAATTCGGGACCGCCGCCATTGGGAGTCGCGCTGCTCGGTGATGTAGAACCACCCGATTGCCACCCCTTTATGGTCTCCACAAAGGAGCCCTCGAGCCATAAGACGTTGGCCATCTTGCCCACCATGGCACCTCCAAGACTCCGCTTGGCGGCCGCCCACTACCTTCGGCTTGACATTGAAGGTCTTGACCATAAGTCAAGTGGGGCTAGATGCAGAGGAAGGCCTCGCTTTACGATGATGAACGCCGAGATGTTGAGGATGAAATTCGGGGCCAGGTCGTGGGAAATCTAGGCCGTGGTAGAACATGAGCCCCGGACGAATGGGTGAAGTGGAAAGCCCAAAGTACGAAAGAAGTGGGGAGGAAACACCACCCTCTCATGGGGCCTGGGGTGGAAATGAGCTGCCCTTGTTGGGGAGCCGACCGCAGCGATGTCGCCGGACAAGTATCCGCCTTCCGCTGCTTTGATGTGCCCTCCGTGGACGGAGGATGCCATCCACTTGCCTCCCACTCCGGACATGGTTGGAGAAGGTTGAGGTGAGATGCGGACTTGGGCACTGGAGCTCGAAAAGCGCTGGAAATGGATAGGCAAAGGAGGAAGAAGGCGTGTGCGAAAAAAGTGGATCCTTATCCTTATATGGACCGAACAAAAGCTATCACGTCCCCACCGGCCTCGGGTAAACTTCGCTTATCTCCCAAAGCGCCAGTAATCAATGGCGGCGTTTGGAGTTACCCACGCCCGTATTGATGAGAATCCCGAAATAAGGGGACACGATCTCTGCTTTGACAAGACGTGCCAAGGAAACCGCCTCGCTAAACGCGCTGAGGCAGGGCAATGAAAACAATTCGAATAAAGGCTTGCCAGTGGTGTGATGTCACGCCGCGGGATACGTCAGCAGATTGAACTTGTGTGAATATTATTCTCTCTACGGTGGTATGTGGAACTTATTTTGCAGAGCCGGACACTATCCTTGTGTTCAAAATCTTCTATGAAGTATTCGGAGGAGGAACCCGCCTTGCAATGTCGAAGACAATATGCGCGCCGGACTCGTCGTCATTGAAGCCTGGTTCAGGGGCTAGTGAGGGAGTCCTGGATTAGGGGGTGTCCGGATGGTCGGACTATGACCTTTGGGCGGACTCCTGGACTATGAAGATACAAGATTGAAGACTTCGTCCCGTGTCCGGATGGGACTTTCCTTGGCGTGGAAGGCAAGCTTGGCGATACGGATATGTAGATCTCCTACCATTGTAACCGACTCTGTGTAACCCTAACCCTATTCGGTGCCTATACAAACCGGAGGGTTTTAGTCCATAGGACGAACAAAAATCATACCATAGGCTAGCTTTAGGGTTTAGACTCTCTGATCTCGTGGTAGATCTACTCTTGTACTACCCATATCATCAATATTAATCAAGCAGGAGTAGGGTTTTACCTCCATCGAGAGGGCCCGAACCTGGGTAAAATAATCGTGTCCCTTGTCTCCTGTTACCATGCGCCTAGACGCACAGTTCGGGACCCCCTACCCGAGATCCGCCGGTTTTGACACCGACAACACCCCACCTACCCAATTAGCGTCGGGTGTCGGGTTGCGTGATAGCGGACGGGGTAAGGAGGAGGCTCCATTAGTCGCTGATGACGTTGCCATGGGTGAGGATGAGGACGACGGTGGCGCTGAACAGTATGTCTATACTGGCGCCTCCTCAGGGTTTGAGCGTCATGAGTCAGTGCCTGAATTGCCGTCTCAATGTATTATGGACGACCTTCTGGTAGTAAAGAAGTCTAGCAAGAGAGCGAGGAAAGGCAAAAAAGCTGATTCTATGATCCAGCCGCCTCAGCAACCTCGGCTTCAGGACCGTATAGATATCCCCGATGCGGATAAATGGCATATCCCCGGTCAACCAATCCTACCGCAAGAGCTCTAGGGGCGATTCGGCGATCTAAGGAGACTTCATGACGATGTGCTACGGGTAGAGAAAGGCCTCATCGCTTCGACAGATCCGGGATACCCACTTACGTGGTTAACGTTCCGGCAAATGTCGACGTCGATCGCTTCCCATGGATAAGTTCTTTCTCCGATTCGATTACATATTCGACAAGTTTCACGTGAAGAAGATGGATTTTACGTTTGTCCGCCCTTATGCCTTGTACATGAACTACATCATCGGGGTTGAGCAGATACCTCATAATTGTGTTGCTGACCCGTACTACATGCATGAGGGCTTCTTGGGAGTCTGCGCAAAGCACGGTGAATACGCGAGGGATTACATCGTTAGTTTCATGCTCGCCAATAAGGAGAAGGAGGCGATTCTCGTGCCTTATCATCCCGTGTAAGTCATCCACACTGATATCCTTCCTTCGATTTTAATCATTCATTTGCACGGTGGAGGCTAAGTAATTTGAGGTGTACTTATTTTTAGCTATGGCGGCAAGGCCGTCCTCGTCATCCTATACCCCCATTCTCCCACGCTCTTTACTTGGACTCGTCAAGAACATTCAGAAAAAGGATTACACCCACATCAAGGATGTTCTCGATATGCTATGTTTTACTACCAAGCAAGGGGTGGAGAGGTTAGGGACAAGAAGAGAAGGGCGGCAGGCTCGCCTTCGATTATAAGACCGACTTCGCTGCATCCAAAGAACCTAACGATTATCTTAATGATGGATTCTATGTCCTACACCACATGCCGGAGCATGACGGGATCACCGTAACCTTCGCATGTCACCTACATCCGGCGATGCCCATATTACGCAATGGGCAAAGAACGTAGGAGATATCGAGGATCATCGACTTTGAGCCGAGTTCTATCACATCCAGCGAACTTGCCCAAATCATCATGAAGGAGGTCGTCGGAAAAACAGGGATGTTCTCTGACGAAGGACAAATGTCGTGGGAAGACGTCCGAATATGGGTAGCCGTCATTGCGTCTCGACCTGAAGCCTTTCACTAGGCTCGGGGACTATCTCCCTAACATGGATGGATGGAACGACATGTTGGGGTGATTGTCGATATATGACAATGTGTCCGTTTAGTCCATACTTTCTGTATGACAAAACTTTGAGTTATGCACGGTGAAACTTTATTTGTGATGTAATTAAACCGTCCTCCTCCTCGACTAGCGAAAATCACTCTAGTTAGGGCATTTTGGGGTATGATGAACTTTGTTATTTATGCTTATGATATGTTGTTTCTATTTTTGCCAAGTCTGCCTCTTTACTGTTGCCCAACTATATATATATGTTGCATATCATCGACTCATGTGACAATGCAGGTGCATAGATCATCGATGGTGAATAAGTGCTACGCCAGGAGTATATATACGACAAGTGGCCGGAGTGTCAGGCCCAGGTGTACCGGTTTCCGGTTTCCGAGTGATAGGCAGTAGTTAGTTTAGGTTCACGCTAATGCGAGAGAGGGATACGAACTCATGTACTCAAAGTGATAGCTCTTCTCGTGTATATCATTGTTTAGATGGATGACGATGTATTTGCAAGTAATCGAGACTTGTATCGCTATTTTCGAGATGATGACGAGAGACCACTTTGTGTTGGATGATGATTATGATGAGACTATTTGTATGTATATGCTATGATTACATTCGTGGTCTCGTAGGCATTTGTATGTGTATCATGATGACATTTGTATGTGCTAAAGATTCTTCTATAAAGCCTGTTCAAATACAAAACAAATATGCTGGAAAAAAACAAAAAAGTACTAAAATTAGCAGTAGCGAGTGTATGAAAGTTAGCAGATGGCGCTGCATGATAGCGATAGCGTCCAGCCAGAGCAGCTGAGCTACTAGCGATGAGCGAAGCTTCCACTAAGTCTTGTCGTTGTTACACTTGTGTAGCAAGATGGCAAGGCACTTGGCCATCGCTATGTGTTAGCTGTAGCGCCTTATTAGTAGCGCCACTCCCCGCGCTACTGATACACCTAAAACCCGCGCTGCTGCTAGCCTTTTCCCTAGTAGTGGGGGAACACTTCTGGAGCTCGGCAAAAGCCCCGCTATACCCCGTACTCGGGAGGACATACTCATAAACATGCAGGACACACACACAATGGAGCAAGTTCGCACAACCACAATGGCCGCAAGAATGGCAATGAGAATGGAGGAAGCAGCAGTCATAACCGTCCCATCACCTCAACACCAGCCAAGAGGGATTTGAGCCACATTACTTGTTTCAAGTGCAAGAAGACCAGACATTATCCCAATGATTGTCCTGAAGCCAATAATGGAAATGGCAATAGAGGTTCTGCTAAGAAGCCCAACCCCTTCACTAAAGGTCATGTGAACCACGTCAGTGTGGAGGAAATTGAGGATCAACCCGACGCAGTTGTCGGTAAGTTTTTGATTAATGCATTTATAGCACTTGTTCTTTTTTGATCTTTGGTGCATCTCATTCATTCATATCAAGGATTTGTGGATAAGTATAAGTTGTTAACAATAGCTCCTAAGTCACCTATGTTAGTAAGTTCCCCAGGAGCAGAGTATATGGCTAGTAGGGGATGCTATCAGTTGCCAGTAACCATAGGTAGACATGTTTTCCCCACCGACCTAATTGTCGTGGACTCACAAGGATTGGATGTGATACTAGGCATGGATTGGCTATCCAAGTTTGAGGGAAACATCGATTGCGCCAGTAAATCAATTCTCCTCACCACCCCGGAAGGAAAGAGGATCAAGTATGTATCCAAGCATGCGCTAAGGAGGACTCAGGTGAATTCCTTATCAGGAGTTGTACAGGAGGAAGTACTAGTGGTGAAGGATTATCCCGACGTATTTCCGGAGGAGTTACCAGGCATGCTACCAGATCGAGACATTGAGTTTTTGATTGAGCTATTGCCAGGCACCGGACAAGTATCCAAGAGACGGTATCGGATGCCCGCAAAGGATATGGAGGAAATTAAGAAGCAGATTAAGGAGTTACTGGAGAAAGGTTACATTCGACCAAGTTCATCACCTTGGGGGCCCCCAGTGCTTCTAGTAGAGAAGAAGGATGGATCTTTGAGGATGGTTGTTGATTATCATGCGCTGAATGAGGTGACGATCAAGAACAAATACCCTCTGCCGATGATCAATGATTTGTTCGACTAGCTGCAAGGCGCTAAAGTTTTCTCCAAGATCGATCTTCGAACAGGTTATCACCAGATGAAGATCCGAGAGCAGGATATACCTAAGACAGCTTTTACCACGAGGTATGGGCTATATGAGTATACAGTTATGTCCTTTGGTTTGACTAATGCCCCTGCCCATTTCATGAGTATGATGAACAAGGTGTTCATGGGGTTTTTGGATAAGTTCATCATTGTGTTCATTGATGACATTATGGTCTACTCGAAGAATGAAGAAGAGCATAAGGAGCATTTGCGTTTGGTTCTTGAGAAGCTCAGACAACATCAGTTGTATGCCAAGTTCTGCAAATGTGAGTTTTGGTTGAAGGAAGTTGGATTTCTTGGACATGTTATATCCGGAGAACGAATAGCAGTAGACCCTACCAAGGTTGCTTCTGTCACTAAATGGTTGGCACCCACCTCAGAGGGAGAGATCAGAAGTTTTCTTAGACTCGCAGGCTATTACTGGAGTTTTATTGAGAATTTCTCCAAGATTGCAAAGCCCATGATGGAGTTATTAAAGAAGGACACCAAGTTTAAATGGACGGACGAATGTGAGGCTAGTTTTCAAGAGTTGAAGAAATGTTTGGTTACAATTTCAAAGTGCTGATTCTTCCAGACAAACGCAAGGATTTCCAAGTATATTGTGATGCTTCCCGTCAAGGACTTGGAGGTGTGCTTATGTAGGATGGAAGAGTTGTGTCATATGCCTCACAATAGCTTCGACCTCATGATTTGAATTATGCTATGCATGATTTGGAGTTAGCGAAATGTAGTGCACGCTACCAAGACATGGAGACATTTTCTCATCGGAAACCGTTGTGATGTATACACGGATCATAAGGGTTTGAAATACATCTTCACGGAGAAGGAGTTAAACCTCAGGCAAAGGAGATGGTTGGAGCTCATAAAGGATTATGATATGAGATTGCATTATCATCCAGGAAAGGCCAATGTCGTAGCACATGCATTGAGACGCAAGAGCTATGTTAACACTCTCATAACCGGAGGATTACCTAAGAAGTTTGCAGATGACCTTCGAGAGCTATGCTTGGAGATAGTTCCGAGAGGTTATGTTGCAGCATTGGAAATTCAGTCCACTTTGTTGGGTAAGATCAGAGAAGTCCAGAAGATGCATAAGGAGATTCTTTGAGATAAAGGAAAGGATGAGTAAAGGAAAGGCTAAAGGATTTTGTGAGGATGAGCACGACACTTTATGGTTTGAGGATCTCATATATGTGCCTAATGACCCTGAGATCAGGAAGTTGATTCTTCAGGAGGATCATGATTTGCCTTACTTGATTCACCCAGGAAACACTAAGATGTATTTGGATTTGAAGGGAAGTTTCTGGTGGACAGGAATGAAGAAGGATATTGCCGAGTATGTAGCAGTATGTGATGTATGTCAGAGAGTTAAGGCAGAGCATCAGAAGCCAGCAGGATTGCTACGTACCGCTGTCGATACCGAATGGAAGTGGGATCAACTTGGCATGGATTTTATCACTGGATTACCCAGGACTCGTACAGGCCATGACTCAATCTGGGTTGTAGTCGATCTTTTGACTAAAGTAGCCCATTTCATCCCGGTAAAGACAACTTATACCAGTGCTAAGTTGGTGAAGATATACATGAGCAGGATCATATGTCCGCATGGAGTTCCGAGGACCATCGTGTCGAGATAGAGGAACACAATTTACTTCAAAGTTTTGGAATCTATTGCATGAAACTTTGGGTACCAAAGCTAGAGTTCAAGATGACCTTTCATCCACGTATTGATGGATGGACCGAAAGAGTCAATTAGATTCTGGAGGACATGGTGAGAGCTTGTGCAATAGATTATGGATCTAGTTGGGATGACAATTTTCCCTATGCAGAGTTCTCTTATAACAACAACTATCAAGCCAGTTTGAAGATGGCCCCTTTCGAAGCATTGTACGGAAGAAGGTGCAGGACACCGTTATCGTGGCATGAAGTTGGAGACCGACAGTTGTTCGGACCAGACTTAATCAAAGAGTCTGAGGAGAAGGTTAAGTTGATTCGAGGCAGACTCAAGGTAGCCCACCAAGGCGTAAGAGTTATCTGATCTGAAACGCAAGGAGATAGTTTACTGAAGTCGGAGATCGAGCATATCTTCGTGTCCCCACTTCAAGGAGTTAAACGTTTTGGAGTCAAGGGAAAGCTAGCACCACGTTTTGCGAGACCATACGGAGTTTTGGAACGCATGGGAGAAGTTGCGTACAAGTTGGAATTTCCCGAAGGATTGTCAGGAGTTCATGATGTGTTTCACGTTTCCCAGCTGAAGAAGTGCCATGCAGTGATGGCGACATTCCTCCTGGGAGATACAAGGCCACTTGGAAGCAATACACCTGGATAGTGATCCGACCTATGAAGAGAAGCCGCTAAGATTCTTGAGTGTTCCAAATGAGTTACTCAAGCAAAGAAGATTATCAAGTTTTGCAAAGTTCAGTGGAGCCACCATACCGAGGAGGAAGCCACCTGGGAGCAAGAAGAAGATCTTCACAAGGACCACCCGGACCTTTTTGCTGACCAACCCGAATCTCGAGGGCAAGATTCATCTTAAGGGGGGTAGGTTTGTAACATCCCAATTTTCAATTTGGATGTTATACATATCATCATATGCATATCATATTAATTTTTGCATTTTGGTTGTGATCCTAGAAATCTTAAGCAACTCAAGGACCCAAGGAGAGAGTTGGAGGTTTCAAAAATTTCATATTTGAATTTATGTCAAATTTGAAAAGAGGATCAATTTGATTTAGTTTTCTCTCCGATTATTTCCAATAATAAATGAGGGAAGATAATATGACTTCTTCAATGTAAGAGAAATATTGAAGAAGAAATTTTAAAATCAAATTATTATTTTATTTGTATTTTATTTGCTATTTTATTCAAATTAGAGAAAATCTCAGATTTTAGTCCGTAAAAATGTTCATCTTGTCCTAAATATTAGGTTTGGACGGTGAAAATTGTTTACGGAATTTTCGGAATTTTTTATATATATTTAGGATTTTTTCCTTTGTGGCAAAATTATTTAAAAAATTCTTCTTGGACCATTGCGTCAGCCGCCGCCTTTCCTTCCGTGTCTTAGGACTCTAAAGGAGTCCGACCTCGCCGTAGTCCGGTCATGGCCTCAAGTCGGAGCCGCACCCACTTCTAGAGACCTTTATATACCATTGTCACGCCTCCTATCCTCCAAGCCACCCCACGTGGCAATTAGCCGCCACCACCGAAGCGCCGCCACCGGGCCTCGGGCTCGCATGGCCGCTTCTGGCCAATAGTCGCCGTCAGCCTTGATACAAGGTCGCTGTCGCTTCAAGGCCGCCAAGACGCCCTCGGTCCGATCCACGCTGCTGCCGCCGCCGATCGGTCAACCCCGAACCAGGTAAGAACCGCCATTCGAACGGTTTTATTCTATTTTTCGATTTTTAGGGTTAGATCGATTTTCGTTTTTATTTTAGTTATTTATAGTAAACAATCGCCCATTCGTTCGTTTTAACGAACGAGGTTGTTCGTTTTGTTCTGTTTACGAACGTTCGCCCAGTAGATATTTCTTTTTAGTTTTATTTTCGGCCAGGGACCTATCCGCGAATAGTTTTATCACCATTTAGCCCCTGATCTTAAAACTAGTGTAACTTTTTGCTTGTTTGTCCAAATTAGATGAAACCAGCGCCTAAATCTTCGTAACGTCCTGTTCTTTCCATTTAACCAACTTGAACATGATTTTGACACTTTAAAATTTGACTTTAGTTCAGATTAGTAAACGATCTTGTTTCGTTCGTATCTTGAGTTTTGTTTCTCCGTTTGAGTTGTTGCTTTTTGCAAATCGTAGCTAATCACATGTACCTACTGTTAAGATCTAATCCACATGATAATAATGCTGTTAGGTTTGTTTTCTGTTTAGCTTAGACGTTTGCTTTTTTCGTGTTTGATTTGGATCTTTTCTCGTTTTCTCATTGTTTCGTTTGAGTGATTTCTTATATATGCTACTGTTTGTCTACGCTAGATTACCTGGAGTATGAAGCTTGTTACTACGAATCTCTAGAGTTTGCAAATCGTCAGCAAGGCAAGTTAACTTTGATCATACTCTTCTATACCCAGTTTTTACTATGCATTAGTATTGCTCCTCAAATATTTGCATGAGTAGGATTGGGAACATGTGGTTTTGGTTGTAGTACTTGAGGTAGGAACCTAATACTTTTTGATCACCCCGGGAATATACTTATCCTTTATTGCTTAGCCATGCTCACAGATGGGGATTGGATCGTGATTCACATGGAAGTTATGAGAGTTATTAATCTTGGATAACATTAAGGAGGCAACTTTAATACACATCTGGGTGGATTGGTTGGGGCACCTGGGGAACCCAGTGTTGTCCATTAAGGGAAATCACGGGGTATCCATGTGATTTTTCCTTGGTTCGCCACCCAGGCTCAAAGGGATCATATGATATTTCATGCCTAGAAACTTCTATGTGCAGCCACAAGCCATTATGGGCTCTGGCATAGTTGAGTAAGTTGTATGAGCTCTCGAAGAGGTGGACTAGCAGATGTAGAGGGAATGTAGGTGTACCGGTCTACCCGGAGTAGAGAGTTAATCCTTCAGAAAGACTATTTCTCGATCATCCGATCATGGATGCGATCGAGTCTTGTGGGGAAAAGTGCGCAACCTCTGTAGAGTGTATAAAATAATCATGGTTAGCCGTGTCCCCGGTTATGGACATCTTGAGTATCTGGAATTGGATATTATTGTTGATCTCATCACTCTTTAATTAATTGAATTGGGTTTAATGATGATACTTGTTTAATTGGAATTTCGAGTTGGGGGAACCTTCTCAAACGTTGGAACAACTTGGGAGTAGTTTAAATAAATTTTATTCCTTTGTTATAGGAAAAAACTAGCTTTATGCAAAATCATAAACTTAGAGCCTCCACTAGCCAAATATTGCATGTAGATATAGTTCTTGCATTTATTGCTTTACAGTGTAACTCTGCCATTATATTCAATGTGCTAACCTACACGGCTACAACGTCTCATGTTGTAGACTACTCAGACGACGAATAAGGTGCGATAGGTCATTGTCTTGCACTCAGCTATGCCGTTGAAGTTGATGGACTCATTTACCTTCGAACCTTCCGTAGTTATTTAGATTAGATGGTCTTCAGCCATGATATTTTGTGTAATCATACTCTTTATGAGGACTCGATGTAATAAGTGTGCGATTGAACTCTGTTATAATTCCTCGAGTACTGTGTGTCGACATTACAGATCCGTGGATGACCTTTGAAACAAAGAGACTCTGATCCATTAGGATCATGGTCGCTACACCGATCAACATCGACATTGCTTTTGACTATGAGTTGTGCACATGCGGTATTGGAGTGGTGGCTCGAGATGAGATGGCACTACTGAAGGAAATATGCCCTAGAGGAAATAATAATGTTATTATTTATTTCCTTATATCATGATAAATGTTTATTATTCATGCTAGAATTGTATTAACCGAAAACATAATACATGTGTGAATACATAGACAAACATAGTGTCACTAGTATGCCTCTACTTGACTAGCTCATTGATCAAAGATGCTTGTGTTTCCTAACCATAGACATGAGTTTTCATTTGATTAATGAGATCGCATCATTAGGACAATGGTGTGATTGACTTGACCCATTCCGTTAGCTTAGCACTTGATCGTTTAGTATGTTGCTGTTGCTTTCTTCATGACTTATACATGTTCCTACAACTATGAGATTATGCAACTCCCGTGTACTGGGAGGAACACTTTGTGTGCTACCAAAGCGTCACAAGCGAATCGGGTGATTATAAAGGAGCTCTACAGGTGTCTCCAAAGGTACATGTTGAGTTGGCGATTTCGAGATTAGGTTTTGTCACTCCGGTTGTCGGAGAGGTATCTTCCGGCCCTCTCGGTAATGTACATCACTATAAGCCTTGCAAGCAATGTAACTAATGAGTTGAGTTACGGAATGATGCATTACATAACGAGTAAAGAGACTTGCCGGTAGCAGATTGAACTAGGTATTGAGATACCGAATTTATGAATCTCGGGCAAGTTACATACCGATGACAAAGGGAACAACGTATGTTGTTATGCGGTTTGACCGATAAAGATCTTCGTAGAATATGTAGGAGCCAATATGAGCATCCAGGTTCCGCTATTGGTTATTGACCAGAAACGTGTCTCGGTCATGTCTACATAGTTCTCAAACCCGTAGGATCCACACGCTTAAGGTTTCAATGACAGTTATATTATGAGTTTATGAGTTTTGATGTACCGAAGGTTGTTCGGAAACCCGGATGTGATTGTGAACATGACGATGAGTCTCGAAATGGCCGAGATATGAAGATTGATATATTGGAAGCATATATTTGGATGTCGGAAGTGTTCCGGGTGAAATCGGGATTTTACCGGAGTACCGGGAGGTTACCGGAACCCCCCGGGGGCTTAATGGGCCATAGTGGGCCTTAGTGGAAGAGAGGAGAGGCGGCCAGGGCTGGGCCGCGCGCCCCTCCCCCCTAGTCCGAATAGGACAAGGAGAGGGGGGCGGCGCCCCCCTTTCCTTCCTCTCTCTCTCTCCCTCCTCTTTCCCCCTTCTCCTAGTCCAACAAGGAAGGAGGGAGTCCTACTCCCTGCGGGAGTAGGACTCCCCATGGCGTGCCCCCTCCTAGGCCGGCCGCCCCCTCCCCCCTTGCTCCTTTATATACGGGGGCAGGGGGCACCTCTAGACACAACAATTGATCTCTTGATCTCTTAGTCGTGTGCAGTGCCCCCCTCCACCATAGTCCTCCTCGATAATATTGTAGCGGTGCTTAGGCGAAGCCCTGCGATGGTAGAACATCAAGATCGCTATCGCGCATTGTCAGGTCGACGGAACTCTCCCTCGACACTCGCCTAGATCGGAGTTCGAGGGACGTCATCGAGCTAAACGTGTGCAAGAACTCGGAGGTGTCGTGCTTTCGGTGCTTGATCGGTCGGGCCATGAAGATGTATGACTACATCAACCGCGTTGTGCTAACGCTTCCGCTTTTGGTCTACGAGGGTACGTGGACAACACTCTCCCCTCTCGTTGCTATGCATCACCATGATCTTGCATGTGCGTAGGAAAATTTTGAAATTACTATGTTCCCCAACAAAGTGGCATCCGAGCCGTGTTTTATGCGTAGATGTCATATGCACGAGTAGAACACAAGTGAGTTGTGGGCGATACAAGTCATACCGCTTACCAAAGATGTCATTCTTTGGTTCGGCGGTATTGTTGGATGAAGCGGCCGGACCGACATTACGATATCGCTTACGCTGAGATCGGTTCTACCGATGTGCTTTGCACCGCAATGGGTGGCGGGTGTCGGTTTCTCCAACTTTAGTTGAGCTGAAAAGTTAGCTACGCCTTGGGTCCTTGAGAAGGTTAAAACAACACTAACTTGATGAACTATCATTGTGGTTTTGATGCGTAGGTAAGAACGGTTTTTGCTTTCGGCCCATAGCAGCCACGTAAAACTTGCAACAACAAAGTAGAGGACGTCTAACTTGTTTTTGCAGGGCATGTTGTGATGTGATATGGTCAAAGACGTGATGAGATATAAGTTGTTGTATGAGATGATCATGTTTTGTTGAAGTTATCGGCAATCGGCAGACGCCTTTATGGTTGTCTCTTTATTGCATAAGATGCAAGCGCCAAATAATTGCTTTACTTTATCGCTATGCGATAGCAATAGTTGCAAGAGCAATAATTGGCGAGGCGACCATGTGATTATTACATTGATATAGATCAAGATGATGGAGATCATGGTGTCGTGCGGTGGCGATTTATAGAGATCATGACAGTACTTTGGAGATGGAGATCAAAGGCGCAAGATGATCATGGCCATATCATGTCACATATTTTGATTGCATATGATGTTTATCTTTTATACATCTTATTTTTCTTAGTTCAATGGTAGCTTTATAAGATGATCTCTCACTAAATTTCAAGGTATAAGTGTTCTCCCTGAGTATGCACCGTTGCAAAAGTTCTTCGTGCTGAGACACCACGTGATGATCTGGTGTGATAGGCTGTATGTTCAAATACAATGGGTGCAAAACAGTTGCACACGCGGAATACTCAAGTTAAACTTGACGAGCCTAGCATATCCAGATATGGCCTCGGAACACTAGAGACTGAAAGGTCGAGGGTGAGTCATATAGTAGATATGATCAACATAGTGATGTTTACCATTGAAAACTACTCAATCTCACGTGATGATCGGACATGGTTTAGTTGATTTGGATCACGTGATCACTTAGATGATTAGAGGGATGTCTATCTAAGTGGGAGTTCTTAAGTAATATGATTAATTGAACTTTAATTTATCATGAACTTAGTCTGATAGTATTTTGCAAAATTATGTTGTAGATCAATAGCTCAGCGTTGTTGCTTCCCTATGTTTATTTTGATATGTTCCTAGAGAAAAGCTAAGTTGAAAGATGATGGTAGCAATTACACTGGATCGGGTCTCAACTTGAGGATTATCCTCATTGCTGCATAGAAGAATTACGTCCTTAATGCACCGCTAGGTAGGACCTATTGCAGGAGGCGAGTAAATAGCATAAAACTACTACTTTCTGACTACGGTTCCAAAAACTACCGAATTTTTTCTCTCGATAACTACCAACTCAGGGGTTGGCTGTTTCAAAAAACCCAAACTCCCTGTTGCTAACATTTTAAATCGGTTTATGACAGATCGGGCCCACTCCTAAACAATCCGTTTGTTGACCGTTTTGGTTGACCGTTAACTTATTGTGGGACCTACACGTAAGATGTTTCTTCTTCCTCCTATCTTTTATTCTCTCCTCTCTCTCTTTCTTCTCTCCTCCTTGCCCAAGCTCCAGCACCTCCACCACTCACCGACGACCACCTCCACCGCGCGCCGCACCCAGGAGCAAGGGCCGCCGTGAGCCGCGCCCAGGAGCAAGGCGAAAAAGGGCCAGCCAAGAAGTCATGGCGCCGGAGCCAAGTGAGGAGCAAGGAGAGGGCCACCGCCGCCATGGCCGGGGTTCAAGCCGACGCCCGGGAGCAAGGAGAGGCCGCCATGGCCGCCATGGCGAGCTTGAGCCCGCCAGAGCACGCGCTGCCCCGAGCTGAGCGTCATGGCCAGGGGCTCGAGCTCGGGCCGTCGCGCCTAGGAAGAGGGAGGAGAGAGAGAACCCTTCTGGCTGGGACTTCCACGGCGGCTCCAGTATGGCCTTGAGTCGCTTGAGCTCGGCCAGCGATGCCATAGCCTGGCGTGGCGTGATCGGCCGCCTCGCCTCAGCGCCCTCGTACGGTCTGCAGACCCAAGGAGCACGAGGGAGCCACCACCAGTAGCGCCATGGCCAAGGAGCTCCGTCCATGGCGCCATGGCAGCACCGATGAGGTCAGCCGCCTCCTTTGCTGGCCCTCGGCCTGGCGGCCCGAGCAGCCCGGTGTCGTTCCTCTGGACTCTGGACCCGATTGCTTTTAGAAAAACATTCAGGGACCCGATTGCTTTTTAGAAAACTTACAGGGGTTTTCTGTAAATGCATAAAGGAACAGATTTTAATTAGAATAACAAAGGGACAACGACATGTGGGCTCCACATGTAAGGTAGCAGTCAAGCAGACGGCCAAACAAGCGGTTTTCTTACATGCGGGTCCCAAGCTTTGTCATAATCGCGATCAATAGTAAAGCCTTTGGAAGATTAGAGTTTTAAAAACAATGGCCTCTGACTTGGTAGTTATCAGAGAAAAAAAATATTCGGTAGTGTTTTGGAACTCTAGCCTGTAAAGTAGTAGTTTCATGCAATTTACTCTGCAGGAGCAGATGCAGACGTTATGAACGTTTGGCTAGCTCAATATGATGACTACTTGATAGTTTAGTGCACCATGCTTAACGGCTTAGAATCGGGACTTCAAAGACGTTTTGAACGTTATGGACCATATGAGATGTTCCAGGAGTTGAAGTTAATATTTCAAGCAAATACCAGAGTTTGGAGATATGAAGTCTCAAACAAGTTCTATAGCTAAAAGATGGAGGAGAATCGCTTCAACTAGTGAGCATGTGCTCAGATTGTCCGGGTACTACAATCGCTTGAATCAAGTGGGAGTTAATCTTCCGGATAAGATAGTGATTGACAGAGTTCTCTAGTCACCATCACCAAGATACTAGAACCGTGATGAACTATAGTATGCAAGGGATGGCGAAAACGATTCCCGAGCTCTTCGTGATGTTGAAATCGTGAAGGTAGAAATCAAAAAAGAGCATCAAGTGTTGATGATTGACAAGAACACTAGTTTCAAAAAAAGGAAAAGGGAAAGAAAGGGAACTTCAAGTAGAATGGCAAGCAAGTTGTCACTCCCGTGAAGAAGCCCAAAGCTGGACCAAATCCTGAAACTGGGTGCTTCTACTGCAAAGGAAATGGTCACTGGTAGTGGAAATGCCCTGAATATTTGGTAGATAAGAAGGATGGCAAAGTGAACAAGGGTATATTTGATATACAGGTTATTGATGTGTGCCTTACTAGTGTTTATAGTAACCTCAGGTATTTGATACTTGTTCGGTTGCTAGGATTAGTAACTCAAAGCAGAGATTCTGAGAATAAACAGAGACTAGTTGAGGGTGAAGTGACGATGTGTGTTGGAAGTGGTTCCAAGATTAATATGATCATCATCGCTTTACTCCCTATATTTTCTAGATTAGTGTTAAACCTAAATAAATGTTATTTGGCGTTTGCGTTGAGCATGAATATGATTTGATCATGTTTATTGCAATACGATTTATTCATTTAAAGTCGAGAGAATAATTGTTGTTACATTTTACATGAATAAAACCTTCGATGGTCATACACCCAATGAAAATAGTTTGTTGGATCTCGATCGTAGTGATACACATATACATAATATTGATGCCAAAAGATGCAAAGTTGATAATGATAGTGCAACTTATTTGTGGCAATCGTTTGGTCATATCGATTGTAAAAGCGCATGAAGAAACTCCATAAAGATGGACTTTTGGAATCACTTGGTTATGAATCATTTGATACTTGCGAATCGTGCCTTTTGGGAAAGATGACTAAAACTCCGTTCTTCGGAACAATGGAATGAGCAACAAACTTGTTGGAAATAATACATACTGATGTAAGCAGACCAATGAGTATTAAGGCTCATGGAGGGTATCGTTATTTTCTGACCTTCACAGATGATTTGAAGAAGATATGGGTATATCTACTTGATGAAACATAAGTCTGAAATAGTTGAAAGGTTCAAAGAATTTCAGAGTGAAGTGTAAAATCATCGCAACAAGAAAATAAAGTTTCTGCGATCTGATCGTGGAAATGAATATTTGAGTTACGAGTTTGGCCTTCAGTTAAAACAATGTGGAATAGTTCCACAAACTCATGCCACCTGGAACACCACTGAAAGAACAAGTGCTCCCTGGGTGATTTTGGTAATTAATGTCAACATATCTCTTGTTGGACTAACACTTTTACCTAGTATGTTTCAGAAAAGTTCAACAATGGAGTGGCATGGACTAGAGGATGTGGAACCCCTTCAAGATGCTAAGAACAAAGGATTGGCTCAAGCTCCAAGCTCAAGACTCTAAACTTTCTATTTTAGTGATCCAAGATCACATTGAGTCTATAGGAAAAGCCAATACTATCAAGAGGGATGAGGTGTTGCTTAATGAGTTTCTTGATCTACGTGCTTAGTGATATGCTCCAAAGCCCTCAACTACTTTCTCACATCCACATATGTCCTAAACCAAAAGTCAAACTCGCCCACCCCGATTCTTTCTATCCGGCGCCACCGAGTTCAGATGTCTTAGCCACTGCCACAAACCCTAGGCAAATCGTTTTCACCGATAGGGATCTCGGTCTCACCGAGATGGGATTGTAATCTCTCTGTGTATGTCCATTACCAAACTCGGTCTCACCGAGTTTAAGTAATCGGTACTACCGAGATTACAATGCACACTCTCTGGTTAACTTATTACCAAAATCGGTCCCACCGAGTGTGTGTAATCAGTCTCACCGAAGTTGCACGACCAACTCTACGGTTAGCTTATTACCAAAAATCGGTCTCACCGAATTTGTGTAATTGGTCTCACCGAGATTACGTTATGCCCTAAACCTAACCATATCGGGGTCCCTCACTGGGGATTGCATGTCGGTCCCACGAAAATCCTAACGGTCACTAGATTTGCTAAATCGGTCCGACCGAGTTTACCAATTCAGTCCCACCGAGTTTGGCAAGTTGTGTGTAATGGTTAGATTTTGTGTGGAGGCTATATATACCCCTCCACCCACTCTTCATTCATGGAGAGAGCCATCAGAACGAACCTACACTTCCAGCATCCATTTTCTGAGAGAGAACCACCTACTCATGTGTTGAGGCCAAGATATTCCATTCCTACCATATGAATCTTGATCTCTAGCCTTCCCCAAGTTGCTTTCCACTCAAATCTTCTTTCCACCAAATCCAAATCCTGTGAGAGAGAGTTGAGTGTTGGGGAGACTATCATTTGAAGCACAAGAGCAAGGAGTTCATCATCAACACACCATTTGTTACTTCTTGGAGAGTGGTGTCTCCTAGATTGGCTAGGTGTCACTTGGGAGCCTCCAACAAGATTGTGGAGTTGAACCAAGGAGTTTGTAAGGTCAAGGAGATCACCTACTTCGTGAAGATCTACCGCTAGTGAGGCAAGTCCTTCGTGGGCAACGACCATGGTGGGTTAGACAAGGTTGCTTCTTCGTGGACCCTTCGTGGGTGGAGCCCTACGCCGACTAAATGTAACTCATACCCTTCGTGGGTTGAAGTCTCCATCAACGTGGATATGCGATTGCACCACCTATCGGAACCACGACAAAAACATCCGTGTCTCCAATTGGCGTTTGAATCCTCCAAACCCTTCCCTTTACATTCTTGCAAGTTGCATGCTTTACTTTCCGCTGCTCATATACTCTTTGCATGCTTGCTTGATATGTATTGTGAGTGTTAAACTTGTGCCTAAACTCCACTTAAACTTAAAGAAGTTAAAACTGCTACTTTTGGTACTTAGTGTCTAATCACCCCCCTCTAGACACCTCTTCTCGATCCCTTTCAACCACAGTAATCTGGCAGTGTCCGAACGTCATAACCGCACTTTATTTGATATGGTGCGATCAATGATGTCTCTTACCGGTTTACCAATATCGTTTTGGGGTTATGCATTAGAGAGCGACTGCATTCACGTTAAATAGGGCACCATCTAAATCCGTTGAGATGACACCTTATGAACTGTGGTTTGGCAAGAAACCCAAGTTGTCGTTTCTTAAAGTTTGGGGTTGCGATGCTTATGTGAAAAAGTTTCATCTGATAAGCTCAAACCCAAATGGAGAAGTGCATCTTCATAGAATACCCAAAGGAAACTGTTGGGTACACGTTCTATCACAGATCCGAAGGCAAGATATCCATTGCTAAAAATGGATCCTTTCTAGAGAAGGAGTTTCTCTCGAAAGAAGTGAGTGGGAGGAAAGTAGAACTTGATAAGGTAATTGTACCTTCTCCTGAATTGGCAAGTAGTTCATCATAGAAATCAGTTCCACTGATTCTTACACCAATTAGTGAGGAAGTTAATGATTATGATCATGAAACTTCAGATCAAGTTATTACAGAAACTCGCAGGTCTTCCAGAGTACGGTCCGCACGGTAGTGGTACGGTGATCCTATTCTAGAAGTCATGTTACTAGACCATGATGAACCTATGAACTATGAGGAAGCGATGATGAGCCCAGATTCCAGCGAAATAAATGGCTTGAAGCCATGAAATCTGAGATGGGATCCATGTATGAAGACAAAGTGTGGACTTGATTGACTTGCCCGTAATGACGGTGAGTCATTAAGAATAAATGGATCTTCAAGAGGAAGACGGATGCTGATAGTAGTGTTACTATCTACAAAGCTAGACTTGTCGAAAAAGGATTTTCACAAAGTTCAAGGTGATGAATACAATGAGATTTTCTCACTCGTATCGATGCTTAAAAGTCTGTCCGAATCATGTTAGCAATTGCCACATTTTATGAAATATGGCAAATGGATGTCAAAACTGCATTCCTTAATGGGTTTATTAAAGAAGAGTTGTATATGATACAACCAGAAGGTTTTTTTCAATCCTAAAGGTGCTAACAAAATATGCAAGCTCCAAATGATCCATCTATGGACCGTGCAAGCATCTCGAGTTGGAATATACGCTTTGATGAGTTGATCAAAGCATATGGTTTTATCTGAGACTTTTGGAGAAGCACTTTGTATTTACAAGAAAGTGAGTGGGAGCTACGTAGCATTTCTAGTATTATATGTGGATGACATATTGTTGATTGGAAATGATATAGAATTTCTCGATAGCATAAAAGGACACATGAATAAGAGTTTTTTCAAAGAAAGACCTCGGTGAACACCTTACATTGAACATCAAGATCTATAGAGATAGATCAAGACGCTTGATAAGATTTTTCAATGAGTACATACCTTTGATAAGTTTTGAAGTAGTTCAAAATGGAGCAGTCAAAGAAGGAGGTCTTGCCTATGTTCCAAGGTGTGAAGTTGAGTAAGACTCAAAACGGACCATGGCAGAAAATAGAAAGAGAATGAAAAGTCATTCCCTATGCCCTCGACCATAGGTTCTATAAAGTATGTTATCTTTGTGTACCGGACCTATTGTATACCTTGCTCGAGTTTGGCAAGCGAGTACAATTTTGATCTAAAAGTAGATCCTTTGGACGGCGGTCAAGAATATCCTTAGTGAAGACTAAGGAAATATTTCTCGATAATGGAAGTGATAAAGAGCTGCCGAAGTAAAAAGTTACAACGATGCAAGCTTTACACCAATCCAGATGACTCTAAGTCTCAATCTGGATACATAATGAAAGTGGGAGCAATTAGCTAGAGTAGCTCCGCATGCGAGCATTGTAGACATAGAATATTTGCAAAATACATATGGCTCTAAATATGATGTAACCCGTTGACTAAACTTCTCTCACGAGCAAAACATGATCATACCTTAGTACTCTTTGGTTGTTAATCACATAGAGATATGAACTAGATTATTGAATCTAGTAAACCCTTTGGGTGTTGATCACATGACGATGTGAACTATGGGTATTAATCACATATAGATGTGAATATTGGTGTTAAATCACATGGCGATGTGAACTAGATTATTGACTCTAGTGCAAGTGGGAGACTGAAGGAAATATGCCCTAGAGGCAATAATAAAGTTATTATTTATTTCCTTATATCATAATAAATGTTTATTATTCATGCTAGAATCAGATAACTGAAACATAATACATGTGTGAATACATAGACAAACATAGTGTCACTAGTATGCCTCTACTTGACTAGCTCGTTGATTAAAGATGGTTGTGTTTCCTAACCATAGACATAAGTTGTCATTTGATTAACGGGATTACATCAATAGGAGAATGATGTGATTGACTTGACCCATTCCTTTAGCTTAGCACTTGATCGTTTAGTATATTGCTATTGCTTTCTTCATGACTTATACATGTTCCTACAACTATGAGATTATGCAACTCGCGTTTACCGGAGGAACACTTTGTGTGCTACCAAACATCACAACGTAACTGGGTGATTATAAAGGAGCTCTACAGGTGTCTCCAAAGGTACATGTTGAGTTGGCGTTTTTCGAGATTAGGTTTTGTCACTCTGGTTGTCGGAGAGGTAGCTCTGGGCCCTCTTGGTAATGTACATCACTATAAGCCTTGCATGCAATGTAACTAATGAGTTAGTTACGGAATGATGCATTACATAACGAGTAAAGAGACTTGCCGGTAACGAGATTGAACTAGGTATTGAGATACCAACGATCGAATCTCGGGCAAGTAACATACCGATGACAAAGAGAACAACGTATGCTGTTATGCGGTTTGACCGATAAAGATCTTCGTAGAATATGTGGGAGCCAATATGAGCATCCAGGTTCCGCTATTGGTTATTGACCGGAGACGTGTCTCGATCATGTCTACATAGTTCTCGAACCCGTAGGGTCCGCATGCTAAAGGTTTCGATAGCGATGTTATATTATGAGTTTATGAGTTTTGATGTATCAAGAATGTTAGGAGTCCCTGATGTGGTCACGAACATGACGAGGAGTCTCGAAATGGTCGAGACATGAAGATTGATATATTGGAAGCATATATTTGGATGTCGGAAGTGTTCCGGTGAAATCGGATTTTAGAGATGCAAGGAGGTTGCGGAACCCCGGGCGCTTAATGGGCCATAGTGGGCCTTAGTGGAAGAGAGGAGAGGCGGCCAGGGATGGGCCGCGCGCCCCTCCCCCCTAGTCCGAATAGGACAAGGAGAAGGGGGCGGCGCCCCCCTTTCCTTCCTTTCTCTCCCTCCTCTTTCCCCTTCTCCTAGTCCAACAAGGAAGGAGGGAGTCCTACTCACAGTGGGAGTAGGACTCCCCATGGCGCGCCCTCCCAGGCCGGCCGCCTCCCCCCTTGCTCCTTTATATCACGGGGTAGGGGGGCACCCCTAGACACAACAATTGATCTCTTGATCTCTTAGCCGTGCGGTGCCCCCTCCACCATAGTCCTCCTCGATAATATTGTAGCGGTGCTTAGGCGAAGCCTGCGACGGTAGAACATCAAGATTGTCACCACGCCATCGCGTCTTGTGGAACTCTTCCTCGACACTTGGCTGGATCGGAGTTCGAGGGACGTCATCGAGCTGAACGTGTGCAAGAACTCGGAGGTGTCGTGGCTTTCGATTGCTTGATCCGTCGGGCCATGAAGACGTGACTGACTACATCAACGCGTTGTGCTAACGCTTCCGCTTTCGGGTCTATGAGGTGCGTGGACAACACTCTCCCTCTCGTTGCTATGCATCACCATGATCTTGCGTGTGCGTAGTAAAATTTTGAAATTACTACGTTCCCCAACAACTATTAGGGAAAACCCTAGTAGTAGCGCGTGTTTAAAGCCTATCAGTAGTGCGTGTTTAAAGCCTAACAGTAGCGCGGGGAAACGCGCTACTAGTAAGGCGCTACAGTAGTGTGGGTTGGACCACGCTACTGCTATATCGACTTAGTAGCAGCGCGTTTTACTATGACCGCTACTGGTAATTTGTAGTAGCGCTTCTCCTAGCACGCGCTACTACTATTATTCCATATATTTTTTATTTCATGTTGTATTCATACACCTTTATACAAGTTTTCATACAGCAGCAATTTAGAGAATGATTTTACATCATAATGAGTTATTACATCCTTTGGGAGAAAGAATCAGTGGACTAGTTTCAACTGGATGGACATCCACTTGAAACTAATCCGCGGTTCTTTCACCCAATGATATAATAAATATCATCATCATCATATCATTAACAACTTATTATCATAATACATCATTTTCATATAACACCTCCTCATGATCATCGTTTTCATCAATGAGACATCACATACAAGTTGGTCACTAGACATAATCACAACTACTTATCATCATCAACTCTCATAATGTAAGTGCATCTAGTGCCCCTTAGTGATTTTGGTGTATTGAAGACTTATAGGTTAAGTAACTCATGCATTTGTGAGTGTACACAGGTCTATAAGTCTATGAGGAGTTTGATATTCACAAAGTGAAAGCCTAATTCTAAAATGAAGTTCTTCAACTCAAGACTTTGATATTCTCAAGACTTTACGAAGACTTTGAAAGTGAAGAAATTGGTGTGACCTTGAAGACTTGATATTCATTTGAGGAACATGAGCGTGAAGACTTTTGTTTTCGTAGTTTCATTTTCTCTTTCTTGAGTCATAGGAACACCGTGACCGTTAAAGGGGTCGAGGAAATACTAAGGAAAAATTTCCATTTGATGCTCAACTCAAAATCCTACACCTACCAATTCCTTGAGTGAAGCTTTTGGAAATCTCATACGATTCACCAATTTCTTCAAGGATGAGACGAAGCTCTTCCGGTCATTGAGGAATTTGTTCGACCGAGGAGTTAGGAATTCGCCAAAGGTGAATTGCCTACAGTGAGGAACATGATAGCCCCGAGGAATTTGAGAGTCAAATTTCCGACCGTTCTTGGCTGCTACTTGCCACTGTCCCAAAATATCTTATCCACCTAACGGTCATATCATTGAAGGGCATTTATGTCTTATCATGTCGGCTGCTCCCTAGGCTATAAATAGCCGCCCCCTACAACCACTAGCTGGTTGGCTGCCCGAGAAGAACTTGACACTTGTCATTTGAGAGCAACCCATCCTCACGAGGACTTTGAGCGAAAATCATCAAGTGAGGAAAACCCAAAAGTGAGGAAAAACCAAAACCAAACCCCAACAAACCCAAAGTGATAGAGCATCACAGAAGAAATTGATCCTGCGTGGATCCGACGCTGTTACCTTTGAAGACTGTGCTTCTTCCAGACGGTTAGAAGGCGTCAAGGTCTAGAGCATCCAAGAGGAATTGTGGATTGCCGAGTGACCAAGTCTGTGAAGGTTTGGAAGTCGCTCAAGACTTACCACGAGTGATTGGACGAGGTCCTGTGTGACCTTAGTTCAAGGAGAATACGGTGAGGACTTGGTGTCTGAGCTGCGTGCTTTCGGTGGATCGGTGTCCGGGGCTGTGTGTCCTCGAAGTTTAAATACTCGGCCGCTCCAACCCAGACGTATACAGGCGGCCAGTTGGAACTGGTCTACCAAATCATTGTCTTCACCAACCCTAACTCGTTCCATTTCCTCAACTCATTCATTTCCTCATTATCGTGTTGATTGTTCATTCATATCTGTGTTTGAAGACTTTGTTGAAGACTTTCTCAATTTCCTCAGCTCTATTTCTTCAAATTGCTTTGTCTTCATCTTGTGTTATCCTGTGATTACGCTTTCAAGATTACTCTGTGATTGTCTTCATTTCATCATGATGACTATGCTTGTAATCTGTCACGCTTTACTTCGAGTACTTATTCGTCAAGTATTTCTTCACTAAGGAATTTCCTCACCGCAAATTCCTCGGTGAAGAATTCATAAAATCGCCTATTCACCCCCTCTAGTCGATATAACGCACTTTCAATTGGTATCGAGCAAGGTACTCCTTGTTACGTGTGATTTTGGTTTAACCACAGGAGTTTTAGTTATGTCGACCGCAGTATGAAGAAAGTGACATGCCCTATCTTTGGCGGTCACGATTATCCCAAGTGGAAGGCCATGATGAGGAAGCGCCTTTCATGGCAATGGACAGCCAGCTGTGGACCATCACCGAAATTGGCCTTCTTGATCTATGCAAGGCGGCGAACACCGATGATATTCACAAGTTCACTCGACTTGACATCATGGCGAAGGATATCATCTGCTCTCGCCTATCTAGAGATGAATTCAAAGCGCATTATGCATCTTTGCAATGCGGTTTATCTGGGACCGAATCTCGACGCGTTTATGAAGGTCATCGAACCCGTCATGATCCCTGGTTTGAGGACTTCAAGGAATCTCTCAAAGCGATGACTTTCGAGCCGTAATCATCATCATCTCATCATGTCTCATGGCAAAGGGTGACGAGGTAACCGAATGTTCCTCATCTGAATATAGTGGCTGTGAATCTGATGATGATGAATCTGATGATGATATTGAACCTAGCTATACCAAACTTGTTTGCCTTGCCACCAAACAACAACATGCCTTGGAAAAGGTTCAAAACATGTTAGGTAAAAGTGATGATATATTCACGTGAAGAAATGGATCGCACTCAAGCCCTCGATCGAAAATCTTCAGAGACTTGGTCTAGGCTTGATAACCTTCAAGGTCATCATAACACTCTTATCTCGATCATGAGAAACTTTCTTATGAATTTCTTCAAAGAAAGCAAGATCTTGAGAAGCTAAGAGCGAAGTTATGAAGATCTTCGAAGGAGCGCGATTCATTACTTGCTCAACAAATCAGCGCTTCTCAAGAAGAAGAATTTGTTCCTCCATGCTTAAAGTGCATTGAGCGTGAATCTGCTAATTCTTCACGAATGTTCAAATGCTTCAATCATATAAATTCTTCACTGCCTGCTTATCACTAATTCCTCATCCCGAGGACATTGCTAGTATCACTGACGATGCAGGACTGAAGGAATTGTACATGACAGGCATGTACAAAAGCCTCAAAGGGCATCAGACTCTTTGTGATGTGCTTAAAAAGCAGATCCTCAACAGAAACCCTAGAAAAGAGGGTATTTCCTTTGAGAGGAAACTCAATCTCGATGGAACATATTGAAGCCCGAGCGGTATCCCAAAACCTCATGGGTTGTCGCAAAGGGACCTCAGATTGATCCATCTACCTTATCTGTTTTTTCGTGTGAATTTCCTCATTCTACCGATGAGTCATTTGACTCCAACTATAAACTGTTCAAAAATCGAATGGTGAAGTATTTGCTAGATATGTTGGCACTAAGCTGAGGAACGGTTCCCTATGAAGAAAATCTGGGTTCCCAAGAAGTACCTTGAAAGTCTTGGTGAATGTCCTCATGACACCACCAGTGAAGAATAGGAACCCCGGATCAAATTCTTCATATGGACCTAATTCTTCATATGGATCCAAGTCCTCATACGGACCAAATTCCTCACGTGGATCAAATTCCTCAAAAGGATCAAAGTCCTCATATGATTATTATCGTGCTAACAACTCTGTTTCGCATGAGGTAGAGCTAAGGGCTATGAATATGTGCATTATTCTTCAAACCAATATGTTCATAAGTCCTCGAAGAATTTCTCCGCTTATTCATATGTTTACCCTAACCCATCTTATGTGAAACGAAATGGTTTGGCCTCTATGCCACCATTCTCGTATGGTGCTTTCATGAGAATGATGAACTCTTTGCCACCCCTTCAGATGTGGGTGGTGAAGAAAAGGAACTAATCTCTTACTGAGGTCAGGGTCTCTGCACGTGCCTTTAACGTACGAAGAATTTCTTTGGGGCACGACAAAAATTTCACGAAAGGACTTGAGGCTAATCATGATGAAATGAACTTTCATTTCACACGTCCTCATCTTGCTTATCTGAATCTTGGTGATGAAATTCATCCGATGAACTTGATATCATATTCTTCACCGATGAAGTATATGAGATGCGTAAGTTACACTAATTCATCTGCAGGATGATCAACCCAAAGCTACCGAAAGTGGGTTCTCGATAGTGGATGTACAAATCACATGATTGGTGACAAGAATCTATTGATGGATGCTACCTTATCACCATCACATCTCAAGCATATCATCTTTTGGCCGACAAAGGCAAAAGTCGGTATTGGGACTTGGTAAGGTTGCTATCTCTAAGGACATGCACATGGACAAAGTCATGCTTGTTGAGTCTTTAGGATATAACCTCATGTCGGGCCTCAATGCTTTGTGACCTTGATATGGTTGTTATCTTTGGCAAATGTCGGTTGTGTTGTGATTATGGAAGTCGACAATTCCAAAGTCTTCGAAGGCTTTAGGAGAGGAGACTTGTATATTGTTGATTTTCCACGGGACCACAACCACCGTGTGTCTACTTGCAAAAGCTTGAGAAGGCTGGCTATGGCATCGACGACTTGGTCACGCAGGCATGAGGAATTTGCACACGCCATGAAGAAGAAGCATGTCATTGGCATTGAGAATGTAAAATTCCTCAAGGATCACCTATGCGAACTGTGGAAGCTGGAAAAATGACCAAGGCCAAGCATCCAAATAAGACTATCATGACCACTACTCGTCCTTTCGAATTGCTTCACATGGACCTCTTTGGTCCCAATCATTATTCAAATTGCCGTTAATGAAGCATCACTATATGGCTTTGTTATTGTTGATGATTACTCTCGTTACACATGGGTACACATCGTTACTTACAAGCATGAAGTGCAGGAAGTCTTCAAGCGATTTTCCTCGAGGGCTGAAACCAACTTTGGTGTGAAGATCAAGCACATCAGAAGTGACAATGGAACTGAGTTCAAGAATTCCGGTCTTGATGACTATCTTGATGAACTTGGTATTACTCATGAGTTATCTGCTCCCTATACTCCTCAAAGAAATGGCGTCGTGGAGCGCAAGAAACGTAACTCTTGTTGAGATGGCTCGCACTATGCTTGATGAATACAAAACGCCTAGTCGCTTACGGATTGAAGCAATTGACACTGCGTGCCACATCATCAGCAAGAGTATATCTTCACAAATTCTTCAAAAGACTGCCTATGAACTCCTCACAGACATAAGAAACCCAATGTAAGTTATTTCAAAGTCTTCCGGTGCTAAATGCTTTGGATTAGAGATCCTCACCACAACTCTAAATTTGCACCGAAAGCACATGAAGGTTTTATGCTTGGTTACGGAAAGGACTCGCACACCTACGAGTCTTCAACATCACTCTACACAAGATTGTTGACCTTTGTAGATGTGCGGTTCGATGAAACTAATGGCTCGCAAAGAGAGCACCTACCTACGTGTTAGACGAACCAAAGACCGAGGATTCTATCAGGTTCAAGGCAACCGAGGATGTCATTCCTCTTGAAGAAACTGCTGAAGAATTCATTCACATGCGTGAAGAACGTCAAGTCGATGCACACGAAGATAATGTCAAGAAAATGGTCTTTGAGGAAAATGATCAAATTCCTCAACGACAACCAGCTCATCCTCGCGTTGCAAAAAGAAGTGCAAGTTGACAAGATCATCGATGACATTGAAGCGCGAGTCCTCTCACACGCTCGAAAGCTTCACATTTATCTAACTTTTGTGGGCACTATGCTTTTGTCTCTATCACAGAGCCCACTAAGGTAGATGAAGCATTTACGAGCCGGAGTGGATTCAGGCCATGCAAGAAGAATTACATCAGTTCGAGCTCAACAACGTCAGGAACTGGTCAAACGTCGAGATCCTCGCAAGCATAATATCATTGGCACAAAGTGGATCTATCGCAACAAGCAAGATGAAAATGGTCTTGTGGTGAGGAATAAGGCACGACTAGTAGCTCAAGGCTACACACGGGTTGAAGGAATTGATTTCGATGAAACTTTTGCACTGTTGCTAGACTTGAGTCTATTCAAGATATTACTTCCGCCTATGCTAACCATCACAATATCACTTTATATCAAATGGATGTGAAAAGTGCATTCCTCAATGGTAAGCTTGAGGAAGAAGTATATGTTGCTCAACCCCTGTGTTTTGAAGATCCAAAGAATCTGACAAAGTCTTGAGACTAAATAAGGCCCTCTATGGCCTCAAGCAAGCCCCTCAGGCGTGGTATGATACATTGAAGGAATTCTTCGTGAAGAATGGCTTCACACCGGTTCGCTTCGACCCTACTCTCTTTACTAAATCTTATGATGGTGAACTGTTTGTGTGCCAAATATATGTTGATGATATTATCTTTGGTCATCTTGACCAACGTTATAGTGATGAATTTGCCTACATGATGAGTGAAGAATATCAAATGTCTATGATGGGAGAGTTGAAATTCTTCTTAGGTCTTCAAATTCACAACAACACAATGGCATATTCATATCTCGGAGAAATACCTCAAAAGATGTCACGAAGAAATTCGCATGCAAGATTGCAAAGGTGTCAAAATTCCTATGCCCACAAATGGCCATCTATGCCTTGATGAAAATGGTATTGACTTCGATCACAAGGTATACCGCTCCATGATTGGTTCTTTATTGTACTTATGTGCATCTAGGCCAGATATAATGCTTAGTGTTTGCATGTGTGCCCGATTTCAAGCTACAATCAAGGAATCACACCATAAGGTCGTGAAGCATATTCTTGATATCTAGCTCACACACCAACACTAGGGATTATGGTACCCCAAGGGCTCTACTTTTGATCTCATTGGATATTACGACTCGACTATCTTTGGTGATCGTGTGGACCGCAAGTCAACATCACGGTACTTGTCATTTCCTCGGACGATCTTTGGTCCGTTGGTCCTCGAAGAAAGCGAACTGCGTATCACAGATCCCTTCGGAAGGCTGAATACATTGCTGCTTGGCTCGTGTTGTGCTCAATTACTATGGATGAAGCAAACCCTCAAGGACTACGGCATCAACGTGAAGAATGTGCCTCTCTACTGTGACAATGAGAGTGCCATCAAGATTGCTCACAACCTAGTTCAGCACTCGAAGACAAAGCACATTCAAATTCGTCATCATTTTCTTACGTGATCATGTGTTGAAGGCGACATCTCCATCGAGCACGTGAAGATCGAAGAACAGCTAGCTGATATCTTCACTAAGCCCTTGGATGAGAAGAGATTTAGCAAGTTGCGGTGTGAGCTAAATATCTTAGAATCTTGAATGTTCTTTGAAAAGGACACACATCCTAACACTTATGCAAAATTGATGACTTAGATGTGCAACACATGAAGAAGCGTTTATCTTCAATCAATGAAGAATAACACTCTTAGTGTGAAGAAATTAATGAAGAATTTGATTCTCGAGAACCCTCGACAATTATGCGGTATGCGAAATCATCATTCTTATACGGTGGGTCACGCCACCACCAAAGTTGAAAATCTTCAATTTGAATTTTTCCTCCGCTTTTTCAAATTCTTCAACTTTGCAAAATCTTCACTATTTCCGTCAGTCTTTCTTCATTGGCTATATATATATATATATATGGATTTATGTCCTCTACAGCATTCACTTATGGCTATTTCTTCAAGTCGCTTTTACGCTAAGTGAATGTGATCAGACCCTTCCCCTCTATGCTATACTCAACCCAATCCATTCACAAATTCTTCATGTGCGTTCTACTTTGAAACTCGTTCAAATTCTTCACTGTGTCCTTGACAGCTGAAGAAATTGCAACGGAACTTTTAAAACGAATCTTATTCAAACCTTCGGTTTTGCCGCTCAAACCATTCTGCATCCCACGATACATTACTTTATTCACCCACGATCGTACACGATCTCCACTAAACAGTACGTGGGTGACACATGTCGTGAGAAGGGAAGCGGTCAGGGGCATGTTCGTCCTAAATCTTCGGACGATCCGTTTTTTCACCGTGTCTATAAATACCCCTCTCTCCCTTCCTCACTCTTTTATCGCGCTCGACCTCTCTCTCCGCCGAGCTCCTCAAAACCCTAAGCGCCGCCGCTTACTCCATCGTCGCCCGGTGAGGAAAAGCTTCATCGCCTTGACCTCGTCACGCCGACGATTTCGCTACCGACAAGGAAATCCTCACTCACGCCCGCCAGAAGCTGTCTTCCTCTGCCAATTTAGGGCGTGGAAGATCTGAACGAACGAACTTCCCATCTTTTCTTCTCAGTTCGTCGTGTTCTTCACTTCGGTTAAATTAAAAGTTACTTTTATTACTCACTTTGATTCTCAAATTTTCTTCACATTCTTCAAAGGTGTTTATTCTTCAAATCTTCACACATATGAACACCTCAAATCTCTTGACTCGCTTCTCTAAGCTATGATTTTCTTCAAGATTCCTCAATTGTGTGGATCTTGATCTATACAACTCTGGAACCTAAGACAAAAGAACGCTTATTGAAATTCTTCAAGGCTCATCTGGTCAAAATCCTCAAAACTTGTTCTTTTTGAAAAACATTTTGAGAACGCATATGACCTCTCCAAATTCCTCGCACCTATACTCTGTTCACAGGTACAAATGTCCGCTGCTGAATCCCTAGGTTCTCATCAACTTAACTCATTTGCAGCGTTCCACGAAGAAAAACTGCACACTTCTTGAGAGAACTCAATTGTTCAATTTCCTCAATCAAGAAAATGGCAGACGGTAAGAAGCCGCAGAAGGGAGGAAAGAAACCTGAGGTTATGACAGCGTTTGAAATCTCGAGGAAATCTATGCCGACTCACTCGCACACCTGGATGAAGAAAACAAAAATCAACGCAAGAGTGCGTATTCACAAGATTGAACGGAGATGGGCACGGGAATCGAAGGAAAACGGATATGTAACTCCTAAGAACATGAAGAATTTCGCTTTAAATCCTCCATGCCCAAGAGCTCCTTTGGCACCTGGCCAAATCGCTGATCCCACTAGCGCCAAACGCGGTGAGGACTTTTCACGATGAATGGGCTAAACGCCAAGCAAAATTGGCAAAGCAAGCAAAGGAAGCAAAGAAGAAATTCAATGAAGATTCTTTGCCGCCATCGCTTAATCGAGAGGTCTCGGTCAAACCGAGGAAATCAATGCAAAAGAAGCCTGCTAATAAGCCAAGTGCTTCATTCTCTGCGCCCTCACGGCCCACGTTCCTCGGCAGCACCTTCCAAGCAAATTCCTCTGCTTCTTTGCTGTTTCATCAAAGTCCTCAACGACTCGTCAAAACCTTCCAGTTCCTGTGCATCGGCTACTTGTCAAAGGACCACTGGTTTCTCAATTGCCTCGTGCATCTCTGCAAGTTCCTCGGCTGCTCCAACTTCCTCATCCGCCCGGCTCATTTGAAGACCATAAGGCAGCTATTTGGACGCAGGCCCTCGGCCTAGCCAAAGAAGAAAAATGGTTGCATTCCATGTACCATCCGATGATGAGGCATCCGATGAAGAACTTATGGGAATCATTAGAGACCGATCAAGTAAAGGCCGCTAGAGCCAAAGGTACATCCGTACAATCGCTATTGGACCCGAAGAAAGTCCTCGACTTTTATTGATCTCCGCACAATGATCCCAATACCCCTCTACCGACCTTCATTTGACACACGGACAAAGTCATATGTTGACTCACTTCATAGCTGAAGAAAAATGGAAGTATGAAAAGGCGAGGGAAATCAAGAAGGCTCAATACAGGAAGGAGAAGTTCTCGAAGAAAAACATTGTCAAGATGACACCGAGGAACTTCTCCAAATCCAAACTGAAATTCAAGACCTCGGCAAAAACTTTGATTCCTACTATGCTTTGATTGGCAAGGAGTCAAGACCAGATTAAATCAACCCGACGAAGAAATTCACAAATGTTCTTGCTTCAAAGGCAACATGAAATTCCTCAATTTGGAGCCTCTCGCTTTCGACCCTCTTGAAGAAAATACCAGACACCGGCTGATGTCATTCAGCTCACGCTGATGAAAATGCTGATTCGGTACTGATGATCCCATCCCACCAACTGAAGAAACTACCAGTGGCACCCACTAGTGGTGCGCTGAAGAAATTGCTCAAGACAGAAATCGCATCAGTTCCTTCAAGGAACTGCACCAAATTCCTCAGCCTTCTCCGCGCCAACTCCAACTCCAATTCTTCCATCCGCTTCTCGATGTGAAGAAAACCAAGGCTGCAGAACGAGCTGTGTGAAGAAAAGGAAAGCATCACCGCGTCGATTCTTCTACTGCCAAGAAAATGAAGCCAATGACCAGCTCACTTGAAAACCCAATTGATGCTGTTCCAATTACCTCCATATCATCAAAGGAAGTTGTTCCTTTTGGAGAAGACTATGAGATCCCAATCGGATCCGATGAAGAACATCAATCTGGCCGCTTCGTCAGAGAAAATTGATGAAGAAATTGAAGTGGAAGCAATCCCTTCAACCCCAGCTTATTTCCTCATCGGACTATGAAATTCCTCAAGTCGGTCTCGAGGAAATCAAAAATGAAGATGTGGATATTGGATGCACCACTCCAAAGGATAAATGATGACTTTTGGGAAAGTCAAGATCCCAATACTCCTCTCTTCACCCCGCTCCAACAAGTTCCTCACTCCCCTGCACAAACTGTCCAAATAGACTCAAGAAAATCAACCCATTGGTTACATGCATGAAGAAATTCCAGCCGCTAGTCTTTGATGAAACTGCTGTCTTTGCTAATCCTCGTAATGCACAAGTTGAGGAACAAGAAATTCCTCGGTGAAGAACTGAACTTGTGATTCCGGAGGTGGTGATGCAACTCAACGACACCCTCTTGCCCAAGCAAAAGAATCCGTTCTCAACCAAGCAAAAGTTCAAGGTCAAGATTTCTTTGCCGAGCACGTGTTCTTCATCAATATAATCCTTATGATTCTGCTTTCGCATTAGGAAGAGGCGCTTACGGACTGCCGGCTAAGCCAACTTCTATTCCTCGATGCTTTTCAACAAGGACAAAATCTTGATCATGCTCATATTCCTCATGTGGATATGGAGTCGCTGCCGTGCTTTGAGCCGGTCCCTCGTTGTTCTTCACGACGCAGACTTCTAAACTTCAGACCGATATTTGTGGACTGGAATGAAGAGCTAATTCTTGATTCTATGCAACCTCGCACATCACCGGAGACGCTGAAGACGTAAATTCATGGGTCTTAGATTGGATGACAAAAATACCCACTATAAGGCACCAGCAAGTGAATTGCTTCGTGCCCTACCACTCAGTCCTCTGCTTGATGGTGCACGTCGTATCTATGAAGAAAAAGAACTTTCAAATCACTATATGCAAGTGCTGATTAAGCCTTTGAAGCCAAGGCAGGCCCCAAGAACCAAATTCCTCGTCAAGGAATTATTATATGTGCCTCGGATGTCTATCGGATTCAAGAAGACTATGAGTCCTATCAAAGGCCACGACTCGAATGATGAAGAAGTCGTTGGCATCATGAAGAATATGCTTTTCAACATCATCCATCGCGTTCCCCGTCAACTTCCATGACTTCTTCATGAGGACTCGGCAAACATTGCTATATCACCATTTGAGCTGAAGCCTTATGCGCCTTTGGATTATGAGATTCATCGTGTCAAGGTCTTCACTCAATTACAAGGTCGACACTTTGAACCACCGCAGCTACTTGCCTCGATTGAAGTCCTCAAGCGGACAATTACCTCGGCTGATGACAAGGGCAAGGCTATCGCCAGATAGATGAAGGCATTCGTCCATTGGATGGACTGTTTACAAAAGCAGCATCCTACTCCACCAATGATGACTCGCCACACATGACTCAAGAAGAAATACCTCCTACCAAGCAAAATCCTCAAGGAATCGCACCTGTGGTGATGATCGATCGTGAATTACTCCTCGGTCTTTCATCGGAAGGTTGATCGCAATCATAAGTGGGTCAAACGTCGCTTTGGTACTCTTCTTCACAACATGACCTCAACACACAATGCGGTGAAGAAAAACCACTACTACCTTCATGAAACCTTCAAGCGCTTTGGGCTGTTCTTTCACATGTCTATAGTGAAGAAGAACTGACTTCAATGGGTCTCAAGGAAGAATTTGACTGGTCTGCACCTCCTCCAAGAAATTCAAGAAAGTCAAAGTTCCTTCCTTGGTGGCTAGCTCCTATTCTTCATCTCGCGACACCGATGAAAAATGAAGACTTGGAAGACAACTGCCGCTGGTCCTACTTCAACAAACAACCCCGATAATGCCGGGCGCCCGCCTTCAACTTGAAATTCTTCAAGAGCGTTAGTCCTCGCCGATCCTTTTGGTCATTCGATGACAAAGGGGGAGAAATTTGAGTTAGTCTTCAAGCGGGTCTAGTTTTTATCATATACAGTATTTTATTGTTACAACTCTCGTTCTTCCGAAACCTTTTATTGGATCGAGGTTGTAATCTTAAACCCGATGGTGCTTTGATACTTTTGATGCATTATGCTCTTACTCTATGCACCGTCATGTAGTTATGCTTCGATTCTCGTGAGCTCTTTGAAAATCTTCATAGCAAATCGATTTGGGCTCGATACTTTTTATACATTATTTTGCATGCTCGAATAACATCAAGCACCATATTTCATCATGCATTTCAAATTCCTCATATTATATGTCAAATGCGTATGAATTACAAGATATAGGGGAGATCTCCATGATTCAATTCTTCAAATGTGCATTGCCTCAAAAGCAAATTCCTCACTATGCACATCTTCGTGGGGAGTTCTTCTATATCTTGCAATCAAATTCCTCATTATCGATGATTTACACTTCATATGTTTATCCCGTTGAAAACTTAACCTATGTTGTCATCAATCACCAAAAGGGGAGATTGTAAGTGCATCTAGTGCCCTTAGTGATTTTGGTGTATTGAAGACTTATAGGTTAAGTAACTAATGCGCTTTGTGAGTGTACACAGTCTATAAGTCTATGAGGAGTTTGATATTCACATTGAAAGTCGAATTCTAAAAATGAAGTTCTTCAACTCAAGACTTTGATATTCGAAGACTTTCCAAGACTTTGAAAGTGAAGAAATTGGTGTGACCTTGAAGACTTGATATTCATTTGAGGAACATGAAGCGTGAAGACTTTTGTTTTCGTAGTTTCATTTTCTCTTTCTTGAGTCATAGGAAACACCGTCATCGTTAAAGGGGTCGAGGAAATACTAAGGAAAAATTTCCATTTGATGCTCAACTCAAAATCCTACACCTACCAATTCCTTGAGTGAAGCTTTTGGAAATCTCATACGCTTCACCAATTTCTTGATGTGAGACGAAGCTCTTCCGTCACGAGGAATTTGTTCTGACCGAGGAGTTAGGAATTCGCCAAAGGTGAATTGCCTACACAAAGTGAGGAACATGATAGCCCCGAGGAATTTGAGAGTCAAATTTCCGACCGTTCTAACTGTGTGTCAAGGCGCTACCACTGTCCCAAAATATCTTATCCACCTAACGGTCATATCATTGAAGGGCATTTATGTCTTATCATGTCGGGCTGCTTCTAGGCTATAAATAGTCGCCTCACAACCACTAGCTGGTTGGCTGCTCCGAGAGAACTTGACACTTGTCATTTGAGAGCAACCCATCCTCCGAGGACTTTGAGCGAAAATCATCAAGTGAGGAAAAACCCAAAAGTGAGGAAAACCCAAAAACCAAACCCCAACAAACCCAAAGTGATTGAGCATCATCAAGAAATTGATCCTGCGTGGATCCGACGCTTGTTACCTTTGAAGACCGTGGCTTCTTCAGACGGTTAGGCGCCAAGGTCTAGAGCATCCAAGCGGAATTGTGGATTGCCGAGTGACCAAGTCTGTGAAGGTTTGGAAGTCGCTCAAGACTTACCACGAGTGATTGGGCCGACGAGGTCCGTGTGACCTTAGTTCAAGGAGAATACGGTGAGGACTTGGTGTCATGAGCTGCGTGCTCGTTGGATCGGGTGTCCGGATCGTGTGTCCTCGAGTTTAAATACTCACCGCTCCAACCAGACGCATAACTCGAGACAGCAGTTGGAACCGGTCTACCAAATCATTGTCTTCACCAACCTAATCGGTTCCATTTCCTCAACTCATTCATTTCCTCATTATCGTGTTGATTGTTCATTCATATCTCTGTGTTTGAAGACTTTGATCAAGACTTTCTCAATTTCCTCACTCTATTTCTTCACCGCTTTGTCTTCATCTTGTGTTATCCTCGTGATTACGCTTTTCAAGACTGCGTGATTGTCTTCATTTCATCATGATGACTATGCTTTGTAATCTGTCACGCTTACTTCTGAGTACTTATTCCGCTGCAAGTATTTCTTCACTAAGGAATTTCCTCACTGGCAAATTCCTCAGTGAAGAAATCATAAAAATCGCCTATTCACCCCCCCTCTAGTCGATATAACGCACTTTCACATAAACATATTGTACCTCATAGGACCTACTACATTCTCTTAGGACCTACTATATTATCTTAGGTAAAATAGCATAAAACAAGATAGCCCCTGACTCTCCATTATGGAGAATGGAGATTATCCTATCTCCACTTCTTGCCTTTCGCATAATGTTGCTTCCAAGAACCTCCTTACGACTGTCCATACATTTTTTCCATTCTTCAATTATCATGTGTTCACCGTTTTTAGAAATCCGGTATGGACAGTGTGAGATTCAGAGGACAACTCCGGCTGTATGTTCAAAACATCAAGGCGACCATTCAGATACATCAAATGAGGCACACAATCCATCGGGATTTTCTTTTGAAAAACAGAGTAATAACTTCATAGTTAGCAATGTAGTTCAGTTTTAGAAGTATGCAAAAGATGCATGGATGTGGTAATAGTAAAAAATCTTACCTGGATATCTCCATGGAAGTTATCGTGGTTCAACACGTGCACTAGTGGCATGTATTGACCATAATTTGGAGGAGTTCGATAAAAGGCATTGTAATTCTCAATTTCAAAGACAATATGCCACTAGATGATTTTTCTCCGGTAAGTTAACTTAGAGCCATCGATTAGAAGTTGGTTATGTCTAACATCTTCCGCACACTCTTTGAATAATGAAAATAAGCTATCAATGGAAATAAGTTGTCAACTATTTTGAAATAAACAATATAAATTACTTAATAACTATGTTTGAGGAACTCACATAGCGGTAGAATTGGAAGCGTATCAACAAGGACCCAAATGTCCAAATTGTCTTGGTCGATGTCAGGATCACCAAGATCCATGGTGATAAACATACCCTCTTGAAAATCATACTTCTTGCAAAGTGCTTCCCAACCCGACAACCAAAATGGGATACGCCTTTAATTGTATAGATTTACCTCAAAATCCATACCATGATGGGTCCTTAGGTTAATTTTCTTTGTTTCATTCCTCTCATGATCTTCAAAACCCATCCTCTCCAAGACATAGCGTCTTGCATGGCATGGGATAAGCTAGTCGAATTGTAAAAGGCGTAAAATTACACGTTGAAGTAGTGGAAGTCGAGCTTAATTACGAAAAAAAACACTGCGTCAGAAGCGCATCGTTTCACAATCAAGGCCTCCTCGAGCTTAATCTTTGAAGCGCCGACCTTCATCCAGGTGAGGCCTGTCGCAGAAACCCCGGTTGTCGCCGCACCAGGAGAACTCCCCGGGACCTTCTTCGTCCGACGACATTTCCTATGTTCATAATTCAAATATTAAACTTGTACAATTAAATATATGTACTATAAAAACTAAATTAGATCATTATTATTCATCATGGGTTGATTATCGGTCTATCGAGTCTTCTCTCGAAAACTCTCAAATTTCACGTGGTGTATATATTCGACTGTCGGTGATGGTAGCTCCTCCTTCGCTCCCGAGTGCATTACACCAAATTGTCTAGCACATGGGAACGAAGGAGAAGCTACCCCACGACAATACCGGGATTCTTCGTCCTCTCATATATGGTGGATACTCTCCTCACCGATTCCTCTCGACATTTGCATCGTCGGTGATGGTCATTACTCCTCCTTCCCTAGTGCATAACAAAGGTCTAGCACCCGGAGAAGACGGAGAAACGACCCCCACGACAACAGTCAGGATTCTTCGGCCTCGACATTCTTAAAGTCAACCCAAAATATCGTTTAATTATCTTTCTAGAAAATCCAGTGCCACTCGATATTTCCTACATATTCTAGCACAAGTCATGCCAAAATTCACGGAATATTCCGCATGACCTTTGCTAAAATAGGACATATCAAGCGCCTGAAATTTGCCGAACGAAAATTAATCAACACTCCTAAGAAACATAGCCCACTCGGAGGTGTAACCTGCAAACATGATCGCCACTTGTGTAACCACATATCCTTTTTGAGCAAAACAAGATATACATTTTTTTATCTACATCATATCTTATAGGACTTATATTGACATGTAGTTTTGGCTGGTCTCACCTCGAGGGCGGAGGGGGTTGGTGACGGGGACGATGGCGGGATGATGGAGGGCTCCTTGATTTCGCAAAAACAAAAACCCTATAAGTTATCACTAATACAAATGTGACATGTTCAACTAGTTCTATTAATTCAATTAGTTCTTACTACAAATAAACTTACTATAAATAGAAATAAACTAGTTCTCTCTAAAAATAAACTAGTTCAACTAGTAATACTCCCTCCATTCCCTTATACAAGGCCACAAACTCAAATTACAGGTACCAAGGTAAAATTAAATAACTGCTTTGCAAGTCAATTATTCTTTTTGTTAACCGGGATCATTAATACGCCTGCATGCATGCAAAGAAGAAAATGTGAAGGAAGTAGCACAGTGTCATTATGACTACATGCAAGCAAGTATTAAACAAGTTGGTAGCACGAGAAAATATCATTAATTTTTGCCTCGATTACGGTTAGTGGCCTTGTATAGATACGTATAGTATTTTTCATAGTGGCCTTGTATAAGGGAATGGAGGGAGTATTAATTTTCTTACTAAAAATACATTAGTTCTATTAATTCAACTAGTTCATACTAAAACTAAACTAGTTCAACTAGTTTATTAATTTACTTACTAATTATTTTGAACACTTACTAAAAAACAAGAAAAAACTACATTATACAATAGTAAAAACTACAAAGTGAAAAATAGAAAAAAGGAGATGGAGGGAGGAGGAAGGAGAGAGGAGGAGGGGGAGGAGGCCGGTGGGATCGGAGGAGGGAGGGGGCGGGGGAGGAGGGGGAGGGGGCGGCCGGAGGAGGAGGAGGGAGGGGCGGGGGGTGGAGGGGGAGGGGGCGGCCGGAGGAGGAGGAGGGAGGGGCGGCCGGAGGAGGAGGAGGGAGGGGCGGCCGGAGAAGGAGGAGGGAGAGGGGCGGTGGGAGGAGGGCGGCCGGAGGAGGGAGGAGGGAGTACCTTGTCATGGAGCAAGGCGGGCGCAAGTGACGACAAGTTCGGGCGCAGCGTAGAGCGAGTGAGAGGGTGAACCACCTGCAATAAGGTAAGTAAGTAGTAGCTGCTTTCGTAGAGATACTGCCATCTAGGGACGTAGCAAAGCGCTGTCGTCGCATACACGCCATCGCTAAGTGGGGCTAGCCATTCATGCGCTTCAAGACAAATATAGCAAAGAGCGCTTCTTAGTAGACCGTGCATCGCTACTACTTTAGCATTAGCGCTGTTTCGCTAAAGCGCTGCTGTTGCTATATTTTAGCACACTTTTGTGGTATCTCATTATACCATATTCTTATACTCAGTTTTTTTTACCATCCGTAAACTAGCATACAAATAATTGTTCATACGAAACCGCAAAATAATAATAATAGTTGTTGTACTATATGAGCCACTTAGAAACACAAAATTGGTGCCACAAATAGCTCAATCAAGACAAAGCATATCACATAGATTGTGACAATCAGAAGCTTTTTCTAGCTTTTCCAAACCAAAATTGTCACCTATGAACCACATTCAGAAAATTAACTACATTAAATTTTATAAAGTACATATGACAACCGTTTTTAAGGGAGCTCTCCATGTACCTTGAAAATGCCGAGAAAGAGACATGAGTTAGTATATGATCTAAAGTTGCAAATAGCATTCCTTGAGAAAAGTAGATAGTAAAACCAGAATAGACTAAATATAGCTTGAACGATCCTAAAAATCCTCAAAGGAGATAATAAAGAACCCAAAGCAGATGTTATCCCATCAGTAAGGGTGGTCTTAAGTTTTGCTCCTTTTTCCTGGAATTGATTTCGTTTGAAGATTACTTCCGGATTTAGATGTTTTTTTAGTTAGTCCCTGTAAAGCTCCCAGACAGTGTATTTTGTTAACGAAAAAGTCTTTCGCCCCGCTTTATATATAAAGCACCGACCATACAAACACACCGATACAAACACACACCACCACCGCACACGAGACACACCCAAGGCAAAATACAAAGGTGCCGAGCACCGCCACACCACCCCAACGACTACCAAACAACATGAATCGCTTGGAGCCAACGGAAACCTCCATCGCAATCTTCCGAGGAGAGGTGAGGCGGATAACGACGGAGTAGGACTCTGACGGTGCCTCCGTAAGGGCACGACTATGGTAGCCGCCACCGTCCGATCTTCAAGATCAAGTTTTCACCGGAGCATCACGGCGAGTGGGAACTCCGCGACGGAGCCTTCATGAAGGATACGGCGCCCACGGACGCCGCCACCGCCGCCCTTGAGCAAGTGGTGTACCCGGCGCCACACCCTCCAACGCATCTCTACCTCCGCCAACCACCCGCAACCAAACCATCCGCGGGCTATGGCTGCACACCCGCACTCGAGACGCATGTTCGCTTTACTTAACGGCGCTGGCTTCCCATCGCTAAGGCCGCCGCCGCATCCGTGACACACCCCAAGACCAGCCAAAGTCACCGGCATGGCCTAAAGGACGCACCCGACCGCCAAACCGCAGCATACGTCCCGCCTCAAACAACGCCGGAGCTACATCAGCCCGCACCCGACCGGGGAAAGGGGGAGGAAGGGGAGCGGACGCATCCAGGACCGCAAGACACCGCCGTGACGGTGGGTTCGAACTCGCCGGCCGGCCCCATCCCTCCTCCAACCTACCTCCCCACCGGACACTCCTTGTGTCGCCACCTCGGCAGCCGACGCAGCTCCATGCGAGGCCACCAACACACACCCGTCCGCACGGCAAGCAAACCCCAAGGTCCGCTGCCGACCACCAAGAAAGCTTCACCGGGAGCCCATCCGCCGCCACGCCGCCCAACCACCGGAGCACTCGAGCTGGCGAGCCCGCCCATCGACCTGCCATCGATGCGACGCTTGACAGCCCGCCGCCTCGGCCCATGTCGCCCGGCCCCAGATCCACCAGCGCCGGCCAAAGCACAGATCTGGCCCCGCCGCCGATCTCGGAGAGCCGAGCACGCACCATCACTGGCTGCCCGCTGGGAGCAGAGGCACGAGCTCCGCCTGCCCGGCTGCACCGCCGTGTGTCGCCAAGACAGCTCCACGCCTCCCGACCTGGGACGGCCCAGCGGGCCAAAGACCGCCTAACAGGAGGAGGAGGACGAGGTGGCTTGCCACGGCTGACGGGCTTTGCTCAGCCACGCCACGGGCGGCGGCGAGGGAGGAGGAAGGGAGAGGGGGCGGAGACCGGCGGGATTTAGGGTTGTTTCTGCCGCCAAGCGGGAGCGACGCGGGGGGAGGAGGAGGGGTGTGTATTTTGTTTAAATGAGGTCCTCAATAACGGGACATGAATATAGTGAATAAAGCCATTGTGCTCCCCATAAAAGGACTAGTGGCCCAAGATTATTCACGGTTAGCTACTAGTATTACTTCCCAATCCATCGAAAACGTCAATTTAAAGGAAATTTTCGAACTCGATAGCACACCTAAGTGATGTGAGCTAACAGCTCAAATACAACTCCTTTTTTCGAAGCATGCAGGAGAACTACGTGTAATCAGTACATGAATAAAGAGAAAAAAACAAGTACAAAGTCTTAAAAAACATACAAAAAAACGACCAAAACAAAAAAAAGGAAGACCAAATGGCAAGGTAACAATACGTAACTATACAAACAAGGCTTCAAAGCACTTAGCTGCCTTAAACCACTCAAAAGCACCCTTGATGAAGTTGGCTAGTGTGTCAATCGGGACTGACTTGTCCTCAAAGACTCTTATTACGCTCTTTCCAAACTGACCAATCAACCAATATGATAGCAGTAGCAGTTCATAGAACGGAGAAGATTGCAAAAGGGGGATTGGAAAGAAGGGGAGGAAGGGGGCCGGTGGCAGGGGGGAGGGAGGGGAGTATTGAAGGGGTCTGTAAGCTAAGCGGAAGAGGCCCTGTGTCTAGCATTTTTAAGGAACTGCAGCCAGTGCAGACGGTGGAGAAGCGCCACGCCCGATAATCGCCATCGGAGGCGCAGGTCGAGCGTGTTAAACAACTTGTCATGTTGCCTTGGCTGCGCCGCACCGACTCATTGAGCTGCATCAGGAGTCCAAGAATATTTTTAGAGATAGTTAGGTAGTTGGTTCATGTTTATCTGTTGTAACCTATTCTATCTCTTCCTCTTCAAGTCTTTTGTAAGATCTCAATCTCAACTGTATGCGCCTCAGGGTTATTGTGCCCCTGCCTATAACATGCTGCACGTCCCCTCGCACCGAGGTCAAGATGTTTCCGCACATCGCACATGGTAATCAGAGCGATCCTCTCCAAAGCCATCTAGCGATCCAATCTCCAGCCATGTCTTACAGAAGGAAATTTCCTTGTCTCCACCAACCGGCCTCCTCCCCCTCCTCCTCTCTCCTTCCTCCTCCTTCCATCTCTTTTTTTTATGGGTTACAAAAGGAAATTTCCGAGCTCGGTAGCACACCTAAATGATGTGAGCTAACAGCTCAAATACAACTCCTTTTTTCGAAGCATGCAGGAGAACTACGTGTAATCAGTATAGGAATAGAGAGAAAAAACAAGTACAAAGTCTTAAAACATACAGAAAAAACGACCAAAACAAAAAGGAAGACCAGGGCAACACACGTAACTATACACACAAGGCTTCAAAGCACTTAGCTGCCTTTAAACCACTCAAAAGCATCACCCTTGATGAAGTTGGCGGTGTCAATCGGGGCCGACTTGTCCTCGGAGACTCTTATTACGCTCTTTCCAAACGGACCAAGCAACCAATATGATAGCGAGCAGTTCATACGACGGAGAACATTGCAAAGGGGGATTGGAGGAAGGGGCCACCGGTGGGTATTCATTCAAAGGGGTCGGGGGAGGATTAGGGGTCTGCGTCACGCCCCGATATAATCGCCATCGGAGGCGAGGTCGAGCGCAGATGGCATGTTCCACTTCGCGGCAGTGATAAACCTCGACATTTTTCACAAAAAAAAAAAAAAAACCTCGACATCAACCCCGCGGCAATAAACTTGTTGCCGGGTAAAGCACGGAGCTAGCTAGTAGGAGTATCAAAGCCGCGGAGTCGCGAACCGCTCCTCTCGCTAACGCCCGCTCCTAGGGTTCCATCGCCAGCCGGGCGGCTCCCCATGCAAGCCGCGCTTGTTCGAGCTGTCGCCGCCGCTTAGCCGGAGCCTGCTCCTCTCCCTCCCTACCCCCTTCCTTCCTTCCCCTCGTGCCGCCTCCCCGTGAGGCGGCGACTGGCCCCTTCGCCGCTCTTCCCCAAATACGCCCCTCCCCTTTGCCTCCTCCCCAGCCAATGATCGTCGCCCGGCCTGCGTCACAGGTGCTGGCCACGGCCTGCCCTTTTCCTCACTGGCTCCCTCCTGCTTTGACGGTGGTGGCTGTGGCGGTGCTCCTCGGCCGCAGCATCGTGCGGCCCGTCGGTAGGTGGTGCCACGAGCCCGGTGGCTCGACAGCGGCGGTGCGGCCGTTGGCCGTGGGCGGTGGCTGTGTTTATGGCGGCGCCTGGCCGGTCTGGGCCCTTTGGGCCCATCTGGTTGGCGGCGGCTTGGTGCTCGGCGGACGTTCCTTGGTGATGGCGTGGTGGCGGCGGTCTCGGCGGTGAGGACTTTGCTGGCCGGGCGCGTCGCAGTGGTGACAGGACTGTCCGTCCATGTGGGCTGGCCGGGCCATCGAGGTCTAGCAAGTCCTCGCCGTCGCTGTCCCGGCTCGGCTGCGTGGCGGTGGAGGCTGTCCCTCCTTCCTGGCCGAGTGGTGGTCGCTCCCGTGGCTGGTGTCTCCTCTTCCTCTCCAAGCCTCGTGTTGACAGCTCCAGTGAAGCGGGGAGGGTTGTTCGGTAATCGTGGTGGCACAAGCTGGTGGGTGGCCGAGGAGGTGGTGCATTTCGAAATGCCTGAGGTGGTGGTGGTGGTTGTGGATCGGGAGAAATCCTCGCCGGCTGGCCGGCACCGGCGCGATGACGCTCGCGGACGCCGCCGGACCTTCCCGAGGGGCATCGGGTACACCCTTCCCCACTATCCTCGCGTCGGGGAAACCCTAGAACTTGTTCGGCAACAATGGCAGCATCGCCACACTCCCTCTTGAGGGTGTTGCTTGGGGCGCGGCGCTTGGGATGCCGAGCGTGGTGGTACTACTTTGGAGGGTGCAGCGGTTGCCGGACTTCCCTTCTTTGTTGATCTATCGTTGTCAGCATTTATTTCTCTTTCTTCTTCTTGTTTTTCTTTTGGGCTTATCTGTGCTGCGGCCCTAGCGAGTTGGTTGTATCGGATGTTTGCTTTATAATACAAAGCGGGGAAACTCTTTTTCGTCAATAAACTTGTTACCGGCGTTGGACAGCGGAACATTGATGTTGATCCTTCTTGAGGCGGCGGCCCACGGCAAAGTGTAAGATTCCCTCGAAATTGAGCGGAGGATAATGTCACCAGGAATGTTCTTTGGTGCTGATGGCTGGCGTGTTCCTTGGTGTGCGCGACACACCTCGATCTCGACTTCATCAAGGAGAGTATGGAGTCACAATGCACAAATGGCACCTGATTGTTTTTGCAGTAAATATTGCGCTGTTTGTAAGAAGCCATGTGTATCTCTTGCGCAACTTCTTACAAAAAGCAACGGAGATAGACTAGAACCGATTTGTAATCAGTATATACTCCGCCTCAAGCCATACCCTCGCTTTTTGTCACATTTGCATATCTGGTACGAACAAAGGTTCCATAAATAGAAAATGTCTAGTCATATTTTATTTGTGAAACAAATTTGGTAGATTATCACAGCTATTGTCCAAGAACATATCTTAGAATAAGCACCGAGCTGCACAACAACAAGACCGCAAACATTGCATATCTCAGAGGAACAAATGTTTTAGACAAGAGAAATTGTCAAATTCCAACTTGATTTGCGTAACAAATTGCTACATTATCACAAATATTCTCTCATAACATATTTGAAAAATAAGCACAAAATTGTTTACATTTGGAAGACGAAGCCATGTAGCTCTTACACAACTTACAAAAACAAAGAAGATTGTAGAACCGATTTGTATATCTCCGATTTGTACCACTTACACAAAAACAAAAACACAGAAGATGGTATATATCACCCTGCTTCTAGTCACATTGCATATCTGATAGGAATAAAGGTTCCAAAAATAGAAATTCTGTAGTAATATTTGATTTGTGAATATAATTTGGTAGATTATCACAACTATTCTCCCATGACATATCTGAAAATAAGCACCGAGCTGCACAACAACAAGACCGCAAAACAAGCTCAAGCGTCTGTCTCTAAAAAGGAAAGCCTCGATGATTCCATCCAAGACATAATGCTCCAAGTTGTTGCTCCATACCTCCAGACGTCAAGGTTTCATCTCCCAATGACATCAATATCGGATATCTGAATTAGAAATTGAGGCATCGGTCATATCTGAATCAACATTAAGAAAAATACTGGGTGCTTTAAGCAATATAATTTATTACTACAAATATAGTAAGAAATGCAATCAATTGGAAATGACAATGAACAGTACAAACAAGCAAAGGTACAGGGCAATATAAGTTCAAAGAAAGTAGCTAATCCAAGTACTAATCCGCTTGATAGAACATTGCTTTCCTTTATTCTTACAATAGTCTCAAAAATAATGACGAGTATATCCCCAAGATGAGAAACATATGACCTAAGTTTATGATGGGATATCCTCCTCACGTGGGCTGTGAGGAGATGACCATTTGAGGCCTTTAGGCAGCCCAAAGAGGTGCATAAGCCCACTACCCATTAGGGTTATGACCTAAGGTCATTTTGGACTTTGCACATGTGTGGATGGGGATGCTTTACCCTCCATCCAGCAGCCACCACCAAGTGTGACGAAAACCAGCTCATCCTCCAAGAGAGAAGAAGAGAGAAAACCAAGAGAGCAAGGGAAGAAGAGGAAGATTGAAGGAAGAAGCAAAGGGAGCTCCTCCCCAAGGTTGTGATGGTCCAGATCCACTACCTTGTCTCCTTCAAGCTTCGGTTCCACCATCTTTGGTGAGATTGTTCCAATCCCTAGTTCTTGAGCCCCAAATCCTGTTGTGTTCATCCAAGATTCAGAAATCTTGATGTATGAGATCCTCTAGTGCTGTCTAGAGAAGAACTTGTTGTATCCCACATTTCATAATAGTGGAAGAGGATTTGGGTGGCTTCGGCCCGTGGATTTTCCCCTCAAGTTGAGGGGTTTTCCACGTAAAAATCTGGTGTCTCTTTGTTGATGCTTGGTGCTGTCGAGAGACTTACTCCTGCCACAAGACACTAGGGCCGAGGATTGTCTTGCTCGCTGAGTAACATTTTTCGCCTCCATATATGCTGCTGCATATATTTCCTTCCGTGCTAAGCAATGATCCTTGAATTAGTACATGATGTGGTGCTGAGATTACTTGTTTCCGCTGCAGTTTTCAGTTAACCACAAGTGTATTTGTGTGCTAATTCCCAACAAAGTGGCATCAGAGCCTTGGTTGCTTAGAAGGTTGCAAATCCCAGTTGCTTGATTGTTGCTGGAAGTGCTATAGTTCTTGAGCCCCAAATCCTGTTGTGTTCATCCAAGATTCAGAAATCTTGATGTATGAGATCCTCTAGTGCTGTCTAGAGAAGAACTTGTTGTATCCCACATTTGATAATAGTGGAAGAGGATTTGGGTGGCTTCGCCCGTGGTTTTTCCCTCAAGTTGAGGGGTTTTCCACGTAAAAATCTGGTGTCTCTTTGTTGATGCTTGGTGCTGTCTAGAAACTTACTCCTACCACAAGACACTAGGGTGAGGAGTGTCTTGCCTCACGAGTAACATTTTCTGCCTCCATATATGCTGCTACATATGTTTCCTTCCATGCTAAGCAACGATTCTTGAATTAGTACATGATGTGGTGTTGAGATTACTTGTTTCCGCTGCAGTTTTCAGTTAACCACAAGTGTATTTGTGTGCTAATTCCCAACAGAGTGGTATTAGAGCCTTGGTTGCTTAGAAGGCTGCAAATCCCAGTTGCTTGATTGTTGCTGGAAGTGCTGCTCACAATGGCTTTGGAAGAAAGCGCTACTACAAGTGGCATGATAAAACTTGATTCTTCCAATTACTCATTATGGAAGCCCATGATGGAAGACATCCTTTATTGCAAGGATTTGTATGAGCCAATTCAGAAAGACAAGATACCCACAGGTGTCACGGAAGAAGAATGGAGAGTGTTGCACGTAAAAGCAAGAGGGTATGATTCGGTTGTACATCAACCACAATATTTTCCACCATGTTGCAAATGACACAAATGCATATGAGATGTGGCAGAAGTTGGAGTCTATGTATGAGAGGAAGACATCAATGAACAAAGCCTCGGTGATCAAAAGACTTGCAAAGCTTGAGTACCCAGATGGCACAAGTGTGATTGAGCACTTAAATGTCTTCCAATGCCATATAAATCAACTTTCAGCCATGAAGATCAACTTTGAGGATGAGGTGCAAGCATTGTTGTCTGCTGAGTTCCATGCACGATAGTTGGAACACGCTTGTTGTGTCACTTAGCAATTCAGCTCCGGATGGGAAGCTGACTTTGGAGATTGTGAAGAACAAGATGCTGAATGAAGAAGCCGAAAGAAGGAAAAAGGTGATGCCTCTTCTTGATGCGTATGTGGATGAAACCCATGGGAAGAATGAAAACCGTGGACGCAGCAATACAAGATTTCAGCAAGGCAAAAGCAAATCCAGGGGAGGTCAAAGTCAAAACAGAGAAAATATATTACTTGCTTTCATTGTGGAAATCAAGGACACATAAAGAGCGAGTGCAGGAAGTACAAAAGAGAGCTTGCAGAGGGGAAACTCACAAAGAAAACCGAGCAAAAGGCTGAGAGCAGTTCAGCCATGACCGCAACAGATGAGGACTATCTAGTCATTGAAGATGAAGATTGCTATAGTCTTTGTTCGTGATGATGCCATGAGTTGGGTTGTGGATTCAAAGGCCCTTCCACATCACATCACACAAGGAGTATTTCACATCTTACACTAGTGGTGTTATTGGCCAAGTGAGGATGGGAAATAGTGGTTCGTCAAAGAATTGTTGGCAAGGGCTCTATATGCATTGAAACAAACAGAGGTTGCAGATTGGTGCTCGATGATGTGAGGCATGTTCCGACATAAGGCTGAATTTGTTGTCAAGTGGGCAAGCTTGATGATATCAAACATCCTAGTTATTTTGGTGAAGGAAAATGGAAGCTCACCAAAGGCTCTTTGATTGTGGCTCGAGGAAGTAAGCAAGGTAATCTCTATGTGACTAAAACCAAGTTGTGCAATGAGGTGTTGAATGTTCTTTGAAAAACACACTTCGGTTGAATTGTGGCACAAGAGGCTTGGGCATATGAGTGAGAAGGGCATGCACGCTCTTGCTCGCATGGAGTACCTCCCCGAGTTGAAAGGTATATCTTTGAAACCTGTGCACATTGTTTTGCTTGGCAAACAACACAGGGATGCATTTCAGACACTCCCTCCACATCGTGCGAGATAATGTTCTTGATATTGTGCACACCGACGCTTGCTCCATGACCGAAAAAATCTTATGGTGGAGCATTATACTTTGTGACTTTTATTGATGACCATTCCAGAAAAGGTTTTTGTGTATGTGCTGAAACACAAATACTAAACGCTTGAAGCCTTCAAGGAGTTCCATGCCAAAGTTGAAAGAGAAACTGGCAGGAAATTGAAGTGCATGAGATCGGACAATGGTGGTGAATACAGAGGTCCTTTTGAAAGGTATTGCGTAAATGTTGGCATCAGGCTTGAGAAGAGTCCACCAAAGACACCCTAGCTCAATGGTCTTGCAGAGAGAATGAACAGGACACTCACAGAGAGGGTCACTATGCTCTCTCATGCTCATTTACCTAATTCATTTTGAAATTTGAAGCTTTGATGAATGCTATGTATGTGGTTAACCTATCTCCCTTAGTTCCTCTTGCGGTGATATTCCTCGAGAGATTTTGGTCGGGGAAGGAGGTATCATACAAGCACTTGAAGGTCTTTGGTTGAAGGGCATTTGTACATGTTCCAAGGACGAGAGATCCAAGCTTGATAGAAAGACAAGCAGGTGCATCTACCTCAGCCAACCAAGTGAAGAGTTTGGCTACAGGTTGTGGGATCCAGCCAATAGAAAGATTGTGAGAAGCCGAGATGTTGTGTTCATTGAAGATCAAACAATAAAAGATATTGGGAAACCAGAGAAGCCAATGACCAGCACACCTCATGTTGATATGGATCCAATCTATCCTCCTCTCGTGCATGACAATCATGGGGGGAGATGATGACACTGAAGACAGTGGAGATGCAACTGATCAAGGCAGTACAAGTCAAAGTGGCGAGCGGCCATCAAGTGATGATGATGATGATGAAGTTGGTAATGATGATGCCAACAAAAATCCACCTGATTCACCACCAGTGCAGCAGCAAATAAGAAGTGAAAGAGTTCACATTCCTTCTTCTAAATATGCACCACATCAATATGTGTTGATGATGATGCAGGTGAGCCCTCATGCTATGAGGAGGCAATGTCCGATGAGAACAAAGAAGAATGGTCGAAGCCATGCGGGGATGAGATGAATTCCCTGTATGAGAATGATACCTTTGAGTTGGTGAAACTGCCAAAGGGCAAGAAAGCACTCAAGAACAAGTGGGTGTACAGAGTGAAGACTGAAGAAAACACCTCACATCCAAGGTACAAGGCCAGATTGGTTGTGAAAGGATTCAGCCAGAAAAAGGGCATTGATTATAGTGAGATATTCTCTCCAGTGGTCAAGATGTCTTCGATCCGAGTTGTGCTTGGCATGGCTGCCACCATGGACTTGGAAATTGAACAACTTGATGTGAAGATAGCTTTCTTGCATGGTGACCTAGAGGAGGAGATATACATGGATCAGCCAGAGGGATTCATGGTTGCAGGCAAGGAGCACTTAGTTTGCAAATTGAAGAAGAGCTTGTATGGCTTGAAGCAAGCTCCTCGGCGGTGGTACAAGAAGTTTGAGTCTTTTATGACTGGCTTGGTTACCATAAAGCACAACCTAACCATTGTGTCTTTATGAAGAGGTACGCCGAGGGTGACTTCATTATTCTCTTGTTGTATGTTGATGATATGCTGATTGTTGGAAATGGCACAAAGAGGATTGCTCTCCTCAAGAAGGCATTGAGTAAATCATTTGCCATGAAGGATTTAGGACCAGCTAAGCAAATACTTGGCATGAAGATCTCCCGTGATAGATCAAAGAAGCTGCTTTGGCTCTCACAGGAAAGATACATTGAGAAGGTACTTGAAAGGTTCAATATGAAAGATGCAAAATCTGTTATCTATCCGCTTGCAGGCCATCACAAACTGAATTCAAAACAATGTCCTACAAGCAAGAAGGAGAAAGAAGAAATGAGGAAAGTACCTTACCAATCTGTTGTGGGCAGTTTGATGTATGCTATGGTATGCACTAGGCCTGACATTGCCTATGCAGCTTGGAGTTGTTAGCGGTTCATGACAAATCCAGTAAAGCTCACCGGGAAGCGGTGAAGTGGATTCTTAGGTATCTCAAGGGTACTTCTACATCTTGTCTATGCTTTGGAAATGGTGATCCTGTATTGCAGGGCTATACAGATGCAGATTATGCAGGTGACAAGGGTCGTAGGAAGTCCACATCCGGATACTTGATGACTTATGCAAGGGGAGTAGTGTCATGGCAATCAAGATTGCAGAAATGTGTCTCTACATCAACTACAGAAGCTGAGTACATTGCAGCAGTTGATGCTGGCAAGGAGGTTTTGTGGATGAAGAACTTCTTGCAAGAGCTCGGCATGAAGCAAGAGAAGTATGTTCTGTTTTGTGACAACACGGTGCTATTCATCTTGCCAAGAATTCAAGCTATCACTCTCGAACCAAGCACATTGATGTGAGGTACCATTGGATTCGAGATGTTGTGAGTTCCAAGTTGCTGAAACTTGAGAAAATCCATACCGGCGACAATGGTTCGGATATGATGACCAAGGTAGCGGGCATGGCGGTGCCCCCCTCATGAGTCGGAGGGAGAGATTTGTTGGGATATCCTCCTCATGTGGGCTGTGAGGAGATGACCATTTGAGGCCTTTTAGGCAGCCCAAAGAGGTGCATAAGCCCACTACCCATTAGGGTTATGACCTAGGGTCATTTTGGACTTTGCACATGTGTGGATGGGGATGCTTTACCCTCCATCCAGCAGCCACCACCAAGTGTGACGAAAACAAGTTCATCCTCCAAGAGAGAAGAAGAGAGAAAACCAAGAGGCAAGGGAAGAAGAGGAAGGTTGAAGGAAGAAGCAAAGGGAGCTCCTCCCCAAGGTTGTGATGGTCCAGATCCACTACCTTGTCTCCTTCAAGCTTCGGTTGCCCCATCTTTGGTGAGATTGTTCCAATCCTTAGTTCTTGAGCCCCAAATCCTGTTGTGTTCATCCAAGATTCAGAAATCTTGATGTATGAGATCCTCTAGTGCTGTCTAGAGAAGAACTTGTTGTATCCCACATTTGATAATAGTGGAAGAGGATTTGGGTGGCTTCGGCCCGTGGTTTTTCCCCTCAAGTTGAGGGGTTTTCCACGTAAAAATCTGGTGTCTCTTTGTTGATGCTTGGTGCTGTCCAAAAACTTACTCCTAACACAAGACACTAGGGCCGAGGAGTGTCTTGCCCTTTGAGTAACATTTACGCCTCCATATATGCTGCTGCATATGTTTCCTTCCGTCTTGGCAACGATCCTTGAATTAGTACATGATGTGGTGCTGAGATTACTTGTTTTCGCTACAGTTTTCAGTTAACCACAAGTGTATTTCTGTGCTAATTCCCAACAGTTTATGCCTGGCTAACATACTACAATTGTCGAACAAAGAGTGAGCAATCCACATCTTCTGTCCCTCCTCCATCTCTCGCTTCCACCTCCTGTCCATGGCTAACCTCACTACACCTTCCAGGCCGACCTGCAATGAACGTGGTGGTGATGAGCCCCGTGCGTTGGAGACAACAACAAGATAGTCGAGATCAGGGATCAGAGAGAGCCCTTTTAGTTGTTCGAACAGGGGCTAAACCACTCACAGCTTCTTGTGGCTTCCTAATGACACGAGCAGTTAACCAGATTCTGGCCACACATAGGTGTAATACCCCACTCCTGCTTTTTGTGTGTTTGATGGATGATGTACAAATGAACTACAAGCTTGAGTTGAGTGCTCGCAGCTAGTTTTGGTAGTGCTCGGGTGGGCTTCTAGCTGCCCCGGGCACCCTTCTCTTCTTCCTCTCTCTAGATTCTTCTCTAAAAGCTAGCCATCAAGTTCTTGGGATCCTGCACCTCGACATGGCTCAAGACAATCAAGAACTCTTTGACGGTGTAAGTGACTCCGACCGAGGCTCAAACGGAGGGCCGTTGGCTTGGCGGTCTTGGAGCGGGCTCGCAAAAAGCAGCGTGCAAGGTTGGCCAACATCAAAGAGGGGGACGCAAACACACAAAAATTCAACGAAGGATCAACGGAAGGTGTCGCAAAAACTACAACCATAGGATCAAGCACAACCATGGGTGGATCAATCGAGCATGAAGGAAAAGAGAAGGTGATTCATGACCACTTGGCCGAGGCCAACCGTAGGTGGATCACCGAGCATGAAGGAGAAGAGAAGGTGATTCATGACCACTTCACCGGGGCCATGGGGAAGGAGAATTCGCCGCATCATGATTTTAATTGGGATGACCTAGGCCTTGAGCTGCATAACTTGGTCTCCCTTATTGCGGAGTCCATTTCTTCAAAGGAGGTCCAAGAGACCATCAATCTTATGCTGAGGCTCCAGGGTCGGATGGATTCACCGGGATATTCTTCAAGTCTTGTTGGGACATCATAAAGGAGGATGTCACGCAGGTGATCTCGCTCTTCGGCAACCTCCACTCCACACCAACAACCTTCATTGGCTCAACTCAGCTAACATTGTGCTTATTCTGAAAAAGGAGGGCGCAGAGGGAATCACCGACTTCTGGCGTATTAGTCTCATCCACGCCATCACTAAGATTGTCGCCAAAATCTTAGCAATGCGGCTTGCCCCACACATGAACAAGTTAGTCTCCAACGCCCAAAGTACCTTCATATAGTCTAGGAGCTTTCATGACAATTTCATATACGTGAAAAATCTTGCATAACGCCTCCACAAGAGCAAAACCCGTCCCTCCTCCTCAAGATGGACATTCAAGGCCTTCAACTCCTGTCAAGTGGAAATATATCATTGATATCACGCAACACCGTGGACTCCCAAGCACTTTCTGGAATTGGATCACTGCTCTCTTGTGCACCTCCTCTTCGAGGATGCTCCTTAGCGGCATCCCCGAAAATCCTATCACACATGGTCGCGACCTTCGTCAAGGGGACCCCTCTCCCCCTTACTTTTTCTCATCGCCATCGACCCTCTTAAGAAAATCTACGATATGGCAACTAGGAAGGGGCTAGTGCACAAGATTCGTGGTCGTGGTACCATCATCAGAACTTTGCTCTACGCCGACAATGCAGCTTTATTCGTCGCCCCCATCAATAAAGACATAGACAATCTCTCTGTCTTGCTTAATGCATTTGGCGACATCATGAGCCTCCACATGAACTTTCAGAAAATCTCAGTGGTTCCAATTCAGTGTGGCCACATCCCCCTTGATGATATTCTCCAAAGCTTGTCGGGTGCACGCGCTTCATTTCTGATGAAATATTTGGGTCTCCCCCTCTCGGTCTGGCAACTCAAAGTCAGGGATTTTCAGTTCCTTGTGGACAAGATGGCTGCCGAGCTTGTCCCCTGGGATGGCCAAAGTATCACCGCTATTGGATGCGCTGCTCTTGTCAAGTACGTGCTATCCTCGCAAGCCATCTACTTCATTACCCTGCTCATCGTCCACTCAAGCATCCTACATAATGTCAACAAGCTTGATAGGGCCTTCCTTTGGGAGGGAACAGACAAGACCATCGGTGCAAAGTGCAAGGTTAATTGGGACACAGTTTGCCGACCATTTGAGTATGAACTCGACATTCTTAACTCGATGAATATTGCGAGAGCTCTTCGTCTGCGGTGGCTTCGATACTAGTTAAAGGAGTCCACCAAGTTGCGGGTTGGATCCGGCAACCTTTGCGACGAGATGGATATGAACCTTTTCTATGCCTCCTCCACCATCATAGTGGGCAATGGCGCAGCACCCTTTTGGGATGCCCTTGGATGCACGACCTAAAGCCAAAAGACATCGCACCCCTCATTTATGAAGCGTCCTCCCGAAAAAGATGGAAGCTTTGTGAATAAATGATGATGCTTGGGTTCGTAAAATCAAGGTCACCACCAACTTCACCTTCGCGCATCTGCGGCAATTCATTGTGCTTTGGACCACCATTCGTGGCTACACCCTCGAGGACAATGCCAAAGATGACATCATCTGGTAGCACACTGAGAGCAAGATCTACACGGCCAAGTCCGCTTACACTACTAGGGAAAAGGCTAGCAGCAGCGCCGGTTTTAGGTGTATCAGTAGCGCGGGAAGTGGCACTACTAATAAGGCACTACAGCTAACACATAGCGAAGCGTGCTCACCAGCGCTACACATATTAAGTGTAGCAGAGCGCTTAGCGGAAGCTCACATCGCTAGTAGCTCTAGCGCTCTGCTGGACGCGCCATCGCTATCGCGCGCTGCTGCTAACTTTCATACACTCGCTACTGCTAATTTTAGTAGTTTTTTGTTTTTTTTGGCATATTTGTTTTGTATTTGAACAGGCTTTATAGAAGAATTTTTAGCACATACAAATGTCACCATGATACACATACGAATGCCTGCGAGACCACAAATGTAATCATAGCATATAGATACAAATAGTCTCATCATAATCATCATCCAACACAAAGTGGTCTCTCGTCATCATCTCGAAAATAGCGATACAAGTCTCGATTACTTGCAAATACATCGTCATCCATCTAAACAATGATATACGCGAGAAGAGCTATCATTTTTAGTACATGAGTTTGTATCCCTCTCTCGCATTAACGTGAACCTAAACTAACTACTGCCTGTTGCTCGGAAACCGGAAACCGGTACACCTGGGCCTGACACTCCGGCCACTTGTCGTATATATACTCCTGGCGTAGCACTTATTCACCATCGATGATCTATGCACCTGCATCATCACATGAGTCGATGATATGCAACATATATATATAGTTGAGCAACAGAAAGAGACAAACTTGGCAAAAATAGAAACAACATATCATAAGCATAAATAACAAAATGCCCTAACTAGAGTGATTTTCGCTAGTCGAGGAGGAGGACGGTTTAATTACATCACAAATAAAGTTTCACCGTGCATAACTCAAAGTTTTGTCATACAGAAAGTATGGACTAAACGGACACATTGTCATATATCGAAAATCACTCCAACATGTTGTTCCATCCATCCATGTCAGGGAGATAGTCCCCGAGCCTAGTGAAAGGCTTCAGGTCGAGACGCTGAGCGGCTATCCATGTTCGGACGTCTTCCCGCGACATTTGTCCTTCTTCATAGAACATCCCTGTTTTTCCGACGACCTCCTTCATGATGATTTGGGCAAGTTTGGATGTGATAGAACTCAGCTCGAAGTCGATGATCCTCGATATCTCCTACGTTCTTTGCCCATTGCAGAATATGGGCATCGCCGGATGTAGGTGACATGCGAAGGTTCTGGTGATCCCGTCTGTACTCCAGCATGTGGTGTAGGACATAGAATCCATCATTAAGAGAATCGTTCGGTTGCTGGATGCAGCAGAAGTCGGTCTTATGGCCGAAGGCGAGCCTGCCGCCCCTTCTCTTCTTGTCCCTAACCTCTCCACCCCTTGCTTGGTAGTAAAACATAGCACTGTCGAGAACATCCTTAATGTGGGTGTAATCCTTTTTGTGAATGTTCTTCGACGAGTCCAAGTAAAGAGCGTGGGAGAATCGTGGGTATAGGATGATGAGGACGGCGCGCCCGCCGCACAAAATAAGTACACCTCAAATTACTTAGCCTCCACCGTGCAAATGAATGATTGAAATCGAAGGAAGGATAGCAGCGCGGATGACTTACACGGGATGATAAGGCACGAGAATCGCCTCCTTGTCCTTATTGGGGAGCGTGAAATTGACAATGTATTCCCTCGCGTATACACGGTGCTCAGCGCCGACTCCCGAGAAGCCCTCGTGCATGTAGTACGGGTCAGCGACACAGATATGAGATATCTGCTCAAACCCGATGATGTAGTTCATGTGCAAGGCATAAAGGCGGACAAACGTAAAATCCAGCTTCTTCACGTGAAAAATGTCGAATATCTAATCAAATCGGAGGAAGAACTTATCCATGGGGAAGCCGCCGACATACGACATTTGCCGCGAACGTTAACCACGTAGAGTGGGTATCCTGGATCTGTCGAGGCGATGAGGCCTTTCTCCACCCGCAGCACATCGTCATGAAGTCTCCTTAGATCGCCGAATCTGGCCCCTAGCGCTCTTGCAGGTAGGATTGGTTGACCGGGGATATGCCATTTATCCGCATCGGGGATATCTATACGGTCCTGAAGCCGAGGCTGCTGGATCATAGAATCAGCTTTTTTGCCTTTCCTTGCTCTCTTCCTAGACTTCTTTACTACCGGAAGGTCGCCCATAATACGTTGAGACGACAATTCAGGCACCGACTCATGATGCTCAAACCCTGAGGAGGCGCCAGTATAGACATACTGTTCAGCGCCCTGTCGTCCTCATCCTCATCCATGGCGACGTCATCAGCGACTAATGGAGCCTCCTCCTTACCCCGTCCGCTATCACCCAACCCAACACCCGACGCTAATTGGGTAGGTGGGGTGTTGATGTTCATACCTTCTTTGAGGCTGCGTGCTCGTGGGTGTGCTCCCGACCGCCTCCAGACAAAGCAGACTCTTTGGCCACAAAAGGACCCACCCATTGCAACAATCACCAAGCCGCCGCGGTGTCTCCTCGTCATCCACCAGTAGTATTGGAGGCGGCAAATTCTAGTGGCCCGGTTCGACACTGGCCACGGAAACCTTGAAGATGTTCGGGGGGATCGTCCGGCTATGGAACAATGGTTCCTTCAGCTCCATTATCGTCGCCTTCCCCATGTCCACCTTGTGGTCGCCGATGGTGTACAATATGGTGCACGGGGTTTCGCCGGCCTGCAAAGAAAAGTCTGCGACGTGAGACATCCGAAAGGCAACTAAAACGGGAGATTATACATTTATATTGAAGGGGGCCGGTGTGACAGAAACCGTGAGGGCGCCGAGCTCAAAGAAGAAGAAGCACCGCCGAGCACGTCCGGTGCGGGAAGCAGGGAGCCGGTGTGGGAGCAAAGGGAGCAGTGCGGGAAGCAGGTGCGGGGAGCCGGTAAGGGAGCAGTAGAGCAGTGCTCCCAAGAACTCAGCAAGGGGAAAGTCCTCTGCATTTGCTTCTGGATTTTGCCTTGTCCAAGTGAAAACGCTCGTCACCAAGGAAGTAGACAAATCTGCAACCACCTGTTTTGCGGCAGCTACCGCTGTTGCGACTGTGTGAGATGATTTCTTCTCAACCGCAATCTCAACCTTCTTGTCGATGTTTTCTTCAGTTAACCTCCGTCTTTTCTTTCTCTCCTCCATGGTCTCACGGGAGTACTTCTTCCACGTGGCGCCGTCTCCGACACCGTGCACGCGTCCATACGACGGTCGAGTATCCACCGGTTGTCATTTCAATATGTTCAACCCCCGGTTGAATGGAGTGTCCCACTTGGGCCTCGCCAATGCCTCAGACGGTGAGTCGCTTTCGGCCGCAATCCGGTGCTGCTCTCTCTGCAAAAGGCACAAGGATCGTTTACTAATATGACTAACGTGTGCAGTCGAATTGATCAGAAATTAAAATTACCAGCAGTCTCATGAACTCCGTAATGACCGGTGTTGTCTCGTAAACCTTCTTCACTGGGTCCCAACGGTGCCGGGCCCTCAGGACGTCACGCTCCTGCGGGATGGTGAAATCCACCAAGGGGTCTGGTATGCCCAGACTCGCGGCTTCCGCGTCCTCCTTGGCCCATTTTGACCTCTTTCCGCCGTAACCACGGCTTCCGAGGTGGTGGCTCCCAATGTTCCTCTCTTGAAGCCCCTTCATGTACTTAGACTTTTTTGGCAGCTTCGCCTCGCAAGCCTCCTTGAATATTTGAAACTGCTCTTCCGTGATTGTCGGATTATCCTTTACAATCTCGGAGTAGGGTTCCTTCTTGTCGATGATCTTTGCTTTCACTCGAGTTTTCTAGGCGGCCAACGCGTCGCTAAAATTGGTCATGGCGTGTTTGTTTATCTTCTTCATTGCCGGGTCCTCGCCGGATCTTCATAATCCTTCTCATTCCGGCCCGGAACAAGAATATCTGGTGAAACTTCTTTAGGAGGGAGCTCCTCATATTTTCTATCTTGTGTAGTTTCTCATCGTTGATGGTGGCGGTTGTCTGTACGATGCAGCCTATTTGATTGTCGTAGCATCGACGCGCTTCCTCGGGCGCCTTTGGCTCAAAATTGCCGTCGTCCACCTCCGTGACCACCAGTCTAGTAGTACTAAGTTTGTTAGGAAGCCGATGCCTCTTTGCTTTTGGTTCTACAGTACCGGCTCCATTCTCGGAGGCAGCGCCAGTCTCAGTCTCAGCGCTGGTCTCAACGCCGGTCTGAGTCTCGGTGCGGTCGATCTCAAAGACCGGTCTCATGGTGCGTGTCTCTCCCCGATGCCACCGGTGGGCCCAGCAACAACATCGGTTGATCGTCGGTAAGGAAAAAAAGTTCGTCTGCCGCCCGGTAGACGTCGTCGCAATCCCCAGAACCATGTCCTTCATCGTTGCTAGCCATGTTTCCTATGATTAAATCTAGTCAATTAATTCTAGACCTAATAAAATGAATAATGACATAAAAAAGGCCTATTGTTTTGCAGGAACGTTGACTCCTTCTTGGTGTGGCAAATCTCGGGCACTCGATATGTCCTAGTTTGTAGCACAAGTCATGCCGAAATTCACGAAAAATTTCGGCATGACCTTTGCTAAAAAGTGGACAAATCGAGAACCTGAAATTTGCTTAGGAACGGAAATGAATCAACATTCCGGCAAAACATATATAGGCCACTCAGCTTCATTTAAACAACAAAGCCACTTGGGCACAACCGAACCACTTCAATGAAAAGATATAACATAACCACTTCAATGAAAAGATATAATCAACAATAAAAGTCTAGGAAGGGATCATCTTTAAAATAAAACTTGCCTAAATAACCTAGATAATTAACCTAATTAAACTAGTTAACCTGACTAGTTCTCTGTCAAAGCCCTAACTAAATTTTTGCCTGAATAACCTAGATAATTAATCTATGCATGAGAGAGAGAGAGAGAGGAGGGGTGGGGGCTTACAGAGGATGGCTCCGGTGGTGGCGAGGGAGGCAGGGGTGTCTCCCGGTGACAGCGAGGGAGGCAGTTGTGGCGAGGGAGGATCCGGTGGCGTCGACGGCGGCTCTGGTGGCGTTGATGAGGCCATGACTCCGTGGCGTTAGAGGCGGCTCGGTGGGCGTCGGCAGCGCCAGCTCTGAGTAGCTCGGGCGTCGGCGTCGGCGAGAGCAATGGCGAAGTGGGGCGACAGCGAATCGGGGGAGATGGCGGCGGGTGGGTCGAGAGATTTGGGGGCAAGTGGTGGACGGGGAAACGGTTTTTGTTAAGTCAAATTTAGCGGTAGCGCGTTTAAAGCAGCGCTTATAGCCAATGTAGCTATAAGCGCTTTTACAAAACGCGCCATCGCTATATAGCTATGTAATTTTCTCCTTTTTTATTTCCTTTTCTGTTTCTATAGCGGGGTCTAGGAAGCGATGCAGCTACGTTAGCTATAGCGCCTCTTACGAACACACGCTACAGCTATGCCTTTCTCTGTTTTTTCGCTTTTTCATTTATTTTGCTTTACATTTTTTTTCTTTCTCCTTTTTCTGTTTCTTTCATTTTCATTTACTTTTCTATTTGTTTTTCATTTTATTTTATTTCCATTAGCAGTAGCGCTCTTCTTGGGAAACACGCTGCTACTCATGCCCTAGCGGTAGCGCGCTTCCTCCAAGCCCATCACTGCTATGCGTAGCCTATCGTTCCACCAATGGGAATATTAGTAGTAGCGCTTTTCTGACCACACGCAGCCATCTTTGCTACAATTGTATCTGCAGCGCGGTTTTTCCTCAACCACTACTACTATCTAGCACTAGCGCCCTTTTTTGACCCGCGCTGTTGCTAAATTTCTGTGTATAAGGTTTTCTCTAGTAGTGTTACTTGGCACAATTCTTTGGCCTTCTCCGCTCCCCCATGGAACAGGCGGTTTGGAAGGCTTGAGCTCCACCGAAGGTCAATTTTTTTGCATGGTTGGCCATGCAAAATAGGGTTTAGACCACTAACCGGTTGGCCAAGCAGGGATGGCCCGACTGTGGAGTTTGCCATCTATGCAAGCGCGAGCAGGAATCCATTGAGCATCTCATGTTCAAGTGCAGATACTCCATGAGGCTTCGGGGCATGATCAAGGAATGGCTTAAACTTGAAAGAATCGACACTACAAACTAGCACTAGACGCGTTCCATCAAAGATTGGTGGACAATTATTTGCAACTCTACCATTCCAAATCGGAAGGAGATGGCTACTCTCACACTTCTCACCTCTTGGACCATCTGGAAGAAATGGAACACCCATATCTTTCAACTCAAGAGTTCACCGCTGATGGTTCTCCTCGCGAGTATTAAGTCGGAGGTTCTAACTTGGGTAGCCGTAGGTGCAAAATATTTGGGTGTAATCATGGCGCAAGAGTCTATTGATTCGGTGCTCTCACACCTTGGTGTAGTAACAAAAACCTCAACTCTACTACCTCTTAATTAATGAATGAGGCAAGTCTTTTGGCTCCTTTCAAAAAACAAAGTTCTTGGGATCGTTCCCTTCTACGAGCCATGGTCCTCCCCTTATATAGAGTTCTAGAGGACCTACAATGGCTCCTTAACTACAATGGTAAAAGGTTCTGATAGCCTTCCTTGCTCAAGGCCCACCGGCCGAGTTCACCAGAGTGGCGGTAAACAATTGCCCGAATCCCGTTTATCTCCGGTCGAGAGACACACAGGTCGCCGTTGCCGTTCTGGGCTCCACCGTCAACATCGATAATTGATGGAGGTTGCAGCTCTTGACAAGGCACTAGGGCCTTGGTCAAAAGTGGCCATGTGTAGTCGTGACAATCTACTAAATCGCCACCCTTATCGTGCATGGAATCATGATACCGCCTTGTGAAAGAGTCCTCATTCCCTCAAAATGCGTAGCATACGGTGGGCTACGGTCGATAGCCTCGCACGGCATTTAATGCCCGATCGACCATGCAACAATTCGCGTTACTGACCCAACAACTTGAGCCTGTGGTAACCATGCTCAGAGGCTTTGGCCGTGCTCAAGAGCCTGGTGGTGTTCGGGAACGGATCGAGGTGCCACTGCTTTTTTAGTTGTGCCACATGTCATGCTTAGAATATCTCTTCTACTTTTTTTCGATGATTTATGATTTGCTTGATTGGCTCGTAGCAAGACTGAACGAAACCAAGCTTCTCCAACATAGGCCACAACTTTACATATTTAAGTTGTGGAAATATTTTATTGAGAGGCCCATTTAGGTGTCCTGGAACCCAGCTTTTCCAATACACGATTAGTTTATGATATGAATTCTGTAATTGGGAGCATTAAAGAGGCTTGGGTATTTTGCCATCAAGGGATTTCGTACAATCGAATTTTTCGGATGCTTTGAATTTTTCGGATGCAACGATTTCAGCACTCGTGGAGTAGTGCGTGCTAATGCATGCATAATTTTTCTAGCCTAGCTAAACACACTTCTATTTGCATACAACAGAACATATAATTTTTCTGATCCAGCTGCTTTCGCCAGAGGCCATGTTCAAGTAATGTTACATTGGAAAGGCAATTAAAGAAGTTGTCTATGTGTTGAGGGCTTGATGCAGGTTATTAGGAATGTTGTTTTATCTATAAATTAGAGAGATGAACCACAAATTTATCAGTTCATCATTGTTTGAACTTTTTTGGCTAATGCTATTCTCTTGCATAAAAGAGTAATCAATTTCGTTTCTTATTGTGTTTGAATACTTCTATATCATCCGTGTGCAATCATTTCGGTATGCTATCAACGTATCAGTGTGCCATAGTCATGCAATAAGAAAACTGCATGGAAGTTTTCTCAATAAGATAGGAGGTTGAATATGTAGAAAGAAATGTTTAGAAAATTACCATGATTTTGAAGTTCAAAGGATTGGTTCTGATGTGGTTTGATGCATTTTCAGCTCATTAAGGATTCTCTGGGTAGAGTTTACTTACCTTTTATGTGGGCATACACATGCTACCTTTTATAACTGCATGCACGATCTATAATTTTATTATTTTTGAAATGTCTTTACTACGTTCTCTCAGCAGTATTTTTGGTATGCAATATTAGCTACAAGTGTCGTCACAAAAAGAAAAGAGGTAAATACACCACAAGGGCCTAAACTTGTCCGGGGCGTTCAATTTAGTGCCTAAAGTTGCAAAATACGTAAAAGTGGTGCCATAACTTGTCCAAATGATGCATATACAGTGCCTTCAGAAGTCAGCAGACGCCGTCTGTATTTGCCGTGGCAAGCCAGCTGGCGTATAGCCCACATGTCAGTGGGTGTGAGCATGGGCAGAGCTGGGCATTGTGGTTATTTTGCAGAAAACCCCTTGAGATTTAATTAACTATCGCAAGAAGTCCCTCCAACAGCGGAAAGTGATTGTGTGTTATGTTTGCGCATAGGTACCTGGAAGGCTGTGCCCTTTCATTCTAACTCCTCGCCGCTTTGTTTCCCGCCTCTGCTTTCTCTTTCGCACGATTCACGATCAATCTGAGGCGGCGGTGGCGGGGTCGTGGCTGCAGCTGACAGGCGTCCGGGAGGCGATGGGCGACCCGCGTCGTCGTCTTCCAGGCGAAGCAGCTCCTTCGTATGGTAAGTCGAGCCCTCCCTGTTTTCCTTCATGTCGAGTATCTCTTCCTTGTCCATGACATCGGGTAGGGTTTACCGGAGTGAGTAATTTTCTGGCGTGCTTGATCTTCATCTTTCGTCCATGCCATGCAAGATATTGTGAATGTGGATTGTTGTGGAGTAGATATGGGCACATTGTTCTTGAATTTTGCTAGTGTTTATTTGTGGGTTTTGAAAGTAGGCGCATCTTCCTGTCAAAGTAGTTGGTCATGCTTGTGTGCGCAACAAATTATCCTATAATATTGCCCAGATGTGATCGTTTGCCTTGTTGGTCATTTCTGCTCAAATCTGGAGACTGTTTGAACTGAAAAATTAGAAAGATTTGTAACTGAATTTTGGGTACAGATGACGTACAGTTAACTGAATTGATTCCAGAGCCGCCACCGCCGCCTCGTGTGGATAGAGTTAGGGATTTGCTTTAATGATTTGGAAATTAGGAGAATTAGCCATGGAGGGATACACACTTCTAGGGGTTTTTTCGCGACATTTAATTAAAGTGCAGGGGTTCCCCTAAACGAACAGCATGCACAGCTCATAGTGCGCCCGCAGCCACTGACGTGTGGGCCAGCAACACGCTGGCATGCCACACGTGCACTGCATACGGCGGAATACGAGCGAAGACACCGTCTATGCACCATTTGGACAAGCTATGGCACTACTTTTATGTATTTTATAACTTTAGACACTAAACTGATCGCCTGAACAAGTTGGGGCACTCATAGTTTATTTGACTCAAAAGAAAAGGGCTACAAGTGGTAGTTTACTTTTCTGTAGCAACGGGGATAGAAGGAAATGCAGTCATTTGCTGCACGAGTAATATTTTTCTGAAACATTGCTAAGTGACTAAAACTTGAATGGAATGTTTCCAGGTAGATGTGATGTGATACATTAAAGAGACATGGATGAAAGTTTCCATTCTAGATTCATATTTTTCCCTTGCCCCTGCTAACACTTTATTCTTAATTCAACCCATGAAAATAATTTACTTATTTTCCCTTTGGTTTGCCAGTTTTTTTCTTTTAGGTCTATGAAAGTCCTTATCCCACCCGACATATTTCCATTAAGCCAGCTCACTGATGGCAAAAAGAACTGTAACAATTACAGGGAATGTGGTGGGGAGGGAGGTTGTCATTAGAAATCACCGTCTTAGTTAGGCCCGTGTTCTATTGTTCTTTTTCTCACCGCCTTAAAAACAACACATATGAATAAATTAGTGTGTGAATTGAAACTTTGTTTTCTGTCTGCAGATAATTATGGAAAGCATGTTCCATATCATTCTTCATCTTTCTTGTGATATTCTGTTTATGCATGAACACCAAATCGAATATTAGGATGCTTCAGACATGGAAAAGAGCATAGTTGTGCACATTCTCTTTGTTCTAAAGTTTCCATATGTTCATTTGCTTAGATTTGTGATAATAATATTATTCAGCGCAGCTCACATAGTATGGCAGACCACTTGTGTAGAGAAGCAGCAACATAAGAATTGTGCTAAGCAACATGCATATGCAAATAAGGAATGCTTTTGTTGTTCTCTTTCGTACCTATACAATTATGCAAGCGGGCTAAGCTGCTAAACCTCTTTGGCTCTGTGTTAGTGTGCCCATGTCTGTGCGTGTAGTTGGTGTTTCTCAATAAAAAATGTCTAGCTACTTGCCCCGCTGTAAGCTACCAGCGCCAATGATAGCCGGCGTGTAAACGCACCTACCCATCTAGTACTTCTTGATCTCCTATGTTCCACGACTTTTCAATTGCATGAATAACAGCTTGCTGAAACAATTATTAATGACATAGCAGACTACTAATACCTGCATAATATATTAGTATCGCAAAGTCCTATGGAGTGCAAAGTACAAGTATGAAAATAGAGAGGAAGGTTACCATGTCGAAGAGTTGGTGGAGACAAGGATGATGGGAAACCGGCAAACAGATGAGCACCCTTGTTATTGCGCTTTGATGCAAGGAAACACTCAAGCTGTAAAGTCTTCAGATTCAACGAAACCAAATGGAATGGATATTGGTCGTCTTCTCCAAGCCCTTGTAGGAGTAAGTATCCCCCCGCTACGCCCATGAATATATAGCCGCCATTACTTACGGGTAAATTGAACGTTGCCTCTGACAGCCACTAGTTCGCACCAACTCCATCATTTTGCAACACATAATATCTGAGTTCAGTTGTGAAATGCTCATTAATAAACATCTTAATCCTTCCATTCGCTGCCTCCAAAATGGCAACCTGTGCTTCATTTTCACCGGTGCCATGTGGGAGGTCCACAACTGAGAAACCCATGATTCGTGTGTCGAGCATGAGCAACTTGCTTGCCGGAGAAAGCACCCAACAGAAGTAGCTGTGTGCATAGTGGTGTATTACTGACCGCCAGTATGACTCTGGCTGGTTACCTGATCCTATGAGCAAACTGATCCAATTGTCAAATGTAACAGAACGCCATTGTTCAGCACCTGAACATGAAGAGAAGGTGAGGAGGACCAGCTTGGTTTTGCACTGCACCAAGCAAATAACTCTGAAAGACATGCCGTCCTCATCCTCGGCCGCCGGAGGAGCAAGGAAGGGCTCGAAATGCAGCACGTCGGACAGCAGGCCTCCGGAACCCCGCCTCTCGTGATCCTGTACCGGAGAGGGGCGATCAGGTTTTTGGGGAGCGCAGTCACGCGACTGCTGGCAGCCACGACTTCGCGAACGACGACTTCTACCCCGACCTCGGCAACCTCATCCTCGATGACATGGGCGACAACGTCAACGCCGGCGGTGCTGCTCCCGCTGCACCGTACGTGATTCCATCTTTCCTGTTTGAAATCGTGGTAGAATTCATGTTTCTAGTATGTGCCCTAGATGTGATCTGTTCATCTGCTATGCTAGTTCGCATGATTAGTTCAATCTCTGCTACTGTAGTCATGATTTATCTTCTGTTTATTCGGATTAAATCTCGTAGTAATTTGCTCATATTTCCAACAATCCAAAAACCTGATTATAGGCAATTTACTCCGAGTGGTTTTGCTGCGCATCTGAAGCCGCCTGCCTTTAAGGGGGCGCAATATAAAAGGTGGCGCACGAGAGCAGTCTACTGGTTTCAGACCATGGGCTGCTATGACGCCATTAAGGGCAAGTCCGAGGGCGATCTTAATCCAGCACAGCTGGAAGCTTTTGAGAAGATCGATACTCTCTTTAAAGGCGCTCTTCTGGGTGTTCTTGATGATTCCATTGTGGATTCATATATGTCGTTTGACAACGGCAAGGACATGTGGGCTGCGCTCGAGGCCAAGTTTGGTGCCTCGGACGCCGGTAGCGAGTTGTACGTCATGGAGCAATTCTATGACTACAAGATGACTGATGAGCGCTCTGTTGTACAGCAGGCTCATGAATACGATCGCTTCAAAAGAACTTGAGCACTTCAAGTGTGTGTGTTGCGGACAAATTTATTGCGGAGGCATTATTGCCATAGCTTCCACCTTCGTGGAACAATTTTGCTACTTCCACTGAAACACAAGAGACTGGAGTTTTCCGTTACGGATCTGATTTGTACTATTGATGTTGAAGAGAAGGCGAAACAAAAGACACACGATGCTCGAGTTGCCGAGAGAGCTTCTAGTGCCCACATGGTACAGAAGAAGAACTTCCAGCCCAACAAGTTCAAAAACAACAAGAACAAAACTCAGGGGAAAAGCAAGTTTGATACAAAGAACAAGCCATCACATTCTACCAACTTCAAGAAGAATTCTCATAAGAAGGGGAAGGGACTTTGCCATGTCTGCGGTGATCCTAATCACTGGGCTCCGAAGTGTCCTAACCGCTTTGAGGAGCGCGAACATGAGAAGGGTGGCAAGTCCGCTAATGTTGTCGAAGAGTTGGTGGAGACAAGGATGGTGGGAAACCGGCAAACAGATGAGCACCCTTGTTATTGCGCTTTGATGCAAGGAAACACTCAAGCTGTAAAGTCTTCAGATTCAATGAAACCAAATGGAATGGATATTGGTCATCTTCTCCAAGCCCTTGTAGGAGTAAGTATCCCCCCGCTACGTCCATGAATATGTAGACGCCATTATTTACGGGTAAATTGAACGTGCCTCTGACAGCCACTGGTTCGCACCAACTCCATCATTTTGCAACACATAATATCTGAGTTCAGTTGTGAAATGCTCGTTAATAAACATCTTAATCCTTCCATTCGCTGCCTCCAAAATGGCAACCTATGCTTCATTTTCACCAGTGCCATGTGAGAGGTCCACAACTGAGAAACCCATGCTGCGTGTGTCGAGCATGAGCAACTTGCTTGCCGGAGAAAGCACCCAACAGAAGTAGCCATGTGCATAGTGGCGTACTGACCGCCGGTATGACTCTGGCTGGTTACCTGATCCTGTGAGCAAACTGATCCAATTGTCAAATGTAACAGAACGCCATTGTTCAGCACCTGAACCTGAAGAGAAGATGAGGAGGACCAGCTTGGTTTTGCACTGCACCAAGCAAATAACTCTGAAAGACATGCCGTCCTCATCGTCGGCCGCCGGAGGAGCAAGGAAGGGCTCGAAACGCAGCACGTCGGGTGGCTGCACCAAGGCGGCTAGGTCGTCGGGGATGGGAGGTAGCAGGATGTAGCGCCGGGACAGGGGGTCACAGACAGCCAAGTCCCTGACAAAGACATGGCAGTTGATTTTGGTGCCCTCTGGTAGGCCTGGACGGAACGAGCGGGCTTTTGGGCCCGCTCGTGGCCCGTTCAGGACCGGACCGCATGGTCCAGGACCGGTAGGAAAACTGGTCGGTCCGGGCTGTGATGTTGGGCCCGAAAAAATGTCGGTCCGGTCCGGTCTTTAACCGAGCCGCCCGGTCGGAACGAGGGATCGCAGTCACCGCCGCCGCCGTTCCTCGTCGTCGCGGACACCGGCAGCCCCTGGGCGAACTATCATGTCACCGAGCTTCCCCATTCCTACCTTCCTCTCCTCCCCGTGCGCCGCATCTTCTTGCCGCCAGTCGCCATCGCTGTCGTGCGTAGACTGTTGCCGATCTGGAGTTCTCGAACATGACCTTGACCCCAACCGTGGCACCAATTCTTGCGGGTAGTGCGGCTGCACGAGCTGAAATCGTGCCATGAAAGGAGCTGCAGGTCAAGATGTTTTTCTTACAACTGAAAGGAACGAAAGAGGTGGCATCCCACGTCCACCCATACGTAGCTATGTTGCCGCTGCATGAGCTGAAATCGTGCCATGCCACGATCTCCCACAACCGCCTGATCTAACCTGAAACTAAGTCAAGAGGTGGGCATGCACACGTTGCATGGCGAGTGATTTCTCCGGAAGTGGGCATGCACCGGGCATCAGCTCTGAACACGAACTGGGAGATTCAGAAAATTCAGTTTCGTCAGATTCAGAAAATTCAGTTTCGTCAGATTCAGAAAATTCAGTTCGTCAGTTTGATTCAAGATTCAACAGATGACTAAACTGCAGCTAACAGGACCTAAACTGCAGCTAACTAGGAGCCAAACAACTAACTAGGACCTAAACAGAAGCTGGCAGAACTAGTGGCATCGGTCCACACGGTCCTCAAAAGCTTGACCGAGCCAGCACCCTTTCAGTCCGGTCCTGGAAAAGGAGCTCGCTGGATAGCTCGGTCCGGTCCGGACCGGACCGCCGGCGGCCGGTCCAAACGCCGGCTCGGACCGGGACCGGACCGGACCGGACCGTGTCCAGGCTGACCCTCTGGGACGCCTGAATGGAGGACGCGGCCGTCCCGGAAGTCGCGCCTACGCCAGCACGAGGCATTGGGGAGGAAGGCGCACGAGAAGTCGGCGGCGTCAGGCCCGGAGAAACCGCTCGCGGCGGCGGCGGAGGGATGCGGCGGCTGGGCCAGTTGCAGGAGCGGCAGGTCCCATCGGGGTCGGGGATGTGGAGAAACGATGCCCAGTAGAGGCGGCGGGTGGTGAGTGTGGAAGCGGCGGAGGAAGCGATGATTGGTGACGAGGCGGCGGATGGAGACGCGGGCCATGGAGGCGCGGACGAGGTCGGCGGCGTCGGAGAGGCAGAGGAGGATTTCCTCGAGCATCTCGTCTGGTAGGGAAAGCAACATCGTCGGCGGGATGTCACCTGGAACTGGAAGGCAGCGAAGCGTCGACGACGCCATTGGGATCGATCTGGACTTCTCGAGTATGGAGGGGAGGGGGAAATGGGGTTTCCGTTTCCTTGCTCTCTCTCTTGGGGACTCGGGACTTCGCGAGTGTCGAGAGAATTCGGCCGCTGGTTCAGAATGACTGGAAACGGTGCGACTGTTTCACGAAAAACACGCTTCCTTTTAGCCGGTCTTCTGTGTTGCAATTTTTTTATTTTTTATTTGCTTTCGACGGAAAAAAAAGTGAAGGCAAAAAAGCTTCAAATTTTTTTCACAACATCATCTGAGTTAGACTGCGTCCTGGCGCCGGTGGGACTGGAAGCCATGTCGTGGTGGTGCTCGCTTCGTAATGGCTCACGATCTCGAGTGGGGTGGCGATCGGGCGGCGTCCTTGCTTTCGGCTGCGGCCTCCATGGTCGGCGGACGTGTGCTTTTGTGGGCAGCCCTGCTTGGTAATGGCTAGTAGCGCGGCGAGGATCGGCACCGTCAAGATTCATCGCGGCGTGGTTTGTGGTCGACACTGCGGTGCGTGGAGGGTTGGTGCGGGGCAGGTGGAGGCCCTTTGCTTGCGTGATGCGGCAGCTATGTTCGTCTTCCGGCATGGATAAGCGTGGGTCCGACCGATTGCATGGTCCATATGGCCCAATTGCGGTGAAAACCGTGTCGACCTCGATCCGTCGCGACGATGGCGGCAACTTTGGCACCGTCTCCTTGTTGAAGGCATCGTCGGTTGCAATCGTCATCTCGGTCACGGCTACTCGAGGGGAACCCTAGATCACAGCAATCCCGGATCGACGATGGCGGGGCCTTGAGTACATCGGTCGCCATAATCCGGCTGCGGCATCCAGGTTCTTGATGATGTCACCTAAAGATATTTGGGATGCCACACTAACACGGCACTCCCGAAAAATAATGCTGTAGTTTTCGAGAAGTCATGAAACTACGTAGGCAATCTTCTGATAGTGCGGATACCTCGTCTTACACGGAGTGAGCACTTCGAAAACGTAGTAGAACCACTCCCGGAAATAATGCTGGAGTTTTCAAGAAGCCATGAAACTACATAGGCAATCTTTTGGTAGTGTGGATACCTCGTCTTACACGGGGTGAGCATTTTGAAAACGTAGTAGACCGGCCTTTGCACCTTGTATGCGTGACCTTCCTCTTCCCTCTCCACAACCAGTACAAAGTTGACCACCTGATGGTGGTCGAGATGTACAACAACATCGGTTCGCTAGGGTATGGTGCCGCGAGGATATGATTGGTCGCAAGGAGTGCCTTGATTCCCTCGAAGTTTGTGTTGGCCTCGGGAATCCACTTGAAGTCACCCATCTGCTTCTAGAGCCAATATAATGGGAGCGCCTTCTCGCTGAGCCGGGAGATGAACCGGCGGATTTCGGGTAGGGGGTCCCAAGCAGTGCGTCTTAGGATCAATGGTAACAGGAGGCAAGGGACACAATGTTTACCCAGGTTCGGGCCCTCTCGATGGAGGTAAAACCCTACTCCTGCTTGATTAATATTGATGATATGGGTAGTACGAGAGTTGATCTACCACGAGATCAGGGAGGCTAAACCCTAGAAGCTAGCCTATGGTATGATTGTTGTATATTGTATATGTAATCGACTAGCTTTGGCCTGGTTTATGTAATGTACCGGAGGCCTAGGATAACAAGAGTCCTAACCCGAATCGCCCGGTGGGGAGGAGTCCTTGTCTTGATCGCCAAGTCTTGTGGAATCTTCCTTGTATGCGGCAACTGTCGGGACTGGCCCATGAGTATCTGACCATGGGGGTCCTCGGCCCAATCCAAGCCCGATCAGAGGCGGCGTGGTGAGTACCCCTAGTCCGGGAACACCGTGGTAGCCCCACGAACCGGTCTTCAAGTTAGGGACGCTCCTCGATTCTTCCGAACTGTTCTTCATCTTGATTCGTCGGTCTTGAAAACTGGTTCAACAAATCTTCTCATCTTTGATCTTGAGGATCGCCGAAATGCATTTGTGAGTTTAGTCGGGTATCCGAGGAGCCCTTTAAGTTTCGGCCTTTATCAATGCCTTGTTATTTTTATTCCACACCTCGGGTTTGTAGTTGTTCCCGGGCAGCGGCGTCCTCTTGCGTCCGAGCTCCAACGCCGGACTGCATTCAAGGTATCTTTTGACCCGAGCACCAATGCGGGCGCTTCCCAGCTCTAACGCGGACTATGTATCCGAGCTCCAACGCTGGACTGTATCGAGGTGTAAATAAATCACCTTGGTTCAAAGAAGTTTGAAGGAGTTTAGCCGAGCTTAATGCGGAAATGCCCTCTAAGGAGCCAGACCACTTGCATCCGAACTATATGCGAATTACTTACGGTGGTGAACCACCCCAAATGTGGGCTGATTTTTGGTCAATATTTTTTATTGATGCAATCTATTCTCTGACAAGATATATAGTCAGTAGCCCTCAGGGTGTGTATCGGTCTAAAACCCGATATGCACCTGAAGGATGACATAAGACCGCTGATCGATGAATTGTGAGACTTCGGTTGATTTGCAAATCGACACGAGGATCAAATCCTAACTTCGGCGAATACTTGGGACACAAAAAGCGGCGTGCTCAAACCTCGAGACTCGGGTTGGGTGCGGCCGACCAACTGAGGATCAAAATCTCCTCGAAACTGTATTGCACTTAAATTTTTTGCATAGAACAAGCAATGCAGTAGCCCCGAGACAACTGGTCGGTGGCAACACCGGATCAGAGGATCAATGTGCCTTTAATATTTGTAAATAATAAGCCCGAAGCCCAATGGCCCCGAGCCTTAATGCGGGCACGGGTGGCCGAATTAAGGATCGATATCCATAGTAAAATCACAAATTATGTGTAATGACTCAATGTATCCAAGTACTTTATGTCATTAATGCTCGAATCCGCATTGTACAAAACTTTGTTAACCGACCATCGACTTCAACCTCCTCGGCGATGAGTCGAGGAGTGTTTGTCCTACTTTATAAAGCCTTTATGAGGGCAAAGATTTATGACAAACAAGGCAATCTGGCCATACGGTTTTATAAACAAAGGTACGCAGAGAGATATGTTATATTCTTTATTTTAATGGAAGAAATGTCTTCCAAAGAAAATAGTCCGCTATCGGTTCCTTTCTTTGGGTTGTCATGCTAAGCATGATCATGAAACCTCAGCTCCAATGTAAGAGCAAAATGTTGAGGATTTAGTTTGGGAGGCCAGTTACTAGCCCCCGGTAGTGTTCGGCGACAGTCGAGGTCAAGCCAGAAACACTTCGGCCAATGTTATGAATGGCCCGTCATTTAATATAGTCATCGGATCGCTGACCAGTTTACACCTATTGTGACAATCAGTTTTCGGGTTTCTCCACTGAGGTGCTTGACCATGCAATTTGGAAGCACAATCATGATGGTTCTCCTTTGCACACCTAGCCGAGCAAAGCGGAACGTAGGAGAGCAAGCCTTGAGGCAGGCAACCCAACTATTGACCGAAGACACAATTCGAAACTGATGCATATATAGCAATATCCGAGAATGTTTGTGCCGAATCTCTAAAGGAGTCCGGTGTTGCACTGCGAGACTTGTGCTAAAAACACACAAATAGTTTAAAAAGTGCCAAAAGCTTGGAAAACCAAAAAAATGTCAGTAAAAACATGACGTCCGAACAAGATCAAGTGTTCGATGCCAATCCGAAAATTGTACTTTTGAAAAAAAAGTGCTTCTGCCGTGCTTTAACATGACACATCCTATCTCAAGACTTGCTGGTCACCCTACGGTCTCAGTCTCCCATCCCAAGGCGGAGTACTTCTCATTAGGCGATTTACAAGACTAAACTCTAGCGGTTTTGAGAGAGAAATTAGGCTCCCGGCTAGTGACCGCTTTTCGTGTCGAGAAAAGGAGTGATAAATAATAATAAAAACTGCAACGACTAAGAAGAAAAACAATTAGTATAAAACGGCTCAAATAAACATAAGAGCCCCAAGTGGCTTAGGTAAAAGTTGACTATATAATGTAAGGTGACATGTAAAATGCCTTCTAGCCGGATTGTAGATCGTTTGTCGTTAGCGGACCTTTTCGCTTCAACCTACGGACCCAATAGTCGGAGTGTGTCCGAATACCCTCGCGGTTATAAAAACCGGGGCATGCATGGAGACCAGGCGTAGGGGTCATTAGTGCTTTATCAGACAAGTGCCCAACTAGTTATGTTATATTACATGGTTAGTAAGAAACATCTTCCGGGAGAATAGTTCCGTTAGGGGTTCCTTTCCACAGGAGGCATGCCCTAAAGTGCATGTCAGGACTGCGAAAAAAGAGAGAAAAACATCTGAGGGGCAGGTAAATGAATAGGTAAGAAATCATCTTTTAGTTCACCGACCGAGTATTCCCTTAAGAACGCTAGCTTTGGCTTCACCGGTCTGAGGTACACATCCGGCTGACCCGGCGATAACAATCGCAGAGGTGCTCCCTTTACCACCTAGCGAACAATCGGGAGCGTAGGGGGTAAGCACGGAGCCAGGCAACCCAGCTTGGCCAAAACTTAAGTCATATCGATGCATATAATGGTGAATAAATGGTACATGTGGAAGTGTGACACGTGTGTTGAGCATAAAGCCCGTATTAATAAACACATTAAAGAAGCCCCAGGTATAATGGTAGCGGGTAGCGCGTCAAGTGTGAGCGAACAAAGTTTGGACGAGGACAATAGTTACAATAAACTATTTTCCAAAAAGGTATAATGCATGGTAGAGCCGAACACAAGTTAAAATATTAAAACTTTGAGCATGAAGGCAACTTAGCGGGATAATGTGTTCGGTATTGACGGCGCAGTCCGAGCTTGATGCGGGACAAGGTCCCATCCCCAAGCCGGTCCCGAGGTGGCGGAGCAAAGAGCTCGGCCCTCCGAGGTGGTGACATAGCACGGTCAATACAGACGGCAGAGAGTGATGCCGAAGTCCCCGGCATGGGGTAATGAAGTGTTGATGAAGCCCCCCGTCCAGCCGAGGTGACACCAAAGGATATAGTCCGGCTGGATCATTTTCCTGTGCACAAAAAATAGTGCAGACCATGGATAAGAGTAATAAAAAAATGTTGCATAATAAATAATTTATGCAAAGTGAGTAATAAAAGAAATATGGCATTGCGCAGAAGTCAATGTCTATGAAGTTCTGCGGCGTAATGAAATAAAGGCATGGCAATGCACTGAATTCTGTGTCGGTTCGAGTTAGGATGCGGCGTTCACGGACTATGTATGGCCCGGCCGAACCAACCTGCGACCGTCGATAATGCGGCCACCATTTGATAGACCTGTGTACATATGATGGACAAACCAGAGTAATAATTTCTTGGGAAAAATTAACCCAAACAAGCAAAAATCTTGGGATTAATAGCTTATTGGTTTATTTGTTGTAGCAATCCGAAGGAGGTGATTCCCAAAATTGGGACTCGATCCGCGCACCCATTGCACTGGTCGGCTAGTGACGCTTGAAGTGTCCGGAGTAGGTTGATGAAGAGATGGCGAAGCCCCCGGTCCAGCCGAGATGTCGAAGTAGGTCGGCGTGATGGACACTAGCTTGAAGAAGCAATAGTGCAGCCCTGCCGATGCAGGTCGTGACGTGGTCGATGCCGGCTTGATGAAGCGACCGTGCGGCGATGCCGGTATGCCCACTCCGTGTAATCCGTGGGGGCGGCGATGTTGGTGATGATTTATCGCTTCGTGATGCCGGACTCTTGTTCGGCTTGCCGAGATGATGATCCGAAGAAGTTGAGTTCGGCTCAACAAAGTGACGACGTGTCTAAGCGCGGTCGGCTGCCGTGAACAATATTGCCGGACTGGTTTGACACCAGCATGATGTTGAAGATCATGTTCAAAAGATCTTAAAGTTAGTGGGATGTTTTCGGAACAAAACACAATACCCCGTACAAAACTTCCTTCAAAAAGGATGTCCGAAATCCCGTTCATCAAAAAGTAGAACTCGGGTCGGATTCGTTTTCCAGAAAAACAGATTGAACGATGATGCACTAATCGGAAGGTTCCGGAGTTTGGGCCAGTCGGATCGAGCTGAAATTTTGAGGGGTGGTAGATATAGAAATTCCGCAGCCGATCAACGGTTGGATCTTCCGAAGGGAGTCCGAGCTAAAAGCTGGACACCACGCCCTAAACTCGTCCGGATTCTCGTCCAGATTCAATGCGGCTCCGGTATATCGAGAGATTGCAGAGATTCCTCCATCGGAACTCGACGAAATTTTCCAGGGTTGTTGTAGACTCAATTCCGCACAATTCCACCGAAACAATCGTTAAAACGACGCTTGAGGAGGCGGTGGCGGCGGACACAAGTCCGCTGTCCAGAAAAACAGTACGGTTGCCCGAGGGCAATGTTGACGTTGAGCCCCCGGGCTCCCTGGATGATTCTTCCATGATCTTGATAGAGGTCGGAGTTGATGTTGATGAAGGCCCTCATCCGAACATGACGATCGGAGGTAGGATGCAGTCCTTGGTCGAACCAAGGTGACCAGTCAAGCTGGTGACGAAGAAGCCAACGTCGCAGTTGGCCTGCAGTCGAGCCATTGATCCTTTCACCGATCACACAGCGGAACTCTCAATGAAAGCACCAATGTCGGTGTCAAAACCGGCGGATCTTGGGTAGGGGGTCCCAAGCAGTGCGTCTTAGGATCAATGGTAACAGGAGGCAAGGGACACAATGTTTACCTGTGTTCGGGCCCTCTCGATGGAGGTAAAACCCTACTCTGCTTGATTAATATTGATGATATGGGTAGTACGAGAGTTGATCTACCACGAGATCGGAGGCTAAACCTAGAAGCTAGCCTATGGTATGATTGTTGTATATTGTATATGTGTAATGACTAGCTTTGGCCTGGTTTATATAATGTACCAGAGGCCTAGGATAACAAGAGTCCCTAACCCGAATACGCCCGGTGGGGAGGAGTCCTTGTCTTGATCGCCAAGTCTTGTGGAATCTTCCTTGTATGCGGCTAACTTATCGGACTGGCCCACGAGTATACGGCCATGGGGGTCCTCGGCCCAATCCAACTGATCGGGAGACGACGTGGTGAGTACCCCCTAGTCCAGGACACTGTCACCTCGTCTTACACGGAGTGAGCACTTCGAAAACGTAGTAGAACCACTCCTGGAAATAATGCTGGAGTTTTCAAGAAGCCATGAAACTACATAGGCAATCTTTTGGTAGTGTGGATACCTCGTCTTACACGGGGTGAGCATTTTGAAAACGTAGTAGACCGGCCTTTGCACCTTGTATGCGTGACCTTCCTCTTCCCTCTCCACAACGATTACAAAGTTGACCACACGATGGTGGTCGAGATGTCTAACAACATCGGTTCGCTAGGGTATGGTGCCGCGAGGATATGATTGGTCGCAAAGGAGTGCCTTGATTCCCTCGAAGTTTGTGTTGGCCTCGGGAATCCACTTGAAGTCACCCATACGCTTCTAGAGCCAATATAATGGGAGCGCCTTCTCATTGGAGCCGGAGATGAACCGGCTAAGGGTGAAAGTGCTGATTATCGACTAGAGGGGGTGAATAGGCGATTTTAGGAAAGTCTTCAAAACATGGATGTTTAGAAGACAAACAATAGAAATGACCTAATTGATATGCAGCGGAAGATAAACTACAACAAGCAAACCATAGTCAAGTATGCAATAGCATTGAAAGTACAAGACTAATAGCAGCTTGGTAGTAGGATCAAGATGGAAGATAGTGAGAAGCCAATCAACAAAAGTAGTCAAGCAATGAAGTCATATTGATATGATAGATAGGCAATGACTTCATGAAGACAAACTCTAAGTAAAGAGAGCGAGAAGATAGAACCGGTCACTTGTTGAAGACACGGATTTGTTGGACCAGTTCGGTTGTTGTGACAAGCTGTACATCCCAAGTTAGGGAGGCTGAGATTCAACTCGAGAAGACCGCGTCTTCACCTTATTCCCCTTGAGCTAAGGACACGGTCCTCGCCCAATCACTCTGGTAAGTCTTCAAGGTAGACTTCCGAACCTTCATGCATCACTGCGTTCACCGGCAATCCACAATGACTCTTGGATGCTCGAGCTTGACGCCCTAACCATTTGGAGGATTCCACAGGTCCTCAAGTGTAATAAGTCTTCAGGTCACACAGACAGAAAGACTTCAGTGATGCCTAACACTCTTTGGCTCTGGGTGTTTGGGCTTTTTCCTCACAATGATTTCTCTCTATCAAAGGCTTCGAGGTGGGTTGCTCTCAAACGACAAAAACCGTGCACTAACTCTGAGCAGCCACCAATTTATGGTGTAGGGGGTGGGCTATTTATAGCCACTAGGCAACCCGACCTGTTATGTCCGAAATGACCACAGGTCACTAAAGGAACCGACACGTGTTCCAACGGTCAGATTTCAAACACACACGGCAACTTTACTTGGGCTACAAGCAAAGCTGACTCATCCAGCTCTGGATAAGTTTTGCTCTCATTGTCTTCGCTTCGAAGACATAGGATTTGGGTTGAGCATCACTTGATCATTACGACTATGATCACTTGGACCCCACTTAACAAAGACGGTGGTTCCTACGACTCAACAAAGAAGAAAAAGAAACAGCAAAGCGACCACAGTCTTGGCAGCTCCATAGTCTTCACTCAATGTCTTCTCATGTCATAGTCTTCAATGTGAATATCTTCACATACCACCATAGTCGTCAATGTCTTCATACATTTTTAGGGGTCATCTCCGATAGGTAAACCAATCAATGGGGGACACCACCTGCGTTATCCTGCAATTCTCACAAACGCATTAGTCCCTCAACCACATTTGTCGTCAATACTCCAAAACCAACTAGGGTGGCACTAGATGCACTTACAATCTCGCCTTTTTGGTGATTGATGACAAACTAGTTGAAGTTTTCAACGGGGATAAAATATGTGAAATTGTAAAGGATAGGAATTGTCTTCATAAGTGGCAAAGGCTCCCCACGAAGATGTGCATATAAGTAGTTTGCTTTTGGAATGCAAATGCACATGGCAGGTTGTACTTGTGGAGATCCTCTTCAACTTATGAAGATAATTCATCATGCATGAAATGATATAACTAACAGAATGACATGCATAATGAAAAATGGACGTCTGCAGAATGATCAAAGTGCGGAAGTTATCATCGCACATGCGGAATTTATCATCGCATCACAGTAAAGCAAACAAGTAGCAGACGACCATCGAGTTTGAGTGTTACAACTCAAAGATCCAAATGTATCAAAAGCGAGAGTTGTAAACACTAGGCAAAATATTATGCAACCGCCCTTATGAACCCGCTTGAAGACTATCAAACTCATATGCTTCTCCCCCTTTTGTCGATGAAGGACCAAAAAGGTTTGAAGACATAGAGCATCTACTCGTCCTCTTGAGTAGATGATGCGCAGGGGGTTGTCGTTGTTGGTTGGCGGTTTGAGCGAGCTTAGTGCAATGTTGATGCGTCTCTGCAAGTAGGCGGTGAAGTAGCATCGGCTTCATCATCGATCACTCTGGCATTGTGATTGCAGCGGAGGAATAATAGTCGAGTCTTCAAGTGATGGAGTTCGTCGAGGACTGCATTCCGTGGAGGAGTGGAGTCAAACTTGAAGCATTCGGTGAAGCCATCGTCTTGAAGATTTGCTTGACCTTTGAGCGAGGTCAAACTCTTCCATGATCGCCGACAGGTCTCGTGGAGTGACAAAAGCATTCTTGGTGGCAAGGTTTTGAATGCGATTGGCGTCCACCAAGAGGCTTTGCATTTGTCGCTGAGCCAGGAGTGATGCTTATCTTGTTTTGATGCGATTGCCACAAGAAGTTCTTGATCATTTAGGACGCGAGAGCGCTTCCGAGGCCTTTTGTGCAATAGTGCTCTCGGTAGCTTCAGTCGCGACGGCGTAGCGGCAGTACGTGTGTTCCCAGCCGGAGGATAGACCACGAGATCTTCTGGGGACGCCTTCCATGGGTTGAGAGAAGCTATGGTGATCTGCATTACGAAGACAAAGTAAGCGTTTTGGCAGGCTCGGGGTATATGGCTTCAAGCTGACATATCAACCTCTGGTAGAAAGATCGGATGATTGCGAAGCGGAGGGCTGATAGTTGATAGCGAGTGCATCTTGATGAGGCGCATGACCCATGGAGCATAAAATTTCAGACCAAACAGATCAGATCCAGACGCAGCCAATTGTCGGATGAAGAATTCTTGCGTATTGAAGCTGATGCCATTGAGGATGTAAAAGACCAATGTCTTCATTTCTCCTTCAAGTTTTGCAGATGACGAATGCCCTTTGATAGCCCATAGAGTTCGCCTAATGATGTGATATATTGTACGAGGCAGATACTCAAGGTCATCAACAAAGAAGTCATGAGGGTATTCAGCGTCATGTGGCAGTGGCTTCATCATGCTCAACATCTGACTCATGTTGGGCTCTGGCTTATGAAATATGCTCTCCGATTGCATCGCGGTGGAGTTGACAACCAGGTTCAAACAGCTCTCCGGGAGTGGGTAGGCCTGTGAGCTCAATGACGTCAAGAGCTTTGGCTTCATGATGAACATTTCTGTCATCCACTCGAGAACCCATGTCTTATGTATCTACTGTAGTAGCCGCGGATGATGGAGGGTAGCATAGAATTGAAGCACAAGTTCTTCATTCGTGTTCTTTATGCATTTACGAAGCCGGCGGACATGCATCATGAAAGCAATCAAGTGCTTCTTCTAAGCACGGCGGTCCGCAATGGCTTCGGTGTCGAGGCGCATATGAGGGAAAATGCGCCCTTGATCATCTGAGCAGCAGGAGTAATAGGTTCAGATTCTTTGATAGCTCCAGAAACGGTCAGATGATATCATTGGCCTTGTGTAGGGGTTCTTTGCTCTGTGAAAGAAAGTGTTGTGGGCTTTGAAGCCATTTGCATCGAAAGAACCTGTAGAGGTGGCAGTGCCTGGAAACCTTGGCGATCTTGGCTTCGGCTTGGACACAGGGCCTATGGGCAATATGATATTCAAACCGAGGACCCGAGAGGCATGAGGCGGAGGGACCGGGCAGGCCATCTTCTTGTGATTAGCTGACCATAGTTGTATGCTTGCTCAATTTTGTAGGGCCTTGGTGGCGGAGGCCCAGGCGATGGCAACAAGCCGAGGCTTCAGTTGTTCGTGAGATGCTTGAGGCGATTGCCTCATAGGCTTCGTGCACATTTCCTTCATTGGCTTGGGAGCTGTTAGTGCAGGCTCCACATTTGCTTCGGGCATGACCACGTCATTGGCTTCATTGGTGTTGGAGATGGCAGCCTCAATGTTTTCAACCTCCACTTGAGGAGGCTGGAGGGTCGGGCACCTTTGCACGTTGATATCGGGAATAACGTCTTCGATTCTGAGGGGTGTAGGGACACGTTCTTCTCCTTCTTGGGTGTCTTCGGTGATGCAGCCGGATTGTCTTCGATGAGCTTTGGCTTTAGACTCGGAGACATTCACAGTTGGAGTGGCTTCTGAAAACACTTGACGTGCAACAGGTTGATCGTGCACTTCTCCTTCTAGAACGCTCGAGAGAGGTACTTGAGGTCTTTGACCTTTGCGAAGCCTGCGAAATGCTGGCGATGCCTTTGTAGATGGGGTTGTTTGGGCCTCAAAGTCTTCCTCTTCTTCTTGTTGTTGTTGTTGGGGAGTGACTTGTTGTTGGGGAGTACTAGGGGAGTCTTCTTGTTGCGGGCGATCAGCCCATGAAGCATTCTGAGCAATTGGGCGTCGAGGGCGACCAATCTTGATGATTTCGCTGTTAAATGCAAAGCGATGATACCACATTGTATTCAATTTGAGGAAGAACTTCGTCATCTTCAACATTGTCATGGTGACCAATGTCTTCGCATGATGATGGGATCAAGCGCTGGAATCTCTTGACGAGGAGCCTCTGTGGAAGCAGGCTCATGAACAGTCATGCTTAGTTCTTGGGTTGCAGATGTAGGACGAACCACTGAAATGGGTTCAACAACCAAGGGCTCTGTGGGAGCAACCCGATTCTTCCTGGTCTTAAGCTTCTTCTTGGAGGGAGCAGCATCAGAGGCTTCAGGAAGTTTCCTTTTTACAGGCTTCAGCCTCGGCAGCCCTCGTCTTCTTACATTGAAGCGGTTGATCGACCTTTGGCTTTGAGCCGGTCATGCTGCTTCACGAAGACTATGTGGGGTTCTTCCCGCCTTGAAGGTGCAGCTTGGTCATTGAAGACTTCTTCCTCTTTGCAGCCATTCCGGGTCAATGCCAGGACGGCCAAGAGCCTTGCGCTTCTCGGCCTCATTGTAGGCTAGCACACTTGTCGGCCAGAGACTCTTCAAGCGCTCACAAGAACCTCTGGCTTCTTCACGCTTCTTGAGAAAGGCTTCTTTGAGCTCGTCTTGACATGACCTTGAAGTTTTGACATCTTGCATCTGAGTGCAGCCATATGCTTCTTGAACCGAGCCTTCTCATAGTCAATCTTATGCTTCAGTTCAACAATGCGCCGAGCAAGAGCTAGCTCGAGAATCAATGGCTCCATTGAAGGAGACGCTGAGGCCAATAGGAAGTTGCAAATCTTCAAAGCTGATGTTTGGGGTGTCAAACCACTCATCAATGAAGTGATGGATGATTGCCACATCAAAGAGAGGCAAATTGTTGATGATTTCTGCTTCTTCTTTGCTGTTGATAAGTTGCTCAAGAGCATCATCTGCAAGATCTTCATCACTGGACAGATCAATGTGCTCTTCACACAGAATGGCAGCAGGAGTCAGTGTCAGTTCAGTATTCTTGACAATTTGCTTTCTCTTCTCCGTCTTCTTGGAGATACGGGATTGATCTTCAGACTGCATTAATCGGCTTCAGGAGGTGCAAGATGCTGGCTTCACACGTGAAGCTTTTGGAGGAGGAGTGACTTTGAAGCCTTGACTTTCTTTTTGCTGCGGCTTTGGAGGCGGAGCGAGGGCAGTCTTGCCGGGCTTCATCGGACTCATCATCGTCATCGAGTTATCCACTTTGGCACCTTGGACTAAGATGTAAGTGATGAGGCCATCAAGGTTTGAAAAGGGACCGATGACATTGGGTTCAGCATCACGTGAGCCGTCAGCACATGGAGCAGAGGGACCAGGGTTGAAGTCTAATCCCAATGACTTCTTGTTTTCCTTGGCCGAAGCCTTTGCGTCTTGGAAGTTGCGCTGAAGAGATTATCGTCACGACACTGTGAAAGCAATGGCGTTGGTCGGCATTCTCGGTGAGGTCCAAGGACCATACAAGGATAGAAACCTTGTGCAATAGCTTGACCATGTTCTTGGGTGGAAGGCCTCGAAGAGAATATCACCCCAAGGGCTTACGATAGCATTCTTCTCGGCATATTCACAGGTCCGCGAAATTGTACTTGAACCATTGTTCAGCCTAATATCAGCGAATCCATTGGATTCGCGTCTTCTTGCTACCGATTGTAATTCTCTTCGGGATCTGTCTTGTAAAGCTACGCAAGGTCATCAGCAGATCTTTTGAGGTTCCCCATGATACCGCCGCCGCCCTTCCCGACCGATTTATCTGCAGCCATGAACTTCAAACTGAATGGCTTCAATACGTTCAAAGGCTTCAAAGGCTTGCGTTCTTTGGACAAACAGTGAATCGCTTCGGGAGAGTTAATTTGATCTTTGTAAGAATTCCGCAAGCGAATGCAGACTATGAGAACCAAGGATTCTCCCATGGACATGTACTGTGACAAAGATTAGAGATGCGAGGAAGGGGAAGAGGTCATATGCATTCTCGGAAGATTTTGAAGATAAATCGGTTTGAAGACATTGACCTCATGATGCAAAGACATTCACTTATACACCGAGAGAGTTGGTTCCGATTTGTACGAATCCGTGAATAAGTACAAGTGAGGAATCTAACTAGTTGTGAAGCTCAAGTGAATATACTAGGCGGTATGAGATGCAGCAGAATAGATCTAACATTGTATAGGCAGAAACCAATTTTGGTAAGAAGGATGAATCTTTGAGGATCAAAAGGATGGTAAAATAGAGTTATATTTACCACTCGAAGAACTGCTAGATGGGAAGAAAAGGAGGCCGAGCAGTTCAATCCACCGTGCCCTAACTTGGCGACGGAGGACACCTACGGCAGCGGCGGAGAGGACGATGCCCGCGGCCGGCGTGAGGACGGCGTCGGAGAAGTCGCAGTGAGCTAAAGCGCTTCGTCCACCGGCGTCGTCGAGAGCTAGCGGTGGCGCTAGGGTTTTGACGAGGTGGAGAGGTGGAAGAAGATTTTCTTTACCTTGAGGACATGTATTTATAAGGAGGTGTGCGGCACAAATAAGCAATTCTGCAGTGCCTGGGCGGTTCACATTCGAGGGGCACGTGGCAAGCATGCAACATACTACGAGTTGTCCCACGTTCCCACGCCCGCTTGAGTTTGTCGGATGGTTGTTCCGGCTTCTCCGATTTCAACAAAGAAGGGGATGAATCATTTAAAAGCAGACTTAAAGTTTGTCTACGTGTCTTCTGGCGACAAGGACGCAGAGAAGACATTCGTCAGTTTCATTAGAATGCATTTGATTTGGACAGATAGAGTTTGAGATAGAAAGCATAGAGAGATTAGTGTCCGATCACATTCTCTTAGTTCAAGAGTTTCAAATTGGAAGACATAGCTATAAGTGAATGTCAGAGAGGATGAAACTATATATATATATATATATATATATATATATATATATATATATATATATATATATATATATATCAGACAGAACCCAAATCAACAGAGAGAAGAAAAACACTAAAATAGGTTGAAGTTGATGACAAATAAAATGCGAAGATATTGCGAAATAACGCCATGAGTGAAACACTTCAAACAGAGAAATTTGGTGGTGGCGTTACCCACCGAATAGGAAGTATTAGACCCAGACACGAAGCACAATTATCGTTGCGCTCCGAAGTCAAATTCCATGTTAATGTATTCACACTCAGAATGTAAGTCTTCATTGATTGAAGATATACTTTACTTAAGTGTGTTGCACATCTAAGTCATCAACATGCATAAGTGTTAGGATGTGTGCTTGATCACAGGACATTTGAGGATTCCAAGATATTTAGCTCACACCGTAACTTGCAAAACCTTTTCTCATCCAAGGGCTTAGTGAAGATATCTGACAATTGCTCTTCAGTGTTGACGTGAATGATGTCAATATCTTTCTTCATGACATGATCCACGAGAAAATGATGGCCAATTTCAATGTGCTTTGTCTTCGAAAGTCTTTGGACTAGATTGTTGGCAATCTTGATGGCGCTTTCGTTGTCGCAGAAGAGAGGTACTTGTTTCAGATTGATGCCATAGTCCTTGAGAGTTTGCTTCATCCATAGAAGCTGAGCACAACAAGATCCATGACAATGTATTCAGATTCAGCGGTTCAGAGTGATATATAGTTACCGCTTCTTTGAAGACCAACAGACAAGTGATCGTCCCGAGAAAGTGACATGTGCCTTATGTAGACTTGCGATCCACCTTGTCACCGGCATAATCAGCATCGAAAATCCAACCAAATCAAATTTTGAGCCCTTTGGATACCATAATCCGAGTGTTGGGGTGTGAGCCAAATATCGAAGAATTCGCTTCACGACTAAGTGATGCGATTCCTTTAGTGCCGCTTGGAATCGAGCACACATGCAAACACTAAGCATAATATCTGGCCTAGATGCACATAGGTAAAGTAAGGAACCAATCATGGATACCTTTTGATCGAAATCTTTACCATTGTCGTCGGGACCCAGATGGTGTTTGGCTGGCATTGGCGTCGTGTATCCTTTGCACTGTTGCATTCCAAACTTCTTCAGACAATCTTGGAGGTATTTTTCTTGAGATATAAAGATGCCATTCCTTTGCTGATGAATTTGAAGACCAAGGAAGAACTTGAGCTCTCCCATCATGGACATCTGATATTGCTCTTGCATCATGTGTCACGACCGGTTTTCCAATAAAAATATTTATTGAGAAACCGATCTATTAATTCCAGAGTGAGGAAAATCTTCCTTACTGGTAGACAAAACCTTGATACAATAAGCCAGTAGCATTTAATATATTACAGGGTCGAGCTGAGGTTGCTCAACAAATTATTACAAGCACGCCAATAATTATACATAGTGGCGGATATGACATAGTGGAGTGGTGGCATACTACTGACTCGAGGTAAAGTAGTGGAATAACATAGTGGAGTGGATAATATGACTCCTACACTGGCGGCACATCGAGCATCGAGGTGAGGCTCGGTGAATTTATTTGGGTAGCGAGCGGATATAACACGATGACTAATCCGAGGTCGCACGAGATCGATCGGGATTCCTCTAGGCGTCGGACACGCTATCGAACTCTTCATCCATGAGATCGCCTTATACAAGATCTCGCCAAATCAACAAGCCGGTGAGTACTTTGAAAGTACTACTTAAGACAGTTCGGACAAAATATATAACAAATGTATGCGTGAATGCCTCATGAGTAATTTAACAATGCGCAATCAAATCAGTATATAACAAGGTATGTGAAAAGGGAATCGGCGGTAGTCCGCTCGAAAACCGAAGAAAATAAATCGAAAAACCAATCGGTGTCTGCAAGCGACACCTCGAAGGGCGAACAAATAAGTAAAGTATGTTACCCGCGATCCAGGCGTCTAAGCGACACCTCATAAAGGGCTTATACTGAAAGAAAAGACATGCGGGCCCGCGATCGGACGTCGGAGCGACATCACGTAAAGGGCTTATGTCAAAAGTAAATAAATAACAATGCCACGCGATCGGACGTCTGGCGACATCGCGAGAAAGGGCTTATATCAAAAATAGGTAAATAACAATGCCACGATCGGACGCCCGAGCGACATCGCAGAAAGGGCTTATATCAAAATAAGTAAATAACAATGCCATAGTCGGACGTCTGAGCGACATCGCGTAAAGCGCTTATATCAAAATAAGTAAATAACAATGCCACGATCGGACGTCTGAGCGACATATGACAGGGCTTATATCAAAATAAGTAAATAACAATGCCACAGTCGGACGTCTGAGCGACATCGCAGAAAGGGCTTATATCAAAAATAAGTAAATAACATGCCACAGTCGGACGTCTGAGCGACATCGCAGAAAGGGCTTATACTTCATTATTCATAACTTACAAGAAATGGCGCTCACGGAAAATATTCATCACAAGATAGTAAACGGGTTAGTCCATCCACAGGAAATAAACATTTAACACTCATGTGGTTCTCAGGAGTTTACATCACCGGACCGACATTTGACAAGATAAGATGAACCTGACACTTGGACCTGGATAAAATTATTTCAAGGATTATTGACTCTGCGAGTTTGTACTAAATTATCCACGACCAACGGATTTAGTAGTCTCGAAGGACTAGTTCCGCTTACGGTATTTTGGGAGGAAACACAGCTAACGGTACACACCCATCCCACCTTACGTTGCGGGAATCACCCTAGACAGCGTTTCGAGAAAGAAAACTTTGAGGCAGGAGATCACAATCTCGAATAGCATGGGATCAAATTTATATCTGTAGCGCTCTAAGGGTGCCCCCTCTCGGTCCCAACGGAAACACCCATGCCCCTGACGGATGATAGGCTTTAATCCGGGCCATGGAACCCTCATCCCGCCTCTCGATTTGGTGTGTACCAGAAAGTGGTTTGCAACTTACTAAGTCGTATCCCTTGCGGAAAACATGTGGTAGTAATGCGGAAGGGAGACCCGGAAGCTGGACTGATTTATGTGTACACTTTGGGTCAACGTGATGCAGCATAATATCGGCATGCTACAACACTGCCATCTTACCCATTCTCATGCCAACTCATGGCCATGCAACGCATTTCCAACAACTCATGGATTTCAAAACTCACTTGCCTCAACTTTTACGTGATATAACTTTCATCGAGATGCTCATGAACATGCCATGAGACTAATTAATGCAAACATGCCCAAACACTAATCATATCAAAAGTTCAAACATGCTTGCCTGGTTCGGAGTAGTCGGGGTCTAGCTCGGTGAAGTTCGCGGTTCCGTCACCTCCTTCGGTATCTACGGTATAAAAAAATACATGCACTAACGTAAATACCATGGGGTGCACAAAAATATTCCAAATATTTTTCAAATAAATCTGATAAAAAACTAGACAAAATTCTGAAGAGGACAGAAAACGAATCACTCAAAAATCATTTTCTGTTTAAAAGTTATAAGAGTTTTGGTCCAAGGACCTTTGTGTAATGAAACAGAAAACTCTGAGGGGTCTAAGCAGAAAACGATTCGGATTAGAAAGCGCATTTGCGAATACGCTTTGAAACGGTTCGGAAAAAAGGAATAGAGAGGCTGTGGCGGGTCCCACCCGTCAGGTTTGAATATTCAAAAGGAGGCGGCAGAGCTCGTCGGCGCTGAGAGTCTTGTGGTCTTGGCCCGTGATCCACGGCAGGCAGGGGATCGGGGGTACCTCTGTGATCGGCACCCTTCCGCGTCGGTGGGTGGTGGTGGTGGTGGTCGCCTGCGAGCACCCGTCGTGGCAATGACCCTTGCTCCCGTGGACGGTGGATTCGGGAAGTCGTGGGTCTCGTCGGAGAGTCTTTGGGGTCAAATTGGAGTGGGTGTTAGTCTCCTAGAGGTGCCATGAGGCTAAGGGCAAGCCTAGGCGGTGGAGGATCTCTCACCGAGAGAACGTTCTGCCGGAGCACAAGCGGACGGAGGTGGCGGAGTTGAGGAAGAAGGGCCTCGAGGCTCTTCCGGTGGGCGGCGGTGCAGTGAGGTGGTGGAGGTGTCTTGGGGTCGAGAGCGAGCTTGGAGGCGCTTATATATAGCCGCCCAAGAAGGTTGCCGAGAACAGGATAAGTCGGCGTGATTCTGGCGGTCTTGTGGCTGGATGGTAGGTTTAGGAGCTTGAGCATCGACTAGACGAACCGAGTCCATCCCGGTGCCTAACTCAGCGAGGTAGGGGGTTACGCCCGCCCCCAACGGAGCGACTGCGCGGCACGCCGGGCGTGAGGGCGCGCCTGCGGCGTGCTGTGCCACGCAGCGACGTCTTTGCATGCGTCTGGCCCGGCAAGGGAGACGGCCACGCTGAGCTCCTGTGTGGCGTGGGCGGTGCCGAACGGCGTTAGGCCGCAGGGTGCCCCTGTTGGCCGCCACGGAGGTCCCGACGCCGCGGAAGACGCCGGCGGACGGGCCATGGTGCAACCGGACGCCAGAACCAGCCAAGTGCTCTGCGGCGCCTGGATGTGAGGAGGAGGAGCCATGCGCAACGCGCCAAGTGCACCTGATTGACAAGTGACCAGCCTCTGTGAAACTGAATTTCTGAATGTACGAATTACTCTGAAAGTGCAAAGTGATGATTGCATGCTAGGTGTTCGGCAGAATGATTTTTGGCATGTGGGGATTTTTCCTTGAGCTGATTTTTTGGTGGAGTGGCTTCTCATTGCAACTGGAGGTTGCCTGAATTTTGGTGGAATTTTTGGAGAAGAGGAGATATGAATTTCACCAAATTTGACAAATCTGGTCCAAACTTGCAGAAGCTGAAACTTGAAAATTTTGAAAAGAAGAAGAGTAGATCTTGATGGTTCCAGGTTGTGGGTGCTAGGGACTATCCAGAGGAATTGATTTGAGATTAAAGTTCAAAGGCATTAAGGTACTTGCTTTGCAATTCACCTAGGCTCAAAAATATGGATGTAATTGTTTTGGGCAAAGAAATAAATTAAATAAAAATCCAAAAAGTGAGTTGAATTTGGTTGGGTCAGAATATTTGGATTGTCCCAAAGTGGAAGGAGGGGTTTTGGGAAGATTTACCACAAGAGGCAAGATAAAACCATGGGTGGTTTTAAAATAATAGAAGAACCAAAACTCCTAGGGTTTTCTTCTCAAAAAAATAAATCCCAAAAATAAATTTGAGAAGGAGAGAATCAGAAGAAAGGTTTTTAAATAACCAACACCATAGTTGAAGAAGATGCCAAAGTACAATCCTTTGCCAAAGGGGAAATTCTTGAGAGAAAGAGATTTTGGAAGGGTTTAAATGACCCCCTTCAACACCAACCAAGTTTTTGTTGAAAACCAAAACAAAAATTTTGGAGTATCACAACACCTACCCCCTTAGGAAAAATCTCGTCCCCGAGATTTCAGTTGATTCTCAAATAAGTGTGGGTGCTCTGTCCGAAGAAACTCAGCTCTTTCGCGAGTGGCTGCACTCACGGTGTGGTTGCTCCTTCGAACTTTGAAGAACTTGATGGTTTTCACGGGGTCCTCCTTCGAGACTCCTCCAAGATTTTTATTGGATGCTCTCGATATGTGAGGTCTGGCTGCACGTCAATGTTTTCATGGGATACTTGCTTCTCCGGGTTGCTCACTCACTTCCTCAATTGCGAGGACGTGGAACACGTCGTGGACGCCGATAAATCTTGAGGTAAGTCTAGGCTGGTAGGCTACCGTGCCTCTCCGTGCCACTATGCGAGAATGGTCCGATGAATCTTGGTGCCGACTTCCCTTTAATCTTGAATCGGTGCAGGCCTCTCATAGGGGATACTACGTAGCTACACAAATTCACCGAGTTCAAAGCTGATTCCCGATGTTTTGACCGTAATAACTCTTACATCAACTTTGCGCTGTCTTGAGTCGATCCTAATCACCTTAACTTTATCTTGAGCCTCCTTGAGCATATGTCGGGCGAAGATATGGCTATCTCCGGTTTCGACCAATTTAGCGGGTACGACATCTCACTTGCGTCTGAGCCTCAAATGGTGCCATTTGCCGCTGGCACGATAAGCTGTTGTTATATCACGAACTCTGCTGTCTGGTAAGCTCTCTTCCCAACTGGTCCCATAGGTGAGGACACATGCTCTCGGCATGTCTTCTAGAATCTGGTTACGCGTTCGGTTTGTCCATCCGTCTGGGGTGGTATGCGGTCTTGAACGCCTTGATTGAGTTCGAGAGCTTGTTGTAAGTGATCCCAAAATCGGGAGGCAATTGAGTGCCTCCTCGTCCGATATTATTTTCTTTGGGACTCCATGTAAGCAGACGATACGGGAAAGATAGAGCCTAGCAAGCTTCTGGGTGGTGTGGGTTGTCTTCACGGGGATGAAGTTTGCTACTTTAGTCAATCTATCAGTGATGACCCAAATGGCATTATTTCCGTGCCGTGACCGAGGTAGCCCAACAATAAAATCCATCCCAATCTCGTCCCATTTCCACTCGGGTATATTATTTGGCTGTAATAGTCCGGCCGGTATCTGGTGCTAGGCCTTGAAGCGTTGTCAAGAGTAACAACATGAGATGAACGTGGCTATGTCCCTTTTAGACCGTGCACCAATATTTTTCCTGAATATCCTTGTACATTTTTGTCCCTCCGGATGTATCGAATACGAGGCGGTGTGGCCTTCAACTAAGATCTCGCTGTTTAAGATCCTTGATATTTGGTACGCAAAGTCTATCTCCGTACCACAATATTCCTCGCTTATCGATAACGAATTCTGGGGCCTTGCCCAAACTCACTTTCCGTTTAATGCCTTCAATGCTGGGGTGTCCATGTTGAGCCTCTTTAATCGTTTCCATCAGGGTAGGCTGTATTTCTAAATTCGATATGCTGCCTTCGGTGACTACCAGCAAGTTGAGTTTAGCAAACTCCTGCCGAAATTCAGGTCGCAGGTTTTGCAGGCCGTCGTCGTTTGGGCTAGGGTTCCGACTTAGAGCGCTTTGCCACTACATTTGCTTTTTCACGGGTGGTAGTGGATTCCAACGTCATAATCCTTCACTAGTTCCAACCAGCGTCGTTGCCTTAAATTCAGTTCGGTTGTGTGAAAATATACTTGAGGCTCTTATGGTCCGTGTATATCTCACAACGATTTCCAAGTAAAAGTGTCTCCATTCTTTGAGTGCATGAATAAGCTGCTGCTAACTCTAGGTCATGAGTAGGATAATTTTCCTCATGCTTGCGGTTGTCCGGAGACATATGCGACTACCTTGCCTTCTTGCATCAACACGCATCCGAGGCCTTTCGAGATGCGCCACAATATACCTCAAAATTCTTGTGTATGTACGGCACAATTAATCTTGGTGATGTCGTTAATTTCCTTTTTTAATTCTTGGAAACTTTTCTGTAAGCTCCCGTCCCATTCAAACTTCTTGTCTTTTCTTGAGTAGCTGCGTCATTGGCTTTGCTATGGTGGAGAATCCTTCAATAAATCTTGGTAGTATCCTGCCATTCCCAAGAAACTTCAGACGTCGAATTACTGTTTGGCTGGTGGCTTCCACCAAGTACGGCCTTGACTTTTTCCGGGTCTATGGCAATACCTTCTTGGGTCAGTACATGGCCCAGAAAACCTACTTGCCTTAGCCAAAATTCACACTTGCTGAATTTAGCGTACAATTGATGTTTCCTGAGTTCCCCTAGTACAATTTGGAGATGTTCAGCGTGCTCTTACGGTGTCTTGGAGTATACAGAATATCATCGATAAATACCACAACAAACTTGTCCATAAACTTCATAAATACTTTGTTCATGAGGTGAACAAAATATGCGAGGCGTTTGTTAGTCCGAATGGCATTACGGTGAACTCATACAATCCGTATCACGGAGGTGAAAGCCGTCTTTGGGAATATCTTCGGTTCGCACCTTTAATTGATGGTATCCCGACCTCAAGTCAATTTTGAGAATACCTTGGCCCGAGCGAGCTGATCAAATAAATCATTTATCCGTGGCATCGGATATTTGTTCTTGATTGTGACCATGTTAAGCGCTCGATAGTCTATGCACAATCTCGGTGTTCCATCCTTCTTTTTGGCAAATAAAATTGGTGAACCCTGTGGTGAGGAGCTGGCTCGTATATAACCTTTGTCCAAGAATTCTTTTATTTGCTTCTTCAGTTCTACCAATTCGGATGGTGCCATTCTGTATGGTTTCTTGTATATGGGGGCGGTTCCGGTGCTAGCTCAATGCTGAATTCTATCTCTCGGTGCGGTGGCATGCCCGTAGTTCTTCGAAATACGCTCGAAATTCACACACCATCGGAACCTTGCTTAAGTCGAAATATCCACCTTGTTCAATCTTGGTTGCGGGATATTTTTCTTTCTTTGGCTGAAACTTTTATGGTCTTCCCGTGGTGGTGGGTGAGAATCACGGTCCGGTTGAAGCAAATCAATAAAACCTTTGTTGGTGGGTAACCAATCCATCCCTAGGATGACATCCAGCCCTTTATTTTCCAACACGATAAGATTTATGTGAAACTTCAACCTTTCAAACTCAATAATCACTCCTCGGCAATAACTCGGGTAACTTGCTTAATCCTGTGGACTTGACGATCATAGATTTTTCCAAAGGAAGCATCGAAAAATTATTTTGCAAGGCAAAACTTTTGAAATGAATGAGTGAGAAGCTCCGTAATCAAACAAAACCATGGCAGGTATTGTGTTGACACGAAACGCATCTGAGTACGATATATCCGGGGCATTTTGTGCTTCCTCTTTGGTCACGAGGTTCAGATGACCCTTCCTGTGGTTGTTATTTGGGTTGAAATTGTTGCCCTTTGGCGCCGAATTATTGCCTCCGTTGTTCGGCTTTGGGGTCGAGTTCTTGGCTTGGGGCACTGCTTGGCATAGTGCCCTTCTTCTCCACAAGCGTAACAGTAACGCTCGAAAGCGGTATGTGAACTCCTTGTCCCTTGCATAAAAATTCTTGATTGGACGTGAGATGCTTGTCGTGGGTTTGGGTGCCCAACTTTTCTGAACATCTGTCTTGATGCGGTGGTTGCGGGCATGATTAGTCTGGTCCCTTTTTCGCTTGCGGAAATCATCTAAGCTGCGTCTCTCATTTTCTAAGGTAATGGCCTTATCCACCAGCGTCTTAAAATCTGGAAAGGTGTGCACAACCAGTTGGCATTTAAGCTGGTGTCGGACTGCCTAGGAATGTTTCCATCTTCTTGCTTTTCCGACATACGCTCCTCGTTGGCGTAGCGAGACAACAGAGTAAACTGACTGTTGTATTCTGACACCGTCATTGTCCTTTGCTTGAGGTCATCAAATTCTCTCTTCTTGATCTTCATAAGACTCTTAGGAATATGTGCCCCACGAAAACCTTCTTTGAACTCCTCCCAGGTTATATTATTTTCGTTGGGGTGCATGTGTAGGAAATTTTCACACCACGATGCGGCTCCAAAGTGAGATAGTGCGGTGCATACAGTATTTTCTCAAGATCTGAACACTGGGCAATAATTAAGTTTCTTTCCATGTCTCGAAGCCAGTCCTCGGCTTCAAGAGGTTTGTCAGTGTGAGAAAATGTTTGGGGACGCGTCTTCTGTAGCTCGGATAACTTTGATTGCTGCTGAAACTGTCCACGGTGATTTCCCATATTGATGACTTGGTTCATCATTGCCTGATGTTGTTGCTGACTTTGCTCATAAAGACGCACATTTGGGAAAGTGTTGTTTCAACGTCCTGCTGACTTGACTGCCCCTCGTGTGAAATTGTTGCTTGGGTTGTGTGCCATAATTTTGTTCTGGCGGAGTTGGCATGGAGCGCGTCCAAGGACGAGACATTGTTCACTCTGGGGATATATTTTGTAAAAATCATAAGAAATGAAATTGAGTCGCAAAAGTCAATAAATTCATGAAGACGGAAAAAGTCTCAAATGCTCCAAGATTTTTCAAGAGAATAAACGTTTGCACGGAGAAGGACTGCTCATTACATATCTTACACGCAAGCAGTAATTATACAATACATCACTCGTGATATGCGTACATATTCCGACATATTATTTAGGCTAGTGCACTCCTCCGGTTCCTACATGATGCGCAAACAAGCTACTTCTCACAGCCTATGTACATATAAACATATCGCACAAGTCCATTACATCGCATGGCGGCTAAGCGTCAATGGAGATGGTAAGGATTTCTTGGCCTGCCAAGGGTGAGGCGCATGATGAGGCTGGGGACTCAACCTCCTCTTCGTAATAGGCTCCAGACGTGAAGTGCTGCGCTGAGTTGGTGGAGCAGGTGCCCTCTGGCGGAGACAACACGAACATGAGCGGGTGCAAGGGGTGGTGCAGAAGCTAACCGAGTAGGCGCAATGACATGGTTGAACTCCTCCGTGGTAGGCAGGTGACGAGTAGTGGCGAGAGCAAGAGGGAGCAAAAGATGCTGATGTGAGGCGAAAGTCGATGGCGGTGCGGTGTGCAGGAGCTCCCTCCTGTTGGCGGCACAGCCATGGGCCGAGTCCATGCGGCAGCTACAAAGTCGTCCACCAGGTTGTCGAAGGCTGCCTCCAAAGCCCGAAGATACTCGATAAGCATCTCAAAAGCTTCGTCTCGTTCTCCTCTGGGGCAAGAGAACGCGTAGTGGCAGGTGTATGGCACGTGACATGGAAGGTAGCGGTAACAATGAGTCTTCATCGAAGGAAGGATATCCCTGAGACGAGCTATCGCCTCATGGGCTGCCATCTGCAGTGCATGCTTCTCCGTAGGCATGGCTCTCCCCAAGAACCGGAAACGCTCAACTCGCCCTCCCTTGAATTGCACCGCTGACTGGTGCATGGTTAGACGGTCATTGACCTTGTCTTTGAGAGAGTGAGAAGATCAAGACAGATGGCCCCATCGCGACTTGGACGATGAAGGAGAGAAGCTTGACGAACCCATCGGGCATGTTGGCGAACATCTGTGACTCGCAGTCGTTGCCAGCCATCTACAAAAGTAGGCAAAAATTATGAGTGCTCAAATCATAAATTTATGCTCACCGTCAGAAATTGACTACATTTGTAAAATTAAAAAATTAGCTCTATATGCTAATAACCGATTAGCGATCGCACCTAGTGGCTTCCTCGGTCATTTTGGCTCGCTCGGTACCAAGCTTGTCATGACCGGTTTTCCAATAAAAATATTTATTGAGAAACCGATCTATTAATTCGATGTGAGGAAAATCCTCCTTCTTTGGTAGACAAAACCTTGATACAATATGCCAGTAGCATTTAATATATTACAGGGTCGAGCTAAGGTTGCTCAACAAATTATTACAAGCACGCTAATAATTATACATAGTGGCGGATATGACATAGTGGAGTGGTGGCATACTACTGACTCGAGGTAAAGTAGTGGAATAACATAGTGGAGTGGATAATATGACTCCTACACTTGCGGCTCATCGGCGTCCGAGGTGAGGCTCGGTGAATTTATTTGGGTAGCGGAAGCGGATATAACATGCTGACTAATCCGAGGGGTCGACGAGGCCATTTGGGATTCCTCTAGGCGTCGGACTCGCTATCGAACTCTTCATCCATGAGATCGCCTTCATCAGCATCTGGCCAAATCAACAAGCCAGGTGAGTACTTTGAAAGTACTCGCAAGACAGTTTGGACAAAAGATATAACAAATGTATGCGCGAATGTGTCATGAGTAATTTAACAATGCACAATCCAATCAGTATAACAAGGCATGTGAAAAGGGAATCGGCGGTAGTCCGCTCGAAAACCCAAAGAAAATAAACTGAAAACAAATCGGGTGTCTGAAGCGACACCTCGAAGGGCGAACAAATAAGTAAAGTATGCCACAGTCGGGCATCTAAGAGACACCTCATAAAGGGCTTATACTGAAAGAAAAGACATGCGGGCCCACGATCGGACGTCGGAGCGACATCACGTAAAGGGCTTATGTCAAAAGTAAATAAATAACAATGCTACGGTCGGACGTCCGAGCGACATCGCAGAAAGGGCTTATATCAAAAATAGGTAAATAACAATGCCACGTCGGACGTCGAGCGACATCGCAGAAAGGGCTTATATCAAAATAAGTAAATAACAATGCTACAATCGGACGTCTCGAGCGACATCCCGAAAGGGCTTATATCAAAAAAGTAAATAACAATGCCACGCGATCGGACGTCTGAGCGACATCACGAAAGGGCTTATATAAAAATAAGTAAATAACAATGCCACGATCGGACGTCGAGCGACATCGCATGAAAGGGCTTATATCAAAAGTAAGTAAATAACAATGCCACGCCGGACGTCCCGGCGACATCGCAGAAAGGACTTATACTTCATTATTCATAACTTACAAGAAATGGTGCTCATGGAAAATATTCATCACAAGACAGTAAATGGGTTAGTCCATCCACAGGAAATAAACCTTTAACACTCATGTGGTTCTCAGGAGTTTACATCAACGGGACGACATTTGACAAGATAAGATGAACATGACACTTGGACTGGATAAAATGATTTCAAGGATTATTGACTCTGCAGAGTTTGTACTAAATTATCCACAGCCAACGGATTTCGTAGTCTCGAAGGACTAGTTCCGTTTACGGTATTTTGGGAGGAAACACAGCTAACCAAGACACACCCATCCCACCTTACGTTGCCGTGAATCACCCTAGACAGCCGCTCGAGAAAGAAAACTTTGAGACGGGAGACCACAATCTCGAATAGCATGGGATCAAATTTATTTACGCTACGCTCTAAGGGTGCCCCCTCTCGGTCCCAACCGAAACACCCATGCCCCCGACCGGATGATAGGCTTTAATCCAGGGCCATGGAACCCTCATCCCGCCTCTCGATGTAGTGTGTACCGTAAAGTGGTTTGCAACTTACTAAGCCGTATCCCTTGCGGAAAACATGTGGTAGTACGAAGGGGAGACGGACGGGAATCGACTGATTTATGTTGACCTGGGTCAACGGTGCAGCATAAGACTGGCATGCTACAACACTGCCATCTTACCCATTCTCATGCCAACTCATGGCCATGCAACTCATTTCCAACAACTCATGGATTTCCGAAACTCACTTGCCTCATCTTTTACGTGATATAACTATCATCGAGATGCTCATGAACATGCCATGAGACTAATTAATGCAAACATGCCCAAACACTCATCACATCAAAAGTTCAAACATGCTTGCCTGGTTCGGAGTAGTCGGGGTCTAGCTCGGTGAAGTTCGCGGTTCCACACCTCCTTCGTATCTACGGTATACAAAAATACACGCACTGACGTAAATACCATGGGGTGCACAAAAATATTCCAAATATTTTTCAAATAAATCTGATAAAAAACTAGAATTTTTTTTGAAGAGGACAGAAAAAGAATCTCTCAAAAATCCTTTTTTGTTTTAAAAGTTATAAGAGTTTTGGTCCAAGGACCTTTCTGTAATGAAACAGAAAACTCTCAGGGGTCTAAGCAGAAAAGTCCAGAAAACGATTCGGATCAGAAAGCGCATTTGCCAGAATACGCTTTCAGAAACGGTTCGGAAAAAAGGGAATAGAGAGGCTGACGGGCAGGTCCCACCCGTCAGGTTTGAATATTCAAAAGGAGGCGGCAGAGCTCGTCGGCGCCCGAGAGCTGCAGTGGTCGCCGGCGGCGATCCACGGCGAGGCAGGGGGATCGGGGGGTACCTCTGTGATCAGCGCACCCTTCCACGTCGGTGGGTGGTGGTGGTGGTCGCCCGTGAGCACCCGTCGACGGCGGCCCTTGCTCGGCGGACGGTGGTTAGGGAAGTCGTGGGTCTCGTCGGAGAGAGCTGGGGTCAAATTGGAGTGGGGGTTAGTCTCCTAGAGGTGCCATGAGGCTACGGGCAAGCCTAGGGCGGTGGAGGAGCTCTCACCAGAGAGCACGCTGCCGGAGCCCGAAGAGGACGGAGGTGGCCGGAGTTGAGGAAGAAGGGCCCCTCGAGGCTCTTCCAGTGGCTGGGCGGGGTCTGGTGAGGTGGTGGAGGTGTGCGGGGTCGAGAGCGAGCTCGAGGCGCTTATATATAGCCGGACGAGGCGGTTGCCGAGAACGGGATAAGTCCGGCCAGTGATTACGGTCTTTGTGCTGGGCTGGATGGTAGGTTTAGGAGCTTGAGCATCGACTAGGCGAGCAATCGAGTCCATCCGGTGCCTAACTCAGCGAGGTAGGGGTTCTGACATCTCTAACGGGCAGCCGTCGCGGCACGTCGGCGGCAGAGAGCGCCCGTGCATGCCGAACCACGGCGACGTCTCGCATGCGCATACCGCTGGCAAGGGAGACGGCCACGCTGGAGCTCCCAGTGGCGTGGGCGGTGCCGAGCAGCGTTGTGCCGCAGGTGCCCCTGTTGGTCACGCACGGAGGTCCCGACGGAAGACGCCTTGGCCGAATGGGCAGGCCATGGTGCCACCGATGCTGAGAACCAGCCAAGTGCTCGTGCGGCGCTCGACAGGGAGGAGGAGCCATGCGCAACGCGCCAAGTGCACAGATTGACAAGTGACCACCTACACGAAACTGAATTTACGAATGTCACAATTACTCGAAAGTGCAAAGTGACAAGGCATGCTAGGTGTTCGAGAATGATTTTTGGCATGTGGGATTTTTCCTTGAGCTGATTTTTGGTGGAGTGGCTTCTCATTGCAACCTGGAGGTTGCCTGAATTTTGGTGGAATTTTTGGAGAAGAGGAGATATGAATTTCACCAAATTTGACAAATCTGGTCCAAACTTGCGAAATTTGAAACTTGAAATTTTGAAAAGAAGAAGAGTAGATCTTGATGGTTCCAGGTTGTGGGTGCTAGGGACTATCCAGAGGAATTGATTTGAGATCAAAGTTCAAAGGCATTAAGGTACTTGCTTTGCAATTCACCTAGGCTCAAAAATATGGATGTAATTGTTTTGGGCAAAGAAATAAATGAAATAAAAATCCAAAAGTGAGTTGGACTGGTTGGGTCAGAATATTTGGATTGTCCCAAAGTGGAAGGAGGGGTTTTGGGAAGATTTACCACAAGAGGCAAGATAAAACCATGGGTGGTTTTAAAATAATAGAAGAACCAAAACTCCTAGGGTTTTCTTCTAAAAGAAAAATAAATCCCAAAAATAAATTTGAGAAGGAGAGAATCAAGAAAGGTTTTTAAATAACCAACACCATAGTTGAAGAAGATGCCAAAGTACAATCCTTTGCCAAAGGGGAAATTCTTGAGAGAAAGAGATTTTGAAGGGTTTAAATGACCCCTTCAACACCAACCAAGTTTTTGTTGAAAACCAAAACAAAAATTTTGGAGTATCACAACACCTACCCCTTAGGAAAAATCTCGTCCCGAGATTTCAGTTGATTCTCAAATAAGTGTGGGTGCTCGTCAAGAAGAAAATCATCTCTTTCCCAAGAGTGGCTTCACTCACGGTGTGGGAGCACCACGGACCTTTGAAGAACTTGATGGTTTTCTGTCGGGTCCTCCTTTCAGACTCCTCCAAGATTTTTATTGGATGCTCTCGATATGTGAGGTCTGGCTGCACGTCAATGTTTTCATGGGATACTTGCTTCTCTGGGTTGCTCACTCACTTCCTCAATTGCGAGACGTGGAACACGTCGTGGACGTCAGATAAATATTTGGGTAATTCTAGCTGGTAGGCTATCGTGCCTCTCCGTGCCACTATGCGAGAATGGTCAGATGAATCTTGGTGCCGCCTTCCCTTTAATCTTGAATCGGTGCAGGCCTCTCATAGGGGATACTCGTAAGTACACAAATTCACCGGGTTCAAAGCTGATTTCCCGATGTTTTTGATCGTAATAACTCTTCTGTCAACTTTGGGCTGTCTTGAGTCGATTCCTAATCACCTTAACTTTATCTTCAACCTCCTTGAGCATGTCTGGGCCGAAGATATGGCTGTCTCCTGCTTTCTCGACCAATTTAGCGGGTACGACATCTCCGCCCGTCTGAGCCTCAAATGGTGCCATTTGCGTGGCTGGCTCGATAATCGTTGTTATATGCGAACTCTGCGTATGGTAAGCTCTCTTCCCAAGCTGGTACCATAGGTGAGGACACATGCTCTCGGCATGTCTTCTAGAATCTGGTTTACGCATTCGGTTTGTCCATCCGTCTGGGGTGGTATGCGTAATCGAACGCCAGCTTGAGTTCCCAGAGCTTGTTGTAAGTTATCCCAAAATCGGGAGACGAATTGAGTGCCTCTGTCCGATATTATTTTCTTTGGGACTCCATGTAAGCAGATGATACGGGAAAGATAGAGCCTAGCAAGCTTCTGAGTGGTGTGGGTTGTCTTCACGGGGATGAAGTTTGCTACTTTAGTCAATCTATCAGTGATGACCCAAATGGCGTTATTTCCGTCCGTTGCGACCGAGGTAGCCCAACAATAAAATCCATCCCAATCTCGTCCCCATTTCCACTTTCGAATTATTTTATTTGGTTGTAAAAAGTCGGCCGGTTTCTGGTGCTCGGCCTTGATGCGTTGACAAGAGTCACAACGTGCGATGAACGTGGCTATGTATTTTTGTACATTTTTAGACCGTGCCACCAATATTTTTCCTGCATATCCTTGTACATTTTTGTCCCTCCGGGATGTATCGAATACGGGGCGGTGTGGCCTTCAGCTAAGATCTGCTGTTTAAGATCCTTGATATTTGGTACGAAAATTCTAGCTCCGTACCACAATATTCCTGCTTATCGATAATCTAATTCGGGGCCTTGCCCAAACTCACTTTCCGTTTAATGCCTTCAATCTTTGGGGTGTCCATGTTGAGCCTCTTTAATCGCTTTCCATCGTGGTAGGCTGTATTTCTAAATTCGATATGCTGCCTTCGGTGACTACCAGCAAGTTGAGTTTAGCAAACTCCTGCCGAAATTCAGGTCGCAGGTTTTGCAGGCCGTCGTCGTTTGGGCTAGGGTTCCGACTTAGAGCGCCTGCCACTACATTTGCTTTTTCCTGGGTGGTAGTGGATTCCAACGTCATAATCCTTCACTAGTTCCAACCAGCGTCGTTGCCTTAAATTCAGTTCCGGTTGTGTGAAAATATACTTGAGGCTCTTATGGTCCGTGTATATCTCACAACGATTTCCAAGTAAAAAGTGTCTCCATTCTTTGAGTGCATGAATAAGCTGCTGCTAACTCTAGGTCATGAGTAGGATAATTTTCCTCATGCTTGCGAAGTTGTGCGGAGACATATGCGACTACCTTGCCTTCTTGCATCAACACGCATCCGAGGCCTTTCCGGATGCGTCACAATATACCTCAAAATTCTTGTGTATGTCTGCACAATTGATACTTTGGTCTTTGTCGTTAATTTCCTTTTTAATTCTTGGAAACTTTTCTCGCAAGCTCCGGCCCATTCAAACTTCTTGTCTTTTCTTGAGTAGCTGCGTCATTGGCTTTGCTATGGTGGAGAATCCTTCAATAAATCTTCGGTAGTATCCTGCCATTCCCAAGAAACTTCAGACGTCTGCTATTACCGGTGGTGACTTCCACCAAGGCACGGCCTTGACTTTTACGGGTCTCACGGCAATACCTTCTTGGGTCAAGATCGCGGCCCGGAAAACCTACTTGCCTTAGCCAAAATTCACACTTGCTGAATTTAGCGCACAATTGATGTTTCCTGAGTTCCCCTAGTACAATTCGGAGATGTTCAGTGCTCTTACGGTGTCTTGAGTATACAGAATATCATCGATAAATACCACAACAAACTTGTCCATAAACTTCATAAATACTTTGTTCATGAGGTGAACAAAATATCTTGGGAAGCGTTTTGTTAGTCCGAATGGCATTACGGTGAACTCATACAATCCGTGATTCCGGAGGTGAAAGCAGTCTTGGGAATATCTTCGGTTCGCACCTTTAATTGATGGTATCCTGACCTCAAGTCAATATTTGAGAATACCTTGGCCTGAGCGAGCTGATCAAATAAATCATTAATCCGTGGCATCGGATATTTGTTCTTGATTGTGACCATGTTAAGCGCTCGATAGTCTATGCACAATCTCAGGGTTCCATCCTTCTTTTTGGCAAATAAAATTGGTGAACCCCAGGGTGAGGAGTTGGCTCGGATATAACGTTTGCCCAGTAATTCTTTTATTTGCTTCTTCAGCTCTACCAATTCGGATGGTGCCATTCTGTATGGTTTCTTGTATATGGGGGCAGTTCCGGGTGCTAGCTCAATGCTGAACTCTATCTCTTGTCTGGTGGCATGCCTGGTAGTTCTTCAGGAAATACGTCTGGAAATTCACACACTACTGGAACCTTGCTTAATTCAGAAATATCCACCTTGTTCAATCTTGGTTGCCGGGATATTTTTCTTTCTTTGGCTGAAACTTTTATGGTCTTCCCGTGGTGGTGGGTGAGAATCACGGTCCGGTTGAAGCAGTGAATAAAACCTTTGTTGGTGGTTAACCAAACCATACCTAGGATGACATCCAGCCCTATATTTTCCAAGACGATAAGATTTGCGTGAAACTTCAACCTTTCAAACTCAATAATCACTCCCTGGCAATAACTCTGGGTAACTTGCTTAATCCCAGGGGACTTGACGATCATAGATTTTTCCAAAGGAAGCATCGAAAAATTATTTTGCAAGGCAAAACTTTTTGAAATGAATGAGTGAGAAGCTCCAGAATCAAACAAAACCATGGCAGGTATTGTGTTGACACGAAACGCATCGAGTAATTTATATCTCCGGGGCATTCTGTGCTTCCTCTTGGTCACGTGGTTCAGATGACCCTTCCCGTGGTTGTTATTTGGGTTGAAATTGTTGCGCTTTGGCGCCAATTATTGCCTCTGTTGTTCGGGCTTTGGGGTCGAGTTCCTTGGCTTGGGGCAATCGCTTGGCATAGTGCCCTTCTTCTTCTCCTAAGCGTAACAGTAACGCCTGGGCGGTATGTGAACTCCTTGTCCCTTGCATGAAAATTCTTGATTGGACGTGAGATGCTTGTCGTGGGTTTGGGTGCCCAACTTTTCTGAACATCTGTCTTGATGCGGTGGTTGCGGGCATGATTAGTCTGGTCCCTTTTTCGCTTGCGGAAATCATCTAAGCTGCGTCTCTCATTTTCTAAGGTAATGGCCTTATCCACCAGCGTCTTAAAATCTGGAAAGGTGTGCACAACCAGTTGGCATTTAAGCGCGGGTGTCGTAATCGCCTAGGAATGTTTCCATCTTCTTGCTTTCCGACATACGCTCCTCGTTGGCGTGGCGAGACAACAGAGTAAACTGACTGTTGTATTCTCGACACCGTCATTGTCCTTTTGCTTGAGGTCATCAAATTCTCTCTTTTGATCTTCATAAGACTCTTAGGAATATGTGCCCCACGAAAACCTTCTTTGAACTCCTCCTGTGTTATATTATTTTCGTTGGGGTGCATGTGTAGGAAATTTTCTCCCACCACGATCGCGGCTGCTCAGGTGAGATAGTGCGGTGCATACAGTATTTTCTCAAGATCTGAACACTTTGGGCAATAATTAAGTTTCTTTCCATGTCTCAAGCCAGTCCTCGGCTTCAAGAGGTTTGTCGGTGTGAGAAAATGTTTGGGGACGCGTCTTACGTAGCTTCGGATAACTTTGATTGCTGCTGAAACTGTCCACGGTGATTTCCCATATTGATGACTTGGTTCATCATTTCGATGTTGTTGCTGACTTTGCTCATAAAGACGGCACATTTGGGAAAGTGTTGTTTCACCGTCTGTTGACTTGATCTGCCTCGTGTGAAATTGTTGCTGGGTTGTGTGCCATAATTTTGTTCTCATGGAGTTGGCATGGAGCGCGTCCAAGGACGAGACATTGTTCACTCTGGGGATATATTTTGTAAAATCATAAGAAATGAAATTGAGTCGCAAAAAGTCAATAAATTCATGAAGACGGAAAAAGTCTCAAATGCTCCAAGATTTTTCAAGAGAATAAACGCGTTATGCACGGAGAAGGACTGCTCATTACATATCTTACACGCAAGCAGTAATTATACAATACATCACTCAGGATATGCGTACATATTCCTGACATGTTATTTAGGCTAGTGCACTCCTCCGGTTCCTACATGATGCGCAAACAAGCTACTTCTCACAGCCTATGTACATATAAACATATCGCACAAGTCTGTACATCGCATGGCGGCTAAGCGTACTCAGTCGGAGATGGTAAGGATTTCCCTTGGCCTGCCAAGGGTGAGGCGCAGTGAGGCTGGGGACTCAACCTCCTCTTCGGTAATAGGCTCCAGACATGAAGTGCTGCGCTGAGTTGGTGGAGCATGTGCCCTATGCGGGACAACACGAACATGAGCGGGCGCAAGGGGTGGTGCAGATCCAGGCTGGAGTAGGCGCAATGACATGGTTGAACTCCTCCGTGGTAGGCAGGTGACGAGTAGTGGCGAGAGCGATGGGAGCAAAAGATGCTGATGTGAGGCAGAAAGTCGATGCTGGCGGTGCGAGAGCTCCCTCCTATTGGCGTACATGACTATGGACTGAGTTTATTGCTACAAAATTTATTGCTACAACTACGTTTTGTTGCTATAAAACTCAATATTACTACAAATTCTCCGGTTGTGGTAATAGGCTGCACATATTGCCATAACTTAGTTTGGTCGCGATAAATACTAAATTTGTTGCAATTGAGGCCTCATAGTGCAACGAACTGTGTCAGCATTGCAATATGGTAGTGGTATTGCGACAAAAAAAATTTCTATGCTGAGGGTAGTCATTTGTTGTGAATCAGACTAGGTATTTCAATGTAATAACTATTTGTGGCAATATTCAGAAAGATATTGCAACATCAACATGACGTTGCATTAATTACACATATTGTTGCAAGAAAGTGGCTACCTATTGCAACAAACTACATCGGCGTGGCAATATGGCAGCGATATTGCAACAAACAAATTCCGTTGCGCGAGGCAGTCATTTTGTTGTAATAAAGACTAGGTATTTCAACAGAATAACTATTTGTGGTAATATTCGAAAAGATATTGCAACATCGATGTGACGTTGCATTAGTTACAAGTAAAACTTATAGATATTAAGTTATGATTTTTGCAAACTTTAAGGAGTAATTATATTTTTAATTACACCAATTTCAATTAACCAAAATAGTGGAAAAATTTATAAATGGATAGAACACACTTTCTTGATAGGAATACATATTTAATTTGTTAAATTTGGATTTGAAATGGGCAAGTTGTTGCCATTTTAAAACTATGGTGTTTTACGCTAAAACAGTGGACTCGTCAGATGGAACTCGAAACTAGAGGGTCCTGGTGTGAAAAATTGCCGATCCGATCTCGGAGCTGAATTTGATCGAGGACTTCTTTAGCCACAACCACTGACCTGCGGGCCTGGGGCCTCGCTGGGACTGACTGGCGCGGGTGACATCCACAACGACCTCCATGGGCAATGACTAGTAGGGCCGACCAGCGCGCAATAAACCCAAAAAAATTGGAGTCTTTTGCCTGGGCAGGAATTCAAACGCCCATCCACCATGTTGCAGATCAAGATTCAGACCACTGGGTTGTCCATGTGTTTGTTAAATTTTAGGGGTCACATTTTAAATATGTTGTACCCATGAGGTTAACTGCACGAAATTTCAGAGTTGCAGCCACATCAAGAATTCAGCCACCAATGACTAGTGTCTCTTGTCCATTTAGTGGTTCGTGTTATTAAGTTGATTCAGAAAAGGCTGAATCATATGGACCTACTCTGGCGCGGTGAACCCCTCAACGCGCGAACTGTCACGTAAGATGAAAGATGTTGACATCACTCCCTCCGGAGTCGCCCCCGCAAGCGATGGGAGGGATCCCTAGCCGCCTCCCAGCGCCCCGCCTCCCCCTCCTCCCCTTTTCTGCTGCCGCCAAAGGATACTAACAGAAATATGTTAATCCATGACAAATTTTTGATGACGTTCCTAAAAATCATCATAGACCATAACGATTTAAATAGATCCGTCACGAATCTAGGAGCGGCTGACTGGTCCTAAAATGCATAGTTTTGTCTTTCATGTTTACAATGTTGAAACCGTCATGGATTTATATAGTTGCAGACGTGGCGTGATAGGGTTGGCCCAGCCCATGAGTTTTTTTTAACTATGCTGCCGTGTACTGGCTCGGAAAAACTGACGGTTGTTGTGCGACCGGGCTCTAGTTGTTTTTTGGGCCACATGGTGAATCAGCTCGGTCATGGTCGTCTTGTGAAATTTATAAAAACAAAATGGGTTGCGCGGGTAGGCACTCGAACCTACGACCTCCTCATGAGTGGGGTGCGCAGACCTTGCCAGTCTTTGCGACTGAGGTACATCAGCAAATGTGTGATGCACCTACACTTTGATTTTATTACTACTATAGAATTTCAGCCTTAAATGGCTAATTTTTTTAGTTGGGCCTGCTTGTGTCGCTAGTTAAAAGTGAGACGTTCGAACACTGACTTCTAAATTGAGGTAATCACTTACCCGCGGTGCTCAACTGAAAATAAAACTTGCCCGTGATGCTAAGCTAAGCTATGGTTTTTTTTTTTTTTTGCGAAAAGACTTTCAATCTATTCATCTTCAATCATGGCAGTACAACGAACACCAAAAATAAAAATTACATCCAGATCCGTAGACCACCTAGCGACGACTACAAGCAAAGGCGAAAGAAGGCGGCGCCCGCCGTCATCGCTTCCTCCATCGCCGGAGCCGGGCACAACTTGTTGTAGTAGACAACAGAAGTCGTGCTAAGGCCCCATAGGACCAGCACCCGTAACAAAGCAACCGCCGATGAAAAATAACATAGATCGGAAGGATCCAAAAGCGAAGACACACGAACGTGGGCGAACAACGACGAGATCCGAGCAAATCCACCAAAGATAGATCTGCCGGAGACACACTCACACGCCCACCAACGATGCTAGACGCATCACGAACGGGACTAGGCGGAGAGACCTTTATTTCATCTTCGTGGAGCCGCCGCCTCGCCTTCCCGAGTAGGGACACAAACCCTAACAAGATTGAAAAACGACTAAAACGGAGCCTCTGGCCGCCCTTGCCAGATCCACCGCGCCTCCATGGCCCTAGGGCCAGCCGGAGACGAGGCGGACTGGCCGGGCGCCAAGCAGAGGCACAAACCCTAACTTTCTTTCTTGGAGGAGGAGGAGGAGGAGGCTTCACAATTGACTACTAGCTAAGCTATGGTTTATCAACTGATTTTTTTTTTTGCGGGTATCAACTAAAAATTTACAAATTTCGTACACTTAGTACTACTTTCTCCTCGCATATAGATCAATTCTATCTATTGCTCGCCTCACATATATTTGGGTGGCCCTGTACGCGAACCGGGTGGTTTTCTACTGTATTTCTTTTTTATTTTGTGCAAGTTCATGTTTAATTTCCATTTTTATTTTGAAATTTATGTTCCCTATATATAAAAGTTTCAATAATTATTAGTGTACAATTATTGTGTATTCTAAATCTCTATTCTATTTTTGTTATTTTGTACCTTGAAGAGTAAAACATGAACTAATTTTTTACACAATAATCTTTTAATGCACGTCCAATATTTTTTAATAATACGTTGAACAATTTCTAAAAATACATTGATAATTGTATAATAATAATAAATTTTAGAAATGTACTAAAAATGTTAAACATGTTTGTAAATATCTAAGAATAATTTTACACAATAATATTTGAGTGCACATTGAACATTTTCTAAAAATAAGTTGAACATTTTTTTAAATACACTTTGCCAAAAAAATTCAATGCTTGACGAACATTTTTTTAAACACGTTGGCAATCTTTTAATTTTGTAAAATGCTAACGAAGTCTTGAAAATATGAAACTTGTCATGGTGCCCTCGTATGATACCTAGAGGCTCTGGCAAAAATTTGAGAAAGTTTCACAATAGTGGTGGCATGTGTTGCTTAGAACTTGGCCATCTTTGAGGAAGAATCTATGTTACGAGAACAGGTCAGTTGTGAATGTAAAGCGATCATTGCGTCATATGTTGACCATAAAATGTTTCGTACACTTAATATACACCGTTGTCTGATCCATGTCAAAAATAGAGATTTTTCAGGGTTCATCTGCCATATTTAAGTCATTTCTTGCATTTCTTGGCATTTAATGAATACAATTCAATTTTGAATTGCAAGTGCATGAAAAGGTTCGCCAATTTAGTTTGAAAAACTCTACTTGTGTTACTGAGTCTATATTTGCGTCTTATCCAAGAAAATAAAAGGAGTTACACACATGAGGGTGGCAGACTCGACCTTGAACACGGATTTTATTGATTTTTTAATTCTACAAGATGCAAACGAAATTAGAAAAAAAAATGGAACCTGGCATGGTGCCCTCGTATAACACCAGGAGGTTGTGGTAGAATTTGATATGGTTTCATAATAGTTGTGACTTAACCTTGTTAGAAACCGGGCTATCTTTGAGTAAGAATCTAGGTTTCATGAGGGAATGAGTCTGATTTGATGGCGAACCGACCGTGAATGAAAAGATTGGCAAAAAAAATATGAGTAATATATGAAAATATTTACCAGTTATAATCGTATACTTTAAATGTAGAAAAAACATAATTGATCGATGTTCACTCAAAACAATATGTGTAAAAACTCAAAATATTATGAGAAGTGTTCTTTGGTTATTTTTAGGGCAACGCTACGCCTCGGCGGGCGGATCTTTTTAAATGATCCGCCGCGTGGCGAGCCATTGGATTCAATGCGGGGAGCCGTTAGATTCAGCTACAAGTCTTGCAACAAGAATGATGTTGCGCTCGGACATTTATAACAGAGTCCATGTTGCGGAACTTTTGCAATAGAGGTATTGGTAATTTTTCCGCAACAGAAATGTTGCAAAAAATCTCCTTATATGGTACCACCTACTGAAGAAATTTTGCAACATCACAAATGCTGCAGAAATCTTTCTTGCAATAGGGACGATGTTGCGTAAAAGACCATCGCCATACACCACGAAGCTCTCGCCAAACGGTGTTGAGGGAGGAGCAATGTCGCTCTTCGCCGACGAAGCGCCGCCCGCCGACGCAGCACCGCCCGCTGATCTAGATCGCCAATCATCCTTCTCTCGACGAGGCGCTGCACCGCACGTGGGCCGATGTGACATGGCGGAGGCGGGCGGCAAGCACCACTTCGGCGATCACGCCTTCAACCTCCGGTTGTAACGGCGCAAGACCACAAATGCAGACCCACGGCTCAAGGGCAAGCCAGGACCAATTTTGTTGTGCTGCTGCTATCTCGGGATGAAAGGATAAAGAAGACATGGTAGTGGTCAAGAATTTGCTTGAGATCCAGATCCTGCAGCAGACTAGTTGTTGCGGTAGGAGAGATTGCAACAACGGCTCAGTTGCAAAACCAGGTTGCTCCCCAAACCATTCGATGAAGATAGATCCAACGGCCACGAAGGTGACAGACGCGCGCATTGTCATCAGCCGGTTGGTGGCAAGCGTTGCCCTTATTCTAATGATTTGATAATATTGTTCAACCTATTTTGGATAGAGAACTAAACAACACTTTGTAATATACTATAAGTATAATAAATGTTATATTTAGTGCTTCTCAACTTCAACAAAACTATTTTATGGTTCATTAGGTAAAGATTGAATTATCCCAAACTATCATGTGATCTTTTCATCCATTTTCAGGTTACGAGCTAACATAAATCTTAAGTCCTTCAATATTTTTTTGTAAAATTAGTTTTAAAAAGATGTAGTGATTGGAAATATCACTTTCATTATATGACCACATTTAGATTTTTTTTCTACATTGGTTGCAAATAGAAGTTTGAATTATCCCCAACATAATTTTATGTTATGACAGGGGAGATGTTTCAACTATTTTAAGCTATGAGAAAGAACAAGACATATTTTCCTAATTATTGGTTTGTGATTTTATGTTAACCTTATTTGATTTACATGCAGCTCAAATTAATTTATTCAATAAGGATACATAAATTCATTTAAACTATAACAAGTATTAAACAAATTCTAAGTTTATTGAAACTCCAATGAAATGATAACAATGTATTAAATCACTTTGAAAAATATCAAAACTTCTAAAAATAAAATATATGTAGTATGTAGATGTAATAAGTTTGCTGGGGTAATATGGTATTTTTTTGCAAATTATTTTAGAACAGTGCCTTACTCAGTTATTTGCAAAACAGAAAATAAAATAAAATCTGGACTGCCTTGCTCGCTGCTGGGCCGAGAGTCAACAAGAGCCCATTAGGTTCCTGGCTGAGTATGCATGTATCCTGGGTGAAGCAAATCGTGGCTTCTGATTGGTTCACTCTGCCCTACACGGATCGCCGGTCACAGCCGTCAGATCCTCTCCAATCCAACGGTGGCAGACTGGTTCCCATATCCCGTGTTTCTTCTCCACCCACGAGGAGACGTATCCGCCGATCTTCCAGATCCTCGCAGCGCCTTCCTTCCTCCTTCCCCTAATCCACATCTTCCTTCTCCCAGCATCTCCCTTCCACCATCCACCGAAGGCAAGCACAACCCCCACGAGTCTACAACGCCCAGGCTGACATCGAACCCTTTGCGGGTACCACGCTGGGCCGCCGAAGGGTCTGCATCGACCGGTCGACTGGGAGCAGCGCCGTGGAGGACACACGGCTGAACGGTGCGACGGCCTCCACTTCCCGAGCGTTAGTAGATGGGGTCTACGACGTCAGCGAGATGTCTTCCTGTTCAGCCGCCGCGACGGGTGCCCGTGTCGCTGCAAGGCGCTTGCCGCCTCGATGACTGCATCGTCCATATAAGCAGCGAGTCCCCTAAAGGCCGATCTGGCGCTTGTGCCGTTGATGTGGCCGGTGCCCGAGTCGCTGTAGACCGCGAGGGCGAACGAGGACGGGCTCGCAGACTTGGATGGGTCTGGCGCGGCAGAATACGCGACGGGCTTGCTCGAGCTCGCCCGGCAATGGGTACTGGGGCGGCGACGGGCTCGTGACCGCCCCTCCACATCCACGCGTCCAAAGTGCAGGCGGAGCGAACGCGAACTAGATGGTGATGGGCACCGAGGCGGCGGCGTGCTCATGATCCCCTCCCATGCGTGCTTGAGGAGCAAGAATCCATATGCAGCGAGATCCCCTCCTAGGCGTTCTTCCGTCCTGGAAAATGATTGCTTTTTTATTTTTAAGCAAATGGAAGACGATGGTGGTACTGGATCTGGTGGATCCTTAGCATAATAAGTTCAGCGTTATGATGTTGTACTCTGCTTTCGTTCTCAAAAATAAAATATCAACGAGCTTGACTTGCCTACTGCAGGTCTGGTCCAACCAGCTGGACTTGTGCGACTCAGCCACTTCTTCAGAGGGGCAAAAAACAAGCCAGTACTCCTGATCAAAATACGAGAGGGGAAAGCCCTAGAGGGACGATGTGGTCACGGCTGATGGCCGCATCGACACGAGCGACATCCTTTGTATGCCCTAGGGTGGCGAGGCCCATGATCGCGTCCATAGAGCACTGCAACATCATTGTTGTGCCTCTGCTGTCATCCGTCGCCAGAACAAGCAAACATGTAGGTTTCCCTTGTGTGACGCATTCCCATAGTCCATGTGAGTATTTTGTTCATACTGACATCACCACCTTGCTATTTCTAATTTCCATGTTCCTCTTTTGTATGATTGGAAGGCTCTCTTATTGAATTGGTCAGTACTAGGAGGCACTAACATGCTAGTTGAGACGAGCGTGCAAAATAACTTGTAAGTCAATGTTGTACTAGACCACTACATTAGAACAGATGCATTGTTTTAGTTTAATTTCCAATATAATTTGCCAAAAACAGCTACTCCTAATTAGATTAGTATATATCTAGAGTTAGATTTGAATAAAACTGGCTACTTCTGTCAATGTCAGAACTTTAAGTTTTAGGTATATATATTTTTCCTGATATGCTTGCTTTCCCTTAGAAAATAGTAGTCCAAACTTGCAAAATAATCTTTTTCAGAGATCTAGTCCTAATAAGACTCCGGGTGCAAGGCTAACTATTATTTCTTCAAATACGCTCATACAAGCTACAACAAGGAATTCTTAAATTTTTAAAGTAATGGTAAGTTATAATCTTGCTTTCTCTTCATGTTCACCTGCGTTTTATACGTATGTCATTGGCATTCATAATTAGCTAGCTACCACTTCTCTTTCACCATGTGTTGTTGCTACATCGAGTCATAACTTAGAGAAAATAAATATGTGTTAGCTAGGGACATGAACTTAACTGAAACTATAGATTGAGTCACAACTTAAATCAATAGCGGTTGCTTTTAGTACATGTACTTGTGCTTTAGAAATTTACACTTGTAAAACTATTTTGATCCCTCAGTTACATGCTTGTTGGCACATTATTACTCTAGTTAGTCTGGCACTAGTTATTTTTAACAATGGGGTTGGAATAATTGTATGGCGTATGTTATGTTGGACTCATTAACTAGAACTATTTTTTTGATTTCTTGATTGCAAGATCCAAAGATCTAGCTCAATTGGACTCTAGATCACGGACAGGTTAGTCTTGGCCCTTAATTAGGATGGCTAAATTACATTTGAGTATCATTTGATGGATATTTGCTATGAGAATTAAGAATTTTATGAATCTACATATTATACATATGGTTTTGAAGATTGTAATTGAATGCCTGTATTTTTTTATTTATTGCAATAGGCTATTACCACAACCGACTTTTGGTCGCCACATGTTAGCACCACGTAAAGTTTAAATCGTGCATAATAGTTTCCTCGCAACAAACATTTCAATTCGCTAGATATCTATTTATCACCACGAAAACTAATATGTTGCAATTTTCTGTTACGATGACTAGAATATTTGTTGCCACAAGTTAATGCCACAAGTGTAGCTGTCCGTGGTAAATGCCTAATACCACCAAAAAAGGATTGTTGGCATAGTTTATTGCAACAATTGACTATTGCCACGGAAGAGTATGTGCCACAAAACAAGCGTTGTTGGAATAGGCTGTTGCCACAAATGTCTATCGCCATGAGCTATCAGTCGCCATGATTTGTTACATGTTGCATTAAAGCTATCTCCACAAAGAAAATTGTGGCATTAGGTGAGTGTTGCCACGGGAAAACATGTGGCAACTTTCAACATGGTTGTTGCAATAGCAGACTTTATTGCCACAATTGTTTTTTTGTGGAAATAACCTATTACCATGCGTCAACATAGAACGGCTGCCAACGAATGTTGTTTCGTGGCAATAGGTACTTATCGCCACAAATCAGCATGTACTGCAACGACCGATTTTGTTGCAATAGACCTGAATCCTTGTAGTGTTTTAAAATAATAGAAGAACCAAAACTCCTAGGGTTTTCTTCTAAAAGAAAAATAAATCCCAAAAATAAATTTGAGAAGGAGAGAATCAGAAGAAAGGTTTTTAAATAACCAACACCATAGTTGAAGAAGATGCCAAAGTAAAATCCTTTGCCAAAGGGGAAATTCTTGAGAGAAAGAGATTTTTGGAAGGGTTTAAATGACCCCCTTCAACACCAACCAAGTTTTTGTTGAAAACCAAAACAAAAATTTTGGAGTGTCACATCATGTATCCAAATTCATCACTATACTTCTGGTTGGTGCAGCCGAAGATAATGTCATCCACATATATTTGGCATACAAACAGTTCACCATCATATGCCTTCGTGAAGAGTGTGGGATCAAGAGATCCAGGTTTGAAGCCATTGCTCTTCGTGAAGTCTTTGATCGATATCATACCAAAGCGAGGAGCTTGTTTGAGGCCATATAGTGCTTTATTTTGCTTGTACACCATATCAGGATGTTTTGGATCTTCAAAGCCAGGTGGTTGAGCGACATACTTCTTCTTCAATCTTGCCGTTGAGAAATGCACTCTTCACATCCATTTGATATAGCAAGATGTTGTGGTGGTTAGCATAGGCTAGTAGTATGCGAATAGCTTCAAGCCTAGCTACAGGAGCAAATGTTTCATCAAGTCAATTCCTTCAACTTGAGTATATCCTTGAGCCAAGTCGTGCTTTGTTTCTCGACGACTTGACCATGCTCATCTTGCTTGTTTCGATATATCCATTTGGTGCCAATAATGTTATGCTTATAGGGTCGTGGTGCTTGACAAGTTCCCAAACATTGTTTAACTTGAACTATTGAAGTTCTTCTTGCATAGCTTGTATCCATTACGGTTCCATAAAGGCTTCAAAGAACTTTCTTGGGTTCGATATTGACACAAAAGAAAAGTGCCCACGTAAATTTGCTAGTCTGTGTTGCTCTTGAGCCAGTAAGCGGACCAGTGCATTGATGCTATCGATTATCTTCTCAATCTGTACTTCATTTGCAACTCGAGGATGAATCGGACGAAGACTTTGCTCTTTGCCGATCACCGTCATCATTGGAAGGATTGTCTTCAGTCGAGCATTGTCTTCGTGTTGGTTAGGTGCGTAAATGATAAGTTCTTCTTCGTGCTGTGCTTCGTAAGGCATGATTTCACCAGCCCCATCGCCTTGATAGATTCGCCGGGCGGAGCTTCGCCTAGTGTACTTGGCAGAACTCTCTTTGTGGACCATTGGTTTCATTAAATCGCACGCTCTACGCTTCGACGATTTTGTAGAGATAAAGGTTGAAGACTCAGTAGGAGTGCGAGTCCTTTCAGAATCGAGCATGAAGCCTTCGTGAGCTTTGGGTTCAAATTTTGACTTGTGATGGGCATCCTTGATCCAAAGACTTAGCCCCAAATACTCGAAATAGCCGACATTTGGCTTCTTGCTAGTAAGGAGCTCATAGGATGTTTTGTTCAAGCTTATGGATATAAACACGGCTGATGACGTGACATCTTGTAACAATAGCTTCGTGCCGTAACTTTCTTGGTGTCTTGTACTCGTCGAGCATTGTTCGAGCCATCTCAATGAGGATTCTATTCTTGCGCCCACGATGCCATTTTGCCGAGGTGTGTATGGAGCATAGAACTCATGAGTGATTCCTATGGTATCCAGATAAAGATCAAGTCCGGTGTTCTTGAATTCAAAGGTCAAGTATCACTTCGATATGCTTGATCTTGACGCCATAATTGTTCATTGCTTTCGATTGGCGAAGCGTCTGAAGACATCTTGCACTTCACCTTGTAGAGAATTATGTGCAACCATGTGTATCTTGAGTAGTCATCAACAATGATGAAGCCATAGAGACAAGAAGTTGTAGTGAGGGTAGAGTAGTGAGTAGGGCCAAACAAATCCATGTGTAACATCAAGGGTTGAGATGTCGCCATGATTGTCTTCGAGGGGTGCTTTGCCCTAGTCATCTTTCCAGCTTCGCAGGCACCACACAAATGATCCTTCTTGAACTTGACACCTTCGATGCCTATGACATGCTTCTTCTTGGCGAGTGTGTGTAGGTTCCTCATGCCAGCATGCCCCAGCCTCCGATGCCAGAGCCATCATTCTGATGCTTTTGCAAGAAGACATACGGCAAGTCGTGGACTCGCCGAGAAATCTACCATGTATAGATCATCTTTCCTATACCCTTCAAAGACTAGAGACTTGTCGATTCCATTAGTACAAGGCAAACGATATTTTCCGAATATCACAATCATGTTCAAGTCACAAAGCATTGAGACAGACATCAAGTTGAAACCAAGGGATTCAACAAGCATCACTTTATCCATGTGTTGATCCTTTGAGATTGCAACTCTACCTAGACCCAATACCTTGCTTTTACCAAAGGTCAAGAAATGTGATGTGACTCTTGTCCGATGGACGTAAGGTTGAGTCCATGAGAAGACTTCGATCACCAAATATATGATTAGTGCATCCACCGGCCCATAATCCATTCTCAAGCATGAGGTGTCATACCCTACAAAGATGCTTAGGGGGGATAGGCTTCACCAAGAGCATTGTGAAGCATAAACATTTGACGGGCAAGTGGATTATTGAAGCTTAAATCAAGATTAGGACAGATGGGATGAATGGCAAACGATTCAGAAAAAAATACATACTGAGACCATTTGGGCATTTGATCTTGTGCCCTACAAGATGTTTTAGGTCCCTCAAAGAATAGCATCTCGATGACTTTGATTTTCTGGAGACCCTTTCCTCGCAAAAGAGAGTTACTTCTTCTTAACCACCCACATCTTCAAGGGTGGCTTAGAAGCAATGAGTCTAAGTGCAAGATCTCGAGAATTTCGCTTTGGAGCCCTAGCAAATAGCCTTGCAGAGATGAATGATACTCGTATGAATAAGGAAAGTTCTTAGTTCTATGAACATAGCGCTTTGAAGACACACGCTCATATTCATAGATTTGAGTACGGTTTCCCGCAAAACATCATGCGTTAGGGTGACTCTGTGAGTCCTCCGTTTGATGAAGCCTTTGGACCATATGACGCCTTAGGTCCTGGGTTTGTCTTCTTCCTGTGTGGTGTCATGATGACATTCACCGGAAGATTCTCAAGACAGCTTTTGGGAACCCAGATCTTCTTCATAGGTGGTCCATTCCTCAGCTTAGTACCAATATACCCGGGAAACACTTCACCATTCTCGATTCTTGAACAGCTTATAGTTTGCATCAAAGGATTCATCAATGATAATAGGGTTAGCACAAGTAAAGCCAGATAAGGTGGATGGATCCATCGAAGGTCCCTTTGCAAAGCAACTCCATGTGGTTTTGGGATACCGCCAAAGCTTCCAAGAGGGAACCATCAACCTTCATCTTCCTCTCGAACCCAACACCCTCTTTCCTAGGGTTTCGTTCAGACCGCTTTTGAGGACATCGCAAAGTGTATGATGCCCTTTCAGACTTTTATACATCCTCGTTTCAAGCAATGTCTTCAATCTAGCATTTTCATCAGCAATAGCAGTGGTATCCTCCGGAGAGGGGTTAGTTACCACATTAGTAGTTGAAGACAATGCAACAGTAGCAGCAGTTGAACATTCAAGAACAGAGGTAGCGATATCACGCTCAAGACATTTTAGACATGGTGGTTCAAATTCATCCTCGAGCGGAATCGATCGTTGAGCTGAAGTGACTCATTCTCTTTTGAAGATCTTCATGAGCCGCCTCAATTTCTCAAGCTCTTGCTTCCTTTGAAGATAATCATAGGAGAGCTTTTCATGAGTAGTTGAGAGCGCTTTCATGATGACTTTCAAGTTCTTGGTACTTAGCATGAAGATTTTTAATGTCTTCAACTAAGGACTGTGAACGTGTCATTTCCGCTGTCCAACAGTCATCGCTTTTGTCTAACAGTTTTTAGTATGTTCCATAGCTCTTTGTTGTTCGGTTGCAATTTTAGCAAGTGTTTTGTAGCTGGGTTTGGATTCACAATCAGAGTCATCTCCACTTGATGTTTGAAAGTAATCATCACGTGATTTTACCTTGGCACCACGTGCCATGAAGCAGTAGGTGGGAGCAGGGTCGTCCTTGTCATTAGCTTCAGCGTTGGTGTGGAAGTCATTGTCTTCAGTGTTGAAGATGGACTTAGCAACATAGGCTGTGGCTAATGCCAGGATCGGACTCCTCTTCAGACTCCACCTCCACCTCCTCAGAAGCAGACTCCTCCTCTGAATCCATTTCCTTGCCAACAAAAGCAAGAGCCTTGCCAGATGAGCTCTTCTTATGCGATGAAGACTTAGATGAGGACTTGGAAGAAGACTTTGAAGATTTCTTCTTCTTCTTGTCATCGTAATCATATTCCTTGCTCTTCTTCTTCTTCTTCTCATTGTCCCACCGTGGACACTCGTAAATATAGTGTCCAGCTTTTCTTGCACTTGTGACATGTTCTCTTCTTGTAGTCATGAGTGGAAGCTTCATCATTTCTTGAGCTGGATCGTGAAGACTTCTCTCAAGCCTTTCTTCCTAGTGAACTTCGAACTTCTTCACAAGCATAGCAAGTTCCTTTCCAATGTCTTCGTGGATCATCGTAACCGTAGCAATGATTCTTCTTCGTGATGAGGAAACAACTTTTGCCTTCAAAGCGAAGTTCGCCATAGTTGGGGCCATAGATATCTCTTTTCTCGTAAAGCTGGAACTCATGTGTGTTGAGCTTCTCAAGTATATCGACGGATCGAGTGTCTTGAAGTCGTATGCGTTCTTGTATCATGAGGGCAAGGGTGTCAAAAGAGTTGTCAAGTGATCTCAAGAGTGTCTTGACGATTTCATGCTTGGTGATCTCTGGCGCCGAGAGCATGAAGCTCATTTGTGATGTCTGAGGCGATCAAACGTGAGTCGGACATTTTCATTGTCGCTTCTCTTGAAGCGGTTGCTAAGAACACCGATCCTTTGATCTCTCGGGTTGAGACGCCTTCGTTGACCTTGGATAGCCGGTCCCTGCACTAGCTTCGACGCTTCCAGAGCACTCACACGGCCATATCGTCCTTTTGGTCGATGACCACAGATGATGTTCTTTGCAGTAGAGTCCAGTTGAATGAACTTCTTGACATCACTAGGGTGACACCTTCACCAGCTTTTGGGAACGCCTGCTCTTGATTTACATACCGTAGGTCGACATCAATGGCTTCAAGATGCATGCGCATCTTATTCTTCCAAGAGGGATAGTCGGGCCCATCGAACACGGGACAAGCAAATGGAGACTTTGATTATCCCTGCAGTCGACATAGCTAAAACTCTAGGTGGTTAAACCAAATCACATAGAACAAGGGAGTACCTTGCTCTGATACCAATTGAAAGTGCTAGTTATCGACTAGAGGGGAGGTGAATAGGCGATTTTTAGGAAAGTCTTCAAAACATGGATGTTTCAAAGACAAACAATAGAAATGACCTAATTGATATGCAATGAAGATAAACTACAACAAGCAAACCATAGTCAAGTATGCAATAACGTGAAAGTACAAGACTAATAGCAGCTTGGTAGTAGGATCAAGATGGAAGATAGTGAGAAGCCAATCAACAAAAGTAGTCAAGCAATGAAGTCATATTGATATGATAGATAGGCAATGACTTCATGAAGACAAACTCTAAGTAAAGAGAGGGAGAAGATAGAACCGGGCCACTTGTTGAAGACACAGATTTGTTGGACCAGTTCCCAGCTTGTCAGGACAACTGTGACATCCGTTAGGGAGGCTGAGATTCAACTCAAGACAAGGCCTTTCACCTTATTCCCTTGAGCTAAGGGACACATGCCCTCACCCAATCACTGTGAGTCTTCAAGGTAGACTTAGAACCTCCACAGATCACGCTCACCTCAATCCACAATGACTCTTGGATGCTCGTAACGCGACACCTAACCGGCCGGAGGATTCACAGCCCTCAAGTGTAATAAGTCTTCAGGTCACATGCATGTAAAGACTTCAAAGGATGCCTAACACTCTTTGGCTCGGGTGTTTGGGCTTTGTCCTCATAAGGATTTCTCTCTCTCAAAGGCTTCGAGGTGGGTTGCTCTCAAACGACAAAAGCCGTGCACTAACTTCGAAAGTAGCCACCAATTTATGGTGTAGGGGGTGGGCTATTTATAGCCACTAGGCAACCCGACTGTTATGTCCGAAATGACCCTGGTCACTAAGGAACCGACACGTGTTCCAACGGTCGATTTCAAACACACACGGCAACTTTACTTGGGCTACAAGCAAAGTCGACTCATCCAGCTGGATAAGTTTTGCTCTCATTATCTTCGTCGAAGACATAGGATTTGGGTTGAGCATCACTTCACCATTCCGACTATGATCACTTGGACCCCACTTAACAAAGACGGTGGTTCCTACGACTCAACAAAGAAGAAAAAGAAACAACGAAACGATTACAGCCTTTCAAGGCCCATAGTCTTCACTCAATGTCTTCTCATGTCATAGTCTTCAATGTGAATATCTTCACATACCACCATTGTCGCCAATGTCTTCATACATTTTAGGGGTCATCTCCAGGTAAACCGAATCAATGGGGACACCACCACAAGTTATCCCCGCAATTCTCACAAACGCATTAGTCCTCAACTACATTTGTCGCCAATACTCCAAAACCAACTAGGGGTGGCACTAGATGCACTTACTGTGAGGCGACACATTCGACCAGCCGTCATGGCGATGTCCTTCAAACCGAGGAGGCTTGAGTCCGACACTTTGATCTTAATTGGATTTGCTCTCGATCCTCGCTGAGAGACGCATTTATCAATCCAAGGAGCTTCCCGGATGGCACAATCGAAAAATGCACTTTCTCCTGATTGAGCTTGATTTTGAATGCGCGGAGGCTTTTTAAATATCTCGCGAAACCGCTGATGAGTGTTTCAGCTTTTCTAGTCTTGAAAACCACATCATCGACGACGCCTCGCGGGTTGTCCCAATCCACTACCGCAGCATATGTCTGGATTACCCGCCGATATGTGGCCTTCAAGGCTTCTTCGCCCAAAGGGCATAGTTATGAAGCGTAAAGGGTCGTAAAGGGCGTATGAAGGAAGTAGCCTATTGGTCGACACCTTCTTCTTGATCTCGCATCCGTAAAACAGAGGAGGTCATGTCCGATGGTTGCGCCGACGATCCGGTTGATGCATGGCAATTGAAACGGGTCCTTTGGGCACACATAATATGTCTTCCTTGAAATCAACACAAAGACATCATGATTTATCCTTCTACGACACCATCACCAGGTTTGACAACCAGTCTGGGTGCTTGACTTCTCGGATGATGCCGGCTTCCGGATGTTTAGCCATCTCTCACTCATAGCTTGACACTTGGATTATGAAAAGGATGGCCCGATATGCTTAACTCAATTTGAAATTCCTAGCATATGTTGAGTACAGAAGGATGCTTGGATTTTTCTTCACGGACACACATAAAATATGGTGTTTACACAGTGAGATCAGCATATTATTTTCTAAGAACACTAATTTTCTGGAGAGATGTATGACGTATGGCAATGCGGCTAGTTCAAATAGAAGATCATGGATAAACATTGAGGAAACTACGGGCAGTTCATCGCCCAAAAATTGAACTTAATTTTGTGGAGGTTGGACCATAATTGTCTCCCAACTGGTGCTCAACTCCAACTGAGATCAACCCCCACAAGGTATGATTGCCATTTCCGCAATAAGGAGGAAACCACTAAATATTGCTTTTTGTAGTGTTGGTATGTTAAAAATCTGGAAAGAACTTAAGAAAGATTATGGTATTTGCCTGGGAAGATTTAATCACATTAGGCAATGGGTTTTAGAGTGGATACAAAACGGTAAATATTTTCGCTCTGGGATTATGGTAGTGGCAATATGGCACATATGCGAAAATAGAAATGTATGTCGTAATGGCGAGGCTTTATTTCATCTTGTTTATGTAGTGGGAAATATCAAAGCTTATGTTGAATATATCAATCTACACTCTTTTAGTTTGGTCATTTCCATTGGACATGAGACCTTCAAGTCGAACGAAAAATGGTCTCTGCCGCCAGATGGGTCAATGCTCGTCAATGTGGATGAAGCGATATTCTCCTAATCCTCAAGAGCGGGCTTTGGTGTAGTGATACATGGTCACCAAGGAAGAGTGCAGTAGCAAACAAAGGTTACTTTGAACGAAGTTCAAATTTCTAAAGTAGAAGAAGCCATGGAACTTCATCAAGCCTTAATCTTTGTCGACCACTCTAGCATATAGAACATCATGGTAGAATCAGATTGCCTATCGTTGATCAACAAAATCAAGCGTCTAGGTTTTGATAGGTCCCCTATTGGAACCATGGGCCACAAAGTTTGTAGCTTGTACTTTCATCTAGGTCAATCTTTCATGTAATGAGGCAACACATGTTCCGGCTAAATCGACAGAGCATGATGTTTGGTCATGTTGGCTATGTAATCAAGTGCATTATCTATAATGAACTAGTTATTAATGAATAAAAGGATGCAGCTACCCATTACCTAAAAAAACTCAATTTATAAGCATGCAAATTTGCTTAAGAACTAATCATGCATGTGAAGAAATCCAACATAAATACTATATAAAAGTAAAGCAAATTAAAGTTCCTTTTAAATAAATCCGATGAAAGATATTAGCTATTATGAGGATTAATAGCCTAAATATCCAGGTGGTGAGGAAAACAAGTGAAAAAAGAAAGAGTGGACGGAAAAACCCGAAATATGGGTTTATTCCGAGCAACATTGACACTGCTGTTGACTATGAGTTGTGCACATGCGGAATTGGAGTGGTGGCTCGAGATGAGATGGGAAGGTTCAGGGTTGACTGCATTGAAGAAGTTACTTATGCCATTGACGTTGAGACAATGGAAGCCCAAGCCATACAAAGAGCGCTAGCTTTGCCGAATGAATTGGGGTTTAACAAGATCATCATCCAGTCAGATTCCCTCCAAGCAATTGAAACTCTCGAAGAGGGGAATTGTCTGCCACAATGGTCACTCCTTATTTCACCGATATTTGCATGCAGGCATCTACTTTTACTAAAGTTGAGTTTAGCTTTTGTAACAGATATGCTAATGATGTTGCTCATTATTTAGATAGGGAGGCTTAGAACAACCCAAATGTTTAGGTTGACGACCCAAGGTTTCTTTGCTAAAACTTATTGTATAGGGATGCTAATTATGGTGGTGTTCGTTTTGATGGCAAGGCTAGCTAGGTTACCGAGGATAGCCACGCTTCGCTGGTTTGGTTTGGTGGATTGGCTGTGGTGGATAAACACCTTTTGAAAGTGCAACTAATCCTCGGTGGTTTTGGTAATTCATAACAACATATAGCTCATTGAACTAATATCCATTCAAGTAAAATATTTTAGAAAGTTCAAGATTGGCATGGCATGGATTAGAGATGTAGACCCTTCAAAATGCTAAGGACAAAAATTGGCAAAGGCTCAAGACTCTTCGTTAACATTTAGAAAGATCACATTGAGTCCATTGGAAAACCAATACTATTAAAAGGGGATGAAGTGTTGCTTAATGGTCTACATGCTCAAAGTGCTTACTGATATTGCTCCAAAAACACTCGGCCACTTTCTCATTTTTACATATGTCCAAAACATAAAGTCAAACTCGGCCCTACCGATTTGATCTATCCGGCGCCACCGAGTTCATTTGACCTAGCCACTGCCAGAAACCCTAGTCAATTTGGTCACACCAATCGGGATCTCGGCCTCACTGAGATGGCCTTGCAAACTCTTTGTTGCCTGTTGTAATTATTTCGGTCTCACCGAAATGTGCAATTGGTCCCACCGAGTTTGCTTGACCAACTCTCTGTTTGCTCTTTGCTGAAATCAGTCACACCGAGTCCATGCAATCGGTCTCACCGAGATGAGGTTTTGCCCTAACCCTAGCACATCGGTCCCACCGAGTTGAACATGTCGGTACCACCGAAATTCCTAACATTCACATTTTGAACTAAATCGGTCTCACCGAGTTCTTCTATTCGATCTGACCGAGTTGGGACAAATGTGTGTAACGGTTGGATTTTGTGTGGAGGCTATATATACCCCTCCGCCCCTTCTCCATTCAAGAGAGACCGATCAGAATGTGCCTACACTTCTACTACTCATTTTCTAAGAGAGAACCACCTACTCATGTGTTGAGACCAAGATATTCCAATCCTACCACAAGAATCTTGATCTCTAGCCTTCCCCAAGTTGCTTTCCACTCAAATCATATTTACACCATAGCCAAATCTGTGAGAGAGAGTTTAGTGTTGGGGAGACTATCATTTGAAGCACAAGAGTAAGGAGTTCATCATCATCGCACCATCTATTACCTTTTGGAGAGTGGTGTCTCCTAGATTGGTTAGGTGTCACTTGGGAGCCTCCGACAAGATTGTGGAGTTGAACCAAGGAGTTTGTAAGGGCAAGGAGGTCACCTACTTTATGAAGATCAAACCGAGTGAGGCAAGTCCTTCATGGGCGATGACCATGGTGGGATAGACAAGGTGTCTTCTTCGTGGACCCTTCGTGGGTGGAGCCCTCCATGGACTCGTGCAACCGTTATCCTTCGTGGGTTAAAGTCTCCATCAACGTGGACGCATTTATAGCACCACCCATCGGAACCACGCCAAAAATCTTCGTGGTTCACATTGGCGTTTGCCTTCTCCAAACCCTTCCCTTTACCTTCATATGCAATGTTTTACTTTCCGCTTCTACACTCTTAGAATTGCATGTGTAGGTTGATTGCTTGACTTGTGCTAAGTTGCCAAAATCTAGTAAGACTTAAAATTGCGAAAAGGCTAGATTATTATTTGGTCAAGTAGTTTAATCTCCCCCCTCTAGACCTACTTTTGATCCTACAAGTGGTATCAGAGCGTTGGTCTCTATTTGCCTTGATTTCCATAGCTTTGGTGATTATAGCCTTGGTTTCTCAACCTAGGAGAGTATATGCCTAGCGAGGGAAATTACCACCATAGAGGTCCTTACTTTGATGGTACTAATTTTGCTAGTTGGAAGCAAAAGATGAAAATGCATATTCTTGGTCATAACACCGCTGCTTGGCTATTGTGCGTATTGGCTTATGTAGGTGAATACTTTGAGGATGGAAGAGAACCGATCATGAAGCGTCCATGAAGAATTGAAAATGTTTCAATACAATTCTCAAGCTTATGATATTCTTTTTAACGGATTGTGCCTCAAGAATTCAAGAAAATCAGCCGCCTTGAGAATGCAAAGGAATTTTGGGATACTTTGGTTGATATGCATGAAGGTACTGAGTCCTTCAAGGAATCCAAATTAGATGTGCTTCAAAGTCAACTTGACAAGTTCAAAATGAAGGATGGTGAAGGAGTCGCTGAAATGTACTATAGGCTTGCTCTCATCACAAATGAGATTGTCGTCTTAGAAAGCGAAGAGATGACCGACAGATTCATCATCAAGAAGATCCTAAGAGCCTTGGATGGAAAATATGATACCGTGTGCACCTTGATCCAAATGATGCCCAATTACAAAGATCTCAAGCCAACGGAAGTCATAGGTAGAATTGTTGCTCATGAGATGTCACTCAAGGATAAGGAATAGCTCCACAACAAGTCTAGTGGTGCGCACAAAGCTTCATGTGATGCTCCTACAACATCAAGTGAGAAACAAGTCTTCAATGAAGAATTGAGCTTAATGATGAAGAAATTTAACAAGTTCTACAAGAATAGAAGCAAAGAGATAAGTTCCAAGTCAATGTTCTACAATGAGAAAAGATCTTATAGTCGTGATCGCAATTGCTACAATTGTGGAAGACCCGGACACTACTCTAGTGAGTGTACGGCTTCCTACAAAAGAAGAGAAGATTCACCTAAAAGGAGAAGTAAAAGAGAGGAATCACCTCCAAGAGAGAGAAGGAGTAGAGATGACCGTTATGAACGAAGACCCTCTCATAGGCTCTGTAGAATATTCCCACTAGTCACCCGGCGCCACCCAAAAGCTAGGGTTTCTCTGCCTCCCACCGACGCCGTTGCCGGTCCGCCCAATCTCCTGTGGCCTTAGTGCCATGGGGGCGGAGTGGATCCGGTGGGAGGGCTCCGTTTTTAGATCTTTTATTGATATTTAACTGGGTTTGTGTCCTATTCAGGAAGACGAGAGGCGGCGGCTCCTTGAAGATGGAATAAAGGTCTCCCCGCCTAGCCCCCGTTCCGGTAATGCGTCTAGCATCGTCGGTGGGTGCTACGTCTTGAGCTTGCGTTGGTTTTCCCCGAAGAGGAGAGGATGATGCAGCAGAGTAGCATAAGTATTTCCCTCAGTTTTTGAGAACCAAGATATCAATCCAGTAGGAGGCCACGCGCAAGTCCCTCGTACCTACACAAAACAAATAGCTCCTCGCAACCAACGCTAATAGGGTTGTCAATCCCTTCACGGTCACTTATTTAGAGTGAGATCCGATAGAGATGATAGATAATATTTTTGGTATTTTTGATATAAAAAGATGCAAAAGTAAAATAAAAAATTCAAAGTAAAGAGCAAAGCAATAATAAAGCGTAGGGAAGATTAATATGATGAAAATAGACCCGGGGCCATAGATTTCACTAGTGGCTTCTCTCAAGAGCATAGGTATTTTACGGTGGGTGAACGAATTCATTGTTGAGCAATTACAGAATTGAGCATAGTTATGAGAGTATCTAGGTATGATCATGTATATAGGCATCACGTCCGAGACAAGTAGACCGACTCTCGGCCTCAGATCTACTACTATTACTCCACTCATCGACCGCTATCCAAAGATGCATCTAGAGTATTAAGTTAATGAAAACAGAGTAACGCCTTAAGCAATATGACATGATGTAGAGGAATAAATTCATGCAATATGATAAATATCCCATCTTGTTATCCTCGATGGCAACAATACAATACGTGTTTGCAACCCTTTCACATCACACAGGTAAGGACACCGCAAGATTGAACCCAAAGCTAAAAACTTCTCCCATTGCAAGAACTACCAATCTAGTTGGCCAAACCAAACGGATAATTCGAAGAGACTTGAAAAGATAACTCAATCATACATAAAAGAATTTAGAGAAGATTCAAATATTGCTCATAGATAATCTTGATCATGAACCCACAATTCATCGGTCTCAACAAACACACCGCAAAAAGAAGATTACATCGAATAGATCTCCACGAGAGAGGGGGAGAACATTGTATTGAGATCCAAAAAGAGAGAAGAAGCCATCTAGCTACTAACTATGGACCCGAAGGTCTGAGGTAAACTACTCACACTTCATCGGAGAGGCTATGATGTTGATGTAGAAGCCATCCATGGTGGAATCCCCTTCCGGCGGAGCTCCGGAACAGGCCTCAAGATGGCATCTCGTGGATACAGAAAGTTGCGGCTGTGGAATTAGGTTTTTGGCTCCAGATCCGATCTGCTAGGGGTAATGAGGTATATATAGGAGGAAGAAGTACGCCGGTGGAGTCTCGAGGGGCCACGAGGTAGGGGGCATGCACTAGGGGGCGCCCACCCTCGTGGCCGCGGATTTCTTTGACCTGAGGGTCCAAGTCTCCGGGTCTTATCTCGATGAGAAAATCACGCTCCCAAAGGTTTCATTCTGTTTGGACTCCGCTTGATATTCCGCTTCTTGAAACAATCGAAATAGGCAAAAACAAAGCAATTCGGGTTGGGCCTCCTGCTAATAGGTTAGTCCCAAAAGTAATATAAAAGTGGAAAATAAAGCCCAATATAGTCCAAAACAATAGATAATATAGCATGGAGCAATAAAATTATAGATACGTTGGAGACGTATCGTGCATCCCCAAGCTTAACTCCCCGCTTGCCGTCGACTAGGTAAATGATAAAAAGAATTTTGATGCGGAGTGCTACTTGGCATAATTTCAATGTAATTCTTCCTAATTGTGGTATGAATATTCAGATCCCAAAGATTCAAGACAAAAGTTCATATTGACATAAAAATAATAATACTTCAAGCATACTAACAAAGCAATCATGTCTTCTTAAAATAACATGGCCAAAGAAAGTTATCCCTACAAAATCATATAGTCTGGCTATGCTCTATCTTCACCACACAAAATATTTAAATCATGCACAACCCCGATGACAAGCCAAGCAATTGTTTCATACTTTGACATTTTCTAAACCTTTTTCAATCTTCACGCAATACATGAGCGTGAGCCATGGATATAGCACTATATGTGGAATAGAATGGTGGTTGTGGAGAAGACAAAAAGAGGGAAGATAGTCTCACATCAACTAGGGCGATCAACGGGCTATGGAGATGCCCATCAATAGATATCAATGTGAGTGAGTAGAGATTCCCATGCAACGGATGCACTAGAGGTATAAGTATATGAAAGCTCAACAAATGAAACTAAGTGGGTGTGCATCCAACTCGCTTGCTCACGAAGACCTAGGGCAATTTGAGGAAGCCCATCATTGTAATATACAAGCCAAGTTCTATAATGAAAAATTCCCACTAGTATATGAAAGTGACGAAACGAGAGACTCTCTATTATGAAGATCATGGTGCTACTTTGAAGCACAAGTGTGGTAAAAGGATAGTAACATTGTCCCTTATCTCTTTTTCTCTTATTATTATTATTTTATTGGGCCTTTTCTCTTTTTTTATGGCCTCTTTTCTTTTTTTTCTTTTTTTTCATCTGGAGTCTCATCCAGACTTATGGGGGAATCATAGTCTCCATCATCCTTTCCTCACTTGGGACAATGCTCTAAAAATGATGATCATCACACTTTTATTTTTCTTACAAGTCAACAATTACAACTCAATACTTAGAACAAAATATGACTCTATGTGTATATTTCCCATGGGTGTAGGGATATGCAATGATTCATAAGTGACATGTATGAAAGAATTATGAACGGTGGCTTTGCCACAAATACGATGTCAACTACATGATCATGCTAAGCAATATGACAATGATGGAGCGTGTCATAATAAATGGAACGGTGGAAAGTTGCATGGCAATATATCTCGGAATGGCTATGGAAATGCCATGATAGGTATGTATGGTGGCTGTTTTGAGGAAGGTTTTATGGTGGGTGTATGATACCGGCGGAAAGTGCGCGGTATTAGAAAGGCTAGCAATGGTGGAAGGGTGAGAAAAGTGTGTATAATCCATGGACTCAACATTAGTCATAAAGAACTCATATACTTACTGCAAAAATCTACAAGTTATCAAAGCAAAGTATTACGCGATGCTCCTAGGGGATAGATTGGTAGGAAAGACCATCGTCATTCCCCGACCGCCACTCATAAGGAAGACAATCAATAAATAAATCATGCTCTGACTTCATCACATAACGGTTCACCATAATGCATGCTACGGAATCACAAACTTTAACACAAGTATTCCTCAAATTCACAACTAGTCAACTAGCATGATTCTAATATTACTACCTCCATATCTCAAAACAATTATCAAGCATCAAACTTTTCTTAGTATTCAACGCACTCAAAATAAAGTTCTACAAATCTTGAATACAAAACATATTATTATTAAGCAAATTACCATGCTATTTAAGACTCTCAAAATAATCTAAGTGAAGCATGAGAGATCAATAGTTTCTTTAAAACAAATCCACCACCGCGTTTCTAAAAGATATAAGTGAAGTACTAGAGCAAAACTATCAAGCTCAAAAGATATAAGTGAAGCACATAGAGCAAAACTATCAAGCTCAAAAGATATAAGTGAAGCACATAGAGTATTATAACAAATTCTAGTTCATGTATGGCTCTCTCAAAAGGTGTGTACAGCAAGCATGATTGTGGTAAACTAACAAACAAAGACACAAATAATACAAGACGCCCAAGCAAAACACATATCATGTGGTGAATAAAAATATAGCTCCAAGTAAAGTTACCGATGGAAGTGGATTTAAAGAGGGATGCCTTCCGGCATCCCCAAGCTTTGACTTTTTGGTGTCCTTGATTATCTTGGGGTGCCATGGGCATCCCCAAGCTTAGGCTCTTGCCACTCCTTGTTCCATAATCCATCAAAAGATTTCACCCAAAACTTGAAAACTTCACAACACAAAACTCAATAGAAATCTCGTAAGTCTGCTAGCTTAAAAGAAAACAAAAGACCACTTCAAGGTACTGTAATGAACTCATTATTTATTTATATTGGTGTTAAACCTACTGTATTCCAACTTCTCTATGGATCATAAACTATTTTACTAGCCATAGATTCATCAAAACAAGCAAAGAACACACGGAAAACAGAGCCTGTCAAAAACAGAACAGTCTGTAGTAATCTGTAACTAACGCAAACTTATGGAACTCCAAAACTTCAGCCAAAATAGGAAGACCTAGGCAATTTGTTTATTGATCAGCAGCAATTGGAATCACTATTTTATCACTTTCTGGTGATTTTTAACAATTGTTTTCGTGAACCGAAAGTTTCTGGAAATTACAGCAAGATCAAATAACTATTATCCAAGAAGATCCTATAGGTTTAACTTGGCACAAACACTAATTAAAACATAAAACCACATCTAAACATAAGGTAGATGGATTATTTATTACTAAGCAGCAATGAAAAATATTGGGTTGTCTCCCAACAAGCGCTTTTTCTTAAAGCCTTTTTAGCTAGGCATTGAGATTTCAATGATGCTCACAAGAAAGACAAGAATCGAGGCACAAAGAGAGCATCATAAAACATGTGACAAACACACTTAAGTTTAACATACTTCCTATGCATAGGCATATTATAGGCAAACAAATTATCGTAGCAAGCAAAAAACTAGCATATGCAAGGAAGCGGAAAGGAACAATAGCAATCTCAAAGATAACGAGAGGTAAATTAGTAACATGAAAATTCCTATAACCATATTTTCCTCCATCATAATAATTAAATGTAGGATCATAAGAAAATTCAACAATATAGCTATCACATAATGCTACGTCTTGAGCTTGTGTTGGTTTTCCCCGAAGAGGAGAGGATGATGCAGCAGAGTAGCGTAAGTATTTCCCCGCTTTTTGAGAACCAAGGTATCAATCCAAGAGGGAGGCCACGACAAGTCCCTCAGACTGCAGACAAACGAGAAGCTACTCGCAACCAACACGATTAGGGGTTGTCAATCCCTTCACGGTCACTTACGAGAGTGAGATCTGATAGAGATAATATTTTTGGTATTTTTGGTATATAGATGCAAAGCAAAAAGTAAAAGGCAAAGTAAAACAAAGCAAGTATAAAAGTGATGGAGATTGATATGATGAGAATAGACCCGGGGGCCATAGGTTTCACTAGTGGCTTCTCTCAAGAGCATAAGTATTCTACGGTGGGTGAACAAATTATCATTGAGCAATTGACATAATTGAGCATAGTTATGGAGTATATCTAGGTATGATCATGTATATAGGCATCACGTCTGTGACAAGTATCAAACGATTCTCAGATCTACTACTATTACTCCACTCATCGACCGCTATCCAAAGATGCATCTAGAGTATTAAGTTAAAACAGAGTAACGCCTTTAAGCAAGATGACATGATGTAGAGGAATAAATTCATGCAATATGATAAATACCCCATCTTGTTATCCTCGATGGCAACAATACAATACGTGTCTTGCAACCCTTTCCACACCGGGTAAGGACACCGCAAGATTGAACCCAAAGCTATGCACTTCTCCCATTGCAAGAACTACCAATCTAGTTGGCCAAACCAAATGGATAATTCAAGAGACTTGCAAAGATAACTCAATCATACATAAAAGAATTCAGAGAAGATTCATAAACCCACAATTCATCTGGCCTCAACAAACACACCGCAAAAAGAAGATTACATCGAATAGATCTCCACGAGAGAGGGGAGAACATTGTATTGAGATCCAAAAGAGAGAAGAAGCCATCTAGCTACTTGCTATGGACCAAGGTCTCAATTAAACTACTCACACTTCATCGGAGAGGTGATGATGTAGAAGCCCTCCGTGGTGGATGCCCCCGAGGCGGAGCTCCTAACATGCCCCAAGATGGGATCTCGTGGATATGTGAAGTTGCGGTGGAATTAGGTTTTTGGCCCGCTTCATTGTTTGGGGTACGTGAGGTATATATAGGAGGAAGGAGTACATCGGTGGAGCAACAGGGGGCCCACGAGGCGGGGGGCACGCCTAGGGGGCACCCCATCCTCATGACCGCCTTTTTACTTCTTGGAGTAGGGTCCAAGTCTCCGGATCACGCTCGTGAGAAAATCATGTTTCCAAGGTTTCATTCCGCTTTGGACTCGCTTGATATTCCATTTCTTCAAATACTGAAATAGGCAAAAATAGCAATCCCGAAATGGGCCTCTTGCTAATAGGTTTAGTCCCAAAAGTAATATAAAAGTGGAAAATAAAGCCCAATATAGTCCAAAACAGTAGATAAAGTAGCATGGAGCAATCAAAATTATAGATACGTTGGAGACGATCACATAATATATTCTCAACACGATCCACATGCATGCTAAGTTGACACTCTTCCAAAATAGTGGGATTATCATTAACTAAAGTCATGATTTCTCCAAGCCCACTTTTATCAAAAATTTCATAAGATTGAATGTTATCCAGATATGTGGGATCTAAAGTTGACACTCTTCCAAACCCACTTTCAATATTATTGCAAACACTATTATCAATCTTATATTCATCATGGGGCTTAAATAAGTTTTCAAGATCATAAGAAGAATCTCCCCAATCATGACTATTGGACATAGCAAAACTAGCATCCCCAAGCTTAGGTTTTGCATATTATTAGCATAATTTACATCAATAGAATTTATAATAAAATCATTGCAATCATGCTTTGTATTCAAAGATCTATCGTGAAGCACTTCATCACAATTTTCAGCTTTACGGATTTCGTGCAAAAGCTTATAAAGATAATCTAGTGCATCCAAATCACTAGGAATTGGTTCATCATAATTGGATCTCTTAAAAGATTGGCAAGCATATGAGGATCCATATATATTAGCTTCTCGCTTAGGAATAAATACTCAACTATTTCAACCAAACGAGCAAACGAGCCAAGTAAGACATCAAGGCAAACGAAAAGACGAATGGAAAAGAGAGGGCGAAGAAAACGGCAAGGGTGAAGTGGGGGAGAGGAAAACGAGAGGCAAATGGCAAATAATGTAATGCGAGAGATCAGGGATTGTGATGGGTACTTGGTATGCTGACTTTTATGTAGACTCCCAAGAATCTGCACACCACAAATCCTTCTTGCTACGCCTTGATCTTGTGTTGGTTTTACCCAAGAGGAGAGGATGATGCATCAGAGTAGCGTAAGTATTTCCCTCAGCTTTTGAGAACCAAGGTATCAATCCAAGAGGAGGCCACGCCAAGCAAGTCCCTCGCACTACACAAAACAAATAGCTCCTCGCAACCAACGCGAATAGGGGTTGGCAATCCCTTCACGGTCACTTACGAGAGTGAGATCTGATAGAGATGATAGATAATATTTTTGATACTTTTGATATAAAGATGCAAAGTAAAATAAAAAGGCAAGTAAAGAGCAAAGCAATAATAAAGCGTAGGAAGATTAATATGATGAAAATAGACCCGGGGCCATAGATTTCACTAGTGGCTTCTCTCAAGAGCATAGGTATTTTACGGTGGGTGAAAGAATTACTATTGAGCAATTGATAGAATTGAGCATAGTTATGAGAGTATTTAGGTATGATCATGTATATAGGCATCACGTCCGAGACAAGTAGACCGAATTTCTGCTCGCATCTACTACTATTAATCCACTCATCGACCGCTATCCAAAGATGCATCTAGAGTATTAAGTTAATGAAAACAGAGTACCGCTTCTTAAGCAAGATGACATGATGTAGAGGAATAAATTCATGCAATATGATAAATACCCCATCTTGTTATCCTCGATGGCAACAATACAATGCGTGCCTTGCAACCCTTTCTGTCAATGGGTAAGGACACCGCAAGATTGAACCCAAAGCTAAACACTTCTCCCATTGCAAGAACTACCAATCTAGTTGGCCAAACCAAACAGATAATTCAAAGAGACTTGCAAAGATAACTCAATCATACATAAACGAATTCAGAGAAGATTCAAATATTGCTCATAGATAATCTTGATCATAAACCCACAATTCATCGATCTCAACAAACACACCGCAAAAAGAAGATTACATCAAATAGATCTCCACGAGAGAGGGGGAGAACATTGTATTGAGATCCAAAAAGAGAGAATAAGCCATCTAGCTACTAACTATGGACCCGAAGGTCTGAGGTAAACTACTCACACTTCACTCGGAGAGGCTATGATGTTGATGTAGAAGCCTCCATGGTGGAATCCTGCCCGACGGAGCTCCTAACAGGCCCCAAGATGGAATCTCGTGGATACGTAAAGTTGCGGCGATGGAATTAGGTTTTTGGCCCGTGATCTCGATCCGCTGGGGTACGAGGGTATATATAGGAGGAAGAAGTACGCCGGTGGAGCCTCGAGGCCCACGAGGTAGGGGGGCGCGCCTAGGGGGGCGTTCTCCACCTCGTGGCCGCCTCGTGGCTTTCTTTGACGGAGGGTCCAAGTCTCTGGGTCTTATCTCGATGAGAAAATCACGCTCTCAAGGTTTCATTCCGCTTAGACTCGTTTGATATTCCGCTTTCTTCAAACACCAAATAGGCAAAAACATCAATTTCGGGCTGGGCCTCCTGCTAATAGGTTAGTCCCAAAAGTAATATAAAAGTGGAAAATAAAGCCCAATATAGTCCAAAACAATAGATAATATAGCATGGAGCAATAAAAATTATAGATACGTTGGAGACGATGAGTGGGCGGTGGAGGTGTGTCTCCTGTGGATCCGTCTATGGTGGATTTGCTCGGATCGGTTCGCTGCTTGTCTCTATTCGTGTCTTCGTGTTGGATCCTTCTTATCTACAATCTTCATCGACGGCGGTTGTCGCTTCCGTCCGCTGGTTCTATGGGGCCTTAGCACGATGACCTCCCCGACCGCCTACTACAACAAGGTTTGTCCGCCTGGGTGAGCGAGGGCGATGATAGTAAGCGCATTCGCCCGCTTTCAGTGCTTGTAGTCGCCGCTTAGGTGGTCTACTGATCTGATGTAATTTTATTATTTCTAGTGTTTACTACCATGATTGAAGATGAATAGATTGGAAGTTTATCCCGCAAAAAAAGACTCTCGTAAAAGTAAGGATTCGGAAAGGAAAGACAAATCATTAAGGAGCTACACAGGACGAAGACATCAAGCTCATGTTAGTGAATGGGTATCCGATTCCGACCGGCTAACTACTCCGCTTAGAAGTTATCACTCCGACCAATATACTCAAGATGAAGGTGTTGCCGGTCTAGCATTTACGGCGAATTGCACTCAGGCAGATGTTTCTTAACATCTCACAAACGGCATGTTCCACTTTGCGGCAGTGATCAACCTCGACCTCAACCCCGCAGCAATAAACCTGTTATCGTGTTGGACAGCGAACATTGGCGCTGATCCTTCTGAGGCGGCCCATGGCGGGCTGAAGATTTCCGCGAAATTGAGCGGAGTATAATGTCGCCAGGAATGTTGCTGGTGTTGATGATCATGGCGTGTGTGCGCAACACACTCAATCTCGACTTCATCAAGGAGAGTATGGAGTCACAATGCACAAATGGCACCTGATTGTTTTTGCTGTAATAAATATAGTGCTGTTTGTAAGAAGTCATGTGTATCTCTTTATGCAACTTCTTACAAAAAGCAACGGAGATAGTACTATATATATTACTCTGCCTCAAGCCATACCCTGCTTTTAATCACATTTGCATATCTGGTACGAACAAGGGTTCCATAAATAGAAAATGTTTACTCATATTTTATTTGTGAATCAAATTTGGTAGATTATCACAGCTATTCTCCAGTAACATGTCTGAAAATAAGCACCGAGCTGCACAACAGTCAGCACCGCAAACATTGCATATCTCAGAGGAACAAAATGTTTTAAACAAGAGAAATTGTCAAATCCCAACTTGATTTGCGAACAAATTGCTAGAATATTCTCTCATAACATATTTGAAAAATAAGCACAGAATTGTTCCTGCTTGTAGGGCGAAGCCATGTAGTTCTTACACAACTTAGAAAAACAAAGAAGATGGTAGAACCGATTTGTACCACTTACACAAAATCAAAAACAAAGAAGATGGTATATATCACCCTGTTTCTAGTCACATTGCATATCTGATAGGAACAAAGGTTCCAAAATAGAAATTGTCTAGTAATATTTGATTTGTGAATCTAATTTGGTAGATTATCACAACTATTTTCCCATGACATATCTAAAAATAAGCATCGAGCTGCACAACAGTCAGCACCGCAAGCAAGCCTGCGTCCGTCTCAAAAGGAAAGCCTGATGATTCCATCCAGTACATAATGCTCCAAGTTGTTGCTCCACACCTCCAGACGTCAAGGTTTCATCTCCCAGCGGCATCAATATCAGATATCTGAATTAGGAATGGAGGCATCAGTCATATCTGAATCAACATTAAGAAAATACTGGGTGCTTTAAGCAATATAATTTATTATTACAAAATATAGTAAGAAATGCAATCAATTGAAATGACAATGAACAGTACAAACATGCAAAGGTACAGGGCAATATAACTTCAAAGAAAGTAGCTAATCCAAGTCCTAATCCGTCATGATAGAACATTGCTTTGCTTTTATTCTTACGACAGTCTCAAAAATAATGACGAGTGTATCCCCAAGATGAGAAACATATGACCTAAGTTTATGCCTGGCTAACATACTACACTTATCGATCAAAGACTGAGCAATCCACATCTGCTGTCCCTCCTCCATCTCTGCTCCGCTGCCTCTGTAATCCTCACTACACCTTCCACGCCGACCTGCATGGAACGTGGTGGTGCCGAGCCCCGTGAGTTGGAGACAGCGACAAGAGCGCCACAAGCAGTAGCAGTGTGATGCCACCGGCGCTAGCAACAACACTTGCAGGGTCGGCTTGATGGTTCCTATCACCTCCATGGCCATTCCTGTTCACCATCCTCCGTCCATCCCCACCAGACTAGGAGGAGGAGGAGCAGTGCGACAGCCACTCCGCTGCCCGGATCTGAGCCGACAAGCAGAGAGAGCTCTTCCAGTGCAACGATTCGATCTCGAGCCGCAAGCAGAGAGAGCTCTTCCAGCGCCACGATGAGAAGCAGCTCCACAGATGCCGGCAGCGACACCACTAATCTGACTTGAACCGCTTCGGTTTCTGTCACCTCCCTCTCCTTTTCCTGCCTGCCTGCCTCCTGGCGCCATCCGCACAACCGCCTCGCACGTCTGCCCATAATATGCCGGGGTTTGAGTCTTGCAACAATGGCCCTCTGTGTGATCGTCGAGATCAGAGATCGAGAGAGCCCTTTTAGTTGTTCAACAGGGCTAAAACACTCACATCTTCTTGCGGATTCCTTATGAGACGATCATTTAACCAGATTTAGGCAGCACATAGGTGTATGACCCCACTACTGCTTTTTGTTTGTTTGATGGATGATGTACAAATGAACTACAAGATTGAGCTGAGTGCTCGTAGCTAGTTTAAGTAGTGCTTGGTGGGCTTCTAGCTGCCCCAGGCACCCTTCTCTTCTTCCTCTCTCTAGATTCTTCTCTAAAAGCTAGCCATCAAGTTCTTGGGATCCTGCACCTCGACATGGGACATCATAAAAGAGGATGTCACGCAGGTGACCTCACTCTTCGGCAACCTCCAAACCAACAACCTTCATTGGCTCAAGCTAACATTGTGCTTATTCTGAAAAAGGAGGGCGCCGAGGGAATCACCGACTTCCGGCGTATTAGTCTCATCCACGCCATCACTAAGATTGTCGCTGAAATCTTAGCAATGTGGCTTGCCCCACACATGAACAAGTTAGTCTCCAACACCCAAAGAACCTTCATAAAGACGAGGATCATTCATGAAAATTTCATGTACGTGAAAAATCTTGCGCAACGCCCCCACAAGAGCAAAACCCCGTGCCTCCTTCTCAAGAAGGACATTCCGAAGGCCTTCGACTCCCGTCAAGTGGGAATATATCATTGACATCACGCAACACCGTGGACTCCCAAGCACTTTCTGAAATTGGGTCACCACCCTCTTGTGCACCTCCTCTTCGAGGGTGCTCCTCAATGGCATCCCCGAAAATCCTATCACACACGGTCGCGGCCTTCGTCAAGGGGACCCCACTTCCCCCTATTTTTTCTCATCGCCATCGACCCTCTTCAGAAAATCCTCTATATGGCAACTAGGAAGGGGCTGCTGCACAAGATTCGTGGTCGTGGTACCATCATCAGAACTTCCTCTATGCCCATGATGCGGCTATGTTCGTCGCCCCCATCAGGAAAGACATAGACAATCTCTCCATCTTGCTTAATGCATTTGGCGACATAACAAGCCTCCACATGAACTTTAAGAAAATCTCAGTGGTTCCAATTCAGTGTGGCCACATCCCCTTGATGACATTCTCCAAAGCTTGCCGGGCTGCACGTGTTTCATTTTCGATGAAATATTTGGGTCTACCCTCTCGGTCGCAACTCAAAGTCAGGGATTTTCAGTTCCTTGTGGACAAGATGGCTACCGAGCTTGTCCCCTGGGTTGGCCAAAGTATCACCGCCATTGACGCGCTTGCTCTTGTCAAGTCTGTGCTCTCCTTGCCAAGCCATCTACTTATTACCCCGCCATGGTCCCTCACCCCCGAGCATCCTACATAATGTCAACAGGATTGATAGGGCCTTCTTTTGGGCGGGAACGGACAAGACCATCGGTGCAAAGAGCAAGGTTAAATGGGACGCAATTTGCCGACCATTCGAGAATCGGGGCCTCTGCATTAATAACTAGGAGAAAATTGCGAGAGCTCTTCGTTTGTGGTGGCTTCGATACTAGTTGAAGGAGTCCACCAAGTTGCGGGTTGGATCCGGCAACCCTTGCGACGAGATGGATATGTACCTTTTCTATGCCTCCTCCACCATCATAGTGGGCAACGGTGAGCGCACCCCTTTTTGGGATGCACCTTGGGTGCATGACTGCAAGCCAAAAGACATCGCACCCCTCATTTATGAAGCTTCCTCCCGAAAAAGATGGAAGCTTCGTGAATAAATGATGATGCTTGGGTTCATAAAATCAAGGTCACCACCAACTTCATTTTCACAAGATTCATGCGGCAATTCATTGTGCTTTTGACTACCATTCGTGGCTACACCTCGAGGATAATGCCAAAGATGACATCATCCTGCAGCACACCGAGAGAGGGATCTACACGCCAAGTCTGCTTACTTGGCACAATTCTTGGCCTTCTCCGCTTCTCCCATGGAACAGCGGTTTGGAAGGCTTGAGCTCCACCGAAGGTCAATTTTTTCACATAGTTGGCCATGCAAAATAGGGTTTAGACCGCTGACCGTTGGCCAAGCAGGGTTGGCCCAACTGTGGACTTTGCCATCTATGCAAGCACGAGCAGGAATCCATTGAGCATCTCATGTTCAAGTGTAGATACTCCATGAGGCTCTGGGGCATGATCAAGGAATGGCTTCAACTTAAAAGCATCGACACTACCAACTGCACTTGACGCTGCTCCATCAAAGATTGGTGGACAATTCTTTGCAACTCTACCATTCCAAACCGGAAGGCGATGGCTACTCTCACTCTTTCTCACCTCTTGGACCATCTCGAACGTAATGGAACACCCGTGATCTTCCAACTCAAGAGCGCACCACCTGGCGGTTCTCCTCGTGAGTATTAAGTCGGAGGTTCTAACTTGGGTAGCCACAGGTGCAAAATATTTGGGTGTAATCATGGCGCAAGAGTCAATTGATTCGGTGCTCTCACACCTTGGTGTTGTAGCAAAAAGCCTCTTAATTAATTAATGAGGCAAGTCTTTTGGCTCCTTTCAAGAAACAAAGTTCTTGGGATCGCTCCCCTTCTACGAGCCATGGTCCTGCCCTTATATGGAGTTCTAGAGGACCTACAATGGCTCCTTAACTACAAAGGTAAAAGGTTACAGTGAGCCTTCTGCTTTCATGCGCCCTCCGCTGAGTTCACCAAGAGTGGCAGTGTAAACAATTGTTCGGATCCTGCTTATCTCTAGTCAAGAGATACACTGGTCACAGCCGCTGCTCGGGCTCTACCCGTCGGCTTCTGATAATCGATGGAGGCCTGCAGCTCTTGACAAGGCGCTAAGGCCTTGGTCAAAAAGTGGCCATGTGTAGTTGTGACAGTCTGCTCAACCGCCCCCCTTATCACGCAGGGAATCGTGCTACAGCCTTGTGAAAGAGCCCTCATTCCCTTAAAATACGTGTGGGCTACGGTCGATAGCCTGCCTGGCATTTAATGCCCGATCGGCCATGCCCCAATTGCCAAGGCTGCCTAACTGAACAACTTGAGCCCATGGTAACCATGCTCAGAGGCTTTGGCCGTGCTCAAGAGCCTGGTGTAGTTCGAATGGATCGAGGTGCCACCGCTCTTTTAGTTGTGCCATGTGCCGTGCTTAGAGTATTTCTTCTACTCTTTTGGATGATTTATGATTTGCTTGATTGGCTTGTAGCAAGACTGAACGAAACCAAGCTTTCTCCAACATAGGCCACAATTTAACATATTTAAGTTGTGGAAATATTTTATTGAGAGGCCCATTTAGGTGTCCAGGTAACCCAGTTTTCCAATACACCATTAGTTTAGGATATGAATTCCGGAATTGGGAGCATTCAAGAGGCTTGGGTCTTTAAGTATCAAGGGATTTCATCCATTCAATTTTTCGGATGCTTTGAATTTTGGTTCTCATTTGTTTGTTCAAGAGCTTCCGGGGTCGACATTTTGTGGGATAATTAGGAAACATACATTATTGTTGTGATCAAAATGTACGAGCTATATTTAGAGTCATACAGAGCATGGAAATATGTTTGCTCTATCCTTCATTTTTGAGTCAGATTATATGTATAGGAACAGAATTGATTGGCTAGTTGGGGAAAGCCTTGCACATGAGACGGACAAGTGCAAGGAGGCGGAACAGAGTAGTCAAATTATAAACAAAAATGATGGCTAATTCTTGAGGATCCTATTTCCGGCCACCATACTAGCCTGTGTCTCGCTGTAAGATTAAGGAATCAAGGAATTAATTGATATTCGTATTTGCATACAACAAACCTGTATAGCATAGAGCAGTAAGATTATTTTACCAAAATATATACTTGCAGCGATTTCAGCACTCGTGGAGTAGTGTGTGCTAATGCATGCATAATTTTTCTAGCCTAGCTAAACACACTTCTATTTGCATACAACAGAACATATAATTTTTCTGATCTAGCTTTTAGCTAGAGGCCATGTTCGAAGTAATGTTCTGTTGGAAAGGAAATTAAGGAAGTTGCCTGTGTGTTGAGGGCTTGATGCAGGTTATTAGGAATATTGTTTTATCTATAAATTCGGGAGATGAACCACAAATTTACCATTTCATCATTATTTGAACTTTTTGGGCTAATGCTATTCTCTTGCATAAAAGAGTAATCAATTTCGTTTCTTATTGTGTTTGAATACTTCTATATCATGCTGTGTCCAATCATTTCAGTATGGTATCACTGTATCAGTGTGCCATAGTCATGCAAGAATAAAACTGCATGGAAGTTTTCTCAATAAGATAGGAGGTTGAATATGTAGAAAGAAATGTTAAGAAAATTACCATGATTTCGAAGTTCAAGGGCTTGGTTCTGATGTTGTTTGATGCATTTTCAGCTCATTAAGGATTCTCTGGGTAGAGTTTACTTACCTTTTATGTGGGCATACACATGCTACATTTTACAATTGTAGACGATCTCTAATTTTATTATTTTTGAAATGTCTTTACTACGTTCTCTCAGCAGTATTTTTGGCATGCAATACTAGCTACAAGTGTCAGCCACAAAAAGAAAAGGGCTACAAGTGGTAGTTTACTTTTCTGCAGCAACGGGAATTGAAGGAAATGCAGTCATTTGCTGCACGAGTAATATTTTTCTGAAACATTGCTAAGTGACTAAAACTTGAATGGAATGTTTCCAGGTATATGTGATGTAATACATTAAAGAAACATGGATGAAAGTTCCCATTCAAGATTCATATTTTTCCCTTGTCCCCGCTAACACTTTATTCTTAATTCAAACCATGAAAACACTTTACTTATTTTCCCTTTGGTCTGCCAGTTTTTTTCTTTTCGGTCTATGAAAGTCCTTATCCCACCTGATCGATTTCCATTAAGCTAGCTCACTGATGGCAAAAAGAACTGTAACAAATGCAGGGAATGTGGTGGGGAGGGAGGACCAACTCCAGAAGTCAGGAACAACCAAAGACAAAAGAGACGAAAATGAAGGTAGCGGAACAACGTTTTCATTAGAAATCACCGCCATAGTTAGGCACATTTAGATGGAAGTCTATGTATTAGTGTGCCATAGTCATGCAAGAAGAAAACTGCATGGAAGTTTTCTCAATAAGATAGGAGGTTAAATGTGTAGAAAGAAATGTTTAGAAAATTACCATGTTTTTAAAGTTGAAAGGCTTGGTTCTGATGTGGTTTGATGCATTTTCAGCTCATTAAGGATTCTCTGGGTAGAGTTTACTTACCTTTTATGTGGGCATACACATGCTACCTTTTATAATTGTAGGCGATCTCTAATTTTATTATTTTTTAAATGTCTTCACTACGTTCTCTCAGCAGTATTTTTGGCATGCAATATTAGTTACAAGTGTTGTCACAAAAAGAAAAGGGCTACAAGTGGTAGTTTACTTTTCTGTAGCAACGGGAATTGAAGGAAATGCAGTCATTTGCTGCACAAGTAATATTTTTCTGAGACATTGCTAAGGACTAAAACTTGAATGGAATGTTTCCAGCTATTTGTGATGCAATACAATAAAGAGACATGTATGAAAGTTACCATTCAAGATTCATATTTTTCCCTTGCCCTGCTAACACTTTAATTCTTAATTCAACCCATGAAAACAATTTACTTATTTTCCCTGGTCTGCCAGCTTTTTTCTTTTAGGTCTATGGAAGTCTTTATCCCACCTGATCGATTTCCATTAAGCCACCTCACTTATGGCAAAAAGAACTGTAACAATTACAGGGAATGTGGTGGGGAGGGAGGCACAACTCCAGAAGTCAGGAACACCAAAGACAAAAGAGACGAAAATGAAGGTAGCGGAACTACGTTGTAATTAGAAATCACCGTCATAGTTAGGCACGTGTTCTTTTGTTCTTTTTCTCACCGCCTTAAAAAAAATACATATGAATAAATTAGTGTGTAAATTGAAACTATGTTTTCTGTCTACAGATAATTACGGAAAGCATGTACCATATCATGCTTCATCTTTCTTGTGATATTCTGTTTCGCATGAACACCAACGAATATTAGGATGCTTCAGACTTGGACAAAAGCATAGTTGTGCACATTCTCTTTGTGCTAAAGTTCCATATGTTCATTTGCTTAGATTTGTGATAATAATATTATTCAGCTGCTCACACAGTATGGCAGACCACTTGTGTAGAGAAACAACAACAAAAGAATTGTACCAAGCAACATGGATATGCAAATAAGGAATGCTTTTGTTGTTCTCTTTCGTACTCTATACAATTATGCAAGCGACCTGTTGCTAAACTCTTTGGCTCTCTGTCAGTGTGCCCCTGTCTGTGCGTGTAGTTGGTGTTTCTCAATAAAAAAATGTCTAGCTACTTGCCCCGTCGTAAGCTACTAGCGCCAACGATAGCCGGCATGGCGAAACGCACCTACAACCCATCTAGTACTTCTTGATCTCCTATGTTCCATTTAATTTTCAATTGCATGAATAACAGCTTGCTAAAACAATTATTAATGACATAGCAGATCACTACTAATACCTGCATAATATATTAGTATCGCAAAGTCCTATGGAGTGCAAAGTACAAGTATGCAAATAGAGAGGAAGGTTACCATGTCAAGAGTTGGTGGAGACAAGGATGGTGGGAAACCGCAAACAGATGAGCACCCTTGTTATTGCGCTTTGTTGCAAGGAACCACTCAAGCTGTAAAGTCTTCAGATTCAACGTAAACCAAATGGAATGTATATTGGTCGCCTTCTCCAAGCCCTTGTAGGAGTAAGTATCCCCGCCACGCCCATGAACATATAGCCGCCATTATTTACGGGTAAATTGAACGTTGCCTCTGACAGCCACTGGTTCGCACCAACTCCGTCATTTTGCAACACATAATACCTGAGTTCATGTGTGAAATGCTCATTCATAAACATCTTAATCCCTCCATTCTCTGCCTCCAGAATGGCAACCTGTGCTTCACTGGTGACATGTGGGAGGTCCATTAACTGAGAAACCCATGCTGCGTGTGTCGAGCATGAGCAACTTGTTTGCCGGAAAAGCATCCAACAGAAGTAGCCGTGTGCATAGTGGCGTATTGGTGACCGCCGGCACGACTCTGGCTGGTTACCTGATCCTGTGAGCAGACTGATCCAATTGTCAAAGGTAACAGCACGCCACTGTTCAGCACCTGAACCTGAAGAGAAGATGAGGAGGATCAGCTTGGTTGTGCACTGCACCAAGCAAATAGCTCTGAAAGACATGCCGTCCTCATCCTCGGCCGCCACCGCCGGAGGAGCAAGGAAGGGCTCGAAACGCAGCACGTCGGGTGGCTGCACCAAGGCGGCTAGGTCGTCGGGGATGGGAGGTAGCAGGATGTAGCGCCGGGACAGGGGTCGCAGACAGCCAGCTCCCTGACAAAGACGTGGCAGTTGAATTTGGTGCCCTCTGGGACGCCGGAAAGGAGGACGCGGCTGTCCCAGCATGTCGCGCCTACGCCAGCGCGCGGCGTTGGGGAGGAAGGCGCATGAGAAGTCGGCGGCGGCAAGCCCGGAGAAAGTGCTCGCGGCGGCCGCGGAGGGGTGCGGCGGCTGGGCCAGTTGCAGCAGCGGCAGGTCCCATCGGGGCCGGGGATAGGCAGAAACGATGCCCAGTAGAGACGGCGGGTAGCGAGTGCGGAAGCGGCGGAGGAATCGGTGATTGGTGACGAGGCGGCGGATGGAGACGCGGGCCATGGAGGCGCGGACGAGGTCGGCGGCGTCGGAGAGGCAGAGGAGGATTTCCTCGAGCATCTCGTCTGGTAGGGAGAGCAGCGTCGTCGGCGGGATGTCGCCTGGAACTTGAAGGCAGCGAAGCGTCGACGACGCCATTGGGATCGATCTGGACTTCTGGAGTATGGAGGGGAGGGGGGAATGGGGTTTCCGTTTCCTTGCTGTTTCTTGCTCTCTCCTTTTCGGGGACTCGGGAGTGTGGACCGAGAGAATCGGGCCGCTGGTTCTGGAAACGGTGCGACCGTTTCCCGAAAAATACGCTTCGTTTCAGCCGGTCTTTGCAAAATTGCTTTCGTTGGGGAAAAAAAGTGCAGACAAAAAATAGTTTGCAATTTTTCTCTACATCGTCTGTGTATTGCAAAATTTCCGTCCGCAACAACATCAATGTTACAAAAGTGAAGATAAAAAAATCTACAACATCACCTTTGTTACAAAAAAATCTTCAACGCAAATGATGATCTTGTTAAATCCCAAAAATCCGCCTCGTTTCAGCCGGACGACTGTGTTGCAAAATTACCTTCCTGGCGAAAAAAGTAAAGACAAACAAATGACTGCAAATGTTTTCTACAACATCTTCTGCGTCGCAAAAATGTGGAGACAAAAAAATTTATGCAACATCACTTATGTTGCACAAGATTTCTGCAATATGAACTCTAATGTTGCAACACTATCCTTATTGCAATGACGAGGACGATGTTGGGCGCTGGACAACGTTAGATCCAATATCCGTATGTTTGGGGAACACAAGTCAAAAAAGAAAGTGTGGATGGATAAAACCAAAAGAAGGGTTTATTGCGATCAACATTGACATTGCTTCAACTATGAGTTATGCACATGTGGTATTGGACTATTGCCTAGACTATTGGAGTGGTGGCTCGAGATGAGATGTGCAGGTTCAGGGCTGACTACAATGAAGATTTTACTTATGTCATTGATGTTGTCACAATAGAAGCCCTAGCCATACAGAGAAGACTAGCTTTGCCAAATGAATTGGGGTTTAACAAGATCATCATTCAGTCAGATTGCCCTCAAGCAACAGAAACTCTCCAAGAGGGGGTTTCTTTTTGTCACAGCGGTCCCTCCTTATTTTGACGAATTTGCATGCAGGCATCTGCTTTTGCTAAAGTTGAGTTTAGCTTTTGTAGTACTGATGCTAATGATGTGAAACCCAAATGTTTAGGTTGATGATCCCCACGTTTCTTGCCAAAGTTGAGTTTAGCTTCTTGAATAAGGATGCTAATTATGGTGGCGTTGCTTTGAGGGCAAGCCTAGGTTGGCTGAGGATATCCCTAGCCACCTGGTTAGCGCTCGCGGCGTTTTATTGTTCGGTTGGGTTGGATAACCACCTTTTATTGTTTGGTTGGAAGGACGAGAATTGAATATAGGTTGTCGTGGTAACCTCTTAACCATGAGAACGTGAGATTGCCCATACACATGCATTTTAGCTAATTTTTTTGAAATATCATTATACCATATTCTCATACTCGGTTTTGTTACCATCAGTAAACTCTTATACAATAATTGTTATGAAACCACATAATAATAATAATAATAATAATAATAATAATAATAATAATAATAGATGAGCTACTTCGAAACAAATAATTGGTACCACTAGCTCAATCGCGCGACGTATCACGTAGGTTGTGAAAAGCAGAAGCTTTTCTACATTTTGTAAACCAGAATTGTCACCTATGAACCACATTCGGAAAATCAACTACATTAAATTTCTAAAGTACATGTTACAACCGTTTTTAAGGGAGTTCTTGCTGTAGCTTGAAATTGGTGAGAAAGATATATGAGATAGTATATACTCCCTCCGTAAACTAATATAAGAGCGTTTAGAATACTAAAGTAGTGATCTAAACGCTCTTATATTAGTTTACAGAGGGAGTATGTTCTAAAGTTGCAAATAACATTCCCTGAGAAAAATAGGCAGTAAAGTTGAAATAGACTAAATATAGGCTGAACGATCCAAAAAATCCCTTGAAGGTGATAATAAAGAACCCAAAGCATATGGTTATGAACTTGGATAATCTTGAAGTGATTACGACAATTATTGCAGGGGGCTCATCTTTGGGCTTTCCGAGTGCCTTATTTGATGCTCATATAATTTATGAAGACTGCTCTAGATAGGCTAATGTAGCCGCACATGAGTTAGCTAGTCTAGTAAGATCTTCTTCTCCTAGTACTTGGATGGATGATGCCCATTGCACAATAATTCACGTCCTTGTGAACGATGTGTTGCTGCTTGTGAATGAATAAAAGAATATCTTAATTGTCTTAAAGAACCCAAAGCATATAGTATCCTACTGCAAGGGTGGTTTTAAGTATTGCTCCTTTTTCCACAATTGATTTTTTTAGATTAACTTCTGAATTTAGGTGTTTTTCTAGTCAGTCCTAGTAAAGCTCCCACGGTTTATTTTTTTAAGTGAGATCCTCCATAACGGGACATCAATATCCTGACTAAAGCCATTGTGATATAGAAGGAGTAGTGGCCCAAGATTATTCTTGGTTAACTGCTAGTATTACTTCGCAATCCATCGAAAATATCAATTTATGGATTATAAAAGGAAATTTCTGAGCTTAATAGCACGCCATGCAAGAGAACTGCATGCTATCATTATAGGAGACAGAGAAAAAAACGAGTACAAAGTCTTAAACAACATACAAAAAAAGACCAAAAACAAGAGGACGACTAGGGACGACACATGGAACTATGCAAACAAGGATTCAAAGCACTTTGCCCCTGCCTTAAACCACTCAAAAGCATCAACCTTGATGAGGTTAACCAATGCATGTGTCCCTCGGGACCGACTTGTCCTCAAAGACTCTCTTATTATGGTCTTTCCAAACGGACCAAGCAACCAACACGATAGCAGTAGAAGATCATACATCGGAGAACATGGCAAAGGGGGATTGGAAAGAAGAGGGGTAGTCCACCCCGATGGGAATTCAGGGGGGGTGGGGGGGAATAGGAAAGGACTCTGTAACTAAGCGTAAGAGATGTGTATGATAGGAACTACTAGGGCTTTCGATTAACAGGAGTATCGGTAGTGAGTGGCAGGAGTATTGGTAGCGATTACAGAGATGGTTACATGAATTGCGATCTAGGGTTCTTGAGGAGGGGGAAAGGGAAGAGCCGTGCACGCTGCCGTGATCCTCCTGGATGCTCGAGCCCTTGCGCTGCCGTCTCTTTAGTAATGATGGGGTGGGCTTCACTTGGACCACTCGGGCCGCTTGTCCCGTAGTTGGGCTTCTGTTGCCAGTGGCGCGCTGGGCCTGTGGTGTCGCTGTCCGTTGGGGTGCGCTGTCAGGACGCTAACATCCCCTCTTTCTTGAGACGCAGGCTTGTCCCCAAGCCTCCGCAAAGGGAAATCAGGCTTGTAGACTCGCTTGTCCTCCCACATTGTTCCGAAGCGTTAGAGTTGGACCAGCTGCATTTGCACTTGTTCACACATCTTGCCGTTCCTCTGCTTCCAACGTGTCTCCAGTATGGCTACAGGAACTGCCAGTTCATCAGAGCACTGAGGAAGAGAAGACTGCAGACGTACCCGGGTTCAGGGCGCGCCGAAGCAAGGAGACGTGGAAAACCGGATGGATGATTGCCGTAGCAGGTAGCTGTAACTTGTAGGCCACCTCATTGATTTTGCCCACTACTGGAAATGGTCCATCGAACTTGTAAGATAGTTTGTGGTTTGCCCTTGGTGCCACAGAGATCTGGATGTACGGTTGAAACTTCAGATATACTTGATCCCCGAGCTCAAATGACCTGAACGATCTTTTCTTGTCTGCTTGGTTTTTCATTATCCTGCGAGCCCCTGCTCAGGTGTTGCTGTAACAGCTCTTGAACTGTGGTCCGCTTCTCCATCCATGAATTCAGCGCCGCACCGCGTGGAGTTTGTAGCTCGAGATGCCCTAGTGTTTAGGGTCGTAGCCAAACATTGCCTTGAAGGGGTCATTCCAATAGCTGAATGGTGGGCGTTGTTGTACCAAAATTGGGCTAGTGGAATCCAAAAGCTCCAGCTGTCATGACACGCTGAGTGAAGCACCTCAGAACGCCTCGACATTAATCGGTTGACTCGCCCATCCGTCTGGTCTGCTTATGGGTGATTGGCCGTGTTTAGTCGCAGCTGGGTGCCTGCTGCCTTGAACAGCTCCTGCCAGAAATGGCTTGTGAAGACCGGGTCACGGTCCGACACAATTTCCCCTGGGAGGCCATGTATCTTGTACACCTGCTGCATGTACAGCTGGGCCACGGATGATGCTGTGTACGGGTGCGCTATCGGCAAGAAGTAGCTGAACTTGATGCGCTTGTCGACGATCACGAAAGGTGCAATTGAACTCGCTTGATTGCGGTAGGCCCTCCACGAAATCCATGGAGATCATTTCCTGTGGCTGAGTTGAACCGCAATGGTGCTAGTAATCTTGGAGACGCTATGCGATCCGGCTTTGCTTTGCCGGGCATACAGTGGCAACACCGCACGTAGTTCTTGGATCTGTTCTTTCATCTTGGGCCAAGCAAATAGGCGATGCAAAACGCGGCCGGAGCAAGTGACGGGAAACCTGAGTGTCCTCCCATTGGGCTGTCATGGAAGGCTCGCATGATTTGTTGTTGTATTTGAGTCCCTCCTCCCAACCAGATCCTCCCTCTCAAACGGCATGCCTTGCTGCAATTGGAACCTGCCCTTGGGATCTTTCTTCAGACCGCCAATTGCTCCAAAGAATTTTTGAGCGTGTGGATTGTTGTTGTAGCGTTAACCACGCTTTCCGCCCAACCGTTGGCAGGAGGAGACGGTAGATGTTGTCATTGTTGGATTAGCTCGCGACAAAGGCATCCGCCCATGGTTCTCTGTCCCTTTCTTGTACCTGATCCTGTACCGCAGCCCCAGCAGTTTTGCGAACCCTCTTTGCTGCCACGGAGTGGTGAGCCTTTGTTCCTCCAGGTGCATCAAGCTCTTCTGGTCCGTGTAGATGTCAAACTCCGCGTGCTGCAGGTATGGGCGCCACTGATCAACAGCCACGATGATCGCGAGGTACTCCTTTTCGTACGTCGACAAGCCTTGGTATCTTGGGCTGAGTGCCTTGCTCATGAATGCTATCGGTGTCCTTCAAGGTAAGATTGCTCCAAGTCCCGTATCGCTTGCATCCGTTTCCATTGTGAATGGCTGATCGAAATTGGGTAGAGCTAGGACGGGCGCTGTTGTTAAGTGTTGCTTCAGGACCTGGAAGGCTGTTTCTGTTGTTGATGTCCACATGAATGAACGCCTTCTTCAAAGAGATGGAATGTAGGCTTGGCAATGATCCCAAAGTTACAAACGGCGGCGATAGTAGTCGGCCAGTCCCAAAAACTACTTACGCCTTTGACATCCTGGGGAGGACCAATTATTACCGCCGCAATCTTGGTCGGGTCGGTTGCCACGCCTCATGCTTAATGACATGCCCCAGATATGCTATTTTGCTCATTCAAGGCACATTTGCTGCATTTCACCTTCCATCGATCTCTTGCGGAGGAGCTCCAAAGACTTGTCTCGACATGTTTCTCGTGCTCTTCTAGAGTAGCAATCAAGATCGTGGATATCATCAAGAATTAGATCACGCAGCACTCGACTACCGGGTTTGAGTGTGCCGTGGATAGCACCTGTGAATGTGGGTGGTGCGCCCGTGAGGCCGAACGAGACCACACGAACTCAAAGTGGCCCCGTGCATGGAGAAAGCCGCCTTGTGCTTCCTCTCGGCGCGAGGCGATCCGTGATAGCCCGCGCGTAGGTCCAACTTGGAGAACCACGCTGCCCCATGCAGCTCGTCGAGCAGTTCCTCAATGACGGGCACCAGGTACTTACTAGGAATGGTGATGGCATTCAGTTGTCTGTAGTCGATGCAAAGCCTCCAAGTACCGTCTTTCTTCTTGACCAGGATGACCAGTGACGAGAACGGACTGTTGCTACGTTGAATGACGCCTGATTTGGAGCAGGCCTCCACTTGTGCTTCGATCTTCGCTTTTCCGGCCCGCTTGTATCTGTGACTGCCTCGACGTTAATCGGTTGTGCCTCGAATCAATGGAATGTGATGGTCGCAGGCACGCCGTGGAGGCAAACCCACCGGCTCCTCGAATATATCAGGAAACTGGTCGACCACACTCAATGCCTCAAGGAGTTGGTTCTAGTTTTCATCATGGGCGGGCGACTCACGATAGATGAATGACATGGGTGATCGCGCCTTGTTGCATAGGCTCTAAAGCTGAATGCCGTTAATCTCCGGCAACTTGTTGACGCTGGTCAGGCTCAAGAGACGAGCGGTACCGGGCGAGGTATCTCTGGTGAAGCGGGCGCGCTACCAACCGTCATCGGGCTATGCTCCTCGAGCCGCCCATGCCTGTGATGATGTCATATGTACCCAAAGGCAAGCACCTTCAGATCTGTGTAGAATTCGTGGCCTTGGGCGCATTGCACACACGCTGACCACCTGAGTGCACAACAGCTCGCAGCAGTCTGCCACACGGATGCGGCCTGGCTTGGGTAGGGGTTGAACTCCCTTCAGTTGCGCTGCCAGAGGTTCATTGACAAATGAGTTTGAGCTGCCCGAGTCCACCAGCATGAGTACTTCCTTTCCTTGCAGCCACGCCCTCAGCTGAAACGCCTTGGCCGAGACCTCCTTACTTACCGACAAGGAAATCGCCATTGCCGCTTGCTGGTGGCTTCCTCCGTAATGCGTGTGTGTCCATGCCGCTGTCGAGGCCGAACATATCGAGGAGCTCCTCCACCACGTGGAGCTGCACCGTAGTGGGGCACACATGGTCGCGGCCCCCACCGCTCGGCCAGACTTGAAACATAACCCATGGGCGCGCCGGTAGTCCCGTGAGAGTTTTGAGCTTGGATCGATCGGCGCGGGCGGCATCCGAGGCACGGCGATCTCTGGCCGGTGCTGGTGGTACCGTCACCGGTGGAGGAGGCAGGGCAGGGCCGCCCTCGCCTTGGCGCTGATCCGTGGTCGAGGTAGCGAGCCGAACGATCCTTCCATCACCTCTTCCGAGCAGCGCCAACGCCGCAGTGCCGTGTCAGGTCCGTGGTCGCCGGACCGTAACCACCGCCTCGGATGTCCTTCCGTAATCCTCGGCTAAAACGGGTCGAAATAAAATGGGTGAATCGTGGTCGAATAGGAAGCCAAATGATTAATAATCAATTCAACTGTTCAATGTAATGCGCCATCGATGTTGTTTGCTCAACAGCGTAGAACTGTCGTATCAGCTTTGATGCCGATCACGACCAAAACGTGTGCACAGCAGGGCCGTAAACTGTTCCCAATCCAACTCTGTTAAACGCTTTTGAACTGACTGAAGCCATACAGCAGCTGAGCCAGAGAAGTTCAGCGCCGCCATGGGAACCCAGAACGACTGTAAGATGCCGAACATGTTAAAGTACTGTTCGCACATCGTCTTCCACAAGCTTGGGTTATCCCCCGTGAATTGTGGAAAGGCGATGGACGGGTGTGACTGTCCTAAACCTGCTAACAGTTGACTCGCATGTGCAAACGGCGACAGGGAGGGCGGGGATGTGGTCAGAGAGGACGACGGACCTGTTGCCGGGGGTGGCGGCGGCGCTCGAAGACGCCGCCACGCTCTGCGGCAAGTTGAACACGCCAGTGGCCGCTTGGCCTTGAAGTTTATGCCCGCCGCCGCCACCGCCCCGGAAGGACGCCGGTCGCCGCAGAAGGGGCTCGCTTCGGATCACCTTGAGGCTCGCTTCCGCCCCGTCAGCCGGTGGCTGCGCCATCCGGAGCGCCGCCATCGCGCCGCCGAGATTCGCCACCCGCTTCTCCAGATCGGGCGCCAATGCAATGTATCGTCGATCTTGGCGGTGGAGACTTGGATCTCCACGATGGCCTTTGTTCGGGCCTTGAGGGTGTTGTCGAGGCGGTCGAGGAAGGCTTCATCACCGGATCCATGGCTGCCAAGTGCGTGCGTGTTTGCTTGAGGCCTCTGGTCTCGATGAACTGCACCAGAATGGAGCGGAGTGGGGAGCTTAGTGGTCTCTGATACCAGATGATAGGAACTACTAGGGCTTTCGATTAACAGGAGTATCGGTAGTGAGTGGCAGGAGTATTGGTAGCGATTACAGAGACGGTTACATGAATTGCGATCTAGGGTTCTTGAGGAGGGGGAAAGGGGAAAGGGAAGAGCCGTGCCGCCATTGCTGCGGATCCTCTGGATGCCCGAGCCCTTGTTGCCGGGCTCTTTAGTACCACCCGATGGGGTGGGCTTCACTTGGACCACTCTGGGCCGCTTGTCCGCAGTTGCGCTTCTTGGTTCGGGCATGGTGCCGCGCTCCGGGCTCGTGGTGTCGTCTGTCTGGGGTGCGCCTGTCATTGACGCTTAACAGTGTAGGTCTAGTTTTTTGAAGGAACTACGCTCAGGCACACGTTCCTCAACTTCTCACAGACGGCAGATAAGGTGTCAGGCCCGATAATCGGCATCGGTGGCGCAGGTTTGCGCAGACGGCCTATTCCAGTTCGCGTAATAAATTTGTCGCTGTTGCCATTCCAGACATTGGACGGCTGGTCATTGGCGTTCATCCTATTTGAGGCGACCCATGGTGGGCAGAAGATTCCTGGTGAAACCGAGCGGAGGATAATGTCGGCAGGAATATAGCTGGTGCTGATGGTTGGCGTGTTCATTCAAGGAGAGTATGGAGTCACAATGCACAAATACCACCTGATTATTTTTGCAGTAAATATAGTGCTGTTTGTAAGAAGTCATGTGTATCTCTTGCGCAACTTCACAAAAAAGCAACGGAGATAGTACTAATAAAACTGATTTGTAACTGTATTTAGTACTCTGTCTCAAGCCCTACTGTGCTTTCAGTCACAGTGCATATCTGGTAGGAACAAAGGTTTTAGACAAGAGAAATTGTCTAATTCCAACTTGATTTGCGAACAAATTGTTAGATTATCACAAATATTCTCTCATAACATATTTGAAAAACAAGCACAGAGCTGTTCCTGTTTGTAAGACGAAGCCATGGACCTCTTACACAACTTCTACAAAAACAAAGATGACAGAACTGAGTTGTATAAGCTTCAGGCCTCGATCGCCTCGGAGGCGGGGTCGGCCGTGGCGCGGCTGGCGTGGTCTCCTCACGCCTCCTGGTTCTGGCCCGTCGGGCGCCTCTCCCCATGTCCGGTGCTCCTTCAAGGCGGTTGATCCCTAGGAGTTGGCGGCGGCGCGCTGTAACAGCGGGCTCGCTGGGCCTTCCCAGCGCCTCCTCCGGCTGGGTGCTGCTCCCGGGCGGCGCCTGCTATGGGCTCCGGCGGTGGCTGGGGTGGGCCGTCCCTCTTCTTCCCCTGGGTGGCGCTGTCGGGGCCCTGCTCACGCCCTGTCGATCCCGGGATGGGCTCCAGATCTGGCCTCAAGGCCGGGTGACGATCCTTCCTCCTCCTCCTCGTGGCTCTGGTCGCATCCCCGCCCAATCCCAAGTCTCCAACCCCATCCTCACCTGCTTTATGTGTCACCGCCCGGCCATTTTCAATCTCGGTGTGAGAACCCTGCCTTCTGCCTCATCTACAGGGAAGACGGTCACCTAATGATGGACTGTCAGAACCGCGTCAAACCCCCATCCTTTGTTCATTATGGTACCGGCCTCCCTGGGTGCTCTTTCTTTGCTTTAGATAAGGGGATCCTGAGGCAGCCCCAATCCTGGCCGCTTTCCAATGTTGGCGTTATCTCCGCCCAGTGCTAAACGATTTCTTCCTGCACCCTTCTTGACGAACTTCAGCTATGGGATGAGGGTGGTTGGGATTGGCAAATTCGCCAACTTTCTCGAGTTTGAATTTGCTGCGACTTTTCCTTCCCAAGAGAGCCTCCGATGATTTCCTCTTGCACTAGCTTCACGCTGCCTCTGAACCAACTTGTGGTCTCGGCCAAAGCTGCTTCTAACGGTTCCAAGGCGATTTCTTCTCCTCGTCTGATGTGTGGGTGTTGGTTGAAGATGTTCCTCCTAACATGCATTCACGGTGTTCCTTATGGCTTTCGGGTTCTCATCGGGAAACCCATTGAAGTGGACCAAGATTCTCTGCCATCCTGGTACGGCCCGGCTTTGGGTCCGTGTGTTGACCCTCCGTGCATTCTGGCGCCCATTGACGCCTTCCTCAAGGCTGGTGGCTTTCGGCCCGGTGCGGGTGGAGGGGGCCTCAGCCCGTGTCTCCTCCTCCTCCTCCCCACCCCCGGCCTCCGCAATGGCGATAAGAGCAAAGATGGGGATGGATGCCCCGACGACTCCATGCAAGGGACCGACCTCGCTTCACCCAATGGAGGGATGGTCTTTCTCCAAGATCGTGGAGATGCTAAGGAGAATGCGCCACTGTGGGGGCCCAGGACTCTGCCCGATGTGGGCGGAGGGGGTGCGGCCTCCGGTGGGGCTAAGGGCACGCCTTTCTCGGGCGGTGTGCTCCAATCTCCCCGCCTGCCCCCGCTTCCCTCCTTGTCCTGGCATTGAAGATCTTCCCTACTGGCCCCTCACTGTGTCCAAGAAGAAGAAGAAATCCTCTCAAGAAATATTCCGCCAAGAGCCATGCTTCGTGACTCTAGGCAGTCCATGGCTGGGCTCCACCAAGGCTTGATGCTGATCTTGGTCCGCCTCGGCCCGCCCTCCGCCAAGGCTTCTCCCAGCTGTGTTTCGCCCTATGCCGCTGGGCTCGCCTGCCTCATCGGCTCACAAGAGCGGCCGCTGCCTCTAATAAAGGGTGAGCGGGTGGCCGATCGAGCTGCCTCGGCGGTCATGCGGCTCGGGATCCGCCTCTTCTGTGTTCTGCTCCCGCCTCCTCCCTCCCTCCCCATGGTTTCTTCTCCTGTATGCTTAGTTCTTCCTTCTCAACTGATGATCACTTGCTCAAAATTTTAGACGATGTGGGTATTTGCTTAGACTCTAGCTTGGGATCTCCTCGCCTATTCTTGGTATTATTAGGGCAAATGAAATAGCCCAGCCGATATTGGCGTAAAGCTAAGGAGGCTGGGTGGGTTCACTGCCCCTAATCGGTTGTGGCCGGTGGGGACAAAGGGGGAGATGACAGGTGTCAAGCTCCCCGGTGGTGTCTAAACGTAAGGTGGAAGCGTGCAAAACCTCGCATGGCGCCGAAAGGTGTCGTAGTCTTCGATTTAAACTCTTGTCTTATAGATGAAGGCTTTATTCTGGAACTTTAGAGGTTTCGGCGCTAGGGGGCGCAGGGACCAACTTAAAGATTCGGTTCGGTCTGAAAATGTGGACTTTATTGGCCTTGTTGAGACTATCAAATCTTCCTTTTCCTCGAGCGACTTATCGGCCATTGCTGGGATTGACAGATTTCATTGGAATTATGTGGCCTCGGCTGGGCTCTCCGGTGGTCTTTTGCTTGGTGCCAAAAAAGATACTTTTGATTTTGTGGCTTTCAACCACGGCATTTATTGGGCTAGTATGGTGGTTTCCCTGAGATCCCTGAACTCCTTGTTGGAAATTATGGTGGTATATGGCCCGGCGGACATCGCGATGTCTTATACCTTCTTGGACGAGATTAGTATTAAAATTGAATCTTGTCAGCTTCCCCTCCTGATCGGGGGTGATTTTAACATGCTTCGTTTTCCTTCTGACAAGAGCTCGCCTAACTTCTCCTGGCCCCTGGCTGACGCTTTTAATGCTTTCATCAGGGACACAGCTATTCGTGAGATTCCTAGGGTTGGAGCCCGTTTCACTTGGTCTAACCATCAAACTCCCCCATCCGCCCCCCTTCTCGACACGGTTTTTGTTTGTCCTAGGTGGGATTCTTTATTCCCTCGTGTCAGCCTTTAGAGCCCTTGCCCGTGTTGGCTCGATCACACCCTCTCGATCCTAGATGATCGATCGCGCCCAGTGGGTTTCCCGAGGTTTCAGTTTGATGCTTCCTGGCTTCAAGTGGAGGGTTTCAATGAGTTGGTGGCACAAAAGATTCTGACTTTCCTTTCTTCTAATCGCCGTTCTTTTGGCCCGATGGATGACTGGCATCAATGTTTTATTTCCTCCCGAGATTCCTTAGAGGTTGGGGCAAAACCACTACTACCGAAGTCAAGGCGTGACAAAGCCAAAGTTAATGGCTCAAATTGGCGTTCCGGACGAAGAACACGCAGATAATTGGGCTCTCCTTGTAACACCCCCAAAGGTCATGCTACAAGAACCTCTGTGATTAAGCCTAATCATTTGGCTAAAGAGTGCTTAATCACCTTTGTTCAAAATCTCTTTTCAATTCCCATCTGAATTCAAATTCTAATCACAAGTGAAATTTGAAGTTGCACAAAAGTTGTCGGAAAAATGTTCATCATTTAGAAAATATTCCAATACCTTTTATGTAATTAAAAACAACATCATTCCCATGCTAGAATGGACACTAACATTTATAATAGTGCCATTCTAGAAATTTAAAATGCAAATTCATTTATGAAAATTCCAAATGAATCTAAACCTCTCCCAAAAATAATTGTGGCAAGGTTTAAAAATGCAATCGGACTTTTATGATCCAGGGCCCACATTTTCCCTAAATTATTAGGGTCCCCAGATAAATCATTTTCCTTCTCTCGCTAATTAAAGAAAAAGAAAAGGAAAGAAAAGAGAGGGGAGAGAGGAAGCCGCCTCGGGCCTAAGGCCACAGAGACAGCCCACCGGCCAGTGCCAGCCTCCCCTCCTGGCCGCCTCCCTCCCTCCTGTTCCCCTGGTGCGTGTAGCTACAGGGGCACGTCTCCGCCCGACCACCTCGCCGGCGCCAACGCCGGGAGGAGATAAGGCCGCCCCGATGCCTCGGCCTCCACCCATCTCTCCCACTTGCCCCCCCCCTCGCCGCCTTTGCACCTCCCTCCCAGATCCACCTCCCCTCATTCCTGGCCCACCTCGAGCGCATCATGCCGCCAATCTTCACGTTGTCATTGCCACCGGCGGCCCTCTGACCACGACTTCTGTCCGGTGAGCTTCGCCAGGCTCGACTCTTCGACTGGGCGCCCTCATTGAACTGGAAGCACCGCAGCCATTGCTCGTCCTCGCTCCCCATCTCCGCTGCCGCCGATCTCCTTCGCCTCCGGCGCCGTCCTCTGCCGCTACTAAACCTCCGAGGGCCACCGTCAGGCCGCAAAGTGAGCCCCTCTTCCCTTCCTCGCCTCGGGCCTCTCGGCCTCAGAGCCATCAAGGCCCCGCCATGGCCGAGCTCAGCCCGCCAGATAGCTCACCGCCGTCATTGCCGCCACGCTCCTCCACTCGCCACCATAGAGGGGCGAGTTCCAGCAACGCCGGAGCCGACGCCGAGCTCCACCTCGCCGACCGCCCGAAAGCCGCCGCCGCCCATACTGCTAGTCGCCGACGTTATCGCCAAGTCCGGCCGTGCCTCTACCACCATTCGACACGGGCGCCGCTTGTTTCGCTTGAACGCACTCGCTGCAAACGCCACCTATAGACGATTCCCCGACGCCGGCCCGAGGCCTCCACCGCATCTCGAGGTCACCGCGTCAAGCCGCCGCCACGCCGAAGCGGGCACACTGGGCCACCGGTCATCGCTGGGGGCCTCGCCTCGGCTGACCGATTGACCTGGTCAACTGTGGCCGATCGGGAAGGCCTCTACCATTCGACGCAAGCGGGTCCCACCGCTTAATCTCTAATTAAAACATTTTAATAATTAAAACTAATTAGATTAGTTAATTAGACACCCATGTGGGCCCAGAGTTTTACTAACTAAATTTAGATTAGTTTAAACTCTGCTTAACCCACTGCCTATGACAGTGGGTCCCCTGTGTCATTTTGACCACCAACCAGATCTGTTGATCGCCGACGTCACTCTGCGCCATGTTGACGTCATATTCCATTTCATTAATATAAATAATTCCAGAATATGTTTAAAGCTTAGAAAATCATATAAAATAATCAGAACTCGGATGAAAATGTTTTCTATATGAAAGTTGCTTAGAAAAATCCAACGAATCCGAATATGCTTGCTCGTTCATCTATCACATGCCCCTAGCATGCTGAACATGGAACTTTTCCTCCTCGGTCCATTTGTCCTGACAGTGTCCTAACCGAATACCTTCCCAGCTTGAATTCCCCTTCACCTATAACGCCTAGGACCGCAAGTAGAACACGCCTAGCTATGCATGTTGTCCTATTATACACTTGCTTGCTATGTATTTACCGTTTCTCCCCTCTTCTCTTGGTAGAGACTCCCTGTGCGGCCGCCGATGTCATTGATCGAATCCACTCCGTCACCGATTTAATTCTCCTTCTTGTCTCGAGCAACCGTGCAAGCCCCCTTTGATCATCCCGATATCGCCCATTCCATTCTCTCATGCTTGTGCATTAGATTTTGCTATCGTTATTGATTGCTCCTATTACGATGCATAGCCCGCTTTTTGTATCTCATTGTTGTACCTTACCGCTTATCCTAAATCGCTTAGTATAGGTTGGTTAGTGATCCATCGCTGACCTCCCACCTTGTCCTTGTTGCTTCGCTTCATCATCGAAGACCCGATCAACGGGATCGAAGACCAGCCCCCGGCACAGCACATCACTTCCCCTTAGTTGCTCGACACTACTGGGTTTCTATCGAGTGCCGAGGGTGAGACCTCTACAACACTTCTGATGTTAACCCTGTAGTGTAGCTATTCGGTCGTGGTCATCGAGGGTGATTTCCTCTTTAACCACTTCCGATACGACTGTCAGGTAACCCCTCAAGTGTGAACCTCGAGGGTGGTCCCTCTTACGTTCACCTTGATGACTACATCGAGTGGAATTCACCGGGGGTGATTCCTCGGGTTTTCCCCTTGATGTTTAGACACACGGTTACTATGACTTTACACTGAACCATGTTACTAAAGACGGGTCGAATTTCCGAGGGGTACCCACGCCGAGATTAATTGCGAGTGATGTGGAGTCGGGTTGACCTGGAGGGTGCCCGCGAGTAATTACGAGGCGTGGCCGGGCATTCCTAGCCCTTCTCGCAAGTCCTCGAGACGGGGCAATGGGGTCACATCTTTCGTGAGTCTCTGCTTGTTACCGCGTGCTCCTAATCCACTACGATTTGGATTTTGATTCGAGGGGCCTCTGGCCTGATAGCACTAACCATCACGTGGGCATTGTATGGGCGTTCAAGGTCAGATGCATCACCAAGCTTAATAGACATCACGATCGAAGCGGCTGCTACGGGTTGGACTAGTAAGCTCCTACCTTTTTAAGGAGGTAGCTAGGTCTGCTTCACCGCCGCCCACGCAACGCAGCAGGAGTTCAGGCGATGGCCCATGACCCTCGGGGCCATAGGTTTAGTCCGCTGGTCGACCTCTCTATTAAGCCTAAGTCGGGTTGCGGCGTATTGTTTGGCCGAGGCCGGCATGACCTGTAAAAGTGTGTCCGCCGGAGTTAATCGAAGCGTGGTGGGTAAGTTGGTGCACCTCTGCAGGGAAGAAAACATCTATCGATAGCCTTTCTACGGTAACGGACACTTGGAGTTGTATCCCGATCGATGCAACTAGAACTGGATACTTGTGATGAGAATTGGATGGTGATGAGAATTGGATTGTGATGATAATCGGATAGTATGGTTTCGGGATTTCTTTTCTCGCAGGAGTCGAGAAAGGATCTTCTGGCCGAGGTTGATAACACTTCTACTACTTTACGTTATGCTACTCTACTCCTTCCTGCTTGTCGCAAGATGGTGGTTTTAAGATGCTAGTCTTCGATAGGACTAGGCCTTCCCTCTATTCTCGCATTTCGCAGCCCACCCACATATACGTACCTTTCCTTTGATAATGTTGCATATGTAGTGTAGATCCTTGTTTGCAGTACTTTGGATGAGTACTCACGGTTGCTTTGCTCCCCATTTTCCCCTTTCCATCTTTTCCGGTTGATGCAACCAGATGTTGGAGCCCGGGAATCAGATGCCACCGCCGATGCCTACTACTACGTGGAGACCGTCGACGACCAGGAGTAGTTAGGAGGCCCCCAGGAAGGAGGCCTTGCCTTTTCGATCGTAGATGCTTTTGTGCTAGCCTTCTTAAGGCAAACTTGTCTAACTTATGTCTCAGACTCAGATATTGTTGCTTCCACGACTCTTGTGTATTCGAGCTTATGTATTCAAGCCCTCGAGGCCCCTGGCTTGTAATATAAAGCTTGTATTATTTTAATTTGTGTCTAGAGTTGTGTTGTGATATCTTCACATGAGTCCTTGATCCTGATCGTACACATTTGCGTGTATGATTAGTGTACGATTGAATCGAGGGTGTCACACTCCTTGAATGAATGGCAAATTCGGTATGGTCTAGAAGAGGAGCTGTTGGGATTTCATAGGCAGGAGGAAGTGTACTGGAAACAGCGTGGTACTATCAACTGGACCTTAAAGGGTGATTCGCCCATGGCTTACTTCTTTGCTATTGCTAACGGTAGGCGTCGGAGATGTATTATTGATAGCCTTATTATTGACGGTGTCAGGGTATCTGACCCTCCGATGATTATCCGTCATGTGGTTTCTTTCTTCTTTAACCTTCTAACGGCTAAACCTGAGTTAGGCTTTAAGCTGGCTTCGTCCTTCTGGTCTCCTCTTGATCAACTTTCGACCGTTGATAATGACAGTTTGCTGATCCCACCCACGGAATAGGAAATTTTCGAGACGATCCGTTCTGGCAACGCTAATGCGGCTTCTGGTCCCGACGGCTTTTCCATCCTTTTTTTCCGGCAATTCTGGCTTCAGCTAAAAGGTCTAATTATGGCTATATCTCAAGGGTTTTGGTTGGGGACTGTTGACATCTCGAGACTCAACTACGTAGTTCTTTCCCTCATCCTTAAAGTCAAAGGCTACCGACTTAATCTCCCAATTTAGGCCCATTGCTTTCATTAACAATTTTGCTAAGATCTCGCCAAGGGCATGGCTTCTAGGGTTTCCGATCGCCCATCGGGTCATTAGCCCTTTCCAATCTGCGTTCATTAAGGGGAGATTCATCTTGGATGGGTTGCTTTGCTTACACGAGATAATTCATGACCTTCGCTGTAAGAACACCAAGGCTGTGGTCCTTAAGCTTGACTTTGAAAAGGCGTATGACTCGGTGAGCTGGTCCTTTCTTCGCCAAGTTTTGCTGGCCAAGGGCTTCGATGGTTCGATGGTTCGGTGGTTCACCATCTGATGCAACTTGTCACTGGGGGCCACACGGCGGTGGCTGTCAATGGCCAGACCAGTAATTTCTTTGCAAATGGTAGGGGTTTGAGACAAGGAGATCCGCATCTCCTTGCTTTTTAATTTTGTGGCCGATGCTTTATCTCACATTTTGTCACGCCAAGTTGTTGCTGCTTTGGTCACATTTCACCGTTAGCTCTCACCTAATTCCTAATGGCATCTCTCACTTACAATATGCGGATGACACCATCATTATGGTTGAACTTAATGACAACTCCATCACGAATCTGAAATTTCTTCTTCACTTCTTTGAAGCTCTGTCGGGCCTTAAAATCAATTTCTCTAAGAGCGAGGTCATTGTGACTGGGGTTCCTGTCTCGGAAGCGCAGCGGGTGGCCCACCTTTTGAACTGCTCTCTCGGATCTTTTCCCTTCAAATATTTGGGCCTATCCATCTCCCCTCTTAAGCTTTTGGCTAAAGATTTTGCTCCGGCTGTGACTAAAGTTGGCAATAGAGTTTTGCCGTGGCGAGGTCGTTATAATTCTCAGGCGGGCAAGGTTGCCCTTACCAATTCCTACCTCTCCTCTCTCCTGATGTTTCTAATGGGCTTTTATCTCATGTCCGAAGGGATTCACTCGGGCTTCGATAAGCATAGGGGTGCCTTACTGGAATTCTTCCGATAATAAACGCAAATATAGGTTGGTTAAATGGGATCTCATCTGTAGACCTAAGAACATGGGCGGCCTTGGCATCCTTAATACCAGAATCATGAATAAATGTCGTTTGTTAAAATGGTGGTGGAAGATTATGTTCCTTGTTGATCGCCCTGCTTGGCTTAATCTTCTCAAAGCTAAATACTTCCCCTCCTCGAGCCCTATGTTCGCACCCTCTTCTTGTGGCTCTCAATTTTGGCGTCAGCTTGTTAGTGTCAGACCGATTTTCTGTTCCCTTGTGAAATTCGTTGTTCGTAAAGGTAAATCTACTCGTTTTTGGTTAGACTGGTGGGTGGGGGACACCACGCTTGCGGTGGATCACCCGACTCTATTTTCGTTCTGTGCTAATCCCGAGATCTCCATCTTTGAGCTCTAGGCTCAGGGTTGGGTTTTAGATTTCATGCGTTCTCTTTCCCCTCGTGGAGTTGGAAGATTAGCAACGCCATCGCCTCGCTTCCCCTCGCTTCCTCGGAGGAAAAGGACTCCGTTTTGTGGCCCCACTCCTCTTCGGGGCGTTTTTCTGTTAAGTCGGCTTATTCGAAACTTACCGCTGGTGGTAGCACTGACAAGTTTAAATACATTTGGTCTGCCCGCATCCCTCCTAAGATTAAAATCTTCCTTTGGCAAGCTCTTCGTCATAAACTTCCAGGTGACCAAATTAAGAAGAGGAAAGGGCCGGGCACGATAGCAGTTTCTACCGTCTTGATGTGCCCTAGAGAATACCGAGCATATCTTTTTCGTTGTTCTTTGGCTAAATTCATTTGGAGTTGCATTAGACTGTGGCTTCGCGTTAATTGGAACCCATCTTCTTTTGAGGATCTTCGGCGATGTATTAATTCCCTTGTTGGCCGGTCTAAGTGGGTGTTTTTGGTGGGTTGGGCTGCGATTTGTTGGTTGCTTTGGACTACGAGAAACAAGTTCACTATTGAACACATTTTCTCGGCTAACCCAGTTAGTTGCTTATTTAAAGCCAATGTCCTTTTGCGAGTGGAGATCATTGACTAAGGATGGGGACCTAGAGGCGTTCGACGATATGCTATCCAGAATGAAATCTACGGCTTCTTCTCTGCTGCGGCGTTCCAGGAGGACGGTTTCTTAGTGGTTTGGCTGTTCGTTTGGCTGGCCCGCGTGCCATGATAGGCTGGATGCCTTGTACTCATACTTCTTAGCTGTATTTGTTAAACCTTTGTGGTGCCGTGTGATGGTTGTGACTCTGCCTGGTGGCTTTATCTATAAAGTCGGGCTCTCGCCTTTTCTCTAAAAAAATATGTCACTCTGCTTCTAGTCACATTGCATATCTGATAGGAACAAAAGGTTCCAAAAAATAGAAATTGTCTAGTTATATTTGATTTGTGAACCATTTGGTAGATTATCGCAACTATTCTCCGGAACATATTTGAAAGTAAGCACCGAGCTGCTACTTGATCATCACCGCAAACAAGCTTCGTGATCTGTCTCAAAAGGAAAGCCCGATGATTCCAAAGACATAAAGCTCCAAGTTGCTGCTCTATACCTCCGTATCGTCAAGGTTTCATCTCCCAGCGGCATCAATATCAGATATCTGAAATAGAAATGGAGGCATCAGTCATATCTGAATCAACATATTTAAGCAATATAATTTATTAGTACAAATATAGTAAGAAATGCAATCAATTGGAAATGACAATGACTAGTACAATCATGCAAAGGTACAAGGCAAAATAACTTCAAAGGAAGTAGCTTATACAAGTCCAAAGAGGATAGAACATTGCTTTGCTTTATTCTTACGATAGTCTAAAAAATAATGACGAGTATATCCCGAAGATGAGAAACATATCACCTAAGTTTATGCCTGGCTAACATAATACATCTTATCGAACAAAGACCGAGCAATCCATGTCTGCTGTCCTCCCCTCCTCCATCTCTGCTCCATCGCCTCTGTCACGGCCTAACCCTCACTACACCTTCCACGCCGACCTGCATGGAACGTGGCAGCTACCGAGGCTCATCCGCTGAAGACAGCGGACAACAAGATACAAGGCGAGCAAAAGAGCAAAGGACGCCACCGACGCTAGCAACAATACCGCAGGGTTGGCTTGGATGGTTCGCTTCACCCACGCTGCCCATCCTGCTCACCATCCTCCGTCCATCCCCACCAGACAAGGAAGAGCAGCAACAAGGACAGCCCACTGGCTGCCCGAAATGAGCCGAGCAGGCAGAGAGAGCGCTTCCAGCGCCACGATGAGAAGCAGCTCCACGGACGCCGGTAGCGACACCGCTAATCTGACTTGAACCGCTTAGGTTTCTGTCACCTCCCTCTCCTTTTCCTGCCTGCCCGCCTCCCTGGCGCCATCCCCACAACCGCCTCGCACGCCTGCCCATAATATGCCGGGGTTTGAGTCTTGCAACATTGGCCCTGTGTGTGATCCTCGAGATCAGGGATCAGAGAGAGCCCCTTTTAGTTGTTCGAACAGGGGCTAAACCACTCGCAGCTTCTTGCGGCTTCCTAAGAATTAATGGCACGAGCGATTAACTGTGATTCGTGCCACACATAGGTGTAATACCCTCTTGCTTTTGTGTGTCCGATGGATCATGTAAAAATGAACTACAAGCTTGAGCTGAGTGCTCATGACTAGTTTTGGTAGTGCTCGGGTGGGCTTCTAGCTGCCTGTGCACCCTTCTCTTCTTCCTCTCTCTAGATTCTTTTCTAAAAGCTAGCCATAAAGTTCTTGGGATCCTCAGACCGACATGGCTCAAGACAATCGACAACTCTCTGACGGTGTAAGTGATCTCCGACTGAGGCTCAAACGGAGGGTCATTGGCTTGGCCGTCTTGAAGCGGGCTCGCAAAAAGCAGCGTGCAAGATTGGCTAACATCAAAGAGGGGGACACAAACACACACAAAAAATCACCGAAGTATCAACGGAAGACGTCGCAAAAGCTACATCCAATAGGATCAAGCACAACCGTGGGTGGATCACCGAGCATGAAGGAAAAGAGACGGTGAATCATGACCACTTCGCCGAGGCCAACCATGGGTGGATCACCGAGCATGAAGGAGAAGAGAAGGTGATTCATGACCACTTCGCCGAGGCCATGGGGAAGGAGAATTCGCGACATCATGATTTTAATTGGGATGAGCTAGGCCTCGAGCTAAATAACTTGGACTCCCTTGCGGAGCCCATTTCTTCGGAGGAGGTCCAAGAGGCCATCAATCTTATGCCGAGCGATAAGGCTCCTAGGCCGGATGAATTCACCGGGCTATTCTTCAAGTCTTGTTGGGACATCATAAAAGAGGATGTCACGCAGGTGATCTTGCTCTTCGGCAACCTCCACATCAACAACCTTCATGGGCTCAACTCAGCTAACATTGTGCTTATTACGAAAAGGAGGCGCCGAGGGAATCACCGACTTCCTGCCAGATAGTCTCATCCACGCCATCACTAAGATTGTCGCCGAAATCTTAGCAATGCGGCTTGCCCCACACATGAACAAGTTAGTCTCCAACGCCCAAAGAACCTTCATAAAGACGAGGAGCATTCATGACAATTTCATGTACGTGAAAAATCTTGCGCAACGCCTCCACAACAGCAAAACCCCGTCCCTCCTCCTCAAGATGGACATTCCGAAGGCCTCGACTTCCGTCAAGTGGGAATATATCATTGACATCAAGCAACAGCGTGGACTACCAAGCACTTTTCTTGTGGACCTCCTCTTCGAGGGTGCTCCTCAATGGCATCCCGAAAATCCTATCACACACTGCCGCGACCTTCGGCCAAGGGACCCTCTGCCGCCTACTTTTTTCTCATCGCCATCGACCCTCTTCAGAAAATCCTCGATATGGAAACTAGGAAGGGGCTGCTGCACAAGATTCGTGGTCATGGTACCATCATCAGAACTTCCCTCTACGCCGACGATGCGGCTATGTTCGTCGCCATCTTGTGTAATGCATTTGGTGACATCACGAGCCTCCACTTGAACTTTTTGAAAATCTCAGTGGTTCCAATTCAGTGTGGCCACATCCCCCTTTGATGATATTCTCCAAAGCTTGTCGGCTGCACGCGCTTCATTTCCGATGAAATATTTGGGTCACCCCTCTCGGTCTCGCTACTCAAAGTCAGGGATTTTCAGTTCCTTGTGGACAAGATGACTACCGAGCTTATCCTCGGGATGGCCAAAGTATCACCACCATTGATCGCTACCTTTGGTGTTGTCAAGTTCGTGCTCTCCTTGCCAAGCCATCTACTCTCAGACTTCTTTGCAACTCTACCATTCCAAACCGGAAGGCGATGGCTACTCTCACACTTCTCACCTCTTGGACCATCTAGAACGAATGGAACACCCGTATCATCCAACTCAAGAGCGCATCACTGGCGGTTCTCCTCGCGAGTATTAAGTCGGAGGTTCTAACTTGGGTAGCCGCAAGTGCAAAATATTTGGGTGTAATCAAGGCGCAAGAGTCAATTGATTAGGTGCTCTCACACCTTGGTGTTGTAACAAAAACCTCAACTCTATTACCTCTTAATTAATGAATTAGGAAAGTCTTTTGGCTCCTTTCAAAAAACAAAGTTCTTGGGATCGCTCCTTCTACAAAGCCATGGTCCTGCCCTTATATGGAGTTCTAGAGGACCTACAATGGCTCCTTAACTACAAAGGTAAAAGGTTACAGTAGCCTTCATTGCTCGTGCGTCCACCGCTGAGTTCACCAAGAGTGGCAGGTAAACAATTGCCCAAATCCCGTTTATCTCTAGTCGAGAGATACACCTGGTCATGATCACCGTTCTGGGCTCCACCCATCAAGATCTCGATAATCAATGGAGGCTGCAACTCTTGACAAGGCGCTAGGGCCTTGGTCAAAAGTGGCTATGTAGTCGTGATGCAGTCTGCTTAACTGCCCCTTATCGCGCAAGAGGGAATCATGATACCACCTTGTGAAAGAGTCCTCATTCCCTTAAAATGGGTGTGGTCTACGGCCGATAGCCTGCCTGGCATTTAATGCCCGATCGGCCAGGTTCTCGATTTATGCTGTTCGACGCAACAACTTGAGCCTGTGGTAACCATGCTCAGAGGCTTTGGCTGTGCTCAAGAGCCTGGTGGAGTTCAGGAATGGATCGAAGAGCCACTGCTCTTTTAGTTGTGCCACGTGCCGTGCTTAGAGTATTTCTTCTACTCTTTTTGGATGATTTATGATTTGCTTGATTGGCTTATAGCCAGACTGAACGAAACCAAGCTTCTCCAACATAGGCCACAATTTAACATATTTAAGTTGTGGAAATATTTTATTGAGAGGCCCATTTAGGTGTCCCGGGAACCCAGTTTTCCAATACACCGTTAGTTTAGGATATGAATTCCGGAATTGGGAGCATTCAAGAGGCTTCGGTCTTTTGCCATCAAGGGATTTCATACATTCAATTTTTCGGATGCTTTGAATTTTGGTTGTCATTTGTTTGTTCAAGAGCTTCCGGGATCGACATTTTGTGGGATAATTAGGAAACATACATTATTGTCGTGATCAAAATGTACGAGCTATATTTAGAGTCATACAGAGAATGGAAATATGTTTGCTCTATCCTTCATTTTTTAGTCAGGTAATATGTATGGGAACAGAATTGATTGGCCAGCTGGGAAAGCCTTGCACATGAGACGGACAAGTGCAAGGAGGCGGAACAGAGAAGTCAAATTATAAACAAAAATGATGGCGAATTCTTGAGGATCCTATTTCCGCGTCACCATACTAGCCTGTGTATCGCTGTAAGATTAAGGAATCAAAGAATTAATTGATACTCGTGATTTGCATACAACAAACCTGTATAGCATAGAGCAGTAAGATTATTTTACCAAAATATATGCTTGCAACGATTTCAGCACTCGTGGAGTAGTGTGTGCTAATGCATGCATAATTTTTTCTAGCCTAGCTAAACACACTTCTATTTGCATACAACAGAAAATATAATTTTTCTGATCTAGCTTTTAGCTAGAGGCCATGTTCGAAGTAATGTTCTGTTGGAAAGGCAATTAAGGAAGTTGCCTGTGTGTTGAGGGCTTGATGCAGGTTATTAGGAATATTGTTTTATCTATAAATTAGAGAGATGAACCACAAATTTATCATTTCATCTTTGTTTGTACTTTTTGGCTAATGCTGTTCTCTTGCATAAAAGAGTAATCAATTTCGTTTCTTATTGTGTTTGAATACTTCTATATCAGGTTGTGTCCAATCATTTCAGTATGGTATCACTGTATCAGTGTGCCAGTCATGCAAGAAGAAAACTGCATGCTTGATGCAGGTTATTAGGAATATTGTTTTATCTATAAATTAGAGAGATGAACCACAAATTTATCATTTCATCTTTGTTTGTACTTTTTTGGCTAATGCTGTTCTCTTGCATAAAAGAGTAATCAATTTCGTTTCTTATTGTGTTTGAATACTTCTATATCATGTTGTGTCCAATCATTTCAGTATGGTATCACTGTATCAGTGTGCCAGTCATGCAAGAAGAAAACTGCATGGAAGTTTTCTCAATAAGATAGGGGGTTGAATTTGTAGAAAGAAATGTTTACAAAATTACCATGATTTCGAAGTTCAAAGGCTTGGTTCTGATGTGGTTTGATGCATTTTAAGCTCATTAAGGATTCTCTGGGTAGAGTTTACTTACCTTTTATGTGGGCATATACATGCTACCTTTTTATAATTGTAGGCGATCTCTAATTTTATTATTTTTGAAATGACTTTTCTAATGCTCTCTCAGCAGTATTTTGGCATGCAATATTAGCTACAAGTGTCGTCACAAAAAGAAAAGGGCTACAAGTGATAGTTTACTTTTCTGCAGCAACGGGAATTGAAGGAAATGCAGTCATTTGCTGCACGAGTAATATTTTTCTGAAACATTGCTAAGTGACTAAAACTTGAATGGAATGCTTCCAGGTATATGCGATGTAATACATTAAAGAAACATGGATGAAAGTTCCCATTCAAGATTCATATTTTTCCGATGCCCCTGCTAACACTTTATTCTTAATTCAACCCATGAAAACAATTTACTTATTTTCCCTTTGGTCTGCCAGTTTTTTTCTTTTCGGTCTATGAAAGTCCTTATCCCACCTGATTGATTTCCATTAAGCCACCTCACTTATGTCAAAAAGAACTGTAACAATTACAGGGAATGTGGTGGGGAGGGAGGTGCAACTCCAGAAGTCAGAAACACCAAAGACAAAAGAGGCGAAATGAAGGCAGCGGAACTACGCTGTCATTAGAAATCACCATATTAGTTATGCACGTGTTCTATTGTTCTTGTTCTCACCGCCTGAAAAACAACACATATGAATAAATTAGTGTGTGAATTGAAACTTTCTTTTCTGTCTACAGATAATTATGGAAAGCATGTTCCATATCTTGCTTCATCTTTCTTGTGATATTTTGTTTCGCATGAACACCAACGAATATTAGGATGCTTCAGACTTGGATAAAAGTATAGTTGTGCACATCCTCTTTGTGCTAAAGTTCCATATGTTCATTTGCTTAGATTTGCGATAATAATATTATTCAGCGCAGCTCACATAGTATGTGGCAGACCACTTGTGTAGAGAAGCAGCAATAAAATAATTGTACCAAGCAACATGGATATGCAAATAAGGAATGCTTTTGTTGTTCTCTTTCGTACCTATACAATTATGCAAGCTACCTAAACTGCTAAACTCTTTGGCTCTGTGTCAGTGTGCCCTGTGCATGTAGTTGGTGTTTCTCAATAAAAAAATGTCTAGCTACTTGCCCCGTCGTAAGCTACTAGCGCCAACGATAGCCGGCATGGCGAAACGCACCTACGACCCATCTACTACTTCTTGATCTCCTATGTTCCACGACTTTTCAGTTGCATGAATAACAGCTTGCTAAAACAATTATTAATGACATAGCAGACTACTAATACCTGCATAATATATTAGTATCGCAAAGTCCTATGGAGTGCAAAGTACAAGTATGCAAATAGAGAGGAAGGTTACCATGTCGAAGAGTTGTTGGAGACAAGGATGGTGGAAACCGCAAACAGATGAGCACCCTTGTTATTGCGCTTTGTTGCAAGGAACCACTCAAGCTGTAAAGTCTTCAGATTCAACGAAACCAAATGGAATGTATATTGGTCTTCTTCTCCAAGCCCTTGTAGGAGTAAGTACCCCCGCCACGCCCATGAACATATAGCCGCCATTATTTACGGTAAATTGAACGTTGCCTCTAACAGCCACTGGTTCGCACCAACTCCATCATTTTGCAACACATAATACCTGGAGTTCATGTGTGAAATGCTCATTCATAAACATCTTAATCCCTCCATTCTCTGCCTCCAGAATGGCAACCTGTGCTTCACTGGTGACATGTGGGAGGTCCACAACTGAGAAACCCATGCTGCGTGTGTCGAGCATGAGCAACTTGTTTGCCGGAAAAAGCATCCAACAGAAGTAGCCGTGTGCATAGTGGCGTATTGGTGACCGCCGGCACGACTCTGGCTGGTTACCTGATCCTGTGAGCAGACTGATCCAATTGTCAAAGGTAACAGCACGCCACTGTTCAGCACCTGAACCTGAAGAGAAGATGAGGAGGATCAGCTTGGTTGTGCACTGCACCAAGCAAATAGCTCTGAAAGACATGCCGTCCTCATCCTCGGCCGCCACCGCCGGGCGAGCAAGGAAGGGCTCGAAACGCAGCACGTCGGGTGGCTGCACCAAGGCGGCTAGGTCGTCGGGGATGGGAGGTAGCAGGATGTAGCGCCGGGACAGGGGGTCGCAGACAGCCAGCTCCCTGACAAAGACGTGGCAGTTGAATTTGGTGCCCTCTGGGACGCCGGAAAGGAGGACGCGGCCGTCCCGCATGTCGCGCCTACGCCAGCGCGCGGCGTTGGGGAGGAAGGCGCATGAGAAGTCGGCGGCGGCAAGCCCGGAGAAAGCGCTCGCGGCGGCCGCGGAGGGGTGCGGCGGCTGGGCCAGTTGCAGCAGCGGCAGGTCCCATCGGGGCCGGGGATGGGCAGAAACGATGCCCAGTAGAGACGGCGGGTAGCGAGTGCGGAAGCGGCAGAGGAATCGGTGATTGGTGACGAGGCGGCGGATGGAGACGCGGGCCATGGAGGCGCGGACGAGGTCGGCGGCGTCGGAGAGGCAGAGGAGGATTTCCTCGAGCATCTCGTCTGGTAGGGAGAGCAGCGTCGTCGGCGGGATGTCGCCTGGAAGTGGAAGGCTGCGAAGCGTCGACGACGCCATTGGGATCGATCTGGACCTCTCGAGTATGGAGGGGAGGGGGGAATGGCCGAATGGGGTTTCCGTTTCCTTGCTCTCTCTTGGGGACTCGGGACTTCGGGAATGTGGCGAGAATTCGGCCGCTAGTTCTGGAAACGGTGCGACTGATGAGAAATCCCGAAAATACACTTCGTTTCAGCCTGTCTTCTGTGTTGCAAAATTACTTTCGTTAGGAAAAAAGTAAATACAAAAAAAGTCTGCAATTTTTTTCTATAACATCATCTGCGTTGCAAAAATGTGGAGACAAAAAAATTTATGCAACATCACTTATGTTGCACAAGATTTCTGACCTAGCCAGCCGCCGCCTCTAAAAAGACCAGCGTTCTCTGCCTCTCGCCGGCGCTGATGAAGTCATGTACCTAAGGTAGGGTCATGAACCTATCTAAGACACCCTCCCCAAGGACATCTCTAGAAGAAGCTACCTTTCAGTCGACCTGGAAGGGTTCCACTCGACCAACCTGGAAGACACTTTCGACCATGAAGCCAACCACTGACCGCCAGAAGATCTAAAGCCGGTCTGCACCCAAATGGTCGGTCATTAAGTAGCTTTATGGTCATCATAGCACTTCATTACGTATGCTACGGTAACCCCCTATCTTAATGTACCTTTAACCACTGCATAATCGAGGACCGGAGGGTCCTGGCGAACTCTATAAGCCACCCTCCTCGGTGTCAAGGGTTCGTGACCTCTGCTATTCATACGCACATAATATCTGATCGACCGCCTCCGGGCTCCGAGACGTAGGGCTGTTACTTCCTCCGAGAAGGGCCTGAACTCGTAAACATCTTGCGTATACAACTACTCCATAGTTAGGATCTTGCCTCTCCATACCTACCCTCCATTCTATTGTCAGGCTTAGAACCACGACAGTTGGCGCCCACCGTGGGGTAGGTGTCTTAGCGACTTGTTGGAGAAGTTACATTTTTTTCGATCCCATTCATCATGGTTTCAGGCGGAGTTTTGGTTGAGGCGCGAGATCCGCCTCGGCGCGCCACGCTCATCGCCGACGACTCCGCTTTTGGTTGCAGGAGGCTCCACTCGACGCTGACGCACTCCCCATCCGCTGGGCGACGACTTTCGCGCAGGCGTCAAGGGGCGGCGTCCTCTGCGGCAGCCGTCGACCCAAAGATGTCGGTCGGGCTCTTGTGCCGCCCTCCCTCCGGTCTTCGCGGCAAGCGCCCGGCCGATCGAGGCTTCGGCGGTGGGTGAGGCACGCTGTGGCCCGCCACCGGCCACTCCCCAAGTCGCTGCAATCGAGCCCGACGAATCTCTCTACAGCCCGGGTCGATCTGTCGATCGGCTCCGCAGAGATCGTGATCCGAAAAGTGCGATAGCAGCGATCCAAATGACGGGAGGTTCGATGGTCGACGGACCACGCAGTCCTCCTGGTTTCTCGCACCGACGGAGGCGTTGGCGGAGGCGAGCTGTGCAGGCTCACGAAGAGTACCAACCCGAGCCCCTCACTTCGCCGGCAGAGGAGGAGCTCCGCCACCGAACATGGATGCGCTTCACACTCCTATCGTTGGAAAACCCCGAGGCCCGCGCGCTTTAGAAGATGCGCGTTTGGCCAATAACTTATTGAGCGCACTCGACCGAAAATCTCCAATGAGTGCTCGATTTAACGAGCGCAATAACGGTCCCTGCTGCCCAGCCGACGCTAACTCTTTCCACAACCGACTCAGGTATACGAACTCCCATTCAGAATCTAGCAGCTGCAGCCCGTATAGCAGAAGTCCATTCAGCCCTCCCGATCGGAGGCCGGCAGGGCTTACTCAGATCGTAGATTTGCTCCGCAGCAGGAGATCAAAATTCAGTCAGATCGCAATCGCGAACAGTGATTCACAGATCCGGCTGCGAATACTGATCCAATCGGCACATAGCCCAAGATCGGCGTGAGGGACATGGAGGCGGCGTGATCAAGATGAGGACCGATTCGATCGTGATGATCGACGCCGAAAGTGCCCATTCCTCCCCAAGGGGTGGGTCATATGCGCTCGGCAAAGAAGAAGATGACAGATGCCAAGATGATGTTAGGCGAAGGTTTCGGTCGACCCTGTGGAACCGGGCTTTGATGCGAGATCCGTCATCGCTTCAAGGTCTGGTCGACAGAATGGGAAGAGCTAACCGAGAAGGTCATGACAGAAATGCACCCATCAGCAGCAGAGTACACGTCTCAGGACCCGAGTGTTTTAGTAGAGCCATCAAAGCCGCGGTGATTCCTCCCAACTTCAGGTTGGCGACTGGAGTCAGTAAGTTCACTGGTGAGTCCAAGCCGGATACCTGGCTTGAGGACTACCGAGTGGCGGTCCAGATTGGAGGCGCCAACGATGAAGTGGCCATGAAACACCTGCCTCTTATGTTAGAGGGATCGGCCAGAGCATGGCTGAATCAGTTAGCACCCAGCAACATTTACACTTGGGAAGATCTAGCCCGAGTGTTTGTCAGGATATTTTAAGGGACTTGCAAGCGACCAGCAGGGTTGACAGAGTTGCAGTCGTGTGTGCAGTAGTCGAATGAAACTCTGAGGGATTACATCCAGAGATGGATCACTTTGCACCACACGAGAGAATGTATCGATCATCAAAGTAGCGTCTGTGCCTTCAAGGAAGGAGTTAAGAATGTAGAGTTGAGTCTGAAATTCGGGTCGGACGGAGACATGACACCGAGTCGAATGATGGAGATTGCCACCAAGTACACAAATGGTGAAGAAGAGGATCGGCCCGGAGTGGCAAGTACAAGTCAGCCGCTAATGAAACCGGGGAGGGAACTCGGTCGGAAGCTTGAAGCGGAAAGTCGAGCCGGATGCTCTGGAGAAGCCTTGGCCGTGACTCGGTGAAAGTTCAAGGGGAAGCCCAAGGGGCCTTGGAACCCCAAGAAAGTTAAAGACCAAGATGGAAATGATGTGTTGGACTTGCCATGTCACATTCACATGAAGAAAGATGAAGAGGGTAAACTCATTTACCCAAAGCATACCACTCAACAAAGGTTGCTGCTCTTGATTCAAGTTAGCCTGTGGAAGCAGCCCAAGGACAAAGAAAAGGAGTCGGACAAAGTTGAGGAGAAGGAAGATAGTGACGGTGGGTACCCTCGGGTCAATTCCACTGATGATTTTTGGCCGATGTTGAAAGCAAAAGTCGATTGAAAGTTATCAACCATGAAGTGAATATGGTCGCTCGTGACACCCGCCATTTGAAATGGTCGCAGACCGCCATCACGTTCGACCCGGTCTGATCACCCAACACACATAGCCACCCTCGGGAGGCAAGCGTTACAGTGGTCGACCCGATTGTCGAAGGCACTTTCGACTAACTAAGGTTTTGATGGATGGTGGCGATGTGGGTCTGGACATTTTGTATGCGAGAGGCGTTGAAAGGATGGGCATTCCGATGTCCGCACTCAAAGACCAAAGAACATGAGCTTCCATGGAGTCATTCCCGGAAAGAAGGCTGAGTCACTCGGCCAAATTGCTCTCGATGTGGTTTTTTGGTGACTACAAGAATTTTCAGAAGGAAAAGTTGACCTTTGAGGTCGTGGATTTTCAGAGCGCTTTATCACGCTTATCCTCGGGAGGCCGGCATATGCGCGTTTCATGGCTTGACCATGTTATGTGTACCTCAAGCTGAAGATGCAGGTCCCAAAGGTGTGATCACTATCACCGCAATCGGAAAAAGGCGTAAGAGTGTTTCAGAAGGCTCTAAGATCGCCGATGCTCAGATGGCAGTGGTCGAGCTGCAAGAGTACCAGAAAACTGCAGACCCGAGTGATTTGTTGCGAGCCAAGAAGCCCGCCATAGAGTCGGCATTTCAGTCATCCGGGGAGACAAAACCGGTTCATATTCATCCGACTGATCCCAATGCTGCTCCGACTCACATCTCAACAACACTCGACTCCAAATAGGAAGAAGCGCTCATCCAGCTTCCTCCTTGAGAATCGGGACATCTTTGCATGGAAGCCTGGCGACATGCCGGGTGTTCAGGGGATCGGTGAGCATCGCCTACGCAGTCGACTCAAAAGTTAAACCTGTCAAAGAACATCTTCGACGGTCCGCCGGCCCAGAAGAGAAAGGCCATTGGCGAGGAGGTGGCTCGCTCTTAGCAGCAGAGTTTATCCGAGAGATTTACCACCCGAGTGGCTCGCCAATGTTGTCATGGTCCCTAAGAAGGACAATTCATCGCGCATGTGTATCGACTTCAAACATATCAATCGGGCCTGCCCGAAAGATCATTTTCTCTCCTCAAGATCGACCAAATAGTCGACTCGACCGCGGGATGTGAGCGGTTGTCTTTCTTAGACGCATATTCCGGGTACCATCAGATCCGTCTGTATGGACCCGACGAGATCAAACAGCTTTCATCACTCCATTCGGGTGCTTCGTTATGTCACCATGCCATTCAGCCTCAAGAATGCCGTGAGCCACGCTCATGAGGATGATTGAAGTGTTTACTCACCAAATCACCGGAATGTGGAAGCATACATGGATGACATTGTGGTCAAGTCACGGAAAGGTTCCGACCTGTTGACTGACCTTGCTAAAACATTTGCCAATCTCGTGGAGGTATGATATCAAGTTTAATCCATCAAAGTGCACATTCGGAGTTCTGGCGGAAAGTTACTCGGTTTTCGTTTACGAACGAGGAATCGACGCTAACCTGCAAAAAGTTGGCACTATACTCTGAATGAAACGCCTGCGTGTGCACGATGTCCAGAAGCTTCTTCGGATGCTTGGCCGCTTTAAGTCGATTCATCTCTCGCCTCGGTGAAAAGGCATTGCCTCTTTACCGGATCGATGAAGAAGTCGGACAAGTTCGAGTGGACTCACGAAGCTGATGCAGCGTTTGCGAGCTCAAAGCTCGCTCTCCACCAGCCGGTGCTTGCACGCCTAATCAAGAAGGAGCTGTTGCGCTTACATTGCAGCCACAGGACAAGTCGTCAAGATCTGACTTACGGTCGAGCGGGAAGAGGAAGGAAAGGCCTTCAAAGTTCAAATACCAAAGATATTATCTTTCAAGTATTAACCCGTCGAAGCAAAGATACCCTCATTATCGTAAGCTTGTGTATGTGATTTATATGATTGGCCAAGAAGGTTGCTCACTACTTCTCGATCATTCCATTACGATTGCTGCCGACGCCTCATTATCGTAGATTTTTCAACAGAGATGCAACCGGTCGAGTGGCTTAAATGGGCGATTGAACTTCTTCCCTTGATATCAAGTTTGAGGCCAAGAAAGCCATCAAGTCCCAAGCAATAGCAGATTTCATCGCCGAGTGGATTGAACAACAATTACCGACTCAAGTTCACTCGGAGCACTGGACTATGTTCTTTGACGGTTCCAAGATGCTGAATGGTTCCGGTGCTGGGGTAGTATTGGTTTCCCCCCGAGGAGATAAGCTCAGATATGTGCTCCAGATTCACTTTGATTCTTCCAACAATGAAGCAGAATACGGGTTAATCGTTGTATGGGTTATGTATGGCCATTTCACTTTCGGCGTCCGTCGCCTCATGGTTTATGGCGACTCAGATCTAGTGGTTAATCAGTGTGATGAAGGAGTGGGACGTCAAGTCGGCCATAGTTCGTAATGTGACGATAAGGAAGCTAGAGAAGAAGTTTGAGGGGTTAGAGCTTCATCATATACCCCAACTGAAAAATCAAGCTGCTGATGATTTGGCGAAAATAGGGTCCAAGAGGGAAGCCATTCCCAGTGATGTGTTTTTGGAGCACATTCGCACACCGTCGATTCAAGAGGATCCTTTCACTGAAGAAGCTCCACAGCCAAAAAGTGCCACTGATCCGACTGAAGTTGAGGTTCCAGCGGTGGTCGACTTGGTCATGGAAGTCGTGGTCATCACTCCCGACTGGACAGTTCCGTACATCGTGTATATCCTGAGGAAAGAGCTCCCAGAGAATAAAGAAGAGGATCGACAGATCATCCGCCGATCCAAGGCCTTTACTGTAATCAAGGGGCAGTTATTCAGAGAAAGCGTGACTGGAGTCAGCCAGAAGTGCATAACGCCAGAAGAAGGTCAGATAATTCTTGATGATATCCACTCGGGGACTGTTGTGGTCACCATGCGCCCTCTCGGACCATCGTGGCTAAAGCATACCGAGCGGGATTTTACTGGCCGAAAGCAAATGAAATGGCAAAGGAAATAGTCGACAAGTGTGAAGGATGTAAGTTCTACTCCAATATGTCACACAAACCAGCCTCAACATTGAAGACCATTCCACTCGTCTGGCCTTTCGCTGTTTGGGGGTTGGATATGGTTGGACCATCGAGAATGGCAGGAGGCGGTTTCACTCATTTGCTTGTGGCAATCGACAAGTTTATTGAAGTGGATCAAGCTAAACCTATCAAGAATCTTGATGCGTAATCGCTATCGCTTTCATCAGAGAGTTGATATTCGAGATATGGAGTTCCGCACAGCATCATCATCGATAATGGATCAAACCGATTCCGACAAGTTCAAAGCCTTTGCGCCTCTCGTGGCACGCGAGTCGACTATGCTTCAGTTGCTCACCCCGGTCAGAATGGACAAGCGTAACGAGCAAATGGTCTAATTCTCAAAGGATCGAAACCTCGATCGATGCGTGATCTCAAGCATGCAGCAGAGCGTGGTCGATTTAACATCCGTCGGTTCTTTGGGGATTAAGGACCACTCCCAATCGGTCGATCGAGAGAACTCCATTCTTCATGGTCTATGGAGTCAAGCAGTTCACGAGCGACTCCGCTTCACAATGCGCTTGAGTCGAACTCTACTCTAAAGCTGAAGCGGAGCAAGCCCAAAGAAGATGCAAATCGACCTCCTTGAAGAGGAGAGAGAGATGGCCTGATCCGCTCGACCATCTATCAAAGAGGACTTGCGCCGATTCCATGCTAGAAATGTGAAGAGCCGAGCCTTTCAAGAAGGGGACTTGGTCCTCCGAGTGGATCAGCAGAAACCACACAAGCTCGCTCCCACTTGGGAAGGTCCCTTCATCGTCACCAAAGTTCTCCACAATGGAGCTTATCATCTCTACAACGTCGAACGCCAGATCGATGAGCCTCGAGCCTGGAATGCGGAGCTGCTCCGCCCCTTTTACACTTAAGAACTCACTCGGGTGAGATGTAATAAAAGTACCTCTGTAGTTTGTTTATCAAAGATAAGAATGTTATAATTTTCCCAAATGATTGTTATTACTTTTCGTTTACATAAGAAATTTCCCCGATTGGGTGGCTTAGCTGCCAACCTGCTTTCTCCTAAGTTTGTAAAAAAATCCCTACCGAAAGTGGCGAGCCAACCTCCCACCTGGGGGCTTAGTCACAATCCGCTTCTAGCCTAAGTATCTAAAAATCCTACTAAGTGAGGAGCCAGCCTCCCACTGGGGCTTAGCTGCAGTCCAAGTACTCGCCTAAGTTTGAAAATCTCACCGAGTGGGGAGCCAGCCTCCCACTGGGGCTTAGCTGCAGTCCAAGCACGCCTAAGTTTGAAAATCCCATCGAGTGAGGAGCCAGCCTCCCACTCGGGGGCTTAGCTGCAGTCCAAGTACTCGCCTAAGTATTTAATACAATGTGCACTTTGCAAGGACGACGAGGTACAGGTCGAATTGTTGCCTTGCCCTTCGTGAGTCTGCGACACAAAAATCCTCCTTGGAGGCTTAGCTGCAGTCTAGTACTCGCCTAAGTTTGAAAAATCCACCGGGTGGAGAGCAAACCTCCCACTCAGGGCTTAGTTGCAGTCCAAGACTACTTAAGTTTGAAAATCCTACCGGGTGGAGAGCAACCTCCCACTCGGGGCTTAGCTGCATTCCAAAGATTTCGCCTAAGTTTGAAAAATCCTACCGGTGGAGAGCAAACCTCCCACTGGGGCTTAGTCATGGGTCCAAGACCCGCCTAAGTTTGAAAAATCCTCACCGAGTGGAGAGCAGCCTCCCCACTCGGGGCTTAGCTGCGCCTAGTACTCGCCTAAGTAAAACAAAAATCCCATCGAGTGGAGAGCGAACCTCTCACTCGGGGGCTTAGCTGCAGTCCAGTACTCGCCTAAGTATGAAATCCATTCCAATCCGCAAGGACGACGAGTGCAGGTCGACTGTTACCTTCTCCTTCGGAGCTGCGCCACAAGTACAACGTGGGCGCTCTATCCCGATCATAAGGACGACGAGGGTGCAGGTCGACTGTTGCCTTTTCTCCTTCGGAGCTGCGCCACAAGTACAACGTGTGCTCCATCCCGATCCGTAAGGACGACTGGTACAAAGTCGACTGCTTCTCTCTCTGCACCTGCAAGAACAACGAAGTGTAGGTCGATCGGATCCACCTCGAGATGCATCTCAAGCATTGAAGCAAAATCCGAGTGAAGAGCAAAGTTCACTCGAAGTCAAACAAAAACATATTTTCGACGATAAGTAAAGTTCGGATAGCATCCTAAGGATGCAGAAGTACCCAGGCCTCAAGCCCGTTAAAGTTTACCGGTTACAGGATCACTCGGCATTCCGAGGCAAATTTAAGATGAATCATAGAAGTTTTTTACTCCTCAAAGCGGAGGATCTGGAAGGCGCGACGAACTGGTCTGTGTCGATCCCATCAGCGATTCGGTGGCAGCACCAATGAAAGTCTCCATGAAAGATCGGAAGTCGTACTTCTTGGTATTGGCAACTTTGATGGACGCCAACCTTTCCTCTCGCGCCTCCTTGCAGTGAACGCGACCAGTGGACGAGCGACGCCAAAGACTACATCTCGCGTAAGACTTCTTCCATTCCCGCACTCGACTTGGAACGTCATTCAGTCGAGTCATTAGAGACTCGAGGTCATTTTGAAGTGTTTCGCCTGGCCAGAGTGTTGAGTCGATCCGTGATACCGCGACCTTCAGTCGAGCGAGGTAGTCCACCACAGCAGCAATACGAGACTCCGGTCGAAGCACATTCATGGCAGCTTCATCCTTCACGGGGGAGTTAATGGGGTCCAGACTTGTCTCCACTCAACTAGTCACTTACTCGAAGTTCTGACAGAATTCTGCAAACACAACTCGAGTTCAAGCTAATGGTTCTATGATTGGTCGGCGATAACAAGTCAGTCGGATAAGAGGAATTACCTTCAAGCATGAGGAATAGCTTTTTGGCGAGCCCTCCCAGATAAGCCTCTAGATCATTCCTCTTCCCTGCCAGTTCGCCAGCCTTTTCGCTTCAGAGCTATCTTGTCGCTCTTCACCGGCTAACCTCCTTGTTGGCCAAGGCCGAGAGCAGCTTTGATTGGCGTTCTCCTCTTCAAGTTTTCCGATCAAGATACCTTCTCTTCCACGAGCTTGGTTTTGTTCGAGGCCGTCTGCTGCGCCTCGGCAAGGTCATGATCCTTCTTCTTCAGAGCCTCCTCCATTTTGTCTGCAAAATGACAGTGAGGTCAGAATTAGGAAGGGACAGAAGAATAAAAACAGTCGTCAAGATCTCACCAGCCATACCTTTTGCTTCGTCTCTCGCCTTTTGCAAGTTCTCCTGTGCAAGCTTCAAGTCAAGGTTGAGCTGGATCTGCTTGTTCTCCAATTCAAGGTATCGAGCCACAAGCTCGCAAGACTTCAGAAGAATCGGTCGACAGACGTCGCGGATAGGTTACTTCCGAGTGACTAAGAAAAATCATTGCTTTTCTAATACTACAGCCGAATCAAAATATTCGACAGTAGTCTCGGGGACTACACCCAATGGGTGCACTTAGCGTGCCCCCACTGATCCTACCAACTCGGTTCGATCAGTCGACCCAAAAATAGAAGAGAGAAAGGAGTTCTTCAGACTACGGTCGACTGCAAACAGTCCACCATAGTCTCGGGGACTACACCTAAAGGGTGCACTCGGCGTGCCCCACCAAGCTTAAGATTCCGGCCGACATGGTCCGACTGCACCGAAAGTGAAGTAGTTATCAAAGAGATACAAATTATAAAGACTACGGTCGACTGCCAGCAGTCCACCATAGTCTCGGGGACTACACCCAGTGGATGCACTCAGCGTGCCCCACCAGTCCGAAAATTCACCGACACACCCAAAGGGTGTAAAGATACGTAAGATCTTCGTAAAGAAGAGTTTTTCGTAGTATATCCTAATGTAAGAAGTGGTGATCAACTAACTCGGACGTTGCTCAAGAGCTGAACTGGCATCATAGGCCGCTATCGGGCTTCCCGGACCACCTTCATCTGCCTTCCATCATGAGCCCCGCTTGGCGTATAGCCTCCTTAGCAAAGACCCACTTGGTCCTCCGGGACGTGGTGCGTGGCGGTCAGTGGAAGGCGGATCAGCCACCGACGTTGAAGGCCGGATACTCGTCGGTACCGCACATGAAGACACAGAAGTCCGAGTGGTGTTGCCGCTTTCATGAACCAGCCGCCTCGAGTGCATCGATGCAACCTCGAGCAAATTCCTGTCGGCAGGTGCCTTCTTAGTCCTCCTCCGCCTCAACGGCGCCTCATCATCGTCATCAGGGAGATCAATGACATGAGGAGGGACTACAGGAAAGATTCAAAGTTAAAAACGGAAATCAAGTCGACCAAAAACAAAATTGCGGCGATCATACCAAGGTTCGAGGTAGCAGCATCGTCCATCTCCTGGTCTTCGTTCTTGACTGAGGTCTCGGAGGTGGCAGCACTGCAGATTTCAGAAATCAGTTGATCAGTCAACAAGTCGGCCAAAAGTATGTTCGCGCTGAACAAAAAAGCTCAAGTTCTGCGGTACACGGAAATAGTGGGGATAACCATCTTCATCTTGGGAAAAACCTTTGTCGGCTTCGACGACGTCGCTCGGGGTTGCTTCGGCGCTTTTTTCGGGCCGACGTCCGGAGAGGTCGCCCGAGGACGCTTTTGTCGATCGCCTGACAGCGCTGATAGCCTTGCCGCTACCAACCGCAGGGTCATGGGTGAGCTTGGACCACCTTTCCATGCGAGGAGGGTCGACTTCTTCCTCCTCTTCCTCCTCCTCCTCTTCGTCGGAGCTGTCGTCATCTTCGCCTCCCCACCGTCAGATCGCCGCCATTCCTCCCCGGCTTTCACCTCCGCCTCCTTCTTCCTCCTCAATCTGGTTCCTGCGCTACCGTTGGGCATCGAGTACATCTCGGTGGTGACACGGAAGAAGACAAACGAGATGAAAGTCAGTCGACCGACGAAGCAAACAAGATGGAGTAAGCATAGTCGGTGTCAAAGATCACGGATTGAACCTTGTCTGGCTCGTACGATTGGTCGAGTGGAGGGATCCTCCGGGCTCCTCGGGGGTTATCTTTGTTCCCAGTGATGGCGGCCATCCATCTCTCCAGTGTGGCATCCTCGACCTCCTCCGGGTGGACCCGAGTGGTGTCTTCAGTACCAGAATACATCCACACTGGATGGTCTCGATACTGATGTGGCTGAATGCGCCGTCGAAGAAAAACCTCTAGAAGATCCATACCACCACCCCATCACGGATGAGCTGACTAAACGCCGACCAAAACCTTGACCTGAGCCTTCTCCTCCGGGATCACCTTCAGAGAGGATGGCTTGCTCACTCGGTCCATGGAGAAATGAGGGAGTCCAATGATCGCTTCAAGGCGTCGGCTGGTCTTAGCAAAGAGAACTGTGTCGACTGCCACCCTCGAACCGACTCAGGAAGGATCATGGCTGGAAAAGAGCTCTTACCTCTCATTTGGACCCCAAGACCCCCACACATCTGAATCACTTGGGTTCTCTCATCACTCGGATTGGCCTTTTTCACCGTCTGGGAGCGACAGGTGAAAATGTGTTTGAAGAGGCCCCAATGCGGCCGACAACCCAAAAAATTCTCACACAAAGACACGAAGCGGCGAGATACACAATAGAGTTGGGTGTGAAGTGGTGGAGTTGTGCCCCAAAGAAGTTCAGAAACCCTCGAAAGAAAGGGTGGGGCGGCAAATAAAACCCATGGGTCGACGTGGAGTGGCTAAGAGGACGACTCACCCTCCGAGGTCTGCGGCTGCCACTCCATCCTGGGAGCCTCGCTGATCCATGAGGGATCAGTCCTTCATTGGCCAGGTCGTCAAGATCTACTCGACGGATGGTCGAGCGAATCGATCGCTTCGATCCAGCCTGCGGCAAACCGCCCGCGACGAGGATCCACCCCGACCGGTCGCCTCCCTTCGCCTTCGCCGTCGCCTTTCTTCGCTTCGCTGCTCCAAAGCCGCCGTCTTTTCTTTTCACCATTGTCGCCACAAACGCCGCGTGGAGCAGCGGTTCGGAGGTGGAGGCAAAGGGCGGATGAATTTGAGGAAGAAAGGAGGAAAGGGGAACGCATCGCTCAAAAACCTCAGCCCTGGACCTTATATGAGGTTACTTCCGAGTGATCGACCGTAGGCCTAGGCAATCTGTCAAATCTCGCAACAGTCGCCGCACAGCGATACGTGGCGAAAAAAGGTGCTGGAGATCGAGGCGTCCTTGCCTTTTCCCGTCCGATTACTTCGGCTCTCTCTCTCCGTCCTTTCGTTTCCCAAAGATTCAAATCCCGCTTAAATCAAGCTACCGCAGAGCAAATCGTCAGGACAAAAGATTTCCTCCGTCCTATCATTCGAAATCACCAAGTACTGAAACGCACTCGACGGATACAAAGAATGGATCAAGGCGACTGAAAAAGAAGTTGATGCCGTCGCTTAAGTCTATTTGATCCAAGACAAGACACTATTGCAACACAAGAATGAGTCGGGAGTATGTTCAGCTCCATCCCCACTCAAACCTCGATCCATTCTAGGGCTAATGATGAAGTCATGTACCTAGGGTAGGGTCATGAACCTGTCTAAGACACCCTCCCCAAGGACATCTCTAGAAGAAGCTACCTTTCATCGACACGGAAGGGTTCCACCCGACCAACCTGGAAGACACTTTCGACCATGAAGCCAACCACTCGACCGCTGTAAGATCTAAATCCAGTCCTGCACTCCAAACCAATGGGTCATTAAGTAGCTTTTTATGGTCATCATAGCACTTTTATGTGGGCGTTACTAAGAACTCCCATATCTTAATGTACCTTTAACCTCGCATAATCGAGGACCCGGAGGGGTGCAGCGAACTCTATATAAGCCACCCCTCCTCAAAGGTCAAGGGTTCGCACCTGTTATTCATACGCACATACATACAGTCGACCGCCTCCGGCTCCGAGGCGTAGGGCTGTTACTTCCTCCGAGAAGGGCCTGAACTCGTAAACATCTTGCGTATACAACTACTCCATAGCTAGGATCTTGCCTTCCATACCTACCCCCATTTTACTTTGTCGGGCTTAGGAACCACGACAGCGCCGCCAGTCCGTCCCGTCTCCGGTGGGCGGTGGCCTTAGGGACATGGAGGTGGAGTGGATCTCGGTCCTTACCGGTGGGAGTGCTTCGTTTTTAGATCTTTTTTCGAGCTTTGTTAGGGTTTGTGTTCTGCTTGGGAAGGCGAGACGGCGGCGGCTTCCTGAAGATGGAATAAAGGTCTCCCCGCCTAGCCCATGTTCTGGTGATGCGTCTAGCATCATCGGTGAGTGTGTGGAGGTGTGTCTCCACCTATCTGCCTTTGGTGAATTTGCTCGGATCTGTTGGCTGCTCGTCTTCGTCGTATGTTTTCAGGTTGGATCCTTTTGATCTATACACTTCACTTGGGGCGTTGCTGTTAAGTGCGTTGGTTCTATAGGACCTTAGCACGCATTTAACCGGCTCCCATGAGGAGAAGCGATGGCGACAGCGACGCCTTCAGCTCACTTCAATGCTTGTAGTCGTCGCTAGGTGGTCTACGGATCTGCATGTAATTTTTATTATTTCTAGTGTTCATTGTACTACCATGATTGAAGATAAATAGATTGAAATTTTTTCTTGAAAACAAAAACTCTAATGCTGCAACATTTCGTTTCAGCCGGTCTGCAATTTGATCTTGTTAAATCCCAAAAATACACTTCTGCTCCAGCCGGTCTTCCTGTGGTTGCAAAATTACTTTCGCTGGGAAAAAGGTAAATACAAAAAAAGTCTGCAATTTTTTTCTACAACATCATCTGCGTTGCAAAAATGTGGAGACAAAAAAAATTATGCAACATCACTTATGTTGCACAAGATTTCTGCAATATGAATTCTAATGCTGCAACACTATCCTTATTGCAATGACGAGGGACGATGTTGGGCGGCTGGACGACATTAGATCCAATATCCATATGTTTGAGGAACACAAGTCAAAAAGAAAGTGTGGATGGATAAAACCGAAAGAAGGTTTATTATGCGATCAACATCGGCATTGCTTTCAACTATGAGTTGTGCACATGCGGTATTGGACTTGAAGTGGTGACTCGAGATGAGATGTGCATGTTCATGTATTGACTACAATGAAGATTTTACTTATGTCATTGACGTTGTCACAATAGAAGCCCTAGCCACACATCTGAGCGGAGACTAGCTTTGCCAAATGAATTGGGGTTTAACAAGATCATCATTCAGTCAGATTGCCTTCAAGCAACAGTAAACTCTCCAAGAGGGGTTTCTTTTTGTCACAGCCAGTCCCTCCTTATTTCATTTAATTTGCATGCAGAGCATCTCGCTTTTGCTAAAGTTGAGTTTAGCTTTTGTAGTAATCTTGATGCTAATTATGTGAAACCCAAATGTTTAGGTTGATGATCCCGTGTTTCTTGCCAAAGCTGAGTTTAGCTTCTTGAATGAGGATGCTAATTATGGTGGCGTTTGCTTTGAGGGCAAGCCTAGGTTGGCTGAGGATATCCCTAGCCACCTGGTTAGCCATAGCCACGTTTTATTGTTCGGTTGGGTTGGATAACCACCTTTTATTGTTTGGTTGGAAGGACGAGAATTGAATATAGGTTGTCGTGGTAACCTCTTAACCATGAGAACGTGAGATTGCCCATACACATGCATTTTTAGCTAATTTTTTTGAAATCTCATTATACCATATTCTCATTTTCGGTTTTGTTACCATCAAGAACTCCCATACAATAATTGTTATGAAACCACATAATAATAATAATAATAATGATAATAATAATAATAATAATAATAATAATAATAATAATAATAATAATAATAATAATAATAATAATAATAATAATAGATGAGCTAGTTTGAAACACATAATTGGTACCACTAGCTCAATTGCGCGACATATCACGTAGGTTGTGACAAGCAGAAGCTTTTCTACATTTTGTAAACCAGAATAGTCACCTATGAACCACGTTTGGAAAATCAACTACATTAAATTTCTAAAGTACTCCCTCCGTCCGAAAATACTTGTCATCAAAATGGACAAAAAATGATGTATGTAGAACTAAAATACATCTAGATACATCCCTTTCTATTCATTTTGATGACAAGTATTTCCGGACAGAGGAAGTACATGTTACAAACTGCTTTTAAGGGAGTTCTCGCTGTAGCTTGAAATTGGTGAGAAAGATATATGAGATAGTATATATGTTCTAAAGTTGCAAAATTACATTCCCTGAAAAAATAGGCAGTAAAGTTGAAATAGACTAAATATAGGCTGAACGATCCAAAAAATCCCTTGAAGGAGATAATAAAGAACCCAAAGCATATGGTTATGAACTCGGATAATCTTGAAGTGATTACGACGATTATTGCAGGGGGCTCATCTTCGGGCTTTCCGAGTGCCTTATTTGATGCTCATATAATTTATGAAGACTGCTCTAGACAGGCTAATGTAGCCGCACATGAGTTAGTTAGTCTAGTAAGATCTTCTTCTCCTAGTACTTGGATGGATGATGCCCATTGCACAATAATTCACGTCCTTGTGAACGATGTATTGCTGCTTGTGAATGAATAAAAGAATATCTTAATTGTCAAAAAGAACCCAAAGCATATAGTATCCTACTGCAAGGGTGGTTTTAAGTATTGCTCCTTTTTCCAGAATTGATTTTTTTAAGATTAACTTCTGAATTTAGGTGTTTTTCTAGTCAGTCCTAGTAAAGCTCCCAGACGGTTTATTTTTTTATAAGTGAGGTCCTCCATAACAGGACATCAATATCCTGACTAAAGCCATTGTGACAAAGAAGGAGTAGTGGCCCAAGATTATTCTTGGTTAACTGCTAGTATTACTTCGCAATCCATCGAAAATATCAATTTATGGATTGTAAAAGGAAATTTCTGAGCTTAATAGCACGCCATGCAAGAGAACTGCATGCTATCATTATAGGAGACAGAGAAAAAAAAATGAGTACAAAGTCTTAAACAACATACAAAAAAAGACCAAAAACAAGAGGAAGACTAGGGACGACACACGCAACTACGCAAACAAGGATCCAAAGCACTTAGCCCCTTCCTTAAACCACTCAAAAGCATCAACCTTGATGAGGTTAACCAATGCATGTGTCCCTCGGGACCGACTTGTCCTCATAGACTCGCTTATTATGGTCTTTCCAAACAGACCAAGCAACCAACACGATAGCAGTAGAAGATCATACATCGGAGAACATGGCAAAGGGGATTGGAAAGAAGAGGGTAGTCAACCCCGATGGGAATTCAGGGGATGGGAAAGGACTACGTAAACTAAGCGTAAGAGATGTGTAGGTCTAGCTTTTTCAAGGAACTACGCCAGAAGACGTTCCTCAACTTCTCATGACGGCAGATAAGGTGTCAGGCCCGATAATCGGCATCGGTGGCGAGGTCGGCCTTGAGCAGACGGCCTATTCCAGTTCGCAGCAATAAACCTGTTGCTGTTGCCGTTCCCGACATTGGACGGCTGGTCATTGGCGTTGATCCTACTTGAGGTGGCCCATGGTGGGCAGAAGATTCCCGGTGAAACCGAGCGGAGGATAATGTCGGCAGGAATATTGCTGGTGCTGATGGTTGGCGTGTTCATTATTGTGCTGACACACTCAAGCTCGACTAAATCTAGGAGAGTATGGAGTCACAATGCACAAATGCCACCTGATGTTTTTGGCGGTAAATATAATGCTATTTGTAAGAAGTCATGTGTATCCTTGCGCAACTTCTTACAAAAGCAACCGAGATAGTACTAGAACCGATTTGTAACTGTATATAGTACTCTGTCTCAAGCCATACTGTGCTTTTAGTCACAGTGCATATCTGATAGGAACAAAGGTTTTAGACAAGAGAAATTGTCTAATTCCAACTTGATTCTCGAACAAATTGCTAGATTATCACAAACATTCTCTCATAACATATTTGAAAAATAAGCACAGAGCTGTTCCTGTTTGTAAAGACAAAGCCATGTACCTCTTACACAACTTACAAAAACAAAGATGGCAGAACCGATTTGTATATCTCCGATTTGTACCTCTTACACTAAAACAAAAACAAAGAAGATGGTATATGTCACCCTGCTTCTAGTCACATTGCATATCTGATAGGAAATTGTCTAGTTATATTTGATTTGTGAACCAAATTTGGTAGATTATCGCAACTATTCTCCCGTGAACATATCTGAAAATAAGCACCGAAGCTGCACAACAATCAACACCGCAAACAAGCCTCGTCTGTCTCAAAAGGAAAGCCTGATGATTCCAGTACATAATGCTCCAAGTTGCTGCTCTATACCTCCAGACGTCAGGGTGTCATCTCCCAGTAGCATCAATATCAGATATCTGAATTAGAAATGGAGGCATCAGTCATATCTGAATCAACATATTTAAAGCAATATAATTTATTGGTACAAATATAGTAAGAAATGCAATCAATTGAAAATGACAATGACCGATTACAATCATGCAAAGGTACAGGGCAAAATAACTTCAAAGAAAGTAGCTAATACAAGTCCAAATCTAGCATGATAGAACATTGCTTTGCTTGATTCTTACGATGGTCTCAAAAATAATGAGCAGTATATCCCCAAGATGAGAAACATATCACCTAAGTTTATGCCTGGCTAACATACTACATCTTATCAAACAAAGACCAGGCAATCCACATCTGCTGTCCCTCCTCCATCTCTGCCCCGTCGCCTCTGTCGCGGCCTAACCCTCACTACCCCTTCCACGCGGACCTGCATGGAACATGGCAGCGCTGAGGCCCGTGCGTTGAAGACAGCGGACAGCAAGAGCGCGCGCAAGCAGTAGCAGTGTGATACCACCGACGCTAGAAACAATACCTGCAGGGTCGGCTTGGATGGTTCCCGTCACCTCCACGGCCCTTCCTGCTGCCTGAGCTGAGCAATGCGACAGCCACTCCGCTGCCTGAGCTGAGCCAGCAAGCAGATAGAGCGCTTCCAACGCCACGATGAGAAGAAGCAGCTCCATAGACACCGGCAGCAACACCACTAATCTGACTTGAACCGCTTCGGTTTCTGTCACCTTCCTCTCCCTTTCCTGCCTGCCCGCCTCCCTGGCGCCATCCCCACAACCGCCTCGCACGTCTGCCCATAATATGCCGGGGTTTGAGTCTTGCAACAATGACCCTGTGTGTGATCGTCGAGATCAGGGATCACAGAGACCCCCTTTTAGTTGTTCGAACAGGGGCTAAACCACTCACAGCTTCTTGTCGCTTCCTAAGAATTAATGACACGAGCAGTTACCCAGATTCAGGCCACACATAGGTGTAGTACCCTACTCCTGCTTTTTGTGTGTTTGATGGATGATGTACAAATGAACTACAAAATTGAGCTGAGTGCTCGCAGCTAGTTTTGGTAGTGCTCGGGTGGGCTTCTAGTTGGTCCGGGCACCCTTCTCTTCTTCCTCTCTCTTGATTCTTCTCTAAAAGCTAGCCATCAGGTTCTTGGGATCCTACACCTCGACATGGCTCAAGACAATCGACAACTCTATGATGGTGTAAGTGATCTCCGATCGAGGCTCAAACAAAGGATCGTTAATTAGCTCGGCGGTCTTGGAGCGGGCTCGCAAAAAGCAGTGTGCAAGATTGGCCAACATCAAAGAGGGGGCGCAAACATACAAAAAAATCACCGAAGGACCAACGGAAGGCGTCGCAAAAACTACATCCATAAGATCAAGCACACCATGGGTGGATCACCGAGCATGAAGTAAAAGAGAAGGTGATTCATGACCACTTCGCCGAGGCCATGGGGAAGGAGAATTCGCGGCCGCGTGATTATAATTGGGATGAGCTAGGCCTCGAGTTGCATAACTTGGACTCCCTTGCGGGGCCCATTTCTTTGGAGGAGGTCGAGAGGCCATCAATCTTATGCCGAGCGATAAGGCTCCCGGACCGGATGGATTCACAGGGCTATTCTTCAAGTCTTGTTGGGACATCATAAAAGACGACGTCACGCGGATGATCTCACTCTTCGGCAACCTCCACGCCAACAACCTTCATTGGCTCAACTCCACTAGCATTGTGCTTATTCCAAAAAAGGAGGGCACCGAGGGAATCACCGACTTCTGGCCTATTAGTCTCATCCATGTCATCGCTAAGATTGTCGCCAAAATCTTAGCAATGCAGTTTACCTCACACATGAACAAGCTTGTCTCCAACGCCCAAAAGTAACTTCATAAAGACGAAGAGCATTCATGAAAATTTCATTTACGTGAAAAGTCTTGCATAACACCTCCACAAGAGCAAAACCCTGTCCCTCCTCCTCAAGATGGACATTCTGAAGGCCTTCGACTCCCGTCAAGTGGGAATATATCATTGACATCATGCAACACTGTGGGCTCCCAAGTACTTTCCAAAATTGTATCACCGCTCTCTTGTGCACCTCCTCTTCGAGGGTGCTCCTCAACGGCATCCCCGAAAATCCTATCACCCATGGTCATGGCCTTCGCCAAGGGGACCCCTCTCCGCCTCTACCTTTTTCTCGGCACCATCGACCCTCTTTAGAAAATCCTCAATATGGCAATTAGGAAGGGGCTGTTGTACAAGATTCGTGGTCGTGGTACCAACATCAGAAAACTTCCCTCTACAACGACGATGTGGCTATGTTCGCCGCCCCCATCAAGAAAGACATAGACAATCACTCCATCTTGCTTAATGCATTTGGCGACGTCATGGGCCTCCGCACGAACTTTCAGAAAATCACAGTGGTTCCGATTTGATGTGGCCACATCCCCCTTGATGACATTCTCCAAAGCTTCCGGCTGCACGCGCTTCATTTCCGATGAAATATTTGGGTCTACCCCTCTCGGTTTGGCAACTCAAAGTCAGGGATTTTTAATTCCTTGTACACAAGATGGCTGCCAAGCTTGTCCCCTGGGATGGCCAAAGTATCAGCGCCATTGGACGTGCTGCTCTTGTCAAGTCCGTGCTCTCCTCGCAAGCCCACCAGAACGGAGAAGACCATCGGTGCAAAGTGCAAGGTTAATTGGGATGCAGTTTGCCGACCATTCGAGTATGGGGGCCTCGGCATCCTTAACTCGGAGAAAATTATAGAGCTCTTCGTTTATGTGTGGCTTTGGTACTAGTTGAAGGAGCCCACCAAGTTGCGGGTTGGATCTGGGAACCCTTGCGACGAGATGGACATGAACCTTTTCTATGCCTCCTCCACCAAAGATAGTGGGTAACAACGCTACGCATTCCCCTTTTTGGGATGCCCATTGGGTGCATGACCGCCAAGACAAAGACATCGCACTTCATTTATGAAGGCGTCCTCCCAAAAAAAGATGGAAGCTTCGTGGCACAATAAATGATGATGCTTGGGTTCGTAAAATCAAGGTCACCACCAACTTCACCTTCGCGGATCTGCGACAATTCATTGTCCTTTGGACACCATTCGTGGCTACACCCTCGAGGATAACGCCGAAGATGACATCATCTGGTAGCACACGGAGAGCGGGATCTAGACGGCCAAGTCCGCTTACTTGGCACAATTCTTTGGCCTTCTCAGCTCCCCTATGGAACATGCAATTTGGAAGGCTTGGGCTCCACCGAAGGTAAATTTTTCACATGGTTGGCCATGCAAAATAGGAGTTTAGACCATCGACCAGGTTGGCCAAGCAGGATGGCCCGGCAGTGGACTTTGCCATCTATGCAAGCGTGAGCAGGAATCCATTGAGCATCTCATGTTCAAGTGCAGATACTCCATGAGGCTCTGGGGCATGATCAAGGAATGGCTTCAACTTGAAAGCATCGACACTACCAACTAGCACTTGGCGCGTTCCGTCAAAGATTGGTGGACAAGTCTTTCCGAATCTACCATTCTAAAATAGAAGGCGATGGCTACTCTCACACTTCTCACCTCTTCGACCATCTGGAACAAATGGAACACCCGTATCTTTCAACTCAAGAGCGCACCACCGACGGTTCTCCTCGTGAATATTAAGTCGAAGGCTCTTAACTTGGGTAGCTGCGGGTGTAAAATATTTGGGTGTAATCATACCGCAAGAGTAGACTATTGATCCGGTGCTGTCACACCTTGGTGTTGTAACAAAAACCTCAACTCTAATCCCTCTTAATTAATGAATGAGGCAAGTCTTTTGGCTCCTTTAAAAAAAGTTCTTGGGATCGTTCCCCTTCTATGAGCCACGGTCCTGCCCTTATATAGAACTCTGGAGGACCTACAATTGCTCCATAACTACAAAGGTAAAAGGTTACGGTAGCCTCCGTTACTCATGCGTCCACCACGGAGTTCACCAAGAGTGGCGGGTAAACAATTGCCTGAATCCCATTTATCTCTGGTCGAGAGATACACCTGGTCACCATCGTTGTTTTGGGCTCCACCAATCAGCATCTGATAATCGATGGAGGCTGCAGCTCTTGGCAAGGCGCCAAAGCCTTGGTCAAAAGTGGCCATGTGTAGTCGTGGATAGTCTGCTCAATCGCCCCTCTTATCGCGCGGGGAATCATGATACCGCCTTGCGAAAGAGTCATCATTCCCTTAAAATGCGTAGCTGCGGTGGACTACGGTTGATAGCCCGGCTGACATTTAATGCCCGATCGGGCCGTGCCTCAATTAAACTTTGCTCGACCCAACCACTTGAGCCTAGGATAATCATGCTCGGAGGCTTTGGGCGGCTTGGGAGCCTGGTGGTGTTCGGGAAAAGATCGAGGTGCCACCGCTCTTTTAGTTGTGACCCGTGTTGTGCTTAGAGTATCTCTTCTACTCTTTTGGATGATTTATGATTTTCTTGATTGGCTCAGTAGCAAGACCTAACGAGACCAAGCTTCTCCAACATAGGCCACAACTTAACATATTTTAGTTGTGGAAATATTTTATTGAGAGGCCCATTTAGGTGTGCCGGGAACCGCTGCTTTTCCAATTCACCGTTAGTTTAGGACATGAATTCTGGAATTGGGTCATTCAAGAGGCTTGGGTATTTTGCCATCAAGGGATTTGGTACATTCGAATTTTTCTCTGATGCTTTGAATTTTGGTTGTCATTTGTTTGTTCAACAGCTTACGGGACCAGCATTTTGTGGGATAATTAGGAAACATACACTATTGCCGTGGTCAAAATGTACGAGCTATATTTAGAGTCATACATAGCATGGAAATATGTTTGCTATATCCTTTATTTTAAAGTCGATAATATGTATAGGAACAGAATTGATTGGCCAGCTGGAGAAGCCTTGCACATGAGGCCCGACAAGTGCAAGGAGGCGGAACATAGTCAAATTATAAACAAAATGATGGAGAATTCTTGAGGATCCTATTTCCGCGCCACCATACTAGCCTGTCTCTCGCTGGTAAGATTAAGGAATCATGGAATTAATTGATACTTCTATTTCCATACAACAAACTTGTATAGCATAGAGCAGTAAGATTATTTTACCTAAATATATGCTTGCTAATGCATGCACAATTTTTCTAGCCTAGCTAAACACACTTCTATTTGCATACAACAGAACATAGAATTTTTATGATCTACTCCCGCCGTCCCATAATATAAGAGCGTTTTTGACACTACACTACTGTCAAAAAACGCTCTTATAATCAGAGACGGAGAACTAGCTTTTAGCTAGAGGCCATGTTCAAGTAATGTTCTGTTGGAAAGGCAATTAAGAAAGTTGCCTGTGTGTTCAGGGCCTGAGGCAGGTTATTAGGAATATTGTTTTATCTATAAATTAGAGAGATGAACCACAAATTTATCATTTCATCATTGTTTGAACTTTTTTGGCTAATGTTATTCTCTTGCATAAAAGAGTAATCAATTTCGTTTCTTATTGCGTTTGAATACTTCTATATCATGCTGTGTCCAATCATTTCAGTATGATATCACTATATCAGCAAATTTAGATGGAAATCTATGTATTTGTGTGCCATAGTCATGCAAGAAGAAAACTGCGTGGAAGTTTTCTCAATAAGATAGGAGGTTGAATATGTAGAAAGAAATGTTTAGAGAATTACCATGATTTCGAAGTTCAAAGGCTTGGTTCTGATGTGGTTTGATGCATTTTCAGCTCATTAAGGATTCTCTGGGTAGAGTTTGCTTACCTTTTATGTGGGCATACACATGCTGCCTTTTATAATTGTAGGCGATCTCTAATTTTATTATTTTTGAAATATCTTTGCTACGTTCTCTCAGCAGTATTTTCGGCATGCAATATTAGCTACAAGTGTCGTCACAAAAAGAAAAGGGCTACAAGTGGTAGTTTATTTTTCTGCAGCAACAGGAATTGAAGGAAATGCAGTCATTTGCTGCACGAGTAATATTTTTCTGAGACATTGCTAAGTGACTAAAACTTGAATGGAATGTTGCCAGGTATATGTGATGTAATACATCAAAAAGACATGGATGAAAGTTGCCATTCAAGATTCATATTTTCCCCTTCCCCTGCTAACATTTAATTCTTAATTCAACCCATAAAAACAATTTACTTATTTTCCCTTTGGTCTGCCATTTTTTTTCTTTTACGTCTATGGAAGTCCTTATCCCACCTGATCGATTTCCATTAAGCCACCTCACTGATGGCAAAAATAACAGTAACAAATACAGGGAATGTGGTGGGGAGGGAGGCCCAACTCCAGAAGTCAGGAACAACCAGAGACAAAAGAGACGACATAATGAAGGTAAGCGGAACAACGTTTTCATTAGAAATCACCGTCATAGTTAGGCACGTGTGCTTTTGCTCTTTTACTTACCGCCTTAGAAATAACACATATGAATAAATTAGTGTGTGAATTGAAACTTTGTTTTCTGTCTGCAGATAATTATGGAAAGCATGTTCCATATCATGCTTCATCTTTCTTGTGATATTCTGTTTCGCATGAACACCAACGAATATTAGGATGCTTCAGACTTGGATAAAAGCATAGTTGTGCACATCTTCTTTGTGCTAAAGTTCCATATGTTCATTTGCTTAGATTTGTGATAATAATATTATTCAGCGCAGCTCACATAGTATGGCAGACCACTTGTGTAGAGAGGCAGCAACAAAAGAATTGTACCAAGCAACATGGATATGCAAATAAGGAATGCTTTTGTTGTTCTCTTTCGTACCTATACAATTATGCAAGCGACCTAAGCTGCTAAACTCTTTGGCTCTCTGTCAGTGTGCCCCGGTCTGTGCGTGTAGTTGGTGTTTCTCAATAAAAAAATGTCTAGCTACTTGCCCCGTCGTAAGCTACTAGCGCCAACGATAGCCGGCATGGCGAAACGCACCTACAACCCATCTAGTACTTCTTGATCTCCTATGTTCCACGACTTTTCAATTGCATGAATAACAGCTTGCTAAAACAATTATTAATGACATAGCAGATCACTACTAATACCTGCATAATATATTAGTATCGCAAAGTCCTATGGAGTGCAAAGTACAAGTATGCAAATAGAGAGGAAGGTTACCATGTCGAAGAGTTGGTGGAGACAAGGATGGTGGGAAACCGGCAAACAGATGAGCACCCTTGTTATTGCGCTTTGTTGCAAGGAACCACTCAAGCTGTAAAGTCTTCAGATTCAACGAAACCAAATGGAATGTATATTGGTGCGTCTTCTCCAAGCCCTTGTAGGAGTAAGTATCCCCCGCCACGCCCATGAACATATAGCCGCCATTATTTACGGGTAGAATTGAACGTTGCCTCCTGACAGCCACTGGTTGCACCAACTCCATCATTTTGCAACACATAATACCTGAGTTCATGTGTGAAATGCTCATTCATAAACATCTTAATCCCTCCATTCTCTGCCTCCAGAATGGCAACCTGTGCTTCACTGGTGACATGTGGGAGGTCCACAACTGAAAAACCCATGCTGCGTGTGTCGAGCATGAGCAACTTGTTTGCCGGAAAAAGCATCCAACAGAAGTAGCCGTGTGCATAGTGGCGTATTGGTGACCGCCGGCACGACTCTGGCTGGTTACCTGATCCTGTGAGCAGACTGATCCAATTGTCAAAGGTAACAGCACGCCGCTGTTCAGCACCTGAACCTGAAGAGAAGATGAGGAGGATCAGCTTGGTTGTGCACTGCACCAAGCAAATAGCTCTGAAAGACATGCCGTCCTCATCCTCGGCCGCCACCGCCGGAGGAGCAAGGAAGGGCTCGAAACGCAGCACGTCGGGTGGCTGCACCAAGGCGGCTAGGTCGTCGGGGATGGGAGGTAGCAGGATGTAGCGCCGGGACAGGGGGTCGCAGACAGCCAGCTCCCTGACAAAGACGTGGCAGTTGAATTTGGTGCCCTCTGGGACGCCGGAAAGGAGGACGCGGCCGTCCCGCATGTCGCGCCTACGCCAGCGCGCGGCGTTGGGGAGGAAGGCGCATGAGAAGTCGGCGGCGGCAAGCCCGGAGAAAGCGCTCGCGGCGGCCGCGGAGGGGTGCGGCGGCTGGGCCAGTTGCAGCAGCGGCAGGTCCCATCGGGGCCGGGGATGGGCAGAAACGATGCCCAGTAGAGACGGCGGGTGGTGAGTGCGGAAGCGGCGGAGGAATCGGTGATTGGTGACGAGGCGGCGGATGGAGACGCGGGCCATGGAGGCGCGGACGAGGTCGGCGGCGTCGGAGAGGCAGAGGAGGATTTCCTCGAGCATCTCGTCTGGTAGGGAGAGCAGCGTCGTCGGCGGGATGTCGCCTGGAACTTGAAGGCAGCGAAGCGTCGACGACGCCATTGGGATCGATCTGGACTTCTGGAGGATGGAGGGAGGGGAATGGGGTTTCCGTTTCCTTGCTGTTTCTTGCTCTCTCCTTTTCAGGGGACTCAGGAGTGTGGACCGAGAGAATCGGGCCGCTGGTTCTGGAAATGGTGCGACCGTTTCCCAAAAATACGCTTCGTTTCAGCCGGTCTTTGCAAAATTGCTTTCGTTGGGGAAAAAAGAGTGAAGACAAAAAATAGTTTGCAATTTTTTTCTACATCGTCTGTGTATTGCAAAATTTCCGTTCGCAATAACATCTTTCCCCAATAATAATAAAGCGATTATAAACCTCTTGCCCACTCGCTCACCATCGTGGCTCTTTTGCTAAACCCTCCTGTCTTTCAAGAATACAACCCGCAGTCCCTTTTTAGTGGATTCTAAAAAGCGTTTGATTTTAGACAAAACCCTCTAAATCCGCCCAGTTCTCGGAAGGACCGTCACGCCAAGAGCCCCTCTTCCCCTCGCTCCCCTCACGGCTGCATGACGCCTCACCGGTGACCCCGCACCTCCGCCACGCCCTGCCGCCGGCGACCTTCCCCGTCGGACCTCCGGCCACTCCGCCGCCTCGCTCCTGTCAAGCCCAAGTCTGAATATCCCCTATTTCTATGTGCCAGTTGATCCTACAGCGTCCATCTCGCATCCTGTGGTCATTAGTCAAGGGTAACGGTTCACTGAAGATTGGTCACTCTCCTTCGTCGATTGACCATCCAACGGCTCGGAGTCGCAGGAGGAGCTATTCATCGTCCGACAAGACCATGTGCTCTGCTTTTCTTCTTTTCCACTTTCTGAGTTCTTGTAATGGCTATAAAAGCCAACTCTCTCACTCATTTGAGGCATGTAAAACATCATTGGGTATAAACCCTAGCTGCTGGTGGCGTGCTACTACCTTTCCCCTTTCTGTGCAATGAAAACCCTAGCTGCAGGTGGCGTGCTACAACCTTTCCCTTTTACGTGCAATGAAAACCCTAGCTCAATTTCCAAAATTCGTGTCTTAAATCAACTAGTTCTTGCTTAAACCACGTTGATCGGGACTCTGGTCCTCACAATTGGTATCGAGAACCAGTCCTTCCTTGGCTAGGGCGTGATTGGAGAAGTGCAAGGTTGGCTTGGCCGTAAAATCCTCTGCTTGATCTAAAGCGGTAATTTGTGATTGAAGGCGGCGGGGTGGCAAACTGCTCGGGCTGACAGGGGCAATCCGTCTGTTGCTTAAGAACAATTCTTAAGTGGTAAAATTCCAGATCTGGTGATTTGACCGTGTCGTGGAGGCGGTGTAAGGCGGTGGCAGATTACTCCCTCCTCCCAACCCTTGATGGTGCAGATCGACAACCTCACAAGCATACTGGGAGGCGGTGGATTCAGGGACTACGGCCGACCTGGCTTTGGAGTCCTTGGAGCTCGACATCAAGACCCTGCGGCATGATAGAGAGGAAGATCGTAAAGAATTACAACAATTCCAGGACGTTGTCAACAGAAATTTTGCCACGATGCAAAAGAATTTTGACAAGATACGAGCGAATTTCAGGCAGCTTCTTGTTGGACCACGAACGAGTAGGTGGAAGAAGCGGAATAAGGGCGGGGAGTGTACAATTGAAAGAGAACCAGCTGCAATCTCGATGAGTGGCCGTGTGCGACCCAAGCGATTACAAGCTCCTACTCCTCCCTCGGTGACAATGCGAGAACAAAGGCAGCTCCTTTGCCGGTGGGTATATCCACTCTTGAGATCATACAGGCATATAGCTGAATATGGATGGCACTCTAAAGTTCCTTACAGGCATCCAAACTATGGGCAGAACAAAAGAAAAGGAAAATGCACGAGCGGTACAAAGAAATGTAGTGCAGTTGGAGGAAATAAAAAAGAAGAAGAAGGGGCTGATAATTATTACGGAAGAAGGAATGTACTTCTTGTCAAGCCAGCTAAATTGAACATTTACGAATTTGAAGGACAAGACCACGAATCTTAGATTCAGAACTTGGAACAATATTTTGCTGCTGCAAGAACTCCCATTGAACATAGAAACGAGGCTGGCCATCTCCTATCTTAAAGGCCCTACAATTCAGTGGTGGAGGGGTACTAGATATGCACCTTCTAATGTGCCCTGGCATAAATTATGTTCTTACCTATCTGATAGGTTTTCTGTGGAGTCAGTTTGTGATATTGTCAGTAACTTTCATGGTGCACATCAAATAACAACAGTGACTGCTTATGTGGAACAATTTGAGCAACTGGTCAATGTTATGAGGAGAGAAAACCCTGCTATACCTGATGATTACTATGTTTCCAGCTTTGTGTCAGGCCACAATCCTTACATCAAGAGCTTGGTGGAGTGTTATAAACCAAAGGATTTACAAACTGTTGTGTGGTATGCTAGAAGAATGGAAAAATCTTAGCCCCCCACTCAAACATTGCCAAATAAGCAGTATGTTCCTCAACCAACAATGTTGGGGATATGACTATTGGGTATGACCCGCCCAGGAGGGCTGGGTTATACCAACGGCGATTTATTATCACGAAGCCCATGAAGGTATCGAAGATGGCGGTTCATGATGATGACTTATTGAGAGCCCAAGGCCCAATGACAGCTTAAGGTCTATAGGTGTAAACTACCATGTATGCATGACTTGTATCGTAAGGCAAGTGTAATTAGTTACCAGGCCGGACACGTTTATGAGCCGGCCTCAGAACTCTGTAAGCTACAGGGCGTCAACCTATGTATATAAAGGGATGAGCCGGCGGCGGTTTAGGGCACGAAAACAACAGATCGAAAGCTAGGTCAAGCGTATCCGCTCCCTGGTAATCGAGACATAAGCAATACCACCTCAAACTGGATTAGGCCTTTACCTTCACCACAAGGGGCCGAACCAGTATAAACTCCTTGTGTTCTTTGTCCCGTTTAACCCCTTTAAGCTAACCCTGTTGTGATGGCTCCACGTCTAAGTCATACGCTTAGGACATCTGCGTGACAATTCCACGACAGTTGGCGCCACCGTGGGGGCCAAGTGTACCTGATGGTTTCGAGTTCTTCTGAGGCAACTTTGAAGGGATCCAAGGGTACATTGTGGGCCGGATGACCAAGAGTCGTCGCGGCAAGCTCTACATCGACGACACAGGCTGGGGCCTGCTACCTCTTGAGCATTGCCTTGGATTTCCCCGAAGAGGAGAGGATGATGCGGCAAAGTAGCGTCAGTATTTCCCTCAGTTTTTGAGAACCAAGGTATCAATCCAGTAGGAGGCCACGCACAAGTCCCTCGTACCTGCACAAAACAATTGCTCCTCGCAACCAACGCGATTAGGGGTTGTCAATCCCTTCACGGTCACTTCACGAGAGTGAGATCGATAGAGATGATAAATGATATTTTTGGTATTTTTGGTATAGAGATGCAAAGTGAAAAGTAAAAGGCAAAATAAAAACAAAGCAAGTATTAAAGTGATGGAGATTGATATGATGAGAATAGACCCTGGGGCCATAGGTTTCACTAGTGGCTTCTCTCAAGAGCATAAGTATTCTACAGTGGGTGAACAAATTACTGTTGAGCAATTGATGAATTGAGCATAGTTATGAGTATATCTAGGTATGATCATGTATATAGGCATCACGTCCGAGACAAGTAGACCGACTCACTGCTGCATCTACTACTATTACTCCACTCATCGACCGCTATCCAAAGCATGCATCTAGAGTATTAAGTTAAAAACAAGAGTAACGCCTGTAAGCAAGATGACATGATGTAGAGGGATAAATTCATGCAATATGATAAAAACCCCATCTTGTTATAAATCGATGGCAACAATACACTACGTGCCTTGCAACCATTTCTCACATCCTTGGGTAAGGACACCGCAAGATTGAACCCAAAGCTAAGCACTTATCCCATTGCAAGAACTACCAATCTAGTTGGCCAAACCAAACGGATAATTCAAAGAGACTTGCAAAGATAACCAACATACATAAAAGAATTCAGAGAAGATTCAAATATTATTCATAGATAATCTGGATCATAAACCCAAAATTCATCAGTCTCAACAAACACCACGCAAAAAGAAGGTTACATCGAATAGATCTCCACGAGAGAGGGGGGAACATTGTATTGAGATCCAAAAAGAGAGAAGAAGCCATCTAGCTACTAGCTATGGACCCGAAGGTTTGAAGTAAACTACTCACACTTCATCGGAGGGGCTATGGTGATGATGTAGAAGCCTCCGTGGTGGATGCCTCCTCCGGGAGCTCACGGCAGAGCCCCAAGATGGGATCTCCACGGATCTGAGGAAGTTCTTGGCGGTGGAATTAGGTTTTGGCTCCTGTTCTAATCGTTTGGGGTACGTAGGTATATATAGGAGGAAGGAGTACGTCGGTGGAGCAACAGGGGGCCCACGAGGCAGGGGGGCGCGCCCTAGGGGGGGCGCCCCCACCCTTGTGACCGCCTCTTTTGTTCCTTGGAGTAGGTTCCAAGTCTCCTGGATCACATTCGATGAGAAAATCACGTTCCCGAAGGTTTCATTCCGTTTGGACTCCGTTTGATACTCCGTTTCTTTGAAACACTGAAATAGGCAAAAAACAGCAATTAATTTGGGCCTCCGGTTAATAGGTTAGTCCCAAAATAATATAAAAGTGGAAAATAAAGCCCAATATAGTCCAAAACAGTAGATAAAGTAGCATGGAGCAATAAAAAATTATAGATACGTTGGAGACGTACCAGGGCCCCGAGGCTGGCTCAATCGAGTACGAGTATCGGATCCCCTTCGACAGAATCCATGTCTTCATCGGTAAGATTCACTACTAGGAAAAGGGCTATAGATAGGACTGATTCTAATGGCGCACCAGGTAAGTAGTGCGCCACTACTATATACTAATGGCGCACCGGTTGCTCAAATGCGCCATTAGTGTGTCAGAAAGACACTAATGGCGCCCTGTGCTCACGGTGCGCCACTACTATTGATTATTTTTCCCATTTTTCCATACCCACTACTGGCGCAGGGATGGCAAAGTGCGCCATTACTCGTTAGAACGAGTAATGGCACACGACCAAGACAGTGCGCCATTAGTATATAATTTTTTACTTTTTGCAAACCTACTAATGGCGCACTATGCCAAAGCCAGTCGTGTTTATACCGAAGCCAAATCCAAGACCACGAGCATAAACGTCACATGAAAAAATGAGCCATGGGTACTGGCTTCCCAAGTGGACCAATGCTTCTTCATTACCGACCGCCAAAGCCCAGTCGTGTTGTCGTGAGGAGAGGCAAAAGGAAGATCATCGGAATGGATGGAGTAGCCAATGAGCAAGACTTCGACAAGTACAGCGACCCGAAGATCGAACATGACGACGACGATGAAGTAGCAGCACACACCACAAGAAGAAGCAGGACCACCCTACCTAAAGGACGTCCGTTCCATAGAAGAACTCCATTTGCGAAAAAGAAGGGCAAGAAGATTGTGAACAGATAGCTAGCTAAGATCGATTGTATTTAAATCGTAGTCTTCATTTCTCGATTGTATTTCATGGGCACTTTTTGATATCATGAATATTTTTAAATTTCATGGGCACTTTTTGAATTCATGAAGACACTTGATCTCGATCCCCCTCCATCTCGATCTCGATTCCCCCTCCATCTCCATCTCGATCCCCGCACCCTCCCCCGCTCCACCGCCGCCGCCGATGATATTTTCAAGTAAGAAATTTGAACATATTTTTTAAAAAATTATTACTGTTTTGATTTAAACAAGTTTGAACATATTTAAACACAAATAAATATAAAAAACAGCATTTAAAATGCATAAAAAAATATTGGGGAGCACGGGAATCGAACCCAAGACCTCTGGTGTGTGTCTTTGCGTCTTGACCAGTCGGGCTAGTGGGTGGGTTCTATTGTAGATAGGGTTAGGTTGTAGATATGGTTAGTGGGCTAGATTAAAACAAAATTCTAATGGGCGCACCGAGGGTGGTGCGCCATTAGAATAGTCATACTTATGGCGCCTGACTGACGGTGCGCCATTAGAACCTCCCCTAGCTATCCTCCTCCCTCTCGCCAGATCCCTTGAACCTCTCTCCTCGCCACAGATCTACCCAAGACGCTGCCTCGACCCACGCTGCCGCCCGCCGCCTCCTCCGTCTCCCGTCGCCGCCCCAGTCAGCCCCTGCCTGCCCCCATCGCCGTCGCTCCCAATCCACCTCCTCGCCTTCACTGCACCCACCCACCCTCCTCGACCTTCCCAGCCCTCGAGCTCCACCGTGCGAGGCGACAGGCAAGGCGGGCAGAATCTGCTTCAACACCGGGCGTGAGCAGCGGAACTGAGGCGCGACGGCTCGACCCTCCACCTCTTCTTCCTCGGTCGCCGCTGTCTTCCTCAACTTCAGCCACCTCTGTTGCTACTAAGCTGTCGCGGGGGCCTCCTTGCGCCTCCCGGTGAGCTCCGCCTCCTCTCCCTCTTCCTTCTCGCGTGCCAAGAAATGCATAGCAATTATTTGCTTCACTTAGTCATTGATGGTCATTCAAGATGAAATTACAACCTGCAGGTATTGGTTGGAATGTGTAACTACAATTTACAGGGAAATGTTTGCAGTTAAGTTATGTGGTTGGAAAGATCATGTGTCATTAGAAACTTGGAAGCTAAAACATTGCGATCCTCACCATAAGGATGATTATATCTTCCATGCCTGAATAGCTCTGCCTAAATAATAAATAGATAAAGGTAAAACTAAACCATGCTCAGCGATGAGATGATGTCAATCGACAACCAAAAGCAAACTTGTTCATCATTACAAAAGCAAACTTCTTCAACATAACAAAAGAAAACTTGTTCAACATAACAAAAAGCAAACTTGTTCAACCACATAACTACAAACTGAGACATGAGTAGGGTCATCCCAATACCACAAACAACTCAATATCCCGATGGTAGGGGTCATCCCAGTGATCCTCCGCCTCTTGTGAGCTCAAACCTTCTTTAGTGATTTCGATTTTCTTCCATGCCTCGTAGGTGACGTGACGCATCTTCGCTGGCGTACTCGATGATGAGCTTGTTTGGCAAAGCAATGTCTCCCCATAGTAGGTGGTCAATTCTGTCGATCTTACTGCTTCATTTTTGAGTAGGATGGGTGGATGAGGCTGGCTGCAAACTCAGCCAAAGACTGCCACTTCTTTCCATTGTTTGGAACTCTCCATTTGCTGCAAGTCGGCGTACTTGTCGGGTTGATCTCCAAACAGACAACTTCAGCTTCTCCTTGTCGCCTCCAATGCGAAGCCAACAAAGGTGTACAGCTTCTTCTCCTGCAGGAGCGGGCGGAGTTCCTTGGGCCTGCATCAAAATAATCTTTAGCATTCAAATTCATCTACTTCAAAAACTTCAGAAACTACATAATTAAAATGGGTTCGATTGAAGCAAAAATTCAGTTAAAATAGCATCTTGATTCGACCAAAATTCAGTTAAAACAGTATGATCACAACAACTACTAAATGATCACAACAACTACAAGACAACGTGCATGCGATCAAAACAACAAGCATAACATCTCAATGATGTATTTTTTGCAATCTTTTGCATTACAAGACAACATTCAAAATAATCTTTAGCATTCAAATTCATCTACTTCAAAAACTTCGTAAACTACAGAATTAAAATTGGTTCAGTTGAAGCAAAATTCAGTTAAAATAGCATCTTCAGCCTGACCAAAATTCAGTTAAAATAGGTATGATCACAACAACTACTAAATGATCACAACAACTACAAGACAACAATAAGTATGATCAAAACAGGAAGCATAACATCTAAATGATGTATTTTTTTTTCAATCATTTGCATTACAATACAACAATAAAAACAGCTACAAAATGATAACAAAAACTTGTAGACAACATTACGTATGATCACCAAAAACTACTTGAGCTGGATGTTTTACCATTTGGTTGTCAGCGGTGATGTGGTATACCAGACGAGATCCTCCATGCATAATTGCGAGAATCGCAGCAATTTGCGGAGGTTTGTCTTCCTGGTATACTCGACATCAACGCCGATACTCGAGAAAGCATGCCGCCGAGCCTCCTCCTCATCTTGCGGATCATCTTGTCGGCAAACCGTTCTCGAATTCTTTGGTGCATCGACATCCGGCTCCTTCAGTGGATATCAACCTTGAGCGGCACGGTGTAGTCCCGCTTACGCCGGGACGGAGCGTCGTCGTCGACCACGGTGGCTCCTTGCCGACGCCTCACCACCACGGTGATGCTTGGCGACGGAGGGAATTGCTCCATGATGCCTCCGCCATTCTCTTGGCAGACGGAGGAGTTGCTCCACGATTCTCTGCCATTGCCCTCCCAGCCGATGGTGGAGGCAGAGGGGAGTTAGCTTGATCTTTGGAGGCAGAGAGGAGGTAGAGGGAGGAAGATGGGCGGCAATGCAATGAGGAGGGAGGCAGAGGGAGGAAGATGGGCGGCAATGGAATAGGAGGGAGTTACGGACGTGGAAGAAAACCCCTACGTGTCATGGGGAGTTGCCGGTGGAGGGAGACGTGGGGAGTTGCCTCGAAAACTCAAACGCCCTGCCCTTTGAGGGGAGACGTGGGCCCTCGAAAAACTACGGAGGGAGACGTGGGCCCTCCTGTTTCAAACGTCCGGGAGGGGAGACGTGGTAAAATTCAGTTATAATGTGTTTGTCCTGCGTTCAACCAGCAGGCGTTTACGCTCTCTATTTCTCTTCTTATTCAAAGCAATTACACAACTAATGTAAAACGAGAAACTAGGCCACTTCGGGTCATGAGCACTACCATCGGCGCTCCCAGCGTCACGCTTGATGCAGCCATGACCGTCTAGTTCGTGCCATCCCATGGTCGGGTCGAGCGGAGAAACCTAACAAACTATGACCGAGGCGCAGCTTCGGATTATTTGAAACCGAAAGCAAACTTCTCTCGAGAAACTAACAGAGACTGAAAACTACACCTATATCTCATTTAAATCGAAGGTGTTCTTCAAAGAGCTGATTAAATTCAGTTAACAACAACATCGGTAAAATTCAGTTAATTAATCAAGAAGAGAAGAGAGAAAGTAGAGACAAGAGGAGTACTTACATTAATGAAACGCTTTTACTTTAAACTTGCATGCATTCTTTGCTTGTTTATATTCATTCTTGTAAACCTGAACATGCTCATCTATCTATCTATCTATCTATCTATCTACCCGCTTAAGTATGTATGTATGCATTGTATTTTTATTTCCTTTGGAAAGTAAAGTTTATTTCTGGCTGGTGGCATGATGGCTCATGGATCCCTCAAATTGCTGACTCTGATTGGAGCTCAATCTAATCTCATCTGAAATGAATCTATAAATACAGAGTGTAGTTGAATTCTGAGTAGCGTAAATAGCTGGATGCGATTACTTGCATGGGCACGGCTGATGAAGAAAAACTTTATATATATTCATCTTGATGTTGACTCTATAAATCATACTTATTGGACATGTTTTGTGTGTTGATCCATCAATTGATCACATTGAGAAAGACCATCGTGTCTCCGACCATTTTGCAAAGGTCATGTCTCCGACCATCGTGTCGTGATGAATTTGCAGTACCCCGAGAGGCCCTTGAGTTTGTCGGAATGTTGATTAACTTCCGTTCCGGCAGAATTCGGGTACTCCATATGTCCTATTTTCAGCAAAGGTCATGCTGAAATTTTCCGTGAATTTTAGCATGACTTTGCTAAAAATAGGACATATGGGGTACTTGTGACTAATGCATGGGCCGGGGTATCTTAGTACTTAGTTAAGTAGGATCAACTGCCCCGCCATTCTTGCTGCATTAAACCATAGGTGGCAATAGAGCCAAGTGATTAGGCCCAACTTAGAATTCTCCTTAGCATCGATAAACCCTAGATGATAAACCCAACATAGGTGGCAATAGAGCCAAGTGATTAGTGCCAAGTGATTAGGCCCAACCTAGGGTGCCTCGGCATCGATAAACCCTAAATGATGAAAACTTAACTTGGCTGCCCCGGATGCCTCGGTGTCGATGAGAACCTAAATGATGTGCAGCTTAGGCTTTTAGGGTGCCTCGGCGTCGACAAACCCTAAATGATGAAAGCTTAGGCTTTTAGGGTGCCTCGGTGTCGACAAACCCTAAATGATGAGACCATGATCTTGTTCCTTGACAATAACCAACTTTTTGACCAAACTTTTTTCCTATTTAGAGCGAAACATGGACCACAACGATGAGGCCGGTGGTTCGGGCGGCAAGCAATTCTGGGAGCTGTCCCAGGAGATGGAGGAACAACCTCACCGCTATGAGGACGCCGCGGAAGACACCGATCCTGATTACACAACCCCTAGTGGCGTCGGGATGACACCACCGATGGTGCCGCCGAGGATGCCACCATCGATGATGGCGGCGCACACACAGATGGCAGCCAATCGAAGAAGCAAAGGAAGGACCGGCGTCCAATGCGCTCCGCACCGTCAAGGAGGAATTCACTCAAGTACAAGGGTAAGGTTCCCGGAGTCTCTGACGGCCGGGAGGAGTGTCGGAGACAGGTTCACCGTTTCAGCGGTATGATTACAAAGGTACACCTCTAGGGCGGAGGCCGAATCTAGATATGCCGCTATCTAGCGGAGAGAGGAGGGAGCGTTGGAGGAACCGGATGAGGACCGGTTTGATCGCGATGATGCTCATCATGATGACCACAACTCTCTTTTATGTGATGGTAGTTTAGATGATCGATATCGACTTGTAATGTGAAGACAAACTCGATACTCGTGGTCTTGAGACTTGTAATGTTTTATCTTTGTTCGGTCTTTTGAATTCGGAGACTAATATGATGAATTGTATTAGGAGACTAATCTTCTATTGTATTCGATGAATCTGATGTTGCTTGTGTCAGCTGTCTATATTACGTCCAATAATATATTTTGTAACCTGTGCAAAAACAGAAAAGCAAAAAAAACAAATATTCATACTAATGGCGCATCAAGGCGAGTGCGCCATTAGTATGCCAAAGGATACTAATGGCGCATCAAGGCAGAGTGCGCCATTAGTGTGACAAAGCACATGGTTACATATGCCCCGGAGGCATACTAATAGGCGCATGGAGTTACATACTAATGGTGCCTTGCCAAAAGCGCCATTAGTATACCAGATACTAATGGCGCACCAGTGGTGCGCCATTAGTAAAAAATTCTAATGGCGTGCTACTAATGGCGCACCGGTAGTGCGCCATTAGTAGGCAAAACTGGTGCGCCATTAGTAGGCCTTTTCCTAGTAGTGATTGGCGAACCGGGCCCTGAGCCAGACATCTGCACCGACATCATCGAGACGGCTCAGCGTGCACGACCTGCCCGGGTTCAAACCGCCGTGAAGCGCGCCGTTGGATTTATTCATGGGCGGAATTTGAGGAAGGATCCATGTCGGCGGTGAGACGGCCATCTATTACGATGGTGAGTCGCCCACGGGCGAGACTACTTCATTGTATCAACTGCAAGACGGCATGCTTGGGGCTATTCTGATGGCGACAGTATTCCGGACCCCAATGAGCCGCCAAACTGGGTTGCAATTTTCATGGCCCGAACGCGGCGGGCGGAATTCTCTGACTGGCGGCAATGATTTCTGGGCGACAACGGCGGCAAATTGGGGCAGGAGGCCCTGTGCGCCCGCTGGATCAGGTCTTGTCTGACTTATTGGATAGTTTGACAGCATTGCTAGCAGCAGAGGTGTAAGTGCATCTAGTGCCCCTTAGTGATTTTGGTGTATTGAAGACTTATAGGTTAAGGGACTAATGTGTTTTTGAGTGTACACAGGTCTATAAGTCTATGAGGAGTTTGATATTTACAGAGAAAGTCGACCCCTAAAAATGAAGTTCTTCGACTGAAGACTTTGGTATTCTGAAGACTTCCTGAAGACTTTGAAAGTGAGAAGAAATTGGTGTGACCTTGAAGACTTGGTATTCATTTGAGGAACATGAAGCGTGAAGACTTTTGTTTTCGTAGTTTTGTTTTGTCTTTCTTGAGTCATAGGAAACACCGTACTGTTAAAGGGGGTCGAGGAAATACTAAGGAAAAATTTCCATGTGATTCTCAACTCAAAATCCTACACCTACCAATCCCTTCGAGTGAAGCCTTTGGAAATCTCATACATTTCAGTCAATTTCTTCAGGATGTAGCAGAGGCGAAGTTCTTCCAGTCGCCGAGAATTTCTGACCGAGGAGTTAGGAATTGGCCAAAGGCGGATTGCCTACAGTGATGAGGAACGTGATAGCCACGAGGAATTTGAGAGTCAAATTTCCGACCCGTTGTTATCTTCTTGGCGCCGGCTGTCCCAAAATATCTTATCCACCTAACGGTCATATCATTGAAGGGCATTTATGTCTTATCATATCGGGCTGCTCCTAGGCTATAAATAGCCGCCTACAACCACTAGCTGGTTGGCTGCTCCGAGAGAAACTGACACTTGTCATTTGAGAGCATCCCATCCTCCGAGGACTTTGAGCGAAAATCATCGAGTGAGGAAAACCCAAAACCAAACCCCTACAAACCCAAAGTGATTGAGCATCATCAAGAGATTGATCCTGCGTGGATCCGACTCTTGTTACCTTTGAAGGCTGTGCTTCTTCCAGACGGTTAGGCGTCATGGTCTAGAGCATCCAAGAGGAATTGTGGATCGCCGAGTGACCGAGTCTGTAAAGGTTTGGAAGTCGCCTGATGACTTACCACGAGTGATTGGACGAGGTCTGTGTGACCTTAGTTCAAGGAGAATACGGTGAGGACTTGGTGTCCTGAGCTGCGTGCTTTCGGCGACCGGGTGTCCGGACTTGTGTCCTCGAGTTTAAATACTCGGCCGCTCCAACCAGGGCGTACAACCGAGACAACAGTTGGAACGGTCTACCAAATCATTGTCTTCACCAAGCTTCTTGGTTCTATTTCCTCAACTCTTTCATTTCCTCATTATTGTGTTGAGTGTTTGTTCATATCTGTGTTTGAAGACATTGACTGAAGACTTTCTCAATTTCCTTAGTTCAATTTCTTCAGTCTGTTTGTCTTCATCTTGTGTTATCCTGTGATTACGCTTTTTGTACTCTGTGCTTGTCTTCATTTCATCATGATGACCATGCTTGTATTCTGTTATGCTTACTCTTGAGTACTTATTCCGCTGCAAGTAGTTCTTCACTAAGGAATTTCCTCACCGGCAAATTCCTCAGTGAAGAATTCATAAAAATCGCCTATTCACCCCCCTCTAGTCGATATAACGCACTTTCAATTGGTATCAGAGCACGGTACTCCGTTGTTACGTGTGATTTTGGTTTAACCACGGATTTTTAGTTATGTCGACCGCAGTATGATCAAGGTCTCTGCCGGCTGTCCTACCTTCGATGGGACAGACTACCCTTCTTGGAAGAATAAGATGCGAATGCATCTTGAGGCAATTGATAACGATCTACGGTATGTTGTGGAAAATGGTGTTCCCATTGTCTCACCCTCCTTTCGAACGCTACCGATGTGAAGATATTCAAGCAACTTCGATTCTCAAGCGAAGAATATCATATATGGCCATCCGAGCAAAGGGCGGTATGGAAGAGTGAGGGCTTTGGAAACTGCTAAGCTTATCTCGGGATAGGCTGTCCAAAGTAAATGAAGGAGTCTCAACTCAGCGTGACTCTCGAGTTGATGTTCTTCGAAATGTCTTCAACTGCTTCAAAGGACTCGACAATGAAAATGTTCAACAAACCTTCGATCGCCTCACTGACATCTCAAATGAGCTTCAAGCACTTGGTGCCACTGACATCACCGACCATGAGGTGGCGAACAAATTGTTGAGATCGCTTGATTCCTCATTTGATACTCTGTCACGACCGGTTTTCCAATAAAATGCTTATTGAGAAACCGCTCTTTAAGTCCCAGTATAAGGATAAATCCTCCTTACTGGTAGACAAGATCTCGATACAATAAGCCAGTAGCATTAGAATGTATTACGTGGTCGAAATGGAGTGCTCCACCATTTATTACAAGCACACCATTAATTAAACATAATGGCGGATATGACACAATGGAGTGGGGTGGCATACTACTGACTCGAGGTAAAGTGGTGGTGGAATAACACAGTGGAGTGGATAATATGACTCCTATACTGGCGGCTCATCGAGCGTCGAGGTGAGGCTCGATGAATTTATTTGGGTAGCGGAAGCGGATACAACTTGATGACCAAATCCAGGGTCGCACGAGATCGACTGGGACTCCTCTAGGCGTCGGACTTCGCTATCGAACTCTTCATCCATGAGATCGCCTTCAAGATTCGACATCTGGCCAAATCAACAAGCCGTGTGAGTACTTTGAAAGTACTCGCAAGACAGTTCGGACATAAGATATAACAAATGCATGCATGAATGCGTCAAGAGCAATTAGTAATGTACATTCAAATGATGAGTTTGCTCGTCATTATTTAGTAATAAGGAAGTTAGGCGGTAGTCCTCCCGAAATCCACGAAAATAACTGAAAACCGATCGGGTGTCTGAAGCGACGCCTCGAAGGGTGGACAAATAAATAAAACATGCCGCGATCGAGGCGTCTAAGCGACACCACATAAAGGGCTTATATTGAAAGTAATAGACATACGCCACGCTTCGGACGTCGGAGCGACATCACGTAAAGGGCTTATATTAAAAGTAAATAATAAGCGTGCCACGATCCGGACGTCGAGCGACATCGCAGAAAAGGGCTTATATCCAAGGTAAAATAACAAGCCTGCCATACGATTCGGACGATATAGCGACATCGTGAAAGGGCTTATATCAAAGTAAATAACAAGTTTGCCACGATCAAGGCGTCGAGCGACATCGCAGAAAGGGCTTATATTCATTGTCCATATCTGTTGATCTTGCAAGAATAATGCTCATGGCAAAATATTCAACACATGATAATAAACGGGTTAGTCCATCCATAGGAATAAACAATTAACCGGACTTGACACTCATGTGGTTCTCCGGAGTTTCTGTCACCGAGACTGACACTTGACAAGATAAGATGAACACAGTACTTGGACATGGATAAGATGATTTCAAGGATTTTGACTCTGCAGAGTTTGTACTAAATTACCCACAGCCAACGGATTTCTGTAGTCACGAAGGACTAGTTCCGCTTCTGATATTCGGAGAAACACATCTAACCAAGACACACCGTCCCACCTCACGATGCCGAGAATCACCCTAGACAGCATTCAAGAAAAAACTTTGAGACGGGGAGATCACAATCTCGAATAGCATGGGATCAAATTTATATCATGGCGCTCTAAGGGGTGCCCCCTCTCGGTCCCAACCGGAAACACCCATGCCCCTGACGGATGATAGGCTTTAATCCAGGGCCATGGAACCCTCATCCCGCCTCTCGATTTGGTGTGTACCAGAAAAGCGGTTAGCAAGTTACTAAGCCGTATCCCTTGCGAAAACATGTGGTAGTACGGAAAGGGAAAGCGGACGAGGCTGGACTATTTCATGTTGACACTTTGGGTCAAGCGATGCGGCATAAGGCGGCATGCTATAACACTGCCATCTTACCCATTCTCATGCCATCTCATGGCCATGCAAACTCATATCCAACAACTTATGGATTATCGAAATTCACTTGCCTCAACTTTGCATGTAATATAACCTTCATCGAGATGCTCCAAAAACATGCCATGGAACTACTTAATGCAAACATGCCAAGACACTCATCATATCAAAGGTTCAAACATGCTTGCCTGGTTCAGAGTAGTCGGAGTCTAGCTCGGTGAAGTTCGCGGTTCCGTCACCTCCTCCATTATCTACTGATTATCTGAAATCTGAGCACTATCGTAAATACCGTGAGGTGCACAAAAATATTCCAAATATTTTTCAAATAAATCTGATAAAAAACTAGACAAAATTTTAAAGAGGATAGAAAAAGAATCATTCAAAAATCCTTTCCTGTTTAAAAGTTATAAGGGTTTTAAACCAGGGACCTTTCTGTAATGAAACGAAACTTCTCGAAATTTGAATAGAAAAGACCAGAAAACGCTTCAGATCGAAAGCGATTTGCCCTAACACGCTTTTCAGTAAAACGGTTCAAAAAAAAGAACAGAGAGGTCGATTTCATGGGCCCCATCTATCAGGTTGGAATTTTCAAACAGGGAAAGCGAGCTCGTCGGGCGCTTCGAGCTGCGGTGGTCGCGGCGATCCACGGGCGAGGTGGGGATCGGGTGTTACCTCCGTGCTCAGCGTGACCTTCCGCGTCGGTGAGTGGTGGAGGTGGTCGCCGGCGAGCACTACGTTGATGGCGGCCCTGGCTCCGGCGGACGGCGGCTCGGGTGGAGCTGGGTCTCGTCGGGGAGGGCTGCGAAGGTCAAATCAACTCATGGGTTAGCTTCTCGGGTGCTCGAGGAGGTTCTTGTGAGGTTTGGGTGCGGGATGGGCTCACCGGAGTGGATCGAGGTGGTGGCCGAGGCGGATCGGGCGGCCGGAGTTTGGGGAGGAGACCTCCTCGAGGTCCTCCTAGTGGCTGGCGGTCTTTGGTGAGGTGTAGAGGTGGTGCGTGCTCGAGAAACGAGCTCGGGGCTTCCTTTATAGGCGATCCGGCGGTGGCCGTGAACGGAGATCTCCGGTGATGGTTCTGGCATACGTAGCTTGGTCGGGGTTTAGAGGCGTTGGCGTCAACGTGGAGTCCCACCGGTTCCGTTTAGGCGCTAAACGAAGTTCGGATTAGGTGCTCTGGGTGGGTTCGACAGACGGGCGCGCAGCCCGTCGGCGGCAGAGAGCGCGCCATGCTTGCGGGCCACGGACGGTGCTGCGGGTGCGCTGGCGTCTGTGAGGCCACGCGGAGGGCAGGGAAGCATTAGCGGCGCAGAACGGCAGAACGAGCAGAACGGGCTCTCGGCCGCCACAGGTGGCTCTGCCATCGCAGAGGCTTGCGGCGTTGGCGATGCTTCGCCGCCACCGACACTGCACCCGTCAAGAGGGCGTCGTTGCTCGGCGGGAGAAGGGGCCGTGCGCCGCGTGCCGAAGCGCCTGGGTGATCGGTGACAAGTCAGCGACAAAAGCGACATCGAAGAAAACTACGAATCTACGAACTTTACGAAAGTGCACAGGAACAATGCCGGCCAGGTGTCCAACGAAAAGATTTTGGCATGTGGGGAATTTTCCTAGGGCTGATTTTTGATGGGGTGGCCTCTCACTGCATCTGGGGGTTGTCTGAATTTGGTAGAATTTTTGGAGAAGAGAAGATATGAATTTCACCAAATTTGACAAATCTGGTCCAAACTTGCAGAGGTTGAAACTTGAAAATTTTGAAAAGAGAAAGAGTGGATCTTGATGGATCTAGGTTGTGGGTGCTAAAGACTATCCAGAGGAGTTGGTTTGAGATCAAAACTAAAAGGGAATTGGGTACTTGCTTTGCAGATCACCTAGGCTTAAAATAAATGACAGAATTGTTTTGGGAGATAAAATAAATGAAATAAAATCCAAACGTGGGTTGGACTTGTAGGAACAACATGTTTGGATTGCCCCAAAGTGGAAGGAGGGATTTTTGGGAAGATTTACCACATGTGGCCTGGTAAAATCATGGATGGTTTCAATATAAGAGAAGTTCCAAAACTCCTAGGGTTTCTTTAAAGAAAATAAATCCCAAAAATAAATTTTGAGAAGGGGCAATCGAAGAAAGGTTTTTAATAACCAGACACCAGGGTTGAAGAAGACATCAAAATGAAATCCTTGTCAAGGGAGAAGTTTTGAGAGAGAGGTTTTTGGAAGAATTTAAATGACCTTCTTCAAATCCAACAAGTTTTTGTTGAAAACCAAACAAAGATTTTTGAGTTTCACATACTCGCAGCGATGATGCAAGAACGTGCTAACTACAAGTCACTTGATCCTTACTGATATCCTCGAGAGGCTAAATACTCATGAGTTCCACTTCTTTGAAAGAGAGATCTCTATGGTTCGAGCTATGGCAAATCACGTGCCTGAAGGCCAAGGCGATGTCTCGAATCTGAATGTGAAGATTACGGTAGCAGCCTTGGTGATCTGAAGAATTGAGCCAAGAGCAGCACTTTGCTCGTGAAGAAGTTCGAAGTTCTCAAGACGTGGTCGCTTTGGAAAATCCTCAAGGAGCAATGATTCCTCATCCAGTGACTATAAGAGAAGGCTATGCCACAAATACAAGAAACCTGGTCACTATATTCAAGATTGTCCTCAGTGGGAAAAGAAATTAAAGAAGAAGAAATACAAGGATTACTGATTACGATGACGCTTAAGAAGAAGAATAAATCGTCAAAATCTTCATCATCAAAATCCTCAAAGTCTTCATCTCACAAGAAGAGCAGCTCCAAGAGGGCTCGGGCATTCATTGGCAAGGAAATGGACTCACGAAGGCTGAATCGAGGAACATGAGGAAGAGGAGGCATCCGAGGAGTCCGAGTGCGGTGTGGCGAGTCCGGCTCTCGCATCTGCATTCGTCGACAAGTCCATCTTCAACTCAAGAAACCGACCTCACCAACAAGGCTGATAAAGATAATGATGACTATGCTCCCACCTATTGCTTCATGGCAAAGGGTGCCAAGGTACTCAAATATACCTCCTCTGAATCTAGTGAGAATGAATCGATGAAGATCTCAAGCCCAAATTTACTCTAAACTTGCTAAGATTGCTGTAAAACAACAAAGGGCTTTTGAAAAGGTTCAAAACATGCTAGACAAAAGTGATGATATGTTGGGTGAAGAAATGGATCGCACTAAAGGCTGTCGTGGAATTGTCACGGCGGATGTCCTCGTGAAAGGACTTAGTCGCAGGCCATCGTGCGGGTTAACTTAGAGGGTTAAAGCGGACACAAAGACACGGGAGTTATACTAGTTCGCCCCTTCGATGAAGGTAAAGCCTACGTCTAGTTGTGATGGGATTGATGTGATTTGGCGACTAGGGAGCAATAGCCGCCTAAGCCTCGAATTGTTCGTCCCTAAACCGCCACGGTCGTCCCCTTATATACAGGTTGGCCTTGGCGGCGGTCTCTGAGTCCCGATCCGGCTCATACAAGTGTCGGCTCGGTCTCTTCTCTCTTATCTTCTGACACAAGCGACATGACTAAGGCGGTTTACATTTGTGGATCCTAATCCGCCTCTGGGCTCTGGGCCTCGTGCCTTCGTGGGCCCTAATTACAGACAAGGGTAAACCGGCCCCTTCAGGGCGGTTTATATTCGATAGTTATATCCCCAACATTAGGCCCAGTTGACTTGAACGGTTCATGTTAATCTTCAACATCTTTAGGAAACTCTGAATCTCCCTTCGTATTTCGTAAACCGCCGTAAATGCGCTTGAACCGCCATGACGTCATCATCCAACCACAACAGCGAGGCGTCTTGACGCGTCATCTTTAATAAAGAAATCGAACAGTAAGATTCCCTTCATTTAATACTATCCCGAAAATCGAGGCGACCGCTGCGCCGTCCGCCGCTTTTGGCTCCTCGATTCTCGCGTTTGTTAATTACTCCGTCTCCTTATAAATAGACCGGCAGGCCCTTTCTCTTCTTCCTCCGCTCTTCTTCTTCCTCCCGACGCTCCAGCTCCGAAGCTCCGCCGTCGCCTCCGACTTTCGAGCGCCGCGTCAGTGCCAATCCGCTGCATCAACCTGATCGTACCAGAGGCTCTCGGCGCTCATCCGCGGTTCTGCGCATCAGGTAAGGTCCCTTTTCAAGCCCTAGATCCGCATCTGAAGGTCCTGTTCATCTCGTAGTTCATAGGTGTTCATCTTAGTTTCTCCATACCTGCCCCGCCATGGCCGTACGATTCAACCGTACCATACATCCTGTGCGGCGACTGCTCCGCCGTCAGTTTAACTCTTTATGCATCTTTCCTTTTGTTCAGACCCTCTAGTTTAGAACGCACGAACCTTCTTGCCCTTTATAAGGCTTGCATAGGTCGCAGAAATTTTTCTTACTGAATCTTCGGTAGATCCAAATTTCCTCCATTCGCATGTGAAAACTGTTTACATCACACTTAGTAGATTTTCCAGATTCTGTGCATTTGGGCGGTTTGACTTTTGGGAGCTAATCCGTCACCCCATTAGTCCTCAGTTAAACCGGAATTGAAATCGATCGCTGAATTGCCGGTTTAACATTGTATCACGTGTCCGAACCGTGAACGGTAAATCGTTTCTCCTTTCCTTTCGCAGTGTAGTCTTCGGAATGGCCAAACAATTCGCGGCTTGCAATTGGGTCCGGTCTAAGGTCAGCGAGACGCAACTCAACGGATGCGTCACCTGGCGCTTTAGCTTCGAAAAAATGTCATCCTTGGCGGGTTCCGGATGCCGAATGCCCTCCCGATCCGCAAGAAGGAGAAGTAATTGTGTTTGTGCAGCACTTAGACCAGGGATTCTACCCACCCGGATCAAAATTCTTCCGGGATGTCCTTGCAAGTTTTCAACTCCATCCACAGGATATTGGTCCGAACTCCGTGTCAAATATATGCAATTTCAAGTTTTACGTGAAGTCTACCTTCAAGAAGAACCATCTGTGGAGCTGTTCCGGATTTCTTCCACTTGAACCGCCGACAGAAATTTTCGGATTGCCCTAACACAGAGCTGGGAGGAGATTAAATCCAGAAAAGGAAGGAAGAAGATTTTCATCACGACAAACACCATAGCCATCCGAAGATTGGAACCAAACCTGGTTCTACCGCCGAATACTGCTCGATAACGAGAATCCTTTGCCGGGTTACCGTCCTCACCGGCTTAGCAACCATCATCCGTTGCCTTTACGCTGACCGCCCATGAAGCAGAAGAATTTTGCGCCTCAAATTATCAAACTCCGGGCTCTAATGGCCAATGGATTAACCGGTGTGGACCTTGTGCGTCTTTGGGTTTCTTGGGGCATCTCGCCATTAAGTCGCCCGGCCCGGATTGATGCCGCGAATGTGGCAGCCTCCAAGACCCTCAAAGACATCACGAGCTACCAATAACTGAGCTTGAAGTCACAGAGGCAGTAAAGAGGCTACTTGATGAACTGATCTCTGTCTGCAGCAAAACCGGGTTGGCTCCGTTCTGTGTTGCCAACAAACCGGCAGCGGTAGGTTCTACTCACCGCTTTTCTGACATTAATGCCTTGTTGATATATATATTAATCCTTGTTACTTCTCAGGCTAACAGCTCCTTCTGGAAGCGTACCAAACCGGCCCGGGCTCCGCGTGTAAAGTCCAAGGCCACCAAGAAGGCTGGCAAGAGGAAAACCGCGAAGTCTTCCGATCCGCGGAAGGCGAAGAATCGAGGCTGAGGTAAAACTTGATATCCTCACGAGGAGTCGCCGTAAACCGGCTCTCCTCTTTGTGTTTCTTCTTGCTTGTAACTTGTCCCTTTGTATTCCTTCTTTTACTGACAATTTTAACTCCCAGGATGATGCTGAAGCCAGTCATGCCGACCCTGTTGAGGTAATCTTTCTTTCTTCCGACTCCGACCTCGTGCCGGTTAAACGAATTAAATCGCCGCCGTCCGGAAAGTGAAAAAATCTCATTCCTATGCTTATTTGAATCCAAACCTTTCCTTGAAGACACAGCAGGCTGAAGAGCGCCCGTCTGACCCGACACGATGGGCAACAGATTACCTCATCCGGGTTTACAGATACACCAACCCGGAAGCGTCGTCCAGAGGTGATTTGTTCTCCTGAAAAGCGTTATCCCTTGAAAGGTTTCTTCCGATGTCCTCTCAATCCGTCTGACCCGAATTATCAGGCTTCTTCCAACTCCTCTGGCGGTTCATCAACCACGCAACTGCCTCCACTTAAAGTCGCTGCAGGGTAAGCACCATACTTCTGTCCCGCCAATTCGGTTTATATTTGCGTTGGTCGGTTTATCTTATTCTAATTACGAACATTGCAGCACCAAAGCTCGCTTGAGTAAAAAAAGCGAAAACCCTTGACCCTCTGCGAATGTTGAACCGGAGAAGACCCCAGGCGAGCATGGCGAAAATCTGAAGCCGCCAAAAATAGCTCTGCGGGTTGAACCAAGGCGACAATGTCGATCCGCCAGAAACTGAGCAGGAGGCCCAAGTGGAAACCTCGCATCCGGCCACAGTGGGTTGTAATTGTTGAACTGCCGAGCGAGATCTGAAGACACCAAGCCCAAAGAAGACCGCCAATCTGGCCAGCCCGGTCAAAAATGATGATGTTATTGTGGCCGGGCGGCTACACCCCTCCTAGCCAACCGGTCGCTTTAGCAAAACATAGTGCCAAGGAAGAGTCTACTACTATGAGCAAAGATAAGGGAAACTGATCGTCGACTTATGACAACCTTTACGCCCAAGAACTTCACTCCGGCTTTACGAACCGGCTCTACACAAGCTGTGACTTTGAAGCCGGTCTGGTAAATCGCATGATGGACCGCTATGAGGTAAGGAGTTATGCCTTTCTTGTACTTTTGCTGCATAGTAGCCCCCAAGGGTCGGTTTAACATTGCATAGTTAAGCCGGCACTTAACTTTATGAAAACCATACGCCTTTAAACTGCGATCAGTAGCCCCTCAAGGGTCGGGTTCAACTTAGCATAGTTAAACCGGGACTTAATTTCTGTATCCGCATAGCAAATTGAGATCAAATAGCCATTAGCCCCCAAGTGCCAAGTTGAATATTTGTATTGAGCTTGGGACTTTATAATGAAACAACTAACGTGCTCCCTTTGTTATCAGAATGAGATATACCAGCAAACCGTGCAACTCAAGGACCTTCGTGCTAATCACGGAAACTCAACAAGCGAGAAACCACCAAGGCCAAGGATGAATTGAAAACTGCCTTGGCCACTATGGAACAGTGAAGGAGTGGTATAAATCCGGCAGGCCAAGCTGGGACACCGAGAAGGCGGTTTGGAAAAAGCAAGGCGGAAGATGCTTGAATCAGCTTTTAAGCGGGTGGATGAAGAGCTTACGGACTAAAGCGCCAAGTTAATGCCATGACCTCTGCCATCTTTGGTAAGAAAATTTGCGATTACCCTGTTTTGATATTTCCGCTGGTTTAACCGAGCTATGCGAAACCCGTGCAGGCAAGCGTGTTGCTCATCCGAGGCTCGATGTGCGGAAGAAGCTCAAGGTCCGCTTACACTGCGATCGAGCATTGTATACCGGCGCCAGAGTCATATGTGCCACATCGTACGACAACACAGCTCCGTCCTTGATCAAAGATACACTGGACCGGCTGTCCATGGTTCCGGGGCAGCTTGAAGAGTTGAAGCGATCCGCGGCCCGGGCTGGCACTCTACTAGCTCTAACTCGCGCCAAGGCGTGGATAGCGGATCTTGATCCGGCTGACATAGCCAAGGGTTTCCCCAGCGCTCAAGAGAACGGCGAAGCCTTTGATAATGGCATACGAAGCGAATAACAAAGGAGATGCGTCCGTGGCAAGTCAAGCGGCGAAGCCAACTGGCGGTTCACCGCTCTTTTATGATGTGAACAACAAGCGGGTGGAGTTTGTCATTCGAAGTCTGAGCCTTGTTCCTCCAATCCGTAAGCACACTTATGCCCCGGCGTTGATCCGGTGAGCTTATAAGTGAAGAGGCTGTCTTCGTGCCTTAACCGGATTGACTGGTCTACCAATGACTTCCGGCCTTTGGGTGATGAAGAGGAAGAAGTTGAACCGACGCCAGACGCCCCCTCTTCCTCACGTCAACCCGGCGAGGAAGCTTAATTCGTCAAGCCGGGTGATGCATCAAAAGCTGCTAGTCATAACGCCATGCGAACCACCGGGCCTTGGAAGGCTTTGTAATAGAATAGCTAGCACTTTGATTTTGAACATGCCTTTATGCCCTCAGTCTATAACTTTTGCACGGAGGTGCTGATACTTTGGTTTGAAGTATTGAAAACTTCAATGTATTTTGCCTGCATCACAAATTCTTAAACCGCCACGGCAGCTTGCGTCACCAGCCGGCTTGCGACGCATTTATATAAGAAAATATTGAAGGTATATGACCAAAACTTTGTGATACAAAAATACCTGCCAGCGTCGGGCATGCAGTTGGCTTAGCCAAACTTGAGGCGGAGGTTGTATAAACCATTACCGTCAGAGGAGAGCGACTCTGTGTTTGTAATGCCGGTTTACCGTGTAAACCGTGCTTAGGGTCATGACAAGCCCCCTACTCCATAATGGGATGTTAACGAGAAAAATCAAACCGAACAAATATCTCCGGATTAAAATGGACCGAATTCCATTAATTGACAGCTTGAACCGCTTAAAAAGTTATCGGTTGAAAAAGGCCAACAAAAATCGAATAATGCTTATGAAATCAATATGGAAGCAAAGGCAATGATAAAACCGTTTGCAAGAAGAGGCTTTCTTGAGCCGATCGGATGGTGTTACCATGGTCGGACAGGACCAAGCTCCCCATAAGGTGTAGCTATGGTTCAAGTCAGCCAGGCCCCCAACTGAAACCGTGGCATTATGCCGATCAAGTGGCATGGCAATGGTTCGGGTTCGACCAAGAGGCGTGACTGGTTCAGATGTGACCATGTCCCCAATTGATCTGGTGGCTTTCGCCCATCAAAAGGTGTTGCATTGGTTCGGACACGACCAAGCCCCAGATGACAAAACTACGAAAAGCAAGATCAAGGGCTAAACCGGAGGCTGTTTTGCGACAACAACTCCATGTACCCAAACCGGACTTTTTACAGAACGGATACCCCACTTTAGCCGAGGCTCCGGTTTATTGCTTTTATTCAAAATATATACCTTTGTCATAATATGTACATAAGTAGAGCCGATGGCTCGAGGTGTAATAAGGCGAAGATGAGCTATGTTCCATGGCTGTTGGTCTCCTCTTCGGCGATGCGTGAGTCTTTTCGCTCTCGAACATCAATCGAGATAGTATGACCCGTTGTGCAGATTCTTCTTGACCACAAAAGGCCCTTCCCAAGGTGGGGATAGCTTGTGCATATCATGCGGTCTTGAATGAGCGAAGCACCAAGTCTCCTTCACGAAAGGTTCTGGTTTTAACCACCGATCGTGAATCTGGCGAAGATCCTGGCGGTAAATCGCCGAACGAGCAGCCGCCGCATCTCGCTCTTCATCGGTCGATCCAAAGCGTCTCCCCGTCTTGACCCTGCATTCTGCCTCAACATAGGCTGCCACGAGGCGAGTCATGACGGATATCGGCTGGGAAGGACCGCCTCTGCTCCATAGACCATAAAGAAGCGGTGTGTATCCGATTGGATCTGTTAGGGGTAGTATTTATACTCCATATCACCGATGGTAGCTCTTCTACCCAACAACCCGGCGTCCTACGTAAAGGGACCATAAGCGGGGTTTGATACCTCTCAAGATCTCTGATTAGCCCGTTACGCTTGACCATTGGACCGCGGGTGGGCCCAGCGAGGAAGCGATCAAGCGGATGTGCTCACGCTCAAAAACTCCTTCATGGCACCTTTGGACAAATTGGTGCCATTATCCGTGATGATACCGTGTGGAAATCCAAACCGGAAGATCACCCTTTTTATGAACTGAACACGCCCGTGGCGCATCACACTTGCTAACAGGCTGCGCCTCGACCCACTTTGTAAATTTGTCCAGCTGCGACCCGGCAAGTGCGTTTTCTTGTCCTTGGACCTTTTAAAAGGTCCCACCATGTCCAACCCCAAGTCGTAAACGGCCAAGTAATTGGAATCATCCTCAATTCTGGGCGATATGTGAACACGTCTAGAAAACTTCGGCAACCATCACATCGCTGACCGGATCCTCCGCATCGGCATGGGCGGTCAACCAATAAAACCCGTGGTGGAGCGCTTTGGCCACCAAAGATTTTGAACCCGGCGTGGTGACCACGGTCCCCTTCATGGATCTCACGCAATATCTCACGGCATTCCTCCGGGGACACCTGCAGCTGGAACTCTCTGTCTGCTTGCAATGATGCAACTCGCCATTAACAATGGTCATAGACTTAGACCGCCCGAACTATACGTAAGACTAGCGTCTCATCTTACGGTAACTTCGCCCGGTTCATGTATGCCAAATAAGGGAGCGTCCAATCCGGAATGACATGCAAGGCTGCCACCAACCGAGCCTCCGGATCAGGAATAGCGAATCTACTTCATCGGGAAGCTTGGTCGACGGTTGTGCAAGACATCAAGGAAGACATTAGGCGGGACCGGTTTACGTTGAGAGCCCAGCGGCTTAAAGCATCCGCCGCCGTTCTTCCGACGATCCACATGGTCCAATTCGACATCCTTTAAAGTGTCCTGCAACAACATCCACCTCCCGACGGTATGCAGCCATGAGTGGATCTTTGGAATCCCAAGTACCTGATACTTGCTGGGCCACCAAGTCTGAGTCACCAAAGCATTTAAACCGGCTGAGATTCATCTCCTTAGCCATCCGGAGACCATGGAGCAAAGCTTCATACTCAGCTGCATTGTTAGTACAAGGGAACATTAAGCGGAGAATGTAACGAGAACTTGTCACCTCGCGGGGAAGTTAATACGACTCGACCCCGAGCCCTCAATTGCTGGACCCATCAAAGTGGATGGTCCAATAGGTATGATCCGGCTTTTCTTGGTAAAGCTTGCAACTCCGTCCAATCATTAATGAAATCCACAAGTGCACGAGATTTTACTTGCCGTCCGAGGCACATACCTTAAACCGTGCGGCCCAAGCTCTATAGCCCACTTAGCAATCCGACGGTCGCTTCCGGTTACGTATGATATCGCCCAAGGGAGCTGAGCTGACCACCGTGATGGGATGCCCTTGAAAATATTGCTTCGGCTTCCGGCTTGCCATAAAAACGCCATATACCAGCTTCTGCCAATGCGGATATCTCTGTTTCGACTCAATGAGCACCTACGTGATGTAGTAAACCGGCCGTTGAACCGGATATTCCTTCCCTGCCTCCTTCCGCTCTACCACAATGGCCACGCTAATGGCCCTGGCGTTAGCAGCAACATATAGCGTAAGCGGCTCCTTGTCAATGGGAGCGGCGAAAACAGCGGGTTGGCCAACCGCTTTAAATCTTCCAATGCTTCATCGGTGAAGTCAGACAAAACCGATCCGTCTTTTTCAACATCTGGTACAAAGGAATGGCCTTCTCTCGAGGCGGTGATAAACCGACTCTAGCGGCAATCGACCCGCCAAACGCCGGACATCATTGATACACTTTGGCTTAGCCGGGAGGTGATAGCTGTAATCTTCTGCGGATTAGTTTCAATCCCCTGTTGGACACAAGGAAACCCAATAACTTGCACTGCGGAACACCAAAAACACATTTGGCGGGTTAAGCATCATCTTGTACACCGCAAGTTGTCAAAGGTTTCTCTCAAATCCTCAATCGGTGTTTCCTTCTTCCTTGACTTAACCACAATATCATCCACATAAGCATGCACATTACGGCCGATCTGTTCATGCAAGCAATTACGCAACGCGTTGATACGTTGTTTGGGCGCTCTTGAGCCGAAAGGCATAGATACATAGCGAAGGCTCCAAAAGGAGTGATAAACGCCGTCTTCTCTGGTCCTTAACCGCCATCTTAATCGATGATATTCAGAATAGGCATCCAAAAAGCTCAAACGCTCACAACCCGCCGTAGCATCAATAATCTGATCAATGCGGGGAGGCGAAAGGATCTCCGGACAAGCCTTGTTAAGATCGTGTGTAATCCACACACATGCGCCAAGTGCCATTCTTCTTAAGGACCAACACCGGATTAGCGAGCCACTCTGGATGGAAAACTTCAACGATAAACCACCGCTAAGAGCACGGCAACCTCCTCTCCAATGGCCTTGCGCCTCTCCTCGTTAAACCGTGAAGAAAGCGCTTTACGGTGCGTACTTGGGATCAACATTAAGAGTGTGCTCGGCGAGTTCCCTCGGTACACCTGGCATGTCGGAAGGCTTGCATGCAAAAATGTCCGATTCTCACGGATGAACTTCGATGAGTGCGCTTTCCTATTTAGGATCCAAGTTAGCACGATGGTGAACTGCTTGGGCCGAATCGCCGGGCACAAAATCAACAAGTTTAGTCTCAGCCGCCGATTTAAACTTCAAATCCGGATCGTGCTCTGTAGTTGGCTTCTTCAATGGGGTCATATCCGCCGGGTCAACATTGTCTTTATAATACTTTAGCTCTTCAGTGGCACAAACCGACTCTGCGTAAGCCGCATCACCTTCCTCGCACTCCAAAGCGATCCGGCGGCTCCCATGAACCGTTATCGTCCCTTTGTGACCCGGCATCTTCAGCTGCAAATAGACATAACAAGGCCGTGCCATAAACTTAGCATAAGCGGCCGCCCAAGCAGCAGGCGTGGTAAGGGCTTTGAATTTTCACCACTTCAAATGTCAATGTTTCCGATCTGGAGTCATGTTCATCCCCAAAGGCCACCTCGAGCTATCTTACCGACCGGGTATGCTGACTTGCCGTGCACCACACCGTGAAACTCTTGTCTTTGGGCGGCTGAGATGCCTATCCGTTAACCCCATACGTCGGAAGGTCTCGTAGTCTGAGGATGTTGATGCTGCTCCCTCCATCCATAAGCACCTTGGTAAACTTGTATCCTCCTACGAGGTGCCACCACTAGGCCAGCTGACCGGGATTGTAAACCCGGGGAGGTGATCCTCTACACTCCATACGATAGGCTGCTCGACCGGTAGCGCAGTCTTGCGGCGTGGCTGGTTCAACAACCTTGACCGCCCATTTGCTGAAGTTTTCGGTCTCGCTTGTCCAAGCTGGTGGTAAAGACATGGTCTTGTCCACCGTTCAAGCGCTGGATTACTTTGATAACCCGGCTACTGCTGCTGTTGATTGTAACCCCCTTAGCTCTGATTGTTACGATTGCTCGATTGTCCTGCCGCCCGGATTACCACGAACCTTCGGGCTGAATTTCCTCCACCGTAACCGGGCGGACCACGAATCGCCGCCGGGCCCTTGATCATACCGGAAAGCATTAGAACTTTTGAACTCCTGCATAATGTAACAATCCTTCGAGAGGTGGTTTCTTTGGTGCCTCGCCGTCCCATGCTTCGGACAAGGTTGATTCAATAGGTAATTCAAGCGATCCGGATTGTGACTGACGCTTTGCTTCCGGTTTGATTGCTTACCCTTGCGCCGCTGACCCTTGTCTGCTGGCGTTGGTGTTGGCTCTGAAGCCCATGTTACCGTTTGCCTTCGTTTGTTTCCTCCATTACACCGCCGTGATCTTTCTTTGGCCTCTGGAGTTGCTGTTCTGTTTTCCCTTCCTATTTCGTCATCCTCCTCGGACTCGGGATCCTTGGTACTATCGAATCAGCATACTTTACCAAAACGCCCATAGGAGTGCCCATGTCATTGCAAAAGCGCTTCATGCGACCCGGCTTCAACTTTAACGGTTTGATCCGGCAATTGGCTGCCAAGGTTAAGATCAGCGGAATCGGGGTTGATCCGATCGAAGAATGTAAAACTTCCGAACGCTTGGCGCACCCAATGGGTTGTGGATTCTCCCTACTGCTGGACACAAGCCGCCAAATCCACCACAGACATGGGCTGTTTACTGGTGTCTTTGAAATTTTGAATGAACCGGGTTCAAGAATCGGGTCCATGAACTGATCGAGTTAGGCGGCAAGTTCTTCAACCAGAAATGCGGGCCGTACCTTCCAACATCATGGTGAAATACTTCAGACACGCAGCTTCACCCACATCCGGCATCTCCATGGCCATCTCATAGCTTTCTATCCACGCTACGGAGCCAAATTGGCGGTATAATTGGGCACCTTGCGTGGCCCTTTGAAGTCCTTGGGCAAGCGTACATTGCGTAAAAGTAGGGGCGAGGCAAGGCACCCCAAAGAGCGAGCGTGACCCCGGTTCAAAGATGGTCGGCGAACGGCCTTGAGTTGAAGATCCTCATGTTGTGCTGCTAACTCGGCCTCCCTACGTGCCTGGCGGTCCACCACCACTTGGCGTCTTCGGCCACCCGCCGGGTTATTGCCACGAGGCGGACGCGCTGCGCATTCCTTGATACGACCGGTTCATCTGCGCGCCGGCTATAACTCCGGCTTGGGCGGGGGGGTGGAGTGGATCCGATCTCGACTGTATGAATATGGTTCTTGCTGAGCCAGGGCCGTCCTGAGGAGCTCTTTAGCCCGGCGTGTTTCTACCGCCTGTAGTGAATCGCCTTCGATCGGAATCGCCTCCAACCGCAAGCGCAGCGCAACAAGGTTATCCATCGGGTTGGAGTAGTGACCGAAGGTGTGCACACTGGGCAGCGCCGAGCATGATGGCGAGCAGATCTATCACACGGGGCTGAACCGGCGCGCCCGTCGAGCGCTCCGGCCGGTTCACGACCGCGGCGGATCTGGTTCTCGCCTCGGGGTATTGAAGAGGTCTCCCCTCGAAAACCGAAGGCAAGCGGGATCTGTACTTTCCTTTCATGACTTCATGTGACGCGTTCTGATCCAGCATGAGCCTATAAGCCTGCGCATCCAAAGCGGCCCGCTCCGCCACCATCCTTACGTCCGCGGCTGCCAGGTCCGCTTTAGCGCGTAGCGATTCATTCCTTCACCTTTGCGATCTGCGTTGTGCAGGTCTTGATCCGCGGATTAGCCTCTCTGCCATGAGTACAGCCAATGCGTCGAATAGCTCGACAAAACTGAGCGGCGGGCGACAGGGGCCTCCTTCCGGCTGCCATCACCGGCTGCTGCACCGGCGACCATGGGCGCCCGCTGATCGAAGAGTGAAGCGTCGCTTGTGTACCGCCATGAAGATTCCAACCGGTTGGGTAGATCCAAGGGGTCCGGAATACTTTCACCGTCGGAACAGCCCCCGATCTGGCCATCCTGCAGCTGGTATAGAGACTCGGTTTCTCCGGCTAACGACTCGTCGCCAGAGTAGACAACGGTTTCGCCGCCAGATGCTGATCCGCCCTCATAATCTCCGTGGACGACTCCCACGAAAGCACGCTTGACAGCCGGTTTAGCCATGGCAGGATTCTTCTTCGCCCGCTGAGCCGTCTCGACGAAGTCGGTGCAGATGTCCGGCCCAGGCCCCGGCTCGCCGATCTTGCCGATGAACACGTGTATGCCACCAAAGGGGACCCGGTACCCGTACTCAATCGAGCCGGCCTCGGGGCCCGATCTGCATCGTCGATGTAGAGTTTGCCGCATGACGACTCTTAGTCATCCGGCTCACAAGATAGCCTTCGAGTCCTTCGAACTTGCCCTCTAAGATCATCAAACCATCATGCGATAGCCCCACGGTGGGCGCCAATCGTCAGTGGAATTGTCACGGCAGATGTCCTCGTGAAAGGACTTAGTCGCAGGGCCATCGTACGAGTTAACTTAGAGGGGTTAAAGCGGACACAAAGACACGGGAGTTATACTAGTTCGCCCCTTGATGAAGGTAAAGCCTACGTCTAGTTGTGATGGGATTGATGTGATTTCGGTGACTAGGGAGCAATAGCTTCGCCTAAGCCTCGAATTGTTCCGTCTCTAAACGCCCGCCGGTCGTCCCCCTTATATACAGGTTGGCCTTGGGCCGGTCCTGAGTCCCGATCCGGCTCATACAAGTCTCGGCTCGGTCTCTTCTCTCTTATCTTGCTGACACAAGCTACATGACTAAGGCGGTTTACATTTATGGATCCTAATCCGCCTCTGGGCTCTGGGCCTCGTGCCTTCGTGGGCCCTAATTACAGACGAGGGTAAACCGGCCCCTTCAGGGCGGTTTATATTCAGTAGTTATATCCCCAACAAAAGCCTTGATTGAAAATCTTCAAAGACTTCAGTCTAGGTTTGACAGCCTTCAAGGTCATCATAACACTCTCTTGTCTGATCATGAGAAGCTTTCTTATGAATTTCTTCAAAGAAAGCAAGATCTTGAGAAGCTAAGAGTGAGTTACGAAGATCTTCAGAAGGAGCGCGATTCATTACTTGCTCAACAAATCAGCGCTTCTCAGGAAGAATTTGTTCCTTCATTCTTAAAGTGCATTGAACGTGAATCGCTTAATTCTTCACCTGAATGTTCAAATGCTTCTATTGTTACAAATTCTTCTCCTGCCTCTCGCTATCACCAATTCCTCATCCGAGGACATTGCTAGTATCCTTGACGATGCAGGGTTGAAGGAATTGTACATGACAGAGCATGTACAAAAAGCCTCGAAGGGCATCAGACTCTTTGTGATGTGCTTAAAAGCGAGATCCTCAACAGGAACTCCTAGGAAAGAGGGCATTGCCTTTGAGAGGAAACTCAATCTTGATGGAACATATTGGAAGCCCTGAGCGGTACCACAAAACCTCATGGGTTGTGCAAAGGGACCTCCAGCTTGATCCATCTAACTTATCTGGCTTTACATGTGAATCTCCTCATTCTTCTGATGAGTCATTTGACTCCAACTATAAACTGTTCAAAAATCAGAATGGTGAAGTATTTGCTAGATATGTTGGCACTAACTGCAGGAACGGTTCCCCTATGAAGAAAATTTGGGTTCCCAAGAAGTGCCTTGAAAGTCTTCAGGTGAATGTCCTCATGACACCACCAGTGAAGAATAGGAACCCAGATCAAACTCTTCATACGGACCAAATTCTTCATATGGATCAAAGTCCTCATACTGGACCAAATTCCTCACGTGGATCAAATTCCTCAAAGGATCAAAGTCCTCATATGATTATCATCGTGCTAACAACTCAGTTTAGCGAGGGTAGAGCTAAGGGCTATGAATATGTGCATTATTCTTCAAACCATTATGTTCATAAGTCCTCGAAGAATTTCTCTGCTTATTCATATGCTTACCCTAACCCCTCTTATGTGAAATGAAATGGATTGGCTTCTATGCCACCATTCTCATATGGAGCTCGTAGAGTGATGAACTCTTTTCCACCCCTTCAGATGTGGGTGTTGAAGAAAAAGAACTAATCTCTTCTGCAGGGTCAGGTCCCCAGACATGCTTTAAGTCTGAAGAATTTGCTGGGGGCCTGACAAAAATGCCTGAAAGGACGCAGGCTAATCATGAAGAAATGAACTTTCATCTCACACGTCCTCACACTGCTATATCTGTTTTACTGCTTGATGAATTTCATCTAATGAATTTGATATCATATTCTTCCTTCGATGAAGTATATGAGTTCATAAGTTGCACTAATTCATCCGCAGGATGATCTTCCCAAAGCCTCCGAGTGGGTACTCGATAGTGGATGTACAAATCACATGACCGGTGACAAGAATCTATTGATGGATGCTCCCTTATCACCATCACATCCGAAGCATATCATCTTTACGACAAAGGCAAAAGTCAGGTATTGGGTCTAGGTAAGGTTGCGATCTCTAAGGAGATACACATGGACAAAGTCATGCTTGTTGAGTCCTTAGGATACAACCTCATGTCGATCTCAATGCTTTGTGATCTTGATATGGTTGTTGTCTTTGGCAAGTATCGTTGTGTTGTGATTATGGAAGCTGACCACTCCAAAGTCTTCGAAGGCTTTAGGAGAGGAGACTTGTATATTGTTGATTTCTCTATAGGACCACAACCAGCCGTGTGTCTACTTGCAAAAGCTTGGAAAGTGGCTATGGCATCGATTTAATTGGTCACGCAGGCATGAGGAATTTACTGCACGCCTTGAATAAGAAGCATGTCATTGACATTGAGAATGTCAAATTCCTCAAGGATCACTTGTGTGGAGCCCGTGAAGCTGGAAAATGACCAAGGCCAAGCATCCAGCGAAGACTATCATGACCACTACTCGACCATTCGAATTGCTTCACATGGACCTCTTTGGTCCTAATCATTACTCAGCAGTCACTAATGATGCATCTCTATATGGCTTTGTTATTGTTGATGATTACTCTCGTTACACATGGGTACACATTGTTACTTACAAACATGAAGTGCAGGAAGTCTTGAAACGATTTTCCTCGAGGGCTTCAACCAACTTTGGTGTGAAGATCAAGCACATCAGAAGTGACAATGGAACTGAGTTCAAGAATTCGGTCTTGATGACTATCTTGATGAACTTGGTATTACTCATGAGTTATCTGCTCCCTATACTCCTCGGCAAAATGGCGTCGTGGAGCGCAAGAACATAACTCTTGTTGAGATGGCTCGCACTATGCTTGATGAATACAAAGCATACCGTCGTTTTGGATTGATGCAATTACCGCGTGCCACATCATCAACAGAGTATATCTTCACAAATTCTTCAAGAAGACTGCGTATGAACTCCTCACTGACAAGAAACCGAATGTGAGTTATTTCAAAGTCTTCGGTGCTAAATGTTGGATTAGAGATCCTCATCACAATGCTAAATTTGCAATCAAAGCACATGAAGGTTTTATGCTTGGTTACGGAAAGGACTACGCACACCTACAAAGTCTTCAACAACATTCTTCACAAGGTTGTTGAAAGCTGTAGATGTCGGTTCGATGAAACTAATGGCTCGTAAAGAGAGCACCTACCTTCTGTGATAGATGAACCAAAGCACCGAGGATTCTATCAAGTTCAAGGCGATTGAGGATGTCATTCCTACTAAAGAATCTGCTGAAGAATTCATTCCGTAACGTGAAGAACGTCGGTGATGCACCAAGATAATGTCAAGAAAATGGTGCTAAAGAAAATCTTGATCAAATTCCTCGGCGACAACCAGCTCATCCTCGCGTTGCAAAAGAAGTGCAAGTTGAAAAGATCATCGATGACATTGAAGCACCAGGTCCTCTCACACGCTCAAAAGCTTCACATTTATCTAACTTTTGTGGGCACTATGCTTTTGTCTCTATCACAGAGCCCACTAAGGTAGATGAAGCATTTCCGGAGCCTGAGTGGATCTAGGCCATGCAAGAAGAATTACATCGATTCGAGCTCAAGAATGTCCGGGAACTGGTCAAACGTCCAGATCCTCGCTAGCATAATATCATTGGCACAAAAGTGGATCTACCGCAACAACCAAGATGAAAATGGCCTTGTTGTGAGGAATAAGGCACACGACTTGTAGCTCAAGGCTACACACGAGTTGAAGGAATTGATTTCGATGAAACTTTTGCACCTGTTGCTAGACTTGAGGCTATTCGCATATTACCTCTTATGCTAACCATCATGATATCATTTTATATCAAATGGATGTGAAAAGTGCATTCCTCAATGGTAAGCTTGAGGAAGAAGTATATGTTGCTCAACCCCTGTGTTTGAAGATCCAAAGAATCTCGACAAAGTCTTCAGACTCAACAAGGCCCTCTATGGCCTCAAGCAGGCCCCTCGGGCGTGGTATGATACTTTGAAGGAATTCTTCATGAAGAATGGCTTCACACGCGATTCACTCGACCCTACTCTCTTTACTAAAACTTATGATGGTGAACTGTTTGTGTGCCAAATATACGTTGATGATATTATCTTTGGCTGTACTGACCAACGTTATAGTGATGAATTTGCCTATATGATGAGTGAAGAATATCAAATGTCTATGATGGGAGAGTTGAAATTCTTTTTAGGTCTTCAAATTCGTCAACAAGCAATGGCATATTCATATCTCGGGAGAAATGCCTCAAGGATGTTATGAGGAAATTCGGCATGCAAGATTGCCAAAGGCGTCAAAATTCCTATGCCCACAAATGGCCATCTATGCAATCGATGAAAATGGTATTGACTTCGATCACAAGGTATACCGCTCCATGATTGGTTCTTTATTGTACTTATGTGCATCTAGGCCAGATATAATGCTTAGTGTTTGCATGTGTGCCCGATTTCAAGCTACAGAAGGAATCACACCATAAGGTCGTGAAGTATATTCTTTGATATCCGGCTCACACACCAACACTAGGATTATGGTACCCCAAGGGCTCGCTTTTGATCTCATTGGATATTACGATTCGACTATCTTTGGTGATCGTGTGGATCGCAAGTCAACATCTGGTACTTGTCATTTCCTCGGACGATCTTTGGTCTATTGGTCCTCGAAGAAAGCAGGCTGCGTATCCTTTGTCATCTGCGGAAGCTGAGTACATTGTCTTTGGTTCTTGCTGTGCTCAATTGATGTGGATGAAGCAAACTCTCAAGGACTACGGCATCAACGTGAAGAATGTGCCTCTCTCTTTGTGACAATGAGAGTGCAATCAAGATTGCTCACAACCCAGTTCAACACTTTCGACGACGCACATTCAGATTCGTCATCATTTTCTTCGCAATCATGTGTTGAAGGCGACATCTTTATTAATCATGTGAAGGCGAAGAACAGCTAGCCGATATCTTCACAAAGCCCTTGGATGAGAAGAGATTTAGCAAGTTGCAAAGTGAGCTAAATATCTTAGAATCTTTGAATGTTCTTTGAAAAGGACACACATCACGACACTTATGCAAAATTGATGACTTAGATGTGCAACACACGAAGAAAGCGTTTTCTTCAATCAATTAAGAATAAACCTCTAAGTGTGAAGAAATTAATGAAGAATTTGATTCTCGAGAACCCTACGACAATTGTAGCGGTGTCTCGAAATCATCATTCTTATCTGGTGGGTCACGCCACCACCAAAGTTGAAAATCTTCAATTTGAGTTTTTCCTCAGTTTTGAAATTCTTCAGTTTTTCAAATTCTTCAACTTTGCAAAATCTTCACTATTTCCGTTGTTTTTCTTCATTGGCTATATACATATATGGGTTTATGTCCTCTACAGCATTCACTTATGGCCATTACTTCAAGTTGCATTTTCTGCTAAGTGAATCTGATCGGACCCTTCCCCCTCTATGCTATACTCAACCCAATCTATTCACAAAATTCTTCATGTGCGTTCTATTTGAAACTCGTTCAAAATCTTCACCGTGTCCTTGTCAATTTGAAGAAATTGCAAACGAAACTTTTAACTTATCTTATCCAAATTTTCGGCTTTGCCGCTCAAACTGTTCCGCATCCCACGATAGACTTATCTATTCACCCACGATCTAACACAATCTCCACTTTTCAAGACGTGGGTGACACATGGCGTTTAATGAGAAGGGTCAGGGCACGCTCATTCTAAATCTTCGAGGTAACAGTTTTTCACCGCGACTATAAATACCCCCCGCCCCTTCCTCACTTCCTTTACTCCGCTCGACCGCTCTCTCTCCCGCTCGAGCTTCTCAAACCCTAGCGCCGCCGCTACTCCATCGTCGCCGGTGAGGAAGAGCTTCACTGCCTCGACCTCGTCGCCGTCGTACTCGCGCCGGCCGCGGAAATCTTCACTCCGCCGCTGCCGTAGCTGTCTTCCTCCGCCGAGTTAGGGCGTGGAAGATCTGAACTGACGAGCTTCAAATCTACACTTCTCAGTTCGTCGTGTTCTTCATCCAGGGTAATTAAAAGTTACTTTTACTGCCTCTTTGATTCAAATTTTCTCTACAAAATCTTCAAAGGTGTTTTATTCTTCAAATCCTCACACACAAAACACCTCACTAGTCATCTGTTCTTGATTCGTTTCTCTAAGCATCATTTTTCTTCAAGATTCCTCAATTGTGTGGATCCTGGATCTATACAAGTCTGGAACCTAAGACAAAGAACGCTTAGTGAAATTCTTCAAGGCTCATCTGGTCAAATTGCTCAAACTTGTTCTTTTTGAAAAACCTTCTGAGAACGCACATATGACCTCTCCAAATTCCTCTTAACTATACTATGTTCACGGTACTCATGTCCGCTTTTGAATCACTAGGTTCTCATCAACTTAACTCATTTGCGGCGTTCCTTGAAGAAAAGTTGCATACTTCTTCGTAGAATTCGATTGTTCAAATTCCTCAACCTGAAGAATATGGAAGACGGTAAGAAGCCACAGAAAGGAGGAAAGACGCTGAGGTCATGACTGCTTTTGAAACACTGAGGACATCTATGCTTGACTATTGTACACCCTGATGAGGCCAAGTTCGAAAAAGAGAATGAAAATCAAGCGCAAGGAGATATCTGAGAGGATTGAAAGGAGATGGGCAAGAGAATGGAGAATACAGGTATGTAACTCCAAAGTATATGAAGAAATTCAGACTTAATCCTCCATGCCCAAGAGCTCCATTGGCACGGCCAAGAAAGCTGACCCACCGACATCAAGTGTGGTGAGGATTTTCTGAAGAATGAATGGCGCCAAGCCAAGTTAGGCGAGACAAGCCAAAAGAAGCGATGAGGAAATTCAATGAAGACTTCTGCTTCTTTCTTTGCTGCCACTTGAGGCCTCTGTAAAGCCTAGAAAATCAATGGCAAAGAAGCCCGTGCACAAGCCAAGTGCTTCACCAACAGTGCCCTCACGGTCAAGTTCCTCAGCAATGCCCTCACGGCCAGAATCTTCAAAGCCCTCACGACCAATTCTTCATGCTGCTCCTGCTCCTCCAAGATCCTCGGCTGCTCCTCCAAAGTCCTCAGCTGCTTCGGCAAAGTCCTCAGCACCTGTGCATCTGTCCACGTGCCAAAGGACTGCAGGCATCTCTATTGCCTCTGGTATCTCAGCGAGTTCCTCTACTGCACCAAATTCTTCATCAGGCCCCACACTGCTGAAGACAAAGGCAACAGCTGGATGAGGTCCTCGGCCAAGTCCGAAGAAGAAACAGGTTGCCTTCCAAGTGCCATCTGACGATGAAGCTGATGATGATGAACTTGCAGAAATCATCAGAGATAGGCAAGTTAGGGCCGCTTGAGGGAGTCCTGGATTAGGGGGTGTCCGGATAGCCGAACTAACACCGTTGGCCGGACTCCTGGACTATGAAGATACAAGATTGAAGACTTCGTCCCGTGTCCGGATGGGACTTTCCTTGGCGTGGAAGGCAAGCTTGGCGTCTGAATATGTAGATCTCCTACCATTATAATCGACTATGGTAACCCTAACCCTATCCGTGTCTATATAAATCGGAGGGTTTTAGTCCGTAGGGACGAACAACAATGATACCATAGGCTAGCTTCTAGGGTTTAGCCTCTACGATCTCGTGGTAGATCCACCCTTGTACTACCCATATCATCAATATTAATCAAGCAGAGTAGGGTTTTACCTCCATCGAGAGGGCCCGAACCTGGGTAAAAACATCGTGTCCCTTGTCTCTGTTACTATCCGCCTAGACGCATGTCGGGACCCCCTACCCGAGATCCGCCGGTTTTGACACCGACATTGGTCCTTTCATTGAGAGTTCCCTGCGGCTGCGTCCTTTGTCGGGAAGGATGCCTCATCCCATCTTGAACGATGGCACTGCTAAAGGAGCTTTGGCCACCGGCCAAACTCTCCGACTAGGGCGGTTTCTTATGACCGCTCGTCATTGCGTCGCTACCGGACGATGACTTCGGGTCATCGAAAGCAATCTTCACGTTAACTCGGAACTCGCCGAAAGCAGTTAGATCCGATGGAGCTCTCTTCCTTAAATGAGCTCTTGGATCGCGACGCCGCAGGAGTTGCTACAGATTACGATCGATTGGGCCTAAAGCCGATCTCGAGAGAGATCAACTCTCCTGTGCTACCCACCACGTTGTCGTGGTAGAGGAACAATACGGCGACTCTTCTCCTACCTTAAGGACTAGCTATGTCCGGATTCCTGACCCTCCATGCCGGATTCCCACGGAGGAGGACACCACTCAAGCCTGAACTTAAAGTCGAGCGGGCTAGATTCATTGGACAACCTCCAAGAACCAAAGCTTCCAAGTTCTAAACTTCTTGGCCCTGAGTCTTAGATCGGACGGGGTTGAATTTAATTCCACCCGCCCACCCAAACATAAGCGATCTATCCCAAATCCGGCAAGAGCCGGTGAAAGCTTACATCATTCTTTGGGCGATTCCTCCGGTTATGGACAGGATAAAGGATTGCTGCGAGGAGGACGCGATCTCATTCTTCTGCAATAATTGCACGGACAAGGGAATCCTAAACGCCATAAGTCATCGTGAAATTACACGCTTCGCTGACTTGGCGTCCATAGTACGAAAGCATCTTGGCGATGGGGAGCGCTGGAAAACCGAAATCAAATTTTGGGATAATCCGCCCGAATCGACCCTAGTCCAAATAAAAGGGTGCATCATCACCAGGCACCGGGTTACATACCAAAAAGCAAAACCCCCAAAGGGCATGGAACCGTGATCGAGGGATGGCTCAATGGACCCTGCAAAATTCATAGCACAAAGGGCGCCACTCCAACTCATAGCCTTAGAGCATGTTGGATACTACGGCAGGTGGCCAAAAGCGGCGAAGAGCTCTTAGCTCCAGAGCACCAGCCCAGCAATACCAGTACAGTATTAACAGTCTTCGAGACTTTTGCATCAAATAATATGCGGAAACGAACAATAAATCCATGGAGTGACACGGCTATTACCTTTAACGCCAGTGACGAACCTAAAATCCGAACAGCCCGAGCACTAGCCGCATTGGTCCTCAGTCCAATAGTGGACGGCTTTCGCCTTACCAAGGTACTCATGGACGGTGGTAGCGGATTAAACCTCATCTACGAGGAAACCCTTCGAAAAATGGAAATAGGCGGAGCCGCATTGAGCAAAGCGGCACAACCTTTAGAGGAATAATCCCCGGTCGGGGAAGCATGTCAGACAGAAAGATCACATCGGATGTGGTATTCGGCACGCCGGAGAATTATAGATCCGAGGAGGTCACATTCCAAGTGGCCCCGTTCAGCAGCGGATACCACGCTCTATTAGGGTGAGAGGCATTCACAATTTTTCAAGCTATACCCCATTACGGGCACATGAAGCTCAAAATGCCCGGACCCAACGGAATTATCGCTATCGCTAGTGACCCGGACATAGCGCTCCGCGCCGAAAATAAAACAGCCGCACTTGCCCTTGAGGCACTATCCGAAGCCCTAGCGGCAGAGGAACTCATCGCTGCGCTTCGCTCCCACGGTGAACGAGGACGATGTGATACTCGATAATAGATCCAAGTCCACCTCTTTAAACCGCGTATCTAATAGTCAAATTCCAAGTCCATCCAACGGACCCTACAAAACGGCCTCCATCGGGCACAACTAAACCCTTATGTGGACGCCAAGACCACGAGAATTCCTACGAAAATTGGGACATTTTTGCACGGCACCCTTCAGACATGCCAAGAATCCCACGCCATTGGCCGGTCGAAAGCACAAAGCTTTTATATATCCTAAAAGGATTCAAGCCAGTCAAACAAGCTCTTCGGCGTTTCTCCGAACCCAAGAGACACGCCATGGGAGAGGAGCTAGCCAAACTATTGGAGGCCGGATTCATCAGAGACATTAAACATCCGAACCGGCTAGCAAACCCGGTAATGGTACCAAAGAAGGACAAATCTGGCGCCTATGTGTCGATTTTAAGAACCTTAACAAGGCTTGCCCAAATGATCCCTTCCTCCCCGCATCGATCAAATTATCGACGCCATCAGAGGGCACAATTCATTGTGTTTCTCGACGCATACTCGCTACCACCAAATTAAGATGGCAGAGCAGAGACCAAGCCGCAACGGCATTCATCACCCATACGCCCATTCGCTTCAACACAATGCCCTTTGGGCTCAAAAACTCGGCGCAACATATCAGCGCATGATTCGTAGACATGTCCGCAAACCAGATCGACAAAACGGTGGAGGCATAATGTAGACGATGTGGTGCGCCAAATCCAAGCATGTCGAAACCCTAGTCGACGACTTGAGGCTCACATTCGATAATCTCCTAACATATGACGTCAAGCTCAACCCGAAAATGCATTTTCGCGTATCAGCCGGAAAGCTCTTGGGCTTCATTGTATCCGTAGAGGAATTGAAGCAAACCCAGCTAAGATCCGAGCTTTGTCACAATGGTGGATATCCCCAAAGACCTCAAACAAATACAAAATTGATCGGATGCGTGGCGTCTAAGCCGCTTTTATCTCCCGCTTAGGAGAAAAGGCATTACCCTTTATCGCCTCCTCCGGCAAGACCGAACACTTCGAGGGACGGACAAGCCGCCACGCCGGACTCAAGAAATGAAATCCATATTGGCAACAATCCGGTCCTAGCCGGCGCCCAACATGGGCGAACCAATGCTATTATACATCGCAGCAACCCATCAAGTTGTAAGCGCGGTGCATGTTGTCGAACGAGAAACGGACGGACACAAGTTCCTCTCCAAAAACCAGTTTACTACGTGTCCACTGTCCTAACTCCATGCAAGTCACGGTACCCAGATTATCAAAATATAGCCTCACGCTGGTGTTCATATGGCATCCGGAAGTCGCGACACTACTTTCAAGAGTGTTCGATAACAAGAGCCTCAAGTACCTCTTAATGACATTACAAACAATCATGACGCGAACGGGCCGGATTGCTAAATGGGCCATTGAGCTCCTCCCGTTCGACATAACCTACAAGCCACGGCAATTTAGCTATTGTTGCAAGTTTTGGCTGACTTCGTCGCCGAATGGACTGAAGCCGAACTCCCTAAAGAGTACAGCGCATATTCCAACTGGATCATGCATTTCGACGGCTCCAAAATGTTGGCCGGCCTGGGGGCTGGCATCATTCTGATGTCCCCAACCGGAGATACAGTCCAATACGTACTTCAAATAATGTACACAGACTCCAACAACGCAGTCAACACGAGGCCCTTCTACATGGTCTCCGGATGGCAGATCTACATGGGCATTCAACGCCTAGAGGTGCGCGGGATTCGAACCTCGTGATATCCCAAATAAATGGGGACTTTGATGCCAAGGATCCAAAATGGCAGCTTATCGCAATGCCGCCCTAAAAATGTCAGCTCGGTTTGAGGGGCTCGAATTTCACCATATAGCCCGGATAACAACCAGCAAAGCAGACGTGTTGGCACGACATCGCCAAAGCGATGCCGTCCCCCCCAACATCTTTCCTAGAGAGGCTTTTCAAGCCATCTGTATTATGGGAGGGAGAGTCACGAAATAACAACCCGACCCAACCACACCGCCCCACACCGAACATTCTCGACATAGTTGGTGGTTCCGCCAACGAAATAACACCGTCAGCCCACGCAATAATGGCAGTCATTGCCCGTGGATGTAACCATTCCCAGCCTACCTAACTAGGCAGAACTTCCCGAGGACCAAAACGAGGCCCGCTGCATAGTGCGCGGTCTAAAGCCTATAAGGTCCATGAGGGAGAGCTTTATAAGAAAAGCACAACCGAGTCCTTCAAAGGTGTATCTCAAGAGGAAGGGCGGAATCTCCCGGGCTGAAATTCATGCGGACTCGGTGGGCACCATGCCGCAGCCCGAGCCCTTGTAGGCAAGGCCTTCCATACGGATTTTATTGGCCGACGGCCAGCGCAGATGCTCGTGGACTTAGTCCAACGATCGTCGGTTGCCGCCTCTTTGCTAATCAAAGCCACATGACACCCACCACCCTCAAAACTATACCCATCACCTGGCCCTTCATGTCTGGGGCTTGACATGGTTGGACCCCTTAAAGGATGAACCCACAAGCAAAAATACCTATTGGTCATGGTGGATAAATTCACCAAATGGATAGAGGCCAAGCCCGTAAAGACGGGCGAATCCGGACCGGTGATAGACTTTATATCAGGGGTAGTACACCGTTACGGCGTCCCCCATAGCATCATCATTGATAACGGCACGAACTTCACGGCCGACGAGGTCAAACTCTGGTGCAAAAACATGGGCATCAAGCTCGACTACGCTTCAGTCTATCACCCCCAAACTAACGGTCAAGTCGAGCGAGCAAACGGTCTAATCATGAGCGGCATTAAACCCAGACTAGTGCGGTCCCTCAAGGAATCTAACACGCCTTTGGGTAGGAAGCTTCGACTCCGTACTACTGGGGGCTGCGGACCACGCCAATCGCACTACCGGATTCACACCATTTTTATGGTATACGGCACATAGGCAGTTTTGCCTCGCGACATAATTCATGACTCATCTCAAGGCGGCATGTACGAAGAAAGAGAAGCCGAGCTCGATCGGCAGGTGACAGTTTGGACGCTTTGGAGGAGGAGCGACGTGGCAAAAGCTCGCTCCACATTCTATCAACAGAGGCTCAAGATATCAAAGCAGGGAAGTACGGGCCAAAGCTTACAATGTTGGCGAACTAGTTCTACGCCTGCCGGACAAGAAAAAGGACAAACTCAAGCCCAAATGGGAGAGTCCCTTCATCATCGACCAAGTCCTGGCTGGCGGAGCGTACCGTGTGTGAAACGCATCGGATAACTGACTCGAGCCGAACCCATGGAACGCAGCCCGTCTCCGAATATTCTACACCTAGCGCCGGATTTTGAGTTCGTCTCTTTCCTCCGTCTATATTTTATACTTTAAGCTGTCTTTTATTTCTCTCCTTCTTCCTCCTTTTTTCCGAAGCCGTTAAAGGCTCATTTGCGCATTGTTCGCACACACTTGACGCGCTATCCGCGCTCATTATACCTGGGGGCTTCTATAACAGAAGCTTATTTATACGGGCTTTATGCCCAACACATGTGTCACACTTCCGCATGTACCTTTTATTCACCATTATATGCATCGATATGACTTAAGTTTTGGCCAAGCTGGGTTGCTCGGCTCTCGTGCTTACCCCTACGCTCCCGATTGTTCGACTAGGTGGTAAAGGGAGCACCTCTGCGATTGTTACCGCCGGGTCACCGGACGTGTACCTTAGATCGGGTGAAGCCGAAAGCTAGCGCTCAGAAGGGAATATTCGGTCGATGAACTAAAAGACGATTTTTATTTTTCATTTATCCGCCCCTGATGCTTTTTCTCGCTTTTAGCTTCGACATGCACTTTAGGGCATGCCCCCTGTGGAAAGGAACCCCTAACGGAACTATTCTCCCGGAAGATGTTTCTTACTAACCATGTAATATAACATAACTAGTTGGGCACTTGTCCGATAAAGCACTCATGACCCCTACGCCTGGTCTCCACGCATGCCCCGTTTTTACATAACCGCAAGGGTATTCGGACGCACTCGGACTGTTGGGTCCCGAGGTTGAAGCGAAAAAGGTCCGCTTACGACAAACGATCTACAATCCGCTAGAAGGCATTTTACATGTCATTTTAAATTACATAGTCAAATTGACTGATTGTATTCCTCTTCAATGCCAGTCTAATAGGCTGTCTAGTTTACAATCCTGCTTTGGGAATACTTTGCGGCCAACTCTACTTGGCCGTACACTAAGCTCCACAGGGATCTCCTTCCGTCGGGCCCCACAGGTCCGACCTCGGCCATGTGGTTTGGGTCCGCCTTGTGCCGCGTCTTCACCATGGCCCAGGCCTCCTGGCGCCTTGACGACAGCCGATAGCTTCCATAGCTCGGAGCGCCGCCGTGCTCTGAAGCTTCTGCAAGCTCTCCAAGGCCTTGAGCAGGGGAGATAGATGGCCACAAGGCACAGGCGACGCCTTTCATCACTGCCGAACTCGTTAGATGCAGGCTTGCAATAGCTCGGGAAGAAGGTCACCTCAGAACCGGGCATTTCCTCTGCAGGGACCACCCGTGAGCATACCTCTGAGACATAACTCTGTTAGTTGACCTCCTCGCGAACTCTTTTTCAAAGTTCGCTCAAGCACTTACTATAACTACTGCTGATTAAGTCACGATTCTCCTTCACGGAGTCGCATACCGGGCACGAACATCCTTTAGTTCCTCACCCAGCTGGGTGTTGGCATCTTGGAGATTATTTTTCTCTTGCCTCACCCTTGTAAGCATATTCTCGCCGCCTTCAAGCGCACAAGAGCTGTTGCTTGTCCAGATCTAGTCCTGGCCGCCATCTGCAATATTATTGTCGATTTACACACGCCGCACTTCATAAACTATTTATCTTTTGAGGCATATATTACCAGAGGGGGTCTCTGTGGCTCCCCCTGTGGCGGCTAGTACGGCCTCAACTTGGGCCTTGCATTCTTCAAGCTCCTGGGACAGTCAGGTATTCTTTTTTGTAAGATCCTGCATAACAAATGATCCTTAAATCCGTTATTCTAACTATGTTAAGTCTCGGGACTTCTTGGCATATATAACATCAAATTTCCTCACCCGTATGTCCTTTACATACTGCTCCATGGCTCGCTAGACCATCTTGAGCGGCACGGAGGTGCGATCTCCCGAATTGAAGGCATTCATTGCCTCTGGGAGAAACATGCATCACGAAGAACTGTTCCGTGGCGCTGTGATTCATGGCACTCTCCACCTCGAAGTTGGTGGCGGACAATCTGTCGGCATCCTCTCGCCGGAGGAGCATCCGACGACGCCTCGTCTTTCGCCTCCGCTTGGACCCGGCTTTGGAGCCCGGCTGGCGGAGGCTCGATTGTTAACCTCTCCGGACAGTCCCGCGAGTGCTCTTCTTCTGAAAGAGCACCAGCGTTAGTACGCCTTCCAGGAATCAATCCTGGGAATATGGTGACGCGCCATACTATTGCGACGGTGTTTCGATCCGGACCGCACTTCTTTTTAGCCTGCGGGGCCGTGCGGCCCCTTGTTGGCTAGCCGCCGCGGGCTCGGCCTCCTGCCTCGAAGGCACCCCCTGCGAAACACCATTGGTATACGGTGATAAAAAATAAGCACGGATGGGTCATTATCAGAGTATTGGGACCTCGGTCTTAGTTATCTGTGAGGCTGGAAGTATTCCGGGTAATCGGCCGTAATGGCAACCAAGGCATTATCGATGCTCAGTTGGTGAAATACCCCATCAATCAACTCTACCAATATGTCCGGATCCTCTTGGGAGGCCGGATCTAGGAGCCGTTCCGGATCCTCGGGTTGTGGAGGCGGGCTGTTTATGTGTTTTACGGCCTGGCACAGTTCCTGCGTCAAAATCACAAAATGAGATACCTAACCATAGGGAATACGGATCGGATGCGCAAAAAAGAAATGTCCGCTTACCCAGCTTCGAGGATTGTTCATAGAAAATCCGTTCAATGGACTGACGCGGAGAAAATCCTCCTCTTCTCCCTTGTACAAGGCGGACAAGATCTTCTCCAGATCGGTGACCGATCCCGGCCCCTTACGGCCATGACGGGTGGCATCGTCCCCCTCGTTGAAATCCCACATGGGGTGGCCCCTATACTGGAGCGGCTACACCCCCCACATAATACATGTGGCCATGACACAAATCATGGTCAGTCCGAAATGAGCTAACAATCTTATTTGGCTCATCAGGTACAGGACGTCCCTGTCGTCTTCCCTCCGGGGCTCATGGGCGCCAACTCAGCGTTTCTTCAAAGGAGCATTGCTGAACTCCAGGAGACCGATCCGAATCGATCCGCAGCGAACGTCTTCTATATAAAACCATTCAAGGCCAGTCTTGGACGCCTTCTTCGGGTTCCGGATAGATATCCGGTCCCGGCGATGCGCCATACCGGCTTGTGTTGGGGATATTACTATCGGGCGAAACCGCCTATCCGCCAAAGTTAACTTCATCGTAGTTCAACGGTGTAAAAGCCCAAGCATGAAAGTAAGGCCCAAGGCCCGTAGTCGGTTTAGAACATGTAGCCGTAAACCGCCTGATATGTAAACTTGTACCGTAAGTTAGAACAGAGAGAGACCAACCCGGATACGAGTATGAACCGAGATTGGGACTCTTTGAACCGACGGCGCCACCCGTGTACATAAGGGGCGACCCGGGCGGTTCAAGGGGGACAGATGAACAACAACTCGAGGCCTAGGGCGAAGCTTATTTGCTCCCTAGTCATCGAGACCACATCAATCCCATCACAAACTAGACGTAGGCTTTTACCTTCATCGAAGGGGGCGAACTAGTATAACTCTTGTGTCTTCGCATCCGCTTTAACCCCTTTCAAGTTAACCCAGTAGCGATGGCCCCACGACTAAGTCCTTTCATGAGGACATCCGCCGTGACAAAACCACGACAGTTGGCGCCCACCGTGGGGCTATCGCCGCGATGGTTTGATGATCCCGGAGGGCAAGCTCGAAGGACTCGAAGGCTACGCTGTGGGCGGATGACCAAGAGTCGTCGCGGCAAGCTCTACATCGACGATAAGGCTGGGGCCCGAGGCCGACTCGATTGAGTACGGATACCGGGTCCCCTTTGGTGGCATACACGTTTTCATCGGCAAGATCGGTGAGCCAGGGCTTGAGCCGGACATCTGCACCGACCTCGTCGAGACGGCTCAACGTGCGAGACCTGCCCAGGCTAAACCGGGCCGTAAAAGCGTGCCTTCGTGGGAGTCATCCACGGAGGAAGTTATGAGGACGGATCGAGAATCTGGTGGCGAAAACCGTCGTCTACTCGATGACGAAGTCGTCGACCGGAGAAACCGAGTCTCTATATCAGCTACAAGATGGCCGGATTGGGGCTGTTCGACGGTGACGATGATTCGGACCCCTCGATCTGCCCAACCGGGTTGGAATATTCATGGCGGTACACAAGCAATACTTCACTCTTCGACCCGCTGCGACAATGGTTGCCGGTTCAATAGCGGCGACGGCGGCAGGCGGGAGGCCCCGTGCGCCCGCCGCTCAAGTTTTATCGTAACTATTCGATGCGTTGGCTGTGCTCATGGCGAGAGGTTAACCCGCGGACCAGAACGTTCATAACGCGGAGATTGCGAAGGTGAAGGAACAAATCACTTTTCGAGGCTAAAGCGGATCTGGCAGCCGCAGACGCCGGGATGGCGGCAGAGCGGGCCGCTGGATGCCTGTGCTTATAGGCTCATGCCGGATCGAGCGCGTCGCATGAAGTCATGAAGAGTAAATACAGATCCGTTTGCCTTCAGTTTTCGAGGGAAGAGATCTCTTCAACACCCTGTGAGCGGGGACGGTAATCCGCCGGTGGTAAACCGGGCGGAAGCACCTGGGACGGGCGCGCCGGTTCAGCCCCGCATAATAGATCTACCTCGCCATAATGCCAGCATGCCTCAGGCTGTGCAAACACCTCCAGGACACTACTCCAACCCGATGGATAACCTTGTCGCAGCTGCGGCACGACTGGAGGCAATTCCAATTGAAGGCGATTCACCACAGGCGAGAGACGCGCCGGGTCAAGGAGCTCCTTAGGACAGCTTTGGTCCAACAGAAGCGTATTAAATGCCGCCGACCGGATCCACTCTACCCCGCCCATGCCGAAGCTATAGCAGGCACGTGGATGAACCGCCATATCAAGTAATGCACGGCGGTGAAAGGGCTGCGGGGCAACAACCGGGTAGGTGGTTTCGACAACGCTCAGGAGGTGGTGGACCAGGCCCGGGCACGCAGGGAGGCCGAGTTAGCAGCGCAGCATCCAGATTATCAGCTTACGACGGTTCGTCTGACCATCTTTGAGCCTGGGGTTACCTCTAGCTCTTTTGGGGGTGCCTTGTCTCTGCACTCCGCTTTACGCAATGTACGCTTGCCCAAGGATTTCAAGGGTCCACGCAAGGTGCCAAATTACACCACCGATTTGGCTCCAGAAGCATGGATAGAAAGTTATGAGATGGCCATGGAGATGCTGGATGTGGATGAGGCTGCGTGTGCACAGTAGTTCACCATGATGCTTGAGGGCACGACCCGTACCTGGTTGAAGAGCTTACCACCGAATTCTATCAGTTCATGGGCCCAGTTGCGGACCCGGTTTATCCAGAATTTCAAAGATACCTGTAAGCATCCCATGTCCGTAGTGGACTTGGTGGCTTGTGTCCAAGGTGAAGGGGAGTCAACAACCCATTGGGTGCGCTGCTTCTGAAATCTTGCACTCGTCGGACGGATCAACGCCGACTTCTGCGATCTTGACCCTGGAGGGTAATTGCCGGTTTAAGCCTTTGAAGTTGAAGTTGGGGCGTATGAAGCGGTTTTGTAATGACATGGGCACTCTCATGGGCGCTTTAGTGAAATATGTTGATTCTGATAGTACCAAGGATCCCGAGTCTGATGATGACGAGACAGGGAAGGAAAGAAGAACAAGAACTCTAAGGGCCACAACATCACCCGCGGTAATGGTGGAGGCAAGCGTAAAGTTTAATGGCAACATGGATTTCGTAGCCAACACCAATGCGCAGGACAAGGGTCAGCGCATGAGGTAAACAACCAATCGAGGTGGTGCACCTAATCCTAATCCGGACCGCTTGAACTATCTCGTTGAATCAACCTGTCCGAAGCATGGGACGAAGGAGGCGCCAGCAAATCACCTCTGGAAGGATTGTTACATTATACAGGAGTTCAAAAGTTCTAATGCTTTCCGGTATGATCAAGGCTCCGGTGGCAGTTCAGGATCCGGGTCGGGTTACGGTGGAGGAAATTCCGGTTCAGGATTTAATGGTAATCCGAACAATCAGACTAATCAGAATAACCAAGGTGGTTACAATCAACAGCAGCAGCAGTCGGGGTATCAGAGCAACCCAAAGCAGTTGAATAATGGGCAGTACCACGTCTTCACCACTAGCTTAGACAAGCAAGACCGGAAGCTTCGTAAGCGGGCAACAACACTGTTGAACTGCCGCCGTGCCTCATTACCTACGCTTGGTCGAGCAGCCCATTATATGGAGTAGAGAGGATCATCCTCCTCGGGTTGACAATCCGGGTCAGCTAGCCTGGTGGTGGCACCTCGGTGTGGAGGTTATAAGTTCACCAAGGTGCTTATGGATGGAGGGAGCAGCATCAACATCCTGTACTATGAGACCTTCCGTCGTATGGGGTTAACAGATAAACATCTCAAAACCATCCAATACAAGGTGTTCCATGGTGTGGTACACGGCAAGTCAGCATATCCGGTTGGTAAGATAGCTCGAGGTGGCCTTCGGAGATGAGTATGATTCCAGGTCGGAAACATTGATGTTTGAAGTGGTGAAAATCCAAAGTCCATATCACGCCTCGTTTGGGCGGCTGCTTATGCCAAATTCATGGCACGGCCTTGTTATATCTATTTGCAGCTCAAGATGCCGGGTCACAAGGGGACAATAACGGTTCACGGGAGCCGCAAGATCGCTTTGGAGTGTGAAGAAGGTGATGCGGCTTACTTAGAGTCGGTTTGTGCCACCGAGGAGCTAAAGTATTATAAGGACAATGTCGATCCAGCGGATATGACTCCATTGAAGAAGCCAACTACAGAGCATGATCCGGCCCTGAAATTCAAATGGGCAGCTAAGACTAAGCTTGTTGACTTTGTGCCTGGCGATTCGTCCAAGCAGTTCAACATCGATTGCCAACTTGGATCCGAAATAGGAAAGCGCGCTCATCGAGTTCATCCATGAGAACCGGACATTTTGCATGGAAGCCTTCGACATGCTGTGTGTACCGAGAGAACTCGCTGAGCACACTCTTAATGTTGATCCCAAGTACAAACCGGTGAAACAGTTCCTCCGCCGGTTTAACGAAGAAAGGCGTAAGGCCATTGGAGAGGAGGTGGCCAGGCTCTTAGTGGCTGGCTTTATCGTTGAAGTTTTCCATCCAGAGTGGCTTGCTAATCCGGTGCTGGTTCTTAAGAAAAACGGCAATTGGCGCATGTGTGTGGATTACACAGATCTTAACAAAGCTTGCCTGGCAGATCCTTTTGCCCTCCCCCGCATTGACTAGATTATTGATGCCACGGCGGGTTGTGAGCGTTTGAGATTTTTGGATGCGTATTCTGGATATCATCAGATCAAGATGGCAATTAAGGACCAGGAGAAGACAGCGTTTATCACTCCCTTTGGAGCCTTCTGCTATGTGTCTATGCCTTTTGGGCTCAAGAACGCCCAAGCAACTTATCAGCGTTGTGTACAGAATTGCTTCCATAAACAGATCGGTCGTAATGTGCATGCCTATGTGGATGATATTGTGGTTAAGTCAAGGAAGAAGGAAACACTGATTGATGATTTGGAAGAAACCTTTGACAACCTGCGGGTTTACAAGATGATGCTCAACCCGGCCAAATGTGTTTTGGTGTTCGGCAGCAAGTTATTGGGTTTTCGTGTCCAACAGAGGGATTGAAGCTAATCCGAGAAGATTACGGCTATCACCTCCCTGGCTAAACCAAAGTGTATTAATGATGTCCAGCGTTTGGCGGGCCGGATTGCCGCGCTGAGCCGGTTTATCAGCCGCCTCGGAGAGAAGGCCATCCCTTTGTACCAGAATCTTTGAAGAAGACGGTCGGTTTGTGCGAGTCCACCACGATGAAGCGTTGAAGGACTTAAAGCGGCAATTGGCCAACCCGCCTGTACTCGCCGCTCCCATCGACAAGGAGCCGCTTCTGCTATATGTTGCTGCTAACGCCAGGCGGTCAGCATGGCAATTGTGGTAGAGCGGAAGGAGGCAGGAAAGGAGCATCTGGTTCAACGTCCGGTTTATTATATCAGCGAGGTGCTTATTGAATCTAAGCAAAGGTATCCGCATTGGTAGAAGCTGGTGTATGGAGTTTTTATGGCAAGCCGAAATCAAGCAGTATTTCCAAGGGCACCCCATCACAAAGTGGTCGGCCGCTCCTTTAGGTGATATCATCTGAACCGGGAAGCGATCGCCGGATTGCAAAGTGGGCTATAGAGCTTGGGCATGACGGTTTGAAGTACGTGCCTCGGACGGCGGTGAAGTCTCAAGCACTTGTGGATTTCATTAATGATTGGACGGAGTTGCAAGCGCCTGAAGAAAGGCCGGATCATACATATTGGACCATCCATTTTGACGGATCCAGGCAGTTGGAGGGCTCGGGGGCTGGAGTCGTATTAACTTCCCCACGAGGTGACAAGTTTTGTTACGTTCTCCGCTTAATGTTCCCTTGTACTAAGAATGCAGCTGAGTATGAAGCCTTGCTCCATGGTCTTCGGATGGCTAAGGAGATGAATCTAAGCCGGGTTAAGTGCTTCGGTGACTCGGACTTAGTGGCTCAACAGGTGTCTGGCACTTGGGATTCAAAGGACCCACTCATGGCTGCATATCGTCGTGAGGTGGATGTTGTCGCAGGTCATTTCAAGGGCTACCAGGTGGACCACGTGGACCGTCGGAAGTATGAAGCGGCGGACGCTTTAAGCAGTTTGGGCTCTCAACGCAAACCGGTCCCGCCCAATGTTTTTCTTGACGTACTGCACAACCCGTCAGTCAAACTCCCTGGTGAAGCGGATTTGGCTATTCCTGATCCGGAGGCTCAGTTGGTGGCAGCTCTGCACGTCATTCCGGATTGGACGCTTCCTTATCTGGCGTACATGAACCGGGGCGAGTTACCAGAAGATGAGACATTGGCCCGGCAGATAATTCGGCGATCTAAGTCTATGACCATTGTTAATGGCGAGTTGCATCATTGCAGTGTGTCAGGGGCGTTTCAACGCTGGGTGTGCCCTGAGGAAGGCTGTGAAATATTGCATGAGATCCACGAAGGACATTGTGGTCACCACGCCGGTTCAAAATCCTTGGTGGCTAAAGCGTTCCGCCACCGTTTCTATTGGTTAACTGCCCATGCTGATGCGGAAGATCTGGTCGGCGATTTACGTGATGGTTGCCAAAAGTTTTCCAGACGTGCTCATGTACCGGCCCAAGAATTGAGGATGATTCCAATTACTTGGCCATTTGCGACTTGGGGGCTGGATATGGTTGGGCCTTTCAAAAGGTCCAAGGACAAGAAGACCCACCTGCTGGTGGCGGTCGACAAATTTACAAAGTGGGTAGAGGCGTAACTCGTTAGCAAGTGTGATGCAGCCACGGCGTTCAGTTCATCAAAAAGGTGATTTTCCGGTTTGGTTTTCCACACGTATCATCACGTATAATGGTACCAATTTGTCCAAAGGTGCCATGAAGGAGTTCTCGCGAACGTGAGCACATCCGGCTTGATGTTTCTTTCAAGAGCTCACCCACAGTCCAATGGTCAAGCGGAAAGAGCCAATCAAGAGATCTTGAGAGGCATCAAGCCCCGCTTATGGTCCCTTTGAGAGGACACCGGGTTGTTGGGTAGAAGAGCTACCGTACGTGTTATGGAGTATAAATACTACACCTAACAGATCCACGGGATACACGCCGTTCTTTATGGTTTATGGAGCGAGGCGGTTCTCCCCGATGGACATCCGTCATGACTCAGCTCGTGTGGCAGCTTATGCTTTGAAGTGAATAACGAGACAACACGACAGGACGCTTTGGATCGGCTGGATGAAGAGCGTGACATAGCAGCTGCCCGCTCGGCGATTTACCCACAGGATCTTCGTCATTATCATAGTCGCCGGGTCAGAACCAGAACTTTTCAAGAGGGAGATTTGGTGCTTCGACTCATCCAAGACCGCATCGATATGCACAAGCTATCCCCACCTTGGGAGGGGCCTTTTCGTGGTCGCAAGAAGAATCTGCACAACGGGTCGTACTATCTTATCGATGTTCGAGAGCATAAAGACTCACGACGCGTTAGAGGAGGAGATCAACAAGCCGTGGAACATAGCTCATCTTGACCTTATTATACACGAGCCATCGGCTCTACTTATGTACATATTATGATGTATATATTATGAATAAAGTAATAAATCGGAGCCTCGCCTAAAGCGGGTATCTGTTACATTACATCATGCGTGGTTACATGGAGTTGTTCTGCTTTAAAGCAGCCTCCGGTTTACCCCGAGTTTGCTTTTCAAAAGCTTTATGATATCACTTGGGGGCTTGGTCGTGTCCGAACCAATGCAACACCTTTTGATAGGCGAGAGCCACCAGATCACTTGGGTACATGGTCAAGTCTGAACCAGTCACGCCTCTTGATCGGCCTAAGGCTATAGAGTCACTTGGGGGCTTGGTCGAACCCGAACCATTGCCACGCCACTTGATCGGCATAATGCCACGGTTTCAGTTGGGGACCTGGCTGACTTGAACCATGACTATACCCTATTGGGAGCTTGGTCGTGTCCCACCATGGTAACACCATCCGATCGGCTCAAGAAAGCCTCTTTTGCAAACGCATTTTATCATTACCTTTGCTTCCATGTTTTTTCATAACTATTATTTGACTTTTGTTATGCGTTTCTTAAACCGATAACGTTTTTAAACCGGTTCAAGCTGTTAATTGACGGAATTCGGTCCATTTTTAATCCGGGGATAATTCTTCGGTTTTACTTTTTCATTAACATCCCATCATGGAGTAACAGGGGCTTGTCATGACCGCACGGTTTACATATGGTAAACCGGCATTATGAATTTCTGAGCTGTTTTCTCCTTTGACGGTAATGGTTTACACAACCTCCGCTTCAAGATTGGCTAAGCCAACTTTATGCCCAGCGATGGCAGGTATTTTGTATCACAAATTTTGATTATATACCTCAATATTTCATTTCATATATATATGAATGTCACAACCGGTGGCAAGCGGCATGCATCATTGTGGCAGTTTAAGATTTGGTGACTGCAGGCAATCTAAATTGAAGGTTTCGATCATTCAATCAAAGGAGTCAGCACCATTGCACGAAGGCATATTAAAAACAAAAGTGATGGCTATCTTATTACAAGGCAGAGGCCCAAAATTTGGAATGGTGTCATGACAGGCAGCTTCTGATGCATCAACCGGCTTGACGGATTAAGCTTCATTGCCGGGTTGATGTGAAGAAGATGGGTCGTCTGGCGTCGGTTCAACTTCTTCCTCCTCACCATCCAATGGCGGAAGTCATTGGTCGTCGATCAATCCGGGTTAAAGCCCGAAGACAGCCTCTTCACTTATAAGCTCAGCCGGATCAACGTCGGGGCATAAGTGTGCTTACGGGTTGGTGGAACAAGGTTACGCACTTCCGGAATAACAGCTTCAACCCGGCATTGTTCGCGTCGTAGAAGGAGCGGTGAACCGTCAGTTGGCCTCTTCTGCCCGATTGACTCGCCAGAGGACGCATCTCCCTTGTTACCCGCTTGGGAGCATCATTATCAAATGCTTCGCCATTTTCTTGAGCACTGGGAAGCCTTTGGCTATGTCGGCCGGATCAAGGTCGATATCCATGCTTTGGCACGCAGTTAGTGCCAATAAGGTGCCAGCCCGGCAGCGGATCGTTTCAATTCTTCTATGCGTGTAGGTATCATAGATAGACGGTCCGCTGTGTCCTTGATCAATGCCTGAGCTGCATTATCGTAAGAAGTGGCTAAATAACTCGCTGGGTGCCGGTATACAGCTGTTCAATTAGTGTATACGCGGCCTTGAGTTTCTTCCGCGTGTCAGAGCCCAGATGAGCAATGCGTTTACCTATACCGGTTTAAGAAAGTTCAGGTTAAACCGGAGGAAATTTGAAAACAAAATATTAATCACAACATTGGTGAAGCATTGCTTACCGAATATGGCAGAGGTCATGGCATTGATTTGGTGCTTTAATCCAGTGAGCTCTTCCGTCACCGGTTTAATAGCTGCTTCAGCATCCTCCGCCCGCTTTAGCAAGCCCGCCTTTTCAAGAGATCCCAGTTGCCGCTTCAGACTTAAACCACTCCTTGAGCTGTTCCATAGTAGTCAAGGCGGTTTTCAGCTCATCCTTGGCCTTGGAGGTTTACGCTTGTTGAGATTTCAGATTTTCTTGAAGATCATTGATTTGTGAGGTTTGTTGGCGATATCACTCGCAACAAAAGGGAGCATGTTAGTATTTTCATTACAAGTCCCAAGCGCATAACCAGTCATACACTTGGCACTGGGGGGCTAATGCATATTTGATCTTCATCTGCCAATAAAATCATAAAGTCCCAAGCTCAATACAGGTATTCAACTCTGCACTTGGGGGCTAATGGCTATTTGCTCAAACATGTTCTGCTGCGGCGATATAAATTACAGTCCCTGTTTAACTATACTAAGTTGAACCGGCCCTTGGGGGCTACATCAGTGAATTCTGAAGCATTGAGTTTTTATGTTAAGTCCCGGTTTAACTATACTAAGTTGAACCGGCCCTTGGGGGCTACAACAGTGGACTCTGAAAGTATTGAGTTCTATATCAAGTACCGGCTTGAAAGAAGATTACAAACACGCCCTTGGGGGCTACTATGCAATGAAGGTACAAGAGAAAGGCATAATTTACCTCATAGCGCTCCTTCATAAGATTTATCGATCGGCTTCAAATCACGGCCTGGTGTAGAGCCGGTTCAGAAGCCAGAGTGAAGATCTTGGGCTGAGAAATTGTCATAAGTGACAGATCAGTTTTTTCCTTCCCTTTGCTCATGGCAAGAAATTCTTCCTTGGCGCTGTGCTTTGATAGAGCAACCGGATTGCCAGGCTTATATATGCGGTGCCCGTGAATTCACGACATCATCATCTTTTGGTCGGCTGGCGGATTGGCATTTTCACCTGGGCTTGGCGCTTTCATACCCGGGCTTGGCGGATCAGCAGTTGAGTCCTGTTGTACTGCTGCAGGACTCGGTGGAGCATGAGGATGTGACGTCTCAACTTGGACCTCCGGTTCAACCTTTGGCGGATTAGCATTGGCATCTTGATTAACCCCAGCAGAGTTGTCTTTAGCAACTTCGGGATTTTCACCATGATGCTCTAGAGTCTTCTCCGGATCAAGATTCACAGTAGGGTCGAGGGTCTTGGCCTTTTTACTAAGACGAGCCTTGGTGCTACAACATCAAGGGTTAGAATATGATAAACCAACAGATACAAGGAACAAATTAAGGAGTAATATGCTTAGCCAGCAGCAACTTTGAGAGGAGGCAGCTGAGTGGTTGATGAACCGCCAGACGAGTTGGAACAAGCCTGATAATTCGGGTCAGACGGATTGAGAGGGCATCGGAAGAAACCTTTCAAAGGATAACGCTTTTCAGGAGAACAAGTCACCTCTGGACGGTGTTTCCGGGTTGGTGTGTCAGCTAAACCGGACGATGTAATTTGTTGACCACTATGCCGGGTCGTACGGCATTCTTCGATTCTTTGTGTCTTCAAAGAAAGTTTTGGATTCAAATGAGCACAAGAGTGAGATTGTTTCACTTTCCGGATCAGGCGCTAATTCTTTAACGGTACAAGATCGTAATCAAGAAAGAAGGGTTACCTCAACAGTTCTCGCATGGCTGGCCTCGGCGTCATCCTAGGAATTGTAATCGCCAAGAAATGAATGAAAAAAGAACAAAGTAAGTCAAGCTCTCCTCAAAGATCGATTCTTCATCCTCCCGCGGTTCAGAAGACTCGGCGGTTTTCCTCTTGCCAGCTTTCTTGGTGGTCTTGGTCTTTACATGAGGAACCCGGGCCGGTTTCGTTCGTTTCCAAAAGGAGCTATTAGCCTGAGAATTAATAAGAGATTAATACAATCAATATGGAATCAAAATCAGTAAGAGCAATGAGAGGAACCTTACCGCGGGCGGTTTGTTGGAGATGCGTAAGCAGGGGCCAACCGGTTTTGGCTGCACGCGGAGATCGGGTTCATCGAGCATTTTCTTCATCAGTATCGGCAACTTGAAGCTCGATTATTCATAGCTAGTGATGTCGTTGAGGATCTTTGACGTCACCAGTGTATTCGTGCATCAATCCAGGGCAGCGGCTTAATGGCAAGATGCCCCAAGAAACCCAACAGCGGACAAGGTCAATACCAGTTAAGCCGTTGGCCATCAGAGCCCAGAGCTTGATAATTTGGGGTGCAAAGTTCTTCCGCTCATGCGGCGAGCAAGCCTTGAAGGCAATGGGTGGTTGTTGCTAAGCGGTGAGGGCGATAGCCCAGCAAGGGATTTTATCCGTTAGGAGCATGTTCCGCAATAGAACCAGGTTTGATTCCAATCTTTCGGATGGCTATGATGTTTGGCGTGAGGAAAGTCCACTTCTTTCCTTTTTGGATTGAAACGCCACCGAAGTTCTCGGTGTTAGGACCGTCTGAGAACTACATGCGGCGGTTCAAATGAAAGAAATCTCGAATAACTCCACGGTTGGTTCTTCTTGAAGATGACTTCGCAGAAGACTTAGAAGTTGCATATATTGGACACAGAGTTCGGACCAATATCTTGTGGATGGAGTTGGAAGCTTGCGAGGACATCCGGAAAATTTTTGATCCCAAGGGCTGAATCTCAGTCTAGGTGTTGCATAAAACAATCACCTCTCCTTCTAGAGGTTCGGCGGACATTCCGATTCCAGAACACGCCAGTTGGAGAACATTTTTGAGGCTAAAGCGCCCGGTGGTGACGTAGCTGCTGAGCTGTAGCCGTGATCCGGGATGGAACCCAATTGCAAGAAGAAAATTGTTTACGCCATTCCGGAAGGGTGGAGCTGAAAGAAAATCAAACAAAGCCGGTTCACCTGCCCACGGTTTGTAAGTGAAAATTCAGTGTTAAACCCGTGAAATTACAATTCAAGGTACAAGTTGGTGGTTTAAGAGAGGGCTAATGACATATGGCGGATTGTCTATCAAGGATTAAACCGCCCATAGGCAGAAAGGCCCAGATTCAAGTTTTCTGCTAAGTGTTGACAGAAACAGGTTTCACACAATGGTAAAATCTATTTGGATCTACCGCGCATCTATAAGACAGTTTTTATCATGCGTTCTTTAAAAAGGCGCTCAAGAAAACAGAGAAGGATGTATACTCTACCGTAAGAAAAGGAAGGGCTGCTAGTATTAAAAATAGATGCGGAATGACTACCGCAAGAGATCTATCTTGTATTTGGATTAAAACTACCAATGACGAAGGTAGGAAGAAGAGGAAAAATGGAGGACTAGCAGACGAGCTTGCAAAAATTTAATACAGATCTAAAGACAAAAGAGCAGAAGAAATTTGCATCACCGCAGATTGTATGAGGGGGGCGATGAGTCTCGATCTAACTCGAGGTTGATGCAATGGCCTTGGTTGGTGCGGTTCTCAAGGTCGCGGACGGCGGCAGAGCTTCAGAGCTGAGGTCGTCATGAGGAAGAAGAAGATGCGTAAGAGGAAGAGAAAAGGGGGCCCTCGGGCTTTATTTATAAGGGAAGGAGTGAAAGGTAAGCGCGAGAATCAAGGCATCCGAAGCGGCCGAGTGGGCGCTACCGCCGCCTTTGATTTTCGGATAATCATTAATGAGAAGGGAATCTTTTGATCCTTTTATGCAGGTGATGTCATGATGGACGATTCACGGTGCTCAAGATGACGTCACTGACGGTTCTGACAACCAGAGACAGGGGATATCACGGCGGTTCAACAATTACAAGAAGATATTGAAGTTAAAGATTTTCTATCAAGGATTGACATGAACTCGCTCAAATCAATCTGGGGCCTAATGTTGGGGATATTACTATCGGGTGTAAACCGCCTATCCGGCGGGTTAACTTCATCGATAGTTCAACGTGTAAAAAGCCAAGCATGAAAGTAAGGGCCCAAGGTCTGTAGTCGGTTTAGAACATGTAGCCGTAAACCGCCTGATATGTAAACTTGTATCGTAAGTTAGGAATAGAGAGACCAACCGGATACGAGTATGAACCGGAGATTGGGACTCTACGAACCGACGGGCGCCACCGTGTATATAAGGGGACGACCCAAGTGTTCAAGGGGACAGACAACAACAACTCGAGGCCTAGGGCGGCTTATTTGCTCCCTAGTCATCGAGACCACATCAATCCCATCACAAACTAGGCGTAGGCTTTTACCTTCATCGAAGGGGCCGAACTAGTATAACTCTTGTGTCTTGGCGTCCGCTTAACCCCTTTCAAGTTAACCGTAGCGATGGCCCCACGACTAAGTCCTTTCATGGGGACATCCGCCGTGACAAAACCACGACAGCTCGGCTCCGCCCACTTGGTATATTGACCCCTCATGAGAACGGGGTACAAGGCGTAATAATCTCTTCCACAAAGTGCAAAATGAGCCTCACGCCCAAGAACAGTTCGCAGAAGGGCCACGAAGCCCGCGATGTGCAAAATGGAGGCAGGCGAAGGTGGGGCAATCGAGGTCAGAGAACTCCAGGAGCCCTTGAGAAACGGATGAATTGGAAATCCGAGTCCTCTTACTAGATAAGAGACAAAGCATACCCGCTCTCCTTTGGAGGGATCGGGACACTCTCCGCTTGCTTTCCGCCCTTATAGGTGGCGTGTCCAAACTCGAACCGAACCTTGAAGGCCGGGGAAGAAATCCTTGGTTTGGAGTGTCACTAGCTTGCTATGCGGGATCGAGCATATCTCCCAATTTCAGTGCCGAGGGCTGGGAGCGCGAGAGGAGGAGCCACGATCGGCCCATGATGGAATGGGTTTTTGTCGAGGCGCTCCGATGAAAGCTTCATGGAGGGAGGATGGTGTGACTCGGATCTAGATCCTCGTCCCTTTTATAGACGGCTCATTTGGCGCAGCTAGGGGGATAAGTGTAAAAATACCACGGCTTTTCGCATTCATTCAACACGTGGAAGATGGCCATTATTGGGCGTGGAAGCCAAGGAGCGCAGCATTTATCGTAAGCCGGACACTATTCAACAAGTATATGGAATTTGGAGAAGAACCCTACCGCAATGCCGAAGACAATCACGCTACCGGACTCATCGCCATTGAATCCTGGTTCGGGGAGACTCTTGAAGGAGTCCTAGATTAGGGGGTGTCCTGGGATAGCGAACTATCACCTTTGGACCGACTCTGGACTATGAAGATACAAGATTGAAGACTTCGTCCCGTGTCAGGATGGGACTTTCCTTGGCTTGGAAGGCAAGCTTGGCGTCTGGATATGTAGATCTCCTACCATTATAACCGACGTGTAACCCTAACCCTATCCGGTGTCTATATAAACCGGAGGGTTTTAGTCCGTGGGATCTAACAACAATGATACCATAGGCTAGCTTCTAGGGTTTAGCCTCTCGATCTCGTGGTAGATCCACTCTTGTACTACCCATATCATCAATATTAATCAAGCAGGAGTAGGGTTTACCTCCATCGAGAGGGCCCGAACCTGTGTAAAAACATCGTGTCCCTTGTCTCCTGTTACCATCCACCTAGACGCGCAGTTTGGGACCCCCTACCCGAGATCCGCCGGTTTTGACACCGACACCGCTAGAGCCAAAGGCACACCTGTGCCACTGCTTTTGGATCCAAGGGCGATCCTCGATTACATTGATCTCTGGCACAAGGATCCAGACACCCCATATGCCTGATTTTCATTTGACTCCTGGCCAAAGTCACATGCTGACCCATTTCAGCACTGAAGAGAAATGGAAATTTGAGAAGGCCAGACAAATCAAGAAGGCTCAGTACAGTAAAGAGAAGTTCCTGAGGAAAATCGTTATCTCTTTGACGACTGATGAGTTTACAAAGATCTAGTCTGAAATCAAAGCCCTCAGGGATGACTTCGATGCTTATTATGCTGATTGGCAAGGAGCCAAAGTTAGGTTTGTTAAACTGACTGAGAATTTCACCAATGTTGCAGCTCCAACGCAACAAGAAGTTCCTCAGGCTGGAGCCTCTGCTCAGCCTACTAAAGAACATGCCAACACCGCTGATGATTTTTAGGCTGCTGAAGAAAATGCTAGTTCCAGGGCTGATGACTCCATTCCAGCCGCTGAAGAAATTGCCAGGGCATCCACTAGTGGTGCGCTGAAGAAACCGAAGAAGTCGTGGCAACCGATCGCAGTTTCTAAGGAAATTCAAACAGATTCCTCGGCTCCTCCCGCGCCTACACCAACTCCTATCCTTCCATCCGCATCAGATGAAGAAGACCAAAAGCTGCAGAGTGAGCTGCGGTGAAGAAAAGAAAGCATCACCGCCGTAATCTTGACCCAAAGAAGATGAAGCCTATGACCAGCTCGTTTGAAAATCCGATTGATGCTGTTCGATTTCCACCATGCCATCAAAGGACCTTGTTCCTTTTCTTGAAGAATATGTGATCCCTAAGCGGATCCGATGAAGAAAATCATTACGCTGCTTTGTCGAGCAGATTGATGAAGAAATTGAAGTGGATGCGATCCTTCACCAATTGTTGTTTCCTCGCCAATGCCTCGGTTCACGGTGAAGAGGCTGGCGTTGAAGAAATTGAAGATGAAGACATGGATATTGGATGCACTACGCGGTGATGAATGATGACTTTTGGGAAAGTCGCACCCCAATTCTCCACTCTTCACCCCAATACAACAAATACCTCAGTCCCCTGCACCAAAAGTTCAAATGGGCTCTGAAGAAATTCATCCCACCTCGTCTGTGCATGAAGAAATTCCAGCCACTAGTGCTGAAGAAACTGCTGCTGATCCTTTGAACACGCAGATCGCCAATCGAAAAGGAACCAGAAATTCCTCAGCCTGAAGAACCTGAGATTGCGATTCCTGAGGTCGTGATGCAACTCACTGACACTCCTCTTCCAAAACCAAAGGATCCATTCTCGCGCAAGCAAAACTTCAAGGCTGAAGACTTCTTTGCCGAGCATGTGTTCTTCACTGACTACAACCCATATGACTATGCTCGCATAAGGAAGAGGCGTTTCTGGACTGCTAGTCAAGCCAACTTTTATTCCTCTGTGCTATTCAACAAAGACAAAGTCTTCGATCATGCACACATTCCTCACGTGGACATGGAATCTCTGCCGGGCTTCGAGCTAGTCCTCAGTGTTCTTCACGATGCTGGATTGCTAAATTTCTGCCCTGACATCTTTGATTGGATTGAAGAACTCATTCTTCAATTCTATGCGACGCTGCACATCACAGGAAATTACGAAGATGTGAACTCATGGTGCCGGATCGGATGTCGGAAAAATACTCACTACAAGGCACCAGCAAGCTGAATTGCTTCGTGCCCTCCCACTCGATCCTCCCCTTGAAGGTGATCGTTGCGTCTACAATGAACCTGAAGCTTACAAATCATTACATGCAAGTGCCGATGAAGCCTTTGAAGCCGTGGCAGGCCCCTCGAACCAAATTCCTCGTCAAGGAATTATCAGATGTGCCTCGGACTGTCTATCGCATTCTGACAAAGACAATGAGTCCTATCAAAGGCCACGACTCAAATGATGAAGAAGTCGTTGGCATCATGAAGAATATGCTTTTCAATATCATTCATGGCGTTCCCATCAACTTCCATGATTTCTTCATGAGGACTCTGGTGAATATTGCTATGTCACCATTTGAGCTGAAGCCTTATGCACCATGGATTATGAGGTTCATCAGGACAAGGTATTCACTCAATTACAAGGGTGATACTCTGAACCACTGCAGCTACTTGCCTCCAATTTAAGTCCTCAAACGGACATTTTCCTCAGCTGATGACAAAGGCAAGGCAACTGCTGTGATAGATGAACGCATTCGTCCATTGGATGGTCAATTTTGCAAGGCTGCATCCTACTCCACCAATGATGACTCGCCACACATGACTCTACCGCCAACAACTACGCCAAGCAAAATCCTCAAGCTACAAAGCACTTGTGGTGATGACTGATCGTGAGTTACTCCTCGGTCTTCATCAGAAAGTTGATCGCAATCATAAATGGGTCAAGCGTCAGTTTGGTTCAATTCTTCACAACATGACCTCAACACACAATGCAGTGAAGAAAAACCAATACTACCTCCATGAAACCTTCAACCATACCTGGGTTGTTCTGTCTCATGTCTATAGCAAGAACATCTAAAGAAAATGGGTCTGAAGGAAGAATTTGACTGGTCTGCACCTCCACCGAAGAAATACAAGAAGGTTAAGGTTCCTTCCTTGGTGGCCAGCTCCTATTCTTCATCGCGCGACACTGATGAAAATGAAGACTTGGATGACACTGCGGCAGGCCTACTACTCGACAACCGACCCGACAACACCGGGCTCCTCCATCAACTTGATATTCTTCTGTATGTTAGTCCTCGGTTCAATCCTTTTAGTCTTTCAATGACAAAGGGGGAGAAATTTGAGTGAGTCTTCAAGCGGGTCTATTATATGGGCGTTTTTTTACTAAGTTACAACTCTCGCTCTTCTGAAACTTTATTGGATCGAGTTGTAATCTTAAACCCGATGGTGCTCTGATACATTTGATGTGTTCCTCAGCATGCTTATTCCTCGTTATATGTTAATATACGCATGCTGAATTACATCGACCACCATATTTCATCATGCATTTCAAATTCTTCATATTATATGTCAAATGCGTGTATGAATTACAAGATATAGGGGGAGATCTCCATGATTCAACTCTTCAAATTTGCATTACCTCAAAAGCAAATTCCTCACTATGCACATCTTCAGGGGGAGTTCTTCTATATCTTGCAATCAAATTCCTCGGTATCAGTATTTACACTTCATAGGTTTATCACCGTTGAAAACTTAACCTATATTGTCATCAATCACCAAAAAGGGGGAGATTGTAAGTGCATCTAGTGCCCCTTAGTGATTTTGGTGTATTGAAGACTTATAGGTTAAGGGACTAATGTGTTTTTGACTGTACACAGGTCTATAAGTCTATGAGGAGTTTGATATTCTGAGAGAAAGTCGACCCTAAAATGAAGTTCTTCGACTAAAGACTTTGTATTACGAAGACTTTACGAAGACTTTGAAAGTGAAGAAATTGGTGTGACCTTGAAGACTTGGTATTCATTTGAGGAACATGAAGCGTGAAGACTTTTTTTCAGAGGTTCGTTTTCTCTTTCTTGAGTCATAGGAAACACCGTACTGTTAAAGGGGGTCGAGGAAATACTAAGGAAAAATTTCCATGTGATGCTCAACTCAAAATCCTACACCTACCAATTCCTTCGAGTGAAGCCATTGGAAATCTCATACAGTTCAGTCAATTTCTTGATGTAGACGGAAGTTCTTCCGTCGTTGAGGAATTTGTTCTGACCGAGGAGTTAGGAATTCGCCAAATATGGATTGCCTACAGTGAGGAACATGATAGCCCCGAGGAATTTGAGAGTCAAATTTCCGACCGTTGTCGTCTTGCGCACCAACCGTCCCAAAATATCTTATCCACCTAACGGTCATATCATTGAAGGGCATTTATGTCTTATCATGTCAGCTGCTCCCTAGGCTATAAATAGCCGCCCCTACAACCACTAGCTGGTTGGCTGCTCCGAGAGAAACCGACACTTGTCATTTGAGAGCATCCCATCCTCCGAGGGACTTTGAGTGAAAATCATCGAGTGAGGAAAACCCAAAACCAAACCCCTACAAACCCAAAGTGATTGAGCATCATCAAGAGATTGATCCTGCGTGGATCCGACTCTTTTTACCTTTGAAGACTGTGCTTCTTCCGCATTTAAGAAGGCCATGGTCTAGAGCATCCAAGAGGAATTGTGGATCACCGAGTGACCGAGTCTGTGAAGGTTTGGAAGTCACCAAGACTTACCACAGTGATTGGACGAGATCTGTGTGACTTAGTTCAAGGAGAATACGGTGAGGACTTGGTGTCTGAGCTGCGTGCTCAATGACCGGGTGTCCGGACTGTGTGTCCTCGAGTTTAAATACTTCGCCGCTCCAACCAGGGCATGACAACCGAGGCATGCAGTTGGAACTGGTCTACCAAATCATTGTCTTCACCAAGCTTCTGGTTCTATTTCCTCAACTCTTTCATTTCCTCATTATTGTGTTGAGTGTTTGTTCATATCTGTGTTTGAAGACATTGATCAAGACTTTCTCAATTTCCTCAGTTCAATTTCTTGATCTGTTTGTCTTCATCTTGTGTTATCCTCGTGATTACGCTTTTTGTACTTTCTGTGCTTGTCTTCATTTCATCATGATGACCATGCTTGTATTCTGTTATGCTTACTCTTGAGTACTTATTCCGCTGCAAGTAGTTCTTCACTAAGGAATTTCCTCACCGGCAAATTCCTCAGTGAAGAATTCATACAAATCGCCTATTCACCCTCCCTCTAGTCGATATAACGCACTTTTAATTGGTATCAGAGCAAGGTACTCCCTTGTTCTGTGTGATTTTGGTTTAACCTCCTGGAGTTTTAGTTATGTCGACCGGAGGTATGATCAGGGTCTCTGCTGGCTGTCCTACCTTCGATGGGACAGACTACCCTTACTGGAAGAATAAGATGCGAATGCATCTTGAGGCAATTGATAACGATCTCTGGTATGTTGTGGAAAATGGTGTTCCCACTGTCTCACCCTCCTTTGAACGCTACCGATGTGAAGATATTCAAGCAACTCGATTCTCAAGCGAAGAATATCATATGTGGCCATCTGAGCAAAGGACAGTATGGAAGAGTGAGTGCTTTGGAAACTGATAAGGTTATCTGGGATAGGCTGTCCAAAGTAAATGAAGGAGTCTCAACTCAGCGTGACTCTCGAGTTGATGTTCTCCGAAATCTCTTCAACCGCTTCAAGAGACTCGACAATGAAAATTTTCAACAAACCTTCGATCGCCTCACTGACATCTCAAATGAGCTTCAAGCAATTGGTGCCACTGACATCACTGACCATGAGGTGGTGAAGAACTTGTTGAGATCGCTTGATTCCTCATTTGATACTCTGGCACTGATGATACAAGAACGTGCTGACTACAAGTCACTTGATCCCACTGATATCCTCGAGAGGATAAATACTCATGATTTCTAGCTTGCTGAAAAGAGAGATCTCTATGGTTCGAGCTACGGAAAATCACGTGCCCTGAAGGCCAAGGCGATTATGCGAATCTGAATGTGAAGATTACGGTAGCAGCCTTGGTGATCTGAAGAATTGAGCCAGGAGCTAGCTTTCGCTTCGTGAAGAAGTTCCAGAAGTTCTCAAGACGTGGTCGCTTTGGAAAATCATCAAGGAGCAGTGATTCCTCATCCAGTGACTATAAGAGAAGGCTATGCCACAAATACAAGAAACCTGGTCACTATATTCAAGATTTTCCTCAGTGGGAAAAGGAATTAAAGAACAAGAAATACAAGGATTACAGTTCTAATGACGCTAAGAAGAAGAATAAATCGTCAAAATCTTCATCATCAAAATCCTCAAAGTGTTCATCTCACAAGAAGAGCAGCTCCAAGAGGGCTCGGGCATTCATTGGCAAGGAAATGGACTCTGAAGCTGAATCTGAGGAACATGAGGAAGAGGAGGCATCTGAGGAGTCCGAGTCCGTGTGGCTAGTCTGGCTCTCGCCATCGCATTCGTCGCCAAGTCCATCTTCAACTCAAGAACCGACCTCACCAACAAGGCTGATAAAGATAATGATGACTATGCTCCCACCTATTGCTTCATGGCAAAGGGTGCCAAGGTACTCAAATATACCTCCTCTGAATCTAGTGAGAATGAATCTGATGAAGATCTCAAGCCCAGCTACTCTAAACTTGCTAAGATTGCTGTAAAACGACAAAGGGCTTTTGAAAAGGTTCAAAACATGCTAGACAAAAGTTATGATATGTTGGGTGAAGAAATGGATCGCACTAAAGCCTTGACTGAAAATCTTCAAAGACTTCAGTCTAGGTTTGACAGCCTTCAAGGTCATCATAACACTCTCTTGTCAGATCATGAGAAGCTTTCTTATGAATTTCTTTAAAGAAAGCAAGATCTTGAGAAGCTAAGAGTGAGTTATGAAGATCTTCAGAAGGAGCGCGATTCATTGCTGGCTCAACAAATCAGCGCTTCTCGTGAAGAATTTGTTCCTTCATTCTTAAAGTGCATTGAACGTGAATCGCTAATTCTTCACCGAATGTTCAAATGCTTCTCTATTACAAATTCTTCTCCTGCCTCTGCTATCACCAATTCCTCATCCGAGGACATTGCTAGTATCACCGACGATGCAGGGCTGAAGGAATTGTACATGACAGGCATGTACAAAAAGCCTCAAAGGGCATCGACTCTTTGTGATGTGCTTAAAAGCAGATCCTCAACAGAACCCTAGGAAAGAGGGCATTGCCTTTGAGAGGAAACTCAATGCTGATGGAACATATTGGAAGCCCCAGCAAAGACCCCAAAAACCTCATGGAGTTGCCGCAAAGGGACCTCCAATTGATCCATCTAACTTATCCGGCTTTACATGTGAATCTCCTCATTCTTGATGAGTCATTTGACTCCAACTATAAACTGTTCAAAAATCAGAATGGTGAAGTATTTGCTAGATATGTTGGCACTAACTGCAGGAACGGTTCCCTATGAAGAAAATTTGGGTTCCCAAGAAGTGCCTTGAAAGTCTTGGTGAATGTCCTCATGACACCACCGTGAAGAATAGGAACCCCAGATCAAACTCTTCATATGGACCAAATTCTTCATATGGATCCAAGTCCTCATACGGACCAAATTCCTCACGTGGATCAAATTCCTCAAAAGGATCAAAGTCCTCATATGATTATCATCGTGCTAACAACTCTGCTTCGCAGGGAAGAGCTAACGGCTATGAATATGAGCATTATTCTTCAAACCATTATGTTCATAAGTCCTCAAGAATTTCTCTCGCTTATTCATATGCTTACCCTAACCCTCTTATGTGAAACGAAATGGATTGGCTTCTAGGCCACCATTATCATATGGAGCTCAGAGAGTGATGAAGTCTTGCCACCCCTTCAGATGTGGGTGGTGAAGAAAAAGAACTAATCTCTTCTGCAGGTCAGGTCTCGGAGCGTGCTTTAACGTCTGAAGAATTTCTTTGAAGTGACAAAAATGCCTGAAAGGACGCAGGCTAATCATGAAGAAATGAACTTTCATCTCACACGTCCTCATACTGCTATATCTGTTTTACTGCTTGATGAATTTCATCTAATGAATTTGATATCATATTCTTCACTGATGAAGTATATGAGTTCGTAAGTTGCACTAATTCATCTGCGCAGGATGATCTTCCCAAAGCCTCGAAAGTGGGTACTTTCGATAGTGGTTGTACAAATCACATGACCGGTGAGAAGAATCTATTGATGGATGCTCCTTATCACCATCACATCCTCAAGCATATCATCTTTGGCCGACAAAGGCAAAAGTCAGGTATTGGGTCTAGGTAAGGTTGCGATCTCTAAGGACATACACATGGACAAAGTCATGCTTGTTGAGTCCTTAGGATACAACCTCATCTTAGTCTCAATGCTTTGTGATCTTAATATGGTTGTTGTCTTTGGCAAGTATCGTTGTGTTGTGATTATGGAAGCTGACCACTCCAAAGTCTTCGAAGGCTTTAGGAGAGGAGACTTGTATATTGTTGATTTCTCTACAGGACCACAACCAGCCGTGTGTGTCTACTTGCAAAAAGCTTGAAGGCTGGCTATGGCATCATTTAATTGGTCACACAGGCATGAGGAATTTGCACACGCTTGCGAAGAAGAAGCATGTCATTGACATTGAGAATGTCAAATTCCTCAAGGATCACTTGTGTGGAGCGTGTCAAGCTGGAAAAATGACCAAGGCCAAGCATCCAGCGAAGACTATCATGACCACTACTCGACCATTCGAATTGCTTCACATGGACCTCTTTGGTCCTAATCATTACTCAAAGATCACTAATGATGCATCTCTATATGGCTTTGTTATTGTTGATGATTACTCTCGTTACACATGGGTACACATTGTTACTTACAAACATGAAGTGCAGGAAGTCTTGAAACGATTTTCCTCGAGGGCTTCAACCAACTTTGGTGTGAAGATCAAGCACATCAGGAGTGACAATGGAACTGATTTCAAGAATTCTGGTCTTGATGACTATCTTGATGAACTTGGTGTTACTCATGAGTTATCCGCCTCCCTATACTCCTCAAAGAAATGGCGTCGTGGGAGCGCAAGAATGTAACTCTTGTTGAGATGGCTCGCACTATGCTTGATGAATACAAAACGCCTCGTCCGCTTTTTTGGATTGATGCAATTGATACCGCTGTACACATCATCAACAGAGTATATATTCACAAATTCTTCAAGAAGACTGCCTATGAACTCCTCAACGACAAGAAACCGAATGTGAGTTATTTCAAAGTCTTGATTGCTAAATGTTGGATTAGAGATCCTCATCACAATGCTAAATTTGCACCGAAAGCACATGAAGGTTTTATGCTTGGTTACGGAAAGGACTCGCACACCTACAGAGTCTTCAACAACGTTCTTCACAAGGTTGTTGAAACTGTAGATGTGCGGTTCGATGAAACTAATGGCTCGCAAAGAGAGCACCTACCTTCTGTGATAGATGAACCAGCACCTGAGGATTCTATCAAGTTCAAGGCGACTGAGGATGTCATTCCTACTGAAGAATCTGCTGAAGAATTCATTCCAGAACGTGAAGAACGTCGAGCTGATGCAATCGAAGATAATGTCAAGAAAATGGTGCTAAAGAAAATGCCGATCAAATTGGCCGACGACAACCAGCTCATCCTCGCGTTGCAAAAGAAGTGCAAGTTGAAAAGATCATCGATGACATTGAAGCACCAGTCCTCTCAAACGCTCAAAAGCTTCACATTTATCTAACTTTTGTGGGCACTATGCTTTTGTCTCTATCACAGAGCCCACTAAGGTAGATGAAGCATTCTGAGCTGAGTGGATTCAGGCCATGCAAGAAGAATTACATCAGTCCGAGCTCAGCAATGTCTGGGAACTGGTCAAACGTCCAGATCCTCGCTAGCATAATATCATTGGCAAAAAGTGGATCTACCACAACAAACAAGATAAAAATGGCCTTGTGGTGAGGAATAAGGCACGACTTGTAGCTCAAGGCTACACACAGGTTGAAGGAATTGATTTCGATGAAACTTTTGCACCTGTTGCTAGACTTGAGGCTATTCGCATATTACTTGCTTATGCTAACCATCATGATATCATTTTATATCAAATGGATGTGAAAAGTGCATTCCTCAATGGTAAGCTTGAGGAAGAAGTATATGTTGCTCAACCGCTGTGTTTTGAAGATCCAAAGAATCCTCGATAAAGTCTTCGGACTCAACAAGGCCCTCTATGGCCTCAAGCAGGCCCCTCAAAGCGTGGTATGATACTTTGAAGGAATTCTTCATGAAGAATGGCTTCACACGCGGTTCACTCGACCCTACTCTCTTTACTAAAACTTATGATGGTGAACTGTTTGTGTGCCAAATATACGTTGATGATATTATCTTTGGCTGTACTGACCAACATTATAGTGATGAATTTGCCTATATGATGAGTGAAGAATATCAAATGTCTATGATGGGAGAGTTGAAATTCTTTTTAGGTCTTCAAATTCATTAACAGCCAGAATGGCATATTCATATCTCGTGAGAAATGCCTCAAGGATGTTCCGAGGAAATTCGGCATGCAAGATTGCGAAGACGTAAAATTCCTATATGCCCACAAATGGCCATCTATGCAATCGATGAAATGGTATTGACTTCGATCACAAGGTATACCGCTCCATGATTGGTTCTTTATTGTACTTATGTGCATCTAGGCCAGATATAATGCTTAGTGTTTGCATGTGTGCCCGATTTCAAGCTACAATCAAGGAATCACACCATAAGGTTGTGAAGCATATTCTTCGATATCTAGCTCACACACCAACACTAGGATTATGGTACCCCAAGGGCTCTGCTTTTGATCTCATTGGATATTCCGACTCGACTATGCTTTGGTGATCGTGTGGATCGCAAGTCAACATCTGGTACTTGTCATTTCCTCGGACGATCTTTTGGTGCATTGGTCCTCGAAGAAAGCGAATCACAGATTACCGCTTCATCGGAAGCTGAGTACATTGCTGCTGATTCTTGCTGTGCTCAATTGATGTGGATGAAGCAAACTCTCAAGGACTACGGCATCAACGTGAAGAATGTGCCTCTCATCGCGGATAATGAGAGTGCAATCAAGATTGCTCACAACCCCGCTCAACACTCAAGACGATGCACATTCAGATTTGTCATCATTTTCTTGGCGATCATGTCTTGAAGGGCGACATCTTTATTGATCATGTGAAGATCAAGAACAGCTAGCCGATATCTTCACAAAGCCCTTGGATGAGAAGAGATTTAGCAAGTTGTGGTGTGAGCTAAATATCTTAGAATCTTCGAATGTTCTTTGAAAAGGACACACATCCTGACACTTATGCAAAATTGATGACTTAGATGTGCAACACATGAAGAAACATTTTTCTTCAATGAATGAAGAATAACCCTGTAAGTGTGAAGAAACTAATGAAGAATTTGATTCTCAGAACCCTACGACAATTGTACGCGGTGTCTGAAATCATCATTCTTATACGGTTTATGAGGCGAGGAACCTCTTCAACACACCTGGTGCAGGGACCAGTGACCCGCCAGGGGTAAACCGGGCGGCAGCCGCGCCTGGGGCTGGAGCGCCGGCTCAACCACACGCAACGGGTCCGCCTCGTCCGAACAACGTTCCGCCGCAATATGTGTCAACACTGCTGGGTCATTATTCTAACCCTTTGGATAATATGATCGCCGCGGAGTCATGATTGGCGGCTCTCCTGGTTGAAGGCGAGTCTCCAGCTGCGGTTGAAACGCGGAGGGCTAGGAAGCTTCTTCGCATAAAGCATTGGTGCAACAGAGGCTTATTCTTACAATCGTGAGAGGATCCATTCAACCCTCGCCCGAGCCGGAGTTATAGCAGGCACATGGACTCCCCGGCCGTATCAAGCAGTGAGCATTGTCGTAACCTGCCTCGTGGACTTGACCTAGTGCTCGGTGGTGTTAATAGTCTGGCCCAGATGGATCAGGATAGAGCACACCAAGAGGCTGAGCTGGCGGCTCAGTACCCAGTTCATCAACCATCTCCGGCTTATCCAACGACTTCGGTGGAGGCGGACGTGACCTCTAGGACCACGGGCGTACCATGTTTACGGCTTTGTGAAATGAGCGTTTGCCCAAGAATTTCAAAGGACCTCATAAGGTGCCTAATTATACAGTCGACTTACCCCCTGAGGCGTGTATTGAAAGTTACGAGATGGCCATGGAGCTGCTGGATGTCAGTAATGCCGCGTGTGCTAAGTACTTCACCATGATACTGGATGGGACGACCCGTACTTGGCTAAAAGGACTGCCTGCCAATTCAATTGGATCATGGGCCGAGTTGAAGGCCCGGTTCATCCAGAATTTAAAGATACGTGCAAATAGCCCATGTCGATTGTGGATTTGGATGCCTGTGCCCAAGAAGAGGGCGAGTCAAGGACCCATTGGGTGCGTCGGGTCAAAGCCATCCTGCACTCATCGGATAACATTAATGCCGGCTCAGCAGACTTAATGTTGGAGAAAAATTGCCGTTTTTTGCCTCTTAAACAGAAGCTAGGGCGACTCAAGCGCCACTGCAATGACATGGGGGAACTGATGGCAGCTCTGATTAAATATGCCGACTCTGATAGTACTAAGGACCCCGAGTCTGATGATGAAAAGACAGGGAAGGGAAAGAAGAGTGGCAACACCAAGAGCCAGCATCATAACTCGGCGAGTCAGGGGGGCAACAGTAAGCACAAGGCCGATAATAATTCAAATTTTGTCGCCAACACCAACACATAGAATAATGGTTAGCGTCGTACGGGAAAGCCACCTCCTCGGGCATGAGGGACAACTATCAATCTTGAGCAGATGATGAATGAGCTTTGCCCAAATCATGGTACACGGGAAAGGCCGCCCGGTCACCTTTGGAAAGACTTCCAAATTATGAAGGTGTTCAAAAATTCAAATTTGTTCCAGAACAATCATGGGCCAGGCAGCGGCTCAGGTTCCGGTTCTCATGGTCCGGGTTACGGTGGTGGCGGTTCTAATTCCGGTTTCCAGGGTCACCCAAGCAATCAAGGCAATCAAGGCGGTTATCATCAACTGTCCGATCAGGGGAATCAGCAACAACAATCTGGATATCAAAGTAACCCGAAACAGTTGAATAGTGGGTAGTTGATACGTCTCCAACGTATCTATAATTTTTATTGCTCCATGCTATTATATATTCTGTTTTGGATGTTTAATGGGCTTTATTATACACTTCTATATTATTTTTGGGACTAACCTATTGACCCAAGGCCCAGTGCAAATTGTTGTTTCTTTTCCTATTTCAGTGTTTCGTAGAAAAAGAATATCAAATGGAGTCCAAACGGAATGAAACCTTCGGGAGCATGATTTTTGGAACAAATGTGATCCAAAGGACTTGGAGTGGACGTCAAGCAATCAACGAGGAGGCCACGAGGCAGGGCGCGCCTACCCCCACAGGCGCGCCCTCCACCCTCGTGGGCCCCTCGTTGCTCCACCGACCTACTTCTTCCTCCTATATATACCTACATACCCCCAAACCATCGACGAGCACCATGAAAACCTGATGCCACCGCTGCAACCTTCTGTACCCGAGAGATCCCATCATGGGGCCTTTTCTGGTGCTCCGCCGAAGGGGGAATCGATCACGGAGGGCTTCTACATCAACACCATAGCCTCTCCGATGATGTGTGAGTCGTTTACCACAGACCTTCGGGTTCATAGTTATTAGCTAGATGGCTTCTTCTCTCTGTTTGGATCTCAATACAAAGTTCTCCTCGATCTTCTTGGAGATCTATTTGATGTAACTCTTTTTGCGGCGTGTTTGTCGAGATCTGATGAATTGTGGGTTTATGATCAAGATTATCTATGAACAATATTTAAATAGTCTCTAAATTCTTTTATGTATGATTGGTTATCGTTGCAAGTCTCTTCAATGATTGGTTATCAGTTTGGTTTGGCCTACTAGATTGATCGTTCTTCCAATGGGAGAAGTGCTTAGCTTTGGGTTCAATCATGCGGTGCTCGATCCTAGTGACAATCGGGGAAACAACACGTATTGTATTGTTGCCATCGAGGATAACAAGATGTGGTTTATATCATATTGCATGAGTTTATCCCTCTACAGCATGTCATCTTACCTAATGCGTTACTCTATTCTTATGAACTTAATACTCTAGATGCATGCTGGATAGCGGTCGATGTGTGGAGTAATAGTAGTAGATACTGAGCAGGAGTCGGTCTACTTGTCACGGACGTGATGCCTATATACATGATCATGCCTAGATATTCTCATAATTATGCACTTTTCTATCAATTGCTCGACAATAATTTGATCACCCACCGTAATACTTATGCTATCTTGAGAGAAGCCACTAGTGAAACCTATGGCCCCCGGGTCTATTCTCCATCATATTAATCTCCCGTCAACAAGTTATTTCTATCACCGTTTATTTTGCTTTCTTTACTTTTATTATTTACCATAAAAATACAAAAAATATTATCTTATCATCTCTATCGTATCTCACTTTTGCAAGTGGCCCTGAAGGGATTGACAACCCCTTTATCGCGTTGGTTGCAAGGTTCTTATTTGTTTGTGTAGGTACGAGGGACTTGTGTGTGGCCTCTCTTGGATTGATACCTTAGTTCTCAAAAACCGAGGGAAATACTTTACGCTACTTTGCTGCATCACCCTTTCCTCTTCAAGGGAAAAACCAACGCATGCTCAAGAGGTAGCAAGAAGGACTTATGGCGCCGTTGCCGGGGAGTCTACGCACAAGTCAAGACATACCAAGTACCCATCACAAACTCTTATCCCTCGCATTACATTATTTGCCATTTGCCTCTCGTTTTCCTCTCCCCACTTACCCTTGCCATTTTATTCGCCTCTCTTTCGATTCGCCTCTTTCTCGTTGTTTTTCTTGTGCCATGGCAGAATAAAAAAGGGTCAAGAGCTCTCTCCATGGTTTTAATACTTTGGATAGTCCCTCTGTCCTCTCCAAGCTGATAAATAATGATGCCATGGAAAGACCTACCGGGGTTGTCAATGAGGGTTTGAATAATTTCGATGAAGATGATCCTAAATTTTCCGTTATTTACTTGATGAGTCTTTGAAAGATGCTTGGGATAGGCTTTTAAGGATCCGAGCTAGCTATGTGCCCCAATATAAATTGAGGTATACCTAAAAAGCTTTTATGTTGGGTTGTCCGCCTCGTTCAAGCAAGTTTTAGATTCTATTTTTGAAGAGTGTTTTCTTGAAGGGGACCCCACACATACCTATGAAAATATGAAAACTATATTTGGGCACCCTATGAGTGAGAAAGTTGAATCCACCTCTCTTTTGTGCTTTTACCAAAACGAAATTATCAAAGAGATGAAAGCTAGCTTAGATGAAAATTTCCGTAGCATGCTTAATCTTTCTTCCACTATCAATGGCCACGTGCTTTATCAAAATAGAAATATAAATGCTATAGATAATAAATTTTCCCTTTTCTTTCCCAACACTAAAGATGGCAATACCTAGATCTATCATTGCCTTTATGCCTAGCTAGGGGCGTTAAACGATAGCGCTTGTTGGGAGGCAACCCAATTTTATTTTATTTTTGCTTTCTGGTTCTGTTTAGTAATAAATAATCCATCTATCTTCTGTTTAGATGTGGTTTTATGTTTTAATTAGTGTTTGTTCCAAGTAGAACCTTTGGGAAGACTTGGGTGAAGTCTTTTTTATCTTGCTGTAAGAAACATAAACTTTAGTGCTCACGAGATTAGGTTTAACTTTTTACTGGAGAGTGATATTTAGTTGATTCTTTTTGCAGATGATTAACAGATAAATTTCTCACGTACAGAAATTTATTTTAGAATTTTTGGAGTTCCATAAGTTTGCGTTAGTGACAGATTACTACAGACTGTTTAGTTTTTGACAGATTCTGTTTTTCGTGTGTTGTTTGCTTATTTTGATGAATTTATGGCTAGTAATGGAGTTTGTGAACCATAGAGAAGTTGGAATACAGTAGGTTTAACACCAATATAAATAAAGAATGAGTTATTTACAGTACCTTGAAGTTCTGTTTTGTTTTCTTTCGCTAACGGAGCTCACGAGATTTTCTGTTAAGTTTTGTGTTGTGAAGTTTTCAAGTTTTGGGTAAAGATTTGATGGATTATGGAACAAGGAGTGGCGAGAGCCTAAGCTTGGGGATGCCCAAGACACCCTAAAGTAAAATCCAAGGACAACCAAAAGCCTAACCTTGGGGATGCCCCGGAAGGCATCCCCTCTTTTGTCTTCGTCCATCGGTAACTTTACTTGGAGCTATATTTTTATTCACCACATGATATGTGTTTTGCTTGGAGCGTCTTGTATGATTTGAGTCTTTGCTTGTTAGTTCTCCACAATCATCTTTGCTGTACACACCTTTTGAGAGAGACACACATTATTCAGAATTTATTAGAATACTCTATGTGCTTCACTTATATCTTTTGAGTTAGACAATTCTGCTCTAGTGCTTCACTTATATATTTTAGAGCACGGCGGTGGTTATATTTTATAGAAATAATTGATCTCTCATGCTTCACTTATATTATTTTGAGAGTCCTTTAGAACAGCATGGTAATTTGCTTTGGTTATAAATTTAGTCCTAATATGATAGGCATCCAAGATAAAAACTTCCAAGTGCATTGAATACTAAGAGAAGTTTGATACTTGATGATTGTTTTGAGATACGGAGATAGTGATATTAAAGTTGTGCTAGTTGAGTAGTTGTGAATTTGAGAAATACTTGTGTTGAAGTTTGCAAGTCCCGTAGCATGCACGTATAGTAAACGTTATGTAACAAATTTGAAGCATGAGGTGTTCTTTGATTGTCATCCTTATGAGTGGCGGTCGGGGACGAGCGATGGTCTTTTCCTACCAATCTATCCCCCTAGGAGAATGCGCATAGTGCTTGGTTTTTGATGACTTGTAGATTTTTGCAATAAGTATGTGAGTTCTTTATGACTAATGTTGAGTCCATGGATTATACGCACTTTCAACCTTCCATCATGGCTAGCCTCTTCGGTACTGCCGTGCATTGCCCTTTCTCACCTTGAGAGTTGGTGCAAACTTCACGGCAGCATCCAAAACCCCGTGATACGATACGCTCTATCACACATAAACCTCCTTATATCTTCCTCAAAATAGCCACCATACCTACCTATTATGGCATTTCCATAGCCATTCCGAGATATATTGCCATGCAACTTGCCACCATTCCATTTATTATGACACGCTTTATCATTGTCATATTGCCTTGCATGATCATGTAGTTGACATCGTATTTGTGGCAAAGCCACCATGCATATTATTTTATACATGTCACTCTTCATTCATTGCTCATCCCGGTACACCGCCGGAGGCATTCATATAGAGTCATATTTTCTTCTAAGTATCGAGTTGTAATCATTGAGTTGTAAATAACTAGAAGTGTGATGATCATCATTAATAGAGCATTGCCCCAAATAAAAAAAGAGAAAGGCCAAAAAAAGGGAGGCCCAAAAAAATATAAATATAAAGGGACAATGCTACTATCCTTTTTCCACACTTGTGCTTCAAAGTAGCACCATGATCTTCATGATAGAGAGTCTCTTGTTTTGTCACTTTCATATACTAGTGGGAATTTTTCATTATAGAACTTGACTTGTATATTCTAACAATGGGCTTCCTCAAATGCCCTAGGTCTTCGTGAGCAAGCAAGTTGGATGCACACCCACTTACTTTATTTTGTTGAGCTTTCATACATTTATAGCTCTAGTGCATCCGTTGCATGGCAATCCCTACTCCTTGCAATGACATCAATTGATGGGCATCTCCCTAGCCCGTTGATTAGCCACGTCAATGTGAGACTTTCTTCTTTTTTGTCTTCTCCACACAACCCCCATCATTATATTCTATTCCACCCATAGTGCTATATCCATGGCTCACGCTCATGTATTGCGTGAAAGTTGAAAAAAGTTTGAGATTACTAAATTATGAAACAATTGCTTGGCTTGTCGTCGGGGTTGTGCAAGATGAGAACATTCTTGTGTGACGAAAATGAAGCATGGCCAAACCGTATGATTTTTTAGGGATGAGCTTTCTTTGGCTATGTTATTTTGAGAAGACATAATTGCTTGGTTAGTATGCTTACATTATTATTATTTTTATGTCAATTTTAAACATTTATCTTGAATATTTCGGATATGAACATTCATGCCACAATAAAGAAAATTACATTAAAGAATATGCTAAGTCGCATTCCACATCAAAAATTCTATTTCTTATCATTTACCTACTCGAGGACGAGCAGGAATTAAGCTTGGGGATGCTTGATATGCCTCTAACGTATCTATAATTTTTGATTGCTCCATGCTATTATATATTCTGTTTTGGATGTTTAATGGGCTTTATTATACACTTTTATATTATTTTTGGGACTAGCCTATTAACCCAAGGCCCAGGGCAAATTGCTGTTTTTTGCTTATTTCAGTGTTTCGTAGAAAAAGAATATCGAATGGAGTCCAAATGGAATGAAACCTTCGGGAGCGTGATTTTTGGAACAAAACGTGATCCAGAGGAATTGGAGTGGACGTCAAGCAATCAACGAGGAGGCACGAGGCAGGGGGGCACGCCTACCCCCTGGGTGCGCCCTCCACCCTCGTGGGCCCCTCATTGCTCCACCAACCTACTTCTTCCTCCTATATATACCTATTTACCCCCAAACCATTGAGGAGCACAACGAAAACCTAATTCCACTGCCGCAACCTTCTGTACCCGTGAGATCCCATCTTGGGGCCTTTTACGGCGCTCCGCCGGAGGGGGAATCGGTCATGGAGGGCTTCTACATCAACACCATAGCCTCTCCGATGATGTGTGAGTAGTTTACCACAGACCTTCGGGTCCATAGTTATTAGCTAGATGGTTTCTTCTCTCTCTTTGGATCTCAATACAAAGTTCTCCTCAATCTTCTTGGAGATCTATTTGATGTAACTCTTTTGGTGTGTGTTTGTCGAGATCCGATGAATTGTAGGTTTATGATCAAGATTAGCTATGAACACTATTTGAATCTACTCTGAATTCTTTTATGTATGATTGGTTATCTTTGCAAGTCTCTTTGAATTATCAGTTTGGTTTGGCCTACTAGATTGATCTTTCTTGCAATGGGAGAAGTGCTTTGGGTTCAATCATGTGGTCCTCGATCCCAGTGATAGTAGGGGAAATGACATGTATTGTATTGTTGCCATCGAGGATAACAAGATGAAGTTTATATCATATTGCATGAGTTTATCCTCTACATCATGTCATCTTACCTAATGCGTTACTCTGTTCTTATGAACTTAATACTCTAGATGCATGCTAGATAGCGGTTGATGTGTGGAGTAATAGTAGTAGATGCAGGCAGGAGTCGGTCTACTTGTCATGGACGTGATGCCTATATACATGATCATGCCTAGATATTCTCATAATTATGCACTTTTCTATCAATTGCTCGACAAGTAATTTGTTCACCCACCGTAATAATACTTATGCTATCTTGAGAGAAGCCACTAGTGAAACCTATGGCCCCCGGGTCTATTCTCCATCATATTAATCTCCCGTCAACAAGCTATTTCTATCACCGTTTATTTTGCTTTCTTTACTTTTAATCTTTACCATAAAAATACCAAAAATATTATCTCATCATCTCTATCAGATCTCACTTTTGCAAGTGGCCATGAAGGGACTGACAACCCCTTTATCGCGTTGGTTGCAAGGTTCTTATTTGTTTGTGTAGGTATGAGGTTCTTATTTGCAAGGTTCTTATTTGTAAGTGACCGTGAAGGCATTAACAACCCCTAATCGCGTTGGTTGTGTTGAGCTATTTGTTTTGTGTAGGTACGAGGGACTTGCTGCGTGGCCTCCTCATCGGATTGATACCTTGGTTCTCAAAACTCGAGGGGAATACTTATGCTACTTTGCTGCATCACCCTTTCCTCTTCAAGGAAAAACCAATGCATGCTCAAGAGGTAGCAGCAGTAATGCCTTCACCACAAGTTTATGCAAGCGGGATCAAGCTCCATAAAAGGGTTGTGAACGCTGTCGAGTCGGCAGTTCCTCGTTACTTCATGTATGGTCCGAGCAGCCCATTGTGTGGAGTCGTGAGGATCACCCGCCCCGGGTTGATAATCCGGGTCACTTGGCTTTGGTGGTGGCACCTCAGGTTGGAGGATATAAATTCACCAAGGTACTCATGGACGGAGGTAGCAGCATCAATATCCTTTATTATGAAACCTTCCATTGCATGGGGTTGACTGATAAAAATCTTAAGCCGTCAAACCCTGTCTTTCATGATGTGGTGCCTGGTAAGTCGGCATATCTGATACGTCTCCAACGTATCTATAATTTTTGATTGTTCCATGCTATATTATATTCTGTTTTGGACATTACTGGGCTTTATATACACTTTTATATTATTTTTGCGACTAACCTATTAACCGGAGGCCCAGCCCAGAATTGTTGTTTTTTGCCTATTTCAGAGTTTCGCAGGAAAAATAATATCAAATAGAGTACAAACGGAATGAAACCTTCGGGGACGTGATTTTTGGAACGAACGTGATCCAGAGGACTTGGACCCTACGTCAAGACATCAACCAGGAGACCACAAGGTAGGTGGGCGTGCCTACCCCCCTGGGCGCGCCCTCCACCCTCGTGGGCCCCCTGTTGCTCCACCGACGTACTCCTTCCTCCTATATATACCCACGCATTCCCCAAACTACCAGACACGGAGCCAAAACCTAATTCCACCGCCGCAACCTTATGTACCCGTGAGATCCCATCTTGGGGCCTGTTCCGGAGCTCCGCCAGGGGGCATCGATCATGGAGGGCTTCTACATCAACACCATAGCCTCTCCGATGATGTGTGAGTAGTTTACCTTAGATCTTCGGGTCCATAGTTATTAGCTAGATGGCTTCTTCTCTCTTTTTGGATCTCAATACAATGTTCTCCCCCTCTCTTGTGAATATCTATTCGATATAATCCCCTTTTGCGTTGTGTTTGTTGAGACCGATGAATTGTGGGTTTATGATCAAGTTTATCTATGAACAATATTTGAATCTTCTCTGAATTCTTTTATGTATGGTTGGTTATCTTTGCAAGTCTCTTCAAATTATCAGTTTGATTTGGCCTACTAGATTGATCTTTCTTGCAATGGGAGAAGTGCTTAGCTTTGGGTTCAATCTTGTGTCCTTTCCCCAAAGGATGGCAAGAGGGGCAGCAAGGTACGTATTGTATTGTTGCCATCGGGGATAACAAGATGGTTTTTATATCATATTTCATGAGTTTATCCCCTACATCATGTCATCTTGATTAAAGTGTTACTCTGTTCTTATGAACTTAATACTCTAGATGCATGCTGGATAGCGATCGATGTGTGCAGTAATAGTAGTAGATGCAAAGTGAGTCGGTCTACTTGTCCTTGACGTGATGCCTATATACATGATCATCCCTAGATAGTCTCATAACTATGCTCAATTATGTCAATTGCTCAATAGTAATTTGTTCACCCACCGTAAATACTTATGCTCTCGAGAGAAGCCACTAGTGAAACCTATGGCCCCCGGGTCTATTTTCCATCATATTAATCTTCCATCAACAAGTTATTTCTAGCGCCGTTTTTATTTTACTTTCTTTACTTTGCATCTTTATCATAAAAATACCAAAAATATTATCTTATCATATCTATCATATCTCACTCTCGTAAGTGACCGTGTAGGGATTGACAACCCCTTATCGCATTGGTTGCGAGGATTTATTTGTTTGTGTAGGTGCGAGGGACTCGTGCGTGGCCTCCTACTAGATTGATATCTTGGTTCTCAAAAACTGAGGGAAATACTTACGCTACTTTGCTGCATCACCCTTTCCTCTTCAAGGGAAAACCAACGTAGTGCTCAAGAGGTAGCAAGAAGGATTTTTGGCGCCGTTGCCCGGGAGTCTACGCAAAAGTCAACATACCAAGTACCCATCACAAACCCTTATCCCCCACGTTACATTATTTGCCATTTGCTTCTCGTTTTCCTCTCCCCCACTTCACCCTTGCCGTTTTATTCGCCTCCCTCTTTCTCTTTGCTCCTCCCACTTTCTGTCGTTATGTCTGAAATTGGGGAAACTATTATCGGTATGGACAATAGTAATAACATAGAAAATTCTGATGCTCCTGCTGAAGAACCCCCTACCTTAATACAAAAAAAATTCCGAATTGGTAGTGGTAATATTATTGGGAAAGGGGTTATTCAAGATTTCTTTACTTGTGCCGGTGCTTTGCCTTCTATGGGTAGTTCTATCCTTCATAAAACTAGTAGTCTTGTGGACGCCATTGCCATGCTTGTAGTTGAACTTGAAAGGCAATTTATGCACATGCACCCTTGCATACAAAGGATTTCCCTAGAATTTTCTAATATTGAGCATTCTTCTGTCAAGCGTGCCGCTACTATCTTTTTGGCTCATGAATTCAGATTTATAATAAAAGAGGCTAAAGAAATCTTTGCGCACTATAGGGTGGACGCTGGCCGTCCTCCCATAGAAACTATCATATTTGATCAAGAGGAAATAATGCGTTTTCAATCTCTAGATTATGTTTCTTTAATTGAAAACCTTAGAAAAAAGGTTCCTACCAATGTTCTAGTTGATAGAATTTCTGAACTTAATAATGATCTTGCTATTCAAATAATGAGCTAGGATATTCTCTCGAGTATAGGCTCACAAAGTTCTCGGCTAAAAAGAATGCTTATAATGATGAATTGGTTGTGCAATACGAAGGGCCGAAGGAGGAACCTATACCTCCTAAAGTTGATCTTGGGGACTTTTGTCCCATTAAATTTAGCCCTTTTGATTACTTTTGCTTTCATGAAAGAAAACTTGCTGCTGAACATAGAGAATACGAAATGAGTTTTAGTGATCTATCCTATTATTATGGCGATACCTAGATCTATCCTTCCTTTTATGCCTAGCTAGGGGCGTTAAACGATAGCGCTTGTTGGGAGGCAACCCAATTTTATTTTTAGTTTTTTTTATTTTTGCTTCTGTTTAGGAATAAATCTTTGATCTAGCCTCTGGTTAGACTTGTTTTTATGTTTTAAATAGTGTTTGTGCCAAGTTAAACCTATAGGATCTTCTTGGATGATAGTTATTTGATCTTGCTGTAAATTCCAGAAACTTTCTGTTCATTAAAATAATTGTTAAAAATCACCAGAACGTGATAAAATATTGATTCCAATTGCTGCTGATCAATAAATAAATTTTGTAGGTCTTCCTATTTTGTCTCAATTTGTGGAGTTCCAGAAGTTTGCGTTAGTTACATATTACTACAGACTGTTCTGTTTTTGACAGATTTTGTTTTCGTGGTGTTGTTTGCTTATTTTGATGAATCTATGGCTAGTAAAAGAGTTTATAAACCACAGAGAAGTTGGAATACAGTAGATTTAACACCAATATAAATAAAGAATGAGTTCATTACAGTACCTTGAAGTGGTGTTTTGTTTTCTTTCGCTAACGGAGCTCACGAGATTTTCTGTTAAGTTTTGTGTTGTGAAGTTTCCAAGTTTTGGGTGAAAGATTTGATGGATTATGGAACAAGGAGTGGTAAGAGCCTAAGATTGGGGATGTCCATGGCACCCAAAGATAATATAAGGACACCTAAAAGCCAAAGCTTGGGGATGCCCCGGAAGGTATCCCCTCTTTCGTCTACTTCCATCGGTAACTTTACTTGGAGCTATATTTTTATTCACCACATGATATGTGTTTTGCTTGGAGCGTCTTGTATTATTTGAGTCTTTGTTTTTTATTTTACCACAATCATCCTTGCTGTACACACCTTTTGAGAGAGACACAGATGATTCAGAAATTGTTAGAATACTATATGTGCTTCACTTATATCTTTTGAGTTATATAGTTTTTGCTCTAGTGCTTCACTTATATCTTTTAGAGCACGGTGGTGGATTTGTTTTATAGAAACTATTGTTCTCTCATTCTTCACTTAGATTATTTTGAGAGTCCTACAAAACAGCATGGTAGTTTGCTTTAACAATGATAGGCATTCGAGATTAGTAAAGAAAAGAAAAATTCTTATGATTGTGTTGAATACTATGAGAAGTTTGATGCTTGATAATTGTTTTGAGATATGAAGATGGTGATATTAGAGTCATGCTAGTTGAGTAGTTTTGAATTTGAGAAATACTTGTGTTAAAGCTTGTGATTCCCGTAGCATGCATGTATGGTGAACCGTTATGTGATGAAGTCGGAGCATGATTTATTTATTGATTGTCTTCCTTATGAGTGGCGGTCGGGGACGAGCGATGGTCCTTTCCTACCAATCTATCCCCCTAGGAGCATGCGCGTAATACTTTGCTTTGATAACTTGTAGATTTTTGCAATAAGTATATGAGTTCTTTATGACTAATGTTGAGTCCATGGATTATACGCACTTTTTCTCCTTCCACCATTGGTAGCCTCTCTAATATCGTGCACTTTTCGTGAGTATCATACACCCAACATATACCTTCCTCAAAACAGCCACCATACCTACCTATCATGGCATTTCCATAGCCATTCCGAGATATATTGCCATGCAACTTACCACCATTTAGTTTATTATGACACGCTCCATCATTGTCATATTGCTTCACATGATCATGTAGTTGACATTGTATTTGTGGCAAAGCCACGTTCATAATTCTTTCATACATGTCGCTCTTGATTCATTGCATATCTCGGTACACCGCCGGAGGAATTCACATAGAGGCATATTTTGTTCCAAGTATTGAGTTGTAATTGTTGAGTTGTAAGTAAATAAAAGTGTGATGATCATCATTTTTAGAGCATTGTCCCAAGTGAGGAAAGGATGATGGAGACTATGATTCCCCCACAAGTCGGGATGAGACTCCGGACAAAAAGAAATAAAAAAAGTAGCCATAAAATAAAGAGAAGAAAAGGCCCAAATAAAAAATGAGAGAAAAAGAGAGAAGGGACAATGCTACTATCCTTTTACCACACTTGTGCTTCAAAGTAGCACCATGATCTTCATGATAGAGAGTCTCTTATGATATCACTTTCATATACTAGTGGGAATTTTTCATTATAGAACTTGGCTTGTATATTCCATTGATGAGCTTCCTCAAAATGCCCTAGGTCTTCGTGAGCAAGCGAGTTGGATGCACACCCACTTAGTTTCTTTTGTTGAGCTTTCATATACTTATAGCTCTAGCGCATCCGTTGCATGGCAATCCCTACTCACTCACATTGATATCTATTGATGGGAATCTCCATAGCCCGTTGATACGCCTCTAGTTGATGTGAGACTATCTTCCCCTTTTTGTCTTCTCCACAACCACCATTCTATTCCACATATAGTGCTATGCCCATGGCTCACGCTCATGTATTGCTTGAAGATTGAAAAAGTTTGAGAACACTAAAAGTATGAAACAATTGCTTGGCTTGTCATCGGGGTTGTGCATGATTTAAATACTTTTTGTGGAGAAGATAGAGCATAGCCAGACTATATGATTTTGTAGGGATAACTTTCTTTGGCCATGTCATTTTTAGAAGACATAATTGCTTAGTTAGTATGCTTGAAGTATTATTATTTTTATGTCAATATTAAACTTTTGTATTGAATCTTTCGGATCTGAATATTCATACCACAATTAAGAAGAATTACATGGAAATTATGCCAAGTAGCATTCCACATCAAAAATTCTGTTTTTATCATTTACCTACTCGAGGACGAGCAGGAATTAAGCTTACGCTTGATACGTCTCCAACGTATCTATAATTTTTTATTGTTCCATGCTATATTATATTCTGTTTTGGACATTATTGGACTTTATTATACACTTTTATATTATTTTTGGGACTTACCTATTAACCGTAGGCCCAACCCTGAATTGTTGTTTTTTGCCTATTTTAGAGTTTCGCAGAAAAATAATATCAAACGGAGTCCAAACGGAATGAAACCTTCGGGAACGTGATTTTCGGAACGAACGTGATCCAGAGGACTTGGACCCTACCTCAAGACATCAACCAGGAGGCCACGAGGTAGGTGGGCGTGCCTACCCCCCCGGGCGCGCCCTCCACCCTCGTGGGCCCCCTGTTGCTCCACGGACGTACTCCTTCCTCCTATATATACCTACGTACCCCCAAACTACTACGGAGCCAAAAAACCTAATTCCACCGCCGCAACCTTCTGTACCCGTGAGATCCCATCCTGGGCCCTGTTCCGGAGCTCTGCCGGAGGGGGCATCGGTCACGGAGGGCTTCTACATCAACACCATAGCCTCTCCGATGATGTGTGAGTAGTTTAACTCAGACCTTTGGGTCCATAGTTATTAGCTAGATGGCTTCTTCTCTCTTTTTGGATCTCAATACAGTGTTCTCCCCCTCTCTTGTGGATATCTATTTGATGTAATCTTCTTTTGCGGTGTGTTTGTTGAGACCGATGAATTATGGGTTTATGATTAAGTTTATCTATGAACAATATTTGAATCTTCTCTGAATTCTTTTATGTATGATTGGTTATCTTTGCAAGTCTCTTCGAATTATCAGTTTGGTTTGGCCTACTAGATTGATCTTTCCTGCAATGGGAGAAGTGCTTAGCTTTGGGTTCAATCTTGCGGTGTCATTTCCCAAAGGATGAGGGGCAGCAAGGCACGTATTGTATTGTTGCCATCGAGGATAAAAAGATGGGGTTTATATCATATTGCATGAGTTTATCCCTCTACATCATGTCATCTTGCCTAAAGCGTTACTCTGTTCTTATGAACTTAATACTCTAGATGCATGCTGGATAGCGGTCGATGTGTGGAGTAATAGTAGTAGATGCAGGCAGGAGTCGGTCTACTTGTCTCGGACGTGATGCCTATATACATGATCATACCTAGATATTCTCATAACTATGTTCAATTCTGTCAATTGCTCAACAGTAATCTGTTCACCCACCAGAAATACTTATGCTCTTTAGAGAAGCCACTAGTGAAACCTATGGCCCCTAAGTCTATTTTTCCATCATATTAATCTTCCATCAACAAGTTATTTCTAGCGCCATTTTTATTTTACTTTCTTTACTTTTGCATCTTTATCATAAAAATACCAAAAATATTATCTTATCATATCTACCAGATCTCACTCGTAAATGACCGTGTAGGGATTGACAACCTTATCGTGTTGGTTGCGAGGATTTATTTGTTTGTGTAGGTGCGAGGGACTCATGCGTGGCCTCCTACTGGATTGATACCTTGGTTCTCAAAAACTGAGGGAAATACTTATGCTACTTTGCTGCATCACCCTTTCCTCTTCAAGGGAAAACCAACGCAGTGCTCAAGAGGTAGTAATACCCGGTTGGTAAAATAGCTCTGGAGGTTGCTTTTGGAGATGATTATGATTCCAGGTCTGAGACGTTAACCTTTGAATTGGTGAAGATCAAGAGCCCTTATCATGCTCTGTTTGGACAGCTGGCTTATGCTAAGTTCATGGCAAGGCCTTGTTATGTTTATCTGCAGCTCAAAATGCCGGGTCACAAGGGGACCGTCACAGTGCATGGAAACCGGAAGATAGCTTTGGAGTGTGAACAAGGTGATGCAGCTTATGCTGAGTCTGTCTACGCAACAGAGGAATTGAAGTTTTACAAAGATAATGTTGACTCGACAGATATGACATCTTTGAAGAAGCCAACTATGGAGCATGATCCGGCCTTGAAGTCGAAGTCGGCGGATGACACCAAGCTAGTTGATTTCGTTCTTGACGATTCATCCAAGCAGTTCAAAGATCGGTGCTAACTGATCCGAAATAGGAAGGCGCACTCATCGAAGTTCATCCATGAGAACCGGGACATCTTTGCATGGAAACCTTCCGACATGCCAGGTGTACCGAGGGAACTCGCTGAGCACACTCTTAATATTGATCCGAAGTTTAAGCCGGTCAAGCAGTTTCTTTGTTGTTTTAATGAAGAGAGGCATAAGGCCATTGGTGAAGAAGTGGCCCGGCTCTTGGCAGTTAGGTTCATCGTTGATGTTTTTCATCCTGAGTGGTTGGCTAACTCGGTGCTGGAGCTTAAGAAGAACGACACTTGGCGTATGTGTGTGGATTACACGGACTTAAATAAGGCTTGTCCGACTGATCCTTTTGCTCTCCCTCGTATTGATCAAATTATTGATGCTACGGCGGGTTGTGAGCGTTTGAGCTTTTTGGATGCTTATTCTGGTTATCATCAGATCAAAATGGCAGTTAAGGACCAGGAGAAGACAACTTTCATTACTCCGTTTGGAGCCTTCTGCTATGTGTCCATGCCTTTTGGGCTCAAGAGTGCCCAGGCGACTTACCAACGGTGTGTGCAAAATTGCCTACATAATCAAATTGTGCGTAATGTTCATGCTTATGTGGATGACATTGTGGTGAAATCCAGAGAGAAGGAGACCCTGATTGATGATTTGAAGGAGATCTTTGACAATCTCGGGTGTATAAGATGATGCTTAACCCGGCCAAGTGTGTTTTTGGTGTACCGGCTGGTAAGCTTTTGGGTTTTCTGGTTTCCAACAGAGGCATTGATGCTAACCCGGAGAAGATCAAGGCCATTACCTCCTTGGCTAAGCCGGCATGTGTCAATGATGTTCAACGTCTGGCAGGTCAGACAAGGCCTTTAAGCCGGTTCATAATCCAGTTGGGTGAAAAGGCTATATCGCTGCACCAGATGATGAAGAAAACATATCACTTTGTCTGGAGTGATGCTGCTGATCGAGCATTTGAGGACTTGAAGAAACAGTTATTGAGCCACCCGTTCTTGTTGCTCCCATTGATAAAGAGCCTTTGTTATATGTGGCTGCCAATAGCCGAAGTTGTTAGTGTTTCCATTGTGGTAGAAAGGAAGGAAACAGGCAAAGAATATCCAGTTCAACGGCGGTTTACTATATCCGTGAGGTCCTTATTGGGTCCAAGCAAAGGTATCCACATTGGCGTAAGCTTGTGTATGGGGTTTTATGGCCAGCCGGAAGCTTAAGCGGTATTTTACGAGTCATCCTATCACTTTGGTTAGTTCTGCCCCTTAAGGGATATCATTCAAAACAGAGAAGCCACAGGTCGGGTAGCCAAGTGGGCCATTGAGCTTGGGCCTCATGGTTTAAAGTATGTGCCCCGTACAACCATGAAGTCTCAAGCACTTGTGGATTTTATCAATGATTGGACAGAGTTGCAGATGCCTGAGGAGAAGCCGGATAACACATATTGGACTATTCACTTTGATGGGTCCAGGCAGTTGGAAGGCCCGGGGGCTGGAGTTGTATTGACTTCCCCACGAGGTGATAAATTTTCTTATGTTCTCCGGTTGATGTTCCCTTGTACTAACAATGCAGCTGAATATGAGGCCTTGCTCCACGGTCTTCGGATGGCTAAGGAGATGAACTTAAGCCAGGTGAGGTGCTTTGGCGACTCAGATTTGGTAGCTCAGCAAGTTTCTGGCACTTGGGATTCTAAGGATCCACTCATGGCGGCTTATCGTCGAGAGGTTGATGCTATTGCGGGTCACTTCAAGGGTTATCAAGTTGAACATGTTGATCGCAGGAAAAACAAGGCGGGTGATGCTTTAAGCCGGTTAGGATCTCAGCATAAGCCGGTGCCACCTAACACTTTCTTGGATATTCTGCATAACCCCTCGGTCAAGTTGCCTACAGAGGAAGATCTTGCTATTCCTGACCCGGAGGTGCAATTTGTGGCGGCTCTTCATGTTATTCCTGATTGGACAGTTCCTTATTTGGCTTATATGACCCGGGGTGAGTTACCTGAAGATGAAAGTTTAGCCAGGCAGATAACCCAGTGGTCTAAGTCGATGACAATCGTCAATGGGGAGTTGCACCATTGCAGTGTTACGGGGGCGTTTCAATGTTGTGTTTCCCCAGAGGAGGGTCGTGAGATTTTACGTGAGATTCATGAAGGAGATTGTGGCCATCATGTTGGCTCTAAGTCTCTTGTGGCTAAGGCTTTTCGTCATGGGTTTTATTGGCTAACGGCTCATGATGATGTTGAGGATCTAGCCAGTAAATGTGATGGTTGTCAGAAATTTTCACGACGGGCTCATGTGCTGGCTCAAGAATTGAGGATGATTCCAATTACTTGACCGTTTGCAGTTTGGGGACTTGAGATGGTTGGGCCTTTCAAAAGGTCCAAAGATAAAAAGACACACCTCTTGGTGGCGGTTGGCAAATTTACAAAGTGGGTTGAGGTAGAGCCGCTCAAGAATGTGACGCGGACGGTGGTTCAATTCATCAAAAAGGTGATTTTCCGTTTTGGCTTTCCCCATAGTATCATAACTGATAATGGCACTAATCTATCCAAGGGTGCTATGAAAGAATTTTGTCAACGTGAGCATATCCGGCTTGATGTATCATGGGTGGCTCACCCCCAGTCTAATGGTCAAGCCGAGAGAGCTAATCAAGAGATCCTGAGAGGCATCAAGCCCCGGCTTATGGTTCCCTTACAGAGGATGCAGGGTTGTTGGATGGAGGAGTTACCTTCCGTTTTCTGGAGTATTAATACCACCCCAACAGATCTACGGGTTACACACCTTTCTTCATGGTCTATGGAGCAGTAGGCGGTTCTCCCTAGTGACATCCGTCACGACTCGCCCCGTGTGGCGGCTTATGTTGAAGCTGACAATGAAAAGGCACGCCAGGATGCACTTGACCTGTTAGACGAGGAGCGTGACCTTGCGGCGGCTCGTTCGGTGATTTACCAACAAGATTTGCACCGTTATCACAGCCTCCGGGTTAAAACCAGAACCTTTCAAGAAGGAGACCTGGTACTCCGGCTTATGCAGGATCAAACTGATATGCACAAGTTATCCCCACCTTGGGAAGGACCCTTTGTGGTCAGCAAGAATCTGAAAAACGGGTCATACTATCTTATCAATGTTCGAGACCACAAGGACTCACGCACGTTGGAGGAGGAGACCCGTCGGCCGTGGAATATTGCTCATCTTCGGCCTTACTACACTTGAGCCACCGGCTCTTACAATGTACATATCTTGACAATGTATATATTATGATGATTATAATAAAGAAGGCATCCCTACTAATACAGGGCCTCTGTTTGTTTCATCTCAAAGTATAATGAGTCTTTTTCACTACAAATGATCACTTGGGGGCTTCCTGCTCATATTTGAAGCATAGCTGTGAATATCCCTCTTGATCGGCTCAATGCCACATTTATGATCACTTGGGGGCTTCCTGCTCATATTTGAAGCATAGCTATGAATATCCCTCTTGGTCCGACTTATACGCCCTAAAGCACTTGGGGGCTTCCTGTTCAAACATAGGTGTATTCACCAAACAGAACATAGCGCTACTACCCTCGTGAACTGGCTTGGAACACCAGGTGTACTCACCAAAACCTTCCGGGTTATCCTACTTGTAGAATCTGCCACTCCGCCCGGGTAATCCCGGAGTGACAAGTCGAACTCTTGATAGTCAACCTTACATAGATCCTGAACTTGTCAAGGTTAAACCGGCGGTCATGTGAGGCCGGATTCACAAAGTGTAAAAGGTTAACTCAGTGACTTGGCGGCCCATGAAAGCATTGGAGCTTTAGGCTTGGCGGCTCACAAAAGCCTCATTTTCTCAATTTTTTTGTATCTTTTTTGAGAATGTTTGGGATTCATATATTTAAGCCGTATTAACACATGGCTTGAGACAATTCAGGCCATGTAGCCTTCATCTCTATGACTCATATTTTGAGCATATCCGGAGTTTATTAACCCGGCCTGGCTTTAAGACTATAAGTCGCCAGGGTATGAGGATTTTTTGCTTGGAAGGCCCAGGTTATGGATTATCTTTAACCGCCAGTGGTTCTTTATAAGGTATTATGACCCGTCCTGCGGTAAACCGCCAGGATCCTTGTCATGTGTCTGTGCAGGTACAATAACTAATCTGGTGCACACAGTTGATGAAATCATAAACATAAGTGGCAGATCTTCAACTTGACAGATCAGTAGTATCATACAAAACGAAACGTGCACGATGGCACAACAGATGAAAGTTTCACTAGCCTATTACATGACTCAGTGAGCCAAAAAGATCAAGTGTTTTCAGAAGTTCAAATATTTGAACCGCCCAGCAGATCAATCTTCTTGGTCTTGACAACTTGAAGCTTCTGGATCATCCTTCTCTAGTTCTTCATCCTCCTCTCTCGTCTGGAAGTTTGGTGATGACCAATCAATGCCACATAAGGCATGGAATTCAGCTTCATCATCCATAAGGTCGGACGGGTCAACTTCAGGGGTGAAAGTATGATTACGGATTGGGGGAATCTGATCCATCAGTTTATAAGCCGGTGTAGGAATCTTCCGATTTTCTGCATCATAAGACGGCTGATATTTTGATAGATTTGCCTCATCAAGAATCGAGTCGCCAGAGGACGATTTCCTTCACAATCGGCGGTGAAGTCCTTTTGGTCAAAGGGTGTGCTGCCTTATTTCAAGCTTGGATATCCAGAGCTACTTCAAAGCAGGTCTAGCTCTGTAGCCATGCCTTGGCCCCGCTTAAAGCTGTCACGGCACCGGCTCTTGCAGATGACCGCTTCATCTCGTCAATCCTAGCAGGCAGAACAGAGATTTTTTTCAAGACATCACTCAAGAGAGTAGGTGCTTGGTTAGTCGGAGAAATCCTGGCCAGTGCGCACTGAGTCCCAGTATATAGTTGTTCAACAAGTGTATAAATAGCCTTGAGCTTCACAAGCATTTCTTGGCTAAGGTTGCTGCTCCTGGGACCTGAGTAATAATTATGGGTTGGTTAGAGGCGGTTTATACCATCAAGGAAGAGATTCAATTTTGATGCTAGTAAGGCGACTCACCAAAGATAGCAAAGACCATCTGGGATACATGGTGTTTTAAACCGTAAGCTCGATCGTCACCTCTTGAAGAGCCGCCCGCTTTTCAAATTTCACTGCGTCAAGGCAGTTTTCTTTCAGCCCAAAGCGCTTTCTTTCAAATTTAGCCTCAAAACCGGTCTTCAGCTTTTTCCGCTTTCAAATTTAGGCTAAATTGGAATTTTGAATCGTCTTTCCGAGTCTCAGATTCTTGATTCTCCAACTAGGTCTTTGCCTCAGCCAATTGCGATTGAAGTTGAGCAGTGGCATCCTATACAAGCACAGATTTGCAATCACATTCATATCCGGGTTACAGAAATATAAGTCCCAAGACTTTTGCAAGCAACAACACTTGGCACTTGGGGGCTAATGCCTACCGAAAAATTCTTCATACAACAGCTTATATGACTAAGTCCCAAGCACTTTTCAAGCAAGAGTACTTCGCACTTTGGGGCTAATGCATATTTGTTCATTACTACTTTATGATGACCCGGTTGTGCCACAGACAAACCACAACCGGCTCACGGGGGATAAACGAGTAAGTTTTGATCTTTAAACAATGATAAGTACCGGTTCATTCATGCTGATTAAACCGGCCCTTGGGGGCTACGGATGCAATGTTGATCATTAAAATCTGGTTTAACTCTGAAAGTGAAAGATGGCTTTTTTTAAGGATTTTTTATTAGAGATGTTTTATATTCATCGCTATTCTAAGTCTCTGACATATTCCATTCTATCATATACAATAGACTTGAAATTTGACGGGATATGCGTAATTCATTTAAGACGGAATTCATACCTCATATTTCCGGTGCATCTGTTTCACCATGTCAATCTCGAGGTCGCGGGCCGGTATGAACTTGGTTGAGATAACCGGAGAATACTTCACTGACGCTTAGTTGAGATTAATCAGCAATGTCAAAATCTCACTTTCGCCTTTCAACGAACTCTTCTTTGGCGGAGTGCTTGGCAAAGACGGTAGGTTGTCCCGGTTCTTTGAAGTCGGTGCTAGTGATCATAACATCTTCATTATGCTCTTCTGATGGCTTAAGAGGGCTTGATGATTCGGTGTTCAAAGGATCGATGTTTGTGTGGTCATGGGAGAGATCAGCAATTTCCGGCGGGGCGTCATGGGCAGGTTCTTCTGGTTGTTTTTCAGAACCTTCTGATGCTAGGACTTGCTACTCCGGTTCATGGACTTTAGGACCTTCAGCCGGCTTGGTCACCTTTGCCTTCTTGCTAGGCTTTTGCTTGGACCATCGCATTTAGATATGACAAGTCAGTACAAGTATGAGAGCATAATGAGGTAGAGAATAAAATGTAATTGTTGTTACCCAGGGGCAGTTTTGAAAGCCGGCAGCTGGGTCTATGATGACTCGCCGGAGGAAGAGTGAGAACCCTCCTGATAATTTGAATCGGAAGAGTTAAGCGGCTGGCGAATATGACCCGCCAGCGGATAAAAGGAGTTTAAATCTGGAAGGACCTCGTTTCGACATTCGCGCGGAGCCGGAGTATTTGGTAAACAGGAGGATAACTCTTCACCTCCACTGTTCCGAGTTTGTCGCCGGTTCTCGTGCTGCTGTTGCTTCAAAAGAAAGTGAGGATCCGAATGAGCTAAGGGGTGTGAAAAGCTTACTTTCCGGGTTACCCGTCGATATTTCTGTCTTGGCAAAGGCTCTGAGTCGGAAGAAATAATCATTATTTCTTCTTCGACCGCTTGACTGGCCCCCGTGTCATCCTGATGATAATCAGTGTTAATAAGATTGTTGAAGAAGGAGCCAAGGGAATCAAGGGCTACCACCGACTCAGAACTATCGTCCAGTTCAAGCAGTTCGGTGATCGCAACAGTTTTCGAGGGTAGTGTATTCAACCCAAATTTATTGATTCGACACAAGGGGAGCCAAAGAATATTCTCAAGTATTAGCAGTTGAGTTGTCAATTCAACCACACTTGGATAACTTAGTATCTGTAGCAAAGTATTTAGTAGCAAAGTAGTATGGAAGTAACGGTAGCAATTGGTAAAAGTAACAGTGATAGTTTTGTAGCAATTGTAACAGTGGCAACGGTAAAGTAACTAAGCAAAGATCAATATGTGAAAAGCTCGTAGGCATTGGATCGGTGATGGAGAATTATGCCGGATGCGATTCCTCATGCAACATTTATAATATAGGGTGACACATAACTAGCTCCAGTTCATTCATGTAATGTAGGCATGTATTCCGAATATAGTCATACGTGCTTATGGAAAAGAACTTGCATGACAACTTTTGTCCTACCCTCCTGTGGCAGCGGGGTCCTATTGGAAACTAAGGATATTAAGGCCTCCTTTTAATAGAGTAATCGGACCAAAGCATTAACACTTAGTGAATACATGAACTCCTCAAACTATGGTCATCACCGTAAGTATCCCGATTATTGTCACTTGGGGTTAACGGATCGTAACACATAATAGGTGACTATAGACTTGCAAGATAGGATCAAGAACTCACATATATTCGTGAAAACAAAATATGTTCAGATCTGAAATCATGGCACTCGGGCCCTAGTGACAAGCATTAATCATAGCAAAGTCATAGCAACATCATTCTCAGAACATAATGGATACTAGGGATCAAACCCTAACAAAACTAACTCGATTATATGGTAAATCTCATCCAACCCATCACCATCCAGCAAGCCTACGATGGAAGTACTCACGCCTGCGGTGAGCATCATGAAATTGGTGATGGAGGAAGGTTGATGATGACGATGGCGACGGATTCCCCTCTCCGGAGCCCCGAACGGACTCCAGATCAGCCCTCCCGAGAGAGATTAGGGCTTGGCGGCGGCTCCGTATCGTAAAATGCGATGAATCCTTCTCTCTGATTTTTTTTCTCCCCGAACGTGAATATATAGAGTTGGAGTTGAGGTCGGTGGAGCACCAAGGGGCCCACGAGGTAGGGGCGCGCCCAGGGGGGTAGGCCCTCCCCTCGTGGACAGGATGTGGGCCCCTTGGTCTTGATTCTTTAGCCAATATTTTTATTAATTCCAAAAATATTCTCCGTGAAGTTTCAGGTCATTCCGAGAAATTTCTGCACAAAAATAACACCATGGCAATTCTGCTGAAAACAACGTCAGTCCCGGTTAGTTCCATTCAAATCATGCAAGTTAGAGTCCAAAACAAGGGCAAAAGTGTTTGGAAAAGTAGATACGTGATGACCCACAAGTATAGGGGATCTATCATGGTCCTTTCGATAAGTTAGAGTGTCGAACCCGACGAGGAGCAGAAGGAAATGATAACCGGTTTTCAGCAAGGTATTCTCTGCAAGCACTGAAATTATCGGTAACAGATAGTTTTGTCATAAGGTAATTTGTAACGGGTAACAAGTAACAAGTGTAAATAAAGTGCAGCAAGATGGCCCAATCCTTTTTGTAGCAAAGGACAAGCCTGGACAATTTCTTACCTGAAGGAAAACGCTCCCGAGGACACATGGGAATAATCGTCAAGCTAGTTTTCATCACGCTCATATGATTCGCGTTCGTTACTTTGATAATTTGGTATGTGGGTGGACCGGTGCTAGGGTGTTGTCCTTACTTGGACAAGCATCCCACTTATGATTAACTCCTATTGCAAGCATCCGCAACTACAAAATAAGTATTAAGGTAAACCTAACCATAGCATGAAACATATGGATCCAAATCAGCCCCTTACGAAGCAACACATAAACTAGGGTTTAAGCTTCTGTCACTCTAGCAACCCATCATCTACTTATTACTTCCCAATGCCTTCCTCTAGGCCCAAATAATGGTGAAGTGTCATGTAATCGACGTTCACATAACACCACTAGAGGAGAAACAACATAAATCTCATCAAAATATCGAACGTATACCAAATTCACATAACTACTAATAGCAAGACTTCTCCCATGTCCCGAGGAACAAACGTAACTACTCACAAAGCATATTCATGTTCATAATCAGAGGGGTATTAATATGCATAATGGATCTGAACATATGATCTTCCACCAAATAAACCAACTAGCATCAACTACATGAAGTAATCAACACTACTAGTAGCATGGTGACAGGTACCACAGGTACCAATCTGAGGCTTTGGGACAAAGATTGGATACAAGAGATGAACTAGGGTTTGAGAGGAGATGGTGTTGGTGACGATGTTGATGAATATTGGCCCCCTCCCGATGAGAGGATCGTTGGTGATGATGATGGCGATGATTTCTGTAACACCCCAAAATTTTAACCTTGTTTTATTAATTAAAATTTTGCCAGGAATTTAAGACTTTTATTTTCTGGGCTCCTTTTTGATTTTTGAACCCTTTTTCTCCCTTCCTATTATGGAGTTTTCCCCAAAGAGAAAACCTTTCAAATATGTTATTGGACTTGTTTAACCTCTCAAGAAAAACTTTTCTTTTATTAGTAGAACTAATTACATAATTAATTTGCTTGATCTTTATTTTCTTGAAAAATGGTTTTTCCAAGGTTATATGGCCATATTTGAACTACAACCATTTGATAAATTCACTTAAAATTCCAACCAAAATTTGGAAATGTCATGTGATGTTTTTAAATCACTTTTATGCAAAAATAACTTTTATTCAAGAAATATATTGAGCTCTACACCCAATTTTTCTTCTCTGGTCCAAAGGGCAATTTTGCACTACAACTCATTTAAATATTTCTTTCTAGCTTCCACCAAAATTATGGGATGTTGGTAGTAGCATATGATTCAACTTTATGCAAAAACCCAGTGATGTTATTTGAAAATTTTGAGTGAATCAACCTCATCTTCATTCTGGTCCAACATGATGGTTTGTACAGCAACCATATTCTTGCTTGCTCTTTGGCCCTTGATTCTTTCCCCTGCTTGTAGACCACCCTACAAAACCCTTAAGTCCAGGAGCATGCAACCATTGGAATACTTTTGGTTCATGTGATGATGCCATTTGCCTCCTGTCCAGAACTGAGGTTTTGCAAAACTTGCACTAACAAGTTTGTGCTTTGTGCAAACTAACCTCACCTCCCTCTTGTGAATCCAAAGAGACACTGATCTGGAGAATTTGGCCACCCCAAGTATTGCCTAGATGCCCTTGGCATTTTGACAAACACCCTGAGTGCATAGCCAGATTTGGCATGATTTCAAGTTTACATTATGAACTTGGCCACCTGACCTAACCACCATGCCCATTTACCTTCTGACTAACCCTACCCTAGCCCTGTCTCTTGCCAGCCTCACCCGACCTCTAGCATGCACCGGCATTTCATCGAACACGCCCCGGGCGTGCTCAAGCGCGCCAGGCGTCGCTTACACGACGCAGCCCGAGCCGCTGGCGTCTCGCCTCAAGACCAGTTCCTGCCCTTGGCCAACAGCAGCTAGCACGCCACGTATCCCCTGACCGCCACGCCACCCCGACCACCCCTCGGCACCCACAGGCGCCACCGTCCGGATGGCCGTGGCGGCTAGCCGACGACGCATGCAGGCCCGGCCATGTCGGCGCCGCCGAGCCACCCCGGCTCGCCACCTGCCCAGGAGCAGCGCAAGTTTATCCCTCGCCGTCGGCTAGCTCGTCGCCTCCATGTCCCCCTGCTGCTCTGGAATGTCGGCCGCGATCTTATCCCCACTGGGCCAGAGAACCGACCTCGTCGGCGCTATAAAGGAAGCCCCGAGCTCGTCAAGCCCTCAAGGAACTTCCTCACTCCCACCGACCCTCCCGTGGTAGTAGAAAGACCCGGAGGGGTCGTCTTCCTCTTCTCCGGCAAACACAGCCGCCGCCGTCTCGACCACTCTGGCACCACCAGGGCCTCCCCCTCTCCACTCTCTCCACCAGAAGCTCTATCTCCCTCCCGTGAATCCTTCCCCCTGCTCGATTTTGACCGGGAACCACCGCAGCCCCAAAACCACTTTGCTCCCGAAACCTCCTCCGCCGCGAAGCTCACCGCCGACGACTCCTTCCACCTCCGTCGACCCAACGACCACCGGGAGGACCGCCCCGGTCTTGCGGATCCATCCCAACCCTCTCTGGGCTGGGAGCCGGGCTGTCACGGGCGTTGATCGGCTTGCCGGCCGCCTGCTCGCAAAGGCGGAGGAAGAGGAGGGAGATATGGACCGGTCAAACCTGACCAGTGGGCCCTTGGACCCACTGTCAGTGACCCCGCTCCTGTCCACATGGGTTAAGTTAAAGCGTATTTCTGGAGTACGTCTTCGTCGTGTTCATATTCGAATCTTTTTTCTTTTTTCTGTTTTATTTAAAGAAAAACAGGAATTCGACTAAACTTTGACTGGCTATAACGTTTTGAATATAACTCCAAATGAATTGATTCTTTTTCCTACATCTCTCAAATTCTGTCTAGTTTATTTTAAGATTTATTTGAAAAAATTTCAAACAACTTTTTTGTGCTGTTTTCAAAGTATGTCTTCTTTGAATATTTTCAAAATAGGGTTTTTGGAGAAGAAGAAAACTTGCAAATTTTTTGGAAAGCACCCCCACCTCTCCACACCTTGAAGGCAAGCATTCTGAACCTCGGCATAATAATTTTTGTGTCTTGGTTGACGCGTTTATAACACCACCTTATTTTCGGGAAACTTGTTATTTCATGTCGCCGGTCATCATTGGGACGGTTATGTCCGGTATGGCATGGTAAGGTATAATGAGCGGTGATTCTGTTGGATAAAATATACTCGTTATGCTAATCATGCAGGGAATACTTAAACCTCCTGAGTCGACCATAGATCGAGTCTTGTTCCAGTAACCCCCATACTTGTTTCGTACTACCACTTGTCCCTGCCATACATGGGGTACGGTTCAGTAAGTTGTCAACCCCTTTCCTAGCACACACACCATACAGAGAGGCCATGATGGAAGATACCGGAGGCATCCGGTAGGCATGCCATCTGACCCGGGGGCATGGGTGTCGTGGGTGATTCCAGACACTGGTAAGTTAAGCTGGTGTGTGCAAGTTAGTTGTGTTTTCAACTAAAAGACTGTAGACGGAATTAGTCCCGATGGACTAAAGAAATCCGTTACTCGTGGGTAAAGAGTACACCCTCTGCAGAGATATTAAACCTATTCGAATAGCCGTGTCCATGGTTAAGGACTATGATGCAGGGTCGAGATCAAGTGTCGGTCTTAGTGTCGGTCTTCGGAGGAGAAACCGCTAAACCGTAACATGGATCATGATTTGTGACTTGTGTTGATTATGATGATTATGATTATTTTTATCATGGACTAACTATTGCCATTACTTGATTTATTGAGTATCCCTGGGACGGTTCTACCTCCTGGATATTCACTATGAATGTATTTGCTTCATAAGCCCTTTATGTGGTGCCGCTCAGACGCCTTGATCGTGGCATTACTTGTTATTTATTTCCTTATAAGCCCTTTATGTGGTGTCGCTCAGACGCCCGATCGTGGCATTACTTGTTATTTATTTCCTTATAAGCCATTTATGTGGTGTCGTTCAGACTCCCGACTGTGGCTTGCGTGTTATTTTCTTTATAAGCCCTTTATGTGGTGTCGCTCACACGCCCGACTATGGCATGCCTGTTATTTTCTTTATAAGCCCTTTATGTGGTGTTGCTCAGACGCCCGACTTTGTCATGCTTGTTATTTTCTTTCTAAACCCTTTATGTGGTGTCGCTTAGACGCCCGACTGAGGCATGCTTCATATCACGGCCTTTTCGAGGGGTCGCTTCAGACACCCGATTGGTGCACGTTATTTCTATCCCATTATTGCATATTCATGTTGCATATAAATAACCTGCTTGCATGCATCAAATATTTTATTTTATGACTGACGATGTGATTATAGGATATTTCCGTGCATGATTATCATTTATATTATACCTATGTTCTCAATGTTTGCGAGTACATTCGAAATACTCACTGGCTTGTCCCTGGCTATTGTCTTGGCCAGATTTCTTGCATGGAGAGGAGCGTTGCGATGACAGCCTCGGAACCTAAGCAATGGTGATAGCAGCCTCGCGAAGATAGGAGTTAACCTGGTCAGCTGTTCCTGTGGGAAATGGAGTCCCATAGACACTGATGATCCACAAACCGCTTCCGCCATCAACCACTAGAAACCAATTGTTGTACTCCCATGCCAGAATGGTCTTGTACTACATATGTTTTGTATTTTTGCTTGGAATTTCTGTATCAAGTTGGTGCCTCATCAGCTAACAGTAATCCTGGGGCTGGTGAGCACAATGGCCATTTTTTGGAAATTAATACCCGGAAAACCGGTCGCGACAAACTTGGTATCAGAGCCAGGCTGACCATTGGCTAATCCTATGTTAGCCAGGTCAAAAAACTTAGGCAAACCAATCCACCAGACCCTAACCAAAACCCCAGCCAAGCTTCCCATGCAAGATAGCCACACAGTGACCCCGACACTTTTGGCAGTTGGTGCCCAACCTATCAGCCTAGCCTGTCGATCACGCCAAGAATCGACTCATAATCATCCTATTCGCAAGCATGCGAAGGAAGACGTCGTCCCTTTTTTCTATAAAAAGGGCACGCTTAGTCTCATCCCAAAGCACCGCACAAGCTCCTTCCCAAGCCAAGCCATAATGCCAGGCCCCGCTGGGTACACAATGAGACCACAACAACCAACCTTGGAGGTTTTGTGACCGTGCTCGCGAACCTCACACGCCGTGCCTTTGCATTAGAAGAGCCCCCAGAATATGTTGTGTACCAAGGGTCCGTGAGCGGTGAGAGCCGTCAATTTTGGGCCATGGTGCACGTCTATGGTAGGGGTCTGTCGCCAGAACGCCCCTATAGGTTCACCAGAAGGACAACTTTCTTCGAGCCACAAGCCATCCAACTAGCTGCTCGAGAAGCTATAGTTCAACTCTGGCATTTGTCGCCCAGAGTTAACTGTCGCTCGTTCTACTACTACCCCAGCCGTGACGGATATGGTAGACCACCCCAAGTTGCCAACGGAGATCACGAGGCGGATCCCGCTTTATTGCATGCAGTGCGCTATGTGAGTGCACTAGAGGATATGTTCGATCAAGTCACCATTGATCTGATCACAACTCGTGGCGAACTGATCCGCCGAACCCCAACTAGAAGAGAAGATGAGCCCGACGCCGACAACCCAGTCGTGCTGTTCGGACAACCAATCGAGACCGTGAGGTCAGCCCCGGCCATCAACCAAGGTGCCTTGATGACCCCAGAAGTGCTTCGTCGCCTTTTGGAAACGCACTCCAACGGGATTGTGGCCAACAATCCCCGAGATGGTCATCATCGCTACCCCGACCCTGCAGTTCCTCAACCCCTTCCAGCTAATCCTGACGGTGAAAACTGTGGTGAAACTTCGACGTCCACAAGGCAAGCCCGGTTAGATATTAACGAGGTAGACTGAGTCGCCTTTAGTAGTACCGAGTCTTAATATATCCTCGTCTTGTAACTATGTGATCCTGTATCGTCGTAATTAAATACTGTTTGCCTGTGCATCCCTATTTTTGTTATAGCCATGCACGAGTATGTTGATGTGCGATTGCATTTTTAATCCCAAGCGTAGCTTCCGAAGACCAACCTCGACGACGCAAGTTTGTGCTATGGATAAACCTTTTTGGTTTCAGCTAACAGGAATGATATTTTCAAAACAACCCTTGACAAATCTCGAGGACGAGATTTTTCTTAAGGGGGGTAGTGTTGTAACACCCCAAAATTTTAACCTTGTTTTATTAATTAAAATTTTGCCAGGAATTTAAGACTTTTATTTTCTGGGCTCCTTTTGATTTTTGAACCCTTTTTCTCCCTTGCTATTATGGAGTTTTCCCCAAAGAGAAAACCTTTCAAATATGTTATTGGACTTGTTTAACCTCTCAAGAAAAGCTTTTCTTTTATTAGTAGAACTAATTACATAATTAATTTTCTTGATCTTTATTTTCTTGAAAAATGGTTTTTCCAAGGTTATATGGCCATATTTGAACTACAACCATTTGATAAATTCACTTAAAATTCCAACCAAAATTTGGAAATGTCATGCGATGTTTTTAAGTCACTTTTATGCAAAAATAACTTTTATTCATGAAATATTTTGAGCTCTACACCCAATTTTTGTTCTCTGGTCCAGTGGGCAATTTTGCACTACAACTCATTTAAATATTTCTTTCTAGCTTCCACCAAAATTATGGGATGTTGGTAGTAGCATATGATTCAACTTTATCCAAAAACCCAGTGATGTTATTTGAAAATTTTGAGTGAATCAACCTCATCTTCATTCTGGTCCAACATGATGGTTTGTACAGCAACCATATTCTTGCTTGCTCTTTGGCCCTTGATTCTTTCCTCTGCTTGTAGACCACCCTACAAAACCCTTATGTCCAGGAGCATGCAACCGTTGGAATACTTTTGGTTCATGTGATGATGCCATTTGCCTCCTATCCAGAACTGAGGTTTTGCAAAACTTGCACTAACAAGTTTGTGCTTTGTGCAAACTAACCTCACCACCCTCTTGTGAATCCAAAGAGACACTGATCTGGAGAATTTGGCCACCCAAGCATTACCTAGATGCCCTTGGCATTTTGACAAACACCCTGAGTGCATAGCCAGATTTGGCATGATTTCAAGTTTACATTATGAACTTGGCCACCTGACCTAACCACCATCCCCATTTACCTTCCTCGACTAACCCTACCCTAGCCCTGTCTCTTGACAGCCTCACCATGACCTCTAGCATGCACCGGTATTTCATCGAACACATCCGGGCGTGCTCTGGGCGTCTCCAGGCGTGCGTTTAGCGCGCGTCTTGCGCCAAACTGGCGTCTCGCCTCAAGACCCTTCCGGCCCTTGGCCAATGTAGCTAGCACGCCACGTATCCCCACGCACCGCCACGCCACCTCGACCACCCACAGCACCCACAGCGCCACCGTCCGGACGGCCGTGGCGGCTAGCCGACGGCCACATGCAGCCCGGCCAGATGTCGCGCCGCCGAGCCACCCCGGCTCGCCACACCTGCCGGGAGCCGTGCAAGTTTATCCCCTCGCTGCAAATCGGCTGGCTCTAAAGTCGCCTCCACGTCCCCTGCTGCTATAGAGCGTCGGTGGTGTGGCGATCTTATCCCCACTGGCCTTGAGAACCGACCTCGTCGCGCTATAAAAGAAAGCCCCGAGCTCTTCAAGCCCTCAAGGAACTTCCCTCATTCCCTCACTGACCCTCCCGTGGTAGTAGAAAGACCAGAGGGTCCGTCTTCCTCTTCTCCGGCAAACACAGCCGCCGCCGCCGTCTCGACCACTCTGGCACCACCAGGGCCTCCCCCTCTCCACTCTCTCCACCAGAAGCTCTATCTCCCTCCCGTGAACCCTTCCCCCTGCTCGATTTTGACCAGGAACCACCGCAGCCCCAAAACGACTTTGCTCCCGAAACCTCTTCCGCCCATGAAGCTTCACTGCCGACGACTCCTTCCACCTCCGTCGACCCAGCGACCACCGGGAGGACCGCCTGTCTTGCGGATCCATCCCAACCTCTGGGCGCTCATGGGAGCCGCGCTGCTCACGGCATTGATCGCTGTTGCCTCGCCGCTGTTCGGGCAGAGGAAGAGGAGGGAGATATGGACCGGCCAAACCTCGACCAAGTGGGCCCTTGGACCCACTGCTGCTGACCCCGCTCCTGTCCACGTGGGTTAAGTGAAAGAGTATTTCCGGAGTACGTCTTCGACGTGTTCATATTCGAATCGTTTTTCTTTTTTCTGTTTTATTTAAAGAAAAACAGGAATTTGACTAAACTTTGACTGGCTATAACGTTTTGAATATAACAGCAAATGAATTGATTCTTTTTCCTACATCTCTCAAATTATTTCTAGTTTATTTTAAGATTTATTTGAAAAAAATTCAAACAACTTTTTTGTGCTGTTTTTAATGTATGTCTTCTTTGAATATTTTCAAAATAGGGTTTTTGGAGAAGAAGAAAACTTGCAAAAGTTTTTGGAAAGCACCCCCACCTCTCCACACCTTGAAGGCAAGCATTCTGAACCTCGGCATAATAATTTTGGTGTCTTGGTTGACGCGTTTATAACACCACCTTATTTTTGGGAAACTTGTTATTTCATGTGACATGATCATTTGCATGGATGCATATCCGTGTTTTACTTGCTGTTGGAGATGAATATACTTGTGATGGTAATCATCCTCATGTGCCTTGCATGCATGCCGGAAAGGAATCTGGGAAAGCATCTGCCTTGGGTAGGCGGTGAGCTTGTCGCTGGTCTCCATTGGGACGGTTATGTCCGGTATGGCATGGTAAGGTATAATGAGCGGTGATTCTGTTGGATAAAATATATTCGTTATGCTAATCATGCAGGGAATACTTAAACCTCCTGAGTCGACCATAGATCGAGTCTTGTTCCGATAACCCCCATACTTGTTTCAGACTACCACTTGTCCCTGCCATACATGGGGTACGGTTCGATGAAGTTGTCAACCCCTTTCCTAGCACACACCATACAGAGAGGCCATGATGGAAGATCTTAGGAGGCATCCGGTAGGCATGCCATCTGACCCGGGGGCATGGGTGTTTCGGTTGTAGCCGAAGGGGTAGCTCCCCTAGTTTGCGCGCGGTATAAATTTTGTGATCCCATGCTACGTCGAGGTTGTAGCCTCCCCACTTAGAGTTTTGCTTGACAGGCGTCGTGGGTGATTCCAGACACCGGTAAGTTAAGCTGGTGTGTGCAAGTTAGTTGTGTTTTCAACTAAAAGACCGTAGACGGAATTAGTCCCGATGGACTAAAGAAATCTGTTATTCGTGGGTAAAGAGTACACGCTCTGCAGAGATATTAAACCTATTCGAATAGCCGTGTCCATGGTTAAGGACTACACCGGTCAGGTCAAGTGTCGGTCTTCGGAGGAGAAACCGCTAAGCGTAACATGGATCATGATTTGTGACTTGTGTTGATTATGATGATTATGATTATTTTTATCATGGACTAACTATTGTCAAGTTACTTGATTTATTGAGTATCCACAGGGACGGTTCTACCTCCTAGATATTCACTATGAATGTATTTTCTTCATAAGCCCTTTATGTGGTGTCGCCAGGGCCTCGAATCGTGGCATTACTTGTTATTTATTTCCCTTATAAGCCCTTTATGTGGTGTCGCTCAGACGCTCGATCCGTGGCATTACTTGTTATTTATTTCCCTTATAAGCCCTTTATGTGGTGTCGCTCGGACGCCTTATGTAACATGCTTGTTATTTTCTTTATAAGCCCTTTATGTGGTGTCGCCAGACGCCCGATTGTGGCATGCTTGTTATTTTATTTATAAGCCCTTTATGTGGTGTCGCTCAGACGCCCGACTGTGGCATGCCTGTTATTTTCTTTCTAAGCCCTTTATGTGGTGTCGCTTAGACGCCCGACTGAGGCATGCTTCATATCACGGCCTTTTCGAGGCGTCGCTTGAACACCGATTGGTGCATGTTATTTCTATCCCATTATTGCATATTCATGTTGCATATAAATAACCTGCTTGCATGCATCGTAGATTTTATTTTATGACTGATGATGTGATTATAGTATATTTCCGTGCATGATTATCATTTATATTATACCTATGTTCTCAATGTTTGCGAGTACATTCAAAGTACTCACTGGCTTGTCCCTGGCTATTGTCTTGGCCAGATTTCTTGCATCGAGAGGAGCATTGTGATGACAGCCTCGGAACCTAAGCAATGGTGATAGCAGCCTCGCGAAGATAGGAGTTAACCTGGTCAGTTGTTCCTGTGGGAAATTGAGTCCCATAGACACTGATGATCCACAAACCGCTTCCGCCATCAACCTCTAGAAACCAATTGTTGTACTCCCAGGCCAGAATGGTCTTGTACTACAGATGTTTTGTATTTTGCTTGAATTTCTGTATCAAGTTGGTGCCTCATCGCCTAACAGATAATCCTGGGCTGGTGAGCACAACGGACATTTTCTGGAAATTAATACCCGGAAAACCGGTCGCGACAATTGCCCCCTCCCGGACGGAAGTTTCCCCGGCAGAACAGCTCCGCCGGAGCCCTAGATCGGTTCCACCTCGTGGCGGCGGAGTTTCTTCCCGAAAGCTTGCTTCTGATTTTTCTTTGGACGAAAGACTTCATATAACAGAAGATGGGCACCGGAGCCCTGCCAGGGGGCCCACGAGGCAGGGGGCTCGCCTAGGGGGAAGGGCGCATCTCCCACCCTCATGGCAAGGGTGTGGCCCCCCTCTGGTAGTTTCTTCGCTCAGTATTTTTTATTAATTCCGAAAATGACTTCCGTGAAGTTTCAGGACTTTTGAGCTCTGCGAATAGGTCTACGATATTTGCTCCTTTTCCGAGAATCCCAATTGCCGGCATTCTCCCTCTTCGTGTAAACCTTGTAAAATAAGAGAGAATAGGCATAAGTATTGTGACATAACGTGTAATAACAGCCCATAATGCAATAAATATCAATGTAAAAGCATGATGCAAAATGGACGTATCAACTCCCCCAAGCTTAGACCTCGCTTGTCCTCAAGCAGAAGTCGATAACGATAAATATGTCCACATGTTTAGAGATAGAGCTACGGTTCAATCGTACAATAATATGCACGCAAACGTGTACGATCAAGATCAGGGACTCACGGGAAGATATCACAACACAACTCTAAAAACATTAATAAGTCATACAAGCATCATAATACAAGCCAGGGGCCTCGAGGGCTCGAATACAAGTGCTCGATCATAGACGAGTCAACGGAAGCAACAATATCTGAGTACAGACATAAGTTAAACAAGTTGCCATAAGATGGCTAGCACAAATTGGGTTACAGATCGAAAGAGGCACAGGCCTCCTGCCTGGGATCCTCCTAAACTACTCCTGGCTGTCGTCAGCGGGCTGCACGTAGTAGTAGGCACCTCCGGTGTAGTATGAGTCGTCGTCGACGGTGGCGTCTGGCTCCTGGGCTCCGACATCTGGTTGCGACAACCAGGTTGATGGGTAAGGGGGAAAATAGGGAGAAAAGCAACCGTGAGTACTCATCCAAAGTACTCGCAAGCAAGAACTACACTACATATGCATGGGTATATGTGTAAAGGGCCATATCGGTGGACTGAATGAGAATGCGAGAATAAGAGGGGATAGCTAATCCTGTCAAAGACTACGCTTCCGCCACCTCCATCTTGACATGTAGAAGAGAGTAGATGGTAAGTTCACCAAGTAGCATCGCATAGCATAATCCTACCCGGCGATCCCTCCTCACGCCCTGTTAGAGAGCGATCACTGGTTGTATCTAGCACTTGGAAGGGTGTGTTTTATTAAGTATCCGGTTCTAGTTGTCATAAGGTCAAGGTACATCTCCAAGTCAGTCTCACACGGAGATCACGGCTATTTGAATAGATAAACTTCCTGTGAGGGTGCACCACATAACCCAACACGCTTGATCCCATTTGGCCGGACACACTTTCCTGGGTCATGCCCGGCCTCAGAAGATCAACACGTCACAACCCCACCTAGGCCAACAGAGAGGTAAGCACGCCGGTCTAAACCTAAGCGCACAGGGGTCTGGGCCCATCGCCCTTAGCACACCTGCATGTTGCGTGGGTGGCCGGAAACAGACCTAGCCTAGAAGGCGTTCCAGTCCAATCCTGTGCGCGCCGCTCAATCGCTGACGTCAAGAAGGCTTCGGCTGATACCACGACACCGAGTGCCTATATCTTTCCCACGTAGTTGGTTAGTGCGTATAGACCAAATGGCCAGACTCAGATTAAATACCAAGATCTCGTTAAGCGTGTTAATGATATAACAGCGGACACCGACCAGGGCCAGGCCCACCTCTCTCCTAGGTGGTCTCAACCTGCCATGTCGCTCTGCCACAAAGTAACAGTCGGGGGCCGTCGGGAACCCAGGCCCACCTCTACCGGGATGGAGCCACCTGCCCCTTGACCCCCATCTCCGAGCAGTATCATAAGTAATGTAACGATTATAAAGTATATAGCATATGCCCGTGATCACCTCCGAAGGGAATCACGCCCAAAGAGTATAGCATGGCGATGGACAAGAGTGTAGGGCCATCGATGGAATACTAGCATCCTATACTAAGCATTTAGGATTGCGTAAGGGTAACAATTTAGCAGCAATGACAGGCTATGCAGCAGAATAGGATTAACCGAAAGCAGAAACATGCTACGCTACTCTAATGCAAGCATTATAGAGAAGGAGTAGGTGATATCTGGTGATCAAAGGGGGGGCTTTCCTGGAAGCTCAGTTGCACAAGAAGGGTCCTCGGCGACGTAGTCGTACTCGGTGGCATCAGCGCCGGTCTCGGGGTCTACCGGGGAAGAAGAGGGGGGAAGAAACAGTAAATATGGAGCAAACAAAGCATCACAAAACAAAATGAGGCAATCTGGCGGTGCTGGGGTGATCTAACGGGGTAGGTGATCAAGCAAAGAAACATCCGGAAAGTATTCCCGGTGTTTATATTCGAACAGATGAACCGGAGAGGGAAAGTTGTGTGTTTGCTATGCTAGGGATGTGTGGCGGACGAACGGGCTGCGTATCCGGATTCGTCTCGTCGTTCTGAGCAACTTTCATGTACAAAGTTTTTTCATCCGAGTTGCGGATTATTTTATATTAATTTTTAAAGATTTAAATCATTTTGTATATTAACAGAATTAATTTAATTACACAATGTAATTATGAAGTCAGCGTGATGTCAGCATGATGTCATCAGTTAACTGTCTGTTGACTGGGTCAACAGACGTGTGGGTCCCGTTCGTCATTGACTCAGACTAACTAAACAGGTTTTATTAGTTTAAATTAGTTAATTAGATTAACTAACACTGGTTAATTAAGTTAATTGATTTTCCTAATTAACTAATTAATATTATTTTTTCTAAGGTCTTATTATTATTATTATTATTATTTCCGTTTCTTTTTTTAACTTTCTGGGCATGGGGCCCCCCTGTCATTGGCACAAGGGGCCATAGCGATAATCTTGAGGTTCATAGGCGTCGGGCGCCGAGTGCAGGCGCTCGAGCGGGCACTCGCCTGAGGCGAGGCAGGCCGCCCGGCACCGGCAGGCGAGGCAGCTGGCCAGGCCAGACCTGGCCAGGCGGATCTGACGGGGTGGCGCCGGTCGCGGCCAGTGGCGCTTCAGGCGGCCTTGATGGCGGCCCGTGGGAGGAGAAGAGAGAGGAGGCGAGGCGCGGCGATTCACGGGCCATGGGGCGCCGCCGAGCAACAGGGGAGGCGGGCGGTGACCAGAGGGCGGCGCAGAGGGCGAGGCCCAGTGGCACGACGCTGGCCGTGGCCGGAGCGGAGGACGGGAGGAGCACCGGGCGACGACGAAGCGCAAGTAGAGGCACAGGTAGGCGCGGGCGGTGGGCGCGGCCTACGGTGACCGGAGCAGAGGGGAACGGATCGAGGGCGGACAAGGCATCACCGGGGGCGTAGGGCACGGGGTAACGGAGGTCGAGAAGGAGGACGAGGACGACGTCGATGTGGTGTCGGGGAGGCAGTCCGGCGGGGATGAGGAGGCAGTCCGGCCAGGTGGCCGTTGACGAGGCAGGCCGCGGCGGTGGCGTTCCGGGCGGCGGCGGTTCGATCCCCCGATCCAATCGGGAGGGTGCAAAGGAGGGAAGAGGGGAGGCGACGGCAGAAGTGCGGCGCCGGCGACGGGCGCCGTCGTCGAGGTCGCGGGCCGACGCGGGATCGGGGCGATCCCGATCCAGATCATGGGAGGTGGAGGCGAGTGGGGCGAGGGACTGGGAGTGGGGCCCTGGGAGGGACCGCTTAGGGTTCGGCCGCCTGTGGGTGATGTAGGCGCCATGTGGGACGGCCTGTTTGGCACCGAGGCCATCTGGGCCATGGCCGAGGGGGGTTCTCCTTTTTACGGTTAGTTTTAGTTTTAGTTCTTTTATTTATTTTCTCTTCTATTTTATTTCATTTTAAATATTTAGGCCTTTTATAAAAACACGGTTCCTTCACCATAAAAACCTAAGAAATTATTTGCACACTTTGCACATTTTAGTTTAATATTTTGAAAACTTTTATTATTTGCCAAATTTTGAATTTGAATTTTGGACCGGTTTTTTTATCTAACGATAGATTAGCAACAGTAACGGAGGTGACGTGGAATCGTTAACGTGGAATTACTGTAGTTGGATTATCTGGGCATTACAAATCTCCTCCACTACAAGAAATCTCGTCCCGAGATTTAAGAGGGGAGTAAGTGGGAAAGTTCTGGTTACGAAATTCTAACGGGTCTACTCGGTCTTGGTTGCTCTTCTCGAAGAGGTCGATCCATTACGTTGATGTCCTCATTTCTCTGCTTCAGGTCATCATGATGAAGTCGTCATCCTTTCTTCGGGAACTCCATCGTACTTACGAAAGAATAAAGGGGGTATTCCGGGAGAACGGACCTCTGCAAGGTAGACTATCTGGTAGATAACATCGAGGAAGGTGGCGGAAAGTAACTCTCGAATTGAAACTTAAGAAAAATATCAAGAGCAAAGTAAGGAGGTATCATGGGAAGTTTTCGAGTGGGCAGGCAATCGACCAATGCCCGAAACGAAGCGTGAAAGGGGTTCAGAGCAACTAGAATAAGTATTGTGTCTGATACCAGAATTGATCACTAGGAAGGTGGCTCGCAAATTATAACGAAACGGAGCGGAAGGGATAACTTCGAAACAGGGATGTTCAGGAGAGTCAGGTTTCGATCTTGTGGAACTGTGGGTTATGGGCCCACCATGTGGTTAAAAGTAGGAAAAGCGTTGATATCTTGCACGGTCGTGATAGCAAGACATGTGAGAGGGTAGCCTATCAGTTATGTTGGCAACAATGTCGATACCAAGGGCGAGGGACGAAGAGAACCATTTTCCTGCTTGTTGAACGAGGAGGACCATTAGGCAAAGTTCTCGGCCCATCGATGGCTACCGAAATGTCATCAATTATAGTAATAGGGTCTTCTTGGCAGAGTTGTACCACGAGGTGCTTACCTAAGCAGGAATTACCTTTGCTTTCGATTAAGTAGATCATAAGAAAGTTTGAACAAAACAACGGGAAGGAAAATGTGTTTAAACACATATATCAGGGTATATCCTTCACAAGGGCAAGCGAGCATGATATCCGTGACAGGATATAATGTAGAAAACCCTTTAGGTAAGGGGAGAGAAATTTCATGACATTACCCATACAACGGTGTTTGGATAACTGAGCAAGAAATATTTAGCATTTGGGCTTCAAATGTTCTTGTTGAAAATCGGAGTACCACAGACATGCTTGAGATAGCATTGACATGGTCTTCAAGCAAAGGTCGGACTTTGGATACTCAATGGATTCATCAGGAACAACTTAGAGAATAAGTCTTTCAATTTCCTCATGGAAGAATGGTTAACATTGCTAAAATGAAGAACTATAACGATAGGGCCTCCGGCCAGGTGTACTAGGAACGACATCACCTTACCGGGTCACATAAAGACCAGTGTTATATCTCTTGGAAATATGTTCCAACCATCATATCAGACTGAGATTCAGTTCTGATTGGTGGCAGGATACCTAGGAAGAAAAGGTGCAACACAATTGACGAGATGACAATGTAAGATTCTCCGGAAATGAACTATGGAACAAGTTCCGACACACGAGTAGGTGGCTGATTGACTCAGCTACAATTCATTGAGATTTTCAAAAGATGGATTTCCACACTTATGTGAACAAGGAGATAACATTTGTCAGATCAATTGATATAATGGTGTATGTTCGAGGAAAACATACACAATTAAACATTTGTTGAAATGTGCACCCGAAATATGGGCTAGGTAGCACGATCAATGTTCGAATGATGATTCAATAAGCCATAGACGTAAAATGAAACTATAGACCAATAACTTCAAAGCAAGAGGGTTGCTAGAAGTTTAGAATTTACACATCACAGACCATTTGTCGGTATTCCTGTTAGAAACAACACGGGGACCAAGAAAAGAATGGTGATGTTAATAAGTATCACTGGTATCAAGAATTATTAAGAGGTGGAGTAATCCTCACGACATTCTTGACATCAAAGATGGTAATACTCCACGGTAGATCATAACATAAGTTGGATAGCAAGGAACTCAAGGTACAACGCAAAACAAGAACAAGTTTTGTGTTGGAGGGAATGCAATAATGTTGTGGATGATAACCCAAATCGCCGAGGGCAAAGGATGATATTTCTCATCGAGAATTCGATAGATATCTTGGAAGACATCAAAATGTTGATGATGATCACGACACATTTGTCGAGAGGTTTCGAGAAGATGTAACTGATCGGCGATGACGTCAAGTCAAAGGAATGATGAAGCAAAAGGTTATTGGAACCATGGGTACGACACAAACTCAAAATCAAGTTTGTCGCTCAAGGAGAAATGATATGACGAGGAAGATTGACGTAAGCTTAGCTCATCATCGAAAATTGTGCTCCGGGAAGAAGGACCAGGTAGCACAGTTAAAATTTAGCACGATAAGGATATAGCCGAGCAGGCTAGAAATGACGTGATCGAGTTAAAACCCGTAAGTAATGGAGGTTACCAAGAGTTTTTTATTCGCGGTGCAGACTCGATTCAGTAATCGGTGTCCTTGAGTGTTTAATAACTCAGAGCCCGTGAAAAATAAAAAAAATTGGAATAAGTGAGAATGTAGTACTTGACGGAGAAGTCATAAGAATTTTATGCAGTTCCGCGATAATCTCGAGATACCAGGGGGTAATACTCGACGACAGACCAAAGTAGAGGTTGGACTGGGGTATTGCTTTGCTGAGGACAAGTGTTTAAACTTGCCTAAGAAATGGGATCAAAGAAGGACATATGGTCGGAACCACGATTGCAAAGGATCAATTCACCGATACCAAAGGATATTATATCAAGGAAATAGTTATTATTACAAGAAGTTTCCATGATAAGATTTGCATCGTGTCCATGGGCATGAGCATAAAGTTCAAGGTCGACTCCACTTCTTCCATGTATAACCTTCCATCCACTTCTCGTTTCTTTTTGAAATGGCATTAGTTGTTGAAAGTTTTACCTGGTGCAATACCAGACAAGTATGACCCGTGAAATCCTTCGGGTTTGCACAGATTAGGGAAGGCATTGGTTCAACCCATCGGGGCTTCTTAGGAACATATACCAGAAGCTTCAAGAGTAAATATCACCAGCTCGAAAGCATAGCATGGTTGACAAAAGTAGAGAATACAATTTACCAAAGGCATTATGTATCGGAGAAAGAACTCACAAAGTGATTAATTATGAAGGACACTGTCGTATAATAATCCAACAGTGGATATGGTGATCCACATTGGAGCTGATGTGAGTATCGATACCCAATCAGAGGAAGAAAGAATGCGAATGCATAGGTTTATAGAACATCTGAATAATTCAACGTTTAAATAGCAAAGGAATTATGATTTTCAAATCAAGGGATCAGGAGCAAATGCTTTGATCAAGCACGGATAAGTTGAATACACTTAGGGGTACAATCGACGGCAATTTGATTGGTCAATAACCAACTCATGTTTAAAATGACGTCTGAGCCGGAAGGATGAATTCTAGGATCTGATTGAGGATGGCGAGCATTCGCAACATTTTGAGTCAACGGACTCAAAATGATAATGACAAGGGATGCCAATAAGATTATAGACTTATGGGATTAACCATAATGAAAGCAAGTAAGAATTTCAAGAGCATTAGGCTACTCAGGATTTTCGGAAGTTCAAATAGTATTTTGAATACTATTGTGAAATACATGAATCAACTGGGGATGAGCAAATATCCGGTGAGTGCTAGAAATTATCCATAGTGATATTCATGTGGCAAAGAACAGCAAGGCAGTAAGCTCAAGGATTCTCGGAACAACAGAGAGAATTTCGGGATATCTTGTAATAACAAGATCAACTGGGAAGCATTGTATGAATGGCGAGTATACGTGGTTATCCATAGGGGTTTATCGATGGAAGGGAATTGCAAAAGCGATGCCATAAAGTCTTAAGAGAACATCGTAGAGTATCTTGAGAATCTTCTAGTGCGAGGAGGCGATCATCATCTGTAATAAGGGGCTCTCCGGGAGAAACTATTATCGAGAACCTAGAGTCCGAGTTAGTAAAATCGTTTAACCCGAATAGAAGAGATGTCAGAGTCCCAGGGTATAGGTCGAGGAATAAAAGATCCTAATACCACCCAAATGGCGACGTGGGTCCGTAAGACACACATCCATGTTAGTAAAAAAAATTTGCAATGTCTAGACTCTACTTCGGCCAAGGAGTTGGAAAGGGGGATTCCTACAGGCAGTCGGCTCTGATACCAACTTGTGACGCCCCCGATTCAATCGTACACTAATCATGCACACAAACGTGTACGATCAAGATCAGGGACTCACGGGAAGATATCACAACACAACTCTAAAAACATAAATAAGTCAGACAAGCATCATAATACAAGCCAGGGCCTCGAGGGCTCTAATACAAGTGCTCGATCATAGACGAAGTCGTGAAGCAACAATATCTGAGTACAGACATAAGTTAAACAAGTTGCCATAAGATGGCTAGCACAAACTGGGTTACAGATCGAAAGAGGCGCAGGCCTCCTGCCTGGGATCCTCCTAAACTACTCCTGGCTATCGTCAGCGGGCTGGACGTAGTAGTAGGCACCTCCAGTGTAGTATGAGTCGTCGTCGACGGTGGCCTCTGGCTCCTGGGCTCCAGCATCTAGTTGCGACAACCAGGTAGAAGGGAAAGGGGGAAAAGAGGGAGAAAATCAACCGTGAGTACTCATCCAAAGTACTCGCAAGAAAGGAGCTACACTACATATGCATGGGTATATGTGTAAAGGGCCATATCGGTGGACTGAACTGCAGAATGCCAGAATAAGAGGGGGATAGCTAATCTTGTCGAAGACTATGCTTGTGGCCACCTCCATCTTGCAGCATGTAGAAGAGAGTAGATGGTAAGTTCACCAAGTAGCATCGCATAGCATAATCCTACTCGGTGATCCCCTCCTCGTCGCCCTGTTAGAGAGCGATCACCGGGTTGTATCTGGCACTTGGAAGGGTGTGTTTTATTAAGTATCCGGTTCTAGTTGTCATAAGGTCAAGGTACAACTCCAAGTCGTCCGTTCATCAAGATCACGGCTATTCGAATAGATAAACTTCCTTGCAGGGGTGCACCACATAACCCAACAAGCTTGATCCCATTTGGTCGGACACACTTTCCTGGGTCATGCCCGGCCTCGGAAGATCAACACGTCGCAACCCCACCTAGGCCAACAGAGAGGTCAGCACGCTGGTCTAAACCTAGCGCACAGGGGTCTGGGCCCATCGCCCTTAGCACACCTGCATGTTGCGTGGGCGGCCGGAAGCAGACCTAGCCTAGAAGGCGTTCCAGTCCAATCCGGCGCGCGCCGCTCAGTCGCTGACGTCAAGAAGGCTTCGACTGATACCACGACACCGAGTGCCCATATCTTTCCCACGTAGTTGATTAGTGCGTATAGACCAAATGGCCAGACTCAGATCAAATACCAAGATCTCGTTAAGCGTGTTAATGTTGTAACCGCGGACGCCGACCAGGGCCAGGCCCACCTCTCTCCTAGGTGGTCTCAACCTGCCCTGTCGCTCCGCCACAATGTAACAGTCAGGAAGGGGCCGTCGGGAACCCAGGCCCACCTCTACCGGGATGGAGCCACCTGCCCCTTCAGCCCCCATCTCCGAACAGTATCATAAGTAATGTAACAGTATAGAGTGTATAGCATATGCCCGTGATCACCTCCCGAGTGATCACGCTGATAGTATAGCATGGCAGACGGACAAGAGTGTAGGGCCACTGATGGAATACTAGCATCCTATACTAAGCATTTAGGATTGCAGGTAAGGGTAACAACTGTAGCAGCAATGACAGGCTATGCAGCAGAATAGGATTAACCAAAAGAAGTAACATGCTACACTACTCTAATGCAAGCAGTATATAGAAGGAATAGGTGATATCTAGTGAGCAAAGCGGGGGCTTGCCTGGAAGCTCAGTTGCACAAGAAGAAGGGTCGTCGGCGACGTAGTCGTACTCGGTGGCATCAGCGCCGGTCTCGGGGTCTACCGGGGAAGAAGAGGGAGAAGAAACAGTAAATACGAAGCAAACAAAGCATCACAAAACATAACGAGGCAATACGCGGTGCCAGGGGTGATCTAACGCGGGGATAGGTGATACCGGCGAAGGGGGGAAACATCCGGGAAAGTATTCCCGGTGTTTCGCATTTTCGGACAGATGAACCGGAGAGGGAAAGTTGTGTGTTTGCTATGCTAGGGATGTGTGGCGGACGAACGGGCTGCGTATCCGGATCCGTCTCGTCGTTCTGAGCAACTTTCATGTACAAAGTTTTTTATCCGAGTTGCGGATTATTTTATATTAATTTTTAAAGATTTAAATCATTTTTTATATTAACATAATAATTTAATTACAAAATGTAATTATGATGTCAGCGTGATGTCGGCATGATGTCATCAGTCAACTTTATGTTGACTGGGTCAACAAACGTGTGGGTCCCGTTTGTCATTGACTCAGACTAACTAAACAGGTTTTATTAGTTTAAATTAGTTAATTAGATTAACTAACACTGGTTAATTGAGTTAATTGATTGTCCTAATTAATTAATTAATATTATTTTTTTAAAGTCTTATTATTATCATTGTTATTTTCGTTTCTTTTTTTTTACCTGCTGGGCATGGGCCCCCTGTCATTGGCACAGGGGGCCATAGCGGTCTTGAGGTTCACTGGCGCCGGGCGCCGGGTGCGGCGCACCCGAAGGGCACTCGCCTGCAGAGCAGGACGAGGTCACGAGGCACCGACGACGTGAGGTAAGTGGCGCAGCCAGCCAGGCCACAGCGGGCGGAGGCGACAGGGGTGGCGCCAGTGTGGCGCTGGGCGGGCCTTGATGGCGCGGTCGTGGGAGGAGAAGAGAGAGGAGGCGATGCGCAGCGAGGCACGGGGCCATGGGGCGCCGGCTGGAGCAGCAGGGGAGGCGGGCGGTGACTGGAGGCGGCGCAGAGGGGCGAGGCCCAGCGGCCTGACGTGCTGGCCGTGGCCGGAGCGGGAGGGATGGGTGGAGCACCGGGCGACGATGACGAGCGTCAGTAGAGGCGCAGGTTGGCGCGGGCGGTGGGCGCGGCCTACGGTGACCGGAGCAGCGGGGAACGGCGCGCGGGCGGACGAGGCCTCACCGGGGGCGTAGGGCACGGGGCAACGGGGGTCGAGGAGGGGGACGGGGACGACGTCGATGTGGTGTCGGGGAGGCAGTTCGGTGGGGAGGAGGAGGCAGTCCGGTGAGGTGGCCGTCGACGAGGCAGGCCACGGCGGCGGTTCGATCCCCCGATCCAATCAGGGGGGCGCAAAGGAGGGAAGAGGATAGGCGACGGCAGCAGTGCGGCGCCGGCGACGGGCGCCGTCGTCGAGGTCGCGGGGCGGCGCGGGATCGGGGCGATCCGATCCAGATCATGGGGGGGATGGGGCGAGTGGGGGCGAGGGGAGTGGAGAGTGGGGCGACTGGGGAGGGACCACTAGGGTTCGGTCGCCCCAGGGGTGATGTAGGCGCCGCCTTGGCCGGCTTGTTTGGCACCGAGGCCATCTGTGCCATGGCCCAGCCGGGGGGGGTTCTCCTTTTTTTCTTGGTTAGTTTTAGTTTTAGTTCTTTTATTTATTTTCTCTTCTATTTTATTTCATTTTAAATATTTACGCCTTTTATAAAAGCACGGTTCCTTCACCATAAAAACCTAAGCAATTATTTGCACACTCTGAACATTTTAGTTTAATATTTTGGAAAATTTTATTATTTGCCAAATTTTGAATTTGAATTCTGGACCGGTTTTTTATCTAATGATAGATTAGCAACAGTAACGGAGGTGACGTGGCATCGTTAATGTGGAATTACTGTAGTATGATTATCCGGGCGTTACTAGACGTGTCGATAAAATAAAATACGGACATGAGGGCATCATGATCATTCTTATAACAGCAACATATATGGATATTGTCATATGATTTCTTGTGCTCAAGTAATAATCTATTCACAATGTCAAGTATGAATCGGAAACTTCTTTGAGAACCAACAAACTATAATCTCAGATCCTTTGAAGCAATTGCAATTTATCATAACATCGGTAAGTGTCTATATAAGAGCTTTTCAGCAATTCCACATACTCAACTATCATTTAGTCTTTCACAATTGCTAACACTCACGCAATACTTATGGTTATGGAGTTTTAGTCGGACACAGGGAAAGATAGGGGCTTATAGTGTTGCCTCCCAACCTTTTACCTCAAGGGTAATGTAAACAATAATAGTTTATGCTAACTTACATCCAATTAGATATATATATCAGGATCTTTCCAACACAATGTGCTTGCCAAAGGATAAAATGTAAAAAGTAAAGGCGAAGATCACCATGACTCTTGCAAGGTATAAAACAAAAGTAAAAGATAGGCCCTTCATGAGCGGGAAGCAGAGGTTGTCATGTGCTTCGGGGTTGGATGCACGAAATCTTAATGCAAAAGAACGTCACTTTATATTGCCACTTGTGATGTGGACCTTTATTATGCAGTCCGTCGCTTTTATTTCTTCCACATCACAAGATCGTATAAAGCTTATTTTCTCCACACTAATAAGTCATACATATTTAGAAAGCAATTTTTATATTGCATGCATCGATGACAACTTACTTGAAGGATCTTACTCAATCCATAGGTAGATATGGTGGACTCTCATGGCAAAACTGGGTTTAAGGATATTCGGAAGCACAAGTAGTATCTCTACTTGGTGCAAAGAATTGGCTAGCATGAGGGAGAAAGGCAAGCTCAACATGTTGGATGATCCATGACAATATACTTTATTTTGGATATAAGAAAACATAACCCATTACGTTGTCTTCCTTGTCCAACATCAACTCTTTAGCATGTCATATTTTAATGAGTGCTCACAATCATAAAGGATGTCCAAGATAGTATATTTATATGTGAAAACCTATCTTTCTTTATTACTTCCTATTAATTGCAACGATGACCAAAACTATGTTTGTCAACTCTCAATAACTTTTAATCATCATACTCTTTATATGTGAAGTCATTACTCTCCATAAGATCAATATGATCTCTTTACTTCTTTTTATTCTTTCTCTTTCTTTTATTCCCTCAAGATCATAGCAAGATAATCAAGCCCTTGACTCAACACTAATCTTTATTGTATAGCTCACGGACTCGATTACATAGAGGGATCATAAAGCGAAACTCAAAACTAAATCATACTAAAACTTTAATCTACTAGATCAAGATATTACCAAAAGGATCGAACTAAGAAAAACGGTAAAGATAGGAGTGTGATGGTGATACGATACCGGGGCACCTCCCCCAAGCTTGGCAGTTGCCAAGGGGAGTGCCCATACCCATGTGATTATATCTCTCTCCTCGGGGGTGGTGATGATGGAGTTGTTGATGATCTAGGCTTGTCATCCGTCTTCCAAGGCATAGGCTCACCATCATAGAAGGATGATCGAGTCTCCAGAATTCTCAAATCTGCAGCCAAACTCATCCTCTTGAATCTATATTCATACTCACAGTTTTGGTTTTGCAGGTCATAGATTTGGGCTTGGAGGTGCTCGATTTTCTCGGGGAGCTTGAAGATGGTCTCCCCAATGTTCTTGTCATCCAGCTTGTGGTTGTTGGTGAATTCCGCGATCATCATGTGGTTGGCGTTGAGTCCGCGTTCCACCATACCCTGGCACTTGAAAACTTGTTGCTCCGTTGCTTCGAGCCTCATATCCACGCTTCCTGTCCTCCTTGGTCCCTCAACATCGTGGATGTGCAGCAACCCATCATTCATCTCAATGGTTTGAGGGTGTTGCGGCACCTCCGCGAGGTAGGGGTTGATGACCTTCTCGAAGAACTTGTCCTTGGGGGCACTTGGAGACGCCATGGTGATCTAGATCTGTCAGAAAAATAGCTCGAAACGAGAACAGAGGATAATTGCGTGGTACGGTGGTCAAAACCTTCGGGAGGTTATATAATGAATTTTTACCGACCAAAAGAAGTATCGTGCAAGAAAACAGAGTCTGGAGAGCGCACGAGGTGCCCACGAGGCAGGGGGTGCGCCCAGGGGGGTAGGGCGCGCCTCCCACCCTCGTGGAAGCCTCGTGTCCTTCCCGGACTACTTCTTATTTTCCTATTTTCTTAAATATTCCAAAATGGATAAAAATTGCCATTAGACCTGTTTTGGAGTCAGTTTACTTACCGTACCACATACCTATTCCTTTTCGGAGTCTGAAACATTTCAGAAAGTGTCCCTTATGTATTCCTCCGGGATTAAGTTTCAATAATATTAATTTCAACATTTATGGGATTACCTGAGATATAATGTTTGATTCTTTGACCATTCACCACCTTGGATTTGTGCCTTGAAGTTGTTGATTTTTATGGCACCGAACGATAGACCTCCTCGATAACGTAAGGACCTTCCCATTTAGAGAGAAATTTTCCTGCAAAAAATCTTAAACGACAGTTGAATAGCAACACATAATCACCTACATTAAACTCACGCTTTTGTATCCTTTTGTCATGCCATCTTTTAACTTTTTCTTTAAACAGTTTGGCATTCTCATAAGCCTGGGTTCTCCATTCATCAAGTGAGCTAATGCCAAATAGCCTCTTCTCACCGGCAAGTTTGAAATCATATTGAGCTCTTTAATGGCCCAATATGCTTTATGTTCTAGTTCAAGAGGTAAGTGACATGCTTTTCCATAAACGATTTTATACGGAGACATACCCATAGGATTTTTATATGAAGTTCTATAGGCCCATAATGCATCATCAAGTTTCTTGGACCAATTATTTCTAGATCTATTAATAGTCTTTTGCAAAATTAATTTGAGTTCTCTATTACTCAATTCTACCTAACCACTAGACTGTGGGTGATATGGGGATGCAATTCTATGATTAACATCATACTTAGCAAGCATTTTACGAAAAGCACCATGAATAAAATGTGAACCACCATCAGTCATTAAGTATCTAGGGACTCCAAACCTCGGAAAAAATAACTTCTTTAAGCATCTTAATAGAGGTGTTATGATCAGCACTACTAGTTGGAATAGCTTCTACCCACTTAGTAACGTAATCAACAACAACTAAAATATGTGTATACCCATTAGAGGAAGGAAACGGTCCCATATAATCAAAGCCCCAAACATCGAATGGTTCAATAATGAGTAAATAATTCATAGGCATTTCCTGACATCTAATCATATTACCAATCCTTTGACATTCATCACAAGATAAGACAAACTTACGAGCATCCTTGAAGAGAGTAGGCCAATAAAAACCGGATTGCGATACCTTATGTGCAGTGCTATCTCTAGCGTGGTGTCCTCCATAGGCCTCGGAGTGACACTTGCGTAGGATATGTTCCTATTCATGCTCAGGTATACAACATCTAATAACACCATATACTCCTTCTTTGTAAATATGTGGGTCATCCCAGAAGTAGTGTCTTAAATCATATAAAAACTTTTTCTTTTGCTGGTATGTGAAACTAGGTGATATAAATTTAGCAACGATGTAATTAGCATAATCAGCATACCATGGAGCAGTACGAGAAGCATTTATGACAGCTAATTGTTCATCAGGAAAGCTATCATCAATAGGTAGTGGGTCATCAAGAACATTCGCTAACCTAGACAAGTTGTCTGCAATGGGTTTCTCAGCTCCCTTTCTATCTATAATATGCAAATCAAATTCTTGTAGTAGGAGAACCCATCTAATAAGTCTAGGCTTAGAATCTTTCTTTTCCATAAGATATTTAATAGCATCATGATCTGTGTGAATAGTTACTTTAGAATCAACAATATAAGGTCTGAATTTATCACAAGCAAATACAACTGCTAAGAATTCTTTTTCAGTAGTAGCATAATTTCTCTGAGCACTGTCTAGAGTTTTACTAGCATATTGAATAACATTTAATTTCTTATCAACTCTTTGTCCTAGAACAGCACCTACAGCATAATCACTAGCATCGCACATAATTTCAAAGGGTAAATTCCAATCAGGTGGCTGAACAATAGGTGCAGAAATTAATGCTTTCTTAAGTATTTCAAATGCTTCTACACAATCATCATCAAAGACAAAAGGGATATCTTTTTGTAATAGATTAGTCGAGGTCGAGAAATTTTGAGAAGTCCTTAATGAACCTCCTATAAAACCCGGCATGACCAAGGAAACTTCTTATACCTTTGATGTCCTTGGGACACGACATCTTTTCAATAGCATCAACTATAGCTTTATCAACTTCAAATTATCTTTCAGAAATTTTATGCCCCAAGACAATACCTTCATTAACCATAAAGTGGCATTTCTCCCAATTCAAGACAAGGTTAGTTTCTTCACATCTCTGCAAAACTCGATCAAGGTTGCTCAAGCAATCATCAAAGAGGATCCATAAACGGAGAAATCATCCATGAAAACCTCACAAATCTTTTCACAAAAGTCAGAGAATATAGCCATCATGCATCTTTGAAAGGTAGCAGGTGCATTACATAAACCAAAAGGCATACGTCTATAAGCAAAGGTACCGAAAGGGCAAGTAAAAGTAGTCTTTTCTTGATCATCAGCTGACACAGGTATTTGAGAGAAACCAGAGTAACCATCTAGAAAGCAAAAATGTGTGTGTTTGGATAATCTTTCTAGAATTTGGTCAATGAATGGCAAAGGGTAATGATCTTTTTAGTAGCTTTATTTAATTTGCGAAAATCAATTACCATCCTATAACCTGTAATAATTCTTTGTGGAATCAATTCATCTTTATCATTAGGGATGACGGTAATACCTCCCTTCCTAGGGACACAATGGACAGGACTTACCCACTGGCTATCAGCAATGGGATAAATTATACCTGCTTCAAGCAGCTTTAATATTTCCTTTCTTACCACTTCTTTCATCTTAGGATTTAGCCGTCGTTGATGATCAATAACTGGTTTGGCGTATTTCTCCAAATTTATTTTGTGTTTACATAGAGTGGGACTAATGCCCTTAAGATCATCAAGAGTATATCCAATAGCAGCACGGTGCTTCTTCAGAGTGTTCAATAACTTCTTTTCTTCATGCTCTGAAAGGTTAGCACTAATAATATGAGGATATATCTTCTTTTCATCAAGATAAGCATATTTAAGAGTATCAGGCAATGGTTTAAGATCAAACATGGGATCACCCTTGGGTGGAGGAGGATCCCCCAGGATTTCAAAGCAAGTTGTGTTTCAGAATAGGTTCCTGTTTAAAGAATACTTCATCTATTTCCCTTCTTTCAGTCATAAACATACCATTTTCATAGTCTAGCCAATATTGTTCTAAAGGATCACTAGGAGGAACGGCAATAGAAGCAAGACCAATAATTTCATCTTTACTAGGCAATTCCTCATCACGGGGTTGTCTACGAAATTTGGAAAAATTAAACTCATGAGACATATTATCCAAACCAATAGTAACAACATCCTTTTATGATCTATCTTAGCATTAACAGTGTTCAAGAACGGTCTACCAAATATAATGGGACAAAAGCTATCTTGTGGGAACCAAGAACAAGAAAATCAGCAGGATATTTAACCTTCCCACACAAGACTTCGACATCTCTAACAATCCCAATTGGTGAAATAGTATCTCTATTGGCAAGCTTAATTATAACATCGATATCTTCTATCTCAGCAGGTGAAATATCATGCATAATTTATTTATATAAAGAATGAGGTATTGTACTAGAACTAGCACCCATATCACACAAGCCATGATAACAATGATCTCCTATTTTAACAGAAATAACAGGCATGCCTACCATAGGTCTATGTTTATCTTTAGCACCAGGTTTAGCAATTCTAGTAGTCTCATCACAGAAGTAAATAACATGCCCATCGATATTATCAGCCAAGAGATCTTTAACCATAACAATATTAGGTTCAACTTTAACTTGCTCGGGAGGTTTGTGTGTCCTAATATTACTTTTGTTGACTACAGTTAAAGCTTTAGCATGATCTTTCATTCAAACAGGAAAGGTGGTTTCTCAACATAAGCAGTAGGAACAATAGGATAATTATAAGTGATAGTCTTTTCTTCAACTTTAATAGGTGCAACTACTTTTACTTCAATGGGAGGATTATATTTAAACCAATTCTCCTTAGGGAGATCAACACGAGTAGCAAAGGATTCACAAAATGAAGCTACTATCTCAGAGTCAAGTCCATATTTAGTGCTAAATTCACGGAAAGCATCGGTATCCATAAAAGATTTAACACAATCAAACTTAGGTGTTATACCTGACTCCTTACCTTCGTCGAGGTCCCAATCTTCAGAGTTGCGTTTAATTCTTTCCAATAAATCCCATTTGAATTCAATAGTCTTCATCATAAAAGAGCCACCACAAGAAGTATCGAGCATGGAGCGATTATTGAGAGAAAGCCGAGCATAAATTTTTTTAATAATCATTTCTCTTGAGAGCTCATGATTGGGGCATGAATATAACATTGACTTAAGCCTCCACCAAGCTTGAGCGATGCTTTCTCCTTCGCGAGGCCACAAATTATATGTATAATTGCGATCACGATGAACAAGATGCATAGGATAAAACTTCTGATGAAATTCCAATTTCAATCGTTTGTAGTTCCATGATCCCATATCATCACATAGCCTATACCATGTCAATGCATCTCCCTTCAAAGATAAAGGGAAGACCTTCTTCTTGATAACATCATCGGGCATACCTGCAAGCTTAAATAATCCGCAAACTTCATCCACATAGATTAAGTGTAAATCGGGATGCAATGTTCCATCTCCTGCAAAAGGATTAGCTAGCAGTTTCTCTATCATACCCAAAGGAATTTCAAAGTAAACATTTTCAGTAGGTTGAGGAGCAACTCTTTGCTCTACTGGTCGGGGTGAAGATACCCCGAACAAGCCCCTAAGAGGATTACTTTCCATAGTAACAAGTGATGAAATTTCAGCACACTATAAATTTTTTCCTTACCAAATTCAACCTATCAAAGGAGCTTCGCCCCGCAACGGCGCCAGAAAAAGAGTCTTGATGACCCACAAGTATAGGGGATCTATCTAGTCCTTTCGATAAGTAAGAGTGTCGAACCCAATGAGGAAGCGAAGGAAATGATAAGCGGTTTTCAGCAAGGTATTCTCTGCAAGCAATTGAAATTATCGAATGTATAGTTTTGTGATAAGGTAATTTGTAACGGCAACAAGTAACAAGTGTAAATAAAGTGCAGAAAGATGGCCCAATCCTTTTTGTAGCAAAGGACAAGCCTAGACAATTTCTTATATGAAGGAAAACACTCCCGAGGACACATGAGAATTATCGTCAAGCTAGTTTTCATCACGCTCATATGATTCGCGTTACATTTTGATAATTTGGTATGTGGGTGGACGGTGCTTGGGTGCTGTCCTTACTTGGACAAGCATCCCACTTATGATTAACTCCTATTGCAAGCATCCGCAACTACAAAAGAAGTATTAAGGTAAACCTAACCATAGCATGAAACATATGGATCCAAATCAGCCCTTACGGCTAAACGCATAAACTAGGGTTTAAGCTTCACATCACTCTAGCAACCCATCATCTACTTATTACTTCCCAATGCCTTCCTCTAGGCCCAAATAATGGTGAAGTGTCATGTAATCGACGTTCACATAACACCACTAGAGGAGAGACAACATACATCTCATCAAAATATCGAACGAATACCAAATTCACATGACTACTAATAGCAAGACTTCTCCCATGTCCTCGGGAACAAACGTAACTACTCACAAAGCATATTCATGTTCATAATCAGAGGGTATTAATATGCTTGATGGATCTGAACATATGATCTTCCACCAAATAATCCACCTCGCTTCTACTACAAGGAGTAATCAACACTACTAGCAACCCACAGGTACCAATCTGAGGCTTTGGGACAAAGATTGGATACAAGAGATGAACTAGGGTTTAAGAGGAGATGGTGATGGTGAAGATGTTGATGAAGATTGGCCCCTCCTGATGAGAGGATCGTTGGTGATGACGATGGCGATGATTTCCCCCTCCCGGAGGGAAGTTTCCCCGGCAGAACAGCTCATGGGAGCCCTAGATTAGTTCCATGAGGTTCCGCCTCGTGGCGGCCGTGTTTCTTCCAAAGCTTGCTTCTGATTTTTCTTCGGACGAAAGACTTCATATAGCAGAAGATGGGCACCGGAGGCCTGCCAGGGGGCCCACGAGGCAGGGGGCGCGCCCAGGGCGGTAGGGCGCGCCTCCCACCCTCGTGGCAAGGGTGTGGCCCCCCTCTGGTAGTTTCTTTGCTCAGTATTTTTTACTAATTCCAAAAATGACTTCCGTGAAGTTTCAGGACTTTTGGAGATGTGCAGAATAGGTCTCTAATATTTGCTCCTTTTCCAGCCCAGAATCCCAGCTGTCGGCATTCCCCCTCTGTTGGAAATATGCCCAAGAGGCAATAATAAAAGGATTATTATTATATTTCCTTGTTCGCGATAATTGTCTTTTATTCATGCTATAATTGTATTATCCGGAAATCGTAATACACGTGTGAATAGATAGACCACAACATGTCCCTAGTGAGCCTCTAGTTGACTAGCTCGTTGATCAATAGATAGTCATGGTTTCCTGACTATGGACATTGGATGTCATTGATAACGGGATCACATCATTAGGAGAATGATGTGATGGACAAGACCCAATCCTAAGCATAGCACAAGATCGAGTAGTTCGTTTTGCTAGAGCTTTTCCAATGTCAAGTATCTTTTCCTTAGACCATGAGATCGTGTAACTCCCGGATACCGTAGGGGTGCTTTGGGTGTACCAAGCGTCACAACGTAAATGGGTGACTATAAAGGTGCACTCTGGTATCTCCGAAAGTGTACATTGGGTTGACACGGATCGAGATCGGATTTGTCACTCCGTGTTACGGAGAGGTATCACCGGGCCCACTCGGTAGTGCATCATCATAATGAGCTCAAAGTGACCAAGTGTTTGGTCACGGGATCATGCATTCTGATGCGAGTAAAGTGACTTGCCAAGAACGAGATTGAGCGAGGTATTGGGATACCGTCGATCGAATCTCGGGCAAGTAACATCTTGTCGACAAAGGAATTGTATACGGGAGGTTGCTTGAATCCTCGACATCGCCGTGGTTCATCCGATGAGATCATCGAGGAGCATGTGGGAGCCAACATGGGTATCCAGATCCCGCTGTTGGTTATTGACCGGAGAGCCGTCTCGGTCATGTCTGCATGTCTCCCGAACCCGTAGGGCCTACACATTTACGGTTCGGTGACGCGATCGGAAGCTATTCCAGTTGAAGGTGATTCAGCACAGGCAAATGAGACGCGTCGGGTTAAGGAACTCCTTAAAACAGCCTTAGTTCAACAGGAAGCATACTCATACAGCCGCGACCGGATCCACTCTACCCCCCGCTCAAGCCGGAGCTATAGCAGGCACGTGGATGAACCGGCCGTATCAAGTAATGAACGGCGAGTGCGCCTGTGGCAACCACCCGGCGGTGGTGTTGATAATGCCCAGGAGGTAGTAGACCGGGCCCGAGCACGCAGGGAGGCCGAGTTAGCAGCACAGCACCAAGCATATCAGCCTACGCCAGTATGTCCAACCGTGTCGATCGAGCCTGGGCTTTCCTCTAGTTCTTTGGGGGTACCTTGCCTCGCCCCCGCTTTACGCAATGTACGCTTGCCCAAAGACTTCAAAGGTCCGCGCAAGGTGCCGAATTACACCGCCGATTTAGCTCCCGAAGCATGGATAGAAAGCTATGAAATGGCCATGGAGATGCTGGATGTGGACGAGGCCGCGTGTGCAAAGTACTTCACTATGATGCTCGAAGGCACGGCCCGTACTTGGTTGAAGAGCTTACCACCCAATTCTATCAGTTCATGGGCCCAACTGCGAACCCGGTTTATCGAATTTCAAAGATACATGTAAACAGCCCATGTCCGTAGTGGACTTGGCGGCTTGTGTCCGTGGGGAAGGGAGTCAACAACCCGTTGGGTGCGCGCGTTCGGAAATTCTGCACTCATCGACCGGATCAACGCGGACTCTGCGATCATAACCACGGAGGGTAATTGCGGTTCACGCCTTTAAAGTTGAAGTTGGGACGCATGAAGCGGTTTTGTAATGACATGGGCACTCTCATGGGCGCTTTAGTGAAGTATGCTGATTACGATAGTACCAAGGATCCCGAGTCAGCGATGACGAGACAGGGGAAGGGAAAGAAGAACAGCAGCTCCAAGGGCCAGCAACATCATTCGCGAGGTAATGGTGGAGGCAAGCGTAAAGCGAATGGTAACACGGACTTTGTAACGCCATGTACGCAGCAGGACAAGGGGCCAGCGGCGCAAGGGTAAGCGGCGAATCGAAGCGGGCGCCTAATCCCCAATCTGGACCGCTTGAACTATTTATTGAATCAGCCTCGTCAAAGCACGGACGACGGAGATGCCGACAAACCACCTGCGGAAGGATTGCTATATCATGCAGGAGTTCAAGAATTCCAACGCTTTACGGTATGATCAAGGTTCCGCGGCGGTTCAGGATCCGGTCGGGTTTCGTGGAGGAAATTCCGGTTCAGGATTTAATGGTAAATCAAGCGGACATAGTAATCGAGAATAATCAGAATAACCAAGGAGGTTACAACCAGCAATGACAACGAGCCGGGTTATCGAGCCACCCAAAGCGGTTGAATAGTGGGCAGTACCATGTCTTCACCACCAGCTTAGACAAGCGAGACCGGAAGCTTGAGCGGGCGATTAACAACTTTATTGAACCGGCCGTGCCGCACTACCTACACCGGTCGAGCAGCCCATTGTTTGGAGTAGAGAGGATCATCCTCCCGGGTGGACAATCCGGGTCAGCTAGCCAGTAGTGGCACCTCAGGTGGGAGGTTATAAGTTCACCAAGGTACTCATGGATGGAGGGAGCAGTATTAACATCCTGTATTATGAGACTTTCCGTCGTATGGGGTTAACAGATAAACATCTCAAACCGTCCAATACAGTGTTCCATGGTGTGGTGCCTGGCAAGTCAGCATATCCGGTTGGTAAGATAGCTCTGGAAGTGGCCTTCGGAGATGAATATGATTCTAGATCGGAAGCGTTGGCGTTTGAAGTGGTAAAATCTGAGTCCATATCACGCCCTATTTGGGCGGCCGACTTATGCCAAATTCATGGCACGGCCTTGTTATATTTATCTGCAGCTCAAGATGCCGGGTTACAAGGGGACAATAACGGTTCATGGGAGCCGCAAGATCGCTTTGGAATGTGAGGAAGGCGACGCAGCTTATGCAGAGTCGGTTTGTGCCACCGAGGATCGGAAGTATTATAAGGACAATGTTGATCCGACGGACATGACTCCATTGAAGAAGCCAACCACAGAGCATGATCCGCCCACGAAGTTCAAATCGGCATGAGACTAAGCTTGTTGACTTCGTTACTGGCGATTCGTCCCAAGCGATTCAGCATCGCACCAACCTGGATCCGAAATAGGAAAGCGCGCCATCGAAGTTCATCCGTGAGAATCGGGACATTTTTGCACAGAAGCCTTCCGAGCATGCGGTGTGTGAGGGAACTCGTGAGCACACTCTTAATGTTGATCCCAAGTACAAACCGGTGAAGCGGTTTCTCCGCCGGTTTAACGAAAAAAGACGCGAAGGCCATCGGAAAAGAGGTAGCGGGCTCTTGGCGGCTGGTTTTATCGTTGAAGTCTTCCATCCGAGTGGCTTGCTAATCCGGTGCTGGTTCTTAAGAATAACGGCACTTGGCGCGTAATGTGTGGATTACATGATCTTAACAAGGCTTGTCCGGTGAGATCCTTTGCCCTCCCCGCATTGACCAGATTATTGATGCCCGCTGCGGGTTGTGAGCGTTGAGTTTTTGGATGCATATTCGGGTATCATCGATCAAGATGGCGATTAAGGACCAGGAGAAAACAGCGTTTATCACCCCTTTAGAGCCTATACGCTATGTGTCTATGCCTTTTGGGCTCAAGAGTGCCCAAGCTACTTATCAACGCTGTGTACAGAATTGCCTGCGTAAACAGATCGGCTATAATGTGCACGCCTATGTAGACGATATTGTGGTTAAGTCAAGGGAGAAGGAGACACTGATTGACGATTTGAAGGAAACCTTTGACAGCTCATGGGTTTACAAGATGATGCTCAACCCGACCAAATGTGTTTTTGGTGTTCCGTAGCAAGTTATTGGGATTTCGTGTGTCTAACGGGGAATCGAAGATAATCAGGAGAAGAACACTGCTATTACTTCCCTGGCTAAAACGAAGTGCATTAATGATGTCCAGCGTATGGCAGGCCGGATTGCAGCGTTGAGCCAGATTATCAGCCGCCTCGGAGAGAAGGCCATCCCTTTGTACCAGATGTCAAGAAGACAGATCGGTTTGTCTCGAGTCACTGCGATGAAGCGTTGGAGGACTTAAACAGGTGCAATTGGCCAACCTACCAGGTTTCACCGCTCCCATTGACAAGGAGCCGCTACGCTATATGTTCTTTGCTAATGCCGAGGCGGTTAAGCGTGGCGTTGTGGTAGAGCGGAAGGAGGCAGGGAAGGAACATCCGGTTCAACGTCCGGTTTATTATATCAAATAAGTACTTATTGAATCTAAGCAAAGGTATCGCATTGGCGAAGTTGGTGTATGGGGTTTTTATGGCTAGCGGAAGCTGAAGCAATATTTCCAAGGGCACCCCATCACGGTGGTCGATTCTGCTCCCTTAGGCGATATATCATACAAAACCGAGAAGTTTAATCGGCGGATTGCTAAATGGGCTATAGAGCTTGGGCATACGATCTGAAATACGTGCCTCGGACGGCGGTAAAATCTCAAGCGCTTGTAGATTTCATTAATGATTGGACAGAGTTGCGAGCGCTGAAGAAAAACGGATCACACATATTGGACCATCCACTTTGATGGATCCAGGCAATTGGAGGGCTCGGGGCTTTGAGTCGCATTACTAACTTCCCCACGAGGTGACAAGTTGTTACGTTCTTCGCTTAATGTTCCCTTGTACTAATAATGCAGCTGAGTATGAAGCCTTGCTCCATGGTCTCCAGATGGCTAAGGAGATGAACTTAAGCCGGGTTAAGTGCTTCGGTGACTCGGACCTAGTGGCGCAACAAGTGTCCGGCACTTGGGATTCCAAGGACCCGCTCATGGCTGCATATCGTCGTGAGGTGGATATCGTCGCGGGTCATTTCAAGGGCTATCAGGTGGACCACGTGGACCGTCGGAAGAATGAAGCGGCGGACGCCTTTAAGCCGGTTGGGCTCTCAACGTAAACGGTCCCACCCAATGTTTTTTCTGGACGCATCAGTATAACCCATCACCAAGCTCCACGGTGAAGCGGATTTGGCTATTCTGATCCGGAGGCTCAATTGGTGGTGGCCCTTCACGTCATTCGGATTGACGCTCCTTATCTTGCGTACATGAGCGGGGCGAGTTACCGTAAGATGAGACGTTGGCCCGGCAAATAGTCCGGGCGGTCTAAGTCTATGACTATTATTAATGATGAATTGCATCATTGCGGCGTATCCAGGCGTTTCAACGTTGTGTGTCCCCTAAGGAAGGCTATGAAATATTGCGTGAGATCCATGAAGGAGATTGTGGTCACCACGCCGGTTCAAAATCCTTGGTGGCTAAAGCATTCCGCCACGGTTTTTATTGGTTGACTGCCCATGCTGATGCGGAAGATCTAGTCAGACGGTGTGATGGTTGCCAAAAGTTTTCGAGGCGTGCTCATGTACCGCCCAAGAATTGAGGATGATTCCGATTACTTGGCCGTTTGCGACTTGGGGCTGGATATGGTTGGGCCTTTCGAAAGGTCCAAGGACAAGAAGACCCACCTTCTGGTGGCGGTTGACAAATTTACAAAGTGGGTGGAGGCAGAACCCGTTAGCAAGTGTGACGCAGCCACGACGGTTCAATTCATAAAAAAGGTGATTTTCCGGTTTGGCTTTCCACACAGTATCATCACAGATAATGGTACCAATTTGTCCAAAGGTGCCATGAAAGAATTCTGCGAACGTGAGCACATCCGGCTCGATGTTTCTTCAGTAGCACACCCACAGTCCAATGGTCCAGCGGAAAGAGCTAATCAAGAGATCTTAAGAGGCATCAAGCCCGGCTTATGGTCCCTTTGCAGAGGACGCCTTGGGTTGTTGGGTAGAAGAATTACCATACATGTTATGGAGTATCAACACTCGCCCTAACGAGATCCACGGGATACACACCGTTCTTTATGGTCTATGGAGCAGAGGCGGTTCTCCCAGTGACATCCGTCATGACTCACCTCGTGTGGCGGCTTATATTGAAGCGGACAACGAGGCGGCACGGCAGACGCTTTGGATCGGTTGGATGAAGAGCGGGACATAGCAGCTGCTCTTCGCTCGGCGATTTACCAGCAGGATCTTCGTCGTTACCATAGTCGCGGGTCGTAACAGAACTTTTCAAGAAGGAGATTTGGTGCTTGGCTCATCCAAGACCAGATCGATATGCACAAGTTATCCCCACCTTGGGAGGGACCTTTCGTGGTCAGCAAGAATCTGCACAACGGGTCATACTATCTGATCGATATTCGAGAGCATAAAGACTCACGCACATCAGAGGAGGAGACCAACAGGCCGTGGAACATAGCTCATCTTCGGCCTTATTATACCTGAGCCATCGGCTCTACTTATGTACATATTATGGCGGTATATATTATGAGTAAAGTAATAAACCGGAGCCTCAGCTAAAGCGGGGTATCTGTTCTGTTACATCATGCGTGGTTACATGGAGTTGTTCTGCCTTAAAGCGGCCTCCGGTTTACCCCCTGAGTTTGCCTTTCAAAAGCTTTGTGATATCACTTGGGGGCTTGGTCGTGTCCGAACCAATGCAACACCTTTTGATAGGCGAAAGCCACCAGATCACTTGGGGACATGGTCAAGTCTGAACCCGTCACGCCTCTTGATCGGCCGAAGGCCATAGAGTCACTTGAGGGCTTGGTGAACCCGAACCATTGCCACGCCACTTGATCGGCATAATGCCACGGTTTGAGTTGGGGACCTGGCTGACTTGAATCATAGCTACACCTTGTAGGGAGCTTGATCGTGTCCGACCATGGTAACACCATCTGATCGGCTCAAGAAAGCCCTCTTTTTGCAAACGGTTTATCATTGCCTTTGCTTTCATGATTTTTGTTGTGTTTCTTAAACCGACAACATTTTTAAACCGGTTCGAACTATCATTTGACGTAAATTCGGTTGATTTTTAATCCGGAGTTTGTTTTACCGGTTTGGTTTGTTACATTAACATCCCATTATGGAGTAACGGAGGGCTCGTCATGACCGGCACGGTTTACAACGTAAACCGGCATTATAAATCTGGAGCATTCTCTCCTTTGACGGTGAGGTTTATACAACCTCCGCTTCAAGATTGGTTAAACCAACTTTATGCCCAGCGATGGCAGGTATTTTGTATCATAATTTTTTATTGTATACCTCCATCTTTCATTTCATATATATATGAACATCACAAGCCAAACTGGCGGTATAAACCACCGTGGCGGTTTACGATTTTGTGACTACAGGTCATATATATTGAAAATATCGATCATTCACGGAAAGGTATCAGTACCTATGCACGAAGGCATATTCAAAGCAAGAGTATTGGCTATCCTATTACAAGGCAACATGCTGCCCAAATAAGATCACTATTTTTGGCGGAGAATAATGAAGCAGCTATTTAAACCGCTTCCGGTTCATGCTTCTGCTCGCCGCCCGGCTTTGATGGTTGTGGGTCGTCTGTGCGCTTGACTTCTTCATCTACGCCCACCGGCCGGAAGTCAACAGAGTCCAAATGATTCCCATTAAAGCTTGAAAGACAGCTTCTTCATGGATCGGAAGCGGATGGTTCAATATCGGGAGCATAGGTGTGCTTACGGTTTGGGGATCAGGTTCTCCGCCGAGGGAACAGTGCAGCCACTCGCTTGTTCTGATCGTCATATTGAGCTTGATAATGTGACAGATTTGCCTCTTCAACTAGTTGGCAAGCCAGAGGGCGCACCGACCGGTTTATCGCCCTCAGATCGTTCTCGTCGAACTCTGAACCATCCTCCTTCAAACTGGGATAGCCCTGGGCTGCCTCCACTGGATCGAAATCTGGCACCCATGCTTTGGCCCGGATTAAAGCGTTAATGGCACCGGTTCGAGCAGCAGATTTTTTCAGCTCTTCAATCCGGGCGGGGAGCATGGACAGCCTTCTAAGAGTGTCTTGGATCAAGGAGGGTGCCAGGTTGTTGTGGGATGCGGTGGAGATGACTTCGCTGCGCTTCGTGTACAAGCTGCTCTACTAGAGTATAGACAGCTTTCAATTTCATCCGCACATCTCGATCCCAAGTGACCAATACGTGTGCCTATGACAATACAAGAGCAATCACAAACCAGATTTATCATAATACAGCCCAAGTTATTACGAAGTCAGCCAAAGCTTACCAAAAGATAGCCATCGCCATGGCGTGCACTTGTCGCTTCACGCTGGTCAGCTCCTCCACCACGGTTTAAGGGCAGCTTCACATTTTCAGCCCTTTTTGTTAAAGCGGCCTTGTCAAGATCCCAGCCGGCCCTTCGGACTTGAACCATTCCTTGAGCTGCTCCATTGTGGTCAAGGCGGTTTTCAGTTCCTCTTTGGGTTTGGAAGTTTCTGCTTGCTGGGTCTTCTGATTCTCTTGCAGATGATTGATTTGAACGCCTTGTTGATATATTTCGCTCTACGACGACACAAGAGCAAATTCTAAGTCCCGAGTGCAAAACCAGTTCTACACTTGGCACTTGTGGGCTAATGCATATTTGATCATCATCTACCAACGGAATCACAAAGTCCCAAGCTTAATACAAGTATTCAACTTGGCACTTGGGGGCTAATGGCTATTTGATCGAACATGTTCTAATGCGGTGCTATGGATTACAGTCCCGGTTTAACTATATTACAGTTAAACCGGCCCTTGGGGGCTAGGAGAGCTAACAACAATTGAAACATTCTAGTAGAAAGAAGCATGGAGGTTACCTCAAATTTTTCCTTCATCATCTTCACCAGGCCACCGTAATCACGGCTAGTATACAGCCGTTCAAATAACCAAAGATGAAGGTCTTGGGGGCTCAGAGCGGCGTAAGTTGCCGATCAACATCCCACTTGCCCTTGCTCATGGCGGCGGATTCTTCCTTGGCAGAATGCTTGGCTAAAGCGACCGGTTACCCGTTCATCGTGGCCAAAACCGGTGATTACAACATCATCGTCCTTGCTAACGCCCGGTTTGACCAGAACGATCGTTTTATCGGCGGGACGGATTGGACCGGCGGGTTTCTCAATCCGGTCGGGCCTCCGGCTGATCAACAAGACGGGAGGAATCAATAGGCCTATCCTCAGCAACAAGAATGTCATCATGTAATGGTGGAGTCGTTGGGCTTATCTTCACAAATAGCCGCTTGTGATTCGGGTGCTGTCGGTTCGTGGGCAGTCTCCTCGTCAACCGTCTTATCCAGACGAGCCTTTTTGCTTGGCCTCGGTTTAGCCCTGGAAAAGCACAATAACAGTCAAATATAGCGTATGTTATGAAAGGATGCACTAGAAATAATATAAAGTGTATGACTTACCCAAGCACCGTTTTAAGCGGTGGCAAATGAAAGTAGTGATGACTCACGGATGAAGAGTGGGAAGTCACACGATAATCGGTCGATGGATTAAGGGGTTGACGAACACAGCCCGCTTTAGGATAAGCAACGACAAGCAAATTAGAGACCTCTCGAACGACGTTTCGAACCGGACTGTTTGGTAAACCGGCAGAGGTAACTACACAGGTCATGTGCCGAGTTGTGCGGCGAGCTTCATGTTGTTGAGTCTTCATAAGAAATTTGGGATCCAAGTAAGCAAGGGGATGAGAAAACTTAATTTTCCGGTTTGCCGACGGATTTTTAATGAAGGCGAAGGACTTGAATCGAGGAGAGAATAATTACCTCTACATCATCAAGAATACTGGCTTCAACTTCATCCTGACAAATATCATCATTAATTAGGCGTATGAAAAGTAAGCCAAGTGAATCAAGTTCTACCTCAAGGTCCGGATTACTCACATCATCATCCGCGGCCGGATCAGAAGATTCAGTGGTTCTTCTTTTATAAGCAGTTCCCTTGACAGCTTTGGTCTTTTGCCGGTTTGGTTTCTCCGGTTTGTCGGGCTTCTCTGGTTTCTCTTGGGGACGTTTCTTGCTCCAGAATGGGTCATCACCCTGATTAAGCAGCGCTTGAGGTTAAAAGTCATGCCCAAAACAACAGTAATATATTCAGCAAAGATTAGTCGAAGTCTTCTGAGGGTGGCTTGTTGGTAGCACAGAGCGGGAGCGGAACCGGTTCGGGCACGTAGATTTTCGGTTCATTCAACATTTTCTTCACGGTTCGGTGACCTCATCATCGGTGAGCTGAATATTAATGTGTACGAGGGGATCATTGACACTTTGCCAGAGTACTCGCACATTAAACCGGATGACTGGGAGAGGGGCGGTATGCTCCATGATATCCAACATCGTGCGAGATCAATCCCAAGTAAGACCATTGGCCATAAAGGCTACGAGCTTAGAGAGTTGAGGAGCATATTTACTTCTCTCATCGCGATTAACCTTTGCGGAAGGGATGTGCGTTCTTGAGTCGCTCGAGATGAAAACCGGGCAAAGGATTCTCATTAGCAGTGAGGTGTCTCGACAATAAAACCATGTGTGATTCCATTCCTTGGGGCGGGTGCAGTTTGACATGAGGATAAGTGACTTCCTTCCTCTTTTGAATCGCCACACCACCTAATTACATGTTGGGCCCGTCGGTGAATTACATGCGGCGGTTTAGATGAAAGCAGTCTCTAAACAATTCAACCGTGGGTTCTTCTTGAAAGTATTCTTCACAAAGCACTTGGAAGTGACAAATATTAGTATGAAATTGGGGCTCAGTATCTTGCAGACGGAGTTGAAAGTTGGCTAGCACATCCGGTAAACTTTTGAACCGGCGGGTTAAACCCGGGCTAAGTGATCTGCGAGTACTACAATTTCCCCCTCCTGAGGTGTGGGTGGACATTCGTTGCAGGAACCCTCAATGGATATCATTTTTGCTGCTTAAAAGCGCTACCAAGTACAAGGTTGTTTAAGCGAGTCTCGGTGACCGGGAAGGCGCCCGATTGCATTCGTACACTTGCTTGGCCATCTAAAAAAAAGGGGGAAAGATATCCGGTTCAAGGAATATGTCAGGACAAAAAGAGAACCGGTGTACCGTGCTGAATCGGAGACAAATACATCTAAACCGGAGTTCTACGAAATGACATAATTTGGTTAAGGAGTTGTGGCGGTTCAACAAGGGGACTAATGGTGTATACCGGTTTGATTAATTTTTTCTATGACAAGTTAAACCGCCTGGTCTAAACATTGAAAGCAACTAAAGGTTGCAAATGGTTAAGTATGCGTAAACAGGTTTCACAAGACTTCTTTACAATGAAGGATCTGGAGCAGATCGGAAAAGAAGGAAGAAAGCGAGCAATTTTCATACCATGAACCGAAGATAATATGTCGATCTATAGGTATAGGCACAAGGCTACAGCGGATACTAAAAACTATCGCTAATCGGAGCAAGCTGTCACAAAGAACTAGCCAGAAGTCGGGCAGGAACATGAGCAGTTCATGGAGCACGGCAAGAAACAGGAAACCCTAGAACGGATCTAGGTCAAGGGGAGCTAAAGGCTTACCTAAGTCGAGGAGATGCGGAGGAGGTGCCGCGTCTCTCTGGTGCGTTCAGGGTGATGCAGCGGCCCGAGACGAGGCAGAGATCGACGGCGGCGGCGGAGCTCCGAGGCGAGTGGCGCGAGGAAGACGAAGAGAAAGAGGACGAAGGGAAGAAAGGGAATGACCTTTCGGTCCTATTTATAAGGCGAGACACCTGTGTCAGGCGCGGGAATCAAGGACCACGAATCTGGGAAGCGGAGCTGTCGCCTCGATTATTGCGGATCTGTTAAATAAAGAAGACATCATGAATGTTGTCTTTAATGAAGACGTCCTGCCGGTTTACAGCAGCCGGAGAAGGTGACGTCACGGCGGTTCAACAATTTCAAGAAAGTATTTGCAGATGAAGATTTTTATCAAGGATTGACATGAACCTGTTCAAGTCAATCTAGGGCCTAATGTTGGGGATATTACTATCGGCGTAAACCGCCATCTCGGGCCGGGTTAACTTCATCAAGAGATCAACAGCAGAAGCCCGAGAGGCATGAGAATAAGGGCCCAAGGCACATGTAGGTCGGTTTAGCACCTGTAGCTATAAACCGCCCGGTATATAAACTTGTATCATAAGTTAGGAATAGAGAGAGACCAACCCGGATGTGTATGAACCGGAGATTGGGGCTCTTCGAACCGACGGGCGTCACCCATGTATATAAGGGACGACCGGGACGGTTCAAGGACAACAACCGAGGCCTAGGAGAAGCTTATTCGCTCCCTAGTCATCGAGACCACATCAATCCCATCACAACTAGACGTAGGCTTTTACCTTCATCGAAGGGGCCGAACTAGTATAACTCTATGTCTTTGCGTCCGCTTTAACCCCTTCAAGTTAAACCGTAGCGATGACTCCACGACTAAGTCCTTTCATGAGGACATCTGCCATGACAAAACCACGACACTAGGGTTGTATGAATATGAGTATGCAGCAAACTGAATGTTGTTCGGAGTCCCGGATGAGATCCCGGACGTCACGAGGAGTTCCGGAATGGTCCGGAGGTAAAGAATTATATATAGTAAGTGCTATTCCGGCCGTCGGGAGAATTTCGGGGGTTACAGGTATTGTCTGGGACCACCGGAAGGGTCCTGGGGTCCACCGGTGGGTCCACCTATCCCGGAGGGCCCGTGGGCTGAAGTGGAGGAACCAGCCTCGGTGGGCTCGTGCGCCCCCCCATGGCCCCCCTTGCGCCTAGGGTTGGAAACCCTAGGGGAAGGGGGGCGCCCCACTTGCCTTGGGGGGCAAGCCTCCCCCTTGGCCGCCCCCCACCCTATCTAGATGGGATCTAGAGGGGCCGGCGCCCCCCCAGGGGGCCGATATAAAGGGGGGGAGGGAGGGCAGCGGCACCTTACACTTGGCGCCTCCTCCCCTGCTACACCTCTTCCTCCTCCCGGTTGCTTGGCGAAGCCACGAGATCTTCTTGCATCCACCACCACGCCGTCAGGCTGCTGGATCTTCATCAACCTCTCCTTCCCTTGCTGGATCAAGACGGCGAGACGCCACGCTGACCGTCACGTGTGTTGAACGCGGAGGTGCCGTCTGCTCGGGCGCTAGGATCTCCGGTGATTTGGATCACGACGAGAACGACTCCCTCAACCCCGTTCTCTTGAACGCTTCCGCACGCAATCTACAAGTGGTATGTAGATGCATCTCTCTCACTCGTTGCTAGATGAACTCATAGATGGATCTTGGTGAATGTAGGAAAAAAAATTATTTTATGCAACGTTCCCCAACAGTGGCATCATGAGCTAGGTCTATGCGTAGTTCTCTCTTGCACGAGTAGAACACAATTTGTTGTGGGCGTAGATGTTGTCAACTTTTTTCCGCTACTAGTCTTATTTTGCTTCAGCGGTATTGTGGGATGAAGCGGCCTGGACCGACCTTACACGTACGCTTACATGAGACAGGTTCCACCGACTGACATGCACTAGTTGCATAAGGTGGCTAGCGGGTGTCTGTCTCTCCCACTTTAGTTGGTGCAGATTCGACGAAAAGGGTCCTTATGAAGGGTAAATAGAAGTTGACAAATCACGTTGTGGTTATACGTAGGTAAGAAAACGTTCTTGCTAGAACCCAATTGCAGCCACGTAAAAGATGCAACAACAATTAGAGGACGTCTAACTTGTTTTTGCAGCAATTGTCATGTGATGTGATATGGCTAGAAGTTGTGATTAATGATGAATGATATATTGTGATGTATGAGATCATGTTCTTGTAAGAGGAATCACGACTTGCATGTCGATGAGTATGACAACCGGCAGGAGCCATACGAGTTGTCTTTATTTTTGTACCTGCGTGTCATTGAGAAATGCCGTGTAAATTACTTTACTTTATTGCTAAGCGTGTTAGCCATAGTAGTAGAAGTAATAGTTGGTGAGTAACTTCATGGAGACACGATGATGGAGATCATGATGATGGAGATCATGGTGTCATGCCGTGACAAGATGATCATGGAGCCCCAAGATGGAGATCAAAGGAGCTATATGATATTGGCCATATCATGTCACTACTATATAATTGCATGTGATGTTTATTATGTTTATGCATCTTGTTTACTTAGAACGGCGGTAGTAAATAAGATGATCCCTTACAATAATTTCAAGAAAGTGTTCCCCCTAACTATGCACCGTTGCTAAAGTTCGTCGTTTCGAAGCACCACATGATGATCGGGTGTGATAGATCCTTACGTTCACATACAACGGGTGTAAGACAGTTTTACACATGCAAAACACTTAGGGTTAACTTGACGAACCTAGCATGTACGCATATGGCCTCGGAACACAAGAGACCGAAAGGTCGAACATGAGTCGTATGGAAGATACGATCAACATGGAGATGTTCACCGACGATGACTAGTCCGTCTCACGTGATGATCGGACACGGCCTAGTCGACTCGGATCATGTAACACTTAGATGACTAGAGGGATGTCAAATCTGAGTGGGAGTTCATTAAATAATTTGATTAGATGAACTTAATTATCATGAACATTAGTCTAAAATCTTTGCAAAATGTCTTGTAGATCAAATGGCAAACGCTCATGTCACCATGAACTTCAACGCGTTCCTAGAGAAAACCAAGCTGAAAGATGATGGCAGCAACTATTCGGACTGGGTCCTAACCTGAGGATCATCCTCATAGCAGCCAAGAAACAATATGTCCTAGAAGCACCGCTAGGTGAAGCACCCATCGAGAGAACCAAGACATTATGAATGCTTGGCAGTCTAAATCTTGATGATTACCCTCGTTCGGTCACGGCATGCTTTACAGCTTAGAGGCAAGGGGCTCCAAAAAGCGTTTTGAGCAACACGGAGCATATGAGATGTTCGAAGAGCTGAAAATGGTTTTCCAAGCTCATGCCCGGGTCGAGAGATATGAAGTCTCCGACAAGTTCTACAGTTGTAAGATGCAGGAAAATAGTTCTGTCAGTGAGCACATACTCAAAATATGCAGGTTGCACAACCTTTGTCCCAATGGACATCAACCTCCCGAGCAGGCGGTCATTGACAGAATCCTTGATCGCTCCCACCGAGCTACAAGAGCTTTGTGATGAACTACAATATGCAGGGGATGGAGAAGACCATTACTGAAGTATTCTCAATGATGAAGTCATCATAGTTTGAAATAAAGAAAGAAAATCAAGTGTTGATGGTAAATAAAACCACTAAGTTAAAGAAGCGCAAGGGTAAGAAGAACTTCAAGAAGGACGGCAAGGATGTTGCAGCGCCCGATAATCGATTCTTAGGAAGAAGTCAAAGAATGGACCCAAGCACGAGGTGAGTGCTTTTATTGCAAAGGGAAGGAGTCATCGAAGCGGAACTGCCCCAAATACTTAGCGGAACAAGAAGGCCGGCAACACTAAAGGTATATTTGATATACATGTAATTGATGTGTACCTTACCGGTACTAAGTAGTAACTCCCCGGTATTTGATACGGTGCGGTTGCTCATATTTGTAACTCACAACAGGAGCTGCGGAATAAACGAAGTGGCGAAGGGCGACGAGGTGACGATGGGCGTCGAGGAATGGTTCCAAGGTCGATGTGATCGCTGCCGCACGCTACCTCTACATTTACCTACGTGATTAGTTTCAAACCTCAATAATTGTTATTTAGTGCCAAGTTTGAGCATGAACATTGTATCAGGGTCTCGTTTAATACGAGATGGCTACTCATTTAAATCCGAGAATAATGGTTGTTCTATTTACATGAGAGATATGTTTTATGGTCATGCTCCGATGGTTAATGGTTTATTCTTAATGAATCTCGAACGTAATATTACACATGTTCATAGTGTAAATACCAAAAGATGTAAAGTTGATAACGATAGTCCCACATACTTGTGGCACCGCCGCCTATGGTCACATTGGTGTCAAGCGCATGAAGAAGCTCCATGCTGATGGACTTTTAGAGTCTCTCGATTATGAATCATTTGACACATGCGAACCATGCCTTATGGGCAAAATGACCAAGACTCCGTTCTCCGGAACAATGGAGCGAGCAACCAACTTATTGGAAATCATACATATCGATGTGTGCGGTCCAATGAGCATTGAGGCTCGTGGAGGATATCGTTATGTTCTCACTCTCACTGATGACTTGAGTAGATATGGGTATCTCTACTTGATGAAACACAAGTCTGAGACCTTTGAAAAGTTCAAGGAATTTCAGAATGAGGTAGAGAATCAACGTGACCGAAAAATAAAGTTCTTACGATCAGGTCGTGGAGGAGAATATTTAAGTCACGAATTTGGTACACACTTAAGGAAATGTGGAATCGTTTCACAACTCACGCCTACCGAACACCTCAGCAGAACGGTGTGTCCGAACGTCGTGTCGCACTCTATTGGATATGGTGCGATCTATGATGTCTCTTACCGATTTACCGCTATCATTTTGGGGATACGCTCTAGAGACAGCTACATTCACTTTAAATAGGGCACCGTCTAAATTGCTGAGACGACACCGTATGAATTATGGTTTGGGAAGAAACCTAAGCTATCGTTTCTAAAAGTTTGGGGATGCGATGCTTATGTCAAGAAACTTGAACCTGAAAAGCTCGAACCCAAGTCGAAAAATGCGTCTTGATAGGATACCCTAAGGAAACCATTGGGTATACCTTCTACCTTAGATCCGAAGGCAAGATCTTTGTTGCCAGAAGAACGAATCCTTTCTTGAAAAAGAGTTTCTCTCGAAAGGAGTAAGTGGGAGGAAAGTAGAACTTAATGAAGTACTACCTCTTGAACCGGAAAGTAGTGAAGCTCAGGAAAATGTTCCTGTGGTGCCTACACCTACTGGAGAGGAAATTAATGATGATGATCAAGGTACTTCTGATCAAGTTGCTACTGAACTTCAGAGGGTCCACAAGGACACGTTCCAACCAGAGTGGTATGGCAACCCTGTCCTGGAAATCATGTTGTTAGACAACGGTGAACCTTCGAACTATGAAGAAGCGATGGCGGGCCCAGATTCCAACAAATGGCTTGAAGCCATGCAATCCGAGATAGGATCCATGTATGAAAACAAAGTATGGACTTTGACAGACTTGCCCGATGATCGGCGGCGATAGAAAACAAATGGATCTTTAAGAAGAAGACGGACGCGGATGGTAATGTTACCATCTATAAAGCTCGACTTGTCGCTAAAGGTTATCGGCAAGTTCAAGGGATTGACTACGATGAGACTTTCTCTCCGTAGCGAAGCTGAAGTCCGTCCGAATCATGTTAGCAATTGCCGCATACTATGATTATGAGATATGGCAGATGGACGTCAAAATGGCGTTCCTTAACGGCTATCTTAAGGAAGAACTGTATATGACGCAGCCGGAAGGTTTTGTCGACCCTAAGAATGCTAACAAAGTATGCAAGCTCAATGATCCATTTATGGGCTGGTGGAAGCATCTCGGAGTTGGAACATTCGCTTTGATGAGATGATCAAAGCGTTTGGGTTTATCTTGAGACTTATGGAGAAGCCTGCATTTACAAGAAAGTGAGTGGGAGCTCTGTAGCATTTCTCATATTATATGTAGATGACATACTTTTGATGGGAAATGATATAGAACTTTGGACAGCATTAAGGCCTACTTGAATAAGAGTTTTTCAATGAAGGACCTTGGAGAAGCTGCTTATATATTAGGCATCAAGATCTATAGAGATAGATCGAGACGCCTCATAGGTCTTTCACAAAGCACATACCTTGAAAAGATATTGAAGAAGTTCAAAATGGATCCAGTCCAAGAAAGGGTTCTGCCTCAGACATAAGGTGTGAAATTGAGCTCGGCTCTATGTCCGACCACGGCAGAAGATATAGAAGAGATGAGTGTCATCCCCTATGCATCAGCCATAGGTTCTATTATGTATGCCATGTTGTGTACCAGACCTAATGTAAACCTTGTCGTAAGTTTGGTAGGAAGGTACCAAAGTAATCCCGGCAAGGAACACTGGACAGCGGTCAAGAATATCCTGAAGTACCTGAAAAGGACTAAGGACATGTTTCTTGTTTATGGAGGTGACGAAGAGCTCGTCGTAAAGGGTTACGTCGACGCTAGCTTCGACACAGATCTGGATGACTCTAAGTCACAAACCGGATACGTGTATATGTTGAATGGTGGAGCAGTAAGCTGGTGCAGTTGCAAGCAAAGCATCGTGGCGGGATCTACATGTGAAGCGGAATACATGGCAGCCTCGGAGGCAGCGCATGAAGCAATTTGGGTGAAGGAGTTCATCACCGACCTAGGAGTCATACCCAATGCGTCGGGGCCGATCAAACTCTTCCGTGACAACACCGGAGCTATTGCACTTGCCAAGGAGCCCAGGTTTCACAAGAAGACCAGGCACATCAAGCTGCCGCTTCAACTCCATTCGTGAAAATGTTCAAGATGGAGACATAGAAATTTGCAAAGTGCATACGGATCTGAATGTCGCAGATCCGCTGACTAAACCTCTTCATGAAAGCAAAACATGATCAACACCAAAACTCTATGGGTGTTCGATTCATCACAATGTAACTAGATTATTGACTCTAGTGCAAGTGGGAGACTGTTGGAAATATGCCCTAGAGGCAATAATAAAAGGATTATTATTATATTTCCTTGTTCGTGATAATTGTCTTTTATTCATGCTATAATTGTATTATCCGAGAAATCGTAATACATGTGTGAATAGATAGACCACAACATGTCCCTAGTGAGCCTCTAGTTGACTAGCTCGTTGATCAATAGATAGTCATGGTTTCCTCGACTATGGACATTGGATGTCATTGATAACGGATCACATCATTAGGAGAATGATGTGATGGACAAGACCCAATCCTAAGCATAGCACAAGATCGTGTAGTTCGCTTTGCTAGAGCTTTTCCAAAGGTCAAGTATCTTTTCCTTAGACCATGAGATCGTGTAACTCCCGGATAACGTAAGGGGTGCTTTGGGTGTACCAAACGCCACAACGAATCTGGGTGACTATAAAGGTGCCCTACGGTATCTCCGAAAGTGCTGTTGGGTTGACACGGATCGAGGCTGGATTTGTCACTCCGTGTTACGGAGAGGTATCACTGGGCCCACTCGGTAGTGCATCATCATAATGAGCTCAAGTGACCAAGTGTTTGGTCACGGGATCATGCATTACGGTACGAGTAAAGTGACTTGCTAGTAACGAGATTGAACGAGGTATTGGGATACCGACGATCGAATCTCGGGCAAGTAACATACCGTCTAACAAAGGGAATTGTATACGGGGTTGCTTGAATCCTCGACATCGTGGTTCATCCGATGAGATCATCGAGGAGCATGTGGGAACCAACATGGGTATCCAGATCCCGCTGTTGGTTATTGACCGCAGAGCCATCTCGGTCATGTGTGCATGTCTCCCGAACCCGTAGGGTCTACACACTTAAGGTTCGGTGACGCTTAGGGTTGTATGAATATGAGTATGCAGCAAACCGAATGTTGTTCGGAGTCCCGGATGAGATCCCGGATGTCACGAGGAGTTCCGGAATGGTCCGGAGGTAAAGAATTATATATAGGAAGTGCTATTTCGGCCGTCGGGAGAATTTCGGGGGTTACCGGTATTGTACCGGGACCACCGGAAGGGTCCCGGGGGTCCACCGGTGGGTCCACCTATCCGGATGCCCGTGGGCTGAAGTGGGGAGGGAACCAGCCCCTGGTGGGCTGGTGCGCCCCCCCTTGGGCCCCCCTGTGCCTAGGGTTGGAAACCCTAGGGGTGGGGGCGCCCCACTTGCCTTGGGGGGCAAGCCTCCCCCTTGGCCGCCGCCAATCTAGCTGGGTTCTAGAGGGCGGCGCCCCTAGGGGCCTATAAAGGGGGGAGGAGGGCAGCCGCACTTACACTTGGCGCCTCCCTCCCCTACACCTCTTCCTCCTCCCGGTTGCTTGGCGAAGCCTGCCGAATCTTGCTGCATCCACCACCACGCCTGTCGTGCTTTGCTTTGGATCTTCATCAACCTCTCCTTCCCCTTGCTGGATCAAGACGGAGGAGACGCCACGCTGAGCGTACGTGTGTTGAACGCGGAGGTGCCGTCCGTTCGGCGCTAGGATCTCCGGTGATTTGGATCACGTCGAGAACGACTCCCTCAACCCCGTTCTCTTGAACGCTTCCGCACGCGATCTACAAGTGGTATGTAGATGCATCTCTCTCACTCGTTTCTAGATGAACTCATAGATGGATCTTGGTGAACGTAGGAAAAAAATATATTTTATGCAACGTTCCCCAACACCCTCTTCGTGTAAACCTTGTAAAATAAGAGAGAATAGGCATAAGTATTGTGACATAACATGTAATAACAGCCCATAATGCAATAATTATCAATGTAAAAGCATGATGAAAAATGGACGTGTCAATACGATGGAGACGTATCGACTCCCCGAAGCTTAAACCTTTGCTTGTCCTCAAGCAATTCAGTTGATAAACTGAAAGTGATAAAGAAAAACTTTTACAAGCTCTTGTTGTTGTAAATATATAAAGCCAGCATTCAAGTTTTCAGCAAAGATTATGAACTAACATATTCACAATAACATTTAGGTCTCATATTTACTCATATCAATCGCATAATCAACTAGTAAGCAATAATAATAAATCTCGGATGACAACACTTTCTCAAAACAATCATAATATGATATAACAAGATGGTATCTTGCTAGCCCTTTACGAGACATAGAAACATAAATGCAGAGCACCTCACGAAGATCAAGGACTGACTAAACATTGTAATTCATGGTTATAAAGAACTACCATAGTCATACTCAATATAAACTAATAGAAATGTATGCAAATGACAAGTGGTGCTCTCCATTGGTGCTTTTTAATAAGAAGATGATGACTTCGACATAAAAAGTAAATAGATAGGCCCTTCGCAGAGGGAAGCAGGATTTGTAGAGGTGCGAGCTCGATTTTTGAAGTAGAGATGAATAATATTTTGAGCGGCATACTTTCATTGTCAACATAACAACCGAGAGATCTTGATATCTTCCATGCTACACACATTATAGGCGGTTCCCAAGCAGACTGATAAAGTTTATACTCCCCCACCACCAATAAGCACACTCCACGGCTGGTCCGAAACAACGGGTACCGTCCAACTAACAACATTCCTGGGGGAGTTTTGTTTGCAATTATTTTGATTTGGTTTGAGCAAGGGACTGGGCATCCCGGTAACCATCCATTTTCTGGTGAGTGACGAGCGGAGTCCACTCCTCTTGAGAATAACCCGCCTAGCATGGAAGAAACAGACAGCCCTAGTTGATACATGAGCTATTCGAGCATACAAAACAGAATTTCATTTGAAGGTTTAGAGTTTGGCATACAAATTTACTTGGAAAGGCAGGTAAATAAAGCATATAGGAAGATATGGTGGAATCATATGGAATAACTTTGGGGTTTATGGAAGTGGATGCACAAGCAGTATTCCCGCTTAGTACAAGTGAAGGCTAGAAAAAGACTGGGAAGCGACCAACCAGAGAGCGACAACAGTCATGAACATGCATTAAAATTAATAAACATTGAGGGCAAGCATGAGTAGGATATAATCCACCATGAACATAAATATCGTGAAGGCTATGTTGATTCTGTTTCAACTACATGTGTGAACATGTGCCAAGTGAAGCCACTCGAATCGTTCAAAGGAGGATACCACCCTATCATACCACATCATAACCATTTTAATAGCATGTTGGCACGCAAGGTGAACCATTATAAACTCCTAGCTAATTAAGCATGGCATGAGCAACTATAATCTCTAATTGTCATTGCAAACATGTTTCATTCATAATAGGCTGAATCAGGAATGATGAACTAATCATATTTACAAAAACAAGATAGGTCGAGTTCATACCAGCTTCTTTCATCTCAATTAGTCCATCATATATCGTCATTATTGCCTTTCACTTGCACGACCGAACAGTGTGGATAATAATAATAGTGCACGTGCATTGGACTAAGCTGGAATCTGCAAGCATTTAATACAAGGGAGAAGATAAGGTAATATGGGCTCTTTGTTAGATCAACAATAATGCATATGAGAGCCACTTCAACATTTTCATTATGGTCTTCTCCTCTCAACCCCCAAAGGAAAGAAAAGAAATAAAACTATTTACACGGGAAAGCTCCCAACAAACAAAAGAAGAACGAGAAATCTTTTTGGGTTTTTGATACGTCTCCAACGTATCTATAATTTTTGATTGCTCCATGCTATTATATATTCTGTTTTGGATGTTTAATAGGCTTTATTATACACTTTTATACTATTTTTGGGACTAACCTATTAACCCAAGGCCCAGTGCAAATTGCTGCTTTTTTACCTATTTCAGTGTTTTGCAGAAAAAGAATATCAAACGGAGTCCAAACGGAATGAAACCTTCGGGGCGTGATTTTTGGAACAAACATGATCCAGGGGACTTGGAGTGGACGTCAGCAATCAACGAGGAGGCAGGGGGCATGCCCTCCACCCTCATGGGCCCCTCGTGGCTCCACCGACCTACTTCTTCCTCCTCTATATACCTACGTACCCCCAAAACATCGAGGAGCACCAAGGAAACCTAAATCCACAGCCGCAACCTTACATTCCGTGAGATCCCATCTTGGGGCCTTTCCAAGGCTCACGGAGGGGCGTTGATCACGGAGGGCTTCTACATCAACACCATAGCCTCTCCAGATGATGTGTGAGTAGTTTACCACAGACCTTGGGTCCATAGTTATTAGCTAGATGGCTTCTTCTCTTTCTTTGGATCTCAATACAAAGTTCTCCTTGATCTTCTTGGAGATCTATTCGATGTAACTCTTTTTATGTGTGCTTGTCGACATCCGATGAATTGTGGGTTTATGATCAAGATTATCTATGAACAATATTTGAATCTTCTCTGAATTCTTTTATGTATGATTGGTTATCTTTGCAAGTCTTTTTGAATTATCAGATTGGTTTGGCCTACTAGATTGATCTTTCTTGCAACGGGAGAAGTGCTTAGCTTTTGGTTCAATCATGTGGTGCTCGATCCCAGTAACAGTAGGGGAAACGACACATATTGTATTGTTGCCATCGAGGATAAAAAGATGGGGTTTATATCATATCGCTTGAGTTTATCCCTCTACATCATGTCATCTTACCTAATCGTTACTCTGTACTTATGAACTTAATACTCTAGATGCATCTTTGGATAGCGGTCGATGTGTGGAGTAATAGTAGTAGATGCGAGGTGAGTCGGTCTACTTGTCACGGACGTGATGCCTATATACATGATCATGCCTAGATATTCTCATAATTATGCACTTTTCTATCAATTGCTCGACAGTAATTTGTTCACCCACCGTAATACTTATGCAATCTTGAGATAAGCCACTAGTGAAACCTGTGGCCCCCGGGTCTATTTTCCATCATATTAATCTCCCATCAACTAGCTATTTACGGCACCGCTTATTTTGCTTTCTTTACTTTTAATCTTTATCATAAAAATACCAAAAATACTATCTTATCATCTCTATCAGATCTCACTTTTGCAAGTGGTGCGTGAAGGGATTGACAACCCCTTTATCGTGTTGGTTGCAAGGTTCTTATTTTTTGTGTAGGTACGAGGGACTTGCGTGTGGCCTCCTCTTTGGATTGATACCTTGGTTCTCAAAAAGCTGAGGGAAATACTTACGCTACTTTGCTGCATCACCCTTTCCTCTTCAAGGGAAAAAACCAACGCATGCTCAAGAGGTAGCAATTTTCTTTTAATTATTACTACTACAGGCATAGAAAGTAAACTAGCTAAAAGCTACAACTTATTTTTTTTCTTTTTTCTTAAGGTTTTTCAAACACACAAGAAGAAGCTTAGAAAATAAAATAAACTAACATGGATAATACAGTGAAAAAGTATGAGCACCGACAACTGGAGTGAGTGTGTGAACATGAATGTAATGTCTGTGAGAAATACGTACTCCCCCAGGCTTAGGCTTTTGGCCTAAGTTGGTCTATGCCCATGGAGCAAAGTTGTAGTTTGGGTCGTACTGAGATGCAGTCGTGATACGTCTCCAACATATCTATAATTTTTTATTGTTACATGCTATTATATATTCTGTTTTGGATGTTTAATGGGCTTTATTATACACTTTTATATTATTTTTGGGACTAACCTATTAACCCAAGGCCTAGTGCAAATTGCTGTTTTTTTTGCCTATTTCAGTGTTTCGCAGAAAAGGAATATCAAACGGAGTCCAAACGGAATGAAACCTTCGGGAGCGTGATTTTTTGGAACAAACGTGATCCAGAGGACTTGCAGTGGACGTCAAGAAATCAACGAGGAGGCCACGAGGCAGGGGCGCACCTACCCTCGTGGGCCCCTCGTGGCTCCACCGACCTACTTCTTCCTCCTATATATACCTCGTGCCCGAAACCATCGAGGAGGACCATGAAAACCTAATACCACCGCCGCAACCTTACATGCACCGTGAGATCCCATCTATGGGCTTATTCCGGCGCTCCGCCGGAGGGGGAATCGATCACGGAGGGCTTCTACATCAACACCATAGCCTCTCCGATGATGTGTGAGTAGTTTACCACGGACCTTTGGGTCCATAGTTATTATGTAGCGACCCGACCTCAGACTGTCAAGCCTCTGTGTTTTTATGCCATCCCTGGATCAGTATGCTGGCACACACAATACATCAATGTATATATCAAAGTGCAATCACATGTATAAATAATGTAAAACTGATATATATCCCATAAGTCACAACGGAAACAATCAATCGGGTGTGGAGTCCCATCAACGCCATCGGCAGGTTGAGTGTAGACCGTAACCCTGTACCGTACTCTTACTCGTTGGAAGAAAGTATCTGCAACATGATACGTTGCAGCCATATAGGTCAGTACATTGAATGTACCGACAAGATCAAAATAATAGAAAAATAGATGATAAACTATACAATATGCAGTATGGCTATGTGGCTCTGTGTCTGAGTTTTGTTTGCGTAAAAGCTGATTTATTTTCCCTACATCAAAGGAATAAATGAAGTCTGTACTATGGAGTTTTCTATCATGACATGGTTCCGCCAACCGATGTCTCATAGCCCAAAATCATCATAAGTTGCCCACAATTAAGTTATCAATCCGGTGTTGAGAGTTCCGAGATAGATCCAAGTCCAGAGGCTCAAATTGTCCGTAATCGGGACACGGCTAATCGATTAGGGTTTTAACCCTCTGCAGAGGTTTGTACACTTTACCCGCAAGATTCGATCCCTCTTTTACGTTCTCGCACTTCGTGGTGTTTGAGAACAAGACGGCCAAACATGATCTTAGAAGAGTTCCTGACCACCGTCCGGTGCTCATCCAATCCTATCGTAGTTCTACATCTGCTAGCACCGTCCAGCCAGAGTTACAACTAAGGTCAACCAAGCGAGCCCATAGTGACTTGCGGTTTGCCTGAGGTAAGCTTCCGGGCATGAAGTATTCTTCCGTCTCTTTGAGTCCGGGTGAAGCTTTCCAAGATGTCATGGCGCTTCTCCATGCACCCGACCATCCATGGTTTCTCCAGGTGCCCGCCAACCGTTCTTCACCCAGTAGTGTGTATTGAATTCTTGTCTCGAGTCTTGAAGTCTTGAGCCCTTGAAGATGCAGTCCTTGCAGATGCCATCATGGAGTTGTCGTCATTGACGTAGAGTCCTCCTTCTTCACACCATTCTCGTGCACTCATACCAAAACCCGTCTACTATAGCGTAGCATTAAAATAAATATCGTCCCGGGCTTGGTAACAGGGTGATGGGTTCCTACCTCATGCATACTACTCAACTACAAGAATTCAATATCACTACTGGAGGATTGTTGCAAAGATGCCACTAAATGCAATAAAAACATAGGTATAAAAGCATGATCAAAGTGAACTTGCCTAGTCAGTTGGTGAAGATATTATCGCTCTCAAAAACTTGAAAATTTAATCGTCACTCTGCGATGAAATCTATACAAGGAAGCATAGTATTCAAATAAGCAATCATTCCAGCACTCAATCATAACAATCAAAATAACAACGAAATCGAAATAGGATCGAAGGTAAAAACCAAATAAAAATCCAAATCACTCAAATAAACTTATAGGGCTAATCTACACCACAACAACTCTACTTAACAACAAGCAAAAAGCCTAAAACAAAAAATACTTAACACAAGGTAAAAATAATTATTCACTAAGTAACATAAAGTATTTTTCCTATAATAAAATTCTAACAGTACCTAGAACCTCTAACACTAATTCTATTGCTAGCAACTAGTCATACAACAAACAACACCTAGAACCTCAAGAATACTAAGTCTAATAAATCCTAGAAATTACCTATTGTTAAACAATAGAATATATGACACACTGGCGAAAACTAGCAAAAGAAACTAATTAAAAATAATTAAACTACAAAAAGTACTAAAAATAGAGTAAACATGACTGTTTACAATAAAAAGCTAATCTAACTAACTCACTAACATGCAAACTAAACACTACTGCGTAGCTAGTCTAATAAGTAACCAGTAGCAAAAAGAATCGGTCAAATAATATTCCTAACTCAAAATAGCTCAAATCTAGTGATTTGAGAAAATTCATACAAACACAAATATAAACTGTTCAAATATGAAATACAATTGAACTAACGGAAACTTCATAAAATTTGTGATCCAAGGCAGTTGGAATCACTCAAAAATACCTCGTAGATAATTAACTGCGGATTTTACAAGATTGAAACTATTCTGTTTTAAAAACAGAATGAAAAAAAGGCAGGTCGGGATTACTGTAGCTGTTCCGGCGAGGGGCTCGGGCAGAGCGGCTCCGGTGGTCCTCCGGGGCGAGGTGAGGGGACGAGCGGGGACGGCGGAGCAGGGCGGAGCGGCTGGTGGCGGCGGTGGGTGGCGGGGAGGGCCGGCGGTGTGTGGGGCGGAGCAAATGGCGGCGGCTCCAGCGAACTCCAGTGGGCGGCTCGGCGACGTGGGGCGAGGAGAGGAGGGACTAGGGGGGGAATGGATGCGCGAGGTGGCTGTTTATAGGGGGAGGAGGTCTTCTTGGAGGAGGAGGCAAGGGATTTAGCGAATCCCGTGATTCCGGCGATGCTCCGGCGGTGGCTGGAGATATGGAGCATCTCGTCAGGAGGAAAGAGATGATTTGTGTAACATCCCAAAATTTTCCAAATTTTGGAATGTTAATAATAATATATCATTGAGTGCATTGCTATGATTTTCAAGGGAAATTAAAACTTTTTGAGGCCTTGTTTAAACTTTTTCAAACCATGTACAAAGGGTTGGATAACATTTTTTCCAATAAACTATGGTTGGTGAAGCTTATTCAAGAATTCAAAGGGCATTCAATTCTTCCGGAATATTTTGAATCCACATTCAAATATACGAGTGAGAATAAAATGACTTTCTCAAACGTAGTGGATGAATATTCCATTTTGGTTCTTTGAATTTTTGAGTTTCATTGGAATTGAATCTTATATGGAATTTTAATGCCATTTAAATATTTCCAAAGTATTCAAATAAAATTTAATTAGAGGAGATAATGTGAATTCTCCAAAAAAACAATTGGAAATATTTAATATGGTACAATTACCCTTTTGTGAATTTGCAAAACTCAAATTGATATTTTCTGTGTGTAATTTAATTATGTCCATAAAGAATGAATTGTAGTTTGTGCACACAAATAATTTTCTTAAAATCGGAAACTATATTTGGTAGGCACAAAATTATAATTATGTGCGTGTGAATTTTTTTTCTTTTGTCTATTAAAGTTTTCTGTGCAATATAAGTATTAAAAAAAACTAAACCTACAGGCTGGCCCAACTGACCGAGCAGCCCACTAGCGAAGCGTCTTCCTCCTCGTGCACATCTGTACGTTCACGTACAGAGAGACAGCCATGGCTAGGCTGCACCCCAACGCTTCCTCTCCCTTCACTCCCCCCACCATCTGACCTTCTGAATCGTCACCGGCGCCCTCCCTCGACCCTTTGCCTTCCACAAGGCGCCATGGAGACTCCCGTAGTAGCCATTACAAGGCAGAGGAACAGCCACCATTAAGCACCACCATCTGCTCAATTCTGACCTTCCCCTCTCCTATAAATAGTACCCATAGGAGCACCTCACAGCCCTCACCCTCCCGAGGAAACCCCTCTCTACCTCACCTCCTCCTGTAAGCAATTGCTCATTGGAGTTCTGCAGCTCCGGCCGGCCGCTCACGCTGCCACAGGATGACGCCTTGAGCCGGAATATTTCCCAACGGACTCCTGGTCGTTCTTACGCTACTTGACGTCGGGGACCGTCTTCCACAACTCCGGCGACCTTCTTCCCCAACTCCGGCGACCAACTCCGGCAAGCCTCCTCTAAATTCCGTAAGTCTTTTTACAGAAAAATATCCAAACTTTGGAAATTCGTATCTCCCAAACCGTATGTCCGATTTTGACAAATAAGATATCACCAGATTCGTGGGAACCTGTAGTTTTTTATGAAATTATAAAATTTCACTTTTGAGCGAACTAAAATTTAATTTTGATTTAAATGTTAAATTGAATATTTATGCCATATCTTTTAATCTATAATTCATACTCAAAATCTTATTATATAAAAATTGGCCATTAGAACCATATCTATCTGTTAGGACCCATACCTTATTTTTTTAACCATGCTTAGTTGATGTTTTAGCCTCTACACCATAAAATCACTTTCCTTACTCATAATTTAACATCTTCGACCAATTAAATTTTATGCTTAGATAAATCTCTTAGATTGATCCCTACAAACCTCTGTGGTCATATGTTAGTACCACACAAATTTGGAGTTAGTCAATTATTAGTTTCAATTCCCTAAACTCATAACTTTCAATTCCCATAGTCGACCACAAGTCTAATATTCTAAATAGTTTCTTCATGGAAATTTGGTTATCAAAACTTGTCTCTCAATCATTCTATATATTGACACCATGATCTTCACTTGAACCAACTTGACCGACACTAGAATAAAATCTATGACATATTCCCATCCAAAGAGACTTCTTATCTCAACCATAGTCATGACTCGATAATTATCATAAGGATGTATTTATATTGTTGATTGCATCTTTCATTTGGATCTTTGTTTGGATTTGTTGTGTGTTGAAGTATTTTGTTTTATCGTTAGATATGTCGTAAAGTGAAGGAGTGACGGTAACAAGTAGGAATCAACTTCAAGACACAGGCAAGTTGCAAAATTGATCATGCTTTCACCTATATTTTTATATTATGCATATCTCTTTAAATTTTATTATTATGCATGTTTTATTAAAAAGTTTTGCAAAGTATTATTGCTAGTTAAAGCCATAGGAACTTTAGCTATGCTTAGCCATGCTTACAAAGAAAAGGGTTGGGAATCAAACAAGTTTTAAACGACTAAACCTGCCCTCCTTTGGGGCAGCGTTTTGTGAAAACTTTTGAAAGAAAAACTATATACTATTTTACTTCTACTCCCTGGGCGGAATGGTATTGACGGGAGCGTCTACAAGTGATTGCGCCCATCGGGGTCTTGCAGTGAATGCCCATCGGGGTCTTGCACATGTGTTTTGGTGGGGATTGCTTGTCCGTGGACTGAGATCTTCCAAGTACAGTTTGATGTAGCTTCCAAGACAGCCACATGCTACTATGGGCTCTGGCTTAGCTTAGTACTAACGGGAAACCCTACCCCAGGACCGCCATCGGAGAGAGGCCTTCGTGCCGAAGTTGCGGGCGGCTTGGTGGTATAGGGGGCTGTTACGGAAAGGCTTCGTCACAATCTCCTCCTAGTCGTGCACCCAAGTGTGTAACGATAGACGGGGTTGGTTGTGTCATGTGGGGAACGTGTACGACCTCTGCAGAGGGTTAAACCTAATCGATTAGCCGTGCCCCCGGTTACGGGCAATTTTGAGCAACTGAAGACTTGGACTGAAGAAGAATCTCCCCTCTCTTTTTCTAAAATCTGTTTTAAGGGTTAAAGTTGAGGAATGAGCACAGTGAATGTGTTTCACTTCAACCTTATGTATGTTTTAAAACTATTTTGGAGAATGAGCAGATGCGTATATCCAACTATCTCACTCCTATCTTTTATACCAAAAACTATTTTTTTTATTTCAAAAGAAATTTACAAAAATTTAGTATAGGAGAAAATTGGCTTTATGCAAAGGAAACCTCCACCAATACTTACCCTGCATATATATATTCTGTTGTACTTTTCTTTGCAACTTGCGAGTACATTCCACGTACTCATACACTGTCATGTGCAGATCTCAACAGATTAAGATACGATAGGGTTATGGTCTACACTCAACGAACCCAAAGTGGGCGTTGATGGTGCCCTACTTAGCGACTATGTATAATTCCGTTGTATTATGCACCAGCATTGAGCTGTGCAAATGGTATGTATTTTCTTAATTCTGGATCTATCGTTGTAGTAAAATGATGTATGTTTTACTGATGTTCATTATTGTTACTGTGTGAGCTAGCTACGATCCAGGGATAGCACAGGAAGCACAGAGACTTGGATTTTGTCAAATTCGGGTCGTGACAATTTGGTACGGATCGGGCCGGATTTGGCCCAAAAAAACAGTACCTTCCCTTTTTTAATAACCCGCGAAGAAGAATCATTATAGAAAATAAAATGAAAATAAAATGTAGGAGTATTATATATCAAAACGATCATAAAAATAAGCCCAATTTAATGGGATATTTTTTAGGGGCAAATAAAATACTTTTTGAAAAAAAAAATCATTTTTTTTAAATTCAAACAAAAATCAAAATGACTTTCAAAACTCTATGGAAAATTTATTCCAACATTTTTGGGGTGTCATGTTACTCCCTCTCAACACTTTTGTTAACGTGTTCTTTGTCAGAAAAGTTTTTAAATAAAACTCAAATGCCACTTTGAGTTAAAAACAAAATTTATATGACAAATTCAAAATGAAATTTTTCTTTACTTCCCACTCTCTTTCATTGAAGAAATCACGAGGATCATTGAGTGGCATGAAGTTTGAAAATTTTCCAAATTCAAATATTTTCAAACAGAAGCATTTTTTTGGGAAGTCCTTTTTACTCCCTCTCAACAAAATTTCAAAAGTTTAAAATTCCAATCAATTTCACTCAATCAATCACTCAACAATCAATCAAACAATCATATATTTTAATTATTATAACATCCCAAATTTTAGAATTTTGGGATGTTACATATTAGCTATATGGCTTCTTCTCTCTCTTTGGATCTCAATACAAAGTTCTCCTCGATCTTCTTGGAGATCTGTTCGATGTAACTCTTTTTGCGGTGTGTTTGTCAACATCCGATGAATTGTGGGTTTATGATCAAGATTATCTATGAACAATATTTGAATCTTCTCTGAATTCTTTTATGTATGATTGGTTATCTTTGCAAGTCTCTTCGACTTATCAGTTTGGTTGGGCCTACTAGATTGATCTTTCTTGCAATGGGAGAAATGCTTAGCTTTGGGTTCATTCTTGCGTTGCTCGATCCCAGTGATAGTAGGGGAAACGACACGTATTGTATTGTTGTCATTGAGGATAAAATGATGGGGTTTATATCATATTTCTTGAGTTTATCCCTCTACATCATGTCATCTTACCTAATGCGTTACTCTATTCTTATGAACTTAATACTCTAGATGCATGCTGGATAACGGTGATGTGTGGAGTAATAGTAGTAGATTCAGGAAGGAGTCGGTCTACTTGTCACGGACGTGATGCCTATATACATGATCATGCCTAGATATTCTCATAATTATGCACTTTTCTATCAGTTGCTCGACAGTAATTTGTTCACCCACCGTAATACTTATGCTATCTTGAGAGAAGCCACTAGTGAAACCTATGGCCCCGGGTCTATCTTCCATCATATTAATCTCCCGTCAACTAGCTATTTCTATTGTCGTTTATTTTGCAATCTTTACTTTCAATCTTTATCATAAAAATACCAAAAATATTATCTTATCATCTCTATCAGATCTCACTTTTGCGAGTTGCCGTGAAGGGATTGACAACCCCTTTATCGCGTTGGTTGCAAGGTTCTTATTTGTTTGTGTAGGTACGAGGGACTTGTGTGTGGCCTCCTACTAGATTGATACCTTGGTTCTCAAAAACTAAGGGAAATACTTATGCTGCTTTGCTGCATCACCCTTTCCTCTTCAAGGGAAAAACCAACACATGCTCAAGAGGTAGCAAGCCGCTATTGCCTCATGAGCTGCAGCTTGGAGGCGAGCTGCCTCCGCCCTCCTCTCATACTCGTTCGCCTCCTCCCTGGTTATAATATATTTCCTTTTTTCCTGAAAGTCAAAGAAACCAGGAGCAGGGAGAGCAACATGGACAATGCGACGCTTGTCAAAGATTAGTCGGTACTGGAGGAACTATTCGTTCCTCTTAACAAACTGATGATGAACCATAGCATTATAATCTAAATAAGCAGGAGGTAGTTCCATATCATTTTCATGTATGGGTATCTCAAGAAAATTAGCTAAATGGGTTGCATAAATTCCAAGAACAAATCTCCATTAGTACTTGTTATTATGCAACCTATGTGCAACGATGGCCCCCAAGTTATATTGTTTATCTCCTAATACAGCACTCTTGAGAACACTAAGATCCGGGACACACATGTGACATGCCTCGTCCTTACCGTTAATACATCTACCTATAAAGAGAGCAAAATAATGTATAACAAGAAAATGAATGCTCCCGAAGGTAGCTTGTGTTATTTCTCTAGATTCCCCAAAAGTGATACTAGCAAGAAAATCTTTATACTCAGATTTGCGAGGTTCACTAGCACTACCCCATTGCGGGAGTTTACAGGCAGTGTATTAAAATCCTCAAAGTCCATGGTATAGGATTTATCATAAAGATCAAATAGGACAGTGTGAGAATTGCACAAAGATGAAAATTTGAACCTTCTCACAAAGGAATCAGTTAGGTAATAATACTGAGGGCACTTATCTAGCATGAAGCCCTCGAGTTCAGCATTATGCACATATGCGTCAAATTCCTCCTTAATTCCTGCTTGGACCATGAAGTTTCCTGACGGCCATTCACAAGGCCTCACTGAGCTTCTCTTGGTAGTTCATAGTCCGGCTCACGTATTGCGGGCATGGGTCCTTGCTTCCTTGAAGAACCACCTTGGTATATTTTCCTAAACATATTTCTTCCTCTGAAAAAATTTCTGAAATTTTTAGTGACTCAAAATAGAAGTGAACTGAACTCAACAAAATTGATAGCAACTACTCCCACAAGTGCCTAGAGGCTATATCATGCATTAGAACTACTTGGGACCAAATAAATTTGACATGCAAGCTCAAGAACAGGGTCACCTCAGCAGCAAAAATTTGCAATAAATAAAGCACTAGAACAAAAACTAATTGTACCATTGGAGGAGTCACATACCGAAAAGGAATCCATTAACAAGGTTGATCAAGTCTTGTTCACAAACTCATTCTGAATTGCATGAAACCGGAGAATTTTTGAATATCACTAAGTTACCTCAACGGGGATATGCACGTCCCCAATAATAAGAATATCATATTTCTTCTTGACAGTAGGAAGAGGAAATTCGAAACCTCCAATAATAACCAATGGAATTTTTTCAATAGAATTGATACCGTGGACTTGCGGTTGTTTCCTTGGAAAGTGTACCATATGCTCATTACCGTTAACATGAAAAGTGACATTGCCTTTGTTGCAATCAATAACAGCCCCTGTAGTATTCAAAAAGGGGTCTACCAAGGATAATCGACATACTATCGTCCTCGGGAATATCAAGAATAACAAAGTCCGTTAAAATAGTAACGTTTGCAACCACAATAGGCACATCCTCACAAACACCGACAGGTATAGCAGTTGATTTATCGGCCATTTGCAAAGATATTTCAAAGAGGTGTCAACTTATTCAAATCAAATCTACGATATAAAGAGAGAGGCATAACACTAACACCGGCTCCAAGATCACATAAAGCAGTTTTAACATAATTTCTTTTAATGGAGCATCGTATAGTTGGTACTCCTGGTTCTCCAAGTTTCTTAGGTATTCCACCCTTAAAAGTATAATTAGCAAGCATGGTGGAAATTTCAGCTTCCGGTATCTTTCTTTTATTTGTAACAATATCTTTCATATACTTAGCATAAGGATTCATTTTAAGCATATCACCAAACGCATACATAAAAGATAGGTCTAATGATTTTGGCAAAGCGCTCAAAATCCTCATCATCCTTTTTCTTGGATGGCTTAGGAGGAAAAGGCATGGGTTTCTGAACCCATGGTTCTCTTTCTTTACCGTGCTTCCTAGCAACAAAGTCTCTCTTATCATAACGTTGATTCTTTGATTATGGGTTATCAAGGTCCACAGCAGGTTCAATCTCTACATCATTGTCATTGCTAGGTTGAGCATCAATATGAACATCATCATTAATATTATCACTAGGTTCATGTTCATTACCAGATTGTGTTTCAAAGATCGAAATAGAAATATCATTGGGATTCTCAGGTGTGTCAACAACAGGTTCACTAGAAGCATGCAAAGTCCTATCATTTCTCTTTTTCTTCTTCTTAGAAGGACTAGGTGCATCAGCATTAGTTATTTGATAATCTTGCTCAATTCTCTTAGGGTGGCCCTCGGGATACAAAGGTGTTCCTGAGTCATTCTACCCCCTCTAGTCATAACTCTAACAGCATTATCATTTTTCTTATTATTTAATTCATTGAGCAAATCATTTTGAGCTTTAAGCACTTGTTCTACTTGAGTGGTAACCATAGAAGCATGTTTACTAATGAGTTTAAGTTCACCCTTAACTATAGACATATAATCACTCAAGTGTTCAATCATATAAGCATTTCGTTTCAGTTGTCTACCAACATAAGCATTGAAGTTTTCTTGTTTAACAATAAAGTCATCAAACTCATCCAAGAATTGGCTAGCAAACTTAGTAGACGGGATTTCAACTTTATCATATCTATAGAGAGAATTTACCTTTACTACCTGCGTCGGGTTGTCAAGACCATGTATTTCTTCAATAGGTGGTAAATTCTTAACATCTTGACTTTAATACCTTTTTCTTTCATAGATTTCTTTGCCTCTTGCATATCTTCAGGACTTAGAAATAGAATACCCCTTTTCTTCAGAGTTGGATTAGGAGTTGGTTCAGGAAGTGTCCTATTATTTTCATTACTCAACATATTATTTAATAGCAATTCAGCTTGATCAACAGTCCTTTCCCGGAAAACACAACCAGCACAACTATCCAGGTGGTCTCTGGAAGCATCGGTTAGTCCATTATAAAAGATATCAAGTATTTCATTTTTCTTGAGAGGATGATCAGGCAAAGCATTAAGTAATTGGAGAAGCCTCCCCAAGCTTGTGGGAGACTCTCTTCTTCAATTTGCACAAAATTATATATTTCCCATAAGACGGCTTGTTTCTTATGAGCGGGGAAATATTTAGCAGAGAAGTAATAAATCATAGCATGTGGACTACGCACACAACCAGCATCAAGAGTTAAACCATGTTTTAGCATCACCCTTTAATGAAAACAGAAATAATTTAAGGATATATATAGTAGTAACGAGTTTTCTCATCATTAGTGAATAGGGTGGCTATATCATTTAATTTAGTAAGATGTGCCACAACAGTTTCAGATTCATAGCTATAAAAAGGATCGGATTCAACCAAAGAAATTATCACAGGATCGACAGAGAAATCATAATCCCTATCGGAAATACAGATAGGTGAAGTAGCAAAAGCAGGGTCATATTTCATTCTAGCATTCAAACCGTTTTCTTTCAGCTTCGCTAATAATTTCTTAAGATCATATATATCATTGCAAGCAAGAAAGTCTCTAGCAGTCTCTTCATCCATAACATAACCCTCAGGCACAACAGGCAATTCATATCTAGGGGGAGAATCTTCATCATCACTTTCATCAATATTATCAGTTTCAATAATTTCATTCTCTCTAGCCCTAGCAAGTTGTTCATCAAGAAATTCACCTAGTGGCACGGTAGTATCAAGCATAGAAGTAGTTTCATCATAAGTATCATGCATAGTAGAAGTGGCATCATCAATAACATGCGACATATCAGAATTAATAGCAGAAGCAGGTTTAGGTATCGCAAGCTTACTCAAAACGGAAGGTGAATCAAGTGTAGAGCTAGATGGCAGTTCCTTACCTCCCCTCGTAGTTGAGGGAAAAATCTTACTTCTTTCGTCTTTCAAGTTCCTCATAGTGACAAGCAGATATAAATCCCAAGTGACTCAAAGAATAGAGCTATGCTCCCTGGCAACGTGGCGCTTGGAAAATAGTCTTGATAACCCACATGTATAGGGGATCGCAACAGTTTTCGAGGATAGAGTATTCAACCCAAATTTATTGATTCGACACAGGGGGAGCCAAAGAATATTCTCAAGTATTAGCAATTGTGTTGTCAATTCAACCACCCCTGGATAACTTAATATCTGCAGCAAAGTATTTAGTAGCAAAGTAGTATGGAAGTAACAGTAACGGTGGTAAAAGTAACAGTGATAGTTTTGTAGCAATTGTAACAGTGGCAACGGTAAAGTAACTAAGCAAAGAACAATATGTGAAAAGCTCGTCGGCATTGGATCAGTGATGGAGAATTATGCCGGATGCGATTCCTCATGCAACAGTTATAACATAGGGTGACACAAAACTAGCTCCAGTTCATTAATGTAATGTAGCCATGTATTCCGAATATAGTCATACGTGCTTATGGAAAAGAACTTGCATGATAACGTTTGTCCTACCCTCCCGTGGCAGCGGGGTCCTATTGGAAACTAAGGGATATTAAGGCCTCCTTTTAATAGAGTACCGGACCAAAGCATTAACACTTAGTGAATACATGAACTCCTCAAACTATGGTCATCACCGGTAGGTATCCCGATTATTGTCACTTTGGGGTTAATGGATCATAACACGTAATAGGTGACTATAGACTTGCAAGATAGGATCAAGAACTCACATGTATTCATGAAAACATAATAGGTTCAGATCTGAAATCATGGCACTCGGGCCCTAGTGACAAGCATTAAGCATAGCAAAGTCATAGCAACATCAATCTTAGAACATAATGGATACTAGGGATCAAACCCTAAAAAACTAACTCGATCACATGGTAAATCTCATCCAACCCATCACCGTCCAACAAGCCTACGATGGAATTACTCAGGCACGGCGGTGAGCATCATGAAATTGGTGATGGAGGAAGGTTGATGATGACGATAGCTACGGATTCCCCTCTCCGGAGCCCCGAACGGAATCCATATTTGCCCTCCCCTAGAGAGATTAGGGCTTGGCGGCGCCTCCGTATTGTAAAACACAATGAATCCTTTTCTCTGATATTTTTTTCTTCCCGAACGTGAATATATAGAGTTGGAGTTGAGGTCGGTGGAGCACCAGGGGGCCCACGAGGCAAGGCGCGCCCAAGGGGGTAGGCGCGCCCCCACCCTCGTGGACAGGATGTGGGCCCCCTGGTCTTGATTCTTTCGCCAGTATTTTTTATTAATTCCAAAAATATTCTCCGTGAAGTTTCAGGTCATTCCAAGAATTATTTTTTCTGCACAAAAATAACACCATGGCAATTCTGCTAAAAACAGCGTCAGTCCGGGTTAGTTCCATTCAAATCATGCAAGTTAGAGTCCAAAACAAGGGCAAAAGTGTTTGGAAAAGTAGATACGATGGAGACGTATCATTCAGCGATGAGTTAATTTCTTCTTGTTCTTCTTGGAGGCTTTCTTGACGGCTTTTGTTTTGGCTCTAGCTTTCTTGGCAGCTTCATGGTCATACTCTTTCTTCCAAAATTCGGATTCAGCCTGTGAAAATAATCAACATTACTCACATCTGGTGGCGGGTTAAGTTTGCAGAATGGGTTCACCCCGATTTGCTCTGACTTCCAGACTCTCGCTCGAAGGTTTTGTCATTTCATTAACTTGCATCTTGATGAGGCACACAAAGTTGTGGCGATGGATCTTGCAATCGCCAAAGATATAATTGCACATTAAGCCGGATCGGCAGCTCAGGGGTATGATTCGCCAAGAAACCCAGCACCGAACCAAATCTACGCCGGTTAACCCATTTCCCAGTAGGGCCTTGACTTTTGCAATAGTGGGTGCAAGTTTTGCACGTTCATGATGGTGAGCTTTTCGGGAGATGATGCGTTGGCTCAAGCCGCTGGACACAACAACCCGGAAGTGGATTTTCATCAGCCGGAGAAGTGTCTTTGCAGTAGAACCATGTTTGGTTCCAATCTTTGGGGTGACTCGGCAGGCGAGCATAGGGGAATATAGCATCCCTTATATGTTGAATTGACCCCGCCAAGTTCTAAACTGGGTCCGTTAGTAAACTCGTTTTGCCGGTTTAAGTAAAAATATTCTCGGAAGAGTTCAACACTGGGTTCTTCTTGAAGATACACTTCATAGAAGACTTGAAAATTGTAGATGTTTGACACGGAATTGGGTCCGATGTCTTGAGGATGGAGTTGAAAGAAGTGCAGAACGCCTCGGAAATTTTTTGATCCAGGTGGTGAGAAGCCCCGATTCATGTGATTAGTAAAAACGATGACTTCACCATCCTTTGGGTGAGGTGTTTCTTCGCTTGGTTTGGGGGCGCGCCTATGCATGACATCTTTTGCTGGTAAATAGCCGATTTTGACAAAGTCTTTGAGCGTGTTCTCAGTGACAATTGAGGGAACCCAATTACATGAGGTGTTGTCTTGGCGGCATTGTGAAGGAAGAAGCCTAAACTAAAGAAATTTTTGCTAGTTTAAGTTGATTCATTAAGTCGTAAGTAAACGCTTCTGATGTATATTCAGATTGGCGGCTTAAATGGGGCCTAATGATATATGGATAGCTATAAACCCGGTGATGTAAGCCACCATGACAGCAATGGTATTCAAAGATCTGTTAAGAGCGAGTTCTACTAAGTGTTGAAGCAAACATGTTTCATAGATTAATGCTAGGATTTTGGATCTGCGACACTTCGGATAATGGAAAATATTTTTGACTTAAATTACAGTGCTCGATCAGTTCATGAGTTCAGATTGGTTTTTTCTTACGCGAATGAGATGATCTAATAACAAAAACAAGTATCATGGCGCCGTCAAAAGGTGAGGAGTGCTAAGTTTGAATCAAAGTTACAAGCTACAGCGAAGAACAAGGATTAACTACGAAGAACTTCAAGAAACCCTAATGGAGATCTACTGAAGAAAGGAGAGGCACTTCATCGGATCCATCGAGCAATGGAGAGGCGCCGCGGTTTCTCTGGTCACGTTCAGGTCGATGCAGCGGCCAGGGTCGACGAAGTTGACGAGCTCGGCGGTGGCAGTGCTTAGGTGTGCAGATGCGTCGCGGAGAGAGGTGGAAGACGAGAAGGAAAGGAGGGGAAAATGAAAAGGCTGCCTGGCCCTATTTATAAGGAAAGAGATAATAAAGGTAGCGAGAATCGAGGAGGCGGAGAATGATTATCTAGCTGTTCCAACGCCTCGATTTTTAGGATGGTTATTAAAGATAAGGATCTGTTAGATATGCTGGGTATTGTGCGAAATTAATGGCAGATGATGTCATGGCGGTTTTCCGTAATTCTAGGAGATGACGTCATGGCGGGTTACAATATCTTGCGAGAACAAGTGAAGAAGGATTTTTCCTAAGTGTTGAAGATTGACATGAACAAGTTCAAGCCAACCTGGGGCCTAATGTTGGGGATATGACTATTGGGTATGACCCGCCCAGGAGCGACCGGGTTATACCAATGGCGGCTTATTATCACGAAGCCCATGAAGGTATCGAAGATGGCGGTTCATGATGATGACTTATTGAGAGCCCAAGGCCCAACGGCGGCTTAATGCCTATAGGTTAAACCGCCATGTATGCATGACTTGTATCGTAAGGCAAGTGTAATTAGTTACCAGGCCGGACACGTTTATGAGCCGGCCTCAGAACTTTGTAAGCCGCAGGGTGTCAACCTGTGTATATAAAGGGACGACCCGGCGGTGGTTTAGGGCACGAAAACAACAGATCGAAAGCTAGGTCAAGCGTATTCGCTCCTTGGTAATCAAGACATAAGCAATACCACCTCAAACTGGATTAGGCCTTTACCTTCACCGCAAGGGGCCGAACCAGTATAAACTCCTTGTGTCCTTTGTCCCGTTTAGCCCCTTTAAGCTAACCCTATTGCAATGGCTCCATGACTAAGTCCTTCTGCTAGGACATCTACCGTGACAATTCCACGACAAAGAAGGCAAGTGATTTTTGAACAACCCAAACCACTGGTTCCTAATACAGCACCTCACAGAAATGTGGTCATCCAAAGAAGCTAAGCGAGAATCAAGTGTGCTACAAAATGTAGAGAACCTTGGGTGCACAGTCACGAGGCAAGTGTGCAAAATGAGCCAGAGAGCACAAATCCAAGCTCTACAGGCTCAAGAGGATGGAACTCTTGAAACTATTTTTGTAGCAGATTATGATGATGTTGAACTAGACAATACAGACCAGCTAACTGATGAAACTGTATTGAAAGTATCAAGGCATGCTGCAATGGGAATTGGGGCAGCTAAAAATACTTTCATATTAACAGTAAAACTGGGTAGTACCATGGCAACAGCACTGGTGGATAGTGGTAGTACTACTACTTTCATATCTCCTTAAATGGCTAGCAAGTTGGATGTTATTCCCAGTCCCACACCAAGAACAAAAGTGGTGGTGGCTAGTGGAGGCATTCTCTGGAGTGAGTTTCAAGCAAAGAAGTGTCACTATGAAATACAAGGCCATGCCTTTACTGACAATTTCAGGGTGTTGAAGTTAAAAGGCTATGACATCATATTAGGGATGGATTGGTTGAGGAAGTATAGTCCCATCCAAATGGATTTTATCAAAATGGAAATGAAGATATCTGCTCCTGCAGGGTAGTTTATTACTTTAGTTGATGAAACTGTGCCTCTCACCCCTGTTACTGAAGCTGATGACAACACTGAAAAATTAGTGGAACAAGCTGTTTGTGGCTTTTTCTTATTCACTACTTCTGTCCCTGAAATGGTAGCAGCTGCTCAAGAAATCCCTACTGGGTTAAAACCACTGTTGGACCAGTATGGAAAACTATTTCAATAACCTACTGAACTTCCACCAAGCAGGCCATGTGATCACAAAATTCCCTTAGTGGATGGAGCAAAAGTGGTAAACCAGAGACCCTACAGAATACCTCAATATCAAAAATAAATTCTAGAGAAAATTATTTTGGAACTGCTCAAAATGGGATTATCAGGCCCAGCACTAGTCCCTTCTCCTCTCCTGTACTGTTGGTGAAGAAGAAAGATGGGTCATGGAGGCTCTGTACTGATTACAGAAAGTTGAATGCTATTACAATCAAGAACAAATATCATATACCAGTCATTGAAGATCTGTTGGACCAGCTTAAAGGAGCAAAAATATTTTCAAAAATTGACCTGAGAAATGGCTATCACCAGATCAGAATGGCTGAGGAGGATATCCCTAAAACTGCATTTGCAACTCACATGGGATTGTTTGAATACCAAGTAATGTCTTTTGGACTTACTGATGGACCTCCTACATTCCAGGCCTTGATGAATTTTCTATTTGGTCTGCTTAAGTTTGTGGTGGTCTTATTTGATGACATTTTAGTCTTCAGTTTCTCCATGAAAGAGCACTTGGATCATCTCAAGCAAGTGTTTGATATTATGCAAGCAAATAAGTTGTATGCCAAGCTGGAAAAATGTTCTTTTGGTCAGAAGGAAATTGAATACTTGGGCCATGTCATTAACTCTGAGGGAGTTTCTACTGACACTTCTAAAATTGAAGCTATTAAAGCATGGCCTGCTCCAACTACTGTAACTGAGTTGAGAAGTTTCCTTGGACTAAGTGGATATTATAGAAGATTCATCCAAGGGTATGGGATAATCTGCAGGCCCCTTTTTGACTGCTTAAAGAAAGATGCTTTTGTTTGGGCTTAGGAGCAACAACAAGCATTTGAAACACTAAAGCAAAAACTCACTCATACCCCTGTATTGTCCCTGCCTGATTTCAAGAAACCCTTTATTTTGGAAGCTAATTCTTGTGGCCATGGTTTAGGTGCTGTATTAATGCAAGAGGGCAGACCACTTGCTTATTTCAGCAAGAGTATTGGCCCTAAAGCTGCTGCACTAAGTACCTATGACAAAGAGGCTCTAGCTATCATTGAAGCTGTGAAAAGGTGGAGACGTTACTGAAGGAAATACAATAATAAAGTTGCTATTTGTATTTCCTTATATCATGATAAATGTTTATTATTCATGCTAGAATTGTATTAACCAGAAACTTAGTGCATGTGTGAATACATAACAGAGTGTCCCTAGTATGCCTCTACTTGACTAGCTCATTAATCAAAGATGGTTATGTTTCCTGACCATAGACATGTGTTGTCATTTGATGAACGTGATCACATCATTAGAGAATGATGTGATGGACAAGACCCATCCGTTAGCATAGCATAATGATCGTCTAGTTTTATTGCTATTGCTTTCCTCATGACTTATACAGGTTCCTCTGATTATGAGATTATGCAACTCCGGAATACCGGAGGAACACCTTGTGTGCTATCAAACGTCACAACATAACTGGGTGATTATAAAGATGCTCTACTGGTGTCTTCGATGGTGTTTGTTGAGTTGGCATAGATCGAGATTAGGATTTGTCACTCCATGTATCGGAGAGGTATCTCTGGGCCCTCTCGGTAATGCACATCACTATAAGCCATGCAAGCAATGTGACTAATGAGTTAGTTGTGGGATGATGCATTAAGGAACGAGTAAAGAGACTTGCCCGTAATGAGATTGAGCTAGGTATGGTGATACCGACGATCGAATCTCGGGCAAGTAACATACCGATGACAAAGGGAACAATGTATGTTGTTATGCAGTTTGACCGATAAAGATCTTCGTAGAATATGTAGGAGCCAATATGAGCATCCAGGTTTCGCTATTGGTTATTGACCAGAGATGTGTCTCGGTCATGTCTACATAGTTCTCGAACCCGTTGGGTCCTCACGCTTAACGTTCGATGATGATTTGTATTATGAGTTATGGGATTTGATGACCAAAGTTTGTTTGGAGTCCCGGATGAGATCACGTACATGACGAGGAGTCTCGAAATGGTCGAGAGGTAATGATTGATATATTGGAAGGTAGTATTCGGACACCGGAAGGGTTCTGGAGTGTATCGGGTACATACCGGAGTACCAGAGGGGTTACTGGAACCCCGGGGGAAGATATGGGCCTTATGGGCCATAGGAGGGAGGCTAACCAGCCCACAAGGGGCTGGTGCGCTTCACAAGGGAGGAGGCCGAATTGGACTTGGGAAGGGTCGCCACCCCTTTCCTTCTCCTACTCCCTCTCCTTCCCCTTTTCCCCCTATGGTAGAAGGAAAAAAAGGGTGGGGCTGAATCCTACTAGGACTGGAGTCCTAGTAGGACTCCCCTCTCCCTGGCACGCCCCTTGTTGGCCGGCCTCCTCCTCCCCTCCTTTATATACGGGGGAAGGGGGAACCCCAAAGGCACAACAGACAATCTCTTAGCCGTGGGCGGTGCCCCCCTCCACAGTTCAACACCTCGGTCATATTGTCGTAGTGCTTAGGAGAAGCCTTGTGCCAGTAACTTCATCATCACCATCGCCATGCTGTCGTGTTGATGGAACTCTCCTCGCCCTCAAGCTGGATCAAAAGGTCGAGGGATGTCATCGAGCTGAACATGTGCCGAACACGGAGGTGTCAGACGTTCGGTACTTGGATCGGTTGGATCGTGAAGACGTTCGACTACATCAACCACAAGCATTAAACGCTTCGCTTTCGGTCTATGAGGGTACGTGGACACACTCTCCTCTCGTTGCTATGCATCTCCTAGATGGATCTTGCATGATCATAGGTAAAAAATTGAAATCTTGCATTCCCCAACAAAGGTGGCATCTCGAGCCGGTCTATGCGCATACATATGTTATATGCACGGTAGAACACAAAGAGTTGTGGGCGATAATAGTCATATGATAACCCACAATTATAGGGGATCGCATAGCAGTTTTGAGGGTAGAGTATTCAACCCAAATTTGTTGATTCGGCACAAGGGGAGACAAAGAATATTCTCAAGTATTAGCAGCTGAGTTGTCAATTCAACCACACACGGAAACTTAGTATCTGCAGTAAAGTGTTTAGTAGCAAAGTAATATGATAGTGGCGATAGCTTGGTAACAAAAGTAAAGACAGCAAAAGTAACGTTTTGGTATTTTGTAGTGATTGTAACAGAGTAACGGAAAATTAAATAAGCGAGAACCAAAGATATGGAAAGCTCAGAGGCACCTAGGATCGTTGATGGATAATTATGCGGATGTGGTTCGTCATGTATGATTATAACATAGGGTGACCCAGAACTAGCTCCAATTCATCAATGTAATGTAGGCATGTATTCGAATATAGTCATACGTGCTTATGGAAAAGAACTTGCATGACATATTTTGTCCTACCCTCCGTGGGGCGGGGTCCTATTGGAAACTAAGGGATATTAAAGCCTCCTTTTAATAGAGAACCGGAACAAAGCATTAGCACTTAGTGAATACATGAACTCCTCAAACTATGGTCATCACCGAAAGTGGTCCCGATTATTGTCACTTCGAGGTTGCCGGATCATAACACATAGTAGGTGACTATAGACTTGCAAGATAGGAACAAGAACTCACATATATTCATGAAAACATAATAGGTTCAGATCTGAAATCATGGCACTTCGGGCCCTAGTGACAAGCATTAAGCATAGCAAAGTCATAGCAACGCCAATCTCGAACATAGTGGATACTAGGGATCAAACCCTAAAAAACTAACTCGATTACATGATAAATCTCATCCAACCCATCACCGGCCCAGCAAGCCTACGATGGAATTACTCACGACGGCGGTGAGCATCATGAAATTGGTGATGGAGGATGGTTGATGATGACGACAATGACGAATCCCTCTCCTGAGCCCCTAACGGACTCCAGATCAGCCCTCCCGAGAGAGACTAGGGCTTGGCGGCTCCGTGATCGTAAAACACGATGAAACTTTCTCTCAGATTTTTTCTCCCGAAAGCCAATATATGGAGTTGGAGTTGCCGTCGGAGGGTCTCCGGGGGCCCATGAGGTAGGGGCGGGCCCTAGGGGCGCCCCACCCTCGTGGACAGGTGTGGCCCCGGTCTTCATCTTTGGCGAGGATTTTTATTATTTTTTATAAGACATCCCGTGGAGTTTGTGTCATTTCGAGAACTTTTGTTTTACGCATAAAACAACATCATGGCAATTCTATTTGAAAACAGCGTCGATCAGGGTTAGTTCCATTCAAATCATACAAGTTAGAGTCCAAAACAAGGGCAAAAGTGTTTGGAAAAGTAGATCTGACGGAGACGTATCAACTCCCCCTAGCTTAAACCCTTGCTTGTCCTCAAGCAATTCAGTTGACAAACTGAAAGAGAAAAAGAAAAACTTTTACAAACTCTGTTTGCTCTTGTTGTTGTACTTATGTTAAGCCAGCATTCAGGTTTTCAGCAAAGATCATAACTAACCACATTTGCAATAATTCTCAGGTCTCATGTTTACTCATATCAATGGCATAATCAGCTAGCAAGTCATAATAATAAATCTCGGATGACAACACTTTCTCAAAACAATCATAATATGATATAACAAGATGGTATCTTGCTAGCCCTTTACGAGGCGCAAAACATAAATGCAGAGCACCTTCAAAGATCAAGGACTGACTAGACATTGTAATTCATGGTAAAGAGATCCAATCATAGCCATACCCAATATAAATTAACAATAATGAATGCAAATGACACCGTGTGCTCTCCAAATTAGTGCTTTTAATAAGAGGGTGATGACTCAACATAAAAGTAAATAGATAGGCCCTTCGCAGAGGAGGAAGCGAGGATTTGTAGAGGTGCCAGAGCTCGATTTGAAATAAAGATAATTATTTTGAGCGGCATACTTTCATTGTCAACATAACAACTAAGAGATGACGATATCTTCCATGCTAAAAAAATTATAGGTGGTTCCCGAACAGAATGGTAAAGTTTATACTCCCCTCCTCCACAAGCATCAATCCATGGCTCGCTCGAAACAACGAGTGCCTCTAACATTCAACGGGTCTCAGGGGGAGTTTTGTTCGCAATTATTCTGATTTAGTTTGCATAAAGCATGGGACTGGGCATCCCGGTGACCAGCCATTTTCTCGTGAGTGAGGAGCGGAGTCCACTCCTCTTGAGAATAACCCGCCTAACACGGAAGATAAGGGCAGCACTAGTTGATATATGAGCTATTCGAGCATGCAAAGCAGAATGTACATTTGAAGGTTTAGAGTTTGGCACATACAAATTTACTTGGAACGACAGGTAGATACCACATATAGGAAGGTATAGTGGACTCATATGGAATAACTTTGGGGTTTAAGGGATTGGATGCACAAGCAAAGATTCCCGCTTAGTACAAGTGAAGGCTAGCCAAAGACTGGAAGCGACCAACTAGAGAGCGACATAATCAAACATGCATTAAAATTAATAAACATTGAATACAAGCATGAGTAGGATATAATCCACCATGAACATAAATATCGTGGAAGGCTATGTTGATTTGTTTCAACTACATGCGTGAACATGTGCCAAGTCAAGTCACTTAAATCATTCAAAGGAGGATACCACCCTATCATACCACATCATAATCATCTCGATAGCATGTTGGCACGCAAGGTAAACCATTATAACTCATAGCTAATCAAGCATGGCACAAGCAACTATGATCTCTAATTGTCCTTGCAAACATGTTTATTCATAACAAGCTGAATCAAGAACGATGAACTCATCATATCTACAAAAACAAAAGAGGTCGAGTTCATACCAGCTTTCCCCATCTCAGTCAGTCCATCATATACGTCATCATAATTGCCTTTCACTTGCATGACCGAACGGTGTGAATAATAATAAGAGTGAACGTGCATTGGACTATTTGGAATCTGCAAGCATTCAATAAACAGGAGAAGACAAAGGCAATATGGGCTCTTGGTTAAATCAACAATGATGCATATAAGAGCCACTACAACAATTTAATCATGGTCTTCTCCTACTGACCCCCAAAGAAAAGAAAGAAAATAAAAACTATTTACACGGGGAAGCTCCCAAGAAGCAAAAGAAGAACGGGAAATATATATATATTTTTTTTGGTTTTCTTTTTAATTATTACTACTACAGCAGGAAAAATAAACTACTATTAATTTTTTGGTTTTTCTAAGGTTTATTAAACACACAAGAAGAAAGCAGGAAAAAGGAAATAAACTAGCATGGATATTACAGTGAAAGAGTATGAGCACCGACACATGACAAAGAGTGTGTGTGAACATGAATGTAATGTCGATGAGAAATACGTACTCCCCCAAGCTTAGGCTTTTGGCCTAAGTTGGTCTATTGCCAGGGATAGCTTTGGGCGATACCCGTAGGTGTAGTCAGGTCATCATTTGCGATGAAGAATAGTTGGGATCATAATGTGATGAAGAGGACTCGATCGCCATCGGGCTGGCAACCGCCTCAGGATCCCAAGAATAAACAGACATTCGTGGAGGCTCATCTTGTGGCTCCGGTTCTGGGGCTGGTGCAGGATTCCGATAGGCTTGAACAGCCGCCCACGGAACAATGTAAGGACCTGTAGACAAGTTAAACAAAGAGGGAGCAGGCAAAGTAATAGTCTCAGGGTGATGTTTATCAAAGTACAATTTATATTTAAGCTCCCCTTCGCGACTCTTAACAAGAAAATCATGCGCTAGCATACTCTTATAATCTAAATAAGCACGGGGCAGCGCTGTTTCTTCTTTCTCCTCATGCCTAATAGGTATTTCAAAATGTTCAGCTAGGCGTGAAGCATAAATGCCTCCAAAGATGGGGCCCTTAGTACGGTTCAGACTTAACCGTCTAGCAACAATTCCACCCATACTAACAGAGTTATTACGGTATAAACCATGGAACAAAATGATAATATCAGGAATGCTAAGGTTTCCACAGTTCCCGCGACCAATCAAGCAGCGACTAGCAAATAAGGCAAAGTAGCGTAAAACAGGAAAATGTATGCTAGTATCTTGCATCACAAACCTTCATGGTTTCTCCCACAGTGATAGTGTTAATAAAAGCTCCCACTTCATTACGGTTGGTTCATCTAAGGTGCCCTCAAAAGGTATTTTGCAAACCTCGCAAAATTCAGCTAATGTCATCTCCTTAACAACGTCATATAAATGGAACTCTCTCGTTGGAGGTGATTTCTTAGGGAAAAAGTAGAAGTTCTGCACAAAAGTATTTGTGAGTAAGAGATATTGATGACGTTGGTCATGGAGGAAGTCGGTGAGGCCGGCGTTCTCAATTAATAGATAGAAATCCTCATAAATCCCGGCTCTCCTCAAGAAGTCATCAGAAGGCCATTCACAGGACCGGACCTCCGCGGTGTGAGGCAAATTAAATTTGGGCTTCTGCTCTTCTTTCTTTTGTTTTTCCCTCGAGCTTTGGCTCGACGAGCCCCTCAAAAGTCTCTTCATTATTTCTGAAATAATCTGAAATTTTTAGTAACTTCAAACAAAAGTGAACCAACTTCAATAAAACTGATAGCAACTACTCATACAAGTGCCTAGAGCATATATCAAGCATAGAACTACTTGGAACCATATAAATTTGACATGCAAGCTCAAGAACATGGTCACCTATGCAGCACAAATTTGCAAAGAATAAAGCACTAGAACAAAAACTAATTGGACCAATGGAGGAGTCACATACCAAGGAACAATCTCCAAGCAGTTTTGCGAGAGGTGCTTTGAGCAAGGAGATCAAAAATCACAGCAAAAGTGGCATTTGGAACACGAGCTTGAGTTGGTTTTTCGGGTTTGTGTGAGGCAAAGGAAGAAGATGGAGTGCAGGGATAAGTGGAGGAGGGCCACCTTGGGCCCTTGAGGTAGGGGGTCGCGCCCTCCACCCTCGTGGCCAGGTGGCAGCTCCCCCCACGGTAATTTTTGCACTAAAAATCCTCAAATTTTCCCGAAAAAATCATTTTAAATTGGCATGGCATTCTACGGACTTTTATTTTCGGGATATTTTTATATTGCCGCGGATGAATCAGAGCAGACGGAAAAATACTATTTTACTTTATTTCTACTAAGTAACAGAAAATATAAAGAGGGTACAGAAGGTTGTGCTTCTAGTTTCATCCATCTCATGCTCATCAAAAAGAATCCACTAACAAGGTTGATCAAGTCTTGTTCACAAACTCATTCCGATAATCATGGAACCGGAGAAATTTCGAATAACACTATGTTACCTCAACGGGGATATGGACATCCCAATAAGTATATCATATTTCTTCTTGATAGTAGGGAGAGGAAATTCGAAACCTCCAAATATAATCGATGGAATTTTCCCAATAAAGTTGATACTATGAACTTGAGGTTGTTTCCTCGGAAAGTGTACCGTGTGCTCATTACCATTAACATGAAAAGTGACATTGCCTTTGTTGCAATCAATAACAGCCCCTGCAGTATTAAGGAAAGGTCTTCCAAGAATAATAGACATACTATCATCCTCGGGAATATCAAGAATAACAAAGTCCGTTAAAATAGTAACGTTTGCAACCATAACAACAGGCACATCCTCACAAATACCGGCAATGTATAGCAGTTGATTTATCAGCCATTTGCAAAGATATTTCAGTAGGTGTCAACTTATTCAAGTCAAGTCTACGATATAAAGAGAGAGGCATAACGCTAACACCGGCCCCAAGATCACATAAAGCAGTTTTAACATAATTTCTTTTAATGGAGCATGGTATAGTAGGTACTCCTGGATCTCCAAGTTTCTTTGGTATTCCACCCTTAAAAGTATAATTAGCAAGCATGGTGGAAATTTCAGCTTCTGGTATCTTTCTTTTATTTGTAACAATATCTTTCATATATTTAGCATAAGGATTCATTTTGAGCATATCACCAATCGCATACATAAAAGATAGGTCTAATCATTTCAACCAGCGCTCAAAATCCTCATCATCCTTTTTCTTGGATGGTTTCGGAGGAAAAGGCATGGGTTTCTGAACCCATGGTTCTCTTTCTTTACCATGTTTCCTAGCAACGAAGTCTCTTTTATCATAACGTTGATTCTTTGATTGTGGGTTATCAAGATCAACGGCAGGTTCAACTTCTACGTCATTATCATTACTAGGTTGAGCATTATCAGGAACATCATCATTAACATTTTCACTAGGTTCATGTTCATTACCAGATTGTGTTTCAAAGATCGGACATAGAGATATCATTTGGATTATCGGTGCTTCAACAATAGGTTCACTAGAAGTTTGGCAGTTCTATCATTTTTCTTTTTCTTCCTTTTAGAAGAACTAGGTACATCAATATTATTTCTCACGAGAATCTTGCTCGATTCTCTTAGGGTGGCCTTCAGGATACAAAGGTTCTGAGTCATTCTACCGATTCTAGTAGCCACTCTAACAGCATAATCATTTTTCTTACTATTCATTTCATCAAGCACTTCTTTCTGAGCTTCAAGTACTTGTTCTACTTGAGTGGTAACCATAGAAGCATGTTTGCTAACAAGTTTAAGTTCACCACTAATATTGGCCATATAATCACTCAAGCATTTAATCATGAAGGTATTCTGTTTTAATTGTCTACCAAAATAAGTATTAAAGTCATCTTGTTTAAACATAAAGTTATCAAACTCATCCAAGCACTGACTAGCAATTTTAGTAGGAGGTACTTCAGCTTTATCATATCTATAGAGAGAAATTACCTTTACTACCTGTGTCGGGATATCGGGATCAGGAGGTTCTTCAGTGAATAAGGAATTGAGATCATATACTTCTTCAACTGGCGGTAAATTAAGACCATGTATTTCTTCAATAGGAGGTAAATTCTTAACATCTTCAGCTTTAATACCTTTTTCTTTCATAGATTTCTCTGCCTCTTGCATATCTTCGGGACTGAGAAATAGAACACCTCTCTTCTTCAGAGTTGGTTTAGGAATAGGCTCAGTAATTGGCTCAGGAGCTGGCATGGGAGTTGGCTTAGGAGGTGCCCAATTATTTTCATTTGTCAACATATTATTCAATAAGATTTCAGCTTCATCTGGTGTTCTTTCCCTGAAAAGAGAACCAGCACAACTATCCAGGTAATCTCTGGAAGCATCGGTTAGTCCATTATAAAAGATATCAAGTATTTCAGGTTTCTTAAGAGGATGATCAGGCAAAGCATTAAGTAACTTGAGAAGCCTCCCCCAAGCTTGTGGGAGACTCTCTTCTTCAGTTTGCACAAAATTATATATATCCCTCAAAGCAGCTTGTTTCTTATGAGCAGGGAAATATTTAGCAGAGAAGTAATAAATCATATCCTAGGGACTACGCACAACCAGGATCAAGAGAATTAAACCATATCTTAGCATCACCCTTTAATGAGAACGGAAATATTCTGAGTATATAAAAGTAGCGCGATCTCTCATCATTAGTAAACAGGGCAGCTATATCGTTTAACTTAGTAAGATGTGCCACAACAGTTTTGATTCATAGCCATAAAAAGGATCAAATTCAACCAAAGTAATTATATCAGGATCAACAGAGAATTCATAATAATCCTTATCAGGAACACAGATAGGTGAAGTAGCAAAAGCAGGATCAGGTCTCATCCTATCTCTAAGAGATTCTTTACTCCATTTAACTAGCAGCCTCTTAAGTTCATATCTATCCTGGCAAGCAAAAATAGCTGCAGAAGATTCAGCATCAAAAAGATAACCCTCAGGAATTGCAGGCATATTTTCATCATCACTTTCATCATTGTATTCAGTTTCAATATTTTCTCTTTCTCTAGACCTAGAAATTTGTTCATCTAGAAACTCACCAAGGGGCACAGTAGTATCAAGCATAGAAGTAGTTTCATCATAAGTATCATGCATAGCAGAAGTGGCATCATCAATAACATGCGACATATCGGAACGAATAGCAGAAGCAGGTTTAGGTGTCGCTAGCTTACTCATAATAGAAGGTGAATCAAGTGCAGAGCTAGATGGCAGTTCCTTACCTCCCTCGTAGTTGAGGGATAAATTGTTGTCTTAGCGTCTTTCAAGTTCTTCATAGTGTCCAGCAGATATAAATCCCAAGTGACTCAAAGAATAGAGCTATGCTCCCGACAGCAGCGCCGGAAAAAGGTCTTGATAACCCACAAGTATAGGGGATCGCAACAGTTTTAGAGGTAGAGTATTCAACCCAAATTTGTTGATTCGACACAAGGGGAGCAAAAGAATATTATCAAGTATTAGCAGCTGAGTTGTCAATTCAACCACACAGGAAACTTAGTATCTGCAGCAAAGTGTTTAGTAGCAAAGTAATATGATAGTGGCGATACGGTAACAAAAGTAAAGACAACAAAAGTAATGTTTTTGGTATTTTGTAGTGATTATAACTTGATATAACGGAAAAGTAAATAGCGAGAACCAATATATGGAAAGCTTCGTAGAGGCACGGATCGATGATGGATAATTATGCGGGATGTGGTTCGTCATGTATGATTATAACATAGGGTGACATGAACTAGCTCCAATTCGTCAATGTAATGTAGGCATGTATTCGAATATAGTCATACGTGCTTATGGAAAAGAACTTGCATGACATCTTTGTCCTACCCTCCCGTGGCAGCGGGTCCTATTGGAAACTAAGGGATATTAAGGCCTCCTTTTAATAGAGAACCGGAACAAAGCATTAGCACATAGTGAATACATGAACTCCTCAAACTATGGTCATCACCGAGTGGTCCCGATTATTGTCACTTGGGGTTGCGGATCATAACACATAGTAGGTGACTATAGACTTGCAAGATAGGATCAAGAACTCACATATATTCATGAAAACATAATAGGTTCAGATCTGAAATCATGGCACTCGGGCCTAGTGACAAGCATTAAGCATATCAAAGTCATAGCAACATCAATCTCAGAACATAGTGGATACTAGGGATCAAACCATAACAAAACTAACTCGATTACATGATAAATCTCATCCAACCCATCACCGTCCAGCAAGCCTACGATGGAATTACTCACGCACGGCGGTGAGCATCATGAAATTGGTGATGGAGGATGGTTGATGATGACGACGGCGAATCCCCTCTCCGGGAGCCCCGAGCGGACTCGGATCAGCCCTCCCGAGAGAGATTAGGGCTTGGCGGCTCCGTGTCGTAAAGCAGCGATGAAACTTTCTCTCTGATTTTTTCTCCCGAAAGCCAATATATGGAGTTGGAGTTGGCGTCGGAGGGTCTCGAGGGGCTCACGAGGTGAGGTGCGTGCCCTAGGGCGCGCCCCACCCTCGTGGGCAGGGTGTGGGCCCCCGGTCTTCATCTTTAGCGAGAATTTTTTATTATTTTTTATAAGACATCCCGTGGAGTTTCAGGTCATTCCGAGAACTTTTGTTTTCTGCACATAAAACAACATCATGGCAATTATGTTGAAAACAGCGTCAGCCTGGGTTAGTTCCATTCTAATCATACAAGTTAGAGTCCAAAAGAAGGGCAAAAGTGTTTGGAAAAGTAGATACGACGGAGACGTATCATCATACTGCTTACCAGCATGTTGATACGTCTCCAATGTATCTATAATTTTTTATTGCTCCATGCTATATTATCTACTGTTTTGGACCATATTGGGCTATATTTTCCACTTTTATATTACTTTTGGGACTAACCTATTAACCGGAGGCCCGGCCGAAATTGCTGTTTTTTGCCTATTTCGGTGTTTGAAGAAAGCGGAATATCAAACGGAGTCCAAATGGAATGAAACCTTCGGGAACGTGATTTTCTCATCAGATATGATCCAAAAGACTTGGACCCTCGGTCAAGAAAGGAGGGAGGCGGCCACGAGGGTGGAGGGCACGCCCCCCTACCTCGTGGGCGCCCCGAAGCTCCACTAATGTACTCCTTCCTCCTATATATACCTCATTACCCCAACAGATCGAGATCACGGAGCCAAAACCTAATTCCACCGCCGCAACTTTACGTATCCACGAGATCCCATCTTGGGGCCTGTTAGGAGCTCAGGAAGGGAATCCACCACGGAGGGCTTCTACATCATCATCATAGCCTCTCCGATGAAGTGTGAGTAGTTTACTTGAGACCTTGGGTCCATAGTTAGTAGCTAGATGGCTTCTTCTCTCTTTTTGGATCTCAATACAATGTTCTCCCCCTCTCTCGTGGAGATCTATTCGATGTAATCTTCTTTTTGCAGTGTGTTTGTTGAGACCGATGAATTGTGGGTTTATGATCAAGATTATCTATGAGCAATATTTGAATCTTCTTTGAATTCTTTTATGTATGATTGGTTATCTTTGCAAGTCTCTTCGAATTATCCGTTTGGTTTGTGCCAACTAGATTGGTAGTTCTTGCAATGGGAGAAGTGCTTAGCTTTGGGTTCAATCTTGCGGTGTCCTTTCGGTGTGATGAGGGGCAGCAAAGGCACGTATTGTATTGTTGCCATCAAGGATAACAAGATGGGGTTTTTATCATATTGCATGAATTTATCCCTCTACATCATGTCACCTTGCTTAAAGGCGTTACTCTGTTTTCATTAACTTAATACTCTAGATGCATGCTTTGGATAGCGGTTGATGAGTGGAGTAATAGTAGTAGATGCGGCAGGAGTCGGTCTACTTGTCTCGGACGTGATGCCTATATACATGATCATACCTAGATACTCTCATAACTATGCTCAATTCTGTCAATTGCTCAGCGATAATTCGTTCACCCACCGTAAAATACTTATGCTCTTGAGATAAGCCACTAGTGAAATCTATGGCCCCCGGGTCTATTCTCATCATATCAATCTTCCTACGCTTTATTATTGCTTTGCTTTATACTTTGCCTTTTATTTTACTTTGCATCTTTATACCAAAAATACCAAAAATATTATTTATCATCTCTATCAGATCTCACTTTCGTAAGTGACCGTGAAGGCATTAACAACCCCTAATCGCGTTGGTTGTGTTGAGCTATTTGTTTTGTGTAGGTACGAGGGACTTGCGCGTGGCCTCCTACTGGATTGATACCTTGGTTCTCAAAAACTGAGGGAAATACTTACGCTACTCTGCTGCATCATCCTCTCCTCTTCGGGGAAAACCAACGCAAGCTCAAGACGTAGCACATGTCATACTTTGATTCGGCGGTATTGTTGGATAAAGCAGCCCAGACCGACATTACATGACCGCGTTCATGAGACTGGTTCTACCGCCGTGCTTCGCACACAGGTGTCTAATGGGTGTCTGTTTCTCCAACTTTAGTTGAATCGAGTGTGACTACGCCCGGTCCTTGTTGAAGGTGAAAATAGCACACTTGAAAAATCGTTGTGGTTTTGATGCGTAGGTAAGAATGGTTCTTGCTAAAGCCCGTAGTAGCCACGTAAAATTTGCAACAACAAAGTAGAGGACGTCTAACTTGTTTTTGCAGGGCTTGCTGTGATGTGGTATGGTCAAGACGTGATGATATATAAATTGTTGTATGAGATGATCATGTTTTGTAACAGTTATCGGCAATGGTGGAGCCATATGGTTGTCGCTTTATTTTATGAAATGCATTACGCCATGTAATTGCTTTTACTTTATCACTAAGGCGTAGCGATAGTCGTAGAAGCAATAGTTGGCGAGGCGACAACGATTCTTTGATGGAGATCAAGGTGTCAAGCCGGTGACGATGGTGATCATGACGGTGCTTTGGAGATGGAGATCAAATATGATGATGGCCACATCATATCACTTATATTGATTGCATGTGATGTTAATCCTTTATGCATCTTATTTTTCTTAATCTGACGGTAGCATTATAAGGTGATCTCTCACTAAATTTCAAGGTACAAGTGTTCTCCACGAGTATGCACCGCTATGACAGTTCATCGTCTCGAGACACCACGTGATGATCGGGTGTGATAAGCTCTACGTTCACATACAACGGGTGCAAGCCAGTTTTGCGCATAGCCAGAATACTCGGGTTAAACTTGACGAGCCTAGCATATGCAGCTATGGCCTCGAACACCGAGACCGAAAGGTCGAGCATGAATCATATAGTAGATATGATCAACATAGTGATGTTCACCATTGAAAACTACTCCATCTCACGTGATGATAGGACATGGTTTAGTTGATGTGGATCACATGATCACTTAGATGATTAGAGGGATGTCTATCTAAGTGGGAGTTCTTAAGTAGTATGATTAATTGAACTTAAATTTATCATGAACTTAGTCCTGATAGTATTTGCATATCTATGTTGTAGATCAATTGCTCGTGTATAGCTTCCCTGTTTTATTTATGATATGTTCCTAGAGAAAACTAAGTTGAAAGTTGATAGTAGCAAAGATGCGGGCTAGGCCCATGATCTCGGGATTATCCTCATTGCTGCACAGAAGAATTATGTCCTTGATGCACCGCTAGGTGAGAGAACTATTGCAGGAGCAAATGCAGACGTTATGAACGTTTGACAAGCTCGGTATGATGACTACTTGATAGTTTAGTGCACCATGCTTTAGGGCTTAGAACCGGGACTTAAAAAATGTTTTGAAACACCATGGACCATATGAGATGTTCCAAGAGTTGAAATTGGTATTTCAGACTCATGCTCGAGTCGAGAGGTATGAGACCTCTAACAAGTATTTTTGCCTACTAGATGGAGGAGAATAGCTCAACCAGTGAGCATGTGCTCAGAATGTCTGAGTAATACAATCGCTTGAATCAAGTGGGAGTTAATCTTCCAGATAAGATGTGATTGACAGAGTTCTCTAGTCACTATCACCAAGTTACTAGAACTTCATGATGAACTATAATATGCAAGGGATGACGAAAGACGATTCCCGAGCTCTTAGCGATGTTGAAATCGGGGAACGTAGAAATCAAGAAAAGCATAAAGTGTTGATGGTTGACAAGACCACTAGTTTCAAGTAAAAGGGAAAGGGAAAGAAAGGGAACTTCAAGAAGAATGGCAAGCAAGTTGCCACTCCCTTGAAGAATCCCAAAGCTAGACCCAAGCCTAAAACTGAGTGCTTCTACTGCAAAGGAAATGGTCACTAGAAGCGAAACAACCCCAAATACTTGGCGGATAAGAAGGATGACAAAGTGAACAAAAGTATATATGATATACATGTTATTGATGTGTACTTTACTAGTGTTCATAGTAACCCCTGGGTATTTGATACTGGTTGATTACTATGATTAGTAACTTGGAAGCAGAGTTACAAAATGAACAGAGACTAGTTGAGGGCGAGGTGACGATATGTGTTGGAAGTGATTTCAAGGTTGATAAGATCACCATCTCACACTCCCTTTACCTTCGGGATTAGTGTTGAACCAAATATAAATGTTATTTGGTGTTTGCGTTGAGCATAAATTGATTGGATCATGTTTATTGCAACACAGTTATTCATTTAAGTCAAAGAATAATTGTTATTCTGTTTACATGAATAAAACCTTATATGGTCATACACCCAAGGTGAATGGTCTATTGGATCTCGATCGTAGTGATACACATATTCATAATATTGAAGCCAAAAGATGCAAAGTTGATAATGATGGTGCAGCATACTTGTGGCAATCGCCGTTTAGGTCATATTGGTGTAAAGCGCATGAAGAAACTCCATGCAGATGGACTTTGTAATCACTTGATTATGAATCATTTGATGCTTGCGAACCATGCCTCATTGGCAAGATGACTAAGACTCCGTTCTCCGGAACAATGGAGCGAGCCACTGACTTATTGGAAATAATACATATCGCTGTGTACAGTCCGATGAGTGTTGAGGCTCGCGACGGGTATCGTTACTTTCTAAACATTTACAGATGATTTGAGCAGATATGGGTATATCTACTTAATGAAACACAAGTCTGAAAGATTTGAAAAGGTTCAGAGAATTTCGGAGTGAAGTGGAGAATCACCGTAACAAGAAAATAAAGTTTCTACGATCTGATCGCGGAGGCATATATTTGAGTTACGAGTTTGGCCTTCATATAAAACAATGTGAAATAGTTTCACAGCTCACGCCACCTGGAACACCACAGCTTAATGGTGTGTCTGAACGTCGTAACCGTACTTTATTGGATATGGTACAATCTATGATGTCTCTTACCGATTTACCACTATCATTTTGGGGTTATGCATTAGAGACAGCTGCATTCACGTTAAATAGGGCACCATCTAAATCCGTTGAGGCGACACCATATTAGCGTGTGGTTTAGCAAGAAACCTAATTGTCATTTCTTAATGTTTGGGGCTGCGATGCTTATGTGAAAAAGCTTCAACTCGATAAGCTCGAACCCAAATCGTAGAATTGTGTCTTCATAGGAGACCCAAAAGAGATCATTGGGTACACCTTCTATCATAGATCTGAAGGCAAGATATTCGTTGCTAAAATGGATCCTTTCTAGAGAAGGAGTTTCTCGAAAAGAAGTGAGTGGGTGGAAAGTAGAACTTGATGAGGTAATTGTACCTTCTCCCGAATTGGAAAGTAGTTCATCACACAAATCAGTTCCAGTGATTCTGTGACGCCCGGATAATTAAGCCACAGTAACCCTCCGCTAATGATGCCACATCACCTCGACATCGCTGTCGATCTTATGCGTTAGTTCAAAGCGATTCAAATTCAAATTTAAGTTAAAGGCAAACCGCAAAAAGTTTTCAAACAATAAAACTAAAATGTTCAGGATGTGCCAAATAATTCGTAAGTAATTATGTTGGATAAACCACACTTTTATGAAATGTTTAAATACTCTAAAATAATTAAAACAGTAGTTAAAGCAATTAAATAAATGCTTTTTAAATTGTAGAAATATTAAACTATTTTATTTTGAAGCCAAACTAATTGTGGCAGTACCCTAATTAATAATACTAATTTAGGGGCTAAGTTCATAATTTACAAAACTAAAAATAAAGTGTAACTAAAATAAAACAGAAAAGAAATAAAAACAGAAAAAAAACAAATACAAAAGAAACAAACATAGAAGATCCCCCCCCTCCCGTGGGCGTTTCCCAGGCCCAAGCTTGACCCAACCGCGCCCACATTACTCCCCACCGGCGCCCGAAACCCTAGCCCTCTCCCCACTACCCCGACCCCACTCTCTCTCTCGCCTCCCCCACTCCTCCGATTTCTAGATCGGGGCAAACCATCCTCCCCCACGATCCTCGCTCCGATCCCCCCTCTCCTTGACGTTACGGATCGGGCGCGACGACGAGGCTGCGCCGCCTCGTCCCGACACCATGCCTCACCGCCGCCCGGCTACCATGTCGCCGGAACCACGCCGCCCAGCGCTTTCGAATTCGCCGCCTTGATCCCATCGCGCTTCAGGCGCCCTCATGGGAAGCGTCTTCACCGGACTGCCTCCTCGTCGCCGCGCATCGTCCCCGTCCTCCTCCCCAAAGGCCACCTCGAGCCTCGCCGCCCCCCTTGGTCTCTACATCGCCGGTGAGGGCCTCGCCCTCCCCCGTCTCTCCCTCTGTCCCGTAAATTTTGCCGCGGTCCCCTCCACTGTTGCTCGCCGACCACCGTCCTCGCCACGCCTCAGAGCCACCGGCCGTCACGGTGCCCCCACGCCTCCTCACGCGCTTTGTCACGGAGCCCCTGGACCACTCATGGCTGCATCTACTCGCCGCGGACCCTCTACTCATGGGACCTGACCTCGCCAGAGCTCGACTTGTTGTGTTGCTCTGCCTCGCTCCCGTGGCAGCGCCCGGCGCCTTGCACCGTGGCGGGCCGGGGCCAACTGGTTACGCCAGATACCTCGCGTGCCCGTGCCGTTAAGGCCCTATGGGCCTATGATGATAGGGCCACGCCGTAACGTATTAAAAAATAATAATAATAAATAAAAATAGAAATAATTAATTTAAGAAATAATTAACTTAATTAATTGTGATTAATTAAATTAACCTACTAATTAAACTAATTACACATTAGTTACCTAATTAACCCGATACATTAATTAGTTAATTTAGTAGTCAATGACAAGGGGCCCACCCTAATTCATATTAATTAGGATAACTGAATTGTTCAATTAAAATGTGTCACCGACGGTGGGACCCACATTGTCAGTTGATTCAACCAACCTCGCTGATCTTTGGCGTCGACATGACATCATGTCGATGTCATAAATCCATTTTCAATTAATTTAAATAATTAATTAAATTCCGTAAATTAATAAACTCTTTAGAAAATCATATCTTTTAATCCGTAACTCGGATTAAAATATTTTCAACATGAAAGTTGCTTTCGAGCAGCGAGGCGAATCCGGACACGCAGCGTTAAATTCGCCACGCTGCATACCAGCATAGTGAACCTGCAACATTTCACCTCCGGCCTTCCGCTAAAACACGAAACACCGGGATACTTTCCGGATGTTTCTTCACGCAGTATATCACCTCATACCGCGTTAGAACACGTCTAGCTCTGCTGTTGTCTGTTAAGCACTTGCTTGCTATGTATTCTTGTTCTCCCCTCTTCTCTCCTAGAGACCCGTGACGATGTTGATGCCCACTGGTCGACACGTCACCGACGCCTCCTTCTTGCTGTGAGCAACCAGCAAGCCCCCTTTGATCACCGATATCGCCTACTCTTCTCTATACCGCTTGCATTAGAGTAGTGTAGCATATTCTTGCTTTCGAGTTAATCCTATCTCGCGCATAGCTTTGTCCTTGCTACTCTTTGTTACCTTTACCTGCTATCCTCTCGCTTAGTATAGGATGCTAGTGTTCCGTCGATGGCCCTACATTCTTGTCCGTCCGCCATGCTATACTCTTTGGCTGTGATCACTTCGGAGGTGATCACGGGCATATACTATATACTTTACCTTTGTTACATTACTCGTAATCTGCTCGGAGATGGAAATTTGAAGGACGGTGGCTCCACCCGGTAGAGGTGGGCCTGGGTTCCTGACGGCCTGACTGTTACTTGTGGCGGAGCGACAGGCAGGTTGAGACCACCTAGGAGAGAGGTGGGCCTGGCCTGGTCGGCGTTCGCGGATACTTAACACGCTTTAACGAAGTTCTTGGTATTTGATCTGAGCCGGCCACGAGCCTATACGCACTAACCATCTACGTGGGAGTAGTTATGGGTATCCCGGGCGTGGTATCACCGGCACTTCGTGGCGCTTGGCCGATCGAAGCGCGTGTCGGATTGGACTGAACAGCCACTAGGCTAGGTCTGCTTCGGCGCGTTCAAGAACGTGCAGTGTGCATTGGGCGATGGGCCTGCACTAATCGGCGCTTAGGTTTAGACCGGCGTCTTGGCCTCTCTGTTGAGCCTAGGTGGGGCTGCGGCGTGTTGATCTTCCGCAATGGCATGACCCAAGAAAGTGTGTCCGCCAAATGGGATCAAGCGTGTTGGGTAAGTTGGTGCACCCTCCAGGAAGTTAATCTATTCGAATAGCCGTGATCTTCGTGAACAGGACGACTTGGAGTTCGACCTCGACCTTCTGACCACTATAACCGGATACTTCATCAAACACACCCTTCCAAGTGCCGATACAACCGGTGGTCGCCCTCTCGGGGATACGAGGAGGGGATCGCCGGGTAGGATTATTGCTATGTGTTGTTACTTGGAGGACTTCAACCTACCCTCTTCTACCTGTTGCAAGACGAAGGTGACCAGAAGCGTAGTCTTCGATAAGACTAGCTATCCCCCTCTTATTCTGGCATTCTGCAGTTCAGTCCACTGATATGGCCCCTTACAGATATATCCATGCATATGTAGTATAGATCCTTGCTTGCGAGTACTTTGGATGAGTACTCACGGTTGCCTTGTTCCCCCTTTTCCCCCTATCTCTACCCGATTGCTGCAACCAGACGTTGGAGCCCAGGAGCCAGACGCCACCGTCGACGACGACTACTACACTGGAGGAGCCTATTACTACGTGCAGCCCACGACGACGACACAGGAGTAGTTTAGGAGGATCTCAGGCAGGAGGCCCTGCGCCTCTTTCGATCTATATCGGCTTTGTGCTAGCCTTCTTAAGGCAAACTTGTTTAACTTATGTACGTACTCAGATATTGTTGCTTCCATGACTCGTCTATGATTGAGCACTTGTATTCGAGCCCTCGAGGCCACGGCTTGTATTATGATGCTTGTATGACTTATTTATGATTTAGAGTTGTGTTGTGATATCTTCCCGTGAGTCCTTAATCTTGATCGTACACATTGCGTGCATGATTAGTGTACGATTGAATCGAGGGCGTCACAAGTTGGTATCAGAGCCGACTGCCTGTAGGAATCCCCCTTCCACACTCCTTGGCCGGGTTGAGTCTAGACTTTGCAAAACTTTTACTAACATGGTTGTGCAGCCCATGGGCCCACGTCGCCATTGGGTGGTATTAGGATCTTTTACTCCTCGATCTTTACTCCGGGATTCTGAACTCTCTTCTATTCGGGTTAAACGATTTTTACTAAAATCTAACTTTAGGATCTCGTTACTACTTCCTCCCGGAGAACCCCTCACTACAGGTGATTGCTCCGTGAACCAGAAGAATTTGAAGATACTCTCCGATATTCTCTCGAGACCTTGTGCCTGTCGCTTTTGCAATTCCCTACCACCGGATAAATACTTACGCCTGTCGTTCTTACTTTTATTCCCAGTTAATCTTGTTATTACAAGATACCCCGAAATTCTCTCTAATGTTCCGAGAATACTTTGCCCTCTTCGCCTTTGCAGTTCTTTGCCACTGAATACCCCTAAGAATAATTTCTCGCACTTTCCGAGTATCCGCTCATCCCAGTTGTTCGTGTGTTTCATAAAAGTCTTTGAAATACTATTCAATCCTCCGAAAATCCTTAGCCGCTTTATTGCTCTGCAAATACTTGTCTACTTGCATTATGGGTGCTTCCCATATATCTGGCAATATTCACTAGTATCTTTTGACACCGTCATTTTGATCCTATTGGTTCAACATGTGTGCGAATGCACACAATCATCTATCAACCCTTCTAAAAATATCTTTCCGGCTCAGACATCATTTGAACACGAGCTGGTTCTCGACCAAACTATCGTAAATCGATTGTGCCTCTGTAATATTCAATTGATCCATCCTTGATCAGAACGTCTGCTTCTGATCCTTTGTTTTGGAAATCATAATCCCTTTGCATTTAAGCTGTGAATTATTCAGATGCTTCCATAACCTGTTGCATTTGCATTCCTTCCTCTTCTGAATGAGTATCGATACTCATATCAGATCCTTTGTGGACCATCAAGTCTTTTGTTGGATTGTTATCCGACAGTGTCCTTCATAATTAATCACTTTGTGAGTTCTTACTCCGATACATATTGCCTTTTGTAAATTGTATCCTCTCGCTTTCTCAGCCCTGCTCAGCTTTCGAGCTGGTGGTATTTCTATTGAAGCTTGTGGTATATATTTCCACGGTACCCTGATGGGTTGAACCTATGCCTTCCTTAATATGTGTGAACTCGACAGTTTTCATGAGTCATACACTTCTGGTATTTTTGAGATAAAATTTCAACACTACAACTTCCTCGAAGGTGAGAAGTGAATGAAAAGTTATGCATTGGAGAAGTGGGAGTCGACCTTGAACTTTGTGTTCATGCCCATGGACACGATGTAGATCCTATCATGGAAGCTTCTTGTAACTATTTCCTGGATATAATATCCTTTGGTATCGGTGAATTGATGCTTTGCAATCATGGTTCCGACCATGTTCTCCTTTAAATACCATTTCCTGTGCAAGTTTAAGCACTTGTCTACTGTGGATCAATACCCCGGTACAACCTCTACTTTGATCTGTCGTCGAGTAATACCCCCTGGTATCTCGAGATTATCTTGGAACTGCATAACTTCCTATGAGTTCTTCATCAAGTACTACCTTCCCACTGATTCCAATTTTTCACGGGCTCTGAGTTATTAAACACTCAAAGACACCGATAACTGAACCGAGACCGCTCTACGGTTCAACAACTATTCAATAAGCTTCTATAAGTACGAGCTTGTACCCGATCACGCCATTCCTAGCCTGTTTGGCTATATCATTGTCGTGATGATTTTAACTGTGCTACCCGGCCCTTATTCCCGGAGCACCAATTTGCGACGATAGCTAAGCTTACGTCGATTTTCCTCGTCATACCCTTTCACCTTAAACAACAAGCTTGAGTTCGAGTTTGTGTCAGAATCGTGGTTCCAATAACCTCTTGCTTCATCATTCCTTTGACTTGATGTCGTCACGATTGATTACATCTGCATGAAATCTCTCGACAATTGTGTCATGATCATCATCAACCTTATGAGCTCTTCCAGGAATTCAATTGAATTCATGATGGGTAATACCATCCTTGCCCCTCGATGATTCCTTTCTCATCGACCACTTTATTGCCTTCCGCTCAACACAACTTGTTCGTGTTTTGTGTAAACCTTGAGATCCCTCGCTACCCACTCAGCTTGATCTTCCTTACCTCGGAAGTACTACCATCTCTTTTGTCAAGAATGTGGTGAGAATTTCACCACCTCTTAAGAATTCTTGATATCATAATACTTCTTGCCATCTTCGTTCATTCCTTGGTCCCCGTATTGTTTTCAACCGGATTACCGACAATTGAGCTATGACGTGTGAATTCAAAACTTCTAGCAACCCTATTGCTTTGAAGTGAATGGGCGATAGTTCATTCTAAGTCTTTCGATAATTGAATCACCATTCTAACATTGGTCGTGCAACCCAACCCATATTTCGGGTGCACCGTTCAACCAATGTTTAATTATGTATGTTTTCCTCGAGCATGTCCCACTATATCATTTGATCTAACAAATGTCATCTTCTTGTTCACATTATCATGGAAATCCATCCGTTTGGAATTCTCGATGAATTGTCGCTGAGCCCATCAGCCACCTTGTCATCCCCTCCTTCGTTTAATGATGAACTATTGCTTCGTAAACCCGGCCCCATAGTTCATTTCTCGAGAATCTTGCAATGTCATTTCCGATTTGTGTTGCACCTTTTCCTCTCGGACCCCACGAGTCCGAGGTATCATGACACCAATTGGATATGAATCTCGGTCCAGATATGATGGTTGGGACAACTTTCCAAGAGTTATGATGTTGATCCTTTGATGACCCGGTAACATGATGTCATGCCTAGCACTTCCTACCGGAGGACCTATCATTATAGATTCCTTTTCAAGACGGTTATCCGCTCATCCATGAGGAAATTGTAAGACTTATTCTACAAGTTATTCCTGATGGATCCTTCGTGTTTCAAAGTCTGATCTTCACACGAAGACCATGTCAATCTTTGTCTCGAAGTATGTCAATGGTACTCCGATGTTTCAACAAGAACATTTGAAGCCCAATGCTAAACGTTTCTTGCTCAATTATCCAAACACCGCTGTATGGATAATGTCATGAAAATTCTCTCCCCTACCTAAAGAGTTTTCTACATTATATCCTGTCATGGATATCATGCTCTGCTTATCCTTGGGAAGGATATACCCAAAATATGTGTTTAAACACATTTTCCTTTCCATTGTTACATTTAATCTGAGAATATCATTTTCCTTTCCATTGGTTTGCTTAACCCTTCTTGTGATCTATATGTAAAACACCTTTGGTGTACAAACCGTGTCAAGAAGACCCTGTTTACATTGTTGATGACATTAGGTAACCAGCGATGGATGAGAACTTTGCCTATTGGTCCGCCTCGTTTCAACGAGCAGGAAAATGGTTCTCTTCGTCCCTCGTCCTTGGTACCTATGTTGTTGCCGACATGACCCACAAACTCTCCTCTGACATGCCTTGCTTACATGATCGTGCAAGATGTCACCGACCTTCCTACTTTTAACTACGAGGTGGGCCCATAACCCACGCTTCACAGGATCGAAACACGACTCTCCTGTACACCCCTCGCTGCCCAAGTTATTCCTCGTGCTTGACTTTGTATGTAATTCACGGGTCACTTTCCTAGTAATCTATTCTGGTATCGGACACAAAACTTATTACCATTGCTCGGACCCCTTTTACACTTTGTTTCGTGCACGAATGATTGCCTACCCGCTTGAAACTTCTCATGCTACCTTCTTACTTTGCTCTCGATATTTCCTTAAGTTCCATTTCGAGAGTTACTTCCCGCCACCTTCCCGATGTTAGCTACGGATAGTCAACCTTGCAGAGGTTCGTTCTGCGGAATACTCCCTTACCTATTCGTAAATACGTTGGAGTTCGAGAAAAGGGCGGCATCACCATGATGACCTGTGGCAGAGAAATGAAGATGTCAAGGTAATGGATCGACCTCTTCAAGAAGAGCAACCAAGGCCGAGAAGATTCGTTAGGATTTACGTAACGGACCTTTCCCCTTACTCCTCTTAAATCTCGGACGAGATTTCTTGTAGTGGAGGAGAATTGTGACGCCCGGATAATTAAGCCACAGTAACCCTCCGCTAATGATGCCACATCACCTCGATTACTGTTGCTGATCTTGCGTTAGTTCAAAACGATTCAAATTCAAATTTAAGTTAAAGGCAAACCGCAAAAGTTTTCAAACAATAAAACTAAAATGTTGAGGATGTGCCAAATAATTAAGTAAGTAATTATGTTGGATAAACCACACTTTTATGAAATGTTTAAATACTCTAAAATAATTAAAATATGAGTTAAAGCAATTAAATAAATGCTTTTTAAATTGTAGAAATATTAAACTATTTTATTTTGAAGCCAAACTAATTGTGGCAATACCCTAATTAATAATACTAATTTAGGGGCTAAGTTCATAATTTACAAAACTAAAAATAAAGTGTAACTAAAATAAAACAGAAAAGAAATAAAAACAGAAAACAAACAAATACAAAAGAAACAAACATAGAAGATCCCCCCCCTCCCGTGGGCCGTTAAGCCCCAGCAAGACCCTTGACGCCCAACCCAGCGCCCGCTACTACTCCCCACCGGGCGCCAGAAACCCTAGCCCCTCTCCCCCACTACCCCGACCCCAACTCTCTCTCGCTCGCTCCCCCACTCCCCCACCTCTGATTTCTAGATCGGGGCAAACCATCCCCTCCCCCACGATCCCCTCGCTCCGATCCCCCCTCTCCGCACGTTCTGGATCGGGGCACGACCCAGACGAGGCCGCAACGCCGCCTCTCGTCCCCGACACCATGCCTCACCGCCGCCGCCCCGAAGCTACCACGCTGTCGCCGGAACCACGCCGCCGACGCCCACCGCTCGACCCCGTCGCCCTTGGATCCCATCGCTGCCGCCTCGGCGCCCCTCATGGCCGAAGGCGTCTTCGCGGACTGCCTCCTCGCCGCGCGCATCGTCCCCGTCCTCCTCCCCAAAGGCCACCTCGAGCCTCGCCGCCCCCCTTGGTCTCTACATCGCCGGTGAGGGCCTCGCCCTCCCCCGTCTCTCCCTCTGTCCCGTAAATTTTGCCGCGGTCCCCTCCACTGTTGCTCGCCGACCACCGTGCTCGCCACGCCCTGTAGCCACCGCTGGCCGCCGGTGCTTGCCCCCACGCGCGCGCCTCCTCACGCGCCTGTCGCCGGAGCCCCTGGACCACTCGCCGTGCCCCGCTGCATCTACTCGCCGCGGACCCTCTACTCCGCCCGGACCTCGGTAGAGCTCGACTTCGGCCTTCTGCCCCGCTGCTCCCGTGGCGCGCCCGGCGCCCTTAGCCACACCCGGCGGCCATGACCATGATTACGCCGTATACCGGCCTTGCCAAGGTGCCGTGCAGATTAAGGCCCTATGGGCCTATGACAGATAGGGCCCACGCCCAGAACGTATTAAAAAAATAATAATAGAAAATAAAAATAGAAATAATTAACTTAATTAATTGTGATTAATTAAATTAACCTACTAATTAAACTAATTACATTAGTTACCTAATTAACCTTGACCATTAATTAGTTAATTTAGTAGTCAATGACAAGGGGCCCACCCCTAATTCATATTAATTAGGATAATCAATTGTTCAATTAAAATGTGTCAGCGGCGGTGGGACCCACTGTCAGTTGACTACCAACCCTGTTGATCGCTGGCACAAACATGACATCATGCCGATGTCATAAATCCATTTCAAATTAATTTAAATAATTAATTAAATTCGAAATTAATAAACTCTTTAGAAAATCATATCTTTTAATCCGTAACTCGGATTAAAATATTTTCAACATGAAAGTTGCTCAACGAGCAGAGGCGAATCCGGATACGCAGCCCGTTCGTCGCCACGCTGCATACCTAGCATAGTGAACCTGCAACATTTCACCTCCCGGCTCCTTCTGCCGAAAACCACGAAACACCGGGATACTTTCCCGGATGTTTCCCCCGCCAGGTATCACCTCATACCGCGTTAGAACACGTCTAGCTCTGCTTTGTTGTCTGTTAAGCACTTGCTTGCTATGTATTTACTGTTCTCCCCCTCTTCTCTCCAGAGACCCGTGGCGATTTACGTTGATGCCCACCGTGGTCGACTACGCCACCGACTCCTCCTTCTTGCCAGAGCAACCAGCAAGCCCCTTTGATCACCGGATATCGCCTACTCTTCTCTATACCGCTTGCATTAGAGTAGTGTAGCATGTTATCGCTTTTCGATTAATCCTATATCGCTGCATAGCTTTGTCCTTGATACTACTGTTGTAAACTTTAACTGATATCCTAATGCTTAGTATAGGATGCTAGTGTACCATAATTGGCCCTACATACTTGTCCGTCAGCCATGCTATCCAACTGGGCTCTGATCACTTCGGGAGGTGATCACTGGCATATACTATATACTTTACCTTTGTTACATTACCCGTGATCTTGTTAGGAGATGAAATTTGAAAGGACGGTGGCTCCACCCCTAGAGAGGTGGGCTGGGTTCCCCGACGGCCCCATCGTTACTTGTGGCGAGGCGACAGGCAGAGTTGAGACCACCTAGGAGAGAGGTGGGCCTGGCCTGGTCGGCGTCAGCGGATACTTAACACCCTTAACGAGTTCTTGGTATTTGATGCGAGCCGCCACGAGCCTATACGCACTAACCATCTATGTGGGAGTAGTTATGGGTATCCCGGCGTCGTGGTATCACCAAAACGCCTGTGGCGCCCGGCAAAGCGAGCGGCGCCCGGATTGAGCGGAACGCCACTAGGCTAGGTCTGCGCTTCCGGCCGCGTTATAGCGATCTTGAGTGTGCATTGGGCGATGGGCCTGCACCGCGGCGCTTTAGGTTTAGACCGGCGTCTTTGGCCTCTCTGTTGAGCCTAGGTGGGGCTGCGGCGTGTTGATCTTCCGCGGCCGGGCATGACCGGAAAGTGTGTCGGCCAAATGGGATCAAGCGTGTTGGGTAAGATGGTGCACCCTGCAGGGAAGTTAATCTATTGAATAGCCGTGATCTTGATGGCGGAGACGACTTGGAGTTGTACCTTGACCTTATGACAACTAGAACCGGATACTTAATAAAACACACCCTTCCAAGTGCGGATACAACGGTGGTCGCCCTCTCTTAGGGATATGAGGAGGGATCGCGGGTAGGATTATTGCTATGTGTTGTTACTTGGAGGACTTCAACCTACCCTCTTCTACATTGCAAGAAGCGGAGGTGACGAAGCGTAGTCTTCGATAAGACTAGCTATCCCCTCTTATTACGGCATTACGATTCGGTCCAACGATATGCCCCTTATGTATATATCCATGCATATGTAGTATAGATCCTTGCTTGCGAGTACTTTGGATGAGTACTCACGGTTGCCTTGTTCCCCTTTTCCCCTATCTCTACCCGATTGTTGCAACCAGACGTTGGAGCCGGTGAGCGACGCCACCGTCGGCGGCGACTACTACCTGGAGGAGCCTACTACTACGTGCAGCCCGTGACGACGACTGAGTAGTTTAGGAGGATCCCAAGCGGAGGCCTGCGCTTTTCGATCTCAGATCCCGGTTTGTGCTAGCCTTCTTAAGGCAAACTTGTTTAACTTATGTACTCAGATCAGATATTGTTGCTTCCGCTGACTTCGTCTATGATCAGTACTTGTATTCGAGCCCTCGAGGCCCTGGCTTGTATTATGATGCTTGTATGACTTATTTATGATTTAGAGTTGTGTTGTGATATCTTCCCGTGAGTCCTTGATCTTGATCGTACACATTGCGTGCATGATTAGTGTACGATTGAATCGAGGGCGTCACAGATTCCTACACCAATTAGTGAGGAAGTTAATGATGATGATCATGAAACTTCAAATCCAGTTACTACCGAACTTCGTAGGTCAACCAGAGTACGGTCCGCTCGAGAGTGGTACGGTAATCCTGTTCTGGAAGTCATGTTGCTAGACCATGATGAACCTACGAACTATGAGGAAGCGATGATGAGCCAAGATTCCGACAGATGGCTTGAGGTCATGAAATCTGAGATAGAATCCATGTATGAGAATAAAGTGTGGACTTTGGTGGACTTTCCCGATGATCGGCAAACCATTGAGAATAAATGGATCTTCAAGAGGAAGACGGACGCTGATAGTAGTGTTACTATCTACAAAGCTCGACTTATCGAAAAGGGTTTTTGACAAATTCAAAATGTTGACTACGATGAGATTTTCTCACTTGTATCGATGCTTAAAGTCTGTCTGAATCATGTTAGCAATTGCCACATTTTATGAAATCTGACAAATGGATATCAAAACTGCATTCCTTAATGGATTTATTAAAGAAGAGTTGTATATGATACAACGGAAGGTTTTGTCAATCCTAAAGGTGCTAACAAAATGTGCAAGCTCCAAAGGATCCATCTATGAATTTGGTGCAAGCATCTCGGAGTTGGAATATACGCTTTGATAAGTTGATCAAAGCATATAGTTTTATATAGACTTGCGGTGAAGCTTGTATTTACAAGAAAGTGAGTGGGAGCACTCTGCCTTTACGATAAGTATATGTGAATGACATATTGTTGATCGGAAATGACGTAGAATTTTCTGGAAAGCATAAAGGAGTGTCTGAAAGGATTTTTTCAAAGAAAGACCTTGGTGAAGCTACTTACATATTGGGCATCAAGATCTATAGAGATAGATCAAGACGCTTGATAAGATTTTTCAATGAGTACATACCTTGACAAGATTTTTGAAGTAGTTCAAAATGGAACATTCAAAGAAGGAGTTCTTGCACTGTATTGCAAGGTCTAAAATTGAGTAAGACTCAAAACACGACCACGGCAGAAAATAGAAAGAGAATGAAAGTCATTCCCTATGCCTCAGCCATATGTTCTATAAAATATGCTATGTTGTGTACCAAACCTATTGTGTACCTTGCCATGAGTTTGGCAAGGGGGTACGATATTGATCCAGGAGTGGATCACTTGACAGCGGTCAAAATTATCCTTAGAAGACTAAGGAGATATTTCTCGGTTATGGAGGTGATAAAGAGTTCGTCGTAAAGAGTTAAGCCGATGCAAGCTTTTACAACAATCCAGACGACTCTGAGTCTCAATCTGGATACATATTGAAAGTAGGAGCAATTAGCTAGAGTAGCTCCATCCAAAGCATTGTAGACATGGAAAATTTGCAAAATACATACGGCTCTGAATGTGACAGACCCATTGACTAATCTTCCCTCACAAGCAAAACATGATCACACCTTAGTACCCTCTGGGTGTTAATCACATAGTGATATGAACTAGATTATTGACTCTAGTAAAACCATTTGGGTATTAGTCACATCGCGATGTGAACTAATCACATGGTGATGTGAACTATTGGTGTTAAATCACATGGCGATGTGAACTAGATTATTGAATCTAGTGCAAGTGGGATACTGAAGGAAATATACCATAGAGGCAATAACAAAGTTGTTATTTATACTTCCTTATATCATGATAAATGTTTATTATTCATGCTAGAATTGTATTAACCGGAAACTTAATACTTGTGTGAATACATAGACAAAACAGAGTGTCCCTGGTATGCCTCTACTTGGCTAGCTCGTTAATCAAAGATGGTTATGTTTCCTGACCATAGATATGTGTTGTCATTTGATGAACGGGATCACATCATTAGAGAATGATGTGGTGGACAAGACCCATCCGTTAGCCTAGCATAATGATCGTCTAGTTTTATTGCTATTGTTTTCATCATGACTTATACATATTCCTCTGACTATGAGATTATGCAACTCCCGAATACCGGAGGAACACCTGGTGTGCTATAAAACGTCACAACGTAACTAGGTGATTATAAATATGCTCTCTGGTATCTCGATGGTGTTTGTTGAGTTGGCATAGATCGAGATTAGGATTTGTCACTCCGTGTATCGGAGAGGTATCTCTGGGCCCTCTCGGTAATGCACATCACAGAAAGCCTTGCAGGCAATGTGACTAATGAATTAGTTGCGGGATGATGCATTACGGAACGAGTAAAAACACTTGGCGGTAATGAGATTGCACTAGGTATGGTGATACCGACAATCAAATCTTGGGCAAGTGACATACCAATGACAAAGGGAACAATGTATGTTGTTATGCGGTTTGACCGAAAAAGATCTTCGTAGAATATGTAGGAGCCAATATGAGCATCCAGGTTCCGCTATTGGTTATTGACCGGAGATGTGTCTCGTCCATGTCTACATAGTTCTCGAACCCGTAGGGTCCGCACGCTTAGCGTTCGATGATGATTTGTATTATGAGTTATGTGATTTGATGACCGAAGTTTTTTTGGAGTCTCGGATGAGATCACGGACACGACGAGGAGTCTCAAAAGGGTCGAGAGGTAAAGATTGATATATTGTAAGGTAGTATTCGGACACCAAGAAGGTTCTAGGTGTATCGGGTACATACCGAGATCTTAGGAGGTTACGGAACCCTCGGGGAAAGATATGGGCCTTATGGGCCATAGGAGGGAGGCTAACTAGCTCACAAGGGGCTGGTGTGCCCCCCACAAGGGAGGATGCCGAATTGGACTTGGGAAGGGGGTGCCACCCCCCTTTCCTTCTCCTACTCTCTCTCCTTCCCCTTTTCCCCCTCCGGTAGAAGGAAAAAAGGGTGGGGCCAAATCCTACTAGGACTGGAGTCCTAGTAGGACTCCCCTCTCCCTGGCGCGCCCCTTGTTGGTCGGCCTCCTCCTCCCCTCCTTTATATACGGGGGCAGGGGGCACCCCAAAGGCACAACAGACAATCTCTTAGCCGTGTGCGGTGCCCCCCTCCACAGTTCAACACCTCGGTCATATCGTCGTAGTGCTTAGGAGAAGTCCTGCGCTGGTAACTTCATCATCACCGTCGCCACGCCGTCATGCTGATGGAAATCTCCCTCGTCCTCAACTGGATCAAGAGGTCGAGGGACGTCATCGAGCTGAACGTGTGCTGAACACGGAGGTGACGTACGTTCGGTACTTGGATCGGTTGGATCGTGAAGACGTTCGACTACATCAACCACGTTACTAAACGCTTCCGCTTTTCGGTCTCACGAGAATGCGTGGACACACTCTCCCCTCTCGTTGCTATGCATCTCCTAGATGGATCTTCGCGTGATCATAGGTAAATTTTTTGAAATATTGCGTTCCCAACAATTACTTCTCGCCACTTCCTTGATTATCAGAACAGATCAAGAGAGCTTGAAATACATTCAAGAGCAGAAAATAACTGAGGTAATCTAACACAAGTTGTTGTTAAAATTGCTGGGATATAACTTCACAATTGAATACAAAAAATGAATGGAAAATAGAGCTGTAGATGCATTGTCTAGAGTGAGACATGCAGTTTCTGCACTGCTTACTACTACTGCCTCCCCTACGTCGGTTAAAGAAGTGGTCGTGATTATCGGCCAAGATGGAAAGGTCAAGGAATTAATTGCTGAATGCTCTGTGGATAAGACCAGTAACAATGCATATTCCTTTAAGAATGGCATACTGAGATTTCACAATAAGGTTGTAGTGGGAAAGGGCACTAATCTGAGACAATAAATCCTCTCAACATTTCACAATTGAAATGGGGGACACTCTAGAGAAATGGCCACTTATCACAGAGTGAAGTTAGTATTCCATTGGCGGTGGTATGAAGCAAGATGTGATCACATTTGTGAAAAACTGTCCAAAGGTGCCAACTAAACAAAGTTGAACATACACCTTACCCTGGTCTGTTAGAGCCACTTCCTGTGCCAGATAATGCATGGGCTCATATCAGCATGGATTTTGTAGAAGGCTTGCCTACATCAGAAAATAAGAACCTGATTTTGGTCGTAGTTGACAGATTCACTAAATATGCTCATTTCATTGCCATGAAACACCCCATCACAATGCAGTCAGTAGCAAGAGCCTTCTCTGACCATGTGTTCAAATTGCATGGAATGCCACTAGTAATTGTGACTGACAGAGATAGAAACTTTACCAGCAATTTATGGCAAAAGTTGTTCAAAACACTGAAGATCAAACTGCACATGAGCACTAGTTATCATCCACAGACAGATGGTCAAACAGAAAGAGTGAATCAGTGTTTGGAGAATTATCTGAGATGTATGTGCTTCCAGCAACCAAGGAAATGGCATGGATGGCTAGCGCTAGCTGAGTGGTGGTATAACACTTCCTTCCATACATCTCTGCAAATGACTCCTTTCCAAGCTCTTTATGGCTTTCCTCCTCCTATGGTGGCAGAATCAGCTCTGCCAGATACTATTTGTGAGAATAATGAGGACTTGTTGCAAAACAGAGAATTAGCGGCGGAAGTAATAAATCAAAATCTCTTAAAAGCACAAGCTAGGATGAAATTCTTTGCTGACAGAAACAGAAAAGAAAGAGAGTTTGTGGATGGAGACATGGTTTATCTCAAAATCCAGCACTACTGTAGGATGCTGCTAACGCGACACTACGATCAGGGACCCTTTGACGAAACTGTGTGCGATGCAATAATCGCAAACGATGGTGTAAAAACCGTCAAAAAGGCGCAAAACGTTTGCAATGACAGATGCATCAAACACGGTTCAGATTTTGAGTTACGTTAATGCGATTCAGGGCATATGGTTGATTCAATTAACTATTTTGATGAGTAGGAACAAAAGAAAGCGGGCAGCGGATGAAGGTATGTGCGGCGTACAGCGTCACAGTTCACTCGGATGAACTATTTGTGATTAGGCAACACAAAAGAAAGCGGTCACCAGATCAAGGTGTGATGCGATGTACAGCATACAATTCACTCGGATGAACTGTTTGTGATTAGGCAACACAAAAGAAACGGCCAGCCAGATCAAGGTGTCTGCGATGTACGACATGCGGTTCACCCGGATGAACTGTTTGCTTGAGACAAGAGAATATAAATGGTTCAATATAACAAATACCATAAATATTGCAAGGTTCAAATTCAAATGTTACAACGTGCAAATACAAACATTGCAAACTGCGTAATTTACGAAAAGGATCACCACGACAAGTCATGTATGGGTTTGACACTTCCAATTGCTTTGCCATATGCTCTTCCCATACGAACTTTGGCATTTTTGGAGGCACTTCCATTCAACAGTACCAGCCGAATCTCCTGATCATACCATTGATCTTTCCTAATTAAATGAGTGTTCAACCTCAGTACACTCAGCACCTTTGCTCTGACAAGAAAGAACCTGACGAGTGTAATCTCCGGTGGGGTCCCTCGATAGGAGTTCAAAGTAATATTTGAGAGATGCGGATCCAGGCATTCGATGTGATTGTCGTTATAAACATCATCCACCGGGCCTAATATGCACTGCAAAAGAAGAGAACGTGTTAGTGCCTACATGCAGTTTTGAACACTGCTACACGCCCATTTAGTTTGCAGGATTGGTAAAATGCACCAACGTGCCATCTTGATCCGGCATGATTAACATGGGCATTTGATTACAATCTAGAAACATGTAGCCTTCTTCACAAGAGGTTGGATTGGATGAAAAATCCCTAAGAAAACTAATGCAGATGAATCCAAAGGAGAAATTCTTATGGACGATTGTAACCATATGAATGAAGCAACCAATATGGGGTGGGGGTGTATGTCCTAAAATCCTCCAAAATTCCTTCAGAAATAGTAGTACATTGTCATTGTGAACTTGGGTAAAGGTGCAAAAATTGAACTCCCTTATGGTTAACATTTAACGGGAAAGGAACATCACCTCGATATACAGCTTCTTCAGGCACGAAAAGCATCTCAGGCAACTGAAAACTTGGTCTAGGTTGGGGATGACAGATTCTAGTGCCAAGACCTTCAATCGTGCCCAGTGCAGGTGAAGCTTCGCTGGATGACAGACAAGCATACATCTTCAAAACTAGTTATAACGTTGATATCAACAAGGAGAGGTATATAAGGCATTGTTGTACTGAAAGTTGTAGTATTTGATGACGAGTAGCCCACCACTTTCAATTTCGGTGCAGAAATGACATTGATTCTTGTTAGACCTTGTTGATCAACTACAAGTAATCTCTCAAGTGAAGGTGTGTCCTGGATGACCATATTCTGGTCCACTTTTGTGATCTCTCGTTGCAGCACCAACAACACACATAAATAGTGCCGAGAGTCCTGGAGGTGATGTGCAAGGTACTCGACCAATTCATCGCCTCAAGACGAAGGAACTTGAGTGCAAGATACCACAGAGCGAAGCGCTCCATGTCATCCTTTGGGATGCGGACGGCAACGAGCTCAAGGTGCTTCAGTCGTGGTAGAAAAAGAGTGGGCGTGTCAATAAGGGGGGGATGGCAGTTCATGAACTTGGCGAGGCGTAGCGTGGGCGCGAAGCGGAGCGCGGACGTTGGCAGCAAGCTCATATGCCCATCATTATAACTTAGCTTCTCGAGCTGATCTATGGCTCGGGATCGGAACCACTCGTCAAGCTTGGCTCGCTCCCTGCCATTGGAACGGAACTTGCCCGCGATAAGGCCTTTGATTGGGCCATGGTGACTGCCGAGGATCTGGGAGAATGCATCCAAGCTTTGGCGATAGCCATGGCAGAGCTTGTGGGCGTGGAGGAGGTCGACAGGGGTGCGGAGCCATAGGGTGCGCCACCGCCGGGAAACGGCGGCTGTCCTCGCCCAATTTCTAATTGGGAGTAGGGATATGATGACTATCAACATATCATCGGGGAGGTTGTTGATGAAGTCTAGGCTCTTTGGAGTCGCTTGCGGTTCTTTCTCGACTCACCTCCGCTTGTTGGCAGCCTCATTCTCCACCTCGTCGTGGGGACAGAACCTCTGTCTCCATATTCACGCCGTGCTCGGTGCTTGACAGCCCAGCGTCGCCACTCCCCTCCGATGGGGCGCTTGACTGACATCCTTGTACACCCAGCGGCTTTGAGGACTCGGGCGTCGAGGATGCGGGCGGAGAGAGAGGAATTGTGTGTGGCGAGGATGGGGGGTGCGGCCGCTCGGCGACGCCATTAATATAGACCAATGGGAGAGAGGCGGGCGGTGGTCCAAGGGTGTCTCGCTTCTCGGTGAGAATGACTGCTTAATCTCTAGTATGGATGAAATATATGCTTAATTACTGTATTTTAGTTGCAAAAAATATATGGTGATATTGATTTTTAGCTGCATATTTTGACAAATCGCAGTGTCTCTTGGCTTAGTGCGAAATGCGGCTTTAATTTGCATACCATAATCTGAACCGCTTATGCGTTGAAGAGATGCACAGATCCTGCGTTGAACAGCTTGTACGCTTCCCGGTGAGCTGCGCAGACCGGGCTGCGGTCAGACGCCTCCCGTTGATCAGCGATTGTCCACACGGCACCTCCTATAGCCATTAAAACAAAGACACGTGGCGTCACGTGAATGGTTAACCGAACACACACGGTTTGAATTATACAAGCGTTTGAGATATTAAAGTGGCAGCTATTTGCTTCCAAAATGCATTTGTTGGCTGTCATTATTCGAGTGCGCCTTCTCTCAAAATGGACACGAAAAATACCACAGCATGTCGGGTGCCCTTCCATGATAGCATGCCAAGTTTCATGACTTCGATTGAGTTTTGGATTTACTAGAATTTAAAAACCAGGCATCTCACTGCTTTTGCTTAAGCAATCAATGGTGCCCTGGTGTTTGAAATTCATTCCCATTTCTTGCATGGGACCTAAGCATACACCCAAGGACACATATTTGATTTTTCAATGAATTGATATGCACTGGAGCATGCGCATGTAGTTCAAATTTGAATTATGCACATAAATGCATTGAAAACTCAGTTAATGCATAAAAATGTCCAAATGAACCCCGAAAAATCACAAAAATTCACACAACACTTCTGTTGTTCTATGTTGACACGAGAAAAAATTTGAAAGCAATAAGAGGCAATGGATATCGTTTCGTCCCCAAAGGTGGGACGTTCCCTCACCGGAAACCATCATGCTTGTTATGAGAAGCTCAGGTTTGTGAGAAGCATATACCCAAACCTGCCCCAAATGGGACAAAATTTGTACCACGACATGTTGATGCCGCTCCATGATAGCATGCCAAGTTTCATGAATTTCAGACGAGTTTTGGATTTACTAGAATTTAAAAACCAGGCATCTCACTATTTTGCCGGCAATCAACGGTGTCCTGGTGTTTGAAATACATTCCCATTTCTTGCATGGGACCTAAGCATGCACCCAAGGACAAAGATTTGATTTTTAACTAATTTATATGCACCTTTGGAGCATGCGCATGTAGTTCAAATTTGAATTATGCACATAAATGCATTGAAAACTCAATTAATGCATAAAAATGTCCAAACGAACCCCAAAAATAACAAAATTCACACAACACTCCTGTTGTTCTATGTTGACACGAGAAAAAACTTGAAAGCAATAAGAGGCAATGGATATCGTTTCGTCCCCAAAGGTGGGACGTACCCTACCGAAAACCATAATGCTTGTTGTGAGAAGCTCCGGTTTGTGAGAAGCATATACCCAAACCTGCCCCAAATGGGACAAAATTTGTACCACAGCATGTCGGGTTCCCTTCCATGATAGCATGCCAAGTTTCATGAAATTCAGACGAGTTTTGGATTTACTAGAATTTAAAAACCAGGCATCTCACTGTTTTCCCATCAATCAACGCGGTGCCACGGTGTTTGACATTCATTCATTCTCATTTCTTGCATGGGACCTAAGCATGCACCCGAGGACAAAGATTTGATTTTTCAACGAATTTATATGCACTGGAGCATCCGCATGTAGTTCAAATTTGAATTATGCACATAAATGCATTGAAAACTCAGTTAATGCATAAAAATGTCCAAACGAACCCCGAAAAATCACAAAACACTCATGTTGTTCTATGTTGACACGAGAAAAAAACTTGAAAGCAATAAGAGGCAATGGATATTGTTGCGTCCCCAAAGGTGGGACGTTCCCTACCGAAAACCATCATGCTTGTTGTAAGTGCATCTAGTGCTATGTCACCATTTGAGCTGAAGCCTTATGCACCATGGATTATGAGAATCATCAGGACAAGGTCTTCACTCAATTACAAAGTGATACTACGAACCACTGCAGCCTACTTGCCTCCGATTGAAGTCCTCAAACGGACATTTTCCTCACCGATGACAAAGGCAAGGCAACTATTGTGATAGATGAAGGCATTCGGTCCATTGGATGGTCAATTTCGCAAGGTTGCATCCTACTCCACCAATGATGACTACGCCACATGACTCTTGCCGCCAACAACTCGCCAAGCAAAATCCTCAAGCCACAAAGACCGTGGTGATGGTGATCGTGAGTTACTCCTCGGTCTTCATCGGAAGGTTGATCGCAATCATAAATGGTTCAAGCGTGGTTTGGTTCAATTCTTCACAACATGACCTCAACACACAATGCGGTGAAGAAAAAACAATACTACCTCCATGAAACCTTCAACTGCACTGGGCTGTTCTATCTCATGTCTACATAAAGATCTGAAGAAAATGGAGTGCGAAGGAAGAATTTGACTGATGCACTCTCCTCAAGAAATACAAGAAGTTCAAGGTTCCTTCCTTGGTGGCCAGCTCCTATTCTTCATCGCGACACCGATGAAAATGAAGACTTGGGCGACATCGCGGCAGGCCCTACTCGACAACCGACCCGATAACGCCGGGCGCCTCCTCCATCAACTTGATATTCTTCAGGGGCGTTAGTCCTCAGTTTCGATCCTTTTGGTCATTCGATGACAAAGGGGGAGAAATTTGAGTTAGTCTTCAAGCGTGTCTATTATATGGGCGTTTTTTTCATAAGTTACAACTCTCGCTCTTCTGAAACTTTTATTGGATCGAGTTGTAATCTTAGACGCGATGGTGCTCTGATACTTTTGATGTGTTCCTCTGCATGCTTATTCCTCGTTTTATGTTAATACACGCATGCTGAATCACGCCAGTCACCATATTTCATCATGCATTTCAAATTCTTCATGTTATATGTCAAATGCGTGTATGAATTACAAGATATAGGGGAGATCTCCATGATTCAACTCTTCAAATGTGCATTGCCTCAAAAGCAAATTCCTCACTATGCACATATTCAGGGGGAGTTCTTCTATATCTTGCAATCAAATTCCTCAATATCAGTATTTACACTTCATATGTTTATCCCCGTTGAAAACTTAACCTATATTGTCATCAATCACAAAAAAGGGGGAGATTGTAAGTGCATCTAGTGCCCCTTAGTGATTTTGGTGTATTGAAGACTTATAGGTTAAGGGACTAATGTGTTTATGAGTGTACACAGGTCTATAAGTCTATGAGGAGTTTGATATTTCCAGAGAAAGTCGACCCCTAAAAATGAAGTTCTTCGACTGAAGACTTTCTGAAGACTTTGAAAGTGAAGAAATTGGTGTGACCTTGACGACTTGGTATTCATTTGAGGAACATGAAGCATGAAGACTTTTGTTTTCGTAGTTTCGTTTTCTCTTCCTTGAGTCATAGGAAACACCGTGATCGTTAAAGGGGTCGAGGAAATACTAAGGAAAAATTTCCATGTGATGCTCAACTCAAAATCCTACACCTACCAATCCCTTGAGTGAAGCCATTGGAAATCTCATACTGATTCAGTCAATTTCTTGATTCTGAGACGAAGTTCTTATGGTCTCGAGGAAATTGTTCTCGATCGAGGAGTTAGGAATTACTTGCGTAATTGCCTACACAAATGAGGAACATGATAGCCCCGAGGAATTTGAGAGTCAAATTTCCGACCGTTGTTGTGCTATGCGCCACCGTCGCATAAAATATCTTATCCACCTAATGGTCATATCATTGAAGGGCATTCATGTCTTATCATGTCGGGCTGCTCCCTAGGCTATAAATAGCCGCCCCTACAACCACTAGCTGGTTGGCTGCTCCGAGAGAAACTGACACTTGTCATTTGAGAGCATCCCATCCTCCGAGGACTTTGAGCGAAAATCATCGAGTGAGGAAAACCCAAAACCAAACACCTACAAACCCAAAGTGATTGAACATCACTGAAGAGATTGATCCTGCATGGATCCCACGCTTGTTACCTTTGAAGATTGTGCTTCTTCCAGACGGTTAGGCGTAATGGTCTAGAGCATCCAAGAGGAATTGTGGATCGCCGGTGACCGAAGTCTGTGAAGGTTTGGAAGTCGCTTTGAAGACTTACCACGAGTGATTGGACGAGGTCTGTGTGACCTTAGTTCAAGGAGAATACGGTGAGGACTGGGTGTCTGAGCTGCATGCTCAATGACTGGGTGTCCGGGCTGTGTGTCCTCGAGTTTAAATACTTAGCCGCTCCAACCAGACGCATAACCGAGACAACAGCTTGGAACTGGTCTACCAAATCATTGTCTTCACCAACCTTCTTGGTTCTGCTTTCCTCAACTCTTTCATTTCCTCATTACCGTGTTGAGTGATTGTTCATATCTATGTTTGAAGACTTTGTTGAAGACTTTCTTAATTTCCTCAGTTCAATTTCTTGACCGCTTTGTCTTCATCTTGTGTTATCCTGATTACGCTTTACGTACTTTGTGTTTGTCTTCATTTCATCATGATGACTATGTCACGTGATTCTCGTTATGCTTACTTACGAGTACTTATTCCATTGCAAGTAGTTCTTCGCTAAGGAATTTCCTCACCGCAAATTCCTCGGTGAAGAATTCATAAAATCGCCTATTCACCCCCCTCTAGTCGATATAACGCACTTTCCATTGGTATCGAGCAAGGTACTCCCTTGTTACGTGTGATTTTGGTTTAAGCGCTCGAGTTTTAGTTATGTTGACCGCAGTATGATCAAGGTCTCTGCTGGCTGTCCTACCTTCGACGGGACGAGACTACCTTCTTGGAAGAATAAGATGCGAATGCATCTTGAGGCAATTGATAACGATCTACGGTATGTTGTGGAAAATGGTGTTCCCCTTTGTCTCACCCTCCTTTGAACGCTACCGATGTGAAGAGATTCAAGCAACTCGATTCTCAAGCGAAGAATATCATATGTGGCCATCTCGAGCAAAGGATGGTATGGAAGAGTGAGTGCTTTGGAAACCGCTAAGCTTATCCGGGATAGGCTGTCCAAAGTAAATGAAGGAGTCTCAACTCAGCGTGACTCTCGAGTTGATGTTCTTGAAATCTCTTCAACCGCCGAGGAGTCCCGGACTAGGGGTGTCCGGATAGTCAACTATCTTCACCGGACTCTAGACTATGAAGATACAAGATTGAAGACTTCGTCCGTGTCCGGATGGGACTTTCCTTGGCGTGGAAGGCAAGCTTGGCGATACGGATACGTAGATCTCCTACCATTGTAATCGACTACGTGTAACCCTAACCCTATTAGGTGTCTATATAAACCGAAGGGTTTTAGATGCAGAGGATGTAACAACAATTATACCATAGGCTAGCTTCTAGGGTTTAGCCTCTACGATCTCGTGGTAGATCTACTCTTGTACTACCCATATCATCAATATTAATCAAGCAGGAGTAGGGTATTACCTCCATCGAGAGGGCGAACCTGGGTAAAAACATCGTGTCCCTTGTCTCCTGTTACCATCCGCCTAGACGCACGATTGGGACCCCCTACCCGAGATCCGCTGGTTTTGACACCGACATTGGTGCTTTCATTAAGAGTTCCTCCGTCATCACCGATAGTCTGATGGCTCCTTCGATCATCAACAACGACGCAGTCTGTGGTGAGACTTTTCTCCCGGACAAATCTTCAGATTCAGCGGCTTTGCACTACGGGCCAATTCGCTGGCCATCCGAGCGGATCGAAGCTACGCCCCGCCATCAGGTCAGACGGAAGTTTGAACTATACGGCCGATGTCCGCGGAGACTTGATCTTCGACGGATTCGAGCCATACCGGCGTGCCGTGACTTGCCTCGATGGGTGCGATCTAGCTCTGCCGCCGAGCAAAGGCTCGAGGCCGCATCTGCCCGCTCCGACCCTTAATCCGAGCCGATTCCCGATCGAGGCGCAGTGGTTGGACACCGCCTCGGGGGCTACGATCTCAGCGGCGATTGAGCGAACTCCATCCCTGTCGCTGCGAAGACCGTGACTCCAAGGTGGGACTCCTCCGGGACTCAACCCTCCGGCGCCCCTATCGAATCCGATTGGGCGCCCGGTCATGGAGTTCACTATCGGACATCTTTCAAGACTCGCCCTTTGGCGACATCCACGAGTTCACTAAAGTCTCTCTCTTTATCCGGAGAGCCTGGCCGGACTACGGTCGGGGAAGGTTGGGATGCAGGGCAGCGAAAGAAATTCAACGCCCACCCACCACCCACTTTGTAGCCACCGCCGATGATTTAACCGACATGCTCGACTACGACTCGAAGACATCGGCGGTATGGACGGCGATCTTTGAGACGACCAAGACCAGCGCCTCTGAGGGCACTGGAAGGCCACCTCGTCATACGAGATATACATGGTGGACATCCCAAAAGATGGGAACGGCGATGGAACAGCGGAGGATGACCCCTCCAAGAAACAGCCCAGCGCCGACGTCGGCAAGGCGCTCTAAATCCCGCCACAAAGAAAACGGTGATTCCGCACGGGAGATAATAACACTCGGACAAGGATGAAGACAACCCTCCAGCAGGACTTCGGCGCAGAGGAGGGAGAAAGCAAGTCCGCACGACAGTCAAGGCAGAAGAGAGGTAGAGGCGATAATTATGCGCCTCCCTCGAAGACGAGGCAAGCCTCGACGACCACGAATTTGTCGTGCACGAGGATCCCGCCCGAATGTGAGCGTTTCAAGCGTGGGCTTATGGCCATGGCAAGCAGCCTCAAGAAAAAGCAGCAACAGCTTAGAGCTGACCAAGACCTGCTAGTCGGCGGATGGACTGAAGTCCTTGTGGCGAAGAGTATGAACTCGAACGCCCCTCCAAAAGCTACCCCCAAACGCGGGCGGTTGCCTCGATTAGAGGAGGAAGCACCCAAGTCACCGGCCAAGACGACATGGCAGACCAGCCACCCGTGGTCAGCGACAGAAGAAGCCTCTCGGCCTCCGCTCAAGCTACGCCCCGACGCCGCTCAAAAAGTACCAAGGCACGGGCAAACGTGCCGGACTTGCGAGATATATTGGAGGATAAGGCAAAGCATACAAGATCGATCAACGGATCGGGTGGGCACCCCACGACACGGGATGATTACCGTCACGCCGGATACAGCAAATCCGGCCGGGCCGAACACAATAGACAAAGCTCAAATGAGCTACTTCGTGATATAGCCCAATACAGAGGCGCCGCACACCCACTATGCTTCACAGATGATGTAATGGATCATCAAATCCCTGAGGACTTCAAACCCGTAAGCATCGAATCATATGATGGAACCACAGATCCCGCGGTCTGGATAAAGGACTATCTCCTCCATATCCACATGGCCCGCGGTGATGATCTACACGCCATCAAATACCTCCCACTTAAGCTTAAAGGACCAGCTCGGCATTGGCTCAACAGCCTGCCAGCAGAAAGTTAATCGATTGTTGGGAGGACACGGAAGCCGCATTCCTTGATAACTTCCAGGGCACATATGTGCGACCACCAGACGTCGATGACCTTAGCCACATAATTCAGCAGCTAGAAGAATCGGCCAGACAATTCTAGACGCGGTTCCTAACAAAGAAAAATCAGATCATCGACTGTCCGGATGCGTAGGGCGCTTAGCAGCCTTCAAACACAACATCCATGACGAGTGGCTAGCCCGGCACCTAGGACAGGAAAAGCCGAAATCCATGGCAGCCCTTACCACACTCATGACCCGCTTTTGTGCGGGAGAGGATAGCTGGCTAGCTCGAAGCAACAACTTGACCAAACACCCTGATAGTTCGGATACCAAGGACAGCAATGGCAGGTCACGTCGCAACAAGCATAAACGCCGCACTAACGGTGATAATGCTGAAGATACGGCAAGAAATGCCGGATTGAGGCTCTAAACCCGGTCGATGGAAGAAGCCATTCAAAAGAAATACCAGGGGCCCAACTTGGACCGAATACTCGATCGCCAGCGGATACATGGCACCCCGAAAAATCAGCCAACCACACCAACAGGGATTGTTGGGTGTTCAAACAAGCGAGCAAGCTAATCGCCGAAAACAACGACAAGGGGCTGCATAACGATGACGAGGAAGATCCCCGGCCGCCGAACAATAGAGGACGGAAGGGCTTTCCCACTCAAGTGCGGACGGTGAACATGATATACGCAACCCACATACCCAAAAGGGAGCGGAAGCGTGCGCTAAGGGACGTATACGCGATGGAGCCAGTCGCCCCGAAGTTCAACCCATGGTCTGCCTGCCCGATCACATTCGATCGAAGGGACCACCCCACTAGCATCTGTCAGGGCGGTTTCGCCGCATTGGTTCTTGACCCAATTATCGACGGATTTCACCTCACCAGAGTCCTGATGGACGGCGGTAATGACTGAACACCGCTTTATCGTGATACAAAGGTCGCAAAATGGGCATAGACCCTCAAGGATTAAACCCACAAGGACGACCTTTAAAGGCGTCATACCAGGTGTAGAGGCCAATTGTACAGGCTCGGTTACACTCGAAGTGGTCTTGGATCCCGGATAACTTCCGAGCGAAGAGTTAATCTTCGACATAGTCCCGCTCCGTAGTGGCTATCACGCGACCGCTTTGATTTAACAAAGCATTCGCAAAATTCAATGCGGTACCACACTAAGCATACCTCAAGCTCAAGATGCCAGGCCCTCGAGGCGTAATCACGGTCAATGGAACACCAACGCCTTCTCCGAATGGAGGAGCATACGGCCGCCTTTATGGCGTAAGTGCGTAACAACCTCTTAAGGAAATTCTCCAGTCCGGCCAATAGACAACCGGACACTGTCAAGCGCGCCCGGAGTAACCCACAACAAGACCGCCTGGCACGATCTGAACACGCGTAGCAATCCGGCTCCAACCCCAGCCCTCGCGAAGTTGCGAAGCCAGTACTAGCCGTACATAACTACGCTCTGGAGATACCATGGGCGTAAGGGGAGGGGCGTGACCACGGCACGCCCAAGAATGCGGCTCAACCGCACCAGGGGCTCCCGATTGTGTCATTCTTTTTCTTTTTTTTTCTTTTTTCTTACTTTCAGAACTCTGTTCTCCAGAAGCCCTGTCTGGCGTTCACACCGAACTCACGATGCAACAGCTAGGGAAGCGTAAAATGCGTTGAGTGTCCGTGGTCTCTACTTGAGCATTATACCTGTTTTACATACCATCCCAGCTTACCCTCGAGGGGACATGTTAAATAGTCCCATCCCTTGCTTATCGTGACTATTTGTATCGCTCTGCTTTCATTGCAGTCCTTTTGAATAAACAATACATAGCTTTTGCCTATTATTGCACTCCTTTCTTTATTTATATATATGTTCATTTCATGACATGTTGCACCATACACTTTAGTACGGCCAATACACCAGGGGCTTAAGTTCCCGTAATATGGTGTTAGAAGTCCCAACACTTTCACAAGTGCGGCACCCCTAACATATAGCATTATATGAATCGGCTCGAATCATGTCTTGGGTCAATAGTTGGGTTTGCCCGGCTCCCATGTTTTGGTACCTTATGTTCCGTTATATCGGCTAAGGTAAGGCTGGGAGAACCACTGTGATTGTGCCCCAGCTTGAGCTGGGTTGAGCACCTCTGGAGAAAGCTAAACTGACCGTCATGATAGGGCGAGAGTCGGTCGCTGTTCGAGAGGTTTTTTCGGGTCCCTAAAGACTTATGCCTCTTAGAGCGAGGAGTCGGCATTGTCCGCCAAAGGCGTGATAGCGCCTCGAACTCGGTCTTCCGAATACTAGGGGCTTAGCGAAATTTAAAATTATAGAATTCTATAGCTAAGTGAGAGTGTTCAAGCATTATAAGTCCGGTTGCCTTGTTCGCTATGCTGAGCGCCTCCCTCGATGGACCCAAGAATGGGAACAAGAGTGCTCAAGTTTATCCCGAACACCCCAGCACTCGTGGCATGGGGGCTGAAGCCAACGACTTGCCATCTCTCAATTTTGATAAACGGCCGCACAGAAGGTAATATTTTAAATTAACAAGCGTTGCTTAGCGCATATGAACAAGTTTTCAGCGCATGTGATAACAAATGCGAGTCTATTCAAAATTACATCTTTCGAGCACTCATCCGCTATACGGCGGGCACCCTTCAGAGGCCCTCATAGTACATTTCGGGCGCATGCGATGCTCCTTGCCCTTCGGTGGCCCGTCCGTCACAAGCTTCTCCGCATCCAGCTTGCCCCAATGCACTTTGGCACGGGCAAGGGCCCGACGGGCACCTTCAATGCAGACAGAGCGCTTGATGACTTCAATACATGGACAGGCATCCACCACCACAAGACCAGCCCAAAGTAGCTCCTGCATGGCCCCCAATGGCCACAAATTAAACTATAAGGCCTCTTCATGGCCTGTTCGGCGACCTTAGGAGCTCGACCAGCTGCTTCAGCTGGTCGCTTAGGGGCACCGGATGTCCGGCCTCAAAGATACCGAGACCAGAATACCTTTCTCCGTCGAGCTCCCCTCTGGGCGCGGTAGAATGCGCAGCGACATCGGACGCACTACGGGCAGATCTGCGAATGCTCTGGAGAGCTCCGAATCCGGGTAAGTAATAGGTAATTGACTTTTACATTCTTGCTTTTGCATAAAGAATGCCTTACCCGCCGCTATCTTCTTTAATGATTCAATTTCTTGGAGGGCTTTTTGGGCTTCGCCTTAGCGGCTTTGGCACTCTCAAGAGCCGAGGCGAGCTCGGACTCTCGAGTCTTTGAGTCACGCTCCAAACTCTCGTGTTTTTCCACGAGAGCCTGGAGCTCTTGCCGCACCTCCGCCACCCGCTCCTCCTGCTTTTCTCGCTCGGTGCGCTCTGCGGCCGCTTTGCTTTGGGCCGCAGACACCGCTTCCTTCAGGGTCGCCACCTCGTTCGTGGCCCCTGCAGTACCCATGTTATTCCTGTTACTTTTTCTTTCGCAACCAAAACCCTTCTATAAGGTATTTCTTTCCTAAGGTATTACTTACCTTCTTTTTCCTCGAGTTGCTTTTTGGCTTGGCCGAGCTCGTTCTCGGACCGCTCGAGGCTCTCCTTCAATGCATTGACCTCTGCAGTCCAAGGGCAGAGGTCACAGGGCAGCCTTTGCATTCCCATATTGACATAATTATGTTAGACTCCTGCGTATATTTTTAGATCCTCAGTCCGGCTTTTCTTTCCGAACACCGAACTAAGCATCAGGGGCTACTGTCTATGCGGTAATATTTTTACATATTCTAAGCTTACCTCAAAGCCTGTTAGAAGGCTGGTACAGGCTTTGGTCAGCCCGCTCTTGGCGGACTGAACTGTCTGGATCACCGCACTCATAACAGTGTGGTGCTCTTCCTCGATGGAGGCGCTGTTAAGCGCCTCCAGTAGGCTATCCGGTGCCTTCGGTTGGATGGAGGACACCGGCGTCTTACCCTTCTTACGAAGGGACCGCTTGCCAGACTCTGGAACCGCTGAAGGTTCCGGCACGGAGTCCGGATGAGGGTCGGGCTTAGAGCCCCTGGGCGTCTTGCCCCCCTCGAGCCTAGAGTCCGGGAGGTTGCCTTGCGGCGCCTCCTGTGCCACCTCCTCTTGACCAGGCCCCCCTTGGGGCACCACCTCGGCGTCGTCCGCAGCGTGAGTCAAGGAAGCGGCCGGAAGTGAAGTACTCTCCATTTCCGACGAACTCAGGGACCCGCTCGACGAAGCGACGAATTCGTCTTTGGGCGGGCTGCATGATTGTTTGGCATTAGAGAACATGATGCAATGATACAAAAGCCATGGGTATCCGGACACTTACAATCTCGCCGAGGGCTTGGCCCTTGTTGGCGACCCCTCCTCGTCGTTGTCGACGTTGGTGGAGAAGTCCGGAGGAAGGTTCCTTCCCTTCTTAGACCCTCCGGCCTCCTCAGTTGGGGCGGCCTTCCTTTTCCTCTCCTCCCCCGCTGGGGGAGAGGCTTCTTTTTCCTCCTCCTCGTCCTCAGGAGAAGATTCTGCTTTAGAATCTGACAGCACCTGGCGTCGGGATCTCCTTCGAGTTCCCGCGGCCTCCTTCTTGACCTTCTTCTCCGGCACCACGTGGGGTACCGGAGCCAGCAGCCCTGTCAATCGGGCGTCCGCTGGGTCTTCCAGCAAAGGAGCCGGACAGTTAATCTGTCCGGACGTCTTCAGCCAGTCCTGTCAAAGATTAGGGTGTTTTAGATCCCACATAGAGTCAATCTATGAAAAATGAGTCCCGTAGAGTGTAAAATAACTTACCTCGCCGGCTTGACGCCATGAAATAGATCCGCGATCTTTGTTAGCGGATGCGGGGCTTCGCGCCTTCAACAAGACCTTCCGTGCATCTTCGCACGTAGTGTCAAGAGCCGCCTCAAGGTTCGTGTTGTGCCGGATCGAACTCCCACAAATTGAAGGTCCGTTGCTGGCATGGGAGAATCCGGCGGATGAGCATGACCTGGACAACGTGGACAAGCTTGAGCTTCTTGTCCACCAGGTTTCGGACACAGGTTTGGAGTCTGGTCAACTCTTCCGAATCACCCCACTTCAGGCCCGTCTCTCTCCATGATGAGAGCCGTGTGGGGGATCCAGATCTGAATTCGGGGGCCGCCGCCCATTTGGAGTCGCGCGCTCGGTGATGTAGAACCACCCCGATTGCCACCCCTTTATTGTCTCCACGAAGGAGCCCTCGAGCCAAAGGACATTGGGCATCCTGCCCACCATAGCGCCTCCGACTCCACTGTCACCGCCCACTATCTTCGGCTTGACGCTAAAGGTCTTCAACCATAAACCCGAAGTGGGGTTGGATGCAGAGGAAGGTTTCGCACACGCACGATAAACGTCGAGATATTGAGGATAAAGTTTGGGGCCAGATCATGGAAATCTGTGCCATAGTAGAACATGAGCCCCCGGACAAATGGGTGAAGTGGAAAACCTAGTCCGCGGAGGAAGTGGGTGAGGAACACCACCCTCTCATGGGGCCTAGGGGTGGGGATGAGCTGCTCCTCATCGGGTAGCCGACACGCGATGTCGTCGGACAAGTATCCGGCCTTCCGCAGCTTTTTTACTTGGCCCTCCGAACGGAGGAGACCATCCACCTGCCTCCCGCTCCGGACATGGCTGGAGATGGTTCAGGAAGGATGTGAGGACTTGGGCGCTGGAGCTTGAGTGCACGGAAATGGATGAACCAGGGAGGAGGAAGGCGTAGGTGAAAAGGTGGATCCTTATCCCCTTATATGGCTGGACGGACGGTTATGCGCCCCACCAACTGATAAAACTTCGCTTATCTCCCAAGCGCCGCAATCAATGGCGCTGTTGGGTTACCCACGTCCGTATTGATGAGAATCCCGAGAATAAGGGGCATGATCTACGCTTTGATAAGACGTGCCAAGGAAACCGCCTCACTAAACGAGCTGAGGTGGAACAAGAAAACAATTCCAGTATAAAGGCTCGGGCTGCAGTGTGACGTCACTACCGCAGTAAAAACGTCAACAGTATCCGGTGCAAAAGTTATTCTCTCTACGGTTGTATGTGGAACTTGCTTTGCGAGCGGACACTATCCTTGTGTTCAAAACCTTCTATGAAGTATTCGGAGGAGGAACCCGCCTTGCAATGCCGAAGACAATATGCGCGCCGGACTCGTCGTCATTGAAGCCTGGTTCAGGGGCTACTGAGGGAGTCCCGGACTAGGGGGTGTCCGGATAGCCGAACTATCTTCGGCCGGACTCCTAGACTATGAAGATACAAGATTGAAGACTTCGTCCCGTGTCCGGATGGGACTTTCCTTGGCATGGAAGGCAAGCTTGGCGTCTGGATATGTAGATCTCCTACCATTGTAACCGACTACTGTGTAACCCTAACCCTATTCGGTGTCTATATAAACGAAGGGTTTTAGTCTGTAGGACGTAACAACAATTATACCATAGGCTAGCTTCTAGGGTTTAGCCTCTCCGATCTCGTGGTAGATCTACTCTTGTACTACCCATATCATCAATATTAATCAAGCAGAGTAGGGTATTACCTCCATCGAGAGGGCCCGAACCTGGGTAAAAAACATCGTGTCCCTTGTCTCCTGTTACCATCCGCCTAGACGCACAGTTCGGGACCCCCTACCCGAGATCCGCCGGTTTTGACACCGACAACCGCTTCAAAAGACTCGACAATGAAAATATTCAACAAACCTTCGATCGCCTCACTGACATCTCAAATGAGCTTCAAGCACTTGGTGCCACTGACATCACCGACCATGAGGTGGGGAAGAAATTGTTGAGATCGCTTGATTCCTCATTTTGATACTCTGGCACTGATGATACAAGAACGTGCTAACTACAAGTCACTTGATCCCGCTGATATCCTCGAGAGGCTAAATACTCATGAGTTCCAGCTTGCTGGAAAGAGAGATCTCTATGGTTCGAGCTATGGTAAATCACGTGCCCTAAAGGCCAAGGCAGTGTCTGAATCTGAATGTGAAGATTCTGGTAGCAGCCTTGGTGATCCTGAAGAATTGAGCCAGGAGCTAGCACTGCTCATGAAGAAGTTCCAGAAGTTCCCAAGACGTGGTCGCTTTGGAAAATCCTCAAGGAGCAGTGATTCCTCATCCAGTGACTATAAGAGAAGGCTATGCCATAAGTGCAAGAAACCTGGTCACTATATTCAAGATTGTCCTCATTGGGAAAAGGAATTAAAGAAGAAGAAATACAAGGATTACAGTTCTGATGACGCTAAGAAGAAGAAGAAATCGTCAAAATCTTCATCATCAAAATCCTCGAAGTCTTCATCTCACAAGAAGAGCAGCTCCAAGAAGGCTCGGGCATTCATTAGCAAGGAAATGGACTCAAGCTGAATCTGAGGAACATGAGGAAGAGGAGGCATCCGAGGAGTCCGAGTACGTGTGGCGAAGTCTGGCTCAAGCATCTTGCATTCACAAGAAGTCCATCTTCTACTCAAGAAACTGACCTCACCAACAAGGCTGATGAAGATAATGATGACTACGCTCCCACCTATTGCTTCATGGCAAAGGGTGCAAAGGTACTCAAATATACCTCCTCTGAATCTAGTGAGAATGAATCTGATGAAGATCTCAAGCTCAGCTACTCTAAACTTGCTAAGATTGTCAGAAAACAACAAAGGGCTTTTGCAAAGGTTCAAAACATGAGAGACAAAAGTGATGATATCTTGGGTGAAGAAATGGATCGCAATAAAGCCCCGGTGAAAATATTCAGAGACTTGGTCTAGGTTTGACAGCCTTCAAGGTCATCCTAACACTCTCTTATCTGATCATGAGAAGCTTTCTTATGAATTTCTTCAAAGAAAGCAAGATCTTGAGAAGCTAAGAGTGAGTTATGAAGATCTTCAGAAGGAGCGCAATTCATTGCTAGCTCAACAAATCAGCGCTTCTCAGGAAGAATTTGTTCCTCCATGCTTAAAGTGCATTGAACGTGAATCTGCTAATTCTTCACCTGAATGTTCAAATGCTTCAATTGTTACAAATTCTTCTCCTGCCTCTGCTATCACTAATTCCTCATCTGAGGACATTGCTAGTATCACTGACGATGCAGGGCTGAAGGAATTGTACATGACAGGCATGTACAAAAGCCTCAAAGGGCATCAGACTCTTTGTGATGTGCTTAAAAAGCAGATCCTCAACAGGAACCCTAGGAAAGAGAGTATTGCCTTTAAGAGGAAACTCAATGCTGATGGAATATATTGGAAGCCTGAGCAGTACCCCAAAACCTCATGGGTTGCTGCAAAGGGACCTCCAGTTGATCCATCTAACCTATCTGGCTTTACATGTCAATCTCCTCATTCATCTGATGAGTCATTTGACTCCAACTATAAACTGTTCAAAAATCAGAATGGTGAAGTATTTGCTAGATATGTTGGCACTAACTGCAGGAACGGTTCACCTATGAAGAAAATCTGGGTTCCCAAACGGTGCCTTGAAAGTCTTCGTGAATGTCCTCATGACACCACCTGTGAAGAATAGGAACCCCAGATCAAACTCTTCATATGTATCAAATGCTTCATATGGATCCAAGTCCTCATATGGACCGAATTCCTCACGTGGATCAAATTCCTCAAAAGGATCAAAGTCCTCATATGATTATCATCGTATAACAACTCGCTTTCACAGGTAGAGCTAAAGGCCATGAATATATGCATTATTCTTCAAACCATTATGTTCATAAGTCCTCGAAGAATTTCTCTCGCTTATTCATATGCTTATCCTAACCCCTCTTATGTGAAACGAATCGGATTGTCTTCTATGCCACCATTCACATATGGAGCTCGTAGAGTGATGAACTCTTTGCCACCCCTTGGATGTGGGTGGTGAAGAAAAAGAACTAATCTCTTCTGCAGGTCAGGTCTCTGACGCATACTTTAATATCCGAAGAATTTGTTGGGGCACGACAAAATTGCTGAAAGGACGCAGGCTAATCATGAAGAAATGAACTTTCATTTCACACGTCCTCATACCGATATATCTGTTTTCTTTGTTTGATGAATTTCATCGATGAATTTGATATCATATTCTTCATTGATGAAGTATATGAGATCGTAAGTTGCACTAATTCATCTGCAGGATGATCAACCCAAAGCCACTGAATGGGTCCTCGATAGTGGATGTACAAATCACATGACTCGTGACAAGAATCTATTGATGGATGTTGTGCCGCCCCCGATTCAATCGTACACTAATCATGCACGCAAATGTGTACGATCAAGATCAGGGACTCACGGGAAGATATCACAACACAACTCTAAAACATAAATAAGTCATACAAGCATCATAATACAAGCCAGGCCTCGAGGGCTCGAATACAAGTGCTCGATTATAGACGAGGTCATTGAAGCAACAATATCTGAGTACGAGACATAAGTTAAACAAGTTTTCCTTAAGAAGGCTAGCACAAATCGGGATACAGATCGAAGAGGCGCGGGCCTCCCCGCAGGATCCTCCTAACTACTCTGATCGTCGCCGCGGGCTGCTGCGTAGTAGTAGGCACCTCCAGTGTAGTAGTCATCATCGACGGTGGCGTCTGGCTCTGGGCTCCATCGTGCAGTCGCAGCAACCCGGGTAAAGAAAGGGGGAAAAGGGGGACAAGGCAACCGTGAGTACTCATCCAAAGTACTGCAAGCAAGGAGCTACACTACATATGCATGGATATATGTGTAAAGGGCCATATCAAGGACCGAAGCTGAGAATGCCGTAATAAGAGGGGATAGCTAATCCTCGTCAAGACTACGCTCGAAGCCTCCGTCTTGCAACATGTAGAAGAGAGTAGATCAAGTCCTCCAAGTAGCATCGCATAGCATAATCCTACCCGGCGATCCCTCCTCAATGCCACATTAGAGAAGCGACCACTGGGTTGTATCCGCACTTGAAAGGGTGTGTTTTATTAAGTATCCGGTTCTAGTTGTCATAAGGTCAAGGTACAACTCCAAGTGCGTCACATTACCGAAGATCACGGCTATTCGAAAGATTAACTTCACTGTGAGGGTGCACCACATAACCCAACATGCTTGATCCCATTTGGCCGAACACACTTTTACGGTCATGCCCGCCGGAAGATCAACACGCCGCAGCCCGACCTAGGCCAACAGAGCGGCCAAGACGCGGTCTAAACCTAAGCGCCCAGGGGTCCGGGGCCCATCGCCTTAGCACACACGACGCGTAACGCGGCCGGAAGGCAGACCTCGCAACCTCCGTTACAAAGGAAGTCACGTTACGCGGTCCAATCGGCGCGCGTTGCTCAGTCGCTAACGTCACGAAGGCTTCGGCCGATACCACGACGTCGAGTGCCCATATCTTTCCCACGTAGTTGGTTAGTGCGTATTATAGACTAAATGGCGGACTTCAGATCAAATACCAAGAACTTCGTTAAAGCGTGTTAAGTATCTGCGAACGCCGACAGGGCCAGGCCCACCTCTCACCTGTAGTCTCAACCTGCCTGTCGCTCGCCACAAAGATCCATCCAGAGGCCGTCGGGACAAAGGTCCTTTCAGCCCCAATCCGTGAATCACTTTCATGGGTACTCCTCGAGTCAACCGACTTTAATCACCACATGTATCATGTATAAAGTATATAGTATATACCCGTGATCACCTCCCGAATGATCACGGCCCGATAGTATAGCACAAAGACGGACAAGAATGTAGGGCCACCGATGGAAAACTAGGATCCTATACTAGGCATGTAGGATTGCGTAAAGGTAACATGTAGTAGCAAGGACAGGCTATGCATCGGGATAGGAATAACGGAAGCGGTAACATGCTACACTACTCTAATGCAAGCGGTATAGAGAAGAATAGGCGATATCCGGTGATCAAGGGGGGCTTGCACTGGTTGCTCACGGCAAGAAGGTCGTCAACTCCGTAGTCGAACTGGCAAGCAGATGGCGTCGGTCTCGTAGTCTAGGAGAGAAGGGGAAGAAACAGTAAATAAAATGCAAACATAAGCATGACGATGCACGACATGAAAATGAGCGGTGTTAGGTGTGCCCTAACGCGGTAGTAGGTGATACGAGCGAAAGGGGGAAACATCCGGGAAAGTATCCCCGGTGTTTCACGTTTTCGGGTAGGGAAGCCGGAGGGGGAAAGTTGCGAGTTCGATAGGTTAGGGGGGTGTGGCGGACGATTTAACGGTTATGATCCGAATCGCCTAAATGCGTTACGAGCAACTTTCATGTAGAAAGTATTTTCATCCGAGCTACGGATTATTTTATATTAATTTTCAAAGTTTTAAATGATTTTCTAATTTCTGGGTTTAATTTAATCCGAAACTAAATTAGTATTTAAATGCTATGGGTACACAGGAAGTGTACCCAGAAGTGTCTTTGAGGTGGCGACAGTGGGGACGATTGACTAAGTCAACTACCCGGTCGATAAGTCGATCGGCGATTGGTAGTCGACTTGACTAGTCAAAGGGGGTCTAGTGGGACCCTCCTGTCAATGACTAGGCTAGTCTAGTCAGCAGTTTGACTTGGTCAAACTGGACAGGGGGTCCACCTGTCATTGGCTGATATTTTAACACATCGTTTCTAATGGAATAATTAGTTGACGGGACCCATCTGTCAGTGTCCCATGTGTTTTAACAAATTGCTTAAATCAGTGTAATTAGAGGTGGGGCCCTACTCTCACGGACACATCAAGCTAATTACAGGTTAATTAGTTACTTAAGCTACCTTGATTAATTTTAATTAAAAATTGATTATTATCATTATTCTGTTTACACATTTATTTATTGTGTTCTTATCCTGTATGGCCCCAATGATCGATGGCTCAACCGGCCACCCGAGGATGGGCACGCGAGCACACGCTACAGAGCGTGGCAGCGCCGGAAGTAGGGCGCCGACGAGGGGCGTGCACGCTGCCATGGCAGTAGGTGCGGCGGGAGGAGGTCAGCGGGCGCCGTGCACATCGAGAGGCAAAGTGAGGTGCGGCACCACGGGACCGGCACGGTGCAGGCAAGGGGCAAGAAGCGCGATGAAAGGCAAGGTGGAGTCGGCGTGGTCAAGGGCGGGCACCACGGCGACGCGTGGTGAGCAGAGAAAGGGAGGGGAGGTGGCGGCTCACAAGGGGCCGTAGGGTTCGGGGCAACGGGGCTTGGGGCGGATGACGGAGACGACACCGTCGTAGACGGGGGGGGCAGTCCGGTGGGGAGGCATGGTCGAGGCGGCGCCTAGCGCCGGCGATGACGACGGGCGGCGTCGGGCTTGGCGATGCATCGGCGGGGGAGGGTTCTGGCGCAGGAATGGCGACAGAGGTGGGTGTAGGGGAGGGAGAGGCGAGCTCGGGGGAGGAGCAGGGCGTGGCTGGCGGGAGGAGCTGCGGGGTCGAGCGGGAGCAGGGCGACGGGGTCGCGCGGTTTGTTTCCCCTTCCCGATCCAGATCTGGATCGGGGGGGGCGAAGGGAGAACGATGTGGGGAGGGGAGTGGAAGCGAGTGGGGGATGTGGGGTGGAGTGGGACGCTAGGGTTTCGGGGGGAGCGGGGGGTTATGGAAGAGTGGGGTGGGCGGTGGGCGGTGGCTGGCCAAGCTGAACCCGATGGGCGTGGGGGTAGGTTATCTTTTTTTGTATTTGTTTGTATTATGTTTTTATTTCTATTCTTTAATTTATTTTCTTTAACTGTTTTAATTCAACTTAGGGCATTTAAGTATTTGATAAATTTGTGTTTTATTTACTATAATTACATCTGTGATATTCGCACAACCTTGAACATGTTTGTTTCGATGTTTGAAAACTGTTGATGTTTGACAATATTTAAATTTTGAATTTGAAAAGTTTTGAACCGACGCGAGATTAAACAGTGACGGAGGTGACGTGGCATATTTAGCAGAGGTTACTGTAGCTTAATTATCCAGGCGTCACAGATGCTCCCTTATCACCATCGCACCTGAAGCATATCATCTTTGCTGACAAAGGCAAAAGTCAGGTATTGGGTCTAGGTAAGGTTGCGATCTCTAAGGACATACACATGGACAAAGTCAGGCTTGTTGAGTCCTTAGGATACAACCTCATGTCAGTCTCAATGCTTTGTGATCTTGATATGGTTGTTGTCTTTGGCAAGTATCGATGTGTTGTGATTATGGAAGCTGACCATTCCAAAGTCTTCGAAGGCTTTAGGAGAGGAGACTTGTATATCGTTGATTTCTCTGCAGGACCACAACCAGCCGTGTGCCTACTTGCAAAAGCTTCAGAAGGCTGGCTATGGCATTGACGACTTGGTCATGCAGGCATGAGGAGCTTGCACACGCTTGCGAAGAAGAAGCATGTCATTGGCATTGAGAATGTCAAATTCCTCAAGGATCACTTGTGTGGAGCCTATGAAGCTGGAAAAATGACCAAGGCCAAGCATCCAAATAAGACTATCATGACCACTACTCGTCCATTCAATTGCTTCACATGGACCTCTTTGGTCCTAATCATTACTCGTGATCACTAATGATGCATCTCTATATGGCTTTGTTATTGTTGATGATTACTCTCGTTACACATGGGTACACATTGTCACTTACAAACATGAAGTGCAGGAAGTCTTCAAACGATTTTCCTCAAGGGCTTCAACCAACTTTGGTGTGAAGATCAAGCACATCAGGAGTGATAATGGAACCGAGTTCAAGAATTCTGGTCTTGATGACTATCTTGATGAACTTGGTATTACTCATGAGTTATCTGCTCCTTATACTCCTCAAAGAAATGGCATCGTGGAGCGCAAGAATGTAACTCTTGTTGAGATGGCTCAGACTATGCTTGATGAATACAAAACGCCTCGTCGCTTTTGATTGATGCAATTGATGCTGCGTGCCACATCATCAACAGAGTATATCTTCACAAATTCTTCAAGAAGACTGCCTATGAACTCCTCAGCGACAAGAGACCCAATGTGAGTTATTTCAAAGTCTTGATTGCTAAATGTTGGATTAGAGATCCTCATCACAATGCTAAATTTGCACCGAAAGCACATGAAGTTTTATGCTTGGTTACGGAAAGGACTCGCACACCTCAGAGCCTTCAACAACGCTCTTCACAAGGTTGTTGAAACTGTAGATGCGGTTCGATGAAACTAATGGCTCGCAAAGAGAGCACCTACCTTATGTGATAGATGAACCAAAGACTGAGGATTCTATCAAGTTCAAGGCGATCGAGGATGTCATTCCCTCTTGAAGAATTCATTCCAGAATGTGAAGAACGTCGGTGATGCACTGAAGATAATGTCAAGAAAATGGTGCCGAACAAAATGTCGATCAAATTCCTCGGCGACAACCAGCTCATCCTCGCGTTGCAAAAGAAGTGCAAGTTGAAAAGATCATCGATGACCTTTGAAGCACCAGGTCCTCTCACACGCTCAAAAGCTTCACATTTATCTAACTTTTGTGGGCACTATGTTTTTGTCTCTATCACAGAGCCCACTAAGGTAGATGAAGCATTTCTGGAGCTGGAGTGGATTCAGGCCATGCAAGAAGAATTACATCAGTTCGAGCTCAACAATGTGCAGGAACTGGTCAAACGCCTAGATCCTCGCAAGCATAATATCATTGGCACAAAGTGGATCTACCGCACCAAGCAAGATGAAAACGGCCTTGTGGTGAGGAATAAGGCACGACTTGTAGCTCAAGGCTACACACAGTTGAAGGAATTGATTTCGATGAAACTTTTGCACTGTTGCTAGACTTGAGGCTATTCGCATATTACTTGCTTATGCTAACCATCATGATATCACTTTATATCAAATGGATATGAAAAGTGCATTCCTCAATGGTAAGCTTGAGGAAGAAGTATATGTTGCTCAACCCCCAGGTTTTGAAGATCCAAAGAATCCTCACAAAGTCTTCAGACTCAACAAGGCCCTCTATGGCCTCAAGCAGGCCCCTCGGGCGTGGTATGATACTTTGAAGGAATTCTTCGTGAAGAATGGCTTCACACCCGGTTCACTCGACAATACTCTCTTTACTAAATCTTATGATGGTGAACTATTTGTGTGCCAAATATACGTTGATGATATTATCTTTGGACCAACGTTATAGTGATGAATTTGCCTATATGATGAGTGAAGAATATCAAATGTATATGATGGGAGAGTTGAAATTCTTCTTAGGTCTTCAAATTAACAAAGACAATGGCATATTCATATCTCAGAGAAATACCTCAAGGATGTTCGAGGAAATTTGGCATGCAAGATTGCAAAAGCGTCAAAATTCCTATGCCTGTAAAATGGCCATCTATGCACCGATGAAAATGGTATTGACTTCGATCACAAGGTATACCGCTCCATGATTGGTTCTTTATTGTACTTATGTGCATCTAGGCCAGATATAATGCTTAGTGTTTGCATGTGTGCCCGATTTCAAGCTACAATCAAGGAATCACACCATAAGGTTGTGAAGCATATTCTTGATATCTAGCTCACACACCAACACTAGGATTATGGTACCCCAAGGGCTCGCTTTTGATCTCATTGGATATTCCGACTCGACTATCTTCGGTGATCGTGTGGACCGCAAGTCAACATCTGGTACTTGTCATTTCCTCGGGCAATCTTTGGTCCGTTGGTCCTCGAAGAAACAGAATCACAGATCACCGCTTCATCTGCGGAAGCTGAGTACATTGCTGCTGGTTCTTGCTGTGCTCAATTGCTGTGGATGAAGCAAACTCTCAAGGACTACGGCATCGGCGCCAAGAATGTGCCTCTCTACGGTGACAATGAGAGTGCCATCAAGATTGCTCACAACCCGATTCAGCACTTTCGAAGACAAAGCACATTCAGATTCACAAGATTTTCTTCGCGATCATGTGTTGAAGGGCGACATCTTTATTGATCATGTGAAGACTGAAGAACAGCTAGCCAATATCTTCACAAAGCCCTTGGATGAGAAGAGATTTAGCAAGTTGCCGTGTGAGCTAAATATCTTAGAATCTTCGAATGTTCTTTGAAAAGGACACACATCCTGAAACTTACGCAAAATTGATGACTTAGATGTGCAACACATGAAGAAACCTTTTTCTTCAATCAATGAAGAATAACACTATAAGTGTGAAGAAATTAATGAAGAATTTGATTCTCAGAACCCTACGACAATTGTACGCGGTATCTGAAATCATCATTCTTATACTGATTGGGACACGCCACCACCAAAGTTGAAAATCTTCAATTTGAGTTTTTCCTCAGTTTTGAAATTCTTCAGTTTTCAAATTCTTCAACTTTGCAAAATCTTCACTGTTTCCGTCGCTTTTCTTCATTGGATATATTTATGGGTTTATGTCCTCTACAGCATTCACTTATGGCTATTTCTTGAAGTTGCATTTTCTGCTAAGTGAATGTGATCAGACCCTTCCCCCTCTATGCTATACACAACCCAATCTATTCACAAATTCTTCATGTGCGTTCTATTTGAAACTCGTTCAAAATCTTCACTGTGTCCTTGTCAGCTGAAGAAATTGCGAACGGAACTTTAAAACCAATCTTATCCAAATTTTTGGCTTTGCCACTCAAACCGTTCCGCTTCCCACGATAGACTTATCTATTCACCCACGATCTAACACGATCTCCACTTTTCAGTACGAGGGTGACACATGTCAAGCGAATGAGAAGGGTCAGGGGCACGTTCGTCCTAAATCTTCGGGCGAACAGTTTTTCACTGCAAATATAAATACCCCCTGTCCCCGTCCTCACTTCCTTTACTCCGCTCGACCGCTCTCTCTCCCGCTCGAGCTTCTCAAACCCTAGCGTCGCCGCTACTCCATCGTCGCCGGTGAGGAAGAGCTTCACTGCCTCGACCTCATCACCGTCGTACTCACGCCGGCCGCGGAAATCTTCACTCCGCCGCCGCCGTAGCTGTCTTCCACCGTCGAATTAGAGCGTGGAAGATCTGAACTGACGAGCTTCAAATCTACACTTCTCAGTTCGTCGTGTTCTTCATCCAAGGTAATTAAAAGTTACTTTTACTGCCCTCTTTGATTCAAATTTTCTCTACAAAATCTTCAAAGGTGTTTTATTCTTCAAATCCTCACACACAAAACACCTCACTAGTCATCTGTTCTTGATTCGTTTCTCTAAGCATCATTTATCTTCAAGATTCCTCAATTGTGTGGATCCTCGATCTATACAACTCTGGAACCTAAGACAAAGAACACTTAGTGAAATTCTTCAAGGCTCATCTAGTCAAATTCCTCAAACTTGTTTTTTTGAAAACCTTCTGAGAACGCATATGACCTCTCCAAATTCCTCGCAACCATACTACATTCCACGGTACTCATGTCCACCGCTGAATCACTAGGTTCTCATCAACTTAACTCATTTGCAGCGTTCCTCGAAGAAAAGTTGCATACTTCTTCAGAGAATTCGATTGTTCAAATTCCTCAATCAAGAATATGGCGACGGTAAGAAGCCACGTAAAGGAGGAAAGAGGCCCTGAGGTCATGACTGCTTTTGAAATACCCGAGGACATCTATGCAGACTATTGCACACCGATGAGGCTAAGTTCGGAAAGGAGAACAAAAATCAGCGCCAAGGTGCTTGACACAGAGGATTGAAATGAGATGGGCAAGAGAATGGAGGAGTGCAGGTATGTTACTCCAAAGTATATGAAGAAATTCGCGACTTAATCCTCCATGCACAAGAGCTCCATTGGCACCTGGCCAAGAAGTCGACCCCACCAAAGATCAAGCGTGGTGAGGATTTTCCCAAGAATGGGCCAAGCGCCAAGCCAAGTCGGGCAAGACAAGCCAAAGAAGCAAAGTGAGGAAGTTCAATGAAGACTCTGCTGCTGCTGCCATCGAGGCCTCTGTCAAGCCTAGGGAAATCAATGGCAAAGAATCCTGCCAAGACAAGCCAAGTGCTTCAACAAGCTGTGCCCTCATGGCCAAGTTCTCAAGAATGCCCTCACGGCCAGAATCATCAAAGCCCTCACGGCCAAATCCTCATACTGCTCCTGCTCCTCCCAAATCTTCAGCTCCTCCACAAAAGTCCTCGGCAGCTCCTCCAAAGTCCTCAAGACTGCATGCATCCGCCACGATGCCAAAGGATCCTGGCATCTCTATTGCCTCTCGTGTCTCAAATGAAGTTCCTCAGCTGCACCAAATTCTTCATCAGGCCCCACACTGCTGAAGACAAAGGCAACGGCTGGACGAGGTCCTCGGCCAAGTCCAAAGAAGAAACATGTTGCCTTCCAAGTGCCATCTGACGATGAAACTAATGAGGATGAACTTGCAGAAATCATCAGAGACAGGCAAGTTAGGGCTGCTAGAGCCAAAGGCACACCTATGCCACTGCTTTTGGATCCAAGGGCGATCCTCGATTACATTGATCTCTGGAGCAAGGACCCAAACACCCCTATGCCTGATTTTCATTTGACTCCTGGCCAAAGTCACATGTCGACCCATTTCATCATCAAGAGAAATGGAAATTTGAGAAGGCTGTAGATCAAGAAGGCTCAGTTCAGGAAAGAGAAGTTCCTGAGGAAAAACGTTGTCAAAATGACAACTGATGAACTCCTCAAGATCCATTCTGAAATCAAAGCCCTCAGTGATGACTTCGATGCTTATTATGCTGATTGGCAAGGAGCCAAAGTCAGATTTGTCAACCTGACTAAGAAGTTCACCAATGTTGCAGCTCCAACACAACAAGAAGTTCCTCAGTCGAGCCTCTGCTCACCCCATCAAGAAAATGCCAGCACCGCTAATGATTTTCAGCCTTTGAAGAAAATGCTAGTTCTGTGGCTGATGACTCCATTCCAGCCACCGAAGAAATTGCTGTGGCATCCACTAGTGGTGCGCTGAAGAAACCGAAGAAGTTAGGGCAATTGCATCGGGCCATACCGAGGAAATTCAAGCAGATTCCTCGGCTCCTCCCGCCTACACCAACTCCTATCCTTCCATCTCGCATCGATGTGAAGAAGACCAAGGCTTGAGAGCGTCTGCAGTGAAGAAAAGGAAAGCATCAGCTGCTTGTAATCTTCACCCAAAGAAGATGAAGACTATGACCAGCTTCGCTTGAAAATCCGATTGATGTTGTTCCGATTTCCACCATGCCATCAAAGGACCTTGTTCCTTTTGGTGAAGAATATGTGATCCCTAAGCGGATCCGATGAGGAAAATCATTATGCCGCTTCGCCGAGCAGATTGATGAAGAAATTGAAGTGGATGTGATCCCTTCACCACTGTTGTTTCCTCGCCAATGCCTCGGTTCACCAATCAAGAGGTGGCATTGAAGAAATTGAAGATGAAGACGTGGATATTGGATGCACTACGCCAGTGATGAATGATGATTTTTGGGAAAGTCAGCATCCCAATTCTCCACTCTTCACCCCAATACAACAAATACCTCAGTCCCCTGCACCAATCGTTCAAATGGGCTCTGAAGAAACTCATCCCACCTCGTCTGTGCATGAAGAAATTCCAGCCACTAGTGCTGAAGAACCTGCTGCTGTTGATCCTTTGAACACGCAGACTGCAAATGAAGAGGAACCAGAAAATCCTCAGCCTGAAGAACCTGAGATTGCGATTCCTGAGGTAGTGATGCAACTCACTGACACTCCTCTGCCAAAACCAAAGGATCCATTCTCAGGCAAGCACAAGTTCAAGGCTGAAGACTTCTTTGGCGAGCATGTTTTCTTCATCGACATTAACCCTTATGATTCTCGCTCGCAGATAAGGAAGAGGCGCTTACGGACTGCTAGTCAAGCTTAACTTTTATTCCTCCGTATATTCGACAAAGATAAAGTCTTCGATCATGCACACATTCCTCACGTGGACATGGAATCTCCGCCAGGCTTAGAGCCGGTCCTCGCCGTTCTTCACGATCTTTGGATTCTTGAATTTCTACATCGACATCTGTGATTGGAATGAAGAACTCATTCTTCAATTCTATATGACGCCGCACATCACAGAAATTCTCAAGATGTGAACTCATGGGTGCTGGATGGATGTCGAAAATACTCACTACAAGGCACCAAGAACTGAATTGCTTCGTGCCCTCCCACTCGATCCTCCCTTGATGGCTATCGTTGGCCCACAATGAACTCGAAGCTTACAAATCATTACATGCAAGTCTTGATGAAGCCTTTGAAGCCAAGGCAGGCCCTCTAACCAAATTCCTCGTCAAGGAATTACTATATGTGCCTCGGATCGTCTATCGCATTCTGACGAAGACAATGAGTCCTATCAAAGGCCACGACTCAAATGATGAAGAAGTCGTTGGCATCATGAAGAATATGCTCTTCAATATCATTCATGGTGTTCCCATAGACTTCCATGATTTCTTCATGAGGACTCTAGCGAATATTGCTATGTCACCATTTGAGATGAAGCCTTATGCACCATGGATTATGAGGTTCATCAGGACAAGGTCTTCACTCAATTACAAGGTTGATACTATGAACCACTGCAGCTACTTGCCTCCGATTGAAGTCCTCAAACAGACATTTTCCTCATCTGATGACAAAGGCAAGGCAACTGCTGTGATAGATGAAGGCATTCGTCCATTGGATGGTAAATTTTGCATGGCTGCATCCTACTCCACTAATGATGACTCGCCACACATGACTCTGCCGCCAACAACTCGCCAAGCAAAATCCTCAAGCCACAAGACTTGTGGTGATGATCGATCGTGAGTTACTCCTCGGTCTTCACCGTAAGGTTGATCGCAATCATAAATGGGTCAAGCGCCGGTTTGGTTCAATTCTTCACAACATGACCTCAACACACAATGCAGTTGAAGAAAAACCAATACTACCTCCATGAAACCTTCAACTGCACTGGCTGTTCTGTCTCATGTCTACAGCGCAGAAGATCTGAAGAAAATGGGTCTGAAGGAAGAATTTGACTGGTCTGCACCTCCTCCGAAGAAATACAAGAAGGTCAAGGTTCCTTCCTTGGTGGCCAGCTCCTATTCTTCATCGCGCGACACTGATGAAAATGAAGACTTGGACGACACTGCGGCAGGCCCTACTACGACAACCGACCCCGACAACACTGGCGCTCCTCCATCAACTTGATATTCTTCAGGGCGTTAGTCCTCGGTTTCGATCCTTTTGGCCATTCGATGACAAAGGGGAGAAATTTGAGTTAGTCTTCAAGCGGGTCTATTATATGGGCGTTTTTTTGCTAAGTTACAACTCTCGCTTCTGAAACTTTTTATTGGATCGAGTTGTAATCTTAAACCCGATGGTGCTCTGATACTTTTGATGAGTTCCTCTGCATGCTTATTCCTCGTTTTATGTTAATACACGCATGCTGAATCACGTCAGTCACCATATTTCATCATGCATTTCAAATTCTTCATATTATATGTCAAATGTGTGTATGAATTACAAGATATAGGGGGAGATCTCCACGATTCAACTCTTCAAATGTGCATTGCCTCAAAAGCAAATTCCTCACTATGCACATCTTCGTGGGGAGTTCTTCTATATCTTGCAATCAAATTCCTCAATATCAGTATTTACACTTCATATGTTTATCCCTCGTTGAAAACTTAACCTATATTGTCATCAATCACCAAAAGGGGAGATTGTAAGTGCATCTAGTGCCCTTAGTGATTTTGGTGTATTGAAGACTTATAGGTTAAGGGACTAATGTGTTTATGAGTGTACACAGGTCTATAAGTCTATGAGGAGTTTGATATTTACAGAGAAATTCGACCCCTAAAAATGAAGTTCTTCGACTGAAGACTTTGGTATTCTGAAGACTTCCTAAAGACTTTGAAAGTGAAGAAATTGGTGTGACCTTGAAGACTTGGTATTCATTTGAGGAACATGAAGCGTGAAGACTTCTGTTTTCGTAGTTTCGTTTTCTCTTTCTTGAGTCATAGGAAACACCGTCTGTTAAAGGGGGGTCGAGGAAATACTAAGGAAAATGTCCATGTGATGCTCAACTCAAAATCCTACACCTACCAATCCCTTCGAGTGAAGCCATTGGAAATCTCATACGATTCAGTCAATTTCTTGATGTGAGAGACGAAGTTCTTCCGGTCTCGAGGAATTTGTTCGATCGAGGAGTTAGGAATTCGCCGGCTTAATTGCCTACACAAAGGAGGAACATGATAGCCCCGAGGAATTTGAGAGTCAAATTTCCGACTGCTGTCTTTATGCTATGCGCCTTGTCCCAAAATATCTTATCCACCTAACGGTCATATCATTGAAGGGCATTTATGTCTTATCATGTCGGCTACTCTCTAGGCTATAAATAGCCGCCCCTCACAACCACTAGCTGGTTGGCTGCCCGAGAGAAACTGACACTTGTCATTTGAGAGCATCCCATCCTCCGAGGACTTTGAGCGAAAATCATCGAGTGAGGAAAACCCAAAACCAAACACCTACAAACCCAAAGTGATTGAGCATCACTGAAGAGATTGATCCTACTTGGATCCGACGCTTGTTACCTTTGAAGACTGTGCTTCTTCCAGACGGTTAGGCGTCATGGTCTAGAGCATCCAAGAGGAATTGTGGATCGCCGAGTGACCGAAGTCCGTGAAGGTTTGGAAGTCGCTCAAGACTTACCACGAGTGATTGGATGAGGTCTGTGTGACCTTAGTTCAAGGAGAATACGGTGAGGACTGGCTGTCTTGAGCTGCGTGCTCGCCGATCGGGTGTCTGGGATCGTGTGTGTCCTCGAGTTTAAATACTCGGCCCAACCAGACGCATAACCGAGACGAAGTTGGAGATGGTCTACCAAATCATTGTCTTCACCAACCATCGGGTTCTATTTCCTCAACTCTTTCATTTCCTCATTACTTTGTGTTGAGTGATTGTTCATATCTGTGTTTGAAGACTTTGATCAAGACTTTCTCAATTTCCTCGGTTCAATTTCTTCATCTGTTTGTCTTCATCTTGTGTTATCCAGATTACGCTTCAGACTGTGTTTGTCTTCATTTCATCATGATGACTATGTCTCAGATTCTGTTATGCTTACTTCGAGTACTTATTCCACAGTAAGTAGTTCTTCGCTAAGAAATTTCCTCACCGCAAATTCCTCGCTGAAGAATTCATAAAATTGCCTATTCACCCCCCTCTAGTCGATATAACGCACTTTCACTTGTTGTGAGAAGCTCCGGTTTTTAGAAGCATATACCCAAACCTGCCCCAAATGGGACAAAATTTGTACCACGACATGTTGATGCCGCTCCATGATAGCATGCCAAGTTTCATGAATTTTTGCATTTGAGTTTTGGATTTACTAGAATTTAAAAACTAGGCTTCTCACTGTTTTGTCGGCAATCAACGGTGCCCTGGTGTTTGAAATTCATTCCCATTTCTTGCATGGGACCTAAGCATGCACCCAAGGACAAAGATTTGATTTTTCAATGAATTTATATGCAATTGGAGCATGCATGTAGTTCAAATTTGAATTATGGACATAAATGCAGTGAAAACTCAGTTAATGCATAAAATGTCCAAACGAACCCCAAAAAATCACAAAAATTCACACAACACTCCTGTTGTTCTATGTTGACACAAGAAAAAAACTTGAAAGCAATAAGAGGCCATGGATATCGTTTCGTCTCCAAAGGTGGGACGTTCCCTACCGAAAACCATCATGCTTGTTGTGAGAATCTCCGGTTTGTGAGAAGCATATACCCAAACCTGCCTCAAATGGGAAAAAATTTGTACCATGGCATGTTGATGCCGCTCCATGATAGCATGCCAAGTTTCATGAATTTCAGACGAGTTTTGGATTTACTAGAATTTAAAACCAGGCATCTCAATCTTTGTTTTGCCGGTAATCAATGGTGCCATGGTGTTTGAAATTTATTCCCATTTCTTGAGGGACCTAAGCATGCACCCAACGACAAAGATTTGATTTTTCAACGAATTTATATGCACTGGAGCATGTGCGTGTAGTTCAAATTTGAATTATTCACATAAATGCATTGAAAACTCACTTAATGCATAAAAATGTCCAAACGAACCCTGAATAATTCCAATTCTTTTTATGATCACCGCAGATAAAAGGTCTAGCAATTCAAACACCGGCCCATGGCCATGTGACCCCATTATGTAATTCAAATCAAGATCAAAAATCAAGTAGATCCCACACAGTTTATTATAACCAACCGTGTGAGATGCGGCACAAAATATCTTGGACTGTCTCGAATAAGGGTAATGTGTCGATGACACTTTGCGCGCCAGTTTTTTGCCTGAAGTGATTCCAAATTTTTGGCTTCCACAGAAATATCTACCTCCCCGCCCCCTCCCCCTTACCAAAAGCCACATTTCCCCTCTTTCCGCCTTCCTTTCCAAGTTGAAACCTTCACTCCTTGCTTACAGCGCCGCCGCCTCACCGGGCGACCCTCCTTCACGCCGCCACCTCGCCTATCCAGGCAGGTAATCCACACCCGACCTCCATCCTCCTCCTCCTTCCACATCCCACATGGCCCGACCGCCAGCGCGAGCGCGACATCTTCCACCCAAATCACCGACCCCTCCACCAAATAAGCGTCGGCCTAACCCATGGTGCACGCAGTATAGCCAGGACCTCAAGGAGCATTTGGCAGCGGAGAAGCAAATCGCGGCCCACGCGCGAATGAGGTCGCGATGGCTGCCATTCGTGCCGACCCCCAGATCTTGGAGGAGCACCTCGCCGTCGAGGCCACCGTTGACGCCTCGCCGCCGACGCGGCAACGCGGTTGGCTGCTTTTAAGGACAATTCGTGGCATTTTCTTGAGGCCACCGTCGGTGCCTTCGACAAAGACTACGAGGTGTTTTCTCAGCGTGCACGTGCTTACCTCATCTCGAGAGCCAGCAGGTTGGTGCCCGGAGCAGCTCAGGCAACTCACCACTACAACGAGGGCACCAACGATGCGGAGGCCTCGCCCTCTTCCATGTCCAAGGAGCCAATTGTCATCGATATCTCCGACAATGAGTAGTAGCTTGTCTTATTAGCTCACTATAAGTATCCATGTCCAGTTTGCTACTGCCTTTCCTTAACAAATTCTAGTGAATTGTGTTATCTATTTTTACCATGCAATCTTCTGCTATAGTGTATATGTTCTATATGTCGTGCAATGTGGTGTTCAATTAACTACTTGGTTCAATTCTGCAAATGTGATGTTCAATTCTTCAGGGTGCAATATTTCCAAGTTGTTAAGCATGCTTTGTTTGGTTAACTGTCTGATCTTCTATTAGGAGTATGTTATATTGTTCAATTGGTGTTTACTTAACTACTTGGTTCATTTGTTGTGGCTTGGTTCACTTGTTGTGGTGTTTAGTTAATCGCTTGGTTCAATTACGCAATGCGATGTTCAATTGTTGTGGCTGCATTCTGTTATTGTATACCATGTGAGGAATAAATCAAATTTGGTTGTACTAAATACATGAGAAACAAATACAATTGCTATATTTCCAAGTTGTTAAGCATGCTTGGTTTGGTTAACTGTCTGATCTTCTATTAGGAGTATGTTATATTGTGCAATGTGGTGCTTTCGCTTAACGCTTGGTTCATTTGTTGTGGTGTTTAGTTAACTGCTTGATTCAATTCTACAATGCGATGTTCAATTGCTGTGACCGCATTCTGTTATTGTATACCATGTGAGGAATAAATTGAATTTGGTTGCACTTAATACATGAGAAACATATACAAGTGCTATATTTCCTAGTTCTTAATCATGCTTGGTTTGGATAAATGGGTTTTCCATGTGGCTTGAATTAATTTGATGAATCTGCAATGTGCTTATTTATCATCAACATATTTTACTGATATCATGTGAACCCTTACTTAACCTGATGACTAACTATCTTATATGTGTTGCAGGGAAACAATGGGAAGCACTGAGGTTTACAAGATTGTACTAACTATTATACCTTGCCTTTTTGTATTCCTTTGCCCCATTTTCAATATAGAGAAGATATTTATGCACATCCTTGTTTTCAGGCTTCACTGATGATTAACTCTCAAACCACCTTTGTGGTCAGGAGGCGAGGAAAGTTTTCATACAACACCCACGGTTCAATATTGAAGTGTTCCTGAAGAGGTCGAAGGATGGACGGTCAATCATCCATGTGCATCGGCCTAAAGTTGCAAAGACCTTCAACATGAATGAAGGCTCAATATTCGCCCGCTTTAGCAGCTTTTCCAGATGAGATGCATCACTCTATGTACCGCCTAAGATGCTAATTTCGGAAGGTTCTAGATGTTGCATGTGAAACTTGTCTTTAGTGCGCTTGTGTAATGGGGTAGCCGAAAGTGTCAAGCTATATCATGTTGTACTCTGATGTATTTCAATTATGAAATACTGCTTCCTTAATACGGAAATAGAATATATTATGTGCTTAATATGAATGTCAATTAGATTAGTAAATGGATTATTAATAATAGGGCAATTAGCCTGCTAATTGGGTTTTCCTATTGCAAACGGTTAATGAGAAACCACTATGGGCGATGACCTCAGAAACGCACACAGTTTCTAGGAATAAACCGTGTTGGATCAATGAACAATCACACACGACATTCTCTTCAAAACTATTTGTGTTACGCCACCTTGCGCAAATGTTTTCCTTGGAAGCGACTGTGGGATGTACATATTTAACGGAAACGCTTAGCGGGACCGACTGTGTGGGACGATTTTACGACCGGAAACAATTTCGGCCAGATAATTGTATTTTTTAGCTATATCAGACGATTTCCATATTTATGCTGTCGCCGGTCGCACACGACCTTATTTTGCCAAACGTGTGTGCCAGAGGCCATATCCCGACGGTTTCGGGTCGTGTGGAAGGACCCCTATCGCCCACACTCGCTATGGCGACGGTTCCAGATGCCGTCATGGAAAGGGGTTAAAACCGCTTGTTTAGGGACCGACGCCAAGACTAGTGCAGCCTCATAGACATACATCTCTTAGTTTGCATAGACACATCAAACTCCACTCCAAGTTTTACTGGACCATTCAGAGTTCCGAGTAAAATTGGAAATCATGCCTATAAATTGCTTCCTCGAGGATCGCCCGGTTGCATGATACCTTCCATGTCACCAGCTCAAGAGACATATTGGCGCAAAAGTGGTGCCCTCCTCCAAACTTCCCTTGGTGGGAATCGATGGCACGATCAATTGAGCTCAAGCAATTCGGAAAGAAAGCTCATTCCAAGGAAGCAAGGTAATATCAAGATTCCGGTTGTAAGATGGTTGGTGAAATGGGCAAATTTGCCTCAAGAAGAAGCAACATGGGAAGACTCAGCTTTCATCTGTAAAGTTTTTTCTAGCATTTAGAGCTTGAGGACAAGCTCCGGCTCAATTGGGGGTATTGTCAAGCCCAAGTCTGAATATCCCCGCTTCTACGCATCAGCTTGAACCTACAAATTGGCCCATCTCGCATCATGTGGTCATTAGTCAAAGGTAACGGTTCGCTGAAGATGGGTCACTCTCCTTCGCCGACGACCATCCAACGGCTCAGAGGCGCGGGAGGAGCTATTCATCGCTCGACAAGGCCATATGCTCGCTTTCTTCTTTTCACTTTCTAGTTACTGTAATGGCTATATAAGCCAACTCTCTCACTCATTTGAGGCATGTAAAAGATTATTGGATATAAACCCTAGCAGCCTGTGGCATGCTACTACCTTTCTCCTTTCCGTGCAATGAAAACCCTAGCTCGAATTTCCAAAATACTCGTCTTAAATCAACTAGTTCTTGCTTAAACCCCGCTGATCGGGACTCGGTCCCGACAGCTCCTCTCCCTTCTTCTCCTTCTTCTCAATCTCCTCTCACCTCTATCCCTCTTTCTCCCCGGACAGGGACCTCCATGGCGCTGCCGACCCTCTCTCGCCGATCCGCCGCCTCCATGCCAAATCCGTCGAAAATGGATCCACCCCGGCCAGATCCGCCTGGATCCGACCTGCCCCATCACATTGCCACCAGAGTGCCGCCTGGCCGACCAAGTAAATACCACCTACAACCGCAGCCCTTGAAGAACCTCATCTCTCTGATTTGCTCCCTATTTGTTGCGGGATGGGCAAGAACCAGATATAGTAGTTACAACAAAAGGGGTGAATTTAGAGGAAGATGCAGCAAGGCAGAGGTAGTAATCTCAAAAATGTTCTGAAATACAGTAGCGTGAACAGGTGTGCTCTTGCAAAATGTGAGTTGGTAAACCAAGTGTGGCTGCTTCCCACTGATTCCTTCCTACTCCCCTAATTTTTCTCACAAAATGCATTTTGTGGTATGATGCGACTACTATGAAGATATAACGTTTAAGGATCTGAATATTTGAGCAGAGACCTATCTTCGGACACTTGATCAGCTTCATCACCATGAAACGGTGAATCTCTAACAAGGGAATTTATTTGTCTGATATGTCATGCATATTCAAAACCATGGGGTCAGCAACTCAGCATAGAAAACTCAGTTAGCATGCTGGTTATTTTTCGGTTGCTCGGCTTTTGAACTCCATAGTTAGAGAACGATGGAAGGGATTTGGACCTTGTTGAATTACTTGGAGATACACCTCTCCAGCCATCATTTCACGATGCCAAGAGGATTGCTACACGAGACCGGCACTGCTTTCTACGCAATTATCCTTATTGACATTTCTATGATGTTGTTTGGGTAGCAACTTTTGATATTTCCTGGTCACCGTGGGTTAGAGGAATAAACATGGCTCCAAGCATGTCAAAGTTGCTATTCTCAGGATCTTGATACTGAAATTGATGGGCTATCTTTGATCTGCTAGAGAGAGATTTCTTTGCTTCATTAATGACTGTTGTTGTGTGCCTTCTGTAGCCAGAATGAGGGATTTCGTGTGTTAGGCAAAAGGATACTTCAATTTCTTGAGCTTTCTTAATTCTTGGCTAAACATTCAATCCATGTTCCCATAGAGTTTGATAAAGGCTAAATTTTGTATTTACTGTGAGTTTTTTTGCATATACAATTTCTTACTGCTTTTTGTTACACATTAATTTTTTCCCTGCTGTAAACGCACGCAGGGCATATGTGCTATAAGAAGTAATGTTCTCACTTCTATTTTTATGAGCTTCATTATCTCAGTCTCAACAACATCCGTGAGATGTACTACGTATTGTTAGTTCAAAAGCTTTATTTCACAAGTTGGCAACATGATATTCAGGATGTTAAGCAAGTGTTATAGTTCTAATTTACTTTCTTCTCATAATACTTGGTCTCATAAACAGTAGACTGTAGCCCGATGTTGTTCACTCCACACTTATACTTGTTCTAATTTCTGATGGCCTCCTAAATTTGAATTATTGTCTTGATGCCAGGTGGAGGACCTTTGCAATCTTATCAAGCTTTATGCTAAACTGACACACTTACTTGATCCCATATTACTCTTCGAACAATTTTTGCGCAAAGTTAAGAAAGTTGAGGCCAGTAATCGTGTTAGAATAAACTTCTTTCTTCCTTTAAGGGTTTGTTTCCATACTGTGGGGCAGCAGGATTTGAGTCCCACTATGAGGGATCGACCTTCAGAGATCAGCTATCGGCGTCATACTACCCCACAAGGTGAACCCGCCATTTATCTTGGGTAAATGCTCTCAACACCATTGTCCCAAATTGCAGTGTTTGTCCCTCTTCATTTGTTATTAGTCTTTGCGATTTCATTCTTTAGCATCTCGATGTGGTAGACTGTTTAATCAATTTTCATGATAGTCTAGCTCATGTGTTTCGATCTAAGTGGTGCGACATGTTTCTTCATGAAGCCTCACAAGAAACTTAGATTCTTCTCCATATCTTCAAATTGGTTGTTTATTGATGAGCAAGGTTGATTTGAGCCGTCTTCTGTAAGTGCTCAACTGCAACCTTAAAACCAGTCGGAAAATTGTTTTGGTCCATGTACGACTCAGATACCTACTGTGTATTTAACTATTGATGTGTATTGGCAATTATTTACTTCTATATATGGATATCTTCGTTACATAAAAAATTACGGGGTACTAATTGCTAAGTAAATAAATTTAAAATAGTTAGTATGATAGTTCTTCTCTCCTCAAGTCTCAGATCTGTTTTTCATCACCCTTTGGTATGTTTCGTGGGGATCTTTTTTATTCAGCGCATAAATGTTGATTTGTTCATTTGTTTATTAGAAGTAAGAGGCTCATTATGCCAGGCGCCCTCGAAGTCGAAGGAGTAGTAGAGGATCTTCTTAGCGATTTGGATGTATAGAGTTTATGATACAAAGACCTATTTTGTTTTTGTACTGAATCTTGACTTTTCTGCTTTCTATTTCCGAACCATTTTGATATGTTCTTTACTCCTGATTTTAGCCTCTTAAGGTTTGTTCTTCTTCCAGGATTGCAGAGAGCATGGACCACCGTATGGAAGAAGGAGATGCCATCCTTGACTGTCGTTGTCTTTGGCGTGTTGCTGCCATTTTTCTAATCCTTGCACTTCAGAGTCCTTAGTCTATCCATGTAGGTCATGCCTTCTAATAAGTTTTTTGACTCTTATGTACGCGTGTGCTCTTGAATTACTTACTAGATATTGTTGTATACGATGATCCATTGTCAGCTATACAAAGGTTCTGAATTTAAAATTTTGTCAAGTTCATTTTATATTTAATTTTATTTCACCTCTTTTTAAATGCACAATGTGTGTGCTGTTTAAACGATCACTATGTGAAATTCATAGGCATTGTGAGGGCATGGAGAAAGGATTCAATTTTTTATTCTTTTTTTTCAGGGTTCAGAGCTGTTACCTGCTACATCTACACACATTTTTTTTGGAAAAGGAGGCTCACCCCTGGCCTCTGCATCTGAAAGATGCATGCGGCCATATTATTAAAACTTAGCCGTCCAAAATTAAGCAGGAAACTTTATTGCCGGTCATCTAAAAATTTAGTGACAACTGCTGACACACAAGCTTCGTTTTTTAGTAGAGTTAGTAGATGACGTAGATGACAGTTCTACCTCTCTGACTGAAACAAGAACTTTCTGCCCAAGGGCATACCTGCAAGACAGGGGCATACCTGCAGGACAACAGGAGGTCCTAAGGCACACATCACGCATTCACAAAAGATCTGGAGCTGATATTTTAGATTAGTACTAGCATATTGGTACGTAGTGTGTGTGTTTTAGCATATTAGTACTAGCATACCTGCAGGAGGTCCTAACTTTCTTCAGTTCTATACAAATTTGAGTTGGTACATAGTGCTGAGAGGATCCTAAAATATTGTACTACATAATCTCTTTCCAGGTTCTTGAAACTTGCGCTCTTCTACTGAATTTCGCCTTTTGGTCGATCTCTACTGCATCTTTTATTATTGTCAGCCTAGAATTATATTGCATTTTGATCTTTAACGGGAAGATTCATAATCATGCATTCATACTAATTTGACTGCATGATTTAATTAGTGGCCGCCATATTATTTCATGGTCCACAACAGAACTAAAGGTGTCAAAATGAAACATTCTTCTTCCCATGTATCAAAGTATTAAGCAACCAAATATTTTAGTATCTAAATTTTTATGTTTAGGATGATATATTTCAAAGAGCCACATGTGCCCAAAATAATGGTGCTAATGGCGAGACAATGAAGCATTGCCTTTTCTTGCTAAGGTACATATGTTGATTTCAGTTGCGCATCACGTGTTTGCTGTAATGTCTAGAGGAGATTATGAAGTGATTTTCTCTGCCAATTAAACAAATAAACATTCCACACTCTTAGATTTTGAAGAACGTTTGTTTATGCAGGGATTTGCTGGGAAAAACCATCTCTTAAAAAATAGGGCCAAATTTGAATTCTAATAGAACTGAAGAGACGCATAGAGCAAGAGACAGGAATAATACTTCCTTGTGTGCTTCCTGAGAATCTACAATGAATAATAAGAAGGGGGCAGTAACTAAGTATGCATGTCATTACTGATTCTATTGAAAATAGTTATACATACGTTTTTTAGGAAAATTAAGCTATATTTAAATGTTGCATGGTTCAAATATTGGGTCTATGAAGATTTGTTTATACAAAAAAAATGCATAAATAAAGTCTCATGTGGCTATGTAATTCACTTGTTATATGTCAAGTTCGAGCTCCAAAGAACAGAGTGAAAATGTTTGTTCCAAAGAATAGATGTCACTGTTCGGCCTCTCTTTTGTTGTACTTTCTTTCTTCTTTCCTTCTTAGCCCCTTTTTAATAAATTTCTTCGTAACCCCCCCCCCCCCTCTTTAGGCCCCTCTGATGGTTAGAGAGTGTTAAGATCCTTTTAGATTTCTACTAGGCTGCCTTTGTATATACAGATGTTTCATTTTATTAATTAAGGCTACCAGCGGTGGTTTGGATTGGCTCATGACCTGTATGTTGATGTCCATCTTTATATCTGAGAACTAAGGGCTCTATTCTATTAACCATCAACCAATTTAAGTAGCAAGTCCATTTTCGTTGGTTAGTTGTATCATTTTTATCCAACACTGAGCACTAATTGACAACCAGCCATGATCATTCTTTGAGAAAGCTATGGGATTCACAACTAAAAATATGAATTGTTCAAACAATGTTGTTCTGTTATGGTTGTTTGATTACTTGCAAAGTTGTTCGAGTGGTATATTTTCAAATGTTTAAGCATATATTTATTTATTTTGCACCCGATGCAACGCACGGGCATTTTTGCTAGTCAATGTTAAAAAAGTGAAGACAAAAAAATCTACAACATCACCTTTGTTACAAAAGGTTTCCAGAAATGAATTCCGCTGCAAAGGGCTCTGCAGCACTACCCTTGTTGGAATGATGAGGACCATGCTAGGCGTTGGATGACATACTCGCACATACACATCAAAAAAATTAAGCTTTAAATTACATTTTTTAACTTTATAGTTGAGCTTAAATTAAAGCTTAATCTACAATATCATAAATTAAGCTTTAAATTACATTCCCTTTTACCCCCAAATATAATAATATTCCCCTTAGAAAATGCGTTCAAAATTGTGGTTAAGATTAAGCTCAACTATAAAGTTAAAAAATGTTGAATATAAAGTTCGACATGGTAATGTATCATGCCCAACTCTAATGATTTTCCTATGATCATGACTTAGGTCGATCACAAAGGCACTATGGAAAACTATAAGTACAATGCTTAACTCAAACTATAATTCTTAGCATACTTCGAGTACAGAAGAATGCTCGGATTTTGCTTCATGGCCCCACACAAAAGATGATGTTTACAAAGTAGGGTCAGCATATAATTTTGTGAGCACTAATTTTTCAGAGGGACAGAAATGGCAAGGGGGCTACTTCAGATTAGAAGATCATGGAGAAAAACTGGAGGAAGCTATTATGGGCAATTCAATGCCCAAATAAAATGAAAGTAATTTTGTGGAGGTTGCCCCATAATTTTCTCCCAACAGGTGCTCAACTACAAGTGAGATCAATCCCCAAGAGGTATGATTGAAATTTCTGCAATAGGGAAGAAAACATTGAACATTACTTTTTGCAGTGTCACTATGTTAAAGAAATCTGGAATTATTAAGAAAGATTATGGTTTTTGCCTGGAAAGTTTTACTCACATTAGGCAATGGATTTTAGAATGGACACAAAACCCTACATATTTTCACTCTATAATTAAGGCGGTGGCAATATGGCACATATGAAAAATAGAGATGTTTGTCGTGTAGTGGGAAAGATCAAAGCTTATGTTGAATTTACCAATATGCATTCTTCCAGTTTGACCACTTCCATTAGATGTCAGGCCTTGAAGTCAAACCAAAAATGGTCTCCATCGCGGATGGGTCGATGCTTGTCAATGTGGATACAGCAATATTCTCCCAATCTGCAAGAGCGAGCTTCCGTGTGGTGACACGTGATCACCGGGGAAGAATGCATGCAACAAACAAAGGTTACTTTGAACGAGTTCAAATTCTTGAAGTAGCAGAAGCCATGGCACTTCATTAAATCTTAATCCTTGCCAATAACACTAGCATGCGGAAGATCATGGTAGCATCAGATTGCCTATGGTTGATCAACAAGGTCAAGGGTCTAGGTTTTGATAGGTCCCTATTGGAGCCATAGTCCATGATATTAGGAAATGGGCCACACGGTTTGTATCTTGTACTTTTATCCATGCAGACGTTACATTAACAAGGCAGCACGTGTTCTGGCTAAATCTACTGAGCATGTTGTTTGGTAGTTGTATATGGATAAAAGGGTGCAGCTGCCCATGACCTAAAAAACTCAATTTATAAGCATGTTGGCATTTTTTTTCTTTTTGCAAAATTGTCTGCAGCTAATCATACAGGTGAAGAACTCCAACATAAATAGTATATAAAAGTAAAAGCAAATGAAAGTTTCATTTAAGTAAATTCTATGAAAAATATTAGCTATTTATTAGGATTAGTAGACTAAATATCCAGACATTGAGGAAAACAAGTGAAAAAATAAAGAGTGAATGGACAAAATCAAAAGAAGGGTTTATTGCCATCAATGTCGACACTACTTTCGACTATGAGTTGTGCACATGCGGTATTGGAGTGGTGGCTCAAGATGAGGTGGGCAGGTTCAAGGTTGATTGCAATGAAGAAGTTACTTATGTCATTGACGCGTTGGGACAATAGAAGCTCCAGCCATACAACATGGACTAGCTTTGCCAAATGAATTGGGGTTTAACAATCCAGTCAAGTTGCTTCCAAGCAACAAAGACTCTCCAAGGGGAGGAGGGTCCACAACGGTCGCTCCTTATTTTGGGGGAGGTCTCCGGTTAACGTTGGTGTGACAGTTGTTTTGCTACAGTTTTTGTAAAGATAGATTGAAGTAAGTGTTGGGTGTATATCTTGCTGATTTTGACCGGTCTGCTAGATTTTTTATTGCCGCCGAAACCGATGCTTCAGGAAGTCACACGAGCTGCTTGATCCAACCATGACATATCAACAAAGGAGCCTCATCGAGAGCGTAATACATAAGATGCGCTAGTGAGGTATAATGAGACTTGAAACCCAACATGCAGGAGGGGCCCGTTAATGAGTGCAGCGACAATGTGCTGCCCTAGGTTTTTTTCGAAAAGAAGGTTGGCTTGGCCACCCCTAGAGCCTTATAATTCACTACAATCAATTATGATGAACAACAAAGTACAAGAAGCAAGAAACTAGGGTAAATGATAAATAATACTCACAAAGTAGTAATGGATGTGTTTGATCGATTGTGTGTTGTTCAATAAATGTAATCCCCTATATTTATGGGGAAACTGAAATTTTGTGCAAGAAAAGGTTTTAGAATCCTATCTCGGCCCTTAGATCTTGCCTGATTCAGACGAGTGCACCCAGAGCCTATGAATCCCTCCGGATGGGCTCTGTCCCAAGTCAACATGTTTCTATATTGGCTAGGAGGGCGTCCGAAACCATCTCGTTTGGTCTTGGAAATGGTTGCACATATCTAGGTTGGTCTGGAGAGCTTAGATGGTTTCACACTTTTAGATTGCCCGAATGGCGCCCCGGGTTTCTAGGTGAACTCATGGCGAGCTATCATCTTGTCCTAATTCTCCGTGAGGGCGCCTGAGCCTCCACACAAGATCCAGGCAAGGTGTTGTCAACAAATTGTTTAGGTACCAATTATCAAGTTGTATACATTAGTTGATCAAATATATATAAATGCAACTTGATTTAAAAGAAAAGGTTGATCTCTAACTAATTAATTTGTGCCTTTAGTTTGTAATGTCTAGTATGTCCTTGTTTCCATTATGTTTTGCTTCCTTGACGACATCAGCAGAAGGTGGCGATGATGATGTGCTAGAATAAGGTCCCTCCAGGCTGTCACTACCTCAACTATGTCGATCCGGGCACGATTTAATGGCTAGGTCATTGTTTCCATTAGGTGTTGCTTCACCGATTGATATCAGGAAGGTGGTGCTGACGATGATATGTTGGAATAAGGTCTCTCCAACCTCTCCCTACCTCGATGATGTTTGATCCAAAGCTAATGGCTTGTGAGTGTAGGGGCTACCAGATCTGTTAGCCCTTTTTGGATCTTGGCAGTTGGTGTATCAATCAAGAGAAGTAGTTGTCTGGCGTTTGGTGTGGCGACTTCGACCTCTTTTTTCTATTTGCTTTGCGGCATAGTCGGGTTTCTCCAACCCTTGAACTGACGCACAAGGATCACAAATTTGCGTTGCGTGGGAGATGCCCCAGCCGACGTTCCTTCATCTGTTATTAGAGATCTCGTTTCTAGTAATGAGTGGCTATTGTGTTCTCTAAAGTCTTGTATGAGCGTTTGCAGGTGCCTCTTTCCATTATTGTGGGTTTAATATAATTTTCAAGCTTCAGTGGATGATTGCACAAATGAATCGACAAAGAACGATTAGTATGGTTTCCATTGTAATTTTATTTTGTTGGTGATCATTTGATATCTTGTTGTCTTTTCATTTTCAGGCTTCTTTGATTCAAAGGATTCTCGAAGGAATTTTGGAGCTTTCTAATCCTTAGGATTTTTTTCTATCTTGGTTGTTTGATTCGTAGGATTGTAAACCATAGAAATTTTTCCATATGATTCATTTGCACTAGATTTCATAGAAAAAATCCCATCCACTCAAACCTCTTTGAAAGAATTCTGCGTTTTTTCTATGCACAATCAAACACTCATACCATGCTGTAGGATCCAAGTCGACATTCTACTCTAATCCCATGTTCTTCTTATTCTCGTGTTTTGAAAATCCTACGAATCAAAGAGGCCCTCATTGTATTAGCTTTTTGTTTTCAATAACTATATACTCGAGTTATAGATGCTTGACCATTTTGCCCGTGTGCACCCGAACACAAAGTAAGTTCCGGCCGCACCAATCCCTTCACACGAGTCACAAACTCACTCACAACGAGCCACAAGTCCCGACCTCTCTCCGATCCCCGCCGGCGCCGCTCCCAGCCCCGGCCGCACTACGCCCGGGATCCTGCCAGCGGTATGCCGCGCGGCCGCGACGAGCCGACCGCCGTGCGCGTCTACACAGTATGCGACGAGTCCAAGTACCATTCCCCAGCCCTACCCGGCATCTCCTCCGCAGCAGCACTGCCGCTAATCCAATCCTTCTCCCTCCCCACTCGCCGCGGGACCCAAACCATTTGCAGGTACCTCATCGTCCGGAACGTGCCTTCGCTCGGGTGCGGCGACGAGCTCGGCACCCTATTCTCGTCGTACAGGCCGCTGGAAGAGTGAGCCATCAGCGACCTGAAGATTCACTTTTTCCTTCATGCCAACGTTCTGTGTTCAGTATCTCCCGAGTTTCGCTCTCACCATTTTCATCTTCCTTCCTGAGTGATGTGTTTTTGTTTTTGTTCAGGTGCAATCCGATGGATGCCGAGGACTGCGAGGAGTACACCGACGTCTTCTTCATCGAGTTCTCGCAGCTCAGCAACGCGAGGTGACTAATATCTTTTTCGTTCAGGTCTAGGACTTTTTGCTCCTCTTGTGTCTGTGGTGAATTGCTCATCAATTGGCGTCTATTGTGTGCCTTTACTTGTGAATTGGGATTACCAAGCTGTTAATCAAAGGAAGGGTTTGATTATTCCTTCACAAAGTTCCTTTGTAGCTCAGGCTACATGGAACCTCTTATCCTCAACCTTTCAGTCTTGCTTTGAGATCCGTACTCTCCAACTAACTTACAACAAGAAGATCTCTCTTTTTTGTCTCTCTAAAATGAAACAACATATGAACTTCAAACTTTGCAGATCGAACAAACATTAGAACATCAATGTGTGAAAAACTTTCAGATTTTTGGTCTGATATAAATATAGAAAATGAGATTTTGTTTGACTAAAAATATTATTTTAAGTATTTAAAATGCATGAAAAAATCTGAAAGTTTTTTCCCAGATTGTAGTTAGAATGTATTATTGTTCTGCAAAATTTGAAGTTTATATGTTGTGTCGTTTGAGAGAAACAAAAAAGACAAATGCGTCTGCACGGATCGCGATGCAGAAATAGATGGCAAAGATAAGGGGTACCGTGTAGGCTGAGCTACAGAAAACTCTCCTTCATTCTTTGGCACTTAGGGTAGCAAATCTGGAGCCAATAGTTTCACCAACCACCTGTTTCGTATCTTTGCTTGCATTATTAAAATTCATACTTCCTAATACCTAATACTTCCCTTCTTTAAGTGAGGAATTGGCGCTGTAATTTACTCATTTTGCAGGTTCGCGAAAAGGAAGTTAGATGAGTCTGTATTTCTTGGCAACCGGTTGCAGGTGTCATATGCACCTCAATTTGAGAGTATTTTGGATACCAAGGAGAAACTGGAAGTCCGGAGAAATGAAGTCCTCGGCTGAATAAGATGTATGCCATTTTTTACGAAGATATATCTTCGTCTTAGAATTTATTATTGTGATGACAGTATTTATTCCTTGGCACTTCAATGGTTTGATTTAGATGTTTGCTTGCTTCAGCCTCTGTCGGAAGCCCATCAGAACGGTTAACTCAGTATTCTCCGGGGCAGGAATCTTCTAGTGGGAACTTGCATCATCATATGAGCCTCCCCAATAAGAGGTTATTATTTCACATGTTGTCATTTGTTTCCGCTCTTTATTTAGTTCCGCGGTGTACAAATGATAATTAAAAGTTGGTCATAATTTGCTTGTCATATGATAGTACATGCAGTTACCTCTTCCATCAAGTTTTTCTGGTCATGCTTTCCCTGAGCTTCTACGCATTTTCTTCCAGAACAATCAATGTGAATATTCAGACCTAGCAGTATCATCCAAACTCAAGATATGGATTCTTTTTCTAGGGAATAGATCATATACAATCTTATTTTGTCTGAGGATTTGTACTACATCGCTTATACCTAATAAAAGGCTAGAGGTCCAGAAGAATACAGTGTGACTGTTCTCCAAGAAAAGGTGAACACTTAGGTGACTGCTCGTCTAAAGACTCATCTTATCATCTTCAGGAATACACAAAGACACTTCATGCTTCTCATATCGAAGATGTTCGTTTCAGTCATGTGTCCTCTAATAAGGTATGTAGTAGTAATACAATTTTCAGGCTGAAAACCAAGTTGTCCATTGATGGAAATTGGGCCATTTAGTAAGCAGACTAGATCGTGCTTTAAGGGAATTTTATTTTTAGAAAAGCTAGGGAGAAGCTCTGGTCAACTAAGATGCATTACTGCTAGAAAGACAGCATTAGTGCGCTTGCTCATGCGAAGTACTCGGCGAGGGAAAAATCCTTAACTACTATTTGGAATTGTGGATATCCTGCTGTGTGCAATCTAGCTCAGCTCATTAGTGCAGCACATCATCTATTAGGATTTTCCAGCAAACCCCTTTTTACCTTTTCATGGCTTGTGATTTTCTTTCCTTTCATGAAATGCCTTTTGATCAATTTGTGGTGGACATGCCTTTTGATCGCAGGACTATTTTCCATCCGAGTCGATGAATGCAACTGTAAATCTTGTGAGGCAGAAGCTTGATAAGGTAAGAGTATATATGTGTTACTGTTACCTATCGCCTAACATGGAACAACCACATGGATAAGCTAAGAGTTTTTTTTTTCAAAATAACAGATACAGTCCGGCAGTGATGGTTCCAATGCTGTAGCTGCGTCCAAGAAACCAAGGGTCGATGACCGTAGGCGCATTTGAATCACTGGATGGTGCGGAGCACGCATTTGGAATTACTGTATGTGGCTTACTCCACTTTGTAGCCTTCGTTTTATGCATCGTCCTACTTGATTCTTAGAACTGGCCAGCTGAGATTGTTGTACCAGTCTTTTCTCTTTAAGCGAATGCCTGATACAATTTTCTTACCTGATACAAGTTTGAACTTTCGCACCTGATACTTGGTCTTTGTAAAAAAGAAAGAAAAGGCCATTGAAAAATAACGAAGCGACGATGATGTTCTCGAGGAAATACTCACAAAGCAGAAGCAAGTTCTTTTTATCGCTGGAGGCATGCTAAACCAAATTAACTTTTGTTATTCAGTTTCATCCTGGATTAGAAACAATGAAATTGCAAAAATGGTTTTCCAAAATGGTTTTCTCTAGAATGAAAAAGAACAGAGAGGGGCTCAGCACTCGTGTGCTCCCAGGGGGCGGCTCGGGCGAAACCCAAGCCGCTGCTCCTTCACCTCCTCTTATCCAGCCACCCGCCGCCGCCGGACGAAGGTGTCGAGCAAATCCCTACATGGTGGACGGCGGCCGGTGGGTCCTCGCCACGGCTGTCGGGCCCGTGGAACCCAGAGTATCCAGGTCCGTCTGCCTTCGGCCTAGGGCACGATGCATGACGATGGCCCAATGAGTGGCCCACCGACAAGCGTCACAAGAAGACTCCTCATGAGGCCCCCTCAGCAGGCATCCCGAGCAGACTTAGCGGATCCGCCAAGAGCCTCGCGAGATTCCCTCGGGAGGCGGTCTCCCGAGGAGACCTCCCGGAGGCAACGGGTCAAGAGCCGTTTGGTTCGGTCGCACGGGATCGTGCCCACCACGTGGGTGACGAGAGAGGCGACAGAGGCCGTGCAAACAGGCGCGGATGATGAGGATTTCCTGTTCTGCGCTAAGGGAGCAAGGCTAGCAAGCGGTTCCCAAAGCAACCTCCAAAGGTTGGCCACTCGATGCAACAAGACCAAGACGACGGGCGCGCAGGGCAGAGGTCAGCCCCGAGCCCACAAGCGCGTCATGGATGGTGGCTATGCAGGCGAAGACCACCTTTTGCCAGGATAGACTGCGCTCCTGCCCCCTTCAAACTTGCCGTTGTGTGGCAACCCTTCCCGCCAATGTTTTAAGGGGAAGAGGACCAAGTCAGGTATAAAAGGAGGGTAGGGTGCCGCCGTAGAGGAGGGTGACCACTTGTTCCTCAGCCCTTGTACACTTTCTCTCGAGCAATCCCAACCAATCAGGAGTAGGGTTTTACACCGCAAGGTGGCCCGAACCTGGGTAACCACTGTGTCACCGGTCCGCTCCCGCTAGCTCGCTCTCGCCGTAGCCTCGTCGTGGTTTAGCTGTTGGTAGGGACGAGTGGTAAGAAGGAGCTCACCCCAATGTTCGAACCTTTGGGTCCCCGGAGCCTTGATTCCGGCTAACGGCAGCGCAGATGGCGAAGCATGGATGACGGGGTGGCAACCCCAGGATCCTAGGTGGCTACGTGGGCAGCCGACGCTGGCCCGGCGGCGGTGCTGACGGCGCTGTCGCTCGGTTCCTTGGGCTGAAAGGTTTGTGTAGTAGTAGCTCGGCGTCTGCGGTGGCTCACAGGGGTGGGCAGCGACATCGGTTGGAACAGCGGTGGGTGCTCCCTGTAGCGCCCGGAATCGGGGCGGCGATTCCTCTTCTTCGACGATGGAGGACTCCGGAGTCGTGTGGGCGACTCGGAAACTGGATCTCGAGGTGGTGACGGCCTTTCTCAGGCTGGCGGCGATATGGGACATCCCCTCCATCAGCAGATCAGGTTTGATGCGGCTCGGGAGGTGACACATGTGTCTCTTTCGGAGACATTGAGCTATGTCATCGCCCGGTGGTGAAGCCTCCGGTGGATGCACCCGTCGTTGGATGCTACGCGACGACGTCTCATGCGAAGCGCCAATCATGCTCGCTATCGGCAGGTGCTGCACGATGTCTCTCGCAGAGGTGTCATTTTTAACCTGTTGTTGCTGGATCGAAAGTGATGCGACAGTGGTGGGACCCACCACAGGCGGTATGGATGTCTGTTCTTCGGTGCCTTCTCCAGAGGTATCCGATTATCGAGGAGTCGGTAGCCGCATAAGAGATGATGGTACAAATGACTTCAAGGACGATTTTATGCACTCTTGTGGAACACACAAGATCTCACGATCAAGTTGTGCCGACGCTACCAAGGCCATCTCCTTCATCAAGGTGGTGGACTGAAGCTTGGCTTTGGGGATGAGAATGCGCAGTTGAACCTTGTTTTGGACAAGTCATCGTCGGCGCACGTGCAGCGATTCCTTCTTGAAGGTGTAGGCTAAGAGCATCTCAAGCCGTTCAGCCCCAGGTAGAAAAAGAGCGGCTCAGGGCGAACCGGGCGCTAGATTTGCCACAGGGGTGACCTAGCTCCCAGCCACGCCTAAGCGCCGCCCACCGTGGCAAATTCAAACGAGTCATTCCTCGCAAGACAAAATAGACGCATACAAATCCGGCGATCAAGCGGCCACAAGTTCGGCGATCGGATGAAAAGTTCGCGTACAAAAGAAGAAAGGACGGCGGCGCATCGAATGACGGCGTAGGTTGGCCTCCGGCGTCGTGGTCGACATCTTGGGCTTGGCGGGGCCTCTGTGCTTGGCGGCGTCGGCGTGGCTTCTGTGCTGCGGGGAGTCTCGGCGGCATCATCGCTCGGGCTTGGCGGGGGCGTCGGGGACGTGGGTATGGGCGGCGTCCTCGAGGGAAGCTGGTTCAGGATGCGGCCACGCTCCTCCAAGTACCACGCCTTGAATGCCTCGTCGTTGCTCTGGAGCATGTCCGCCCCGCCCAACAGGAAAGCCAGGTCGGTGTTCCTTTTCTTCACGGCGACGTTGGTCCGGAGTAGGTCGAGCTTGGCGGCGCTGCTCGACATCAACGCCGACCACCGCACGTCGGTCTTCTCTTCTGAAGGGCGGCCGGGCACGTGCGTCGGTGAGGCGGTGCTTTCGATGGACTCCTGCACTCGAGCGGTGGCAGCGTCCGCGTGTTTCCCCTTCTTGGCACCTTTGTTGCCGTCCGGCCGCCCCTCTGACGCGCCCGGAGTCGGCGCGTCCGGCTTGTAGGTCTCCTTGGCCTTGTCGAGGGTGCGCTGGACTTCCGCCCACTTCTCGCACTTGTCAATGCGCTTGTAAACGTGGAGGTACTTGAATTCGGCGTCGTTGTTGCTCTGCCGATACAGCACTACTAGGAAAAGGCCTACTAATGGCGCACTGGTTTTGCCTACTAATGGCGCATTACGAGTGCGCCATTAATAGCACGCCACTAGTATATTTTACTAATGGCGCACCACTGGTGCGCCATTAGTATTCTGTATACTAATGGCGCACCAAGCAAGGCGCCATTAGTATGTAACACACTGCGCCATTAGTGTGCCTCCCGGGGGGGGCATACCTAAGCATGTGCTTTGTCATACTAATGGCGCATGCTATGTTGATGCGCCATTAGTATCCTTTGGCATACTAATGGCGCACCTGGTGGTGATGCGCCATTAGTATGAATATTTGGTTTTTTTTACTTTTCTGATTTTTGCACAGGTTACAAAATATATTATTGGATGTAATATAGACAAAGTGACACAAAGAACATCAGATTCATCGAATACAATAGAAGATTAGTCTCCGAATACAATTCATCATATTAGTCTCCGAATTCAAAAGACCGAACAAAGATAAAACATTACAAGTCTCAAGACCGCGAGTATCGAGTTTGTCTTCACATTACAAGTCGATATCGATCATCTAAACTACCATCACATAGAAGAGAGTTGTGGTCATCACGATGAGCATCATCGTGATCAAACCGGTCTTCATCCGGTTCCTCCAACGCTCCCTCCTCTCTCCGCTAGATAGCGGGCGTATCTAGATTCGGCCTCCGCCCTAGTGGTGTACCCTTTGTAACTGTTACCATCAAACGGTGAACCTGTCTCCGACACTCCTCCCGGTCGTCGTAGACTCGAACCTTACCCTTGTACCATACGACATCTGACGGCATCTCTATGCACAAGCCAAACAATGAGACAATACATAAGCAATATGTAATTATGCAACAAAAGGATCGGAAGAGAAAAGCAAGACATTAATAGCACGATTCATGGTCCTACTAATAAATAGCATCGATTACATCTAAGTTGAACATTGTCCAAACCAAAGAGACATACGAATTCATTAAAGTTTAATTACAACATGAGCCAATCAATGTTTCGTAACTACATATCACTACTTTCGACTCGACTCATCGGACAGAGGCGTGGATGAAGCCGCCGTCTGTCGTGATGGTCATGAAATCGCTGGTCGTTGTCACCCTCGCATTTGTAGCATTTCATCTATCTCATTGTTGGACGGTTGATATCTCGAGGAAGAACTGCCCCGACGTATGAAGGACATCTTGATGGATGATGTCCGCAAAGTCCGACTGGATGCGAAAGAATTCTTGTCTGAGGTCCGCGTCCTAGATTGCGGACAAGTTCGCGGCCCAATCTTTGAGATTATCTGGTAGCAGAAGTTGATGATGGTCCCTTACGATCGCCCACATGTGATGGAGGGCGTAGTAGGCATCCTTCTGACCGCCAGCGTTGCTTTTGACGCAGCAGAACTTCAGATTGTGTGAGAACATGTGCTTGCCAGACCATTTAACAAATTCCCCGTGAAGGTGCCTCCAGATTTGGCGTAGCTGGGAGAACATCATCAAGAACTTTCTTGACATTTGTGTAGTCTATCTTGGAGTTACGGTTCGGGTCGAAATACGTGGCCATGGAATATTTCGGGCTTAAGAGGATGAGTGTGTAATGTGTGTCACTTGCCTGAGAACGGAATGTTAGAAAAAAAAACGATCGAAATCTAAGAAATCATATGTTACGGGGCGGTTAAGGGATGACTTACTCGGGAAAGTAAGCCACAAGGAAGTTATCCTTATCTGGGTTTGCCAGAATGACGCCTTCGAGGTGTGAACTTCGCAACTTGGCGGTCCCAGCGTTGCTCAAGTGCTTGGCACGCATGTAGAAGGGGTCGACTATCACGAGGTCCGGTCTTGTCTCTAATGATCCGCATCTCCATACTCAGCGTAAAACAGCCCGAACGAAGGTGTAGTGCAGCGGATGAAGGTTAAACATAGCAAAGATGTCATGAAACCAGCGGAGACGATCGCACCCCGATGTCGCCTTCCACAAAGCCCTTGCCCTCCGGCACCTTGGCCCACGAAACCGGTATGCCACATCCTTCTCTCTCGAGACGCCGCTTCTCCAAAGAAAGAACACTGTCGTGCGGCCACCTTATAGCACCGGTTGCAGCATTCAGCATATTTGGCGGTAGCATCGCCCTACCCGCCACATGCACACTCCTCGTGATATCCTGTTGTGAAGGTGGCCCGCCCCGAGCACGGATCGAACTTGGTGGCTTACTGCTCGCACCGGCGCCCTTGTTAGTCTTTTCGTTTCTGTCCCTCTTCTTGATCTCCTGTAATGGGACCGAAGTTACGCTCACAGACCGCCTTCTTGAGCGTGTTGGGGCTGATAATATTCGCACCTCAGCTATCTCGAGGCTCGGTGAAGGCGGAGCCGAGGCGTCTCGAGAACTGAACGCCGCATTTGACGCCTCGTTGTAATTGGATTTCTCCGTCGTACCAGCTAGATTGCGGTCGTCTTGGTTGGGTTCTTGAGAAAGAGGCCCGCAAAACTTCGTCGAAGCGTACCCATGTTCGGCAAAGTACTTATCGACTTTGGTAAATGTACCGTCGTCGTTGTCGCTGTCGTCCGGATCACGTGCCATAGGCCTGTCTCGATCCTGTGCCATAGGGATGTCCGACATAGGGATGTCCGGCAGGTCCGTAGCGTTGCGGCGTTCTTGCCATGGCTTGGCGCCGGCACGTTGGCGGTCTTGTCTGGGTGGTGTCCCCGCCCCAAACGAATCGCTCTTGACCAAAGCAGGGGCCGATTTTACGAGGCGCCGAGGGTCATATCATCTTCTTCATCGGCCCCAGCTGGTCGAACCGGAGGTAACAGCTCGTCGCAGCTGGCAAGACACCGAACCAATTCAACCCTATACATTGTGGGTGGCATCGGATTACCGTGGAACATGGGGTTGCCGGTTGAACGATTACGCCCATGGCGACATCGACCAACTCGGCGCCCACGAAGTGCGAGAAGAGTGCAAGGAACGTCGGCGGTGCCTCGCGAAAACATGTACAAGGCGTCGAGGATGCCCAATCAAAGGCAAGGAGATGAAGTCATCGGTAGAGGCTTAATTACCGTGATGCCGCCGAGCTCGGCTAATGTCGAGGCACCGCCAACGGCGGGCGCGAATCGACGGAGGGGCGCTGGTCGGGCGAGGTGCCGGGCGGCGACACCCGGTGCATTAAGCTCAATGCCGGGCGCCGGAGACGAATACCGCCTCCGCCGGAGACACCAATGGCGCCACGGGAGACACCAATAAGCGCCCGCTTGCGCAGCGAAGTTGTCGGCCGTGGAAGCCGGGAACCGGGAGGCCCTGCTGGCCGCCCGCAATCCACGTCAAGCCCATGAATCAACGTAGGCACCATGGCGTTGAGCTTCGTTCCCAGCTTGTTGTTCCACTTGCTCTTGGACAAGCTTGAATCCGTGCCACTTGTGCCTTGAGTGCTTCAACCTCGCGCGTCCCGGCTTTCCGAGCTGGCCTTTTTCTCCTTCCGCACACCGGTATAGTATGACCCCATTTTGTGGACAAGCCTTTGCAGCCACCACGACCAGGTGACGTCGGCTTCTGAGCTTATCCTTGCTTTTCATTATGTTCAACGCCCTATTTAAAGGGGTGTCGAAGGGGGAGCTCTGAGACGACCCGCGCCATCTGCTTTCAGGTGTCTCGTGAAAGGAATGTGAACCATTTAGAAATATTGGGGATTAATTAGAGTGCAAACCATATGGAGCTAATTACGCTGGGGTGTATTCCTTACGAGAACAAGCTCAAGCGCCTCGGTCTTGGATCCGTGGTAAGCTCCTTTGTTATCGGGTCCTCCTTGTACCGGCCCCCGACATAGTTCCTGGTCTCGCTTGTTACCGTTGTATTTCTCAAGGCGGGCGGTAGGCCTTGCTCGGCACGCCCGCTGGCCCCTCCTTGTCCAATATAGGCTCCGCCACTCTCAGAACCGCGGGACCGAGTTTGTGTTCCCTAAGTTCAACTCCCGCATTTCTTTCCCCCACTGACTTGATTCGGAGGTTGCGCTGCTCTCGTACTTGATCTTGAACTCCTTGTACTCATCTTCGCTCATCAAAGGATATTTCGCCTTGATCTTCTCATAACTATCATCTTTATCATTCATTCTCTTCACCGCGCTTTTCCAAGTAGACAGGGTCGTGCTCATCTTCGTGAGGGCGGCACTGTTCACTTTATTCCCTGAGAGGCGTGTGTTTTCAAATTCAAGGGAACTTGTATCGCTCGTGCAGCTTCGTGAAGAGGAGGTTGCAAATTCCCGTGGTCCTTATTCCTAAGGTTATCGGTGTTGATCGAGACGGTGCTCCGGAGAATGCACCGAGCTGAGCGAGTACCCCTTGACTATATGTTTGGGCTCCGTTGGATTCCGTCGGAGTCCACTTGAGTGAATTCCTCCTTGAGGGTGCGGAGGCGCATTGAGCGCCGGTCCTTCCTTTGCTTCTTCGGTTGGCTGCCATCTGTGTATGCGCCGCCATCATCGATGGTGGCATCCTCGGCGGCACCATCAGCGGTGTCATCCCCGACGCCACTAGGGGTTGTGTAGTCAGGATCGGTGTCTTCCGCGGCGTCCTCATAGCGGTGAGGTTGTTCCTCCATCTCCTGGGATAGCTCCCAGAATTGCTTGCCGCCCAAACCACCAGCCTCATCGTTGTGGGCCATGTTTCGCTCTAAATAGGAAAACAATTTGGTCAAAAAGTTGGTTATTGTCAAGGAACAAGATCGTGGTCTCATCATTTAGGGTTTGTCGACGCTGAGGCACCCTAAAAGCCAAAGCTTTCATCATTTAGGGTTTGTCGACGCCGAGGCACCCTAAAAGCCTAAGCCGAGGCACCCTAGGTTGGGCCTAATCACTTGGCACTAATCACTTGGCTCTATTGCCACCTATGTTGGGTTTATCATCTAGGGTTTATCGATGCTAAGGAGAATTCTAAGTTGGGCCCAATCACTTGGCTCTATTGCCACCTATGGTTTAATGCAGCAAGAATGGCGGGCGATTGATCCTACTTAACTAAGTACTAAGATACCCTGCCCATGCATTAGTCATAAGTACCCCATATGTCCTAATTTTAGCAAAGTCATGCTAAAATTCACGGAAAATTTCAGCATGACCTTTGCTGAAAATAGGACATATGGAGTACGAATTTGCTTAGGAACGGAAGTTAATCGACATTCCGGCAAACTCAAGGGCCTCTCGGTACCTGCAATTTCATGATAAGCGCCAACAAAAACACATGGAGTACTTGACACGATTACTTGCCATAGTAATAGTCAATGTGCCTCTGTATGTATGTGTGTGGTGTCTAGATGCCGACCACAGGTCAATGGCCATGCCACTAATCTGCTTTGATTCTGTTTCTAATGGAGCTTTGTGCCACTAGGTGGCTTTGTTTGAAGTGAAATAATCAGCATGGGCAACTGGTATTGGATTCACAGTGTAAATGATGGATGAAAAGGTATTGTGCCCAAGTACAACATTTAACAATGCAATGCAGATAATCATTTTTTTCTCATAGTACTTTCCCAAGTAATAATAAACTTAATAACTGAGTAATCCAAATGAGGAAACAGAAAATAGCTGGCTGCAACAACATAGCAAGCCTTCACTTACACAAGAATTCATTTCAAGCATCATTTATTATCTGAAACAGATCATGCTAAAGATACATGATACATCATTTCAGGCATCATTTAATATCAAGACAACTAATTAGCGAGTACTTAAACAAGTTAAGCTATTGACTACAAAGACTGGGAATACACAAGCTGGGGCTATTGTCAAGGAACAATTGAGAGATGTTTGTGATATTACCTAGGTGTTTTGGGATGGAACCCGTTAGTGTGTTGTTGCTAAGGTCCAAGTCCTAGGCAGTTTGGGATGGAACCTTGTTAGTGTGTTGTAGCAAAGCCACAACTCCTCTAAGTTCTCAAGATAACCTAGTTGTCGAGGGATGTGTCCGAGAAAGTTGGTTGATGTCAAGATACATGCTGATTAATTTTTGTTTCGGTTGAGAATCGGGCACCTTCTAGGTCAAGAAAATTGGGCATGACCTTTGCTAATTTTCTTGACCTAGGAGTGCCCCATTCTCAACCGAAAGCGAAATTAATCAACATTTCGAGGAGAAAGGGTAATGAAATGATGGGGCAAATGTGCGAGGCACCACAATGTGATCACGAAACAAAGCAACACCACAATGTGCCTTTGTATATATGTGTGTCTTGTATAGATGCCGACCATAGGTCAATGGCCATGCCACTACCTTTGCTCCATGTCACTTCCTAGTACAACATTTAACAATGCAATGCAGATAATCATTTTTCTCACAAAGATTATTCCCAAGTAATAATAAACTAAATAAGCTGAGTAATCCAAATGAGGAAGCAGAAAACAGTGGCTGCAATAACATAGCAAGCCTTCACTTACACAAGAATTCATTTAGGGCATCATTTATTATGTGAAACAGATCATGCTAAAGATACATAATACATCATTTCGTGCATCATTTAATATCAAGATTACTAAATGGCGATTACTTAAACAAGTTAAGCTACTCACTAAAATCTTGGCTACTCACTTAAGCTAGAAGCTACAACTTAAACACATTTGTAGCAATCGAGAGAAATAATGCAACTAGCGACAAGGAGTATAATGGCAATCATGTAGAAAACTTCTCTGTTGATGCATTGGAGTGGTTATGAGGTGGATCTCTGTGCGATTAATTAGAAAGGTGCAATTAGTGGGTGATTATTTAGAACTTAACTACAATCTCTAGTGTAGTTAGAAGGAGTGGCTTCTCCGATTTTGCTTGCATTAGTTGGAAGAATTTAGTATTGCAAAGGAACTTCTAACTAGAATCTTGCTGCAAGATTAGTTGCGACAGAAGGAAAACACTAAATCTTGACGGCATCATATCTGCACCATGCATGGAATGAGATGAATGATTCCATTTATTTCATTAATGGCAATGTACCACATATATATCACTTGAAATTGCTACCAACCTGTTTATGTTCATAATAGCAAAGCCAAAAAGGGAAAAAATCATAGTTAACTCAGATTACAACCAAAATGCAGACAACACTGAATTTTGGTGCACACACTACTGAATTTTGGTGAACTCACCTCGACGGACCTTGATGTGAGACGAGGTCAGACGGCGGTGGAAGCGAGGCGAGGTCGCAGACGCAGGTCGTGGTGCTCCGGTGGGCGGCTGCATCAATCGTTTGAATTGACATTTAATCAAACACCTCACGAGCAAGAAACGGAAGGTGGAGACAGAGAAGAGAGGGGATCGAGCAGAGGGAGAGGGCAAGGAGGAGGAGCAGAGAGGGAGAGGGCAGAGGCGCGGTGGCTCACCGGTGGCGTCGGAGGAGAGGCCCCGACGAGCACGTCTGGGCGAGCACGTCTCACTGGGGCGGCGAGCACGCTCTACAGCGGGCGAAGTTCGGCTCTGCTTCCGCTTGGCTCTGCTTCCCGAGGAAGAAGAGGTGGAGGGGGTGGAGGGTCGAGCGCCATCGCGCCTGCCTGTGGCTCGGCCCGGTGTTGAAGCAGATTCCGCCGCCGCTTGCCGCCTCGCACGGTGGAGCTCGAGCGGAGAGGCGCCGCAGGTTTCTAGGGTTTCGAGTCTTTGGGAAGGCGAGGAGGGTGGGTGGGTGCGGTGAAGGCGAGGAGGGTGGATTGGGAGCGACGGTGATGGGGGGCAGGCAGGGCCGACTGGGCGGCGACGGAGACGGAGGCGCGGGCGGGCGTGGGTGGGCAGCTGGGAAGTGGATCTGGCGAGGGAGAGGGACGAAGGGGATCTGGCGAGAGGAAGGGAATTAGCTAGGGGGAATCTTACTAATGGCGCACCCGCGGTCGGTGCGCCATTAGTAAAAAAAATTACATAGCAATGGCGCACCAGGAAGAGGTGCGCCATTAGTAATTTTTTTTACATATAGCAATGGCGCACCAGCCAGAGGTGCGACATAAGTAATTTATTTTTATTTTTTGTTGCATGTAATAATTTTTTAGAAAATGAATATGTATATGAAACATTAATATTTTTATAAAAGCAGTAATAATTGTTGTTTAACAACAATTGTAGTCTACACTTTTTATTATTATTTTTAAAAATGAATATGAATATGAAGCAGGGGTGCTCGTCGGCCGCGGTGGGAGCGGGGAGGTGCGGGGGTGCTAAATCGGCGGTGGTGGAGTGGGGAGGGTGCAGGGGTGCTCGTTGGCGGTGGAGCGGGGAGGTTGCGGTGGAGTCGTCGGCGGTGGAGCTAGCGGGGAGGGTTGCGGTGGGTCGTCGTGGCCGGTGGAGCTATGAGGGAGGTTGCGGTTGGGTGGTCGGCGGCGGTGGAGCTAGCGGGGGAGGGTGCGGCGGGATCGAGATCGAGATCAAAAAGTGTCCATGAAATTTAAAAATATTCATGATATCAAAAAGTGCCCATGAAATACAATCGAGAAATGAAGACTACGATTTAAATACAATCGATCTTAGCTAGCTATCTGTTCACAATCTTCTTGCCCTTCTTTTCGCAAATGGAGTTCTTACGTGGAGCAGACGTCCTTTAGGTAGGGTTGTCCTGCTTCTTCTTGTGGTGTGTCTTTGCTACTTCGTAAATTAAATGTCGTCATGTTCGATCTTGGTCGCCGTACTTGTCGAAGTCTTGCTCATTGTCTACTCCATCCATTCCGATGATCTTCCTTTTTGCCTCTCCTCATGACAACGACAATTGGGCTTTGACGGGTCGGTAATGAAAAAGCATTGGTCCACTTGGGAAGCCGGTACCCATGGCTCATTTTTCGCGGTGGCGTTTGCGCCCTTGATCTTGGATTAACCGGGTATAACCATGGTGGTGAAATACCGGTCTTCTTTTAGGGCGCTCTTGGCCCATCGACCACGGAACATCGGGACCTTCTCTCCGGTAGCTTTCAGCTCCCAGATCTCCTCGATCCTTAGTAATGCTCTGTCCTTGTCGTTCTTGCCGGTGTAGGATTCCATCGTTACCCGGAGTTACGGTAACCATCACTCTTCATGTCCTTGTCCTCGGTGTAGAATGTGTAGCCGTTGATATCGTCGCCTCATAGGTCATCGAGGTTGTGCTCGGCATACCGACAAGGCGAATATATGAGTTGTTCTTCAGCGGAAGAATCCTCATGTAAAAGATGCAATGAAGCTTACGCTTGAACCAACGCGTGAAACATGAGTTGTGCTCTTTGATTATATCTCCGTCCAGTCCTCTGTTGGCCTCGGTCATTGTCGTCTTCTCAATAAAGGTTTTGTTCTCTACCACCCAAGGATCGAATACGTCTATGTGTTGTAGCGCGACTAGGTTTGCTCTTTCAAAGTCGGCGAGTCGACCCTCGAAGTCGACATGCATTTCGCGGCGACCCTCACGGTGACCCCATCCAGCCGAGCCTGCCTAGGTTCACGCTGACGGGCAGACCAGCGGGGTTCTCGATGCCTAGATAATTCATGCGATGGGAGATGCACTCTTGATTGAAAGCCCCGGCTATACTTCCCTCTGGGCGTGACATGTTGCGAGCGTATCCTTTGATGACACCATTCATCCTTTCGAGCGGCATCATGCTGTGCGAGGAGCGTCGGCCGAAGTTGGATGATATCCTCCACGATATGGACCAGCGGATGCACCATAACGTCGAAGAAGAATGCGGGCGGGAAGTACATCTCAAGCTCGCATAGTATCACCATGATCTCTTCTGTAGCCTTCGAGTTGCCTCACGCCAATCGACTTTTTGAGAGATGGCGTCGAAAAAGTTGCATAGACCAAATAGCATTTCACCGGACGTATGCGGCGTCCATGATCCCACCTGGATTACCGGAAGTATGTCTGCGTCATCAAGACGTGATCGTGAGACTTCATCCATTGAACTTCGCTTTCGGCTGGGTCTAGGTATCCGCTTATCTTCCCAGCGTAACCGTAAGGAAGTTTTACTCCTAGGAGGCAGGTGAAAAACTGCTCGATCTCCTCGACTTAGAGTGAAGCAGCGGGAGGGTAGTCATTTTCGGTCTTCTTGGCCTTTTTGCCTTTGGCGACGACTTTCTATGTCTGCTTCGCCTCATCATCATCATCATCATCATCATCATCATCATCATTAGCGTGAAGCTCCTGCACGATGCCCATTGATTTCAAGTCCGCCCTTGCTTTCGGCCCATCTTTGGTCCTCTACGGCATGTTGAGCGGTACCAAGCAGACTCTACTTTACGTTCTTCGTGATATGCATGACATCAAGGCTGTGAGGCACACGGTGGATCTTCCAAGACGGCAAGTCCCAAAAACAGACCTCGTTTTCCATACCTTCAGCAGCGACTCTGGCGCTTTTCGCTTTTTCACGGCCCTGGCGCCTTTTGCTTCTTTCGGCGGTGGGCAGTCTTTCCAATTTTTCAACAGCTCGTCTATTTCCTCGCCGCTCCTCGTGACACGGGCATTTTCGAGGTTCGGTTTCACCATCGAACAAATCCTTGCATTTCCTCCACGGGTCATCGTCATGAAGCCACCTTCGATGTCCCATGAACACGGTTTTGAAGACCGGGATCTCTATCTAGGCTGGCGATCGTTGTGTCATCCATGCACCTTACGCATCCGGAAAATCCGTGGACTACCTTGCCCGAGATATCCGTGAACGAGATAGTCGCATTGCACCGTCGTGAGCGGTCACGGCTCTCATAGGGAAATATTCTTTCTCTGCGGCGTCCCCACGTATTGGTGGCGTTTTCCACAGCGTGTCTAGCTCCTCCTTCAAAGAGCCCAGTCTGATTGATGTCGTTCCCTGGTTGTTTCGGCCCTTCAATTAGCATACTCATGTGAATGTACTTCCTCTTCATGCACAACCGTGGGGAAGGTTGTACATCCACACAAACACGAGGCCAGGTGCTATGTGTGCTTCTCACGGCTGCCAAGCGGATTGACTCCATCGGTGCTCGCGCCCGGCACGATGTTCCTTGGATCCTTCCCAAATTACAGGTATTGAAGTTCAACGCTTGCCTTCGGCTCGCATCCTTAGGGGTGACTCGGCATCTTGTCTTTTTATTTATCTCGGATCATTTCCGTCATCTTCCCGCTTATTCTCCTCCCTATCCGGCGTGCAACGCAGGGAGCTTTTGCTACCTTAGGGTCCGTGAAATACCGCTGCAGACGAGGAATGATCGGAAAGTACCACACCGATTTTCGAGGAGCTTTCTTCCTCTTCTTGTATCGAGTGACGCCACACCGGACATATGGTAGACTCGCGTGCTCGTCCCGATAAATGATGCAATTGTTCATGCACACATGGTATTTCATGTGCGGTAAATCCAGAGGACACACGATTTTCTTCGCCTCCTCGGCCCGGTGGGCACTTGTTCCCCTTGGGAAGACGTTCGTGCGAATGACATGTTCTCGTCGAAGCATCGTCGGTCATTTTGTGTTTTACCTTCATCTCCGAGAGCCATGAGCGTTACTTTCGGCGGGTATCCTTGGGCTGCATCCTTCATACAATGGAGTAACGCGTCTATCTCCGATTGATCCAGCTTGGCTTTCTCTCGGGCGGCAGCTCTTGCGTTATCCGAAATGCGCTTGAGAAGCAGCTCTTGAATATGAGGGTCCTCTACCCAGCCTCCATCGCCGCTGCCCCGGCATCTTCATCTTCATGATCATGCCCTTCGTCTTGATCTTCCTCATCATCATGTACGACATCTTCTACATGATGACTGTGGTACTGATCACCGCCGTGATCATGTCCTGGAGATTCTTCGTCTTCTCGCCCGCCCTCGCCGCGGCGGTACTTGTCTTGTTGCCCTTCCTCATTTCTTGCCCGGCCCCCATGGACGAGTTCATAGTCATCTTCATCACCTTGCCACCGATAGCCATCCATGAAACCACGCAAGAGCAGGTGGTCCCGCACCTGCCGAATTGGTCCATAATAAGGCTCTTGACTTGCATCTTCGACACGGACATCTTATCTCCGTCTCGTTCTTTTGAAGCATCTCGGCCTTCGTGGAGCTCAAAAACCTATTCACGATGCCTTCGGTCATCGTGCGGACCATGGTCGCTGCGGAGTAGAAACAAAAGCGATATTTTAGAACCAAGAAAAATTTGGCATGACCTTCCCTAAAAATAGGACCAAAAGAATGCATAGTGCCAAAATTCTACTTGAAACGGAAATGAATCAACATTAGGCAAAATATTGGCCGCATTTCAAATACGGTACACTGCAAACACAAACATATATGCAACACCACAAACACAAGCAACACCACAAACACAAGCAACACCACAAACATACATAGATCTAGCTAGGCCACAAAAGTGCATGTGCACGTTGTTGGAAGCGAGCTAGGGAGAAAAAAAGTAGATCTACATCATGAAGATAGCTTTCCCTTACTTACCTATCAAAAAAGGTAATTTCACCACTTAATTTTGATGAATCTATGGTGGAAATGAGGTGAGGAGGAGGAGGCAGAAAGCTTGGAGAAGAAGGTGGAGGGAATGAAGTGGGGAAAGTGAGTGGGTAGGTGTGGGGCTGTCCAAAATATCTTGTTGGGGTCCCGGGTTACTAATGGCGCACAAAGACTGACAAATCGCCATTAGTAACCACTGATTACTAATAAGCGCTTTGCATGTGTGCGCCATTAGTAATCTTCTGAGAAAAAGTGCACCTGGTCATAGTGCGCCATTACTAGTCTAAACTAGTAATGGCGCTTCGCCGAGGCGCCATTAGTAGTTTTGCAAAAAAGAATAAAAAAATACGATAATGGCGCGATACGCCTCGTGCGCCATTACTAGATTAGAACTAGTAATGGCGCACTTCGACCTGATGCGCCATTAGTATGTATGGAAAATGAAAAAAAAATTTAATACTAGTGGCGCACCATGTCTCTGGTGCGCCATTAGTGTCTTCCACTCTAATGGCGCATCACCGACTGGTGCGCCCTTAGTATATAGTAGTGGTACTGCTTCCTCGATGCGCCATTAGTATCAATCCTATCTATAGCCCTTTTCCTAGTAGTGCGGGCGAACATGCGCAGCAGCTAATCGCGGAGGAACAAACAGTTGGCGGGCGCACGGCGAAGAGAGTCGGGAGACGGCGTGGCATACCTGATCCTCAACATCGGCGCCGCTCTCCGGGCGAGCCGACCTCCTCGGCGACCCCATACCATTTGTTGCACGCCCCGATCGCCCCCAATGGTTCGCCATCGCCTTGAAAGCCGCGGCCGCATGTAGACGCCTTTGAAGTAGGGTCGAGGAGCTTGCGCTCGTTGAACTCGGCCTTGATGCGCTCGATGCGTCTCGATGCTCTGGTTCGTGCGGTGGTGGTCGAAAGCGAGGCGACTTTTCATGCTTCGGCGAGCCATTCCTCCTCCTTGGACTCCCACTTGATGCGCGGCTCGCCTGACCTGGCCGCCCGCTTCTTCTTCTTGCGCCTCCTCGCCGGAACAGTCGCCGGCTCCTCCTTCTCCTCCTCCTCGTCCTCCTCCTCCTCCACCTACTCCTCCTCACCGTAGACGTAGCCGAGCTCGCCGTCCAAGCCTCCGCTAGATCCACCGTCTCGTCCTGGGTGACGAACCTGGGAGACACGACGGCCGCGGCCGAACCTGCCGCGATGATGTCGTCCATGTCGCCCTCGGTCTTGTCGGTGCCGCCGAGGTGCGAGAAGGGCAGCGCACAACGGCGTAGATGGGGCGTCGGGAAGGACGCGTAGGCAGGCGACGAGTAGTTGTATGGAGGGTACTGCACGCCGGCGAAGGCGGGCGAGGGCGTGCGCTGGGCCGGGTGTCCATGGGGAAAGGTGACGTTTGGGTTGAATCCACCGTGCGCGTTCCCGTCGGCGTAGCTCGGCGAGGGCGATCCCCATGGCTGCGGCGACGGAGAGCCGACGCTTTGCTGTCCCGAGGAGCGATCGGGCGTGGCTGCCGGGTGGATTCATCATCCCCGCGCGAGTCGCCTCGGCCTCGGCTTGGTCCGCCGAAGCGGCAGCCGCAGTCGTGCGTGCCGCGTTGTCACGAGCCTTCTTGGCGATGGCCCTGTTCCGCCGGTCGGCGATGACAGCCTCCCGTTGCTGAACTTCCGCCCTCCACTCGGCGTTTGGCATATGCCCGGTGGCTTGGACGGCGGCGCCCTCGGCTTCCTCTGCTTCGGCTGGGTGACGGAGGCGGTCGCAGTTGCCGCCGCGCGAGGGACGACGTACTTCTTCGGTGGCATGGCGGCCGGCTGGGAGGCGAGCGGGAGGGAGATTGGCGGGAGGAAAGGAGAAAATGGGAGGAAGTGGGGAAAAGTGGGAAGAAAGCAGGCGGGAATAGGCGCTAGACTTCGTGATGTGGCGGACCCACGCGCCTTTCTCTTGTGTAGCACCTCAGGCGCCCCAGTGGCGGAGTTCTGAGGGTCCACACCAGTTCGGCCCGAGCCGAAAAACGGCTTCGGAGGGGCGTTGGGCCTTTTTGGCGCCAGCAGCAAAAACGCTGAGGAGGGCCTGTTAGGTATTTGGAGATGCTCTAAGAGTTGTGTATTTTTTGTTTTGATTTCGTCTTGTGTGGGTTAGTGGCTATTTGGTGGAGTTACTGTCGCGCGACATGCAACCTCGGGTTTTGTTTTTGTTTTATTTTTGGGTGGTGTTGTTGGTGATGGATTTTGCATTCTTAATTTTATATATATATATATATATATATATATATATATATATATATATATATATATATATATATATATATATATATATATATATATATATATATATATAAAGTAAACTATGACAATTTTGCAAAAAGATACCCGCACCCCTTTCCACATTTGCAAATAAGGCCTTCCCTCGTTCATCTTTGTCTCCCACAAGATAAACAACTCGTATAAATGCATATTGATGTTCCGTGTAATCCATGGGCCTCTTGCTAGTACATTAAAAAAAATCCACACCTTCGTCTAAAAAAATTCTAAAATATTACTATCATGCCAACCAAATTTTGCACCACGTGGCATAGCGGGTTGGCTGCCCTTCACGCGTAGCTTAATAGGTTTAATAGTTGTGTGCATCGCTCGATGTAGAGGTCGGGGGTTATCCTCATTTTCAAAAAAAAAACATCTATGACCTAGGACGAACTAAGCTTAGCTTACATGGTTGGGTTTCTTGATGTGGCGAATCAACCTGGTTGGATGGTTAGGAGGACAGTGATATCCCAGCCCACCAGGGTTCAAGTCTTAGACTTGACATTGAGCTCGCATTATTCCTAGATTTATTTCAGGCTTTCGGAGATGTTCGTTCAGTGGGAGGAGACGTTCTTGTCGACTGCGAGGCGCCTGTGATGATTTCGTAAAATCTCAAGATGCTATGACGGTCCATTCTTTCGAAGGAGCTCATAGGGGTAGAGTGTGAGTCCGTGCGTTCATATGGGTGAGTGCTGTTGGGGAACATTGCAGAAAATTAAAATTTTTCCTATGGTTTCACCAAGATCCATCTATGAGTTCATCTAAGCAACGAGTCATGGGAGAGAGATTGCATCTACATACCACTTGTAGATCGCGTGCGGAAGCGTTCAAGGAACGGTGATGATGGAGTCGCATCACTGCCCGTGATTCAAATCACCGATGACCAAGTGCTGAACGGACAGCACCTCCGCGTTCAACACACGCAGGAACGGACGGCGTCTCCTCCTTCTTGATCCAGCAAGGGGAAGGAGAGGTTGAGGAAGAAGGCTCCAGCAGCGGCCTGACGGCGTGATGATGGTGGAGAGGCAAGATCTCGGCCAGCCGCCAAGCACTCACCGGAGGAGGAGAGGGGTTGGGGAGGGGAGGGGCTGCGCCTTGGATCGGGTGTTCAGCCCTCCCCTTGCCCCTCTATTTATAGGGGAAGGGGGACGGGGGCCGGCTCCCTCTAGATGAGACCTAGAGGCGGGGGGCCGAGGAGGGCTTGCCCCCAAGCAAAGGCGCCCCACTAGGGTTCTCTCCCCCAACCCTAGGCGCATAGGCCCAAGGGGCGGCGCCCAGCCCTCCAGGCTGGTTCCCTGCCCTTATGCCCATGAGGCCCTCTCAGGAGAGGGTGGGCCCTCCAGGTGGACCCGGAACCTCTCCGGTGGCCCCACAATACCGATATGCCCTCGAAAACTTTAGGTGTACGTATGACAACTTCCCATATATATATCTTCACCTCCGGACCATTCCGGAACTCCTCGTGACGTCCGGGATCTCATCCGGGACTCAGAACAACCTTCGTTAATCACATACAAGTCTTCCTAATAACCCTAGCGTCAAGAACCTTAAGTGTGTAGACCCTATGGGTTCGGGAGACATCTTGAGACATGACCGAGACGACTCTCCGGTCAATAACCAACAGCGGGATCTGGATACCCATGTTGGCTCCCACATACTCCTCGATGATCTCATCGGATGAACCCGCGATGTCGAGGATTCAAGCAACCCGTATACTATTCCCTTTGTCGACGGTATGTTACTTGCTAGAGATTCGATCGTCGGTATCCCAATACCTCGTTCAATCTGCAAGTTACGGCAAGTCACTTTACTCGCATCAGTAATGCATGATCCCGTGACCGTAAACTTGGTCACTTTGAGCTCATTATGATGATGCTCTACCGAGTGGGCGATGATACCTCTCCGTGTCACGGAGTGACAAATCCAGTCTCGATCCGTGTCAACCCAATGACACTTTCGGAGATACCTGTAGTGCACCTTTATAGTCACCCGATTACGTTGTGACGTTTGGTACACCCAAAGCACTCCTACTGTATCCGGGAGTTACTAGATATATTGTTCTAAGTAATAGATACTTGACATTGGAAAAGCTCTAGCAAATCGATCTACACGATCTTGTGCTATGCTTATGATTGGGTCTTGTCCATCACATCTTTCTCCTAATGATGTGTTCCCGTTATCAACGACATCCAATGTCCATAGTCAGAAACCATGACTATCTGTTGATCAACGAGCTAGTCAACTAGAGGCTCACTAGGAACATGTTGTGGTCTATCTATTCACACGTATTACGATTTCCTGATAATACAATTATAGCATGAATAAAAGACAATTATCACGAACAAGGAAATATAATAATAATCCTTTTATTATTGCCTCTAGGGCATATTTCCAACAGTCTCCCACTTGCACTAGAGTCAATAATCTAGTTACATTATGATGAATCGAACACCCATAGAGCTCTGGTGTTGATCATGTTTTGCCCGCGGAAGAGGTTTAGTCAACGGATCTGCGACATTCAGATCCGTATGCACTTTGCAAATTTCTATGTCTCCATCTTGAACATTTTCACGGATGGAGTTGAAGCGACGCTTGATGTGCTCGGTCTTCTTGTGAAACACAGGCTCCTTGGCAAGTGCAATAGCTCCAGTGTTGTCACAGAAGAGTTTGATCGGCCCCGACGCATTGGGTATGACTCCTAGGTCGGTGATGAACTCCTTCACCCAAATTGCTTCATGCATTGCCTCCCGAGGCTGCCACGACGCCTCGCTTGCAGCGCCGCACTACCATCGCCCCACCATTCAACATATACACGTATCCGGTTTGTGACTTAGAGTCATCCAGATCGTGTCGAAGCTAAGCGTCGACGTAACCCTTCTGACGAGCTCTTCGTCACCTCCATAAACGAGAAACATGTCCTTAGTCCTTTCGTGTACTTCAGGATATTCTTGACCGCTGTCCTTGTTCCTTGCCGGGATTACTTTGGTACCTTCCTACCAAACTTACGGCAAGGTTTACATCAGGTCCGTACAGTAAAGATGGCATACATTATAGATCCTATGGCTGAGGCATAGGGGATGACACTCATCTCTTCTTTATCTTTTTGCCGTGGTCGGGCATTGAGCCGAGCTCAATCTCACACCTTGCGATGCAGGCAAGAACCCTTTCTTGGACTGATCCATTTTGAACTTCTTCAAAATCTTATCAAGGTATGTGCTTTGTGAAAGACCTATGAGGCGTCTCGATCTATCCCTATAGATCTTGATGCCTAATATGTAAGCAGCTTCTCCAAGGTCCTTCATTGAAAAACTTTTATTCAACTAGGCCTTAATGATGTCCAAGAGTTCTATATCATTTCCCATCAAAAGTATGTCATCTACATATAATATGAGAAATGCTACAGAGCTCCCACTCACTTTCTTGTAAACGCAGGCTTCTCCATAAGTGCAAGATAAACCCAAACGCTTTGATCATCTCATCAAAGCGAATGTTCCAACTCCGAGATGCTTGCACCAGCCCATAAATGGATCGCTGGAGCTTGCATACCTTATTAGCATTCTTAGGGTCAACAAAACCTTCCGGCTGCATCATATACAGTTCTTCCTTAAGATAGCCGTTAAGGAATGCCATTTTGACGTCCATTTGCCATATCTCATAATCATAGTATGCGGCAATTGCTAACATGATTCGGACGGACTTCAGCTTCGCTATGGGAGAGAAAGTCTCATCGTAGTCAATCCCTTGAATTTGTCGATAACTTTTAGCGACAAGTCGAGCTTTATAGATGGTAACATTACCATCCGCGTCCGTCTTCTTCTTAAAGATCCATTTGTTTCCTATCGCTCGCCGATCATCGGGCAAGTCTGTCAAAGTCCATACTTTGTTTTCATACATGGATCCTATCTCGGATTGCATGGCTTCAAGCCATTTGTTGGAATCTGGGCCCGCCATTGCTTCTTCATAGTTCGAAGGTTCACCGTTGTCTAACAACATGATTTCCATGGCAGGGTTGCCATACCACTCTGGTGTGGAACGTGTCCTTGTGGACCTACGAAGTTCAGTAGCAACTTGATCTGAAGTACCTTGATCATCATCATTAATTTCCTCTCCAGTCGGTGTAGGCACCACAGAACATTTTCCTGAGTTGCACTACTTTCCGGTTCAAGAGTTAGTACTTCATCGAGTTCTACTTTCCTCCCACTTACTCCTTTCGAGAGAAACTCTTTTTTCAAGAAAGGATCCGTTCTGGCAACAAAGATCTTGCCCTCGGATCTAAGGTAGAAGGTATACCCAATGGTTTCCTTAGGGTATCCTATGAAGACGCATTTTTCCGACTTGGGTTCGAGCTTTTCAGGTTGAAGTTTCTTGACGTAAGCATCGCATCCCCAAACTTTTAGAAACGATACCTTAGGTTTCTTCCCAAACCATAATTCATACGGTGTCGTCTAAACGGATTTAGACGGTGCCCTATTTAAAGTGAATGTAGCTGTCTCTAGAGCGTATCCCCAAAATGATAGCGGTAAATCAAGAAGAGACATCATAGATCGCACCATATCCAATAGAGTGCGATTACGACGTTCGGACACACCGTTACTGTTGAGGTGTTCCAGCGGCGTGAGTTGTGAAACGATTCCACATTTCCTTAAGTGTGTACCAAATTCGTGACTTAAATATTCTCCTCCACGATCCGATCGTAAGAACTTTATTTTTCGGTCACGTTGATTCTCTACCTCATTCTGAAATTCCTTGAACTTTTCAAAGGTCTCAGACTTGTGTTTCATCAAGTAGGCATACCCATATCTACTCAAGTCATCAGTGAGAGTGAGAGCATAACGATATCCTCCGCAAGCCTCAACGCTCATTGGACCGCACACATCGGTATGTATGATTTCCAATAAGTTGGTTGCTCGCTCCATTGTTAGGAGAACGGAGTCTTGGTCATTTGCCCATAAGGCATGGTTCGCATGTGTCAAATGATTCATAATCGAGAGACTCTAAAAGTCCATCGAATGGAGCTTCTTCATGCGCTTGACACCAATGTGACCAAAGGCGGCAGTACCACAAGTATGTGGGACTATCGTTATCAACTTTACATCTTTTGGTATTCACACTATGAATATGTGTAACATTACGTTCGAGATTCATTAAGAATAAACCATTGACCATGAGCATGACCATAAAACATATCTCTCATATAAATAGAACAACCATTATTCTCGGATTTAAATGAGTAGCCATCTCGCATTAAACGAGATCACGATACAATGTTCATGCTCAAACATGGCACTAAATAACAATTATTGAGGTTTAAAACTAATCCCGTAGGTAAATGTAGAGGTAAGCGCGTGCGACGGCGATCACATCGACCTTGGAACCATTCCCGACGCGCATCGTCACCTCGTCCTTCGCCCGATCTCCGTTTATTCCGCAACTCCCGCCGTGAGTTACAAATATGAGCAACGGCACCGGTATCAAATACCTGGGAGTTACTACAGTCTTGGTAAGGTACACATCAATTACATGTATATCAAATATACCTTTAGTGTTGCCGGCCTTCTTATGCGCTAAGTATTTGGGGCAGTTCCGCTTCGGTGACCTTCCCTTTGCAATAAAAGCACTCTGTCTCGTGCTCGGGTCCATTCTTTGACTTCTTCCCTAAGAACTGGCTTCTAAAGGGCGTGGCAACATCCTTGCCGTCCTTCTTGAAGTTCTTCTTACCCTTGCCCTTCTTGAACTTAGTGGTTTTATTGACCATCAACACTTGATGTTCTTTCTTGATTTCAACCTCTCACGACTTCAAAGATTGAGAATACTTCAGAATGGTCTTCACCATCCCACGCATATTGTAGTTCATCACGAAGCTCTTGTAGCTTGGTGGGAGCGATCAAGGATTCATCAATGACCGCCTCGTCCGGGAGGTTAATGTCCACCGACAATGACGGTTTATGCAACCCAGACATTTTGAGTATGTGCTCACCGGCATGTAACTGTTTTCCTCCATCTTAAAACTATAGAACTTGTCGGAGACTTCATATCTCTCGACCCGGCATGAGCTTGAAAAACCATTTTCAGCTCCTCGAACATCTCATATGCTCTGTGTTGCTCAAAACGCTTTTGGAGCCGGTTCTAAGCTGTAAAGCATGCCGCATCGAAACGAGGGAGTAATCATCAAGACGAGACTGCCAAGCATTCATAATGTCTTGGTTCTTCGGGATGGTGCTTCACCTAGCGGTGCTTCTAGGACATATTGTTTCTTGGCTGCTATGAGGATGATCCTCGGGTTAGGACCCGATCCAGAATAGTTGCTGCCATCATCTTTCGGCTTGGTTTTCTCTAGGACGCGTTGAAGTTCATGGTGACATGAGCGTTGGCCATTTGATCTACAAGACATTTTGCAAAGATTTTAGACTAAAGTTCATGATAATTAAGTTCATCTAATCAAATTATTTAATGAACTCCCACTCAGATTTGACATCCCTCTAGTCATCTAAGTGTTACATGATCCGAGTCGACTAGGCCGTGTCCGATCATCACGTGAGACGGACTAGTCATTGTCGGTGAACATCTCCATGTTGATCGTATCTTCCATACGACTCATGTTCGACCTTTCGGTCTCTTGTGTTCCGGAGGCCATGTGCCGTACATGCTAGGCTCGTCAAGTTAACCCTAAGTGTTTTGCATGTGTAAAACTGTCTTACACCCGTTGTATGTGAACGTAAGGATCTACCACACCCGATCATCACGTGGTGCCAAACGCATTTAACTTTAGCAATGGTGCCGCAGTTAGGGGGAACACTTTCTTGAAATTATTATAAGGGATCATCTTATTTACTACCGTCGTTCTAAGTAAACAAGATGCATAAACATAATAAACATCACATGCAATTATAAAGTAGTGACATGATATGGCCAATATCATATAGCTCCTTCGATCTCCATCTTCGGGGCTCCATGATCATCTTCGTCACCGGCATGACACCATGATCTCCATCATCATGATCTCCATCATTGTGTCTTCATGAAGTTGTCACGCCAACGACTACTTCTACTTCTATGGCTAACGCGTTTAGCAATAAAGTAAAGTAATTTACATGGCGCTTTTTCAATGACACGCAGGTCATACAAAAATAAGACAACTCCTATGGCTCACCTTGATTGTCATACTCATCGACATGCAAGTCGTGATTCCTATTACAAGAACATGATCTCATACATCACAATATATCATTCATCATTCATCACAACTTACGGCCATATCACATCACATGACAATTGCTTTGCAAAAACAAGTTGGACGTCCTCTAATTGTTGTTGCATCTTTTACGTGTTCTGCAATTGGGTTCTAGCAAGAACGCTTTTCTTACCTACGAATAACCACAACGTGATTTTGTCAACTTCTATTTACCCTTCATAAGGACCCTTTTCATCTAATCCGCTCCAACTAAAGTAGGAGAGACAGACACCCGCTAGCCACCTTATGCAACTAGTGCATGTCGATCGGTGGAACTTTGTCTCACGTAGCGTCGTGTAAGGTCGGTCCGGCCGCTTCATCCCACAATACCGCTGAAGCAAGAAAAGACTAGTAGCGGCAAGCAAGTTGACAAGATCTACGCCCACAACAAAATTGTGTTCTACTCGTGCAATAGAGAACCACGCATAGACCTAGCTCTGATACCACTTTTGGGGAACGTTGCAGAAAATTAAAAAATTTCCTACAGTTTCACCAAGATCCATCTATGAGTTCATCTAAGCAACGAGTCATGGGAGAGAGATTGCATCTACATACCACTTGTAGATCGCATGCCGAAGCGTTCAAGGGAACGGTGATGATGGAGTCATACTCGCCGTGATTCAAATCACCGATGACCAAGTGCTGAACGGGCAGCACCTCCGCGTTCAACACACACGTGCACGGAACGGACGGCGTCTCCTCCTTCTTGATCCAGCAAGGGGAAGGAGAGGTTGAGGAAGAAGGCTCCAGCTGACGACGGGCGTGATGATGGTGGAGAGGCAGTACTCCGACAGGGCTTCGCCAAGCACTCAACGGAGGAGGAGAGGTGTTTGGGAGGGAAGGGGCTGCGCCTTGGATCAGGTGTTCAGCCCTCCCCTCGCCCCTCTATTTATAGGGGAAGGGGGCCGGCTCCCTCTAGATGATATCTAGAGGGCGGCGGGTGGAGGGGGCTTGCCCCCAAGCAAAGGGGGGCGCCCCCACTAGGGTCCCCCCCCCCAACCCTAGGCGCATGGGCCCAAGGGAGGGCGCCCAGCCCTCTAGGGGCTGGTTCCTTGCCCCTTGCGGCCCATGAGGCTCTCCGAGAGGGGTGGCCCCTCCCGGTGGACCCCCGGAACCTCTCCGGTGGCCCCGGTACAATACCGATATGCCCCCGAAACTTTCCGGTGTCTGTATGACAACTTCCCATATATAAATCTTCACCTCCGGACCATTTCGGAACTCCTCGTGACATCCGGGATCTCATCCGGGACTCCGAACAACATTCGGTAATCACATACAAGTCTTCCTAATAACCCTAGCGCCACCAGAACCTTAAGTGTGTAGACTCTACGGGTTGGGAGACATGCACACATGACCGAGGCGACTCTCCAGTCAATAACCAATAGCGGTATCTGGATACCCATGTTGGCTCCCACATACTCCTCAATGATCTCATCGGATGAACTACGATGTCGAGGATTCAAGCAACCCTGTATACTATTCCCTTTGTCAGATGGTATGTTACTTGCGAGATTCGATCGTCGGTATCCCAATACCTCGTTCAATCTCGTTCTTAGGCAAGTCACTTTACTGCATCGTAATGCATGATCCGTGACCCGGACACTTGGTCACTTTGAGCTCATTATGATGATGCACTACCGAGTGGGCCCATGATACCTCTCCGAATACGGAGTGACAAATCCAGTCTCGATCCGTGTCAACCCAATGAGACACTTTCGGAGATACCGTAGTGCACCTTTATAGTCACCCGATTACGTTGTGACGTTTGGTACACCCAAAGCACTCCTACGGTATCCGGGAGTTACACGATCTCATGGTCTAAGGAAGAGATACTTGACATTGGAAAAGCTCTAGCAAAGCGAACTACACGATCTTGTGCTATGCTTAGGATTGGGTCTTGTCCATCACATCATTCTCCTAATGATGTGATCCCGTTATCAACGACATCCAATGTCCATAGTCAGGAAACCATGACTATCTGTTGATCAACGAGCTAGTCAACTAGAGGCTCACTAGGAACATGTTGTGGTCTATCTATTCACACGTGTATTACGATTTCCGGATAATACAATTATAGCATGAATAAAAGACAATTATCACGAACAAGGATATATAATAATAATCCTTTTATTATTGCCTCTAGGGCATATTTCCAACAAGTGCATGCTCACGTATGTGCGTGACTTCGATTGTAGTATGTTAAAAAAGGGGATTTTGGATGTGGAATCCATCCATTTGGGTTCAGGTCCTAGACTTAGACACAGATACCCACATATTTTCCGAGTTATTTTGGCTTCTCCTCCGCTATTCTTTGAATGGTACAATATGCTCGTCAATTATGTTGTTATGGTGACTTCGTCAATCTCACGAATATGCAGAGATTCCTGTTTGGGGGCAATTCTGAGGACTCTACAAGTCAAAATTAAGTCCACGAAATATTCAACATAAACTCTACAAAATGCAGAGAGATCTCTAGAACCCATGGCGATCAAGGAGATCTTTTTTTTCTCCAGCTAGAACCCATGGTGATAAAAGTCATCTTTTTTTCACCAAAAAGATCTCTAGAACTAGTCAAAATCATATGAAGACCCCTAGAAAGATCTTCTAACCAACATCAAATTAAAGTCATATGAAGACCACTAGAAAGGCTAAATACCGCCTAGCCTGCAACCAAACCCACAAGCCATCATTATTGCATATCAATTAAACTAAACAGATTATGTTCTACATGTTACAAACTGAAATAAGAAGGAGCCGAACCAACATCAAATGAGAGCACCACAGTCGAAGAACATGAAGCGTCAGTCATTCCTTTTTCATAGCATTAAATTTTCAAATCTTAAACTTGAAAAAGTTATACATGTTGAAATAAATATTGCATAAATAATCCGTTTGAACGTGTGTCTTTCTTCCGACGATATCTCCAAAACAAGCCTAATACTAAATATTGTTTGACTAATTCGAATTTGAATACTTAAATCATAGTGAAACTTGTATACAACTAGCAAAGTGGCCCGACGTGATCTTCTGAAAAAATTAACAATGAAAAATATGAATTGATTTGTTTAAAGAAAAATTGAACCAAATATGAGAACATTTACAAATATAAGTCTTCTACGGACATAGATTTGTCTTAGGTATGGTTGGGCTTTTATTTATATATTTATATATATATATTTATATATATATATATATATATATATATATATATATGTTATCCATTTATTAGTTACCTTCCAATTATGCTTGGCGTACAAATTATATTTCTTATGTTGAATTGCATTGTGCAAATTTTAATTGTATCACTTTTTTTTATTATGTTGCATTGTAATATTGTTTTTGAGACAATTTTTTTAATATTTCTAATTGTTTTCATGTAGACTTAGTTAAATTTGTGAATGCTATACAAGACTGATATGTTAATTTTTATTTTTATTTACTTACTCTAAGTCTGTTTGAATTTGGTATATGAAGTAAGGTGGATTTATATACTATATGTATCCATTAAAACTGTTGTGTTAGGTATTTGTTTCCATGATGATTTGATTTAATTAAGACACATGTACTAAGGATGGCCTATGATGGCTTATATTTTCTTATAAGCAAATCTTCCACACTTTCTAGAAAGAAACACCCACATACTACTTCCCTCAAAAATAGTGTGAACACTACTATGTAGAGTGGTAGTGGTTTCACGTATCCCACTAGTGTCATCCTTCCCTTTCCACTTTCTAGTGTCTTCTTGTCTTCTTAGTCGCTTCCGGCCATGAAAGTAACCAATCTTGATTTTATCCATATAAAGAGAGGATCTCTCCAAATGTCCTCAGTTTTTTTTTTCTTTTTGGTCCTCACTTGCGCGCGCGGACACACACAAACACACGGACACCACTAGTGCAAAAAATTCTAGCCATGGCTTATCAAAAAGTGCCTTGCTGGTGTGGGAGGCGACACCACCAATATGGCGTCATTATTAAAAAAAATAGTGATTGCGTTAGAGCCCACGTCAGTAGTGTTTTAGATGCTGATGACGTACCACGTGGCCAACGTGACCACAATATGCATCAGTAGTGGCATGCCATGTTTACGCCATGCAACAATTTGATTTTCAAATTTGAAATAAATGTTGCACAGCAGCGCTATCTCAACAAAAATGGCAACATAATTTAGTTTACAGTACTACAAATAACAACATTTAAGTTCAACAATATACTAACTAACATAGTTCAACAAAGTACTAAAACGATGCAAGTAACACACAAATCACTAGTAGAGAAACCCGTTATAGGACTTCATTATTAGCAGCCGCCTCGTATATATGGACGCTCCAAAGATGTCAAATTATATATAATATGCTCTACTGCTCTAGTAATTGTTAGAGGGGTTTTATATTCAATTTAATATCATAGAGCCTTAAAGGGCCAAACAGTGGAGAGAGAATTGGGCCATAAGGGCCCATGTAGTGGAGGCACCCATTTTCCCCTTGAGGGAGGCCGAATTGGGCGCCCCTATGTCTCGCTTTAAGCAAGACATGGGGATGCGCTCGCGTCGGGGGAGCCCCCTGACGGGCAGGCCCAGCCGCATAGGAGCCACAACCTGTTTTTTTTTCCGTTCTCATTTTTGTACTTCTCTTTACACTTTAAAATATTCTCTCTGTGTGTGTGTGTGTGTCTGTGTGTGTGTATTACAAAAAATAATCTTTGAAAATACATTAAAAAATGTTAAATAAGTATTAAAAAAGGTTGAACAAGTATTAGAAAATGTTGAATAAGTATTAAAAAATTTGAAAAGGTATTTAAAATGTTAAATGGGTATATGAAAAATGTTGAAAAAGTATTTGAAAATGTTGAATAAGTATTAAAAATGTTGAATAGGTATTAAAAATGTTGAGCAGTATTTGAAAATGTTGAATAAATATAAAAAATGTTGAACAAGTATTTGAAAATGTTGAATAAGTATAAAAAAATGTTGAACTAGTATTTGAAAAATATTAAATAACTATTAAAATGTTGAACAAGTATTTGAAAAATGTTGAATAAGTGTTTGGACAATGTTGAATGTGTATAAAAAATGTTGATCACTTGTTGAACAAGTATTGGACATGTAAGAAAATATAGAGTGAAAATGAAAATGTAGAAAGAAAAAAGAAAATGAAAAAAATGAAAAGGAAAACACAAAAAGAAACCCGTGAAAACAATGAGAAAATCAGCTTCATTTGCCTCGGTTATAGAACTAGCCTCATAGTTATCACATGCGAAACTACAGCGCAGTGGATAGTAGCGCTAGCTTGAGACCCAGGATCGAAGAGTGTTTCTCCCATTTTCTTTCCCTTTCATTTAAGTCTTGCGAACATGGGACGGCCCGAATACTTACCAGCCTTCAGCGAGAGTCCGCTCATGACTAGCTTAATGCGAGAAATAGTCGACGGGCCGTCCTTCCCCCTTTTGGCTAAGCGCAAGGAGGAGTCCTTCCTCCTTGTGGCGCCCGCCTCTCCCTCAACCTATATCTACAAGAGGTCCAAATCATTTTTGATACACAATTTTTGGAGCCTCCTCTAGTTTATCAAGTTTTAGTTACGGTTGGTCCTAGTTGACTAATTAAAGCTATACCTAGTTCCTCTAATCCTCATCATTAGAAGCCTAGTGTGGTTCTAATCTCCTCCCTCAATTCTCTCACGGCGATTAGCTCACGGGACAGACGGCTATTGCCGGACCGTGGCTATGCGCTTGCAACCAAGTAGAGAGGTCGTGCTTTTGGTCTTCCGTTTGAGGATCGTTCCAAAATGGTTCGCGAGGTCGTCATCAACGGTTCGAGGGACTCCAAATCACGATCTACACCGACTCATCTACTTACATTTGCACTCTGGAGTCGGTAACGATTGTTGATCCAAACCCTATATGCATCTTGATATTGTTCCTGGGTGATTGTAGGCATAATTTTTTGTTTTCTACTATGTTTCCCAACATAAAGGAATACTTAGTAACTTATGAAATTATATATCCTTGGGTATATCATTAAACAACGATAATAGATCATGAATTTATTCACACAAAACAATTTTTTTGAAACAAGTGGTAATGATCGAGAAGCACATGGAAAATGCTATTACCAAATCCTAATGTGATGTTCTTAGAGAAAAAATAAATATATACTCACATTGGTACAATAAGCAAAGATGATAGATGCACTATATTTAAGCCATGATCTGTTTTATCTTTTAGTTCCTTTGTAATTATTTCAAAGTTGTAACCAAAAGTGTCAAAATATAATTAGAAAAACTACAAATCAATTGTGTTTTACTACATAAAGGTTACTTAATTGTCGGTGTACCAAAGTAGGGGCCTTCGGTACCCTTTACTTGTGCCGGGCGTCGTAACCTGCGATGCGGCCATGCTTGGTGTTGGGGAGCGTAGTAATTTCAAAATTTTCCTACGCACACGCAAGATCATGGTGATGCATAGCAACGAGAGGGAGAGTGTGTCCACGTACCCTCGTGGGCTGAAAGCGGAAGCATTAGCACAACAGCGGTTGATGTAGTCGTGCGTCTTCACACGATCCGACCGATCAAGTACCGAGCATACGGCACCTCCGAGTTCGGCACACGTTCAACTCGATGGCGTCCCTCGAACTCCGATCCAGCCGAGCTTTGAGGGAGAGTTCCGTCGGCCTGACGGCGTGATGACGATGATGATGTTCTACCGACGCAGGGCTTCGCCTAAGCACCGCTATGATATTATCGAGGTGGATTATGGTGGAGGGGGGCACCGCACACGGCTAAGAGATCCAAGGGATCAATTGTTGTGTCTCCAAGGGGTGCCTCCCTCCTCGTATATAAGGGAGTGGAGGAGAGGGAGGGGGCCGGCCACCCTAGGCGCGCCCCATGAGGATTCCTACTCCCACCGGGAGTAGGACTCCCCCCTTCCATGTGGGAGTAGGAGAGGAGAGGGAAGGAGAGAGAGGGGGGAAAGGAAAGGGGGGCGCCGCCTCTCCTTGTCCAATTCGGACTAGGGGAGGGGCGGCTGCCTTGGCCGCCCCTC